>OX941093.1:54670000-55920000 GCA_954870635.1 Arctium minus
TGTAAGGTTTTAGTGAGACAACTGTTTATATACCATCATGTTTCCCTAACTCTCATGATTAAAGTACGAATCTAAGATAAAACTAGACTGAAGGAAAAGTCTATGTATTGCAAAGGAAACTGGTGCGTTGTACTCTTTCCTTCGTCATATTTTTATTTTTTCCCACTGGGTTTTATTTTGGTGTAAGGTTTTAACGAGGCAACAACTGTGCACCACCACTCCTTTAACTCGGCACAAGGGGGAGTGTTGTAGGATAAGTGTGACATCGTCTAAAGGATATGACGATAGAGATAGAGATAAATATATCAGAGTTAGATTAGAACTGAAATATCTTCTAACTATCTACTTGTAACTCCTCCCTATTTAAAGGGCTTATGATTAATGAGAATATATACTTCTTCTCTCTGTCTTATTGTTATTCTCTCCATATTGTTGTTCCATTTGTTTTTCCCTTTAACATAAATGGAATTATTTAAACAAAACTGATAGTAAACATCGAGTAGGAGTATTCACATACTACTAATTAAATCTAGATTATATATATATACTACCTTATAATGTAAAACTCTTAAAAACAAGTCACAATGCACAAAGTACCATTGTTTTATGCAATAAGTTTGAAAAACTATGAATTACAATCGGTCAAACATGATGTACAAACTCCTAATGCATTCTTTTAAACCCATAGAATATGGTATATGCAGTGTTATCTTTCTTATGTACAGAGTACCAGAGTTTCCTTTTTCATGTATTATGACTTCTCAGACCCATTTTTTTATTCCGGTAGTGATTCAAACTTTCAAAATTCAAATCCATGATTCGCGAATTTCACTCAAGACACGCTCTTCTCATCTTCTGTCAAAGCGATTTCTGCTTCTATGAACCGGATAATCCAATTTCTCTTGTTGAATTCATTTATGAAGGTTAGTTATTATTGATTTCTGCTTCTATTCAGTCCTTTAAGTTTATGGTTTTTATTTCTTATTACTGTTTTTAACTTCAGACCATGGTGATGGATGCGCAATTGTTGGGTTTTCTTTTTAATTTTAGACCTGGTGAATGGTGATGGGTGCCCAATTGATATGTTTACCTTTAACCTTCACACCATGGTGATTTTGGCTGTAAGTTGGTGATGGGTGCCCAATCGAGAACACTATCAGACCATGGTGATTTCAACTTCAAACATGGTGATGGATGTCAATGTTGCTCAAAAGGTCAGAACTTTGTTATTTTATATTTGATATATGATTCTTGAACATTCATTTTTTTCTCTCAGCAACCTACTCCTTAGGAAGCAGGCAACCATGGGTAGGTAAAAGAACGCTCTTTAAAACATCCGGCCACATGATGCATTGTAAATTTTATGCAAGTTAATCCAGTAAATTTCACAAGAATTTTGTAAGAAGGTTCCTTGGTTCAGCCTTGGCTTGGTTTCTTCTGATTTTTTAATCGAATCTTGGTGTCAACCGGAACACCATTCAGGAAAATAGTTTTATTCAAGCATCAAGTTTTTTGCTAATTTTTAGATATCTACTTGCAAGATGTTATGTTCTTTGGTTTTTGTTGATAAGTGTGGCTGTTTGTTTTTTATTTGCTATCTTTTTGCAGGTGTTAATAGTGAATGTATACTATCTCCTAGCAAATGACACAAATGATGACATCATATGGTACATTGTGGTACGTTGAGATTTAGCATCTTTTCAACTTTTTAATTATCCGGTAGATATCTATTTTGTTGTTTATTTTCATCTGTGATTTATAATTTCATCCATTCATGTATGCTATTATGTAGGTATGACAACATTATGATCGAGGGTAAGCTTGATTTGTGAAGACCAAATGGATGAGGCTAACATGCCTTCTATATGTTCTCTATCAATCGATTTTTTTGCATGTTTCTTTCTATGAAGCAAGAATTTCTTTCTAGGCTTTACATGACTCGATTTTTTATGACGGGTTTTTTTTATCAGCTTCTCCTTCCATGCTTATATGTTAGATACTTGGATTCATCATTTAATGAAAACAGGGATGGTACTATGGTAGGTGGTAAACGAATGGGACTTACTTCACTTGGAGGTAAATTGCTTTGATACATATTACCAGGAGTTTGTATAACTCTTGTATGTTACATGATACATATCATTGTTATCATCATCTATGTTGCTTTTAAATTTGTTAAAGCTTTAGGGCCTATCGGTTTTTTTTCTCACCAAGTGGTGTCCGGATTTGTTAAAGCTTTATGTGCCTCCAATGAAGCTTTTATTAAATACACTATTATTTTATACTCTGCATTGCAACCTGCAGTGACTCTATTGCTTCTGAGTTTTGAGTTCCAATTTTCAAGTATGTGATTATAGCTTTGACTTGAGGAGATTTTTAGACCGTGTTTTTTACCTTTTATTATATTGCACAGTTGGTTATTGATCTCTATTTGGTTCTTACCTTTTTTAGATTATCTTTGCCACACAGTACACAAGAACAATAATCCTATTTTCTCCTTTCCTTTTTCTTTTAAAATTTTGCCGCCCATACCTTTTTACATCAAATTTAAAGCTTAAAGGTCCTTTTGTCTTGGTAGCGGTGTCGTTTCTGTTTCTGCATAGTTCTTAATTTGGAACTAACTCTGTTTTTTAATATTTTTTTGTTTCCGGATTGTAATAACTGGAACTAAAGTTAGCAATCTCAAAGTTAGAGTGGAGAGTGGTCAAAACCCATTATTGAGGGGGTCGAAGTGTAAATGCTTATTATAAGGAATTAACCTAGGGTTTTGTGCTATTCATTGGTGGCGGCTAAGGGAAGTCTGGGGAGAAAAGCAGGATTGTCTTTTGGAGAGGAAAATCAGAGAAGAAACGTTGGAGGAATTCTTTCAAGGTAATAATTCTTAATTCATCATCTTCTTCTCAATTTCCTTTGTTGATATTGTGGCTTTGTTAATGGGTGAAATCTGCTTGAATGGAAGTTGGATTAGGAAGTAGAGAATTATTTCTTCAACACTTGGTTTTCTATTCAGGAAAGATTTTTGGTGTTGTAATTTTAGAAGGGGGTCGATTAAGGAAACTATAATCGATTCGATCAAATTATGTAATCGATTTGAGGAATGGATGATGGAAGGTCAGAACATTTTGGGGTTCGAGAACCCAATATCGCCTTCGGGCGAATTCACTTACCGGTCGAACCCAACACCGGTCGAATACCGGTCGCCATGGGAAGGACCCCGGGCGTTAAGCACCCCGGTCCATGTGAGCATCGGTCGCAAGACAAAAAGGGACTCCGGTCGGAAGCAATACCGGTCAAGAGGGAGGCCCCGGTCGAACTCCATACCGGTCGCTAAGGGAGATACCAGTCGAATTGTGGTATTATTTTGTTATCGGTCGAGAGTTTTTATCGGTCGAGAGTTGTTATCGGTCGAATTTAGGTAGTACCGGTCGAAGGGGAAGGGTCGAGACCCCAGTCACAGGCTCTCACCGGTGCATACCGGTCGACCGGATAACACCGATCGATGATGTTGAAGAGGTCGGTCGCAATTTTTCTTTGTTCCGGTCAGAGGGGTCATCCCGGTCGCCAATTGTGAAGGGTGGGGCCGAAGCCCACGTGTTATTATTTTGGGCCGTGAGTGATTAACTTAATTTTGGCCCAGTTAGGGAATTCAAGGTGTCGAACCTTAGGTGTTCGGCCCATATTCTTTATTTGTAATTATTAAGCCCACCCAAGTATTTAAGGCTTTGGGTATATCGTCTCGAGTTAAAATTAGCAAGTTAAGTTCGGTCAAAGAGTATGTGATGTTGGGATAAAGGGTTAAAGTCAATTTCCTCTAAAATAGATTGTACTAGAAATTTACCGGACGATGTCCTGTTTTATAGATTCGGTTCGGGTTTTAAGGTAGACGTAAAGCGTAAAGTAAAGGACGGCAGGTGAGTTTTTCTAAATTAAATCTTTTATAAATGAAAGCATGCGAAATGTGATTATTTTAAATGTTGATTTATTTACGATGCCAAGTTTATACGAAATGATTCAAGGGTGTTATCAATTTGTTGATGTTTAAATGTATGCATACATTATTTGTGGAACATGTGACCTAAGTCGGGGAGTGTAGCCCGCCTACTCGTGTCGGGGAGTGTGGCCCGTTTATGTCGTTGGGGGGTGTGTCCCAACATTAAGGCAGCGCGAGTTAGACACATCGTCTTTGACGGTCGTGTGGTCCGTAGCATGTTTTACTTATGTGAAGTTATTAAATGTGGTTTTAAATTCTGGAAAGTATTTTATTGCTTATTTGTTTAGAGGAATCTCACTAGACCTATGGTCTAACCCTCGCTCTTTAAAACTAAAAATCTTTTCAGGCCGTCGTGAGTTAGACAGAGCAGCTAAGGGCAAAGAGAAGGCTTAGCGGGGCGGATAGAAGACCATCACTTAGTTATTATTATTAATCTCAGTTGTATATAGGTTGTTTACAACAAACATTAATTCTTCTATTGTAAGTTTGGGACCGTTATGGCATCGATTATTATTGATCATTGAGATTTTATTTTTAAGAGTTAAAATGCTTGCTTATTTTGGTTGGGATGTTATAGTTGGTATCAGAGTCATAGTTTAAGGGATCTAGGCGACCAGTTGGGCTTAGACTTAGGGCCTGTTTGGTAGTGGATTAAGGAGCTTAATAGAGGCTTGAGCTTATTCGCTCAGCTATGTAAGAGTGTTTGGTACTGGCTTAATCAAATAAATGATGACTTAATCGCTAAGCTTTCATGAATATCTTGTATCCATTCAGTCATAAACATCCCCAAAATACCCTCGCCCTCACTTCACTTCACAGACAAATAAAAAGAAAAACCCTCTCTTGTTGGCACACGACCTCCTGCCTCAATCTCTCATTGGCACCACACCTTCCTCCATTATCGGCACTGCTGCCTCCGCCGTCGTCTGCACCGCCATCGCCGGCACCGCCATCGCCATCGTCGGTACCGCTGCCTCCTCTGTCACCGGCACCACTGCTCCTTCCAAATGATTCCTCCCTCCCTTCTTCTGAAAAACCAAAACAAAAATGAACCTAGGTATTGATGGGTTTTTTCTTCTGAGATGGGTTTTTTCTTCAATTTTTTTACACATGGA
This sequence comes from Arctium minus, assembly GCA_954870635.1. Classification (NCBI taxonomy): domain Eukaryota; kingdom Viridiplantae; phylum Streptophyta; class Magnoliopsida; order Asterales; family Asteraceae; genus Arctium; species Arctium minus. The sequence goes on from OX941093.1 coordinate 54,675,107, forward strand.
CAGTGGAACACCAATGGGTTCTTGAAATGAGTTTTCTTCAAAAACTTTTGCAAAATGATTGTGGACACGGTTCTTGAATCTTGAGATGGGTTTTTTTTTCAGTTTTTTTTTTTTTTGCAAAGGGGTTGTAAAACCCTGGATGTTTTTTGAGAGGGTGTTCTTGAGATTAGATATGTCTTCAAATCTAGATTTTCCTTTGGTTCTTTGCAAATCAAACACTGTTGAGATATGGAACAATGATGGATTTCATGGAAGTACTTTGATTCAGAGGGTTTATATTCAAGAGGGTTTATATTCAATAAAACAAAAAAGGGTTGATATTCAATAAAAACAAAAAAAGGGTAAAATAGTAAATTCAATGATTCAGACAGTTTATTCAGGACAACAAAGAAACAACATCTTTATTTATTTATACAGACAACTTTATCTAAACAGCTAACTTTATCCATACAGGACTTAATGAAAAACCAACCAAACAGCCCCTTAAACTTAGTAAGTGAACCACAACTGAGATTATAGGATGGCCATAGGAAGTCGGGTAATAGAGTAGTGAGAACTAACATGTAAGGTAAATTTAGAATTACATCTGGCCAGTGTAATTGTAAATTTACAGGTACATGTGCGTGCTTAACTTGCTTTATTGCTTTGGGGGTTACCTTAATGGAGTTTTATTAATGTTTTAATTGTAGCTATGATCGAAAGAGTAACTAGGAGTAGATTGGTGCCAGCAGTAGAGGTGGCACCTGTTAATGAAGGGATTTAGGATGGACCTGTTGACCCTCCTCATGCAGCTGCTAACCGAGGGAAGGGTCGTGGACGACCCAAAGGGAAGACAACAAAGAAAGCGACCACGCAAGTTAATGGACCAGCTTCGGGGACTAGAGGTGGAAAGATGACTCGTGTTGCGCGTCGAGCTAGAAGCGTGGATGCGGGACCAGAACTAGAAACCTCACTTCAGGAAAGTTCGGCTTCGGTGAGGGGTCAAAGGCATAATAGAAATCGTGGCGGGGGACGAACGCAGGGGTTTGTCATGCAAGAAACCTTTGCGACTGAGATGGTGAAGCTGCAAGAAACTTTGAACGCGTTGTTGACGCAGCGGTCCAATGAGGCGTCGACAAGTATGGAGAAGAGTGGGAGCAAAGAGACAACTGAAGTGGCGGATTCACCGGTGACTATGGTAGGGAGTCACTCGTAGACAACTTCTGCAGTAATGACCAAATCGATAAGTGAAAAAGGATGTAGCTTCAAGGAGTTTGCTGCTTACAAACCTCCTACTTACAAAGGTGAGTGCGACCCAGTTCTAGCGATGAAATGGATAAAAGGAATGGAATTGGCCTTCGACACCAGTAAGTGTTCTGAAGGGGACAGAGTTGTTTACGCCTTGGCTATGTTGAAGGATGAGGCGATTATGTGGTGGGATGTGGAGTCTAGTGAACAGGGTTCAGCAGCAGCTAGAGAAATGGCGTGGGCTGAGTTTGTAAAGAGGTTCAAAGCACAATTTTGCCCTCTGGCGGCAATTAAGAAGTTAGAAGAGGAATTCTTAAGTCTGGAACTGAAAGATATAACAGTTCGAGAATATACAACCAAGTTCATCGAGAAATCCAGATTTGCTGAGATTTATGTGCCTAACGAGGAGAGACGAGTGGAACGGTACATCTATGGGTTAAGAGGCAATATTCGGGAGTTTGTCTCAAACAAGGATCCAACAACGTTTCAGGCAGAGGTAAATGCAGCTGAGTTACGGGAGAAGGAAAGGAATCGTCAGGTCACCGAGAGAAGCGGAGACAAACGGAAATGGGAAGGGCCTAACCGTGATTCCAAGACGTTCAAATCGGCAAAACCTGACCATCGGGGTAATTCGAAGTTTGAGATTAAGCCATGCAGCAAGTGTAATCGGGTTCACAAGGGGGAGTGTCTGTTGGAGCGTGAAGGGTGCTACAAATGTGGGAAAACTGGGCATATGGCTCGGGACTGTCGTGGGTTGAGGTCATGTTACCAGTGTGGGTCTCCTGATCATATCAGGACTGATTGCCCTCAGCTAAAGAAGGGAACTGCTGGGATGTTTGGAGATAAAGGGAACGAGAAGAAGGTGGATCCAGCTCGGGCGAGAGCAAGAGCTTTTAACATGACCGCAGATGAGGCAGTGGAGACGCCAGATGTGGTCATAGGTACCTTTCCCATAGACTCGATTTATGCTAAAGTATTGTTTGACTCGGGCACAAATCGTTCATTTGTGTCACTGAACTTCGGGCGCAAGTTACTTGTGAAACCTAAGAAGCTTAGTCAAGGGTTTGAAGTAGAAGTAGCCGATGATAGTCAAGTCTTAGTGGGAGAAGTATATGACGGGTGTAGTATAGACATTGACGGTCATACCTTCCCATTGCGGTTGTATCCTATGGACATGGGGGAATTTGACGTCATAGTGGGGATGGATTGGTTAGCGTCTAACGATGCCAATATCGTTTGTAATAAGAAGCTAATCCGCATAGCTTTGCTGGATCAGAAGGAAGTCATAGTTTATGGAGATCGTCGGGATAGAAAGTCATGCTTGATCTCGATGATCAAGGCTAGGTGTTGTTTAGTGAAAGGGTGTGTGGGGTTCTTAGCGTATGTGGTAGACGCAAAGAAAGAGAAGAAAGGATTAGAATCTGTTCCGATAGTGAGTGAGTACCCGGAAGTGTTTCCGGAAGACTTAACCACTCTGCCACCGGATAAGCAAGTGGAGTTCAGGATAGATTTGATGCCAGGAGTGGCACCAATAGCGAGGTCTCCTTATCGCTTGGCTCCGACCGAAATGAAGGAGATGATGACTCAACTGAAGGAGTTGTTGGATAAAGGTTTTATCCGTCCCAGCTCGTCGCCGTGGGGAGCACCAGTTTTATTCGTCAAGAAGAAGGACGGGTCTATGAGAATGTGCATAGACTATCGAGAGCTCAACAAGTTAACAGTTAAAAATAAGTATCCGCTTCCTAGGATTGATGATCTCTTTGATCAGTTGCAAGGAGCGAGTTACTTCTCGAAGATAGATCTGCGCCCGGGTTATCATCAGCTGAAGGTTAGGGAGGAGGATGTACCCAAGACTGCCTTTCGCACGAGGTATGGACACTTCGAATTTCTAGTCATGCCTTTTGGGTTGACAAATGCACCGACAACATTCATGGATCTGATGAATAGGGTATGCAGTCCTTTCTTGGACAAGTGTGTCATTGTTTTCATTGATGACATACTGATCTATTCACAATCTATGCAAGATCATGAAGTTCATTTGCGAGCTGTGTTGGAGTTGCTTCAGCGGGAGAAGTTATACGCCAAATTCTCCAAATGCGAATTTTGGTTAAGGGAAGTGCAGTTTTTAGGCCATGTGGTGTTGGGAGACGGAATCAAGGTGGATCCAGCGAAGATTAAGGCAATCGAAGAATGAGAGGCGCCAAAGACGCCGTCTGAAGTAAGAAGTTTCCTCGGTTTGGCGGGCTATTATCGAAGGTTCATCTAGGACTTCTCGAGAATAGCCACACCATTAACTGCTCTAACAAAGAAAAATGTTAATTTTGCGTGGAAGGAACCTCAGGAGGATGCGTTCAGCGAATTGAAAAAGAGATTGAGTAGTGCACCGATTCTGTCGTTACCCAAAGGTATAGAAGGATTTGTGATTTCAGTGACGCTTCAAAGTTTGGTCTAGGATGTGTGTTGATGCAAGATGGAAAGGTAATAGCTTATGCGTCTCGGCAGTTATCCTACACACGATCTGGAGCTGGTCGCTGTGGTATTTGCTTTGAAGATCTGGAGACATTACTTGTACAGGGTTAAGTGCCAAATCTTTACCGATCATAAGAGTCTGCAACATCTATTCAACCAAAAGGAGTTAAACATGAGGTAGCGAAGGTGGATGGAGTTGCTGAGTGACTATGATTGCGAGATCCTTTACCATCCGAGAAAAGCTAATGTGGTGGCGGACGCCTTGAGTCGGAAAGATCATAGCTCGGTAGCCAAAGTAGTGGCGTTTCGTGTAGAGGCGATTTCGAGTTTTCTAGAAGAAGTCAAGCAATATCAAGAGGAAGTCGTGTCAAGTGAAAATTTGAAAAGCGAAAGGATCGTGGGAATTGTAGACTTGTTGACCGTTGACAATCGTGGAGTTAGATGTTATGAGCAAAGAGTGTGGATCCCGAAGCGGGGAGATCTTCGGAAGAAAGTATTGGAAGAAGCACACAAGTCGCGATACTCAATACATCCGGGAACCAATAAGATGTATCGAGACCTAAAACAAAATTATTGGTGGCCAGGTTTGAAGAAAGACATAGCTCATTTCGTGGACAGATGTTTAACGTGTTTGAAGGTGAAGGCGGAACATCAAAGACCGTACCGGGAGCTGCAGCCGTTGGAAATACCGGTATGGAAATGAGATGATATAACAATGGACTTTGTGACGGGATTGCCGCGATCGCCTAAAGGGCACGACGCTATTTGGGTGATAGTGGATCGTCTCACCAAATCTGCCCACTTTCTACCGATTAAGGAGGCATACCCATTGGAAAAGTTGGCAAAACTGTATATTGATGAGATAGTATCCAGGCATGGAGTGCCATCATCTATTGTGTCAAATCGAGATGCTCGTTTCACATCAAAGTTTTGGAAAAGCTTTCAAATAGAGTTGGGATCACAACTCAGATTGAGCACGGCGTATCACCCTCAGACAGACGGACAGAGTGAAAGAACTATTCAGACCTTAGAAGACATGCTCCGAGCATGCGTGATCGATTTCAAAGGCTCATGGGAGACTCATCTACCTCTGATAGAGTTTTCGTATTACAATAGTTATCACACCAGTATTCAAGCTGCTCCGTTTGAAGCATTGTATGGACGGAAGTGCAGAACACCATTATGTTGGAATGAAGTGAGTGAAAAGCAGTTAACAGGACCAGAAATAGTATCAGTGACGGCTGACAAGGTTAATCATATTCGATAACGGTTGAAGATGGCTCAAGATCGTCAGAAAATGTATGCAAATAAGCGAAGGAAGCCGATAGAATTTCAAATAGGAGACAAGGTGATGTTAAAAGTCTCACCATGGAAGGGAGTCGTTCGTTTCGGGAAGAAGGGCAAGTTGAGACCAAGATTTGTAGGACCGTTCCCTATAATGAAACGTGTTGGAGAGGTATCTTATAAATTGGACTTACCGATAGACTTGCAAGGAGTTCACCCTGTTTTCCACGTATCTAATCTGAAGAAATATTTAGCGGAAAGTGACATCGTTATTCCTTTAGAGGAGGTAAAACTGGATGAGAAGATAAGTTATATAAAGAAACCAATAGCTATTCTGAATCGTAAATAGAAGAAGTTAAGGAACAAGGAAATTCAATTGGTGAAAGTCCAGTGGCAATTTCATACTGGACAAGAAGCAACTTGGGAGTTGGAGTCGGATATGAGAAGTCAACATCCCAGCTTGTTTATCGATGGAATTCCGGGGACGGAATTCCTTTGAGGGGGAGATATTGTAATAACCGGAACTAAAGTTAGCAATCTCAAAGTTAGAGTGGAGAGTGGTCAAAACCCATTATTGAGGGGGCCTAAGTGTAAATGCTTATTATAAGGAATTAACCTAGGGTTTTGTGCTATTCATTGGTGGCGGCTAAGGGAAGTCTGGGGAGAAAAGCAGGATTGTCTTTTGGAGAGGAAAATCAGAGAAGAAACGTTGGAGGAATTCTTTCAAGGTAATAATTCTTAATTCATCATCTTCTTCTCAATTTTCTTTGTTGATACTGTAGCTTTGTTAATGGGTGAAATCTGCTTGAATGGAAGTTGGATTAGGAAGTAGAGAATTGTTTCTTCAACACTTGGTTTTCTATTCAGGAAAGATTTTTGGTGTTGTAATTTTAGAACGGGGTCGATTAAGGAAACTATAATCGATTCGATCAAATTATGTAATCGATTTGAGGAATGGATGATGGAAGGTCTGAACATTTTGGGGTTCGAGAACCCAATATCGCCTCCGGGCGAATTCACTTACCGATCGAACCCAACACCGGTCGAATACCGGTCGCCATGGGAAGGACCCCGGGCGTTAAGCACCCCGGTCCATGTGAGCTTCGGTCGCAAGACAAAAAGGGACTCCGGTCGGAAGCAATACCGGTCAAGAGGGAGGCCCTGGTCGAACTCCATACCGGTCGCTAAGGGAGATACCAGTCGATTTGTGGTATTATTTTGTTATCGGTCGAGAGTTTTTATCGGTCGAGAGTTGTTATCGGTCGAATTTAGGTAGTACCGGTCGAAGGGGGAGGGTCGAGACCCCGGTCACAGGCTCTCACCGGTGCATACCGGTCGACCGGATAACACCGGTCGATGATGTTGAAGAGGTCGGTCGCAATTTTTCTTTGTTCCGGTCAGAGGGGTCATCCCGGTCGCCAATTGTAAAGGGTGGGGTCGAAGCCCACGTGTTATTATTTTGGGCCGTGAGTGATTAACTTAATTTTGGCCCAGTTAGGGAATTCAAGGTGTCGAACCTTAGGTGTTCGGCCCATATTCTTTATTTGTAATTATTAAGCCCACCCAAGTATTTAAGGCTTTGGGTATATCGTCTCGAGTTAAAATTAGCAAGTTAAGTTCGGTCAAAGAGTATGTGATGTTGGGATAAAGGGTTAAAGTCAATTTCCTCTAAAATAGATTGTACTAGAAATTTACCGGACGATGTCCTGTTTTATAGGTTCGGTTCGGGTTTTAAGGTAGACGTAAAGCGTAAAGTAAAGGACGGCAGGTGAGTTTTTCTAAATTAATTTTTTTATAAATGAAAGCATGCGAAATGTGATTATTTTAAATGTTGATTTATTTACGATGCCAAGTTTATACGAAATGATTCAAGGGTGTTATCAATTTGTTGATGTTTAAATGTATGCATACATTATTTGTGGAACATGTGACCTAAGTCGGGGAGTGTGGTCCGCCTACTCGTGCCGGGGAGTGTGGCCCGTTTATGTCGTTGGAGGGTGTGTCCCAACATTAAGGCAACGCGAGTTAGACACATCGTCTTTGACGGTCGTGTGGTCCGTAGCATGTTTTACTTATGTGAAGTTATTAAATGTGGTTTTAAATTCTGGAAAGTATTTTATTGCTTATTTGTTTAGAGGGATCTCACTAGACCTATGGTCTAACCCTCGCTCTTTAAAACTAAAAATCTTTTCAGGCCGTCGTGAGTTAGACAGGGGCAAAGAGAAGGCTTAGCGGGGCGGATAGAAGACCATCGTTTAGTTATTATTATTAATCTCAGTTGTGTATAGGTTGTTTACAGCAAACATTAATTCTTCTATTGTATGTTTGGGACCGTTATGGCATGGATTATTATTGATCATTGAGATTTTATTTTTAAGAGTTAAAATGCTTGCTTATTTTGGTTGGGATGTTAATAGATTTAGAAGAGTAGTTAAAAATTTGGGGATATAGTGGTATTTGAAAGGTAAATGCTTTGGGTGCTATCATGAACGTTACTTTTGATTGTTTAATTTGATTTTATCTACATGTTAACTATTTATTATGTGTGTTAGCTTGCTGTGAACAACTGATTACAGTGAAGAGATGATGCAAAGAAATTGAATGCTGTATTTTTTTTTTGTGATATATGCTTTTAATTGTGTTTTCGACTGTTTATTCAAGCTATAAATGGACTAGTGATATCCTCATGTTGGATCCACCATGACTGGCAGTTATTTGATAATTCCTACTATTGACGCCATTCCAACTTCTTGTAATATAAATTTGATAGGTATATTTATTTTTCCATATGTTACTCATGAAAATGCATGTTCAATAGAGTTGGGGGTTTAATTGTCATATTTCTATTGACCTGTGTACGGTGGTCTCGGATATGTTTCTCGCTTTTTATAGAAAAACAAGCTTGTGTAGTGTAGATAAAATGAAGTAGGAATGTTATCAACTGTAATTAGAAATGAAAAGGCAATAAAAGAAGTTGAAGAAAGATTGGAAACATCAATATAACTAGAAGATTATTGATGGATATCTTATCTAATTCCAATCCTGAAAGAAGATTATTTAATATATAAGCTATTTTACATCCATTGATGTCTCTAACTGTTATGCCATTCATCTCTGCGTGAGTTAAGTCCTTTAGTTAGGAATAAGAGTAATCTGCATATAAACCTTATAGTTAATTGAAAATGTAGTGTTTTTTTCTTTTTCATAACCTTTTGATCTTAAGGTGGTTTAAAATGCTTTCCTCATGGGATCCCGTAAAATGCATCATTGCTCTTCTTAAGCTCGAGCAAGCAAACTTTTCATCAGACAAGGTTAATAAACTCATTATTTATGTATTTCTCTTAGATAATGTCAATGCGTCTTGCAGATAACACGGTAGGGAGGTTCAATAGAAACATAACAATGTGTCACAACATCCCCCAAAGGCTTTACCAGTGCGTCACAACCCAAGTGGTTACCTTTACCTTTTTCTTTGTTAATCACCAAGTCTTTGGCCTTCTCTTCTCTCTAATTCTCATTCATAACTTTTTTTGAGGAACCACAAAGGTGGTACTGAGTCGGTTGAGGCCTGATCCCTGCCCCCTGAAGTTATGTGGAATGCCTGCTAAAGCGCATCTGGGGTTCACCGTGTCAGGCCACATGCCTAACACCCTCCCCAAAGCAAACTGGAGTTGTTTGTGGTTAAGACGATCTGCTAAACACGACTCATTCAGCCAGTTACAGAAGGGGGTTTTGACAATTATTCTTGGAAAATGGATCGCAAGGGCTCGATCATTAATATTTATTGGTGGACATGGACGATGAAAAAGTAATTTCGATTCTTTTATATTTTTTTAACAAAAATATAATTACTTAAGTTATATAATGATTGTTGTCCCATTGGTTTGTTACTTATAAGTATTTTCGTACATGGCCTTTAAAAAGTTCTTTTTAGTCACTGGAGTTTTCATTTCATTTCGTTTTTCATACCTAAAACTAACAAGGTTAGAAAAATCTGTTACGTTAGGGAGGTGACATGGTCTTAACTTTTTTTTTTCTATTTTTCTTATTTTTATTAATAATAAAACATAGTACAAGTCACTCAAATATATAAAAAAAAAATTAAAAACAAAACATAATCTAACTCTTAACTCCGCACCCCCAACCCCCCTAGGGGTGTAAACAGGTCAGGTTGGTTTGGGTTCGGGTTCAACCCATTTATTAATTGGGTTGAAAATCTCAACCCAACTCAACCTGTTTAATTAAATGGGTTGAGATTTCCAACCCAACCCAACCTGTTGGGTTGATGGGTTAGTAACGGGTTGACCTGTTTATGATTATCTCAACCCAAGCTGTTAAATAAATGGGTTAGTAACGGGTTGACCCATTTAATTTTAAAATTGTAAATGAAATAAAAATGCTTAAACTACTTCATTTCACGACAATGGAACTAGGGGTGTGCAAAACCCGAAAAGTCTGAAATCTGAAAATCCGAAACCCGACTTTTTTGGGGATATTTGGGTTCGGGTTGGGTTAGCCACCCGACCCGTCCGAAAACCCGAAATAATATACACAAATATTTATTTATTATATAAATATATTTATTTGTCTAATTATCTTTTGAAAACCACAAATTCTAGTCGGTCGAAATGTTTTATAATTTATAAATTTACTATTGGTTTCATCAATCACTCAATAGATTGAATTCATTCTCAAAATCGATTGACTTTATATATATATTTTGCATAATAATAATACTCAAACCCAACCGACATCAACCCGAAACCTGACCAACCCAAACCCGAAGCAATCCGAAATTCGAAACCTAAAATTCGGGTCTTGATTTCAATATCCGAAATCCGATCGGGTTTTTGATTTTTCCACCCGACCCCGCCCGACCCGCCCAATGCACACCCCTAAATGGAACTGAATCGATCAAGTTAAGATTATAAATATATATAAGTAACAATGGAACAATGGAACTGAAATCGATCAAGTTAAGATTATAAATATATATCAAGTTAAGAACTGAATTCGAACAATGGAACTAAAGTCGATCAAGTTAAGATTACAAGTTTACCGTGAACAATGGAATTGAACTCGTCGTAAAGTCATGGAACAGAGGGAGAGGAGTCGCCGTGGAACAGAGGGAGAGGAGAGGAGTCACTGGTGAAGAGGAAGAAAGATCTGCGCTGACGGCGTACGAGGGAAGAGGGAGGAGAGGAGGTTGGAGGCGTATGACGTTTCAAATTAGGAATAAGATTTACTGATTTAGTCGATTAGGGTTTTCAACTTTCAAATTTCAATATAGAAATTATTTTTTAATCTTTAAGAATTATATTAAAATATTAATTGTATTAAATATTGATTAATAATTAAAAATAAAATATTAGGTAATATGGGTTAGAAACAGGTTATAAATGGGTTAGAAACAGGTTGTAAATGGGTCGAAATTAGGTTGTAAATGGGTCAAAATCAGGTTGAAAACAGGTTGAAAATTTCAACCCAACCCAAACCCAATTAATAAATGGGTTAGGCGGGTTGACCCACTTAACTTAAATGGGTTGAAATTCTCAACTCAACCTGCTAATTTTGGGTTGGGTTCGGGTTGAGTTAGCGGGTTGGGTCACTTTTTGCCAAACATACCCCCCCAACATGACTCCCTTCATCCTTTCCTTTCACCTTCTCTGGTGAACTCAAACGCTTGGGTGATACTATTCGTTCTTTTTTTGAGTTGAATCAACAGTTGATCCAAGGATCTTAATTCTAAGGTGAAACATGTTTAATTCTTTTTTGTTTTAACCAACCTTTAGATATTACACTCAACCAACATGGTGAATTCCTAAAAACTTGTCCGTTTCCAGCACTAGAGAGGTCTCAACCACTTCTTGCTAAATTATGGTTGATTATGAGAAGAAGTTCATATCAACTGTTAAATATAATCTTTTATATTGTTAGAGCTCTACAAGATTTTCAAGATATAAGTACCTGGATGATGAGATATATGTAAATGGATAATATATGTATACTAATGTTCATGAATTTGCTTATGCAAGTGTTATGTGTGTTTTATGTTTCCTTGTGTTTTACTTAAATAGTTATTTTCATTTAAATGGTTGTTGATTTGATATTTTTATCATCTAGAATTTGAATTCAAATATTTATCAAATGGTAACTTAAACCGAGTTCTCAAATAGTCATTTATTTCATTGGACTCTTACAGAAGGAAAGCATCATCGAATATCATGTTTGAGATGCCAAAGACATCAATGTTGAATTATTCAGTTTAAGTCTAAAGTTTACCTTGTTTGCTGAAGCACTTTCTCAGGACAACTTTCATGAAGGTGTTGTGTGAAGCACTTGTTTTTGTTCAAAGGGGTTATGCTAGAAAAGAAGTTGTGATGGATGCTTGAATTGCATTTAGAGAAGAAAGAACCATTCATCTAACAAGTATTAACACTTAAGGAAATATGTTTTGTTACAGATACGACACCACATTTCTTTCGTTTTTTCACTCTATCAACATAAGATGGTCTAACTGTGTTCTTACATTACATTTTTGCTTACCTTTTTTTTAATTTTACGTCCCGTCGCATTGTGCGGGTACACTGCTAGTATATATATATATATATCTTGGGAATTAGTATCATTATTTTATTTTATATCAATGTGTATTAACGAATGTAATTAGCTTAAAAGATTTTTAGTTTTTTAGCATGTGGGATGAAAACACAATGAACTAGAACGATAGATGACAGGAAACGAATTGGGGGGAGAATTGAAAATTGTTGTATATGAATAACCTATTGCTTCTATTTTCTTTCAACAAGCTAGGAGTCCTAACCAGTAAGTGTTTACCAGGTACTCACTTATTGTCTAAGGTGCCGTTTGTTTTTTAAGAGGTCTAAAGTCTGAAGTCTTATTTTAGTTATGATTAATAAAATGTGGTGTGTAAAAAGGTCTGAACGATTCAGACTTAAAAGTCATTAAGAGGTTTTTTTTTTTAAAAACAAACAACCCCTAAGAGTCACCACACTCATGGGTAAGATTTTGGGCCATCAAATGACATAGTAAGATTTTTTTATAAGATTCTCAATCATTGTCTCAGTTATCTAATAAATACTAATCGGGTAAGAGTTACCACCTTTGGCAGATAAGATTCTCAATTATTGTCTCAATTATCTAATAAATACGATTACTAGGATATTACAAAATAAGATATGTTGTTAAATAATTACAATAAAATATAATAATAATAATCATCAGGGAAAAACTTATTATATCTTGAATTTATTGAAAATTTATTTATAAATAGGTAGTTGGTGTAAATTGCAATAATATAAATGTGCAAAACTTTAGTCAATATAATATTTAATCAGAGTTTAACATGATTGTATTTTTTTCCCTACATTAATATCTAGTTGTTCAAGTCGTTTTAACTTTTCTGCTGAAAAAAAAAATCCACTGCTTTTAAGTTTAGAAAACTCTATCTTTATGATTTTCCCATCCACACCAGACTTTGAGACATTAAGTGTCTTTCATGTTGTAGCTCAGTGGTAAGGTAATATCCTAGGGGGTCCTGTGGTGAACATCTTGTGACATCCATGATCATGGGTCTGCCACATAGTGGTACCCTTAATTGGGCTGGGTCGTGATCGACGGGGATTAGTCAGGTGACACCCTTAAGTGGGAGCTCGGATACCCCGGGAACGTGTGCGTGTGTTAACTTGCCGTTCAAAAAAAAAATGATTAAGTGGTCAGAATGATTAAGAGGCTCTTATGATATAGTGCGAAATGAAATATGGTTGTTTAGAGCATCTCCAACAGCTTCTCCAAAATGGAGAAGTAAAAAGTGAAAATCTCCAAAAAAAATCACCTTCATCTTCAACAGATTATCCATTTTAGAGATTACACAATTAATTATAATATTAAAATATTCAATACAACTCATAAAATATTATTTCTCTCTCCTAAACATTTATTTTAAATCAATCTCATTGGTGTAATGAATAAAAAATAATTTATTTCTCATGGGTAATTATTTTTGGAGATATCTCCAAATTTGGAGATTTTGATCTTCTCTCTCATGTTTTCTCCATTTTGGAGAAGGTTTTGGGGAAACTGTAGGAGCAAAAAAACCCCAAAATCTCCATTTTGGAGAAGCTGTTGGAGATGCTCTTACTAATTGTTCAGAATGAAATAAAGGGCTCTGAATGGTTAAGGCAGGGTCAAGATACAAAAGCATTGAGAGAGTTTTTCAACCATTAAGAGGCAGACATTTTTTGTCAAACAAAATTTATCTCTTAGTGATTCAGATGTTACCTCTTAATGGAATCATTAAGAGGTAAACAAACAACCCCTAAGGGACTGTTTGTTTACCTCTTAATGGTTCTATTAATAGACAATATTTGGATCGCCAAGAGGTAAATCTTGTTTGGCAAAAAAAAAGTTTGTCTCTTAATAGTTCCAAAACTCTCTTAATGGTTTTGTATCTTGTTTTCATTATAAACAACAAAAAAATTAATAGTCTCTTAATCATTCTGATCACTTAACCATTCAACATTAAATTATTCAGCAACTGTCAAACAACTTCTAACTACCCCAATGACTATCGACTAATCCCAAAGAAGCTAGTAATGAAACAAGGCCTACATAACTCAAGTATACCATGATTCGATAATTATTTTATTACATAAATGACATTTAATTGATTTAGTTTATATAAAACTGTATAATTTTTTGTATCCCAACTAAGACCATGAATTTTTGATAATTATAAGAGAGTTTATTTTTTGTGCATGTTAGAAAACCACATTTGGTTTATAACCATTTTGTCAGCTAATTTTTCAAGATTGTGGTTTAAATTTTAAAACAACTATATAATTTATTTTATAAAAATAATGTTTTAATTTTTAATTAATTAATTATGTGATGTTGATGGTAGCTTTGCTATTTCGTAACGGCTAATAGTGATGTTTCATCGCTCCTTTAGAAACTTGGAAACTTGACAACCCAACTAATGAGTTGTTGGCCATGCCTTACTTACCACCCATTATTCTTATTTCATAATTTACCATTCTACCCCTGCCCTTTTAGTTGAAAACCTTAATGCAAAAAAATAAATCAAAATATATAATACAAGATATGTGTATTCAATCTAGAGAGATATAGGATTCAAATAAAAATACATTTTCTTATTAAAAAAATTCTAAATTTATTTATTATTTTGTACGTCTTAGTAGAAGACTTGACGTTTATCCAATATTTAAACATATTTATAAGTTAGTTTTATAATGGTGAGAATTCTACATTCCTTCCGTCAAATAGTTTTTTTCTCTCATCCTCTTGTCTCATATTACTCGTTACTGTCAAATTCCAACGTTAACAGTCACATAATAAAACCGGTTTTCCCACAAAAAATTTCCAAAAAGCAAAGGGTAGTATTGGAATTTCACAAAAGCCCTAGGAATTATGACTTGAAAACCAACTACAAATAATTGCAAAGCGGCAATTCAAGAAAATGGTTCATTTTGTCTCACCCTTTTCGTCTAGATCATAAAGAAAACCCCAAACAATCAAAGATCGACACTTGGAGACTTGTTGATTTCTTTGATTAAATTTCAATTCTAATCTCCCCCAACTCCTTTATATTATTATTAATTCATGATCATATATTTCGAAAAAGAGTCAAATCCATCGCACTTTTGGAGCCATTTTTCTCTTTGAAATTCCAAGAATTACAATCAATAATGTGGAAGGTCACCCCTTCGAAATCTTTAGTCATTAGGATCAATCTTGTTTTCCTATCTTGCTTTCTTGTAATCTATGCCACCCTCCTACTCCGCCCATCCACCACCATGTACCACCAGAATGCGACGGCATACGTCCGATGTTCCCTACGTGACTGCCATCACAAGGTAAGGTGAGCCGCCTCCATCGTCGGAGGCTCATTGTTTTCAAGGCCGTTATTTAATATGTTAATTAAATGTGTGATTTTGAACATGACCCCCAAGAATTTAGGGCCTACATTTACATTTTTAGGGCTTCTCATCAAAGAATACAAAAAATATAGCCCTCCCTCAGTATTTCTCTAATTTCTATCAGAAAACTAGAGAAATACGCCTTATCATCGCCTCTGTAATTTGTATATATGTATCTTTGTTGTCTCATTTTTGCAGTGTAATCAAAAGTTTTAAGCATAACAGGGTCTCCAAAAATATTGGAATGTCTTGTTTTCCGGTAAGTTTTTATGATCGTGCATGTGTTAATTACATATTTGAATGTTTTTGTAATTAGGTGGAAACTGGGTTGAAAATGAAGGCAGTATTATTGGAAGATGCAGTAGAATTGAAGGAAAATGGTGGAAGAAAAATGGTGAAGAGAGAGAGGCCAAGTTTCTTAAATGGTAGTGGTTTTATGGGAAGAGGGTTGAAGATGGGGATGGTGAATATGGCCGGAGAGGATTTAAGTGACTGGAATGCGGTCGGAAAAATGATTCCGGTGACGTTTGAAAAGGTTTCGGATTACTTCGAATGGAAAGACTTGTTTCCTGAATGGATCGACGAAGAAGAGGAGATGCATGGAACATTGTGTCCCGAGATTCCGATGCCGGATTATAATAAATATGGGTATTTGGATATGATCGTGGTGAAGATACCATGCAAGTTTCCGGCGGAAGGGTGGGGGAGGGATGTTTTCCGGCTGCAAATGCATCTAATTGCGGCGAATTTGGCGGTTAGGAGAGGGAGGAGGAGCTGGAATAGGAGGCTGAAAGTGGTGGTTTTGAGCAAGTGTAGGCCAATGGTGGAGATTTTCCGGTGTGACGATTTGGTGGTTCGCGATGGCGATTGGTGGTATTATGAGCCGGATATGAAGAGATTGGAGCAGAAGGTGTATTTGCCTGTTGGCACTTGTAATTTGGCTTTGCCTCTATGGGAAAAAGGTACCGTTATTTATTTATTTATTTTTAAAAGTGCTTAAAACCGAATTATCGTTCGTTTTTTCAAATAAATATGAACCCGTAACTAACATGTTGTCAAATACGCTTGGTACCATGTTTCTTATCTTCTTCGATTTCATGTTTTACAATAAATAGTATGGTCGATCGTGCAAGGTGATCACAACTATTTTTTGTCGTAAAACAACAATCGTTTTGATAAACAAATGTCATTTTAAGCTTACATAAGAAATGCATTACATATTTACATACCTCATGATACAATTACCATAACATAGTCAAGGATTATAACTCATTTGATTCATATATCGCACACATACACACAAATACAATGAACGTGGTTTTTTATAAACATTCATTCATGATAAATAGTGAACTTAAACTTTTATGATATTTATGATGAATAACATTACATTCATGATGAATATTATACTATTTTTGTTTGTCCTTCGATTCACAAAAGGAAAGTAAAGTTTGCAATCAAACCTACCCATATATAAATATAAACGATATGGTAGAGAGTTAGGTGGTGGACGCACATCACTTGTTTAGGGTAGTTGAGAGACTAAGCAAAGATGCATGATTTGTCTTAGTTTGGTTACAACTCAATTACTAATGTGTCTTTTAAGTTATGGAAAAATTCAAATTCAATATATATACACTAAGGTGTCGTTTGTTTGTTAAGAGGTCTAAAGTCTGAAGTCTTATTTTAGTTATGATTAATAAGAGGTGGTGTGTAAAAAGGTCTGAACGATTCAGACTTAAAAGCCATTAAGAGGTTTTTAAAAAAAAAAAAAACAACCCCTAAGATTTATGGTTTTTGTTTTGATAACAAAATTGTTTTTTTTTAAACAATTTTCTATAAAATTAAGACACAATCGTTAATTCCTTTTATATAAAAAGAATAGTAGTCTCTTAATTAACACTTAGCCTGATAGCCATACTTATAAACTACATGAGATAGGTTATTGTGTAACCCCTTTACATCGTGCAACCCATGTAACCTCTCTATTCACCACTCATTTTATTTCTAGTTTTTTTTTTTCATTTTTCTTAATTACAAAAGTGAAAATAAAATTAGTGGTGGATAAGAGGGGTTGCATCATATAAAAATGGGTTGCATTTGAACGTCCCTCTAAACTGAGATTAAACTTTAAAGTTTATAAAATCAATCATAGTACGTCTCATATAAATATGTGATTTAAGATCATTTGAGATCAGACTATTTTCGTAAGACCCGTAACAGCACATAAATAGTAACACTAAACCTTCACGATGTTTTTGTTGTGAATGTTTGATATTTTTTTGTACCTTCACAATGTTTAACCGAAGTTTCAATGTTATTATGTGGTTCGACGAAAACAACAGTTTGGTTTAAAATGAACCCTAAATATGTAACAATAAGCAGGTTAATTAAAGTTACTTTGAAATTTAAATTAACATTTTTACATTTATTTATTTTTCTCAGGAATTGATAAGGTGTACGATGTAAAAAAGATCCAAAAACCCAACCCAAGGAGTAAATCAACCAAACGCCAAGCCTACGCCACCGTCCTCCACTCGTCGGAAACCTACGTCTGCGGTGCCATCATGTTAGCCCAAACCCTCCTCAAAACAGGCACAAAACACGACCTCATCCTTCTAATCGACACCTCCATCTCCGTCGCCAAACGCCACGCCTTATCCGCCGCCGGTTGGACCATCCGAATCATCGAAAGAATCCGTAACCCGCGTGCCGAAAACAACACCTACAACGAATACAACTACAGCAAGTTCCGGCTATGGCAGCTCACCGATTACGACAAGATCATCTTCATCGATTCCGACATCCTCGTCCTCCGAAACCTCGATATCATCTTCAACTTCCCACAAATGTCCGCCGTCGGCAACGACAACTCGATTTTCAACTCCGGCATCATGGTCATCGAGCCGTCCAATTGTACTTTCAAGCATTTCATGGAACAAACGAACGAGATCGTCTCCTACAATGGCGGCGATCAAGGGTTTTTGAACGAGATCTTCGTTTACTGGCATAGATTACCGAGAAGGGTTAATTTTTTGAAGAATTTCTGGTCGAATACGACTGTTGAATCGAGCATGAAGAACCAGTTGTTTGGGGCGGATCCACCGAAACTTTACGCGATTCATTATTTGGGTTTGAAGCCATGGTTGTGCTATAGGGATTACGATTGTAATTGGGATATTGGAGATCAAAGGGTGTATGCTAGTGACGTTGCACATCGGACATGGTGGAAGCTTCATGACACCATTGATGAAAGCTTGCAGAGCCACTGTAAGTTGACGGAGAGAAGGAAGATAGAGTTGAAGTGGGATCGAATGCAGGCAAAGAAAATAGGGTTTTCGGACGAGCATTGGAGGATCAATGTGACGGATCCGAGACGCCGAGGTTGATGTCGGTGGATCGATCGATCGAGTTTTCTTTGAAGATTATTTTGATAATTCTGTTGATTATTGGTTTTTGGTTATGATTTTGGTGAAGTATCATCTTGCCGTAGTGAATTCTTGATGTACATAAGGAAGGATTTATACTTATATGGAGAGAATAATATATGTGTAAAAAGTTGTATTTAGTTATTGTTCCGATAAATTAGTGGCGGATGTAGAAAATCATATGATGGTGCCACACCTAGGGGTATTAAAAAATTCCAAGGCCGTATAAGCCATTTGAACTAAGGGGGTGTTTGGAATTGCTTATTTAAAGTGTTTTTTTAGCTTATTGTATTTTGGGACCGGAGATAAGCACTTTCTAGTGTTTGGATGGAGAAAAAATGAAAGTGCTTATAGCGGTGTCAAACAGCAGATAAGCACTTTTTCATAAGTCATTTGATTTTAACTTATTAGCTTATTTCAAAAGTGCTTATCATTTTTTAGTTATTTTATATCAGTAAGCAATCTCAAACACCTTTAAATAATAACTTATCAGGTTATTACGTTTTGTACAACAATAAGCTAATCCAAACACTTTTTTAAAAACTTCGGTTTGACACCACATAAGTTGACAAACACTTTTCAAAATAAGTATAAGTTGTTTTAAATAAGCAATCCCAAACACCCCCTAAATGAGGTTCGGGTTTAAACGGTTTTGGGTTATTCAAAAGTGGTGAGTATGACACCAAGCATTAACTACAACGAAAACACATAATTTGGCAAAAGTATTAAGCATTTTAAAAGAAACATGAGATTGAAAACTCATTCTATAAAATAGCTAATACATCAGTACTTTATCTTAAAAAGATTCTAAAAAAACTAATTACTACACTTGAAAACATTCAATAAAATTATTGTAACAATTTTAGATACGACGTTTTATTTTTTGGTTCTATAGACTGAAGTCTTATAAGTCAATTTGTTATAGGATAATTAAACAATTTAGCCGTCCTATAAACTCAATTTTACTATAGTGTGTCCATGAGCTCAAGACTATGTTAGCTAAACTAGTTGTTTGTTAATAAACTAATTGTTAGTTGTATAAACTAGTCAGTTTTAGTAAAAGTAACTGATAAGCTAGCTGACAATGTAAAATAATCTAAAAACTTATTAAAAAATTAGGGTATAATTGAAAAAAACTGAAGAAAAAACTCTTGAAACTTTTTAAAAATGTTTTTTTTTTGTACGGCAACTTGGGCTAAGCCCACACACACATGCACCCGCGGTATCTGGGCATCCAATTGGGCAGCACCGACTAATCCGCGGCGACCCGACCCAGCCCAAATCGACTGGACCCGCCCAGGTACGACTAAGCCCGGTCAAGACCGAACCCGCATAACCATAGACTGGTATGCCCGTAAACCTGGACCCGAACCGACCCGAAGGCCGACCCAAGGTCTGGGTATCGTCGAAGTGCATCCCCCAGGATTCGAACCCTGGTAGATAGGCATACCATGCACTATCTCTCCAGGACCTTACCACTAGGTTAGCACCTCTTTGATTTTTAAAAATGTTGATTGAAGTATATCTTCTAGAAGTACTAATAAAAACAAGATTTATTTCAATAAATTAAAAAAATAAGTTAATGTATAGAAAACATGACTTAAATAGTTGAGATTTTGTCAACAAATCTAAAGATCACTAATTAAATCTCGTTCTTATGCATAATTCATATTAGCATATATAATGAATCAATAGAGTTGCTTAATAAATAAACTACAAAAATTTTCAATAATACATAAATTGTTAAAGGAAATTCCAAACAGAACAATAATATATGGAAAGAATGAATCTGTAATTCTCATTAATCAAAAGCCCTTTAAATAGGGATGAGTTACAAGTAGATAGCTATAAGATATTATATTTAAGTTATAATCTAACTTTGATATACTTATCTCTATCGTTATATCCTTTAGACGATGGCACACTTATCCTACAACACTCCCCCTTGTGCCGAGTTAAAGGAGTGACGGTGCACAATTGTTGCCTCGTTAAAACCTTACGCCAAAATAAAAACCCAGTGGGAAAAAATAAAAGTCTGGCGAAGGAAAGAGTACAACGCACCAAGTTCTTTGTAATACATAGACTTATCCTTCAGTCTAGTTTTCTCTTAAATTCGTACATTAATCATGAGTTAAGAAAACATGATGCTATATAAACCGTTGTCTCACTAAAACCTTACACCAAAGAACAAAACTCAATGGGAAAAATAAAACCTTGGTTGAAGGAAAAAGCACAACATACCAATATCACAAATATGGTAGACTCCTCATTTTGTCTACTACTCCACCTGATTCATGCATTAATCAAGGGAGTTTGGAAAACATTTGCATTTACTTTCTACATGTTTCCCAATATATGGTTTTACATGATGACTTGGTAAAATATGTCACATTCTTTTGACACCTTACTTGATTCACTTGAATCTAAATGAGAATATTTTATTGTTGATTGTATAGAAACTTAAGCAAAATATGCTTTGTGTTATCACCCTTGATGTATCTTATGTTCATTTCTTCGATACATGATGCATTATTTCCATATATGCAAGTAGGATACTGGTTGAACCCAAAATTACTAGCTCCTCTAATATATGTAATGATAGTCCTTAATCATATACATTCTTTAATTATCTCATGGAGAGTAATATTCTTGGAATAGTTCATGGAGGTAGTTACAAGGGTTTGCTTAGCTTACTTTCAAGCAATTTGGGTGTTCATTGTGGTAATTCCTTATCCAGTTTGAGAACAACCTTTCTATGAGTCAGACATATACCTAATATCAACAAACACATACCAAGACATTGTTTGGTGTTTTTCTATAAGAGTTAGTACTTTTGCTGCTTATATTCTAAGTAGGTATTGAAGTTCCATTATCAATCCTATTTTTCTTTCTATAGGGAAAGTATAAGTCCATGTCAATGGTTCCAAAAGATTAGTTTTTGTATAATTCAAATGACTTTGCGTTGACACTGAGCTAAATCTAGCTAACAAGTTCATTGAAAAATATAATATATGGTCACGTATATTATGCTAAGTACGATAATGCGCATATTGTACTTGGATAGGGAATTCCAGCTCCCAGCATTTTTCGTAATCATCATTTAGACGAAATTGATCTTTCCTTATATCTGACACTTCGACCGATCATGGGAGTGCTAACCGGATGCGCTTTGTCCATATTAAATTGCCTGATTATTTTCTAGACATATGTGATCGGTGATTTAATATTTCACAAACTCGGTGTCCTAGCTCAAATATCTAGACAAAACCAAGTTTTCCCAAGATCTTTCCTCTCAAAATCAGATTTCAAGTAGCTTGTGGTTTCTCTTATTTCATCAAGAGTGTCTATTATGTTCATAACATTGACATATAGAGCTACTTTGAAAATCTGGAACTTGTTTTTCATAATAAATACGCAAGGGAACAGTTCATCGTTCATATATATCCTTTCTCAATCAAGTATTCCATTAGGCGGATATACCACATTCGCTTATATTGTTTTAATCTATAAAGTGGGCGTTTCAATTTTATTGCAAACGCATTTCGTGGTTTAGAGTTACTTGATTTTGGTAATGCAATATCATCAAGCACTTTTATATATCTCTAAATCTAGATCCCCGTAGAGATATGTGGTAACCACATTCATGAGCTGTATTTCCAGTATTTCGAAAACTACTAGGCTAACAAATTATTCGGATGTCATAACATCAATCATGAGAGAGTAAGTCTCCTCGTGGTCAATCCAGGGCGTTGTGAGAAACCTTGCGCCAAATGAGAGCCTTACATATTAGGACTTCATTATTCTCGTTACGCTTTCTGACAAAGTCTGAGTTATGTCCTACGGGTTTTACACTTGATAGGTTAGCACTACCAGACCAAATACCCGATCCTTTGTCAAAGAATATAATTCTTTCTGGATTGTTTCTTTACATTTAGGTCAATATGCTCTTTGTTGATATTATTCAACTGAGCCTGGTTCGATGTCGTTGTGCTCGATCATCTTATGAGCCATCGTATATGCGAATAAATCATCAATGATTATATATGATTTGTCCATCGACTCATATGTACTCTCATAGTTCATTTGAGATTAATATTCATCTCTATAATCAATATTAACTTCGGAGCGTCCTCCAGTGATGATTCATGGACATAATTATAATTAGAGACAATCTCATGAGAGTTTTGTGTATTGATGATAAATGGAGGTGCCTAACTATTCTCTTCCTTTAGAATAGTATCCATCGAACCAAGTAGCTTCCACCACTTCCATTTGGTAGCTACGACCTCAACCACACCTTCACTATGTGTGATTGCAACGCACTTTTCCAATGGCATTGTGCCCCTGTTGGGGACTTTTTAACCCCGCGAGTATATTTGCAGCTCGTATATGTGATTTTGTCACTTTTGGAATAACATTAAACGTATCAGGTATCGAGTCTGATTCGTTTGACTTCAACATTACATTGTGAAGTTTTGGGGATCAAAATGAGACAGAGTGGGAATATTCAATGACACTTCCTGTCGTTCCCATGGAAAATCCTTTTTCCTATCTCCCCCTAACGACGGGAAGACTGTCTCATGAAAGTGACAACCCGCAAATCTAGTGGTAAAGAGATCACTAGTCAAATATTCTAATTAGCGGATAATTGTTGGGGATTCATATCCAACATATACCAAGTCGTCTTTACGGACCTATTTCGATGCGCTGTGGGGGCGCAATTGGTACATATACTACAGAACCAAACATACGTAAATGTAAACTATCAGGCTTATATCCAGTTACCAACTGGTACGCACGAGGTTGGTTAGCAAGCAGTGGGTCTAAAAACAAAAAAAACTGCATATAATAATTGCATAACCCCAGGTAGATGTGGGTAAATTGGTGTGCATTACTAATACCCTAGATATCATCATATTCTTTTGATAACAACTTCTATGAGGCCATTTTATATATACACATGGGGTATAAGAAACTCTACATTGATCCTAATACATATACAATTAACATCAAATCCTTATGATGTAAATTCTCCAGTATTCCAAGTCATGTAGACTTGATGAAATAATCAGGGTGGTGAGCCCTTAAACGTATAGCTAGTGCTAAGAGTGCAGTATTTCATGTGGACAATAATACGATATGCGTTCATCGTGTCGAAACCAGAACCATAAAGTACTTTAAAGGCCCACATTTTGGATGTTTATGTCCACAAATATCACCTTGTATTCGTTGTAACAATGAAATATTTTTGTATTATGTCCTTAGCTTTAGGATGATCTCATTCATGTCTTGGCTAAGGATTAGGATATATACAAAAGTTTTAGGCATTCGAGAGGGTATATTATGATGGCAATGTTGTTTTTTATGCTGCAGAAGTCAACAGTTGCAATTTGCCTCATTTTGCCTTTCACTCGAAAGAGAATGTGTCTGTGTATTTGACAATACACGGATCACTATGTCATAACCATGGTGTCCTACATGGTCATGTCGAAACATATATGTGTCATTTCCCTAAAGTTCTTTATTGGTGACAAAAAAAGTTTCGATGACCCAATAATCTACTAGTTTAACACATTAGTTTCCATGATATATGTTTCATTTCATATTCATTGGAATTTATGTATATATGCTCATTTCCATACGAATATCTTTACAAGGTTCCTATTAATCTTATACCAACAAGAAAATGACAGTTTATCGTCTAAGTATTTCGGTTGGATGAATTATAAAATAAGTATTTGTCTATCATTTTAGATTGTGTGGAATATGTCCTACAAAAAATCAAGTTCTCCTCGATACATTCCTAAAGGGAACGAAGAATATTGAAAGTTTTGTATTTGTTTTGATGTATTTATTTACATCTATAATGGTTACATATTCGATTTTACTTAAGCAAAAGAAATTAATTAAAATACTATAAAATAAATTTCAAAGAAACATATGCTTTATCATTCTTAAATTAATATGATATAGTTCATTTTTAACTTGTTCCCTTTTCGACAAGAGCACTCTTTAGTGCGTTTCTTATTTGACTGTCCATTATCACCTGGGGCAGTAGTTGTATTTATACTACAGATGTTGAAAAATCATTCCCGACTCTTACCAAGACCCTGACCGGTTCAAGGGTTTCGTCCACATAGTGCATAAATTTCACATGTGGGAAATTGTTTTTAACTCTCTGTTCCTTGGAGTTGTTTCCACCTTTAATGCTTTCATTATTGATCTCGAGAATTTTTTTTGTCTCGACATATGTGGTGTTGTTATTCGAAAGAACCTTGTTATGTCTCTCAACCACTTGCAGTAGGTTGATGAGTTTGTCTAATGGTTACATTCCAACTTATATTAGTTCATTAATATTTTTTATATATGAAAGGTGAAAATAATGTTAGGAATCATGTCATCTTCTGTGAGTTTTTGCCACATAGATTGAGACGCGTTTTGGATATAACATTTCTTTGTTGAAATCAGTTACCTTTTTGTAATCGAGTAAGTGGCTTTCATTCACTGTACGATTAGTTCGGGAAGTACATATTCATGAGTACTCCCGATTATCCCTCTCAAGACATCCCACATTTCTTTGGGGGTTTCTAGTAAAGGTATTCTTATGAAACTTAGGATTTATATGTCGTCTCAAAACATGAGGGTATTTGCTTGTACCTTTTCAAAAGGTTGGTTTTAGAGTCAATGGAGAGTTGATGGATTTTAGGTATTTTTTTGTACCTTTCAAAAAGAGTTTTATATACTCATTTATGGTACTCAGATTCTTTTGAGTTTACGACGTTGATTTCGGGATGAGTTGTTTCAACCATTTACATATATAAAGGATAATATATTATTTTCTTTTTAATAAGAAAATGGATTATGGTTATGAAATTTCATTATCATAACAATATTGGATTTTTGTATGTTTATATTTTATTGATAATACTTCATCAATATTTCAATTTGTGAAAAAGAAATCACTCAATCTATTAGATTTTCAGGTAGTAAGGGAATCACATGGATTTCTTAAGTCCCTAGAAGCCTTAGTGTTGTTTACACCCGTTTGACAAAATCCAGTCAATATCTTGTGATTTATTTCATTTAAATATAACATTATTAATTATAGAGCATTTGACATGAGGCTAAAATGACTATGAGTTTGGCATATTAAGCCAATTTTAATATTTTAATACTTTAATAGTATTTTTGGAGCTTTTGGTAAAGACCAAAATATATGGGGTTAGAAATGTAACTTCCAAAAATTAATTATATAGTTTAAAGTTATGAGTAGAAACTCATAATCAAGATAAATGTTTGAATTTAACATTTTCATGCTATTTTTGGACCTTTTGACAAAATAACAAAAGTTATGGGAGTTGAAATTGTAAATTTCAAAGATAATTTATAAGATTGAGGTTAATGAGTAGGAACTCATAACCAAGATAAGCATTTGAATTATAACAATTATTAATTAGGATAAACATTTGAATATTAACATAAACAAACAAATAAATAATATTGTAAACTAATTGGATAAGCATCTAAACATATGAACATTAAGATGAACATGTATATTAACCATCTATATATATGAATATTGTAAACTAACCGGATAAACATTAATAAATAATAATATTAGTTTAAAACGATAAATACTATCATATCCATGAAAACTATCATACCCACATGAAATTAAAGTATGTTGAATCAAAATTAATAACATAACAACCAAATATTGCAATAAATAAATAAATTTTTATGAAACAAACAAATAATTTTTTTTTGGTTCAAATATCAATAACAATCCTAATCAACCCAGAATAAAAAAAGATTATAAGAGTAAATCTCGAAATAATTAAATAACGTTAACAAATATATATAAAACAAATTTTAAGCAAAACTTTAATTAATTATAGATTGTTAAAACCAAATAACCATGGACCATTTTTTTTCTTTTAGCATGGTGAAGCAAGTATGTAATATAATGAATAAATTAATAATAATTTGAGAAAAACAAATGACGTTTTAATTTTATATAAAAATATTAAATTAGGCAACCACTTAATCTATATCTATACTATATTATAAAGCACGGATAAAAAACTCTTAAATATAAATTATTAGGCACAATGTACCATCATTTTATGCAAGATTTTAAAAATCTCTTAATTTACAAGTATCAAAACACAAGATATATATTACTACTGCAGATTTCTAACACCCACTAATTTGGTATGTGCAGAACTTTCCTTTTATGTAGACCTTTCCATGTATCACTATTAATTAATATATTATATTACTATAAATTTGTTTTAATTATATTATTAAATATGTAATTGATTATTTTTTCTAGATGTCATTAAAATATATAAGATAATCATTGAATTCTAACAAAATACTTAATTTTTTTATATAAAAAAATCATATTATTAAGCCTAAATTAAACAAATTTATAAAAAAAAACATTATCACTTTCTCAAAACCATCCAAAATCGTACTGTAAATCGACAAAAAAATAAAATGAAACATTAAAATCGTGATATATCTTGCTGCATTGCGCGAGTACGCTTCTAGTTAATAATAATATGAATAACAAAAATAATATAATAATAAAAGACATGGTATTCAAATCATTCTCAAGGTGGAAAAAAAAACTTAATTTATCTCTAATTGATGCCTAACAACCACGACTTATAACCCAACAAAAAAAAATGATAAAAGAAAATTCCGGCCAAACGTCGTCTAAGCCCAATATTTTAATGTTTGTTAATTAATTATTAGATTTAGGGTTCTAATATGTCTTTGAACTTCATATATTCATTTTTATCCACTTTTCCATATCTTGATTCAATTGGTATAAAGGATATAATATAACCAACAAAACACAACATACATAACAAATTACTGGAGAATCAAAAACGAACACTTTTAAAAACAAGCTAACATGCATATAAAATTTTCAAAACAGAAAGTTAACCGAGACAGATTTATGGTTCATGACATGAATATTACGCCACATAAATATTATACGTGTGTAAGAGTTTTTACTTGGATTGTAGCATTGACGGAGGGATAGATTTATGAAGTTGGAAACTCGAAATTTGATTGACGAACTGACCGATTGAGCTTACGTGCTGATAACGTGTTAAAGGAAAATCCAAACAGAACAATAATATATGGAAAGAATGAATCTGTAATTCTCATTAATCAAAAACACTTTAAATAGGGATGAGTTACAAGTAGATAGCTATGAGATATTTCAATTCTAATCTAACTTTGATATACTTATCTCTATCGTCATATCCTTTAGACGATGACACACTATCCTACAACATAAATATATTATTTTCCATGTAATTCTTAAAAATAATCATGAATTCACTTGTATTAATTGAGTTTAGAGTTAAGAGGTGATGGCATGGATAAACAACTAGATGGTGACATTCGATCTAATTAATAATAAGTAATTTGGAGATTAATTGCGCACGAGAAGAATAATTATGTTTTTTAAAAACACTTGTAGAAATCTAAACGTCAACGTCTTACTTATCTATTAATTAAAGCTTTCGTACTCTATAATTTTTTTAAGTGCTTTGTTGATATGCGGGGTCAATTCTACATGTCTTGTGCGAAAATGGTAAAAAAATGTCTTTATGCCTATTTCTTATGTAAATGATAGGATGAAACATACGATTTTTTAAAGGGTTTGAAACCTAGTCAAACTAGGTGGCTCATCCTCACGTTGATTTTTATTAATTATTATTAAAAAAATACAAAGGGAGACATAAAAACCAAAACCCTGAATTACAAAATATAGAATGATAGGATTAAACCTTAATTAAGATTGTGCTTTCTTCTTTTCCGGTTTTCCCTTTTCCAAATTGAAATTAGCAAAATAGACCATTACTTCAATATATGGAACTTAAAACTTAAAGATAAGAAAAACTATAATTTGTTTAACTAAAATAGTAAATTACATCGAAGTTAATATCATAGTAAGCAAAGAGCAAAACTCAGAAAGTTACAGGTCTAAAGACTAAATTTTAAATCTAATGTGGTAATGTCAAACCTCAAAGTAAACAAAAGTCAAAAGAACAATGATAAAGTGTAAAATTCATAATCTATGTTACTGTGCACTGCAAAGAACAAGTGCCCAATAAAGCAATAAAGCAATATCACAATATGTTATTATTGTTGTGCAACGTGCTCCAATGATGCTGATACATTGATGCCTCATATGCATTGCAAATTTCAATATGCAAAACGAACCGAACGAACACGAAGGGAGGCTTATTCGTGTTTGTTCGTTTTACTTAACCGAACAAACAAACACGAACGGTAAATGAACGAAACTTTTTGTGTTCTTGTTCGTTCGTTTAACTTAACCGACGAACAAATGTACGAACATGAATGGTAGAAAACGGAATTTTTTGTGTTCTTATTCATTCGTAAAGAAAATGTGTTCGTTAATGTTCGTTCGTTAAGATGTTATACGAATGAACATAATCGAACGAAACTTTTTGTTATCATATTCGTTCATTAAGAAATTATGTTTGTTTGTATTTGTTCGCTAAAATGCTAAATAAAAATAAGCTTGAGTTGTTGAAATGTTGGACTTTCACCAGTTCACGATGCGCATTCAAAACTATCACTACCAAGCCTTGGTCTTATAGTTAAAGCCTAATTGTCCAATTCCCAAATTATTAAACCTAAAACTAGTAATAGATGACAACTTGATGCCCCATTAGGCTTTGATGCTCTGTGCGGTCGCATGGGCTGCATGTGCCCAGGGCCGTCAGGGGCGGGCCTACCTTCACCAGAGGGGGGGTCCCGTGCACCCGCTCAAGTCCGTTTCGTAAGGATAATTTTTTTTTCGGTATGTAAGGTGCGCCCGCTCAACTACAGGGGGTGCTCCGGGATATTGTAACACCCCGAATTTCGGTAAGAAATTCTTTTTAGCCTTAGTGTATCAAACGTCTCCGTTCCTTTCTAAATCATACCTTCACCATTGTATACATTGTGGGTATTAGTGTTACCTTTCGTTAATTGATAAAATTGACTCTTAGCTAAGTTCTTGGGGTCGGAATAGAATCGGGTGTAATTTTGAAGAATTTCTGGGCTCGGTACAGTTGGCGCGATAGTGCCAGGCGATTGTGACAGTGTCACTCTCGCCGTGGCACCGTCGCTAGAAGAGGAGGGGCCTCAATACGTTTGGTGCGATAGTGGCGATTGTGACAGTCTCACTCTCGTCGTGGCACTGTCGTCGGAAGAGATTGGGTTGCGGTATAATCGGCGCGATTGTGCCCGACGATTGTGACAAGGGCACTATCGCCCTGTCACTATCGCGCGCGTCCAAATGGGGAAAAATCTCATTTAATGCCATTTTGAGGTTAGAAACCCTAGTTTTGGGATTTTCAGCTTGGGGGACAATTTCACACACTTAAGGTGCGATTTTCACACACTTTCCTCCTCTCCTCTTCTCATTTAATGATTTGGTAGATGAGAAATAAATACCATTGATTATTAGGGTTTCTAAGGTTAAAGAAACTTCAACTCCTCCAAGGTTCAAGTGATCCAAGTCTCATCCAATTCACTCTCCATTTCTAGGGTTTTCATCATCTTTAGGGTTTACACATTTCAAACCTTTTTGGTGAGTCTCCTAACCTCTATCATGCCACATATATATATATATGTGTGTGTGTGTGTGTGTGTGTGTGTGTGTGTGTTGTTAATTGCTAATATGATTGTTAGTGTATGAATTATAGAAAGTTTAGGAAAGTAAATGTGTTTGTAATTGTAATTGGGCCTATTGGGCTTTAGTGAGTAGATGGACTTGGGCTTACATGTTGTAACAAGGGTAGTGGTAGTTGTGGGCTATAAATAGGAGTATTGAGTTGTAATAATTCATATTATCATTTTATAATTCAAGATGTATCTCCCTAATTCTCTTGTGTTCTCTCTAGAATAGGTTTTCATTTCTAATAAATAAATAAGCCTTCTTCTATCCTAATGATTTGGTAGATGAGAAATAAATACCATTGATTATTAGGGTTTCTAAGGTTAAAGAAACTTCAACTCTTCCAAGGTTCAAGTGATCCAAGTCTCATCCAATTCACTCTCCATTTCTAGGGTTTTCATCATCTTTAGGGTTTACACATTTCAAACCTTTTTGGTGAGTCTCCTAACCTCTATCATGCCACACACACACACACACATATATATATATATATATATATATATATATATGTGTGTGTGTGTGTGTGTGTGTGTTGTTAATTGCTAATATGATGATTATGGATAATTTGAAGTTAACCTAAAAACTAGGGTTTTGTGAATCTTACTAGTGTATGAGCATTCTTCTTGTGGGAGGTATTTAATGGTATAATGGGGTACTACATGCATATAAAATCATAAAATGAGCTACACATCGGTAAAGAATCATCTTTCATGTTAATGGGTTTTGGTTACAAATGACTATATTGGTAGCTAAGCTTGTCATATTAATTTCATGGTGTTTTTATGACAAATGAATTGTGTGTATGAATATGATCATGAAATGTGTATTATCATGCTTTGGGATAGAATGTATTATTCATGTGAAATGCTATCCTTATTTGGTCATGACCTAAAGGTGAAGTTAATATCTATCTCCTTGTGTACGAGGATTTAGATGGCATATGTATTTGGTTACAATTGTTGACCGTTAGGTCACTAGCTAGTAGGCAATAGGGGACGTAAGTCCTTAAGGTGCAACTCGTCTAGATTGGATAGGCACCCATGTCCGTAAGTCCTTGAGGTGTAACTCGACAAATTAGGCAATAGAGGCATAAACGGTTTGAGGATTGTGATGTCTTTTATGGCATGGGAACTAGAACCGGGATATAAGGTGAAATCCAATAACATCACGAGTGACCCCATTCACGTGTTCTCGTCACCCAAGATATAAATGGGTCTCCCCCGTCTTTCAAGAGATATCTCTTGTGTATTTGTACAGGCTCGGAACATCTTTTACAAATTGAATGTTGGCATTAGTCCAACCTTCGGGTACTTCGGTAACATTTAATTACATCGACATTGTTTACATTATAAACTGTTAAATTCTCATAATATCTCTAGACTTTGTTCTAACACTTGTTTTGGTGTTTATTGGCTCACAGGTCATCCTAGTGGTGTGCATAGAGCACCTTGATTCGTCGGGCGTGCACTTAGGAACCTCGAAGGACTGGGCATTTTTGGGATCTTGTGAGAAGAGCGTTTTGAAGTCATAGCGACACCCACCTTAATATTGTTTTAAATTAATGTTCTAGATTAAATAGGTTGTCGTGTATTATGTCTTATTCTTCCGCTACTTTAGTGATGCAACTATCCCCACTCTATTGGGTTTTAGTCATTCATATTTACAGGTTTTATGAACCCTCTCATTTTAGACGTCATATTGTCGAAATATTAAGTTTTAAATTTACCCAATTTTTTAGGGTGTTACAAGTTGGTATCAGAGCTCTAGTTTAAGCGAACTAGGTATGTAAACACGATGCCTAGACTTAAGTTGAGACCATTAGGATATGAATTGTGAGAATCGGGTAGAACTTTTAGGATGGGACGACCTTAGAGTCGATGGAAACTACGTCATTGAAAATTATGAAAGTGGTAGCGAGAATCCTTATGTGGTATATGTTCATAATTTCAAATTAGCTACTGCTATTATGAATGTATGATTACGTGAGCATGTTTGAAATACTATGATTGTGATGATCGATGCATTGTATTAGTACGTTTCTTGTGTATAATCTTGTGTAGCCCATCTCTTACTCTTGCTCGATTGTGTGGCAGATCGAAATGGTAAACACTCGGAGTCATCTTTAATCATCTCCGGAGGGCCAAGCTGTGACCGAATCCACGACCGACCACCCAAATGTAACAGTAGCAGCTGCACCTCCTCCACTTCCACCCTTGCATAGAGGGAGGGTGGAGCAAGTACCAAGAACCAATATTGCCTCCGTTGATCTTATTCTAACGGAGGTAACTCCTCAATCTCAAATGATGGATATGATGAGGGTCATGAACGAAACCATGGCGAAACAACAAGATATGTTTATGAAGTTGTTGGAGGACAGAGAGGGTAGCAATCGCCGAAACGAGATCATTAAGGAGAATGTGGTGATAGTTGGTTCCACGGGCATCGGGAGAGAGAACCGCACTGAGGGGTTAGTGACTTTAGAGACAAGGCAACCCGGAGGAACTTGTTCTTACAAGTCCTTCATAGGTTGCAAACCGTCGGAGTTTGTCGGATCTGATGAGCCTGTTGCTTGCATGAATTGGCTTAGAGAAATCGAGCATGCCTTTAGAGCCTCCGACTATGAGAAGAATCAAAAGGTAAAATCCGGTTCTCAAATGCTCCGGGGTTCAGCCTTGATATGGTGGAACGTTTTCACCGCAACCATTGAAGAATTAGTGTTGACCAAGATGACGTGGGCGGCGTTCAAGAAAAATATTTTAGAGGAGTATTGCAACGAGTAAGAGATGGATTTGATCGAGGAGGAGTTCTGTGCGTTGAAGTAAGGAAATCTGTCGGTGAGGGAATACACCTGACTTTTCATGGAAAAGTTGAATCTTGTGGGGCATGTGGCCCCAACTGAGAAGGAAAGGGTGAAGGACTATCTGAAGGGTTGTCTCGTGGACATGATGTCAATGGTCCGCAACTCGAAGGCTACAAACCTTCGAGAGACGATAGAAAAAGCCAAGATCATGGAAAGATCGGAGAATTTATGGAGGAAATCCGGTTTTAAATTCCCGAAAACCACATGATTATATAGCCAAAGGGAACGACGACCTACGCATTACAACCACAACATTACTGGACAAACTAGAAAAGAATGCTTTTGCATTCCAAGTGCAAGTAAAAATCCCATGCTTTTCTTGGTTAACCGCCAAGTTACCCTCATTGGGGTCTACGCGCAAGACAAAGAAGAGAAATCAAAGGTTGTTGAGAAGAGAAAGTGGGAGAACTCGCCGAGCTCGTTCAAGAAGCCGAAATTCCAACCAAGTGGTAGGAGCTTTGATAATCGCCAGGAGGCAAAATGGTGTTGCAAGTGAAAAAGCAAGCACTTTGGTTTTTGCAACCCCAACCCCAACCCAATCTCATACTTCAAGTGTGGCAAGTCGGGTCACACTAGTCCGAATTGTCCTATTCAAGGGACAACATGTTACGAGTGCAAGGAGCTGGGGCATGTGAAGAGGTATTGCCCCAAACTAAGGGGGGGAGCAAAAGGAGGAAGCTCGGGAAGCCAACCGAAGAAGGAGATCATTCCCAAGGCTCAAGGGAGGGCCTTCCATATGACGAAAGAAGAAGCGAAGGAAACCACCGACATGATGTTGGGTACGTTCTTACTCAACTCCCTCGCCGCTAAAGTATTATTCGATTCCGGTGCCAGTTTCTCTTTTGTGTCCATTGAGTTTTTTAAAGCCTTGAATGTGTCTTCTAGTACTCTTAGTGATGTGTTGGTAGTAGAAGTAGCAAACGGAGAGCAAGTGATCTTGCGCGAAGTTTTGGAAAAGTGCCATCTAGAAATTAGTGGTGAACTTTTTGAACTGAATCTACTTCCCATGGAGATTGGGAGTTTCGATGTCGTGATTGGAATGGACTGGTTGTCTCAACACCAAGCAGAGATTTTATGTTCGAAGAAATTGATCAGATTACCGACCTCAAGCGGGGACTTCGTCTTTGTGTACGGGGAGAAGCGTAAGGGTGAAGTGGCTCTCATTTTATTCATCAAATCAAGGAAATATCTAGTGAAGAAATGCCTGTCGTTCCTCGCCTACGTATTGGACGCTAAAGCGGAGAAGAAGAAGGTCGAAGATGTGCAGATCGTTAGTGAATATTCAGATGTATTTCCTGAAGACCTTCTGGGCTTGTCGGCCGATCGCCAAGTGGAGTTTCGGATCGACCTAGTTCCAGGAGCGGCACTAATAGCCTGTGCACCTTACCGCCTTGCTCCGACCAAAATGCAGGAGATGATGTGTCAACTTCAAGAGCTGCTAGAGAAAGGATTCGTAAGGCCAAGCTCTTCTCCTTGGGGAGCTCTGGTACTTTTCGTTAAGAAGAAGGATGGATCGATGAGAATGTGCATCGACTATCGGGAGTTGAGCAAAGTGACCGCGAAGAATAAATATCCGTTAACCCGAATTGATGATCTATTTGATCAATTGCAGGGGGTCGAATGCTTCTACAAGATCGATCTTCGGTCGGGTTATCATCAAGTGAAGGTTAGAGAAGAAGATGTTTCCAAGACTGCCTTTAGAACCCGTTATGGTCACTACGAGTTCTTAGTTATGCCTTTCGGTCTAACTAACGCACCGACCGTGGTTATGGATTTAATAAACTGGGTTTGCCGACCCTTTCTAGACAATTCGGTCATTGTGTTCATCGATGACATCTTGGTGTACTCGAAAAATGAAGAGGAACACATATCAGAGAAGTATTGGAAGTGTTGAGGGGCGAGAAGCTTTACGCCAAGTTTTCCAAGTGCGAGTTTTGGTTGCAAGAGGTTCAGTTCTTAGGTTACGTGGTGACAAGAGAAGGAGTAAAAGTTGATTCGTCAAAGATTGAAGCCATGACGAATTGGGAACCACCTAAGACTCCCACGAAAATTCGGGGCTTCTTAGTTCTAGACGGTTACTATCGGAGATTCATTCAGGACTTCTCCAAAATCGCCTCTCCATTGACGTCTTTGACAAGGAAGAATGTGAAATTCCTTTGGACTGAAATTCAAGAGCGGGCCTTTCGGACTCTACAAAGGAAATTATGTGAGGCGCCAATTTTATCCCTACCGAAGGGAACAGAGGATTTCGTAGTCTACAGCAACGCATCCAAGATGGGTTTAGGGTGTGTCTTGATGCAAAGGGGCAAAGTAATAACTTATGCATCAAGGCAATTGAAGGAATATGATAAGAACTACCCAACCCACGATCTAGAGCTAGCGGCAGTAGTGTTCGCTTTGAAGTTATGGCGACATTACCTTTACGGCATGAAATGCACCCTCTTTACCGACCATAAAAGTCTAAAGTATGTCTTCGAACAGAAAGAATTGAATATGCAACAACGAAGATGGCTAGAGCTACTCAAAGACTACGATTGTGAACTCTTATATCATCCCGGAAAGGCCAATGTCGTGGCGGACGCTTTAAGCCAGAAGGAGTATGGTAATGGTGTTTAAACTACCTTTGCAAGAGTTGAAGTCATCTCAAGCCTTATTTACAGGATCAAAATGTCCCAATCAGAAGCCCTACCGGAAGAAAATTTCAAGAGTGAAGCTATGACGAAGCAACATCTTCAGTTGACCGAAGACGGTCGGGGTTTGAAGCTATTCCAAGGACGAATCTGGGTACCGAAGATCAGGGGATGTCTAGACTTGTTGTTGGAAGACGCGCATAAGTCCAAGTACTCTATTCACCCAGGGAGCATGAAAATGTACGGGGATTTGAAACTAAATTATTGGTGGTCGGTAATAAAATTGGATGTGGCTAGTTACGTGGAGCGATGCATAACTTGTTTGCAAGTAAAGGCGGAACACCAATGGCCTTACGGTAGATTACAATCCCTAGAGATACTGGAATGGAAGTGGGAACACATCACCGTGGACTTTGTAACCAAGATACCGAAGACCTTGAGGAATTACGACAACATTTGGGTGATCGTGGATCGCTTGACCAAAAGCGCACATTTCTTGCATATGCGAGAAACTCTACCGATGGACAGGCTGGCTAAACTCTATATAGATGAGGTGATCTCGAGGCACGGGGTGCCACTCTCTATTGTGTCCGACCGTGATACTCGTTTCACTTCCCAATTTTGGGACAACTTGCAAAAGGAGTTGGGTACTAGAATAAAGTTGGGTACCGCCTACCATCCCCAGACAGATGGACAGAGCGAAAGGACCATTCAAACTCTTGAAGACATGTTAAGGTCATGCGTCATCGACTTCGGGGGAAGTTGGGATTCCCGTATTCCGTTGGTGGAATTCGCCTACAACAATAGTTATCACTCTAGTATTGGTATGGCGCCATTCGAGGTGTTATACGGAAGAAAGTGTAGGACGCCCGTGTGTTGGTTAGAGGTGGGAGAAAAGCAATTTTCCGGACCGGAGATCATACAAGAAACGTCCGACAAGGTTACGAACATTCGGGAGAGGTTAAAGGCGGCTCAAGATAGCCAAAAGAGCTACACAGACAAGAAGAGGAGACCGCTCAAGTTCCAAGTGGAGGAAAGGGTGATGTTGAAAATTTCACCGTGGAAAGGGATAATTAGGTTCGGAAAACGTGGGAATCTTAGTCCCCGTTTCCTTGGACCTTTCACCATCATTGAGTGCATTGGGCTTCAAGCCTACAAGTTGGACCTACCGCCCAAAATGGACGGGATCCACCCTACCTTTCACGTGTGTTATTTGAGAAGATGTCTAGACGAAAAGGAGAGCGTCATTCCTTTGTCAGAGATTAGAGTGGATAACAATCGATGCGTGGAGGAACCCGAAACTATTATAGAGAGAAAGACGAAAAGATTACGGCACAAGGAAGTGGTTATGGTGAAGGTTCAATGTAAGCACCACCACGGAGCCAATGTAACTTGGGAATCAGAAGAAGATATGAAGAGGTGATATCCCCGCCTATTTGATTAGTTTGAGATTTCGAAGACGAAATATTTTCTAAGGGGGTGGAGGATTGTAACACCCCGAATTTCGGTAAGAAATTCTTTTTAGCCTTAGTGTATGAAACGTCTCCGTTCCTTTCTAAATCATACATTTACCGTTGTGTACATTGTGAGTATTAGTGTTACCTTTCGTTAATTGATAAAATTGACTCTTAGCTAAGTTCCTAGGGTCGGAATAGAATCGGGAGTAATTTTGAAGAATTTTTGGGCTCGGTACAGTTGGCGCAATAGTGCCAGGCGATTGTGACAGTGTCGTTCTCGCCGTGGCGTTGTCGCTGGGAGAGATTGGGTCGCGGTACAATCGGTGTGATTGTACCTGGCGATTGTGACAAGGGCACTATCGCCCTGTCACTATCGCACGTGTCCAGACGGCGAAAATCTCATTTAATGCCATTTTGAGGTTAGAAACTCTAGTTTTGGGATTTTCAGCTTGGGGACGATTTCACACACTTAAGATGCGATTTTCACACACTTTCCTCCTCTCCTCTCCTCTCCTCTTCTCATTTAATGATTTGGTAGGTGAGTAATAAATACCATTGATTATTAGGGTTTCTAAGGTTAAAGAAACTTCAACTGTTCCAAGTTTCAAGTGATCCAAGTCTCATCCAATCCACTCTCCATTTCTAGGGTTTTCAACATCTTTAGGGTTTACACATTTCAAACCTTTTTGGTGAGTCTCCTAACCTCTATCATGCCATATATATGTGTTGTTAATTGCTAATATGATGATTATGGATAATTTGAAGTTAACCTTAAAACTAGGGTTTTGTGAATCTTACTAGTGTATGAGCATTCTTCTTGTGGGAGGTATTTAATGTTATAATGGGGTACTACATGCATATAAAATCATAAAATGAGCTACACATTGGTAAAGAATCATCTTTCATATTAATGGGTTTTGGTTACAAATTACTATATTGGTAGCTAAGCTTCTCATATTAATTTAATGGTGTTTTTATGATAAATGAATTGTGTGTATGAATATGATCATGAAATGTGTGTTATCATGCTTTGGGATAGAATGTATTATTCATGTGAAATGCTATCCATATTTGATCATGACCAAAATGTGAAGTTAATATCTATCTCCTTGTGCACGAGGATTTAGATGGCATATATATTTGGTTACAATTGTTGACCGTTAGGTCAGTAGCTAGTAGGCAATAGGGGATATAAGTCCTTAAGGTGCAACTTGTCTATATTGGATAGGTACCCATGTCTGTAAGTCCTTGATGTGTAACTCGACGGAGTATGCAATAGAGGCATAAACGGTTTGAGGATTGTGATGTCTTTTATGGCATGGGAACTAGAACCGGGATATGAGGTGAAATCCAATAACATCACGGGTGACCCCATTCATGTGTTCTCATCACCCAAGATGGAAACAGGTCTCCCCCGTCTTTCAAGAGATATCTCTTGTGTATTTGTACAGGCTCGGAACATCTTTTACAAATTGAATGTTGGCATTGGTCCAACCTTCGGGTACTTCGGTAACATTTAATTACATCGACATTGTTTACATTATAAACTGTTAAACTCTCATAATATCTCTAGACTTTGTTCTAACACTTGTTTTGGTGTTTATCAACTCACGGGTCATCCTAGTGGTGTGCATAGGGCACCTTGATTCGTCGGGCGCGCTCTTAGGAACCTCGAAGGAC
Source organism: Arctium minus (assembly GCA_954870635.1). Taxonomy (NCBI): domain Eukaryota; kingdom Viridiplantae; phylum Streptophyta; class Magnoliopsida; order Asterales; family Asteraceae; genus Arctium; species Arctium minus. Next base: position 54,713,820 of record OX941093.1, read on the forward strand.
CAGACATTTTTTGGATCTTGTGAGAAGAGAGTTTTGAAGCCATAGAGACACCCACCTTAATCTAGTTATAAATTAATGTTCTAGATTAAATAGGTTGTCGTGTATTATGTCTTATTCTTCCGCTACTTTAGTGATGCAACTATCCCCACGCTATTGGGTTTTAGTCATTCATATTTACAGGTTTTATGAACCCTCGTATTTTAGACGTCATATTGCCGAAATTTGAAGTTTTAAATTTACCCAATTTTTAAGGGTGTTACAGATATATCTGTTTTTGAGGGGTGAAAGGTGCACAAGTCTCAAACTTTAATTTTTTTTTCCTCTCTTTTAAGTCTCTTATTCATGCGCATTGATGGACTGGTGGATCCCACACTATTTAAAAAAAATATAATCCTTTTATTTGTCTTGTCAAAGTCAAATGTGTTATTTGTGTGTGGGCTAAAATGGCAAATAGAAAGCAAAAAAGACAAACAGAAGAAGAAGAAGAAGGCCTCACGACCCTCTCCCTACCTCACAGTTTGACGAACCACCCCCAGCCTTGTTTTTTTGTTTCTTGCCCTTAATGTGTTATTTGACAAAACAAATAAAAGGGTTATTTTTTTAAATAGTGTGGGCTAAAATGGCAAATAGAAAGCAAAAAAGACATACAGAAGAAGGCCTCACGACCCTCTCCCTTCCTCATTGTTTGACGAACCACCCCCAGCCTTGCTTTTGTGTTTCTTGCCGTCGTCGGCCGCCCTCAGACCACCCTCCGTGGTTGTTGACTTCTTTCTCTCTTTGAGACTCTTTCAAGGGTTTTTTTTCCACACCTTAACTTTGTCATTTTACCCTAAATTTGCTATATGTTGATTTCCCTAAATTTGATGTTAATTTACATGTTTATTGAATATTGATTAGTGTTCATATTTGTTATTTTGCCATAAATTTGCTATTAGTTTATTTCATTATTTTGCCCTAAATGTGCTATTAGTTTATTTTGTCCTAAATTTATTGTTGGAAAATTTTAGTAAAAATGTGATCTTTTACTAACTTTAGACACAATTAAATACATGTATATGTATTGTATATATCTAACTCTTTGTGGGTTTGTGTTCTCCTATATGAGAGCTTCGTAATGATATATTATGTGTCCAAAACGGAATATGTGTGAATGAGATATCGATGCTCAAAGTTGGGCGTTTGGGATGAAAATTGACAAAACCAAGTGGGTGTGGGAACTTGTCCCACATAGGAAGGAGGACCAAAGTTTTAGTGGTTTATAACTAAAAATGTGGGAGGGACTTACAAGTTCTTAGTTTGGTTTTACTCCATCACCTACCCGCGTGCAGGGGGGTGCCGATTGCGACTTTCGTAGGCTAAAATCGGCGAACTTGTGCATGGGCGCGACCTGCGGACACAAAATCTTGCGCAGCTTGGTTTTTGCGAAATTTTTGTTTTTATCCAGTGCAGTTCGCGAGTTAGGTCGCGGGTTTACCCACGCTGTAAGTCGCGATATCCACTATTTGTGGACGAAAAACAGTAAGTTCCACGTGTTAAGCCGCGGGCTTACTCGCGCCGTAAGTCGCGACTTTCACTGTCGTGAGGACAATAAACAGTGAACCACACGGGTTGTGCCGCGAGTTTACCCGCGTGTCAAGTCGCGACACGCAGTGTTGAGCGATTTATGTAACTCCCAAATCGTTGGTTTGATTACTAAATTAATTTTGAGATTAATTCTTTAAATCAATGTTAATACCGAATTTATTATTTCGGTTTCGTTTTTCAATATAAAAAGGAGGAGCCTAGACACCTTAGAAGCTCTCCGAATACCGATCACACATAGTTCTCTTGTCTCTCTGCATACGTTCTTTATCTTCGGTGGAATTTTCAGGCAATAAAGTTATCCGGCAGTACACCTGTTCAAGTTGTTGTACCCTGGGAACAGACGGCAAATCTGTTTAAGGGAATCGTGTTCAACACGAGCCTCAGCCTCGTTACGGTTTATTCGTTTTACGTTTTTCTGTCGATTCCCTATATTTACATTTCTCTAATCATTTGTTGATTATATTCAGTTATTACATTCGTTGTAATTTATATGTATTGTTAAAATACATATCTGTGTACTAACATTTATTTCATTGTTTGCCCTAAATTACTTGATTAGTTAATTTATCTGTTTAATTGATCATTGTTTGCCATAAATTTGATATTAGATTATTAGTTGATTTCTCAAAATTTAATTTTAGTTTTAACCCTAAATTTGATATTAGTCGGTAGCCCTAAATTTGATTTCATTGATTTGTTTACATGAGTTATTTTTTTGTTTTGAGTTTTTATTTTAGTCTTTACCAAAAAGACAAAAACTTACTCTCGAAATCAACCAAAAAATCGAAAAAATCTCTTGAGATCATTGAAAAAAATCCAAAAATATTCTCTTGAATCAACACAAAGAAACCAAAAAAACCCATCGAATCAACACAAAAGCTTAAAAAATCCCTCGAAATCAACCAAAAAACTAAAAAAAAAATATCCCACAATCAACCAAAAACATTAAAAGTCCCCCAAAGGTGGGATTTGGCTAAAAACACATCGAAAACAATTTCTTAAGCTTTTCTTTTGTGCATTCGCTCACCTAAAATCCTGGGTCCGCCACTGAAGGTCGACTCTGTTGATAGAGGTAGATGTAAAATTGTTTTTCTTTAGGTAGCATTTTGTCACGGAGTTGTCTTCACAAGCTCGCGTGCGACCTTAATTCTCGAACTAAGTCAGCCAATCTACGAGAATACCGAACAATGATGTGCAAACAAGAATGTTAAGAAGATTGGGAGAACTCTATGCTTTTATTACTCAAGTTGTGAAAATGTGGAGTGTGTTTTACAAATGAAAGACTTCTCCTATTTATAATTTTCTATAGATCTTTCTAGAACTTTATCTAGACCATTCTACTAGATATCTACAAGAAACTTCTAGCTACTCAAGGCCTAGATATGTATGGATCATTCCAGAATATGCTTGGCCCCTCTTAATCCATGTTTGTTCCTTATTGATCCTTTTTCAAGGTTCCTCCATTCTCTTGATTTATCCGGAATGTTCTGGATTTCCGGAGAACCTTCTAGCGGGACGTGACAGTTTGGTACACATACATGATGGGATAGGACTGGATAGGACATGACAAGAGCACAAGACTGAACAGAACAAGTGTTTGTCTGGTGTTTAATACGACTAGGACTAGACGGGACAAAACTAAACAAGTTGCACCCCAAAAATTATTTGATAATTATATATATATATATATATATATATATATCATATAATAATTATAATTAACTCAAATATAATAAATAATTTAATTTATAAATATTTTTACATAATTTTCATATATGCATAAATATATACATATACAATAGTATCAAATTTGAATGAAAAATTTGATAAAAATCGATCATAGTTTGAAAAAAACCCGATTCGTACAAAGAAGAAAGTATGTTTTATTCGGTTTGGAAGATTCTGAGACCATTAACAATTGTGATCGCTGAGGTTTAATCAGGGTTATCATAATTTGTCAAGTGATTAGTCTAGACATAGCCTAGGACACCCTTCCCAACAAAAAGATTCTTAGACCATCTCCAACCCAACACTAAAAACACAAAATGGTGATTTTTTTCATTTCTAACCCAACACTAAACAAAAAAATGGAGATCAATAAAGTAGACCTCTATATTTGGAGGCCAATAAAGTAGAACACTAAAATCAAATATTACTTTTTTTATTCAACTTTTTTTATTATTATTATTATTATATATATAAATTAATAGTTTAATATATTAAATAATATTATTTTATTATTATTATAATATTAAATATGTTTTTAGTGTTGTTTTTTAGTGTGTGGTTGGAGTTGGGTTTTAGTAGTGTTCAATGGACCCACCATTTTTAGTGTTTTTAGTGTTTGGGTTTGAGATGCCCTTATCAATTGGCGAAGATGGTGTTGGTTATGGTGGACGCGGAGAGGTGGTGGTCGACGGTGGTTGTAAAGGACGTGAAAATGGTAGGTAGTGGTAGTGGAAGCCGATGGTGGTGGCCGACGGTGGCAGTGGTAGCGGATAATGGCGGCCAAAGGTGGTAGTGGTCGCCGATAGTGGCGTCCGACGGTGGTAGTAGTAGCCGATAGTGGCGGCCGAAGGTGATAGTGGTAGCCGATGGTGGTGGTTATGATGGAGGTGAGGTGGCCCATGGTGGTAATGGTGGTGGCAATGAACGGTGGTGGTCGATGGCTAACGATGGTTATGGAGGTGGTGGAGGAGGTTGTTGTAGTAAAGGAGAAAGTGGAGGCCAATAGTGGTAGTGGTGGTGACAATAGACAGTGGTGGTCAATGACCGACGGTGGTTGTGGAGGTGGTGGAAGAGATTGTTGTAATGGAGGAGAAGGTGAAGATGGTCGTCGATGGCCAACGGTGGCTATCGATGGTGGCGGCAACAACGACTATGGTGGTGATCACTAAAACAAATACTATATTAAGGTTATTTATCAAATGAGGGTTAATTAGTAACATTTTAGTTTTTGTCTCATTCTTGTCCCATCTTGTTCCACCTATTTTGGTGGAACAAGAAAAAGCTTTTTTTTGTCCCACGTTGTCCCACCTTATCCCAGTTCTTGTTCATGTCCCATGTCGCACCAAACGTCAGACTGTGAGTTTTTGTCTTGTTCCATATCACGCCAAACATGAGACGGTGAGTTTTGTCCCGTCTGGTCATGTCCTATCGCATGTACCAAACGCAAATATTAGAGACATTAGATTAAATGAAAGAAGGGTAGCGGAACACAAAAGTAGGCTACCATTCAAATTAGTGAGCTCATACTAGGATCAATGGCTACGAGATCGAAGACTCGCACTTTAGATGTGGATATGAGCCCCCGATGATCCTAATCACATACATTCACTAGATGTGCATTCACAGCCAATGGCTAGTAACCGGCCCCACATAACCGTACCTAGTTGCCCTCAATAACCCAATACATCAACTGGTTACAACAGGAATCATCCCACCAAATAAGCCGACTTTAATACCTATGTATCCAATGGTAATAGTCTAGACTTGTCACAATTACAATTTGTGACCAACTATAATCACACATATAGTTCTCAAATTATCAACATTGACATAAAATGCTTTTCTTGCATGAACCACACCATGTGAAGGTAAATCCAACCAATGTCTAACAAATGGCCATTTTCATTTTCAACATAATATGTTCACAAAAAGGGAATTTATACACTTTGAGATAACCTTGACTATCTAAACAATAATCCATTTCTTTCTTTACAAAGCCCCCATTCACCAAATAACTTTTCCTAACAATAATGAAAATCATAACCATGACCCACAATGAAATATTTCAAGTGTTCAACCATAAGTAAGCATATAAACTTCATTTCATAGTATTCAACATAAAACCCTTCACTATTCCATAAAATGATGAAAACCCTAAAAGTTCCCAAAAATCATTTTAGGTCAAAATCCATTAAATGAGAAAACATGTTTAGGAGAAGTTCAAGAGATCCAAATATAAGGTTTTGACATATATAAATTTTAAAAGAGTAGGATGAACTCACAATGCTTGGTTTAGGAGAAACCCTAAAAACCAAGAAACCTTCTAAAAAGGGAAGCAACTCTTGTCTTTGAACTCTAGGTTAATAATCTTTGATGTAGAGGATGGATGAACTTTTGAATCCCAAGCAAAAAATGCCTAAATTGTAACAGCCTAGTTTAATTAATAAAAACAAATAAATAATAATTGTTGAAATTTTAATAAAACAACAAAAAAGAAGTTGTATTCTAATAATAAAGCAATAAATAAAATGAGTTATTAAGTATTAATAAACTAAGAAAGGGGTTGTAGATAAAGTTGATTTATGTGCTAAAGAAAAAAGAAAAGGGGCTGGAAAAAGGGGCTGTTAGTGGCAGCTTGAGGTGTTCTTTGGTGGCATATAGTGCATGGCAGGAGGACACATTAACTAGTGACTAACCTACTTCCAAGCTCCTCAACATTTGGTATAAATAGGTAGTCTTTTCTTGTTATTTCTCTTCTTTTGTGAACCTCCAGTAGAAAAACAATCACACACACACACACACACATATATAATTCCATATTTTGTTAGAAGAAAGAGAAGATTAGAAAGAAAGGATAGAGGGTTGCTGAGTTTAGTTTCATTTAGTTAAAAACCAAGGTGATTACTTATCTTTTCTTTTAGTTTGATCTCCAAACCATAGATACATATTTGTGTATTTGTTTTCATGAAGTTTGTTCATATTTGGTTATTATAAAGAATATGGACAACCTTTAATGACATAGCTATGTATAACATGTTATATGTATTTTTAAAACGCATGATAAAGGAACAAATTTGATCATCGGTGGAATAAGAATCACCAAGACGGTATAACCGCTGTAAGGGGTCGTAGAAACGGTCCCGAATCCTTGACGAAGGGTTCCGAATAAAAGCCGGAAGGGGCGACACCCACCGAGAGAGATTAAATCTAGAAAGTATAAATGTTTAAATGTTTTACATGCATATACATGATACAATAGCTTATTTGAGGCTATGAATTGATTTTCTAAATATTTTATACATTGAAATGAGATTTGTAATCACAAGTCATTCAGTGGCTTAAAAATTATAAATATGTATCTCGGTTGTGGACAAGATTACTTGAGGGGTGACAATGAAGTCTCGAAGGGATTATCAAAAGCTTCATTTCATGATTTAATTGGGTGTTGTTTTTGTTTGTATAATTTGGTTTTTATAACCTAGCTTAGTATGTGTTATTAGAATATGAATATAAATGCAATGATTTTTGAATGAATTACAAGAAGAATATGAGGCCAATATATAGCCTTTACAGGGAGGATATACAGGAGTAAACTAAGCAATACATTACACCTTGACTAACTAAGTATGGTAAATATTTCTATGGAGATGATTGAGTGATTTTGGAGAGATTTACGGAAGTATCCATAATACGCCCCCGCAAGATGGAGGCTCCATTGGAGACTCCAATCTTGGATATGAATTTGTGAAAAAGTCGTTGAGCGAGTGGCTTAGTTAGAGCATCGGCCGGTTGATCGTTGGAATTGATGTGATAGACTTTTAGTAGTCCGGCAGCAACCTTTTCTCGAACGAAGTGGTAATATAGTGCTACATGCTTCATTCTTGAGTGATAGACTAGATTAGCACACAGATATGTGGCACCCGTGTTATCGCAGTATATGCTCAGTGGTTTTGAAGTTGTGATGTGAAGTTCCTATAACAGGTTTTCAACCCAAGTGACTTCGGCTGCAGCATTAGCTAAAGCCTTATATTCGGCTTCCGTTGAGGATCGGGAGACAGTTTTTTGTCATGTGGACTTCCAGGAGACTATATTTGATCCTAGGTAGATGAGATATGCCGAAGTGGACCGGACCCCATCATTGATGCCACCCCAGTCGGAGTCGGCAAAGGCAGTAATGTTGACTGGTGCTCCTCGCTTTAAAAACAACCCATAGTGAATCGTGCCTTTTAAGTACCGCATGACCCGTTTCAGAGCTTGCATGTGTTTTGTGGTGGGAGCATGCATGTATTGTGACAGTTTGTTGACGGCGAAACAAACATCCGGGCGAGTGAATGCTAAATATTGGAGAGAACCAATGATTTTCCGGTAAGTAGTTGGATCAATTTTGGATGAGCCATCTTCCAGAGAGAGAGATTCGGATGAGCTTAACGGAGTGACCACGTCTTTCGCACCATCCATGTGAAAGTTGGTGAGAAGATCCTTGATGTGTCTGTGTTGAGATAAAAATATGCCTTGAGGAGTGGAGATAACTTCTATTCCCAAGAAGTGATGAAGATTACCAAGATCTTTGATGGAAAATCTTTTGGACAAGAGATCCACAAAATTATTTATGAAGCTGGTGCAATTTCCTGTCAAAACAATGTCATCCACATACACTAAAAAATACATGATTATCCCTTTGTGACTATAGATGAAAAGTGAGGCATCCGATTGGGACTTCTTGAAACCGGAACTTAGGAGGAAGGTTGTAAGTTCCATGTACCACGCTCGTGGTGCTTGTTTAAGACCGTAAAGGGACTTCCGAAGTTTGCAAATATGATTTGGCAGTTGTTTGTTTTTATACCCCGGAGGTTGAATCATGTAAACATCCTCATGTAGTGTACCTTGTAAAAAGGCGTTGTTGACATCGAGTTGACGAAGGTTCTAATTTTTGGCAAGGGCAAGTGAGAGAAAGACTCGAATGGTGACCGGTTTGGTGACCGGGCTAAAGGTTTCAAAGTAGTATTTTGCCCGGTTGTTGATGAAAACCTTTTGCCACTAGACGAGCTTTGTACTTGTCAATAGAGCCGTCGGGTTTCCGTTTTACACGAAATACCCATTTGCAACCAATAGGTGTGTGTGAGGATGGTGGAACAAGTTCCCATGTATGGTTGTGAAGTAGAGCGTTGTACTCATCGTCCATGGCTTTCCTCCATAAAGGGTCTGTGATGGCTTGGGAGACACAGGTTGGTTCGATGATGGGAGGGAGGGGATGAACTGTGGTGTGGTTGACATAGTTGTCACCATAGTATTTGGAGTTGGGTTTTCGGGTTCGTGGAGGGATAGGTGGGGTCAGGTTGGGTGGTGATGGCATGATGGTAGGAGAGGTAGGAGGTATGGGAGAGGATGTAGGGTGATCAGAATTATTGTGTGGGATTGTAGGCGGTGGGGAGGCAGTGGGAGTTGGTGCGTTAGATGTGTGTGGAAAGGAGGGGGTGTGTAAAGTGGAAGATAGGTTGATAGTAGGTTGGGTAATAGATGTTGTAGGGACAGTGGGGTTATGGGCGGGAATTGTAGTAGGGGTTGCATAAGAAGTGGGGATAACAGTGGGTGAATGATGTATTTTGGTGTAAGAAGAATCATCAATTTTAATGGGTATGTTGGTGGTGGTATGTGGGTCACGTGACGGGAAGACGTGAGTCACAAATTGAACATGTCGGGAATAATAAAGGCGTTTCGTAACAATGTCAAGACATTTGTAGGCGAACTTGGAGGTGGAGTAGCCAAGAAAGATACAATGGGAAGATTTTGGATTAAGTTTAGATGGGGGAATAGGGTTTGATCCATGGATAACAAAGGCAACCGAACGGTCTAAGTTTGGTGTAGTTTGGTGGTTGTTGATACAATTGTTCATAAGGAGTTTTGTAGTTGAGGATGGGTGTGGGTAATCGATTGATTAAGTAAGCCGCCGTTTGAAACGCATGTGACCAAAAACGTAAAGGTAGACAGGCATAGCGTAGGAGATCTAGTCCGGTTTCTACTACATGTCGGTGACGTCTTTCAGCGGTGCCATTTTGTTCGGGTGTGTGAGGTGGTGTGGTGAAGTGTGAGATACCAAAAGATTGGAAAAGAGGAATAAGGGCTTGGTATTTCCCCCCACCCCCCCCCCCCCTCCCCGTTATCGGAGAAAATGGATATGATATGTGTTTGAAAATAGTGCTCAACCAACTTTTTGAATCGAGGAAATAGAGTAGAGACATCCGATTTATAAGACATGGGATAGAGCCATACATATTTAGTGTGGAAGTCAACGAAGATTACATAGTATTGGTAACCATCAATAGACTTTTGTGTTGGTCCCCAAACATCCGTATATATAAGTTGCAAAGGTTTTGTAGTCACAAATGAGGTGTCATTGAATGGAAGTTTATGACTTTTATTGATAGAACATGACTCACAGTGAAACTTAGGATTCAACATTTTATTGGAATGAAAATCGATAAACTTTGCAATAGATTTAAAGATCTTGATAGATGGGTGACCAAGACAATGATGCCAATCATGAACGGTGGATGTCGTGATCGTGTTTGCTTGGGGAAGAAGTGAATCCGGTGCATAGTACACGTCATGGTCGTTCACTCCCTGAAGTAGAGGCGCCCCCGTGATTAGATCCTTCACAACAAAACATGAGGGAAAAATTTGACAGAAACTTTGTTAGTTTTGCATAGTTTGGCAACCGAAATTAGATTACGGCGTAAATTAGGAGCACATAAAACATGTGGAAGGGAGAGAGAGCGGGACGAGGTAGAAAGACTACTGTCACTTATGTGAGTGATTTTGAGACCCATACCATTGCTAAGGATAATTTCATCGGGCCCTTCATAGTCCATTGGAGTTTGGAAGTTGGAGCGATCAGATGTAATGTGATGTGGTGCTTCGCTGTCAAAGAGCCAAGTGGGTTGAACCGGATTTGTTCTGGTTGTTGTGGTATTGACCTGGGGCCCTGTGTTAATATCAATGTTATTCTCACGTAGAAACCATGAGAGCTTGCGACACTCCTTCGTATCATGGCCATCTATGGAGCAGAATTGGCAGTGAGAGTTGGAGCGATTGTTGTGATTACCGGTGTAGTGGTTTTGCGGTTTTGACCATTGTGGGCGGGAGTTGCGTGACCCCGGGCGAGATCCATGATTCGACCACGGATTAGAGACAAAGGAATTCATGGACCTATTGGATGGAGTAGACCCATTTCGTGAAGTATGGGTATAGTTTGATGTGAGAACATCAGTAGGAGGTATTTCGGTTTCTTTCAAGAGCCTTTCAAAGTCTACCAATTTGTCATAAAGTTCAGAGTAGGTAATTGGGTTCTCACGGACTTTGATGGTGGCTACAATGATTTTGAAGTCATCTCCTAGTTGATTGATGATATGAACCATCACATCTTCATCAGTAATCGGGCTTTGGGCTAAGGCAAGCTCATCAGCAATGGATCGCATGTCACGAAGAAATTCAGCAACAGTGCGCGATCCTTTAGGGTTGGTTGTGAGTTTGGATTTGAGTGAGATAATTCTGGAGCAGGAAGCGTTGGCATAGCTTGTGGTAAGACGGGACCAGGCTTCATGAGATGTTTCAGCGGAAGACAACAATGGTTGTATAGCATCGGTGCAACTTCCGAGTAAGGCACTGAGCAAGATTTGATCTTGTCTATACCAATGAGAGTACTCGGCACTGGTTTTTGTGGGGGTGTTGGAGAGCCTTCGATGAAGTGGTGAAGATCTAGGCCTATTAAGGTGGAGAGGACTTGTTTTCTCCAGACGGGAAAATTAGAAACGGTGAGTTTGATAGGGAAGTGGGTAGTGGCGGTGAGATGAATGATGGTGGTAGAAGTAGTTGATTTTTCTGACATGATTGTGGTGGTTGTGATCTGCAGGTTTGAGATGATGGAAGGCAATGGGGATCGAGGTTTCTCAGAGGAGAGAAATGTCTCTGATACCATATAAATGCAATGATTTTTTAAAGAATTACAAGAAGAATATAAGGCCAATATATAACCTTTATAGGGAGGATATACAGGAGCAAATTAAGCAATACATTACACCTTGACTAACTAAGTATGGTAAATATTTCTATGGAGATGATTGAGTGGTTTTGGAGAGATTTACGGAAGTATCCATAATAATGAATATGTACTTTGTAACTATGATCCATTGTGGAATGTTTTATATAAAATAAACTATGTTTTGCTTCCGCATTTTTCTAATGTCTTCTTTCAATTCTATATAAATGGTTGAGACTCGGTTCGTAACATCCTTCGTTAGGTCTCGGTTTAGAGGCGGAAACGAGGGGTGTTACATAAATGAAGTGTAGGGTTTGGAATTTATTGAGAGAACTCGTGTAGAAGAAAGATGAGAAAAGTGTGTATGAATGATAAATGAGAAAGGGTTGAATTAAATGAACATTTATGGCACTGGGGCACGACGACGATTGTGCCTCGCAATTGTGCCCTCTAGCACTCTCGCGGGCACTCTCGCACCATGTGTACCGAGGGCCACTGTAATACTCCGTCTTAAAAACGTATAATTATTCTTACCCGAAATTGAACCGTAATTAACTATGACATGCAACCAAATATAATTGAGGGGTTAAAACCGTCATTTGCCCAAACTCTTTATAATTATTATAAAAAAAAATTTAACATATATATAATAAAAGTTGGTGCCTATTAGAGTAAATTACAAGATCTCGTCCCTGTAACCGCCTTCAAACTCATCATCTCTCAAAATCTTTCTCTCTCTCTAAAACCCTATTACTTCTCTCTAAAATTACTCCTAAATCGTCGAAGCAATCGAAAAAACAACTACATATTGGGAATCCAATCTTCGAGCCCTTCTTAGAGGTATAAATTTCTTCTTAAGTTATTTAAGGTGGTAGGTTAGGGTAGTTGAAGTTGGTTGGTAGATTATGATTGTTAATGCCAAAAATCGTCCAATGGAATATTTAAGGTCAGTGTGGAGCTTTATCCAACTAAGGAAAGTAACCAAGCGACAAGACGTGTGACAATAAATAAAATAAAGAGACAAGAGATTTGGTGACGCAGAAAAAACTCAACGAGGAAAAACCTGCGGACGACTAAGAGAGGTCGTCGAGTACTATGATCGCCAAACAGGGGTGACGTCCTTATGTATTACAGAGCTCACATAAGATAAATACGAAATACAACCGTAGAAACCAGTAATGAGCGTAGTTCGTGTGCAAAACACTTCGGTCGTGTATGTTATACTGTGATCGTATAGTACGATAGAGAGCGCTTGAGAATTCTTCGTGTAGCTTGTAATATTGGAGCTCAACTGTTGTAGATGTAGTTGTAGGTGTATATTTATAGTCTTTGATCTTCATAAATGTGTCTTTGTAACGGTCGAAGATCCATAATGGCTTTAATGACTCTGGTCAGTTATAACCGTTGGTCTTTAAAGCATTAAACCTACATTGAATAAACAAGAGAAGAACGATGGGTCGTACATTAGTGTAATCGTGGTCGAGGACAATCTTCCGATGGTTGTACGACTAACGCTCGACCCACGTCCAAAAAAGTATCGACAAATGTTATAGATATGTTTGGTCGACAGGGCCTTATCGTAATACAAGATCGGTCGTGTGTAAGATGCATTAAATATCATTCATCGTGGTCATAGATTTTTGACCCAAACAATGATTAGATATTGCAATGTTATAATCAAATACATGATTAGAAATGTTTGTTTTGGTCAAAATTGAAATAGGGTAAAGTTTGGAATCAAAATGATAAATTTTGTATCTATATGTTTAACCGCACACCAAGTGTTCGGTTTAATGCCTAAGAGAATAAAATTCCGTGATTACTCTTAGGATAATAACCATTGAGTTCTATGTTATGCGAGTAATAATAATTCATGGTTTAAATAGGCAATCGAACGAGTTAAACTTCGTCCTGAGTCTCGGTTGATCGCGTGTTACATCTCAATTCGGTTAAGGTATGGATTTCATTTCTTTTGAATCGTGGGCAACTATTTGTTGTAGTTGACCCTTCTTAAAGGTGGTTCACTGCCTTGTGATTGATCAATTGAACATGATCAATGAAATGTGTTCATACACACACACATTGATTTTGGTTTGAATCTTATGTTTGAACGTTTTCGTGTTTTGTTGTCTCATATTGAGGTTGAGTTATGAATCATTTGTATGAATCATTTGTTGAACCTTTTAGCGTTTTATTAAAATGTGTCTCGTATGAAATTGTTTATGAAACTTGTGAACTACATTAAACTTGATTTTTATGAACGTCATCCGGGTAAGTGGCATATGTTTAGTTTTCGTTGTCTTAAGAACAGCCCAATTAATGGGCACATTATTTGGGATGCCTTCTATGGCGGCTTTGTAGTCACGGCATCCTGCAGTTGAACTCGATCCACCAGGGTTAGGCCCAATAGTAGCTTACGTGAACCCACTCTGGGGAGCCGACATTGTTGACCCACAGAACATGTGACCGTGGTTAAATTCACGGGGGATTCGAGTGTGTGTGCCCCCACGCCGACCCAATAGTTCATGTGGTTTAGCCACCCCATGAACACAACAGGAATTAACGGACTTTACTGATATTACGTTTTGAAGTTAAAGTATGAACCGTTCTTGAGATTATTGTTTTTGAATATTTCTGAACATTTCTTTTGAATTAAATGAACTATAAACTTGAGTTTCATGAACTTTCTTCGAATTGAATTTTTAAGTATTCCGCTTTGTTATCGACATGTTTATTGTTATTTCCGAATTTATATTATAATCCATTCACTGAGCCCTGTGCTCAGCCGTGTTTTTGTTTTCTGACACGGCAGGTTCAAAGTGACGCATACGGGGATGGGACTTGAGATTCGAGCATGAAATTTTGGAGTACTTAGACTCACCTTATCACATAATATTATAATTTTATAAACATTTTCTGAAGTGTGATATTTTGGATTGTAATATATGTTTAGAGTTTATAAATATCTCTGAATTAGTTGTGTATTTATGTTAAGTCTCGTTCATGGCATCGCCCGTTCCGGACCACGGGGACGGGGGATGTTACATCCACGGGCTCTCCATGATAATGCCAGGCGATTGTGACGAGTGTCACTTTTGCAAGGGCACTCTCGCTCACAATGTATCACGATCCATGGGCTTCCTGCGACTATGCCATGGCGATTGTGACCAAGTCACTATCGTCTGGCATAATCGCCCAACTCCCCCAGACTTCCGAATTTCGATCTTTTGAGTTCGCGACACTCTCGACTTGACTTGTAGCATCCAAAAGGGAAACATTCTTAATATTTAGACTCCACTTCGGAGAAATTAGAAAGGAGATGAGAGAAATACTACTTACCAAAAATCCGGTTGTTACAATCCTCTCCACCTTGGAATTGATTTCATCCTCGAAATCTCACTACTCGAACATTTTGGGATATCTCCTCTTCATATCTTCTTCGGCTTCCCACATCACATTAAAGCCACGATGATGCTTCCACTGCACCTTAACCATCATGACTTCCTTGTGGCGAAGTTTCTTTGACTTTCTCTCCAGAATTGTCTCGGGTTCCTCGACACATCGATTACTCTCGTCCACTCTTATCTTAGATAATAAAATGACACTTTCTTCATCCGCCAAGCATTTACAAAGGTAACATATATGGAATGTATTGTGAATCCCATGCATTTCCGGTGGCAATTCAAGCTGATATGCCTGCAGTCCTACTCGTTTGATGACAGTAAACGGTCCAAGGAAACGGGGACTCAATTTCTCGCCCTTTCTGAACCGTATAATGTCCTTCCAAGGGTAAAACTTTAACATCACCCGGTCTCCTACTTGGAATTCCATTGGTCGCCTTTGCTTATCTGCGTAGCTCTTATGTCTATCCTAAGTCGCCTTCAAAAGCTCCCAGATACCTTTATCCTTGTCGTTCGTCTCCTGTACAATTTCGGAATCGGAAAATTGCTTCTCTCTTGCTTCTAGCGAACACACGGGAGTTCTACACTTCCTCCCATTCAAGGCTTCAAACGGTGCCATCTTGATACTGTAGTGGTAGTTATTATTTTAGGCAGACTCCACCAAGGGTAGGTGGGAGTCCCAACTACCACCAAAGTCGATCACACACAACCTCAACATGTCCTCCAAGGTTTGAATTGTTCTCTCACTCTGACCATCGGTTTGAGGGTGATAGGCCATACTCAGTTTCACTCTTATTCCCAATTATTTTTGTATGTCATCCCAAAAGTTCGAAGTGAAACGACTATCACAATCCGAGACAATCGATAAGGGCACCCCAAGTGCTCTCTAAAACAACAAAGAAATAAACCCTTTTATACCTACAAGATTACAAAGCAAACTAAACTAATCAAACAAAACACTTTGACTTTATTAGCTTTACTTTGACTTTGCATTGAGAGTTTACTTGAGCTTTGACTTTCAATTCTCATGATCTTGGATCCAACATATTTGTGCACTAGAAATTGGACCTCTTCCAACCAAAAATTACATTTAGAGAACTTTGCATATAACTTCTCCTTCCTTAGCACTTCTAGGACTTCCCGTAGGTATTGCCCGTGATCTGACTCACTCTGGATTAAACGAGTATGTCATCAATGAACACGATTACTGACTTATCGAGGAAGGGTCGGCACACCTGGTTCATCAAGTCTATGAACACCGTCGGTGCGTTGGTCAAGCCAAACGGCATTACTAGGAACTCGTAATGACCGAAACGCATCCTAAAAGTTGTTTTGGGAATATCATCCTTCTTCACTCTCACTTGATGATATCCCGAGCGGAGATCTATCTTCGAAAAGCATCTCACGCCTTGCAGTTGGTCGAACAAGTCGTCGATCCTCGGAAGTAGATACTTGTTCTTCATGGTTGCCTTATTTAATTCTCGATAATCAATGCATATTCTCATCATGACATCATTTTTCTTAACGAATAAGATCGGAGCTCCCCAAGGTGACGAGTCCGGCCTCACAAATCCTTTCTTGAGAAGATCTTGCAATTGCACCATCATTTCCTTCATCTCGGATGGAGCTAATCGGTAAGGAGCCCTAGCTATGGGTGCCGCTCCTGGGACTAGATCAATCCGGAATTCCACTTGCCAATCAGGCGGTAGACCGACAAGTCATCCGGGAAAACATCAGGAAACTCACAAACTACCTTCACGTCTTCTAGCTTCTTCTTCTCGAGCTTAGAGTCTATCACATATGCCAAAAAGGATGAGCACCCTTTTACCATGCACTTGTGTGCCTTGGCCATAGTGATGATTGCGATGTCTCCTCTCCTATACTCCCAATAAATAAAGACATCACCGTCCAATATTGGGATTCGAATCAGCTTCTTCGAACACGAAATTTCGGCTTGGTTTTCCGCCAACCAATCCATCCCGATCACGATATCGAACCCACTAATTTGCATTTGCAACAAATTGATCGAAAATTCTTTTCCCTCGATCACTATGGTGCAACCATTCAAAACATCATAAACCACTACTTGACCACCATAATTTCTTCCACTAAGGCATCCTCTAACCTACCAGTGGACACAAAAAGTTTGTTGCTAAAGGAATCCGACACGAAAGAGAAGCTTGCACCCGAATCGAATAACGCACTTGTATGTATGGAGTTAATGAGAAATGTACCCAAAACCACATCAGTTGATGCTTTAGCCTCCTCTGTAGTCATCTGGAAGGCTCGACCGGGGACTCTGGGAGGGTTCTATCTCTTGTCTTGACCACCACCCGACTTCAACTTCGGGCAGTCCTTTTTGAAATTCCCCGGTGCCTTGCACTCGAAGCATACAAGTCCTTGGTAGGGTGGTCCGATTTTCCACACTTGAAGTAATTGAGTTCGTTGGTGTTCCAAGGTCCATAGTGCTTGCTCCGGCACTTAGGACACCACTTATCATCTCAGCGATTATCAAAGTTTCTCCCCGAGACAAACGGACGCGATCTCTTGAGAGGGCCCAAATGGCTCTCTCACTTCCTCTTTTCTCCCACTACAACCTTTTCTTCCTTTCCCCGCGTATAAGCCTCCTCCATGATCTGAGCTTCTTTGATGGTTTCGCAAATAAATCTCACCATCGCCATCATGTCGGCCAGAAGGCCTTTGAGATAGGCCTTGACCTTCTCCTTCTCTGTCGGGGCCACATACCCCACCAAACCCAGCTTTTCCATGAAACGGCTGGTATAGTCTCTCACCGACATGTTCCCTTTTTTAAGAGTTCGGAACTCTTCTTCAATGTGATCCATAGCTCGCTCGTTGTAGTACTCCTCCATAACCTTTTCCTTGAAAGATGCCCAAGACAACTGAGCCAAAACAGTGGTCGAGAGGGTGGATTTGGTGACATTCCACCAAATAAGAACGGGTCCCCAAAGCATCTGGGAATCGAAACGAATTTATGGCCTTCTTCACATTCGTTGGCGTCGAAGGCTTGCTCTATTTCGCGGATCCAGTTCATGCAAGCAACTGGGTTGTCTGATCCGACAAACTCGGGTGGCTTGCTACACAAGAAGGATTTGTAGGAGCAAGCTCTCCTACCTTTCCTTACATCCACCGGTATAGGATCCTCGGTGGGAATCACATTCCCGGTACCCTCGGATCCAGCCACCACCACATTCTCTGCAACTATTTCGTTCCTGTGGTTACTCACATCACGGTCTTCACTTACCTTCAGCAGAAATTCCTGTTGTTTGGCCATAGCTTTGTTCATCATCGACATTAAGCCATCCATCATCTCCGACTGAGGGGTCACCTCACAAATAACCGGGTTGGATGAAGCCAAGTCAACCCTGGGACTCACTTCGGGTCCTCCGCCCAACAATGGCGGTATGGGTAGACGTGCAGCAGCCTCAACCCTCTCTGGTTGATCAGCCGTTGAAGTGGTTGCCTCTCCACTATCAACATGTGTACGCTGTCTACCATGCCTGCTAACCATCTTAGTCTACCACACGCACGAGAATGAGGGGTAAGAAATAGATTATAATAATTAAACGCGAAGAAACGTAGTTCTACATTCATCAATTGTCATAACAACAGCAAATCAAGCATGCTTACGTAAAACATATTCATAATAACGTTAGATAAGTGAAATTATGAACATATAGTACGTAAGAATTCTCGTTACCATTACCACGACTCTCAATTAGTGTAATTTTCGTCGACTCTAAGACCATCCTATCTTAGAAGTGCTACCCAAATCTCACGAATCATAACTAATTATTATCTCAGCTTAAGTCTAGGCATCTTACATTTATACCTAGTTCACTTGAACTAGAGCTCTGATACCAACTTATAACACCCCTAAAAATAGGAGTAAATTTAAACGTGGAAATGATGAATAAAGGAATACTAAATAAATGGAATCGCCCAAAGGGGGAAATAGTGAAAGCATTTACATCTCAAAAAATGGAAATTAACAATGACAACTTACTTATCTAGACTACTAGTATCTAGATTCAAAAAATTGTCACCAACATTTCCCAAAAGGAGTCTATCCCAAACTGTACGCTAACTTCCAAAAGTCTAACTTCAATGGCTCAACCCCTCGTCTCTCAAATCTTGCGAACCCTGCCACTAAAGGAACCTCTAATACATGTCATTTAAGAAAACAAGTGTTAGGCTTTTACGCCAGTGAGAACAAACATTTTATAAAGTATATATGAGAAGTTGCATAAACATTTTCATAAAGGAATGTAGAATAATCATCTTTCCAAATTCATAGAAAATGTAAGGTTTAAAAGAACATCTTGCGATGACGGGGAGGACGCGATTTCCAAGAAGGGTAGCGGAACATAAAAGTAGGCTACCATTCAAGTTAGTGAGCTCATACTAGGATCAATGGCCACGAGCTCGAAGACTCGCACTTTAGATGTGGATATGGGCCCCCGATGATCCTAATCATACTCATTCACTATATGTGCATTCACATCCAATGGCTAGTTACCGGCTCCACATAATCGTACCAAGTTGCCCTCAATGACCCAATACATCAATTAGTTACAACGGGAATCATCCCACCAAATAAGCCAACTCTGATACCTATGAATCCAATGGTAATAGTCTAGACTTGTCAAAATTACAATTTGTGACCAACTATAATCACACATATAGTTCTCAAATTATCAACATTGACATAAAATGCTTTTCTTGCATGAACCACACCATGTGAAGGTAAATCCAACCAATGTCTAACAAATGACCATTTCCATTTTCAACATAATATGTTCACAAAAAGGGGATTTACAAACTTTAAGATAACCTTGACTATCTAAACAATAATTCATTCATTTCTTTACAAAACCCCGTTTGACCAAATAACTTTTCCTAACAATAATGAAAATCATAACCATAACCCAAAATGAAATATTTCAAGTGTTCAACCATAAGTAAGCATATAAACTTCATTTCATAGTATTCAACAAAAAACCCTTCACTATTCCATAAAATGATGAAACCCTAAAACTTCCCAAAAATCATTTTAGGTCAAAATCCATCAAATGAGAAAACATGTTTAGGAGAAATTCAAGACATCCAAATATAAGGTTCTGACATGTATAAAGTTTAAAAGAGTAGGATGAACTCACAATGTTTGGTTTAGGAGAAACCAAGAAACTTTCTAAAAATGGAAGCAACTCTTGTCTTTAAACTCTAGGTTAACAATATTTGATGTAGATGATGGATGAACTCTTGAATCCCAAGCAATAAATGCCTAAATGAAGTCTAGGGTTTGGAACTTATTGAGAGAACTCGTGTAGGATAAAGATGAGAAAAGTGGGTATGAATGATAAATGTGAAAGGGTTGAATTAAATGAACATTTATGGCACTAGGGCCCGACGGTGATTGTGCCTCGCGATTGTGCCCTCTGGCACTCTCGCGGGCACCCTCACGCCATGTGTACCAAGGGCCACGGGCTCTCCGGGATAATGTCTGGTGATTGTGACGAGTGTCACTTTCGCCCGGGCACTCTCGCCCACAATGTACCGCGAGCCATGGGCTCCCCGAGACTATGCCATGGCGATTGTGACCAAGTCACTGTCGCCTGGCATAGTCTAACTCCCCCAGACTTTCGAATTTCGATCTTTTGAGTTCGCAACACTCTCGACTCGACTTGTAACGTCCAAAAGGAAAACATTCTTAATATTTAGACTCCACTTCAGAGAAATTAGAAAGGAGATGAGAGAAATACTACTTATCAAAAATCCGGGTGTTACAATATAATATGTTAATTGAAAGAATTAATAGTTGATATTATATATATATATATATATATATATATTATAAATTTTGAATTTGTTAAAACAAATTTTAGGAAAGAAATCTATATTAATTTATGATTTAGAATAACCATTAAATAAAATATGAATAACAATAAAATTGGTAAAACTCACATATCCTAATTAATTAATATTTTTTCAAAAATATAATTTATAATTAAATTAAATAATTTATTAAAATTACTTAGCATACTTTAATCATCTATGAAATAAAATAAATATAACTCATAATTTTTATGTAACTGACATAAACATTTTTAAAATTATTATATTTATTTTTTGATATTCTAAATATATTGAATAAAAATTTAAAAATTTAATTGATATAGTTAATAGTGTTTATAAATAATTAATAATTATTATTAATATCTATTAATTAATATTTATTTATAAATAAAAGTTAGTATTTATTAATAATGAATATTATTTATAATTAATAATAATAATTAATGTCAATGAAGGTTATAATTAGAAAATTTGTCAAAAAAATTCCTTATAGGGTACTTTAGTAGCTTATCAATAAGTTAACTTATGTGCATCCAAACAATTACTTAAAAAATAAGCTGCCTTATTTTTACCAAACAATACCTTATAGGAAAACAAATAACAGTGACCCCAAAAAACAAGAGTGACCTAACGAAAAGACAACCAAACAATTAAAGAAGGCTAGATTGAAAGAATAATTAGAGAAGCAATCCAAGAATTCCAAGATTTATAGAAAGCCTTACACCTTAAAAATATCCAATCGAATGATCGAGATTGAATTTCGCCAAGAAGGTTATTACTTAAAACAGAACGTTTGAAGACACGAACGTTCATTTTTCTCCAAAGGAAGTATGCAACAGTCCAAATTACAACTTGCAAAATACATTTTGAAGAACTCGCAATACGGGTACCACCATAAAAAATCAGGCCCGATAAAGAAGAAGAGATGAAATCCTCCAAGTTCCACCATCTAAAGATGTTTTCCCATAACTCCTTGGTATATTTGCAACCAAGAAGACAGTGTTCTACCGATTCGATTATATCGTTACACATTGAACATAGAGTTGAGTTGAGATCGATTCTTTTAATTTGTAACCGTTGAAGTACCGGAAGCCGGTCAACATAGATCTCCAAATGAAAACATTGACTTTTCGTCTGATCATGGGAACTAATCATATACCATATATCCAACCGTATCTTTTGATGTTTGAACTGTCTGAAACTATAGTTTGATTTAAAAAATAGCTAAATTATATATATTTTTTAGGTGTGAACTGTCTAAAAATATTGTTTGATTTGAAAAATAGTCAAAATTTATAATTTACTGTTTAAACCGATTATACCGTATATTTTTATAAAAGGGAACGAACACATATTAGTTCGAAATTTATATTATAGTTAATATTATATGTATTTATATATGACGGTAATCAAATGAGAACTACAAAAAGGTTAAGAACCGTGAGGACCGATCTAAACCTTAATTTGGTTTTGATCATATGGTTTTAATTGAAATCTGTTTTTAATTAAAAAAATGGCATAATCATTGTTTTGGTAATAAGATTCACCAAATGAAACATATAAATTCATTCATCAGATGAAACACATAGATTCACCATATGAAACACATACTAACCTTATTTCACCAGATTAAATAAATCACAATTTTCATAAATATGCTATTTCACCTAATGAATCCAAACATAATGTTCATGTATACCTTAATTCACCATATGAAATCAAACATAAAATTCATCTATAATCTATATCACCTGATGAAACCTAACACAAATTTTATTTATAATCTATTTCACCTCATGAAACCTACCATAATTCACCACATGAAATCAAACACAAATTACTTCCGATCTATCTTAGCAAATGATTTGGAGCTGGAAACCCTAGATAACTACGACGAATCATCCCATACAGAGGCTCCCTTAAATCAATCCCCAAAACATCAAGAAACTAGAAGGAGATGAAGACGATTATTCCAATTCGAATATCAGTTCGTTGAAAGACAACGGCGGCATCGTTATCGGTGGTGGTCTGTGGAGCTTCGGAGATCTTGTTTTCCTTAATGGAGGCTTCTGGAAATTATGATGATGTTTATGAGTAAAACCTTCTTTTGAGGACGATGGTCGCTTTGTGCTTGTGGATCATCTAGCGGAATTGCTTCGAGATTAGACATGAATTGGGATTAAACTTTGGGTGTATCCATTGTCACAACTGTTACTTCTCTTAAATCACCAAGGTGGTGGATGTTGTTTGATCAGTGTCTGGATGATTTTTCCGTTGAAGAAAAGCTCGTCGGCCATGGAAGCGTGATAGTGGTAGGGATTTTGTTGAATAAAGAAAATATCCATCAGATACGTTTGAAGAAGATTGAAGATGAAAAACATTCAACTGATTTGAAATGTTATTTGTCATCCACAATTTACTTTTAATATAAAATATCCATAATACCCTTTACATGTCCTTGCACATTGACAAATATTCCCTTACTTTTTATTTTATTACTAATATGTTTTTCTTTTAATGACCCTTGATCTATTCTAATCAATGGATTATATTAGTCTTCAAGTCCTTAACCATTTTTTGGTCCTCAGTAGATTTAACCCCTATATATATATATATATATATATATATGTGTGTGTGTGTGTGTGTGTTATATTAATCTTAATTAAATAAGATATTTAAAGAATAATGTCAAAAGTTATAATGTAAGCCCCTCATAAACTCAAACTATTCATACCATAAAAATGCAGGTGGTTTGGGTTGTTTCATTTTTTGATGTCAAATCAATAAAAAAAGTCAAATCCGTTCAAACTTGACCATAAACTCCCACAATTTTGTTTTTGAACGGGGAAATATTATAAAAACTAGCAAGAAGTCAGACAAAAAAGATGTTATATGAAAGAGAGAGTAAAGGAGGGAGAGACGAAAGAGAAACAACTAAATTAAGAAGATAAATAACAAATAACACAAAATTGGGATGGAATGTAAATGTTTGGATTAATGTGATGATAATGGAAGGGAGACATAGATAAGTGAAAATGAATTGGGATGATAAATTCATAAACTATTTAAATAATATAATTAATGTTGATTTTTTTCAAAACAAAGTATTTATTATTTTGGAGATTTAAACTTTTGTGTTTTTAGAGAAATTCTAGGATAGTTGTTGAAGATGTTCTTAAGCCATTAAGAGAAGGGTTAGAGCATTTCCAATAAATTCTTCAACAGATAAAATTTTAATTATTTGGATTATATTGATAATAATTTTAAGAAATACGTGATTAGCTGAGAGTGAGGCATTAAGACGAAGGTTAATTAATTGGGATAAGGAATATTAAGAAAGGCATGATTAAGGGAAGCTTAATTATACAATAATCAAACAATTGGTTCAACTCCCCGTTTTAGGTGCAACTACCATGGATTCAAGCATCACTAAGATATTATTTAAAATGTTTGTGGTTTAGTTTTATGTTTGTTTTTAAAAAGTATAAAATGAAAAGTACAAAAAATGGAATTACACATATCTTTTATGTTTTTAGGAGAAAAAACAAGTCGATTTCCAAAACTTTGTAAGCAATAATCTTTATATATGTAAAAGTAAAACCTTAAGGAATGACGTGGCACGTTGTGGAAGCAAGATTCTTTCTACAAAATTTTCTGAAATTTTTAATTTTTTCTTCAAATATTTAATGTGCTCAAAGACATTTTAGTCCCTATATTAAAAATGGGTGTCTCACATTGAGTGGGGGTTTTTGGTAAATTTCCATAACAATTTATGTTCTAGGTTTAACTCCTAACTTTTCATTTACCTACGTCTTCCCACCTTCTTTTCTTTCGCTTTATCTCTCAATTTCTGCCATAGGTTTTGGAGGAAAAAAACACAGGTTGTTGTTATGGCTTCTGAGGTTCCTTTCACAGAGGAGAAGAGGTTTCATTGCTTCAATGTTAATGGTATGTCCTACATTCTCTCTATTCTTACTAAACTAAACCCTGGCTTAATATTTATTTCGGTTGTATTTGGCTTCATTTCTAAATTGGTTACTTCGATTTATCTATCTGGTTTTTTACCGACATGCTTCTTGATCGAGGGTTGCAAGTTGCGAATATTGAGATCTTATTATAAAGTTAATATGGCAGATGCTTGGCATGAAGAGGCAGTACCTTTTATAGGTATATAGATTGAGATCATATCGAGGTAAGTGCAAGTTAAATTCGTTGGATTCTCATAGTTTAGCCTAGATTCACCCTCTTTCAAAGAATCTATTTTTCTTTTCACTGTTAAATTGGATTTTCGATTGGGATTTTGAGTGTTAGAAACTAAATACACATATTTTGGTCGAATTTGCAGACATTATTGTGATTAGTTTGACACATACTTGACGTATGATTTGGTAATTCCTCTAGAATTCATTCCATGATTCTTATTATCTGGTTCTATTGTAAAGAGTGCATTATGGAGAAAATCATTTGGTTATGTTGTAATGAATTTTGTAACTTTTCATTATATGGTTTCCTTTGCTATCTCTAATAAAGAAGAAACCTAATGGTATGAGTTGGCAACTTCTAAAAACTAGAACCACTTTTTCCTTTTTTTTCTCATTTTTTGAAATTTCTATCAATATATTCAAGATAACAGGTTGCCTGTTCACATCCATAACTCATGCTGACCTTTCACATGCGGTTTATTCCCATTTTTATTAATACTATTATTCCCACATAGCATAGAGATAAAGCCTTTCACATTCACATGGATTTAAGTTATTCAATCACAGATATTGAAGCGATGGACTATAAAAAAATTGGGAAAGTGGGAGTTCGAATGGTGGCTAATCTGTTGCCGTTTCTTACACCCATACCCGAACGGAGGCGTCGGGATCCTTGAAGTATCGATTAGAATGCGAGTAAACCTTAGAGTAACATACAAATTCTTAACCCTTTGTCTGATTTGTTTTCGTTTTTATGCTCTGCCTGTTTTTGGATGACATTGAATTGTGTTGTATTGCTCGACCATTTCAGATTCAGGATAATTTCCAGATGGTTATATATACACATATATATGATGCAAATTATCATAGACAAATTATCAAAGTTTATTCATTATTAGTAGCATCAAAGAATCTTCACAAGGATAAGGTTCTTGATGATCATTGAATTTTGATTTTAGGTATTGTTGGTTGAAGATGATGAAAACTTGAGAAGGTAAAAGAATCAACTGCTTGGGATGTTAATGTTAATGAGGTTACATGTATTTGTGTGACATATTATTTTATTTTAATGACATATGCTATGGCTAACCTGCAATTGAGATGACATATCTTTATGAACTAAATTGAGATGACTAATTTTGTGTGCATCTACCATAACGGTTTTTTGTACAAGTTTAATTAACTTCAAGATTGGTACATCATTTTTTTACAGAATATGTAACAAAATAATTTCCATCTAAAAGACTAAAACACCTTCGATGCATGCATTATATTAAATTGAATAACATTAGTCGTCAACATTTTATCTTTACGTAGTTACGTACTTTCTAACCAAAAAATTGTCACCGCGCGTATAAATAACCCACAAACCTTTTTGTCAAAACTTGTTCTTTTTTATTTGTTTGTCACTTGATATACTTTGCTTCTCTTCTATATTTGCTACATGAACTTGCACATTTATCTGAATCTTTTGATATTTAGTTAGGTTTTGTGTTTTTTCATGTCTTCTCGTCCTCGTGTTAGACTACTCTTCTTTCTGCAACTCGTTTTTTCCTTTCTTTTTTTGTGTTTCATTGTTTTTTTTTACTGATGATGAATATATTGAAAACTTGGTTTTCATTCCTCTTTTCGTTCATGATCAATAAGGGTTTGATAGAAATTAAATATATATTTATTTTTTATAATTCAGTAATCAAACTTCAGATTGACCGATTAGTTTGATGGTTACTCAATATTTGCACATTTGTTCCGATTTGCATGCTCTATGGAACTTGATAGACTTTGATGGTGGTTCGATGCATCAATGTGATTGATCATCTTACACGTGTTGAATACTCGAACAACAAAGGACATCAATTCCGAGAAGATTGAGAAACTTGTTGAGACTGCAAAACTATAGAGTTGGTACAAGGTTGAGGAGGGTGGAAGACCTACAAGATATTAAATCAAGAATAAGATTGTCACAATATTGGGAGATTTACGATATGAAATCCCAAGATTCAGTTATCTATAAGTGGTCCTTGATGCTAACGAAGATTATCCCACTCTTTACATCGTGATCGTCAACGGAAGTGAGGGCCACACCCAACGAATATGAGGAGGCTAAAAAGGACCGATCATCAAGATTTTGAGATCTCAATAATAGTTTGATAGGAATTCGATATTGAATTAATATATGGCTATTGTTGTGTATACTGAAATGGTCAAGGACGTTAATTACTAACAGGAAAGCTCATTCAAGAAAAACCGGCTTCTAATCTTAAAAAATATGCCAACTAGGCGATGCAAAATTGTGTTAATATTTTTTTAGAATTAGTCATGAAGAAAATAACAGTAGACATTTTTTTTAGGTTTTAAGTAGTTTTCACCTGAATGGGTTCTTACTGAGAGTCCAAGAACACTGATTCTTTAGAGAGAGAAAGTAGAGAGAGAGAATATTGAAGCGTAAAGTATGAAAATCATATTAATGTGCGTGTCGAACTTACAAGACACAAAGACCAAAGGGACTTAAATACCCTTGGTCAATACAACACAGAATAAGCACTAAACACAGTATTTGACCAAACCCTATAAATACAATGATTACTATAAAATCAGACCTAACAATCTCCCCCTTAGTAATCATTGGCACTTTAGTCTTCAAAAATTGTCTTCTATAACAGCACGGACCAACAAAGCGACTTTGTGAAGCTTTCTGACTTTTTAAGAAAAATTTCTTCTCAGCATATTTCAGATTAAGTTGTCTTTACTGTCTTGAGCTCTAGACGATACACCTCTTTTGAATGATCTTGAATGAACTGTGGTGTTCGGAGCAGGAACAGCAAAAGAATTAGTTGTAGTTGAGAGAATAGAATCTTTGAGCGAATCTTGATCAGCAGATAAACATTTAAGCTCTTTGTCTCTTTAAAATCTCCTTGACTTCTCCCCCTCATGACCTTGATGATCTTGATCAACTTGGTCATGCAAATGTTGGAGACGAGACAGCTTAAGATTTGCAAAATCAAAGAAACAGAGAAAACAGAGGAGGTTTGCGCTTCATGTTGGATGCGCAAACCAAGATTTGCGTTTCATGAAGGGGACGCAAAGCAAGGTTTGCGTTTCATGAAGGAGACGCAAAGCAAGGTTTGCGATTCATGAACGATGCGCAAACCGAAGTTTGCGTGTCATGCTGTAAGCGCAAAGTTGACTTAGAAAAAGTTTACCTTTTGAAACCCTTTGACTCCCCCTACACAAATGCACTAGATATGGCAATTCAAATTAACATTCATATAAAGAAAATCAGATACTCCCCCTCAAAACCAGATATAATCTTTGAAAAATATTCTCTTTGTTCACTCCCCCTTGAATAATGCATAAACCCATTAAAATATATTTATGAGAACACAATGATCAGATATCAATGTAGAAAGAAAAATATACTAAATGTAAATTTTGAAACGACTAAACATATAAAATTTTAAACACTAAACAAATTAAATTCTACAGAGTATAATATTACAAATTTATCAATCATTTGAAATCAAACATATGTTGTAAGATACAAGAACAAGTTTCATTGCATATCAAGTTAAGACATGTTCAGTTTCAAAAACTTCCAGCAATCTATTCAGTGTGCTCACATGCGAATCTTCGATTAGCTTCAAGAAAATGCAATTCTAAAAATATTATAGAGAACTTTGCATGTACTGACACTAAATCATCAAAAATTCAGACTTTCACAAATTTACAGGTTTATTGCAACTCAGAAATACATAACCAAGTTTCATGAGATGTGTGCACATTAGCATCTTTTTAGCAGTGTGCACATTGGCATCTTCACATGAGTGTGCTCTTTGGCATCTTTTAAGCTTGTGCACTTTGGCATCTTTTGATCAAAAAGTTTATTAAGTAAAGAACATGTTGTAAACGTAACTTTCTATCTGACCCTATTACAGGATTTGGGTCAGTCGCTCCCAGACCAATTGGCCTTAGGGGACTAGGTGTCAAGCACCCCTTGGAACTTACTCTCCCAGATCAGAAAGGCTACATCGACATATCCTAAACCCATTCATACCAGTAGAACATGACTTTAGATCTGGTTCTATTGAAGGATTTCTGTTCGATCACTCCCAGACCAAATGACCTTAGGGGACCAGATGACAAGCATCCCACAGAACTTACTTTCCCAAACCAGAAAGGTCACAGGTACAAACTTTTAAACTTAGAGATTTCTGATTTATAAGAATTTAATAATCATCTCAAACACAAGGTTTTACGTCTAAGTGCTTAGCCCATATTTTTATTACAATCCAAAATTCCGACTTTTTAGGTTTTCTAAGCATTGTAAACTATAAATATTCCGAATCACACAACTTTAAAGCAGTATTAAAAGTTACAAACATGTTGCTGACTTTTCGACTTTTGTAAGACTTGAAAGTTGAACATATAAAACTTTAATATAAACAAAGAACTTGAAAATTTATCCTAGACACATATTTTATTCAAAAGAAAGAAAATGTAAAACTTTAATTTATAGAATAAAATTTGTAAAGATTTAAACTTTTAAACTCAATATGCCGATGTTAAAAAATTTCCTTAAAGACAAAATGTAAAGAATTCGGCAAATTGATATTTAGTTGGAACAAAATAAAATTCAACTATTTCATCTTTTACATTAAAGAAAATAAATTTGTGTCTCATATTAAAAGAAAATTTTGGGTAATACAAATTCATGAGATAGATAAACAAGCTCAGATTCTTGAAACATTGAGAAAAACTGGAATACCATCATTATCAGAGATAAAATGCAGCGGAAATAAAATTGATGTACTCACAGTATCTCATATAGTCAGAAGCTTAAATCATTGAAGAACGAGTTCTAAACTGATTTGTTTAGAAGTCGTTGTCTATGAAGTACGGGTTCTGAGTTGCAGTACTCAGAAGCCAATATTCTCTTACTCCCCCTTAACATGTGATTCCTGCAACTTTAAATCAGATTGAGATTTTGGTACCCACTTAAATTTGGGCCCGTGTTTGTTAATTGCAGTTCTTATGGGGAAAGAATAAGCAGAATTGACATTTAAAACACGAGGAATATGATCAGAGAAATAATCACAACTATCAGAAGAGAAAGCATAATCATCAGAACTAGAATCTGAGGAAGAACATAAGACATGTTTTGAAATTCGAATCATTTGCTTTATAGAGTATTTGGAAATTTTATTATATTTAGCAAATGAATCACTGTTATAAAGTTTGTCTACACATTTATCCTCATCAAAAATATGTTCATCAGATGTTCGTTTCATTCTCCAGATTTGCATCTTTGATCGACTGCTCAAAGTCCTATCTGTATGAATAGAATCGAAAGAATTAGAATTGTCAGTAAGAACTGTATCTCGTTTCTTTGACTTCTTTGACCGTCTTCTTTTACGCTTAGGTTTATAATATTGATCATTGAGCGTAAAAGAATCATCAAGAATTTTAGACGAAATATTTAAATCAGAAGAAATAAATTTATCTAAGCAAACAATCTGATCAACTAATAAATCTGAATTAGCCTTGGAATCTGAAGAATTTTGAGAAAGGTTTTTAAAATTTGAAACTTCCTTTTTGTTTTCCTTAGAATCAGAAGAAATGTTAGAAATAAAATCTGATTTTTGAGAAAATAATTTTTCTTCAAGACTAGACGTCATGAAAGAAAGAATAATATCAAATTCAATTTTCTTCAAAATATTTTGATCTTCTATCTTGTCTTCAAGATCGATGATTTTTCCTTCTAATACTAATGGAGGAGTATATTTCTTCGAATCATAAATGATTGGAGAAATATTTCCTTTATCAGAATCAGGTGCATAAGGAGCAAAATCATCAGACATTGAAGATTTGATAGGAGATATATCATTTAAAACTCTTCTACCTCTTCTTGATTTTTCAGGAAAATATTTGGCATTTTCAGACGTATAAACAAAAGGAATTTCATTTTTCTTATTATTTATCCTTTTCTCATTTTCGATTTCTAACACTTGCTTCTCATTCATCCAATCAATTTTAAATTGAGGAGCGTAATGAGCAAGAGTCAGATAATCGTAATTATATAAAGTTGGGGATTTTTCAATCGCATTGTTTAAACAATGAGGATTTTCAAAACCAAGACCCCATCTCTGTTTTAAAGCCTCTTCACTCCTCGGTTTGTTCATATAAATTGTTTGTTCAGATTGGTCTCTTCGATAAAGCTTTTCTTCTAACTTATTTATTTTATCTGAAAATTCATCTTTTAAATTAGTCATAGCTGTCAAAGATTCAAGATAAGTCTTATTTGAATTTTCCAAATCCTCCAATTTCTTTTGAAAGATGTCTTTTGTATTTTGTAAAATGGATTTTTCATCTTGCAAAGAAATTTTCAGTTTGTCAATCAAATCTGACTTTTCAGAATTTAGATTCTTTTCAGATAAAATCTTTGAACGCAAATCAGATAAAGCAGTTATCATGATATCAAACTAAGAGGTAATAAATTTGTAATCAAATTCAGAGTATACCTCATCCTCATCTGTTTCAGAGTCATCTGACTGGTCATCTCCGATCAAGCACATCTGAGCGATCTCGACATTTGAAGCTTCATCATCGGAATAATCCAGCCAGAATTCTTCCTCGGCCAGCAAAGCAGTTCCGTTCTCTCTCTTTTCAGCCAATTCCACTTTCTTTCTGTAGTATGCCGAATCCCTAACCACCTTTGCTCTACACTCCTTTGACATGTGACCCGGCTTTCCGCAGTTGTAGCAAGCATCATTCTTTAGCTCGGGTACTTTCACTTTAGGACCGGAAGTGAAGCGAGAATAGTTGGAACCCGACTTTGGTTGGAATTTTCTCTGGTAATGCTGAGAGAGAAGGATCATCGCTTTCTGTAATGCCTCGCCATCATCTTCAGTTGACCCGGTGTAAGCGTTATTAGACAACGCTTGTTCAGTCAATTGCTTCGTGATGAGAGCAACCGGATCTACTGTTTTCTTCTTTTTATCCATCTTGGCCTTTTTCTCTACCACCAAACTTTCATCAGTCATCAGAATCTCGTAAAGTTCTTGAATCTGCATTGTGGAGATTCTGACATCATTCCTTAATCTGTGGCATGATTTATTCCACTCAGACTGAAGAGCATTAAGGAATTTCAGATTTGTCTCAAGAGCAGTCTTTTCCACTTTAATCTTTCTGAGATCATTAATCACAGTGCAAAACCGGTCAAAAGTCACCTTCAGAGATTCATTGTCCTTTGCCTTAAATTCCTCAAAGTTATTCATGAAGCGAGTCTGGCGTATTTGAGTAGCAACTGATGATCCAAGCATGATCTTTTCTAACTGAGTCCACATCATATTTAAATTATGTTTAAAACAATCAATTCGATTGTAGATTGAGTTAGGCAGAGCTAGCATCAAATTGGACTTTGCTTCTCTATCGGCTTTTTCACGTTTGATTTCATCATCAGTCAAAGGAATGTCATTTTTCGGTCTGATGAATGGTCCTTCAGTAAACGACTTCATCATATTTTCTCCATTTGTCTGACGCTCAATGAAATTTATGAACCTATCTTGCCACTGTGTAAACTCATCCTCATTGATTAAGACTGGTGGACGAGTATCTGTTCCCAATTGCATCATCAGATCATTTGAGTAGAACCTAGCTTGGAAAGCAAACTTGGCAGAATCCATTGCTGATGTACCAAAAAAACAAAAATCAGATTAAATTGAAAAAAAATTCGAAAAATATTAAAAAATGAAAATTTGAAAAACACTTGTTATGACACAAAGTTTAAAAAAAATAAAGATGACACACTAAAAAAAATTTCCAGACTCTTTTTTTTTTTTAACTAAGACAGGGAGACGCGCAAGATGAGGTTTTCGGATCACAGAGGACACGCAAGATGAGGTTTGTGTTTGCTTAGAGAGACGCAAAGTGAACTTTGCGATTGCTTTGAGAAACGTAAAGTGAACTTTGCGTTTGCTTTGAGAAACGCAAAGTGAACTTTGCGTTTGCTTTGAGAAACGCAAACTGTGACTTTGCGTGTTAAACTAGAGCCGAGAACTTTAAGCTTTGCGTTTCCAACGTGAATCGCAAACCTGAAAATTCACTAATACACGAGTTAGACACGCAAAATATATGAGTGAGGCGCAAAGCATTATGAATGAGGCGCAAAGTTTATGAATGAGGCGCAAACTAACAAAATCAAGAAATGTTTCGTAAGATCAATTAAAACCTTGAAATTAAACCAACTAAAACACACATATATGATCGAAAACAACTTTTAAACAAGTTTCAAACAACAAATTCGATTAAAAAACACTAAAATTCAAAATCGATTGACGAAACAGTACGTGAACGAGTTTTTCCAGAAAACTTCAATTTCACAAAATCAGACTTCAAAACATGATTATTTTGAAAATTGTTGTGAATAACAAATGATCTACAATCAAATACGAATTCAACAAAACAAAATTCAAGCAAATTGAACCACAAACATATCCAAATTTGATGAAAAATCAAGAAAACGAGATTTTCTTGAAATTGATCAAATTTTCGATTTAATTCACCAATTCAGATACAGAAAATGCAATCTCTCAATTCTCTCAAGATTCAGTTGGCTCTGATACCAATTGAGAGTCCAAGAACACTGATTCTTTAGAGAGAGAAAGTAGAGAGAGAGAATATTGAAGCGCAAAGTATGAAAATCAGATTAATGTGTGTGTCGAACTTACAAGACACAAAGACCAAAGGGACTTAAATACCCTTGGTCAATACAACACAGAATAAGCGCTAAAGACAGTATTTGACCAAGCCCTATAAATACAATGATTACTATAAAATCAGACCTAACACTTACTATTGGAAAAATCACGGTCCTCAACCATCTTTAACATATTCTCCCACAACCTATATCAAACCACTATCGAGTTCAACCGTTAGTGTATACACGTGATATGACTGTTTTCTTATTATCTTATTTTGTTATTGTTCTCGTTGTTGGTGATTTTAGTGTCACCAAACATTTAAGTGTAATTGGTTATAACATGAGTACTAATGGGTTTCAATCTGTGATATAATACAAGTTAGGTGGTGCGGAGTGCACACTTGTTATAAGAAGAGTGTGATCCCGGACACGATGAAATGGCGGGGGGTCAAGGGGCAGCGCCCCTGGCGGTGATCCAAGAGGCAGAGCCTCTTAAGGCATGTCAGAGCCTCTTTGGCACGACAGAGACTCTTAAGGCACGGCAGAGCCTCTTAAGGCGCGGCAGAGCCTCTGATGGGCGTCTCTGGACCAGAAGCTCTGGTGTCTATTTTTGGACTCAATCTGCATTTACTGAACATTTAATGCTCAGTTATTTCCTACCCTTAATTTTAGCTAAATTGATTGTAACCGACTATAATTGATAGTAATTTGCAATCATTGCCATTTCCGTTATTTCCTATTTTACGAATAGGACTAGTATATATACCGTATATACTTATGTTTTAAATACACGATTTTAAACAATCTCTACATACTCTCCAGCAAATTTACTCTCATTTTTGTGCCTAAAAACGTGAGTGTTCTTGAGTCTTATCCCATTTTGGATTTCGTGCAACCCATGTATAGGGTTGAAATACCAATTCGAAAAGTGACTTACACGATTCTCAAGAAATCCAGTCAACTGATCGACATTTTCCCCTACTCTCTATCAATCGAATTAGTATCTCGACATGTCGATCATGGCCGATTTTGTGAAAGAGATGACCTCAAAGTTTGGAAAGTTGGAGAAGTTTGAAGGTACCGAATTCAGACGCTGGCAGAAAAAGATGCATTTTCTGCTGACAGCTCTGAATCTAGTGTATGTGTTGAGTACACCTATGCCAGAAGTGATGGAGGATGAGATGTTGGAGTACACAAGGAGAAGAAGCAAGTGGGAGAATGATGACTATATCTGTAGAGGACACATTTTAAACGGTATGTGCGATTCCCTTTTTGATATCTACCAAAAACGTGGCAAGTGCGAAGGAATTATGGGATTCCCTCGAGTCCAAGTACATCGCTGAAGATGCTTCTAGTAAGAAGTTCTTGGTTAGCAATTTTAACAGTTATAAAATGGTGGACTCGAGGCCCGTAATGGAACAATATAATGAAATCCTTCGTATCTTGGGTCAATTTACACTACACAACATGCATATGGATGAATCTATTGATGTGTCGAGTGTGATTGACAAACTACCACCTTCTTGGAAAGATTTTAAGCATAACTTGAAACATCAAAAAGAGGAACTATCATTGGTTCAACTTGTGAGTCATTTACGCATCGAAGAATCTCTTCGGGTGCAAGAAAATGACAAATCCAAGGGGAAAGTTGAATCTGGACAGCCCTCTATTCACATGGTTGAGGAGAAGAAAGCCAACTCCAACAACAACGGAAAAGGCAAGAAACGTAAGTTTAATGGACCCAACAAATCCGTTAAAAAGAAAAATGATTTGGTGTATTGGAGATGCAATAAGGTGGGTCATCACAAACGTGATTGTCGGGTGAAGTTGAACAATAATAGTGTTGGTTCGAGTGGAAGTGGATCGAGGTCTAATGATCGCGATCAAGTGAAAGGAGGTCAGTTTTTGACTAACTTTGATGATTCCATCCAGAATTATGTTTCACTTATACCTGAGTCTTTTTATGTGCAGGATGATGACTGTGCATGGTGGATCGACTCGGGAGCGACAAGTCATATTTGCAAGGATCGTCGGTGGTTCGAGAAATTGACACCGGTTGAAGACGGTTCGGTGTTGAATATGGGAAACGAGTCGAGTGCACAAGTTTGTGGAGTTGGAGTAGTTAATTTAGAATTTTCTTCTGGAAATAATATTAAATTGTTTGATGTTTTGTTTGTGCCTAGAATTCGTAAGAACTTAGTGAGTGGTAGTTGTTTGAATAATCTTGGATTTAAGCAAGTGTTTGAATCGAATAGGTTTATCCTATCTCGAGGTGGTCGTTTTATTGGTTTTGGATATTTGTGTAATCGCATGTTCCGTTTAAATGTGGTTCATAAAATTCTATGTTCTGAAAATTCTGCTTTTATATCGTCATCGTCTTCTTCTAAAATTGTTGATTCAATGTTATGGCATGCTAGATTAGGTCATGTGAATTTTAGAAGGATGCATGAAATGTCAAAAGATGGATTAATTCCAGCCTTTTGACATTAATTCAGAGAGGTGCCAAACTTGCATTCTCACAAAAGTTACAAAACAACCTTTTCCGAACGTTAAACGGAATACGGATGTTTTGGAGCTTGTACACAGTGATCTGTGTGATTTCCACTCCACTCCTTCCTTGGAAAATAAGAAGTATGTTGTCACTTTTATTGACGACAATACTCGGTTTTGTTATGTATATCTTTTGCATGCAAAGGATGAAGCTTTAGATAAGTTTAAAATTTACAAAACCGAAGTCGAACTACAATTGGGTAATTTGATTAAATGTCTTAGAACTGATAGGGGAGGGGAAGATATGGATCCCCAATATTTTCAATCAGTTGGTATCATCCATGAGACAACGGCACCATACACACCTCAACAAAACGGGGTTTTCGAACGTAAAAATCGAGTTTTAAAGGAAATGGTAAACTTGATGCTTTCTTACACGGGATTGAGGGATTTTGGGGAGAGTCCATGTTAACAGCCTGTTATGTTTTGAATAGAGTTCTAAATAAAAGGAACAAAAGAACCCCATAAGAACTTTGGTTCAAGAAAACTCCGAATTTTATTATTTTCGAATTTGGGGTTGTCAGGCTGTTGTAAAACTACCCGAACCCAAAAGCAGAACTTTGGGTGAACGTTGAATTGATTGTATATTCATTGGATATGCAGAAATTCCAAGGCTTATAGGTTCTACGTAATTGAACCTAATGATTCGGTGTCGATTAACACCGTAATCGAGTCGCGTGATGCGATTTTTGATGAGATGCAATTTTCATCAATGCATAGGCCTAAGGACCTGATTCCTAGCACCAATAAAGTGCAAAATCCAGAAAGTCTGGATGGTGTTTCAAATCCAGAAACACAGCAGGTCCGGAGAAGCTAAAGAGGCCGAATTGCCAAAAATTTCGGTCCCGACTTCCAACTGTATTTGGTGGAAGGTTCAAGGGATGAGCTTGGGCTTTAATACTCTTATTGTTATAGTATTGAGGATGACCCAAAGAATTTCAAAGAGGCGATGGAGTCTCGATATGTCGCCTTTTGGAAGGAAGCAATTGATGACGAAATATCATCAATTCTTGATAATAACACTTGGGTGTTATCAGATTTTTCTCCAGGTTCTAAACCACTAGGATGCAAATGGATCTTCAAAAAGAAGATGAAAGTTGATGGGACGGTTGATAAATTCAAGGTCCGGTTAGTAATTC
Source organism: Arctium minus (assembly GCA_954870635.1). Lineage (NCBI taxonomy): Eukaryota > Viridiplantae > Streptophyta > Magnoliopsida > Asterales > Asteraceae > Arctium > Arctium minus. The sequence continues at coordinate 54,751,031 of OX941093.1, forward strand.
AAAGGTTTCAGCAAAAACCCGGTATTGATTATTTCGATACGTATGCTCTGTGGCACGTATTTCAACTATTAGATTGTTAATCACCTTGGCGGCAATACACAATCTAATTATCCATCAAATGTGTAACACCCCGATTTCGAAAAGGTATCGTTTAAAGTTAATACATAAATCAGTAATTATAAGGGAAAAATAAGATATTGGATTTTGGACTTAAATCCTAGATTTTATAGTCTTGTTGGATGAAGGATTCAATTACGAGTCCAACGGTTCTTTCCGGAGCAAAATCGGAGCTATAACGAATAAGTTATTGCCAAAACAGTGAACGAGAAGAAAACCGGGTGAACAGTGCATCTCGCGACTTATGTTGCGACTTAGGAATTATGCCGCGACTTAGGGAATCGGGCTACTTATGCCGCGACTTAAGGTCACGTGGTAAGTCGCGAAATCCCCTGGTCGAGCATAAAACCCGATTTTCAGCCCTAAAACTTCATTTCTTCATATCTTCTTCATCCCAACTCCGATTTCAGTGATTCAAGTTGCCATGGTTTCGTTTTTGAGATCTCTTCAATGATTTAGAAATATATTGGAAGTCTATTGGAGTATACAATAGTATTTTGTGGTGGTAAGGTCCACATCTCTCTCAATGTTAAGCTAGGGTTTGATGATTTCATCCTCTTCCCTTTCATCCTTCAACTTGGGTTTGATTTTGATGACTTGTGTGGTGAAGGTGATCTTGTAGAAGTGTTAGATCTAAGATCTAGGGAGGTTTCTTGGTGGTTCAAGCCTTCATCTCTAGAGATTCAAGTTTTGGGGGTAAAATCTAGATTTAGCCTAAATCTAGCAAGGTGAGTTCAAGTTGATTTGTGAAAACGTTGTACATGCCAAAATGTTTATTTTAAAGACTTTATGTGTTTTACATGAAATTATCAACTGTTGATTTATTTGGTAACTTTTGATTATTTGAAGTGTTTAGCTTATTAAACCTTGTAAAACACCACTTTTGGGATTTTTGGGATATTTTGATAAATGTGTCACAAGGGAACATGTTTTGGTGATTTATTGCATAAGTAGGTATTTTGTCAAAATTGCACTTTTAAGTGTTTGCCGGGTTTTATGCATCATTCATGAAATGAGATATTTTGAAAAGTACGAAGGTGTGAGTCCTTTGGTTTTGGGTCACTCCCGAATTTGGGGAACATTTCATAAATGGAAAATCTTTTGGGTTTTGAGCAGAAGACCACTGGTGATTTTGAGAAACAAAGATTTTGGGGAAGATATAATTTGGTTTATGTAACCATATTGGCTCTCGTGGTTTAGCCAATCGTCTGTTAAGCCTTTTGGGCTTGATTTGTACTCTATTGAGTTTTTGGAACACTTGTTCAGTTTTGGTAGCTCGTTATGGAACATTGGACGTATGGTGTACTTAGTTGCATCTTATTTGAGAGTTACATGTTTTAAATGCGTTAGTTCATTCTTTTGAGTCATGTAACATTTTAGACTGTAATGCATTGGATCCATAGGCATATGAGTCAGTCAGTTGGTTAGTTGGGGACCTTATCCCCGTTTTGGGACTGGATATTGTTATAGCTAGCGGGAGGACTCGAGGTATATATCGTGGGTGGTTGAACTCGATGACCGCGTAACCTTTATTGAAGGGCTCGAGGTATATATCGTGGGTGGTTGAACTCGATGCCCATTTGTAATCCAGTCTGGTTACTCATCGTGGAATTTAGTGTCCGCGTTTGAAGTCTAGTGAGTGGTCCCCAAGTCATGTTTTTATGTAAGCTTGCGGTGGTGCTCTGCAGAGCCGTATACGGAGCTAAGTCTTGCGGTGGTGCCCATGGTGAGCCGGATACGGGGACTTGTGGCTTTGGTAGTGACACTCATTTAGAGGTTGAGTAGACACTAGGGTCATTTGGGTATCTTGCGGTGGTAGCTCGGTTGGGAGCCATATACGGGGATCCATGGCTCTATGTGAAGCTCGGGAACATTGATAAGTGGCTTAACTTTGTGTACCCGCCACTTTCGATGGAATTCGGGTATCCCCCGTCACCGAAAGGTGTTGTTTTTGGGTATTCAGTTTTATTATCCAAGTTTTCGGTGGCGTCTTGTGTAAATGGATTTTATCCTTGATTTATGGGTTGAGTATTATGCCTCACCCGTGTTTTGGGATACAAAGTTTTAACCGCATTTTCATAAATGGAGAGTTCGATTTCTATTCACGTTTGAGTAAGTGTTGGATTGCATCACTTCATGAAATAACGTTTGGCGTTGAGTTTCCATTTATAAATTGCATAGTATTGGAAACGAGTCGTTCTCATATTTAAAGTAATTCATTTTAAAGGATCATGATTTAAGTTGCATTATTTCCGTTTAATGGTTTTTTATAATCATGATGAAAACTCTTGAACTCACTAGGCGTTAGCCTAACCTTTTTATTTGTCGGCATGTGCAACAGTTTCCAGCTGGGAATAACTCTAGTGACACGGTACAGAGAGGAGTGCTAGTTGTGTGCTAAAGAGGTGGATACCTTAGTGAAGTCTTCCGCACTTGTTTCGGGAAGAGCAACTTATGGTTGGGATTAAGTAACACCGACTTTGGTCTAGTCCTTGTATAAGACTGGAGTTTTTAATTGTTGAGGTTAAATAGAAAGTTTTATTTTGGAGAGTTATCTTTTACTTGATGTAATATCGAAATTTTAATTAGTTGCTCTTACCAAATTTGAGGGTGTTACAAGTTGGTATCAGAGCTTAAGTTTGAGAGAATTAGGTATTGATTTTTGGATACCTAGACTCAAACTGGCGTAATTTTAGGTGATTGAATGTGAGATTGCACAAATAGGCACTTTAAGATTTGATGATTCGAGGTGAGTGGGGTCACTAAGAACGGGAATCACGACGGGAATGGCAAGGATAATCATGTACAGTACGTTCATAATAGCACCTAGCCAGTGTTATGGTGAACCTATGAGTTACATGTGTATGCTTGGACTATCTTGATGTGACGACCGTTGGGGTTTTAAGGAAACTTCTTGGTAAGTAGCCGTTAGGAGAGGCTGATGATTTTAGCATTCGTCACTTAGGGTGAAAATAAGCATGGTGATTGCATTAAATGGACCGTTTCGGGTCGTAATTGATGGTCGTGGTAGAACCTTAGCAGTATGAAATTGACTTTATTTGAGGAGAAATGATAAGGTGAACCGATGAAATATTCGATTAATTGCTGGTGATGTTTAAACATCTAGATGACGATAGTGTGACTAAGAAATTAAGGAGCGTGGTTTCGAGATGTTGAGTGCCGATCAACTGCACGCACATCACATATTTTTAATGTAAATCGCATCATTTATTTCTCAAGTTTCCAAATCGCCATGTGGAGTAAATTGCAAATATTGGTGCAATGTTTTAGCACACTCAAGGTTTTAAACCACGATTTCGAGCATGCACAAAATTGTTTTATGGCATGAGCTTGCAAACTTTGTTGATGATTTTCTTTACTCACATTGTTGTCCAACGTTATTTTCGAATTTTGCGATGTGCGCATTTTGATGTTGTTTAGGGACTTGGATAAGTAACTGCGGTTTATGACTTTAACATTGGATTTCCTCCACGTATGTTAAGGTTTTGGACGAAAAGTTTTCTCCCATTATCTTGGTATTTGAGTTTTTATTGAGAATTTTAATTCATGAGATTTTGGGGATTTAATGGGTGACTTTAATGGTGTCAAGTGGTGTCGTTTTCCTTGAGCTTTGTGTGAGTTGTTTGGTTGCATATAGTATGCATACATGTCTATTTGGAACTTCTGTCATAGTGTTTTAACTAACATTTTAGAACGTTGAGAGCATATTATTATTTGACTTTGAACTTGAAACCGACATAAATTATTTTACGTTTTAACCAAAGTGCATGCACATATCACCTTACTAATTTTGTGAAATAAACTGTTTCATGCAAGTTTTGTTGGGGGATCTTATCCCGTGCCTTGTTGTGGCTAAAAGAAAGAAAATTTTGAGAGTTTGATGTCACAAAAAAAATTATGTTTTGGGTTTTGCAAGCACTTTATCTATATGACCTAAAGTTTGGAATCAAGCTAAATTACTCATACGTTTGATCGAATCGCATGCATATGTCTTTACTAAGTTTTGGGGAATAAAATGATGTATGTGAGTCACATTGGGAAATTTTACTACATGACATTATATGGTTAAAAGCTAAGTTTTGGGATTTGATTTCGTGAATATCCCCTTCTGTAGTTTTGTACAAACGCTTTGTTATACACTGTTTCAGTACGTAAAAATATTTCTCATTCGTAACACAAATTTATACATGTTGGGGACATAGCGGTTCCTTTGAAAAAGATTGTTGAAATATCTTTCGCTGGTGTCAGTATTACTTTGATTATTGATCAAATATTTTTTTTAAATGGTTTTATATGTGTGGCGGTTGTGACCACTTTGTACACCTACCGAGTGAACGGTAGTAGATTTTATTCGTATGACTAATCGTTATAAAGCTTTTACATTTAGAGGTTTTATAAAAGTTAAATTGGAATAGTAGTTTGAAAAACCTTGAACTCATTAGAGCTATAGATGTAGGCCCCCTTGTAATAGAGGTCATGAGTAAGGACCGAAGGAGTCCCCGGAGTTTGAAGTGTAGGAGGACCTGGCTTACGATCAGTTTTGGACTTTGAATCTCAGCTTTGTGAACTGGCACACACATGGAGGACTGGAATATTAGATTATGCATTATTTCAGGTATTTAGGTGGTGATCCTTCTGTCTTGGTAAAACCACAGGTTGAAGCATTGGTGGTTGTTTGCCTATGGTCGGATATGAATTGATGGGTTGGCTTTCGACACCATGTATAGGTCAGATGTGTGCCTTTCGGTAGAGTTTTCAGGAATAAGAAAAATTTGGTGACTTGTTCGTTTAAGTTGAGTGCCATGATAGGTGTTGACATTAATCCTTCAATGCAAGTCTGGAATGATTTATGTGGTGGTATACCCACGTTTGCAGCATAGTTGTTTTGAGGTTAGGTGTAGACGCTCGGCTTTGAGGACAATGATTGTTGGTGTGCTTCATTGCATTTTCCGTTGGACCTGTTGAGTCTGCAGGTCAAGTGGTAATCATGAAGAGATTAGATATTGCTAATTAAGAATAAATCATTGGTGCTTCGGTAATCAGCAAGGCCCTCGCTAATGGGCAACCGATGCTTGAATGCATTATGGGAGTTGTGTAACCATGGGGTTTAGAGTAACCCGATATCTGCAGTTATGGTGCTTGGTTCAGATTGGGGATCAGATTCATCGTAATTTGGATCAGACCAATCTAGTGTTAGGAACTTCATCAGGGAAAGGACGATAAATCCTTGGGGTGTTGTTTATTGGAGAAATTTGGCAGCATTACCGAGATAGACTTTAAGTACAAATCGATTATTGAAGAAACTGTGATGTGTCAGAATTAGAAGCCTTTAAGAATAAAGTTCGGATTGGGGGTATTGTTAGATTAAATTAGCCCCCAATTTAATTGAATGTTTTTTAAAAAATTGTATTTTAGGCTTTTTAATTAGTTGTATGGGCTTGAGCCTTTTTATTGTAAATTGGCCCTATTAATAGGTGCATATGGCTCATTTGGTCATTTAGGTTTTGGAGAGAACACAGGTTACACATACAGACTAGGTTTTCCATGAGAGTCGATTAATGTTTAGTGTGGTGTTCTTCCCAATATCCCCTCCATTGTTAATCAATCTAAGTATATGAGATGTGATTTTGATGAATATTGTTCTTCACTTCTCTCTTGTATCTTCTATTATATGGAGTTCTTCATTTGTTGTCTGTATTGGAATCTAACAATTGGTATCAGAGCCAAATGAAGAAACTCTTCTTCATTTCGGTCATCTATGGCAACAATTGAAGATTGGATGATTATTTTGTTGTTTTGGTGCTTAGATTGATTCAATCACATGAGCCTTAACACAAATATCATTTATGTGATTTATTTTCTGGTTTGTGCTTATTGGAAATCTATTTCTTCATTTAGATGAGATTTGGATGATCTTTCATAGAAAATTTCATTGTTTTTACACAAAATCTGAATTCTGCACACCACATGTTTGATGAAATGTGTCTGTGAACATTTGATTCTATTTGGATTATTTCTGATCAGTTTTACGACATGTGTGTGTTTTGATCTTTCTCACTTATTGGTCTAATATTTGATAGCACTAAGTAGATGGTTGATCTATGATCCCATCCTTGTGTGTGCTTTAGTCCATCGCGATTTTAGCATCTTGATAGTTAGGTTATTGATCTCAGATCTGACCTTGATATTATTCGAGATTGGACTCTCTTTCATTAGATTCAGATTTTGTTTATTTTCCGCTGCTCATAATTGATTCAATGAAAGACTAAGTCATTTGGGTCTTGGAAAATGTTGCTTGATTCAAATTCGAACAAATAAGGATGGAGAGTTAACTGTGCACCAGATTTGACAGCATAGAACAAATTGTGAATAAGCATAGAACAACCTGTTCTTATGAATATTGTCATGTTGATAAAGAACTTGGTATCATGTGTTCAAGGCAGTAGTTGTGGTAGAGTATTTGGTGGCAAATGACTTTGAACGTGCATCATCATGTTCTCTACTTTTGTGCAAAGTGGAATATGTGAATTCATTTGTAGTGGATGAATCCATAAATCACCGGGAAAATGCCAAGATGCATTTTAATGAAGCATTGTCAGCAAGATACAAAAGTGGAGGCTCTACTAACTTGTCACCATAGGTGTGAGTGGAAAAAGTGCATCACAATTTCCTGCCAAAGTTGCACAACAGATACATGAACTTATCAGTCCAGAAAGTGCCTCAATGTGTAATAAAAAATTGCTATCATGAATTCTACAAGTGCAACTGAAAGAAGTTTGATGTGGTGTGTTGTGATCAAGGGTTGTCTTCCTGTCTTGCATATGTGCAAAATTAAATTTGTGCAGATTTGTTGTTGTCCCAAACAGAAAGGTGCTGTTGAGTTGTTCAAAACAGCAAGTTGTTGTCAGATTTGCACAGTTGTAGAACTTTGATCATATCTCTCTCAATACAGCTCTAAAAATGATGATTTTAGATGCGTTGGAAACCTAAGACATAGTTTTACAACTTTCATGTTTTGAGTTTTCTCAAAATAAAGCTGATTCTATGTCAAAAACTGTGTTGAACGCAAGTCATAGCTGCTGGACAGAAAGCTGTTACTTGTTGTTGTTTGCTACTGTTGAGCTGCTGCTGTTTGATCTAGAGGCTGTCCAAAAGAGTGTCAAAATGGTTTATTCGACATTTCGAAAAGTGCAGGTCTGCAACTGGTCGTTCAATCCGTTAGTGTGCAGTCCAGAGATGCTCCACAAAAGTTGTTGCAGATGCAAAACGCTGTGTTCAGAAGCTATCTACAGAGCCTCTGATTTTAAGAAAGGCAACAAATTCAGAAGTGTACAAAGGCTGTTGCTATACAGAGGCAGATCGCAGAGCCTCTATAGATCTGTTCAGAGCCTCTGTGAAAAATATCAGAGGCTCTGTAGGCCATCTAGAATTCGATCAGAGTTGAAATTTTGATCTGTGCAGACTTTGATTAAACGATTTGGTCTTGAGAATGATTAATTTCACTCATATAGATTCTGAAAGATTGAATGATGGAACAGATTCTACAAAGTGTGCAGCAAATTTACAAACAAATTCAAAAGTTTGTTCTTTGTATTCTTGAAGTGCAGCAGAATATGGTTGATATTCATGATGAATTTGTGCTCGATACATGCAGAAGTTGTTGTGTTTAATCCAGTCTACAAGGCTGTGTCATGATTTGCAAATCTGTTGTTGCAGAATTAAAACAGAAAGTAGTTGTTTGTTGCTATCAAATATGATATTGGTACTGTTTTTGTTCAGATTACAACAAAATATTCAGATTTGTGTTGTTAAATTGAAGTGCAGATGCAGATTTGATACATAGCTGTTGTGGACATTCGATATGTGCAGACTTGTAAAGTTAACAGCAATTGAAATTAAAGCTAATCAGAAATACTTGACAGCTTTGCGCACCTGTAGAATTTTGATTATATCTCCCTCCTCGAAGCTCCAAATTTGACGAGTCTAGATGCGTTAGATTCCTAAGACACAGATGAACGTTTTTCATGTTTTGTGTTTTTTTCTGAATCAGTGTGCTGATTGGCCAGAATCTGTGTTAAAGTCAGTATATAGCTGTTGTGTGAAGAGAAGTTGTTGTCCAAACAATGTTTGTTGTTGTGTGGTTCAAAACAGCAAGCTATCGGGGATGTGATAATGTCCAGATTTTGAAATGTGCAGCAACAATTGTGTAGGGAAGAATAGAATGTTGCTGTTGAGTTAATCATAACAGAATGTTTGTTGTTATTCGGTTCAAAACAGCAAGATGTTATTCGAAAATTACAGCAGATCTGTGCAAGATTTTTTTTTGATGTTGTCCAGAGTTGTGGACAGATTTGATTTGCACAAAAGCTTGATCTCAGAGGTTGAGAGCTCTCTGCAGAAATGCACAGAGGCTCTGGTTGTATAAAGAGTGTTCTGTCCAGAGGTTTTGAAGCATGCTTCTGTGTTCATTTCCAGAAGTTGTCCAAACATAATGTTGTCCTACTGTTTTTTGTTATAAATGTATGTAGACGCATAGGCTACCCAATATGTGCGAAGGTTGCACATATGTCCAGAGCCTGTCCATAAGCTCTGGTGACTGACCTCTTAATCATAAAGTTGTAGTTTCCAAACGGAATGTAAAACATATGTTGATGTCCCTGATGTGCAAAGCATAATGTAAGAGCATTGCAGAGGTTAATCGCAGAGATGCTCTTATTCATGCTCAAAGGCATGCGCAAAACCTCTGCATGTGCAGAAGTTCAGAGGCGGAAAGTTAACATCAGAGGTTGATGCACAGAGCCTCTGTAGACTGTCCAGAAGTAGATATGCATATCAGATGTACAGAGCCTCTGAGGTTGTCCATAGCACGTGCAGAAGTAAAACAGAGAAGCTCTTAACTTGTCCACAGAGCCTCTGTGGACCAAAACCTCTGAAGAGCAGCAACCAGAAGGGGAGGACCAGAGGTAGACCCAAGAACGCATATCAGAGGTCGATGGTCCAGAGATCGAAATGAGCAAAGAGCCCGAAGCCCGAAATTTTTGAATTTTCTGACAGCATTGCGCTATTTCAGAAACACGTGCACAACTTTTTACTCAAAGCTCCAAATGATATGAGTCCAGTTGTGTTGGATTTCTAAAACACATACGTACGACTTTGATGTTTTGAGTGTTCTCAAATTCCATGAGCTGATATGAAAGAATCAGTGTCAAAGTCTGCGTTAGGGTGCTGGACCGAAAGCATTGCATTTCACTCATGCTCTTTCCGCTTTCAAGAACGGTGTTCTCTCGTCGGCTCTTCATGGTTTCAAGCTACATATGTGACACATTGTTTTTCACTCCCTCCTCCATTATTCAAGTTTAAGGATCGGTGTTGAACACTTACTCAACAAGATCTTAAGAGTCAAATTTTCTGTTTTGATGACCGTTATGCGCAGCTGTGGGAAAACTTGCACAACTCACTCATTTTTCATCCAAAATGGATGAATCAAAGCTCGTTGGAAATCTAAGAGGCTGAAGTTCAATGTGCATGTTTTATGTTTTCTCTCAATCAGACTCCTTGATGGTCAAAAACAGCGGTGAAGTTGAGACATGAAAGCTGGACAAATTGGGATAATTCGTCTAAGTCTTTCAAGAATATGAGCCTACATTTGAGGGGGAGCTTATGATGCTTTGAAGACTCGAAGAACGGCACACGAAAGCTTCTAAATAAAACAAGGGGGAGACTATATGATAATGATTTCTTTATAAAACATTAGGGGGAGATTGTTAGATTAAATTAGCCCCCAATTTAATTGAATGTTTTTTAAAGAATTGTATTTTAGGCTTTTTAATTAGTTGTATGGGCTTGAGCCTTTTTATTGTAAATGGGCCCTATTAATAGGTGCACATGGATCATTTGGTCATTTAGGTTTTGGATAGAACACAGGTTACACACACAGACTAGGTTTTCCATTAGAGTCGATTAATGTTTAGTGTGGTGTTCTTCCCAATATCCCCTCCATTGTTAATCAATCTAAGTATATGAGATGTGATTTTGATGAATATTGTTCTTCACTTCTCTCTTGTATCTTCTATTATATGGAGTTCTTCATTTGTTGTCTGTATTGGAATCTAACAGGTATTCTTGGTGGAAATGACTAGATAAGGTCGTACGTTGCTTTTGAGGTAATATGATCAACCTAAGGTTGGGAGGCAACCGAGATCTTAATGATAGAAAGATAGTTTAATAAGGACTTAATGTTCGTCCCATCGTCGATGATCTATGTCGAACCTTGAGATTGAGTTGTGACGACTCGTTAGGAGGAGCACAGTAACAACCTTAACCGGAATGTAATAGGGTTCGTATATGAGGTAAGGTTCGTAAAGGAATTCCATTTGGATAGGGAATCAATTGATCTCGCCAAGTGCGGTATTGGGCGCTTGGATGGTGCCATATTTCGAGGACGAAATCTCTTTTAAGGTTGGGAGGATTGTAACACCCCGATTTCGAAAATGTATCGTTTAAAGTTAATACAGAAATCAGTAATTATAAGGGAAAAATAAGATATTGGATTTTGGACTTGAATCCTAGATTTTATATTCTTGTTGGATGAAGGATTCAATTACGAGTACAACGGTTCTTTCCGGAGCAAAATCGGAGCTATAACGAAGAAGTTATGGCCAAAACAGTGAACGAGAAGAAAACCGGTCGAACAGTGCATCTCGCGACCTATGCCGCGACTTAGGAATTATGGCGCGACTTAGGGAAGCGGGCGACTTATGCCGCGACTTAAGGTCATGTGGTAAGTCGCGAAATCCCCTGGTCGAGCATAAAACCCGATTTTCAGCCCTAAAACTTCATTTCTTCATATCTTCTTCATCCCAACTTCGATTTCAGTGATTCAAGTTGTCATGGTTTCTTTTTTGAGAGATCTTCAAGGATTTAGAAAGATATTGGAAGTCTATTGGAGTATAAAATAGTATTTTGTGGTGGTAAGGTCCTCATCTCTCTCAATGTTAAGTTAGGGTTTGATGATTTCATCCTCTTCCCTTTCATCCTTCAACTTGGGTTTGATTTTGATGACTTGTGTGGTGAAGGTGATCTTGTGGAAGTGTTGGATCTAAGATCTAGGGAGGTTTCTTGGTGGTTCAAACCTTCATCTTTGGAGATTCAAGTTTTGGGGGTAAAATCTAGATTTAGCCTAAATCTAGCAAGGTGAGTTCAAGTTGATTTGTGAAAACGTTGTACATGCCAAAATGTTTGTTTTAAAGCCTTTATGTGTTTTACATGAAATTATCAACTGTTGAGTTATTTGGTAACTTTTGATTATTTGAAGTGTTTAGCTTATTAAGTTTTTGGAACACTTGTTCAGTTTTGGTAGCTCGTTAAGGAGCATTGGACGTATGGTGTACTTAGTTGCATCTTATTTGAGAGTTACATGTTTTGAATGTGTTAGTTCATTCTTTTGAGTCATGTAACGTTTTAGACTGTAATGCATTGGATACATAGGCATATGAATCTGTCAGTTGGTTAGTTGGGGACCTTATCCCCGTTTTGGGACTGGATATTGTTATGGCTAGCGGGAGGACTCGAGGTATATATTGTGGGTGGTTGAACTCGATGACCACGTAACCTTTATTGAAGGGTTCGAGGTATATATCGTGGGTGGTTGAACTCGATGCCCGTTTGTAATCCAGTCTGGTTACTCATCGTGGAATTTAGTGTCCGCGTTTGAAGTCTAGTGAGTAGTCCCCAAGTCATGTTTTTATGTAAGCTTGTGGTGGTGCTCTGCAGAGCCGTATACAGAGCTAAGTCTTGCGGTGGTGCCCATGGTGAGCCGGATACGGGGACTTGTGGCTTTGGTAGTGACACTCATTTAGAGGTCGAGTAGACACTAGGGTCATTTGGGTATCTTGCGGTGGTAGCTCGATTGGGAGCCGTATATAGGGTTCCATGGCTCTATGTGAAGCTCGGGAACATTGATAAGTGGCTTAACTTTGTGTGCCCGCCACTTTCGATGGAATTCGGGTATCCCCCGTCACCGAAAGGTGTTGTTTTTGGGTATTGAGTTTTATTATCCAAGTTTTCGGTGGCGTCTTGTGTAAATGGATTTTATCATTGATTTATGGGTTGAGTATTATGCACCATCCGTGTTTTGGGATACAAAGTTTTAACCACATTTTCATAAATGGAGAGTTCGATTTCTATTCACGTTTGAGTAAGTGTTGGATTGCATCACTTCATGAAATAACGTTTGGCGTTGAGGCGTCCATTTATAAATTGCATAGTATTGGAAACGGGTCGTTCTCATATTTAAAGTAATTCATTTTAAAGGATCATGATTTAAGTTGCATTATTTCCGTTTAATGGTTTTTTATAATCATGATGAAAACTCTTGAACTCACTAGGCATTAGCCTAACCTTTTTATTTGTCGGCATGTGCAACAGGTTCCGGCTGGGAATAACTCTAGTGACACAGTACAGAGAGGAGTGCTAGTTGTGTGCTGAAGAGGTGGATACCTTAGTGAAGTCTTCCGCACTTATTTCGGGAAGAGGAACTTATGGTTGGGATTAAGTAACACCGACTTTGGTCAAGTCCTTGGATAAGACTGGAGTTTATAATTGTTGAGGTTAAATAGAAAGTTTTATTTTGGAGAGTTATCTTTTACTTAATGTAATATCGAAATTTTAATTAGTTGCTCTTACCAAATTTGAGGGTGTTACAAAATGGATGTTAAAACAACCTTCTTGAATGGCGATCTTCAAGAGGAAGTTTACATGAAACAACCGGAAGGTTTCATTATGCCCGGAAACGAACATAAGGTATTTAAACTTGTGAAATCCTTGTATGGGTTGAAGTAAGCACCTAAACAATGGCATCAAAAGTTTGATGAAGTTATTTTGTCATGTGAGTTTTCTTTAAACCACGGCGACAAATGTGTTTATAGTAGATTTGATGCTACTGGTGCAAGTGTGATCATCTGCTTGTATGTAGATGACACGTTGATTTTTGGAACTAACCAAAATCAAGTAGATGAGACTAAGAAATTGTTGTCATCTAAGTTTTCCATGAAAGACATGGGAGAGGCTGATGTAATCCTTGGTATAAGGATTAAAGGGGTTAACAAATGGATTGTTATGACGTAATCGCATTATATTGAGAAAATTCTCAATAAGTTTAATTACCGTGAGTGTTCTCCCGTAAGCACTCCCATGGATCCAAGTGTGAAATTAATACCTAATACGGGCAAGGCTATTTCACAACTTGAATACTCTAAGGCCATTGGTATCTTGATGTATGCCATGACAAGCACCAGGCCCGATATAGCTTATGCCATGGGACGATTGAGTCGGTATACTAGTAATCCTAGTACTCAACATTGGCAATCGGTTCAAAGAGTATTCAAATATCTCAAAGGAACCATGGATTATGGTTTGAATTATTTAGGATATCCTTCGGTTTTAGAAGGTTATTCGGATGCAAGTTGGATATCCAACATGGAGGATCATTCCTCAACTAGTGGTTGGGTATTTTTGCTTGGAGGAGGTGCCATCTCTTGGGCATCTAAAAAGCAAACTTGTATTACAAACTCAACAATGGAATCTGAGTTTGTTGCACTAGTCGCCGCCGGTAAAGAGGCAGAATGGCTAAGGAATTTAATTTATGAGATTCCATAGTGGCCAAAGCCGATTGCACCTATTTCAATCCATTGTGACAGTGCGGCCACTTTGGCTAAGGCTTACAGCCAAGTTTACAATGGTAAGTCTAGACACCTGGGTGTTAGACATAGTATGATTATAGAATTAATCATGAATGGTGTATTCTCCGTTAAGTTTATTAGAACGCAACAAAATTTGGCAGATCATTTAACTAAAGGTCTGACAAGAGACTTAGTGCACAAGTCTGCGATTGGGATGGGATTAAAGTCCTTGTAAATTTATAAAGGTGAGACACCCAATTCCCTTCTAATATGACATTAGAAGTTGAATTCAATGTGGAAAGCTCACACTTATAAATTGGAACACAAGTTGAATCATCCCAGGTATGTGTTCAGTCCTGCAGTGGTTAGGGTGAAGTTTATCTTCTTAATAATTCCTTTGATAAAGTGTATTTACAGGTACATGAAGTAAAGGAATTACCTATGTGATTGTAAAGTGTAGTCGTATTTCAAAAGGTTGGGGACTTGGTCTTTATACAATCATGAGAGGATTAGGACACACGGCTTTATAATTGTGTCATGTTTTAATTTGCTGTACGTATAGAAAATTTGTATGTATTTTATCTTCGAATTTGATTTGATGGGTTCAATCCTTGGGACACCTTGATTCTCGAATATTTGGAATGTGTAAAATATTAATGTGGAAATTCAATCGTTTCGATATTTTCATTTATGTGCAAGTTTGGTTTGTTTAATTTAATGTGTTATTTCATGGGTTACACTAAAATGGGGGAGGATTATTGGTGATTTTAGTGTCACCAAGCATTTAAGTGTAATTGGTTATAACATGAGTACTAATGGGTTTCAAATTGTGATCTAATACAAGTTAGGTGGTGCGGAGTGCACACTTGTTATAAGACGAGTTTGATCCTAGACACGATGAAATGGCGGGGGGTCAAGGGGCAGCGCCCCTGGCAGTGATCCAAGAGGCAGAGCCTCTTAAGGCACGGAAGAGCCTCTTTGGCACGGAAGAGCCTCTTAAGGCACGGCAGAGCCTTTGAGCCTCTTTGGCACGTCAGAGCCTCTTAAGGCACGTCAGAGCCTCTGAGCCTCTTAAGGCACGACAGAGCCTCTTTGACACGGCAGAGCCTCTGATGGCCATCTCTGGACCAGAAGCTCTGGTGTCTATTTTTGGATTAAATCTGCATTTACTGAACATTTAATGCTCAGTTATTTCCTACCCTTAATTTTAGCTAAATTGATTGTAACCGACTATAATTGATAGTAATTTGCAATCATTGCCATTTCCGTTATTTCCTATTTTACGAATGGGACTAGTATATATACCGTATATACTTATGTTTTAGATAATTTTAAACAATCTCTACATACTCTCCAGCAAATTTACTCTCGTTTTTGTGCCTAAAAACGTGAGTGTTCTTGAGTCTTATCCCATATTGGATTTCGTGCAACCCAGGCATAGGGTCGAAATACCAATTCGAAAAGTGACTTACACGATTCTCAAGAAATTCGGTCAACTGATCGACATTTTCCCCCTACTCTCTATCACTCGTTTATATATATATATATATATATATATATATATATATATATATATATATATATATATATATATATATATATATAGAGAGAGAGAGAGAGAGAGAGAGAGAGAATCAATCGACAATGTTACATATTGAGAATCTTGTTGCAGTATTTACTATTTTTCAATTTTTGAATTATTTAAAAGTTAAAACCTTTCATTCCTTATTTTATATGTAAAATCTTATTATGTTTATTATAATTAATCAAACTAAACAATATGTGATAAGTCTCAACAATCGGATTTGTACATAATACGTATAGACATTCAAAGTTTAAACACTTAGAAATAAACTATCTTCTTTGTCAACAAAAACAAGTTCAATCCGATATATACTTCAAACCATTGGATTAGACACTGAATAAGGTTTAAATCCGATGAAGAATTCAAAATCTATTACTGATCGGTTTACAACCATCAGATTGAAATGCATTCGGATAAAAGTCTCAATTCGATGAATGCTCTTAATTAAGCAACGATCAGATTGATACTTCCAACGGATTCCTATACTCCTTTGACTTGTTTCATGCATTTAATATCCGACACATCTATCTTCCACATATGTCTATAACTGGTAATTGTTGTATAACTTATACTTTAGATTATACAAAATAGGATTTTTACTTGTAAAAGTCTTATTACTATATGTATTGTTCCAAGAGTAAAGAAACCTTCAGCAATGTCGAAGATTAGTTGAAGAGTTGTTAGATTGTCACCAAAGCGGATTGGTTTGTTATCTATCCAAAAGAAGATCAACACAAGATACAGTCCGTATGTAGTCTGACAAATACTACTACTGGAAAACCGAATTCGAAATGCAAACTCGGTCAGCAAATTTGATTCACCAACTCCTCCCTACTCTCATCCTAAAGTATGGGAACATGCAAAGACATGGCAGTTTAAGTATGTTCTAAAGTATTATTTTAATACTTATCATAATTTATTGTTTCCTCTGCATATAAAATGATGGGAAAGGTTAACAAGTGTCTACATCAACTCAAAAGGCTGAAGTGAAAAGTACAAACATGCATGGATCAGCAAATCAGATGAAGACACGTGTTAAAGTTGAAAGAGAGCATTTAATGCAATGAAGACTAAAAATGACTTCATTGTGTTAACTTGCAAATCATCCATTTTGAAATAACATATCTCTGTGATAGTTTCAAAGTAAATTTGACGTCAATATCTGAGAGCTATCTTTGTCTCTCAGATCTGAAAGACAACTGTTTTCTCCTTTTATTCAGTTTATAAGTTTGTCCCCTCAGATAGTTTAGGACAAAGGTCTTGCCTCTTAGCTTCTGCAACATATCTGTAATTTTATGGTTGAAATAAACTAAAATTAAATAGAGCAAATTTATTGTGTTTGTATTCAAAACCCCCTCCCCTCTCTATAAACACTTTCTGTATGAGTCATTATGGTCCAGGACTAATAATATGTGTAGGTTAATTTTGCATGATGAAATTTATACAAAATTGAATATAAATGATTTTTTATAAGAATAAAAAACAAGAGTGAATTGTGGATTTGGTCATGTGGTTTAGTGATTTCTTTGACCATGGTCCTCATTCTATGTTTATTGTGGATTTGGTCCTTGTGGTATTTCAATTTATTTTGGTCATGGTCCTTCTGACTAACACTTCCATTAACTTTGTTAAATCAAGGACCATTTTAGTTATTTTGCCTATTTTTTGTCCTTTTTTGATAAGAAAAATATAAACAATATTTTTATACACACAAACACACATGCATACACACATGTATATATATATATAACGATATTAAAATAAATAAAATAAGACATTATTGTATGATTTAATTGTTTAATTTTTTTAAAATTAATTATATTAAATACGATTTAATTTTATTATTTTATTGTAATTGTGAAAAAAGATATAGTTTTATTGTTTTAATGTAATTAAAATTTCAATTTAAACAAATCAGATCATAAAACTATATCTTATTTATTTAGATCGAATAAAATAAAATATGGTTTTATGATTTGATTTATTGAATTAAAATTTTAATTAAGTTAGAGACGATTTAATTATATTGTTCTTTTACTATCATTGCAACAAACAAGCTTATTGTTGATATTTTAACACCAAAAATCATTGAAAACCGTTGAGAAATGAACTATAATTTTATCATCTTAAAATTAGAAGCTCCAATTTTCATATTGTTTTTCAGTCAAAAACTCAAAATCAATTTTCATATTGTTTTTAGTATGATAAAATTAAAGTTTATTTCTCAACGGGTTTTAATGATTTTTTGTGTTAAAATATCAACAATAAGCTTGTTTGTTGCAATGATAATAAAAGAACAATATAATTAAATCGTCTTTAACTTAATTAAAATTTTAATTAAATAAATCAAATCATAAAACCATATTTTATTTTATTCGCTCTAAATAAAATAAGATATAGTTTTATGATCTGATTTGTTTAAATTGAAATTTTAATTACAAAAAAACAATAAAACTATATATATTTTTCTACAATTACAATAAAATAATAAAATTAAATCGTATTTAATATAATTAATTTAAAAAAAAATAAACAATTAAATCATACAATAATGGTTTATTTTATTTATTTTAATATCGTTATATATATATATATATATATATATATATTTATATACATGTGTGTGCATGTGTGTATAAAAATATTGTTTATATTTTTCTTATCAAAAAAGGACAAAAAATAGGCAAAATGGCTAAAATAGTCCTTGATTTAACAAAGTTAATGGAAGTGTTAGTCAGAAGGACCATGACCAAAATAAATTGAATACCACAAGGACCAAATCCACAATAAACATAGAATGAGGACCATGGTCAAAGAAATCACTAAATCACAGGGACCAAATCCACAATTCACTCAAAAAACAATATAAACATACCAGCTACGACCCGGTATAAACACCCTCCGATCAACATTAGTAGGAAAATCTATCAACATTGGTCGTTGTTAATAGCAAGGGACGTGATAATTTAATGCTAGCTCGCAAAGCGGCATACGGAAAGAAGAAGGAAAGAATTAATTGCACCCCTAGGCACAAGTCACCCTCGTACCAGGCTTGGACCATGTCCCTCGAAGAATCTCAGTACATATGAGACGAAATGATTCCACATATCGAGGATGGGATCTGGTGTTTTCACTTTTCAGCTTGGTTTATCTTGATTTCAAATTGATGATTAGTAAGGACAATGTTTGTGGTCGTTGATGATATGTGTTGTCGCTAACAGCATCTACCGCCATTGATGGAAATCACTTTCCAAATATTATATTTTGACACTCTAATGCTTGAGTTACACGAAATCAATATTGAGATAACCCAGAATTTTCATACACGAAATAAGTCATTGATTTTTTTTTTTTTTTTTTGTGTATATATATATATTGTAACACTCGTAAATCTCTGCTTGTGAAGTTAACCCTTTGAGAAATTCTTGTTTCTTGTCATAGAATTTCATCCCCTACATCTTACCCATTAAGCCTTATCGCGTCGTGGGTGGTCTGTGTGGAAAATGGGAAGAATTGAGCTTCGGTACACTCTGGGCGATAGTGCCCTGGGCACAATCGTCGGCGAGGTTGTGCCCGCGGTACAGTTTGGGCGATAGTGCCCTGGCGAGAGTGCCCTGGGCACAATCGCCGACGGCCCCTGGTCGTTTTTAATCAGCCTTGAGCAGCCCCTCTTCATTTATCTCAACCCCTTTTCACCCTTTTTCTCTCTAGAAACCGAACCCCAAACCCTAAAATCGGTTTTATGCATCCAAGACACCAAATCTTTTATGTTCCAAGTGTTCCTCCTTCCACCCATCAAAGATTTGAAAGCTATGGTCAAGAAGCTTCATCTTCACCTTCAACCTCAAGTTCATTTCGGGTTTTCTAGGTTTTCGTCAAAACCTAAGTGGTAAGCATGTTCTTTCCATTTCCAAACCTTGTAATAAGTTATAAATGCTACATTGATGTTTCCCTAGTGTTTGGTTTACCAAATCTCGGACTTGATAGTTTTGGGGAAACTAGGGTTTTGATCTCGTTGGGGATTTTAGTAAATAATGTTTGGGGAATGTTTCTAAATGGTTAATTATGGTTATTTATGGTTTGGAATGTTAGGTCTAGGTTTTGGGTACTCGAGTTGAAGAGATGGATTGGGTGTCTTCGGAAAGTCTCATCATCTAAAAGGGTTTTGGAAGCTCTCGGCTTGAGGATTCAAGTGGCCTTCAAAAGAGCTCGTTGGGTGAAACCTAGATTTAGCCTAAATCTAGCGAGGTGAGTTCAAGTTGATTTGTGAAAACGGTGTACATGCCAAAATGGTTATTTTAAAGTATTTTACATTTCACATGAAATTGTTAACTGCTCATCAGTTTGGTTATTTTGAAAATATTTAACTTTATAAACCTGTATAGCACACATTATTGCGATTTTGGGCATTTTGATAAATGAGTCATAAATGAGTGTGTTTGGCAACTTATTGCATACATGAGATTATTTAGTTAAAAGGCATTTTAAAGTTGTTTGGGGTAAAAGGTTCAACTTTGTGTTATGGGACGTTTTGAAAGGATAATGAGCATAAATCTATTTGGAAAACCTTTTGACCCGACTTAAACTGTGTTGGAGTCCATTCGAGTATTTTGGAGCATGTGATTTCATGGTATGGGTTGAGTGAGTTCATTATTTGGAAAATGTAATCTTTGGTCAAAAGAGGTTTGAGCATTTTGGCTCGATGTTGTTTTAAAGGAGTCTCGAGGAGACTTGTCTGGTTTTATATGGCTCAATGTGGAGTCCAGTTATGACGTACGTATTAATGCGTTGTGATGCGTATTGAGGTTGTTACGGACTCGAGTGCTTTGGTCATTCATGTTTAGTCCGGGAAGGTTAGACTGTGTTGCAATGGATCCATAGGCACGTGAGTCAGTCTGTTTTGGGATGGTCAATTGGATATTGCGGGGTTGAACTTCGGTACCCATGTTTTATGACCGGAAACTTTACAAGTGATCGCTAGGAGGGTTGAGTCGGCTAGTGCTACCGGAATAGTAGGCGCTGGGACCTCCGCCGCTTGAAGTAATGCCTGGGAGGTAGTCTTTAAGTGTGTCGGGCTTTCGGGATGGAGTTCTTTGGAATGATCCATCAAGGTCAACTGACTTGGGGTGACACTTGTAAAGAAGTCGTAGGGACACCGGGCTGGGATGTCGGGAGGTGTCATGCGATTAACGTTGCTTGGGTGGCATACTTTTGTGTTACCTCCACCCTCAACGGATACGTGCTTCCCCCGTTGTTAGCTATCAGTATTTCTTTCCTATATATAAGATGCTTTACTTTATGGTCATTGGGTCTTTATGGTCAACAGTGAATGAGGACCTTAATATTGGACCATCCTCCTCGTATATTAAGGTTTGAATGAATTATGTCCACCCAGTGTTTTGGAAATCAAAGTATGCTCGTTTCGGTCGCGTGAGTATTGGTTCTAGTGTCCATGGTTTCGAACGTATGGTATATATGGTTTTGATGATGATTCATGTTTCGAGTTAAATTAAGTTACATTACTTTATAAAGCATGTTTGAAATGAGGTGTCCACCTTTGAAAGTGCATGATATGTGAAAAGAGTCGTTTCCACATTTTAAAGGACATCAACTAACTGGTCACGGTTTCAAGTAAAGTTCATTCTTTTAAAGATATATTTATTCATGTAAAACTTTTGGACTCACTAGGCGTTAGCCTAACCTTTTTACTTGTCGGCATGTGCATCAGGTATTCAAGGCTGGGAGTTGGTTCTAGCAGTCCTATGAGGAGTAGAGCCTTAGCTAGATCCGAAAGTAAGTATTCGGTGAAGTCTTCCGCTGTATGGAGATAGTGACTATGCATGGGTATTAGTAGCACCCGTCCCTTATAGTCTGTATGTATAAGATGGTGTATGTGTATTGTAGTTGAATCTAAAATCGTGGTTGTAGATGATCCATTTATTGATGTATGTAGAAAATTTTAAATAAGTTGCTATTTCCAGATTTGAGGGTGTTACATATATATATATTCATCAGATCACGTCTTATGTATTTATATGAGAAATCGATGGTTACGGGCAATTAAACGGTTATAACCGTTAATGGATAAGATTGAAGAGCACTTACAATCAAATAAGAGTTCTAAGGTCCGAAGTCTGACTCTACAGAGCCGAAGTCTGAGTGTACATAACTCTAAACTAAGTCTACTTACATGGCCCAACCTTACAACTTACTTTGATCAAAAGAATCAGATCTTTAAATATACACCTTCAGATTTATACTTAGTGAGATTTTCTCCGCCAAGACGCTCTGCCCCATGGAACCCCGCTAGGGTTGCTGCCCCTAGAACCCCGCAAGGGGGTGCGACCCCCTTGACCCCCCCCCCCCCCCCGCTTTATGGCGATCTAAGGTGATAGGGGAAACATTTGTGAGTGTACACTCTACATCTCCTAATTCACTTATGTTTGTATTATAACCTTAAATGATCTCTAGCAAATCACCCAACTACACAAAATGGTTGAAAACACTAAAATCACCAACAAATTGTTCAATTGCCATGTAGGGTTGAGGAACGCATTAGACACCTTGACGAGTTTGCGTTGGAAGATACGAAGATCCATGATTGTGTCAAGAATGCACTTAATATCCAAAGTGGCTACATATGTTGAGACGTCCGTCCGAGACTATTGTGACATGTTAATGGTAGAAGAGTTAACTACTTCTTAGTAGCAACCAAGTCTATTACAAGAAGGTTGTAGCTAGAAAATTAATAAGGCACTAAGGACTACTATTGCTACCCCAAGAATTGAAGTCACAAAACCTATATATACAATATGTGGCCTAGAGGAAAAAGTTGAAGGGTTTAAAAGGTCAACAAGAAAAGTAATTTGAAACATTCTATGTTGGCTTCAACACATTGTGATATATATACATACATATATAGTCGAAGAATCATGTGAGAAGTTGAGGTTGACGAGAGAAGCGTGAAAAATGGATTTGAACCTTTGATCACTTTTAATCAAATGTCCTCCCATGAATTGCGGCTTAGAAAGGAATTGATCTGGTGCATCTCGGTGCATCTTATCTCAGTGCATCTCATCCTAATGTACATTCATTTCTCATCCAACGGTTGATAACCACTTCTCACGTTTCTCACGTTGATCTCAATTTCTCACCGGAACCCAACCCTATATATGTATGTATATAGGATTGGGTTCCGGTGAGAAGCGAAGTCACGACAAGAAACGTAAGAAGGGATCTCCACCCTTGGATGCATATTAGGATGAGATGCACCGCGATACACCGGATCAATTCTCATATCAAGCACGATTCATGGGTAGGTTTGAAATTAAAAGTGATCAAAGATCCAGATCCCTTCTTACGCTTCTCATTTTAACTCTTCTTCTCACACGTTCATTCGCATATATATATATATATATATATATATATATATATATATATATAGAGAGAGAGAGAGAGAGAGGGGGGGGGATCATGCGAGAAGACAAGAAGGAATATGAGCCACATAATTCATTAATTAAAAAATGTCATAAATAAAAAAAATGGAATATAATTTTAAAAATTAGGATAATTACCATTTTAAATTGGATAAATCCTTTTAGATTTATTTATTTTTAATTTTAATTTATTCATAATTTTTATCATTTTTTTCAAGATATACTTTTGATAAATAAAATTCACAATTTTCATCAATATCACATGTGATATCTACAATTAATTCATTATCCTTTTTACCATTTTTTTTATTTTTTGAATCTACGTTTTGAATAACATGTTATTAGATTTAGATTCGTTTAATATATGATCTATTATGTATCACATATGATCCACTATGTGAATTTTTGTACATATCATATTATCACATGTGATAATTGTAGATATTTTAGTTAATCATATTTATATTTATTTATCTTTTTGGTGTTGTAAATATTATCACTTGTGATAATTGTAGATATTTTAGTTATTCATATATGATTATGTATATTTATATTTATTGATATTTTAGTGATTTAAATATTATCACATGTGATTATGCGTTACTTACATTCAAACGTATATCATCATATGTGATATGTACAAAAAATCACATAGTGGATCATATGTTATACATAATAGATCATATGTGATACGAAGTTAATCACATGTGATTCAAAAAATAAAAAACAAATGGTGAAAAATATAATCAATTCATTGTGGATATCACATGTGATATTTTACGAAAATTGTGATTTTTTTTATCAAAAATGTATCTAGAGAAAAATATAAAATTAGATAAAAAAAATTAAAAATTTATTAAAATTAAAAATAAATAAATTTAAAAAATATAATTAGATTTTTACAGATTTATCCAATTCAAAATTGTAATTATCCTAATTTATAAATGATAATTATCTTAATTTCAAAAAATATTTTTATTTTTTATTTATGGTGTTTTTTAATTAATGGATTATGTGACTCATATTCCTTCTCGTTTTCTCGCAAATTAACTACCTTCTCGTTTGAATCTGCTCATATATATAGATAGATAGATAGATAGATAGATAGATAGATAGATAGATTCAAATGAGAAATGTTAAGTGCGTGAGAAATAGAAAAGTAATCCTAGTCATTCATACGGTTAAGATCGAATTTGACTGGTCAAATATTGCATCTTTGATTGGTCAAAAGTTGTAGCTATTACAAAAATGGAAGGACGGATTCGTAATTTTTACAAATGCGAGGGACAAGTTCATATATGAACCTTATGATTCACGTATGACCTATATGTTCATATGTGAATCAGTGTAATTCACATATGAACTCTTTTAACTGATTTATATATGAACCTTTGTGATTCATATATGAACTAATTAATAGTTAGGTTCATATCATCATATGTGGATCAGTTGAACTAATTAACATATTCACATATGAACTTTTGTGATTCACATATGAACTAATTAATTGCTTCTCATATGAACTAATTCACATATGAACTCGTCTCGCGTATTTTACGAAACTGCCACTATATATTCTACAGACCACACAAGGAATTATCCGGTGTTTCACGGTCAAAGCGGCAAATGTTGGCCAGATAAAGGGCTAGGATCATTTCTCTATTTCTCACACACTTAACATTTCTCATTTAAACCTCTCCCTATATATATAAATATATATATATATAGGCAAAGGATCGTGTGAGAAGTTAACATTAACGTGAGAAGCATGAGAAGTGGATATGAACCGTTGATCACTTTTAATCAAATGTCCTCCCATGAATTGCGGCTTTGAAGGGAATTAATCTGGCGTATCTCGATGCATCTTATCTCGGTACATCTCATCCTAATGTGCATCTATTTCTCATCCAAAAGTTGATAACCACTTCTCATGCTTCTTACGTTAACCGCAACTTCTCATCAGAACCCAAGCATATATATATATATATATAAGGGCAGGTTCAAACGAAAAGTTAAACATTTTGCGAGAATGCGAGAAGTGTTTAATCATATATGATATACAAGCTTAATCATATATGATTACACACATGTTATATTGGTAATACATAGACGTTTAATCATATATGATTAAACACATCTACAGGTCGTGTAATCATATATGATATCACACTTCTCACCTTCTTGCAAAATATTTAACTTCTCGCATGATCTTTCCTCTATATATATATATATATATATATAGAGAGAGAGAGAGAGAGAGAGAGAGAAGCGATTTTTTGCAAACCACTCTTAAAGTAGAAACTTTGCAACCCAATTTCAACCAATCAATGAATTTCCTATATTTTTTGATTAATTTTAATTACAAGAGCAAGTTTGTCTTTTTCTATGTAATCCGTTTATATATGGTAGTTATCTTGTTCAGTTATTTTTGAATAGGTTTCAATGATTAACCGATTATTTATATTATTCAATTGTTTTTTATTAACAAATATCCAATAATAATGTGTTATGATTAAATAAAATTTAAAAAAAAATTGTATACGCATTCCTTTGTTTCAATGTTTTTTCCAGGTTAGTCTTCTTCTTCATTAGTGAATAATGAAACACGTTGGTCTTCTTCTTCGTTTTTTCCAGGTCGGTCTTCTTCTTCTTCGTTGGTGCAATAAGGATTTTTAAAAATTAAGCCAAAACATTCAACTAATTTATTTTCATATTGGCCCATTATGCATATCACACTTCACTTTGTTACCCTCACATGCAAAACTGGTTAAAAACAATTAAACATAAAACACTTTACACAGATGAAACATTTGCATCGAATCAATGGAATTGAAATAGTTTCATCGAATTTAGCATCAGAGTGATTTGAATGTATGTTTTTTAATAAGATGTTTGTTTTAATGTTTTTTTTTCCTAGTAATTTCCGGTTCATCGTATATTCATCATATACAAATCAAGGGTGAAAATAATGAAACAGATTGAAGACATTAGAAGATTTTATAATAATTAGCTGAAATAGCCAAATTACTCTGACTTGCAAAAATGTCCCAAGGGACGCAATGGAGCCCAGGACGCAATTGCGCCCCTACGCATAATCTTACTTAAAACAAGTCATTTTTTTTTACTGAAAACAAGTAAATTGCTCCAATTGCGTCCTTGGGGCTCCATTGCGTCCCTTGGGACATTTTTGCAAGTCAGACAGAGGGATGGCTAAGAGGCCAATCTCTCCCCGTGGTTTAGCCATTTCAGCTATTATCTCAAGATTTTATCATGCCGTTTTTTGTTTTTTTTTTTCAAAGGAGTATCCTAGACCACTTAGTGTCATTCACAAGGGATAATAAAAAATTCATTCCACTGTCATCAAAAGAGACGTACGTTTGATCAAACCCATTGGAGATACACAGTAGCTAGCTAGGGCATCTTAATCTTTCTATTGACTTGTGTGCTCATACAAGAGGAGAGGAGCAGCCAATAGGATATGAAAGCAGTAAACAGAAAGGTGATCAATGGTTCAATAGAATAAGCTATTGTTGTTCATGCACATGGAAGGAGGCATACCTTTCTTGATTCTCTATTACTTCCAGAATTAGAAGAAGCTAAGCTAAGCTAAGCTAAGCCCTCAATTCAACTATTGGTTCCTTCCACACGATCAGCTAGGGAAGAGAAATATCATGACAGTTAGTTTATCAGAATAATAAGTTGTTGTCGCCAATTCTCACTCCGAGACTAGACTAGACTAGATCAAAGCGATCAAGGCATGAACATGACCCCTAAACCAAAAACCTCATCTAGTTACTAGTCGTTGAAGGTGACCGAGATTCTATATGATGCCTAAGTTGGTTGATTTAAGAGAGAGATCTCAACAACTATCATGACTCAAAGAGGACATCACCGCTAGTGGAAAGCTCCTACTATGATCATGCCTGCTCGATAACGTAGAGACATTTGTATCAAGTTGCTTGTTTATACGCCACTAAGACAAGACTGCTTGTCAAAGACTACTAGAGCCATTGCCATTGCCATTGCCATTGCCAATGCCTAAGGGTCCATGGGAAGACATTTCATGGACTTCAGTACATGTTTGTCCAATTCAAAGGTATCATTATAACATCCTCAAAATTCCACAAGTCGGTTAAACATAACCCAACACCGGTAAAATGTCCATGAACGAGGTAAAAAAATCTGATAACTCTCACAAGTTTGCATCGGAAAGAAAGATTACTACTGCTAAGACTTGTTACATAAAACTTGAATTTCAAAGTCTTAAGGTTAACTCTTTAAGTCTCAAGACAGAGTAAGACCACCTCACTCCATACCCTTCTCCTTGCCTTTGGTAGAGCTTCCTACCCAAAGATTACCTGAATATGGTTTTTACTTTTACAATAGACCAAAAGGTCTAGTGAATTCTTTCGGAAGTCGCCAACACACAAGAAGTCAAGAAGATTATATAATAGTTCCATGAACGGTATTACATAAAAATAATAGTCTCAAAATACTACATTTACAACCAATCATCGTTAGTTCGTTACGTAGCGATTGAACACATCCCATTACGCACACCTGTGACGTCACCCTTTGGCTAACACACCTACCAGGCCCATGAGTAACATAAAACATATTCATGTACTCCATATGGGTATCTCTACTTACGCTATGTAAGATGCCATCCCACATTCACATCAAGCACATTCGATGATACGGTAAAATAAACTATGCATAAATATATGCAAGATAAGATGGTCCATAGAGGCATAGACAGTTTAAAAGAAACGAATTATACATCATCGTTTTCAAAAGGAACAGTACAAGGGAACTCACCTGCTTCCAATACCTTGGATAAGCTCTAAAGTCTTCAAACGAACACCTGAATTAAATGAGATGTGAAAGGTGTCAAACCCACACAAGTACCAAACTAAGCTCTTCTAAACGATACTCCAAAACTGGCCCACAACGAGGATCGAGAAACTTGAAAACCATGCAAAACTGTGTCCCTCCGCTCGACCATCCACGCAACCGAAGTCATGGCTAAAGTCGAGGTGCGTTCTGTTTCGTCTGCAACTGTCCGGAAACTCGATGTTCAACCCAAAAATTCACATCCAACTTTCTAATGCCGAATCCAAGGTTATTTCCACCATAAACCAACATATTTGGGCACCAAAAACGATTCCAAAACATAAATAGCCAACTAAAACACGAAATCAAAGCATCCTCATTTAAACCTTTGGATAAAATCATTCATAGAGCAAAACACCCAAATCCTTTAATGATTCTACTTAACCTCAAGGGTTTTCCAACGAAAATAGTTCACAAAACCCAAAACTTCAAGATAGAAATTATATGTTGTTAATATCGGATATCGGTGTTGTATCGGTCAGGGACCGATACACGATATATCGGAAATATCGGTGATATATCGGTCACAAATATCGGTTCATATAATATTTCTTAGAATTATATATAATAGATATATATATATACATATATATATTTATATCAGTATGCATCCATAAACATATCATATGCATTAACTAAAAACATAGTTTCAACATCAAACATCAACTTAAAATAGTTATCGATGAAAAGAAGAAACAGCAGATGAGCAGAAGTCGAATAGAGAAGAAATACCAGAAGAAATCGATGAAAAAACAGCAGAAAAACAGCAGCAGGAAAGAAGAGAAGAAGTCGACCACTGTTGAAGAAGAGAAGAAGTCGACCACTGTTGTCTGTTGAAGGAAGTCGATGATGAAAGAACTAAGAAGAAGAAGTCGTATATGGAAAAACCTAACTTAGATAGTTAGATTTCTCACAAATTAAAAAAAAAGGCCCATATAACTAACAAAAAAATATTACAAAATAGGCCCAAATCAGGATCACAAAAATATCGGTATTATCGGACGATATTTTGGTCAAAATATCGGCGATATATCGGTCAATATCGCCGATATATCGGTTGCCGATATAAAGAGCGATATTTTAACACCGAGATTCTGTATAGGAGCGATACACGATATGTCGGCGATATATCGCGATATTAACAGCAGAGGATAGAATCGAATAGAGATGATTTAACCTAAGAAAAATTTCTTCACCTATAAGCATTTCAATCCCAAAACCCTTCTGCAAGAATGGAGAAACTAGAAGAAATTAAAGGTTAGAGATGTACCTGATTTTGAACGAAAATCCCCACCCAATCTCCGTCTCTTCTACAGCAACCTTTCTCAATGCTCCATTCTAGAGCTGCTTCTCTCTCTCACACACACCAAATACGGTTGTTGCTTCAAATGCAGAATGAATGAGTAAAACCCCTTTTAGACCTGGAGTTACCCATTTAGTCCTCAGCAACAAGAGTATCACAACCTATCCCCCGAACTTTAGGAAACGACAAAAATTCAGAGTTGGGTTATTACAATCATTCTTCTGGTGGTAGACGGATAGCTCAATTGGTCAAGCATTATTGGTCATTGGTTCGAGTCCCATCAGGCCATTAGAGTTTTTCCGGTTGTTAACATCAAAGGACCCATGAGTTTAGTCAAGGTGCACACAAGTTGACCCATATACCCACGGTTTTATAAAACAAGCACACACATGCCAACCCATATTTGATAATGACATCAATTTATTCTCGAGGAATTTGGTCAAGTATTGCAACATCCTCTACGCCATAATGAACAATAGGCACCACCGCTTAAATGGGGATTGACTTGAGTTGAACCTAAATTTGAATGAGTTTAAACACTAGGAAGACCAAAACAATTTCTACTTACTTTTTCACACATCAAACACGAATGCTTTCAAGTTTCTCTCCGTCTTTTTCATATAACAATCAACAGTATTAAGTATATATACATGACTAATAACAAAAGCTTTATCATCATGAGAGGATTTAAAATTTTCGAAGAATCAAATGCATGATCACACAATGAACTAGCAAGTTCTACAAAGGATTACAACAAAAACAAGATCGAAACGATGAATGTAAGCTTGGACCAACGTTTGTTTGAGAAACTTGATTCACATAATGCATCCTATATTCTGGTTGCAACTTACTTCAGAGAAAGTCCTTCATTGGATCATCATGATGAACCTTTTTCATCCTGTATGCTTCCATGTCTTCAGCCGTCACCTGCAAACGCACAACACAAAGTATAAATAAATTCACTTCCATACCCCTCTCTATCCCTACTAAACTTGGAATCGTGTGAAAATAAGAATTATGAACGTGAGAACAAAGCCTTCGTCTACCTTCATGACCTAATTCTATCACCAAAAACTTTTAACAAATTCATGCATATGAAAATGATAAGATTTTAGCCAGCATTGTCACCATAACTCTTATTCTCACCGGAACTCAACCCATTTCTACTTTTTGTGATATGTATGATATACTAGAAGCGTACTCGCGCAATGCAGCGAATTTTAATGTTTCATTTTATTTTTTTGTCAATTTATAGTACGATTTTGGATGGTTTTGAGAAAATGATAATGTTTTTTTTATAAATTTGTTTAATTTAGGATTAATAATATAATGTTTTTTATATAAAAAAATTAAGTATTTTGTTAGAATTCAATGATTTTCTTATATATTTTAATGGCATCTAGAAAAAATAACCAATTACATATTTAATAATATAATTAAAACAAAATTATAGTAATATAATATATTAATTAATAGTGATACATGGAAAGGTCTACATAAAAGGAAGGTTCTGCACATACCAAATTGGTGAGTGTTAGAAGTCTGCAATAGTAATATGTATCTTGTGCTTTGATACTTGTAAATTAAGAGATTTTTAAAATCTTGCATAAAATGATGATACCTTGTGCCTAATAATTTGTATTTAAGAGTTTTTTATCCATGCTTTATAATATAGTATAGATACCAATTCAAATACATCAATACAAAGGTATAATATATCTATGGGAGTAAACCATATGAATAATGAAATAATACATACCTCATCATTCCACTTGACATTGTATTTACGTTTCCTTTCGTCTTTCTCTTCTCTCCTCCTCTGGTCCTCCTATCCACATCAATAGCAGCAATTCAGTAACATTACTGACAAAAACTTACTTGCTACAGGTTTAAACATCATAAATAAACAGCTTTACATGCCTACGATAACAAATAAAAAAACATAACTCACCTTCTTAAGGGATTCAGCAAGTTTCCCTTGGTCCAAAACCAAATCATCAGGTATGTCGGTTCCCCAGGTAGCAAGCTGCTTCTCCTCAGTTGGGGCATTCACATCTTCGGAGGCCTCTTTACGAGCAATGTTGGCCTTCATAAGATCAGCTGCAGCTTCGGCAGCTTCTATTCCGGCAGCACCGGTACAATAACTGTTCCTAACAAACTGCTTGCAACACTTATAGCCCCACTGATGATCCTTCCACCATGAACCCCAAACACTCACGTGGTTGTTGATGTAAACATCTTCTTCATATTTGCTCTTGGGAAGGGCGATTTCCTGGCCCTTTATGATCCTACCAGCACGGTCATACTCAACTTCCTTTTCACTTTGTCCAAGTAACAGCTCTCTCGGAAGCACTTCTTCAGTAGCTGCATTGCCATACTTCTCCATAATCGTCTCCTTCACTTTGGACTTCAGTTTCTCTTTATTAACCTTAAAGTTTTTGTACAACAATTCCGCTTGAGATGGAGCTGCTTGCATATGCACATCATTTCCTTTCTCAAATGCTTCCCAAGCATGTATATTCAGTTGCTTGAACTCCAAAGCTTGACCACTAACTCTGTTCTGATTATCTCCCTATAATGAAAATAGAAGAATAATAATCAGAATGCAGTTGAATTAATAGAAATAAATCCGAAACAACATGAAACGATTAACGCCACTCACAGCATAGAACTTTTCATTTGGATCCATATCTGGAAGAGGATCCTCACGCATGGATCGGGTTTTAGGATCATAATGGGCAGAATTGACATCAAGATTAAGAAGATACTTTGCTGTATCTTCTCGAATACGCAGATTCCTAACAGTCCCTGTGCTCCCACCACCAGTGGTACGCACACGTTTCTCAACCTTAGCAAAGTCCATCTGTTTACTTTCATCAACCTTGGCTTCATCAACCTTTAATGCATCTTCATTGTCCTCATCATCACTAACTTCCACATCTTCACTATTATTCTTCTCCTCTAGCTTTTTAAGCTGCTGGTCCTTCAAGAATTTCTTCCGAGCTTCATCCCTAGCTTCATATCTTTCAATAACATGAGCATATGATGCAGCATCATATCCATTCCACCGGTCCCTTTTTCCATCATAATCAAGCTCAAAAGTTTCTATTTTCTCATCGGCTGCTATATTTTTGCTCGTCCACTTTGCCCCCAACTTTCGAGGCCTCTCCATGCATGTCTTGGTTGTGTGCGTCATGGCTCCACAACTGTCATAGTAAGTCATATACAAAGGTTATCAACTTGTATTTAAAAGAAATCTACAACCAACAAATATATTGTGAAAGAGAAAGTAATGCTGCCACAACAAACTAAGCTTAAC
This sequence comes from Arctium minus, assembly GCA_954870635.1. Lineage (NCBI taxonomy): Eukaryota > Viridiplantae > Streptophyta > Magnoliopsida > Asterales > Asteraceae > Arctium > Arctium minus. Next base: position 54,783,384 of record OX941093.1, read on the forward strand.
ATTGTAAATAATATATATCAAAATAAGAAAAAGACAAGCAAAAGATAGAAAACATCCATCGGAACACAAAACGCAGTAACGAATTAATGAAGTAGAAGACATTTTACTTACTTTTCACATGCACCTTTCCTGTACTTGTCAGCCTGGTATATTTTTGCACCTCTGTCGTACCAAGATTTTGTATAATTTGGATCAGATTTCCAGTTCCTTTGATGTTTCAAACTCTAATAGAACAGAAACACAAGTTTCAATTGTATGACCTCTAAGAAAAGCATACCAAGCAACAAAAGAACAAAAAGCGTACCGGTCTCTCTGCATTAAGATACCAAGGAGCAGATGACATATACTGAGGAATATGGGGATTGATTTCTTTTCCATCTTCATCAACCTCAGCCGGTGCAAGTCCAGCTTTACGTGCTTCTTCTAGTTCCATCTGCTTCCGGTGGTCCTCTCGGGATTTGAATGCCACTGATATAAAAGCAAATACAATATACAACATCAATGTAATGGAAACGAGAAGATAGTACAATTTCCCTAAGCTGACCTAATCCAAGAATATAACAGGGTAATCAAAAACCCCAAATCATGATATCTTGACGGTAAATCCAATATCAGAACATAGTATTCTCTTTAACATAACTGAATTGCATTCCTTGATTTGATCAACTTACATCGGTATATAGCAAGTCGACATAATATCGCAAAGATGTTGGGATTCACAATACTCCCAAATGAAATTACAACATACTAATCTCACTGAAAATAGGGTTTACTCAAAATTGAATGAGTTCCTAATTCGTAAAATAATTAGCTTTAACTCTACAGGAGGTTCGAAGATAAATATTTATTGTGTTGATTGTGTAACAGAAAATCTTCCGAAAACTTAATTAAACAGAAGATTATACATCTATACTACCTTAATATGCATTTAAGCAAAAGTCTTAAATACAATCCTTAAAGCACAAAGTACTACATTTTATTGCATAAAGTTCAAAAAACTCTTAATTACAAGAGTTTGTACATAATGTACAAACTTTCAATGCATTCCCATCAATAAAGGAGAAATGTACTTTTTCAGAAAACTTTTTTGAACCACCTTTTCGGCCCCCTCACCATACTCAGTTTCTTCTTCTACTTCCTCACGACAGCACCATACCACAGAACAGCCATACCCAATGTACAACCATACTCTTTCTTCTTCTACACGTTCTGGACCATACCTTCAGTACTTGCACGCATAAATGGAAGATTTCTTCATATTGCATATAAATCAAGAGTCAGGGTTCAAAGTTATTTTCATCCCTAAAATCTCCCTCTCCCCCTCCCCCTCCCCCTCCCCCTCCCCCTCTCCCTCTCTCTCAAACACATCTTAAAACAACCACTGTACGATTTTGATTTGAGGTAGCATCTGATTTGCGTTCACAATTGATCCGTCAAGATTGTTGTCATTCTGTTTAACAAGTTAATGATGTAGTTTTTGGATGCAGGTATGAGGAATATATAATGCAAAGATAACCATGGCATTATCTATCGTCATCCTTGTTCTCAAGAACATAAGGTTATAACCCTTTTTCTCTTTTGCCAATTTTGGTGGTGAAATAACGATGATTTTGAACAGTTCACATGTGATTTTGCCTGTAAAATGAATGCCCCAACTGGAAAAATGAATTTTTTTTCTTTCTTTTGTGAATCTTTACCCTTTTCTTTCTAACAAAACCATCAAAATGTGATCTTTATTTGAATGATTTGTTGGGTAACTTTGAGCCCATATTTAAAGTAGCAGAATAGATGTATTGTTGAATATGGAAATCTGCAGGTAACTGGATGTATTGTCATTTTCTTTTTTCCTTTTGTTATTGCTCATTTTGGATCCTTATTTTTAACCCATTTGTTGATGGTTAGACCCTCTAGATGGCAAAATTGTTTGGTTTAAGTGGATTAACGGCACAGGGGTGTTTCCTTCTCGGGTTTTACAACAACCACATGTAGGAGCCATGTATGTTTTGAGTTAAAATTTTTGATTGAGTATTGATTTCAGTAGTATGAATTATTTGTGTTTTTGTTTCTGGATTTAACATCTCAAGTTTTCAATTTACATTTTAGTGAAGGACATAAACAGAGGATTGCAACTTGGTTGGTAGTGGTTCTTTGCTATATTATATGGCTTTTCTACTCCATGATTGCATCAAGAAGGATGGCTTAAGGTTTGGGATTTTACAGGGAAGATGATGGTTTTGGGCTCAATTGTATACTCTTTTAGTTGTTAATTGAACCCATATGGTTCTGATTTCCAATTTCATTACAATGAAGTTGTTTTTTAGTATGATTATATAAAAGCACATGCCCTGAGGTTTCTTTTCAAGGTTGGATTATTTAGTGTATCAGGGGATTTGACAAAAGTTTAAAGGAGAACCATAAATAGTGTTGAAGGCAAGTAAAAGAGTGTTGAAAAAGGCAGGTGAAAGAGTGTTGAATAATTGAAGTTGTTTACAAACATTATATTTGAAAGTTTGATATATATATATATACACACATATATGTAATGTCATTGGTTTTCGTTTGTTTATATAAAAGGTTTAAAGGAGAATTGTAGTTGAAAGAAATGAACGATGGAGCAGATTGTTAAGGTCCAGAATTGTAGTTGAAAGGATGGAAGCTAATATCTTGATTAGGAAAGAAATGAACCTTGAATCGTTTTGACCTTAACAATCTGCTCCAAGAAGAATAGAGTTATACTTTAATAATATATGCATAACTTAATTTCTTAATTTGCTTATCATACTCATTATGTGTGACCTTTAGTCTTCACATATATTTCTAAAATCAGATGGTCCTCTGCTGGAAGAAAGGCTAATGGTAGTTAACATCATCTTTCTATAAGGAGCCAGGGTGCAATTAAATCCAAATTCCAATTGTCAACTGTGTGAGAGTTTGATCATATCAGAGAATAAGATTCATATATTAAATTGTACTTGCAACCATCATATACTCTTGTCCATCTAGCTACCATCAAATTCTCCTATGTGTGTGTGTGTGTGTTTTAGTTTTTATAAATGCCGATAAATAACTCGAAATCAAGTGGTAGGCTGGTAGCAATGAAAATTTCCCTTTAATTTGCTTATCAACTACCATGTTTTCTTTGTGTTGCCAACGACCATCGTTCTTTCTCTTCTATTTAGGGTTTACACACTGCCAGTCGATTAGCATTTACCATCAAAGATGAGCAGCTATGTCTAGATTGGCATCGTAATCTCCCAGTTTATATTTACCTTTATATATCTTTATCTCTTCTTCTTTACTGTAAAAACCCCCAACCGAATTTTCAATCTACGTACGTTAATCACCAAACCATGCTTCTACACCGCCTGAGTCAATGGTTGAAATTATTTTCGAGTATTATCGATCCCGTGGTGGTTTCATGTTTGTGATGATCTCCTTACATTTTCCTTATCCAACTGATAGTTGTTGTTTTTGATTGTACGTCTAATATTTGTCACTCAGGTAGCTCTGGTCCCTTAAGTCTTAATGGTCCTTTTTGGCTCAGATGGTGTATTAGCTACTGCCTACCTGTGTATTGAATCACTAAATGATGCTATGTTGGATTATTTGGAGATCACCAATTTGATAATAGTGGTTGTATACGTCTTACAGGCACCAACAACAACATCGACAACATCGATTACCTATCAAAGTCACATTTTTGTGCACCTGGTCTTATAAATGCTACCTGCTGATTTATAAGATTCTTATAAATACATCTGGTCTGATTTCAGTGATATGAAAAAAAGGCTTGCTTTACACCGGCCTTTATGTTGCTTTTCTACATCACTGATGAAATTTTCTTTCGATCCAGGTTGTTGCAACATTACCCCGGGGTAAAACAAGAAACACTTTTAGGCCTTCTTGAGAAAATATATTTCTTTACCTTTCCTTTTTTCCATCCATGATTTTCAAGTTTTAATCTTGATTTAGAGAATAAAGACTAAGGACAACTGGACAAGTGTAGTTAAAGATAGCATTTAAACAAGCTTTGCTAAAATGTTTTTCAAACTTGGAAACATCAATTTACCTTCTATGTATTCTCATTGTTTATTAGATACCCAACTCCGCACTTTATTTGGTAAAAAACAATTTTTCTATGTGTTCTTGCTTACATCCCCGCCACATTGCACGGGTACACAACTAGTGTTATTATATAAAAACATCCTAGAAGAACCACACATAACACGAATTGTTATAGCTTATTTCATAAATCCATAACAATTTGTGTCTCAATTATGTTGTTGCGTGCAGATGCTCACTACTTTTAGTTTTTGTTCCAAGTTCCAACACATTCAAGCAGTAGATTTGAACCTTTTTCCTGATCCTTGCATAAATCGTTGGACTTTTCTTTTCTATTGTATCAAACAGAATAAACAATAGGGATTTCCTATCGGCACGGAACATTTTGTTCAAGTCAATATTAAGTACGAAGTAGCAATCGAAAGAGGATTTAACATGAAGGGTTTCAAGATTCAAATAAACGATGACTGCAAGATCTCACGAAACCCTAAAGTGATGAGTATACATATATCAAACTTTATGAGGGCCCAAACTGTAGTATAATAACTAATCAGAATTCGGAACAGAAAGAATCACAAACAAAATAATTTTGTGGGGGATTCATGGAAAAACAAACAAACAAATTTGAGGAGCAAGTAAGGAACCTGATGCCGTCGCCATGTTTGATATCCCGTAGCTGAAAAAATGGAGATCTGTGTGGTAAGTAGATAAAGAAGTAAAGGGAAGAGATGTATGTGAGTTGTGCTGTGTGACTTCTGAATTGCGATGGAGGGAGGAGAAGGGGAGAATGGGTGAGGGAGGGATTGTGTATTCTTAGCCGCCTCTTCCATCTTCACTTATGGGGTAAAAATCCAAAGAAAAAAAATAATAATAAAAATAAAAGATGGATGGCATTAAAAAATAGAGTAAACTATGTTTTTCGTTAAAAATTTGGGATTTCATTTATGTGGTTTTCAAATTTCAGTTGTCGTCTTTATTGTTTGTAATTCATTTCTATTTTCGTCCTTGAGTCTAAAACACTATTTTTAAGTATGAAGAACTAAAATATAAATAAATTGTAAATCATAGGGATGAAAAAAGCAACAAAATTTAAATCATAAGGGAAAAAGAGGTAATGAATTATAAATCATAGGGAAGAAAATTATAATTTCAAAACCATAAGAACGAAATTAGAAATTTCCACAAACCACAGGGATTAAAAACGTAATTTACTCTTTAAAATACATGTCAAATTATAAAGAGTGAATTACACTGGTGGTCACCGTAGTTTGCTTAAATTTTGGATTTGATCCCTAAAAAAACTATCTAAACCGGTGGTCTTTAATTTTTCATTTTAAAAAACCCATGGTCTATTCCCTTAATGTGTTAGTTTGACCATGTTAACGCTATCATGTGCTCTCATGTGAGGGGCTTTTGTCTATTTACCTATTTCCTTGTTTAAAAAAAAACTAAATCCTCATCCACCCACCCACGTCCCCTACCCCAACCATTCCAACCTTAACCAAATTCTATATTATACCCTAGGCTTGCATGTTGCATCCAACCTCAATCACCTAAATAGACCAAGACTCTCTCTCTCTATATATATATATATATAGGGGTGGTTTAATATAAAACCCCAAAAAAACTTGCAACCCTTGCAACCTTCCTTTTAACCATTGATATCTAAATCAACGGTGAAGATCATGTTATGGCTTTTAATAATATTAATTATATTAATCATTTCTTTTTCACTCAATTAAATGCGTGGTAAAGGGTAAAATAGGAAGACAATGTAATTGAAACCCCCCACTTATTATGGCAACGTGATTTCATATATCGAATCCCGCAAAACACTCCTTCATCATGATTCAGTTTCCGATTAAACCGCCTCACCGATTGAAATCCCGTTTCTGCAAGCAAATCTTGGCTATGGCCGACGGAATTCGAGGTATGTTTACAAAAGACAGTAGATGAAACTCAATGCGCGATTAATCACTCATAACTAGGTTTTTTTTGTGTTTCAGTGCGTAAGAGAAGCGAAAGGATGATGTTGAAGTACTCATTTTGACGATTCAAAACCACTGCATCTACCCCCATTGTCAGAGACTTCGACGTTGAAGATGAAGATGCACCAGAAGCGAACAACAATGAAGTCCATGAACAAAAGTCGAACAACCATGAACAAGACTTATCAATGAATTTATATTCCTTATGCTTAATATCTTTTGCCATTTGACAATTTTTTTATATTGTTAATTTCATCGATTTTGATGAAACCAGATAATAAGATCAATATTTGATCCTAGTAATACTAATAATCCGATGTTGCTTGGGAACTATTTCGAGAACTGGAAGTAGAACACATTCACAAAATTGATATAACAAATTGTTTGGGAAGTAGAATTACGAAGATTGTATAGCTTTAAAAGGGAAATATTTTAAATTTCAAATACATATGAAATAAGGTTCGGTATCTATTATCAAAGATGCAACTAGCATGAAGATCATATAATTGAAAGAATCGTGGTGTATTGTGTTTTCGACTGAATTTCATGGTTTTAGGTCAAGGATTACCAAGATTGATTACTACCCACATTGTGCACAAAACTACTGACTAGAACAATATAAACTTAATGTTGGTTAATATAATTGAAAGAATCGTGGTGTATTGTGTTTTCAATAATCATGTTATCAGCTCATGTCTTGAATTCCACATTTGTGATTATAGAATACCAAAATACTATTGCATAAACATTGTTTAATGGATAACAATTGCATTAAGTTTCATTCATGAAATCTTTGGCATGTATAACATATTCAAGATACATGATCTGGATTTTGCTTCCAAGCAATATATTAGAAATACAATGATAGGAAATTGTGAACAAATTGGGGTGGATATGAATGCATGAACATAATTTCATGAATTTGTTGACATGCATTTCCAATCATGTTAATAGTTTAACTAAGCATGATTGTAACACCCTGAATTTCGTTATATAATCTTGGTATTCTAGTGTTAAGCTTTTTTCGTTAGCACCGCGTTTGGTACCAAGTTTGAGTTTGGCTTTTGGTGGTTTTGGACAAACCACAGTGAACTACGCGAGTTATGCCGCGGGTTGAGGTCGCGGCATAACCCGCGAAACCCTCTGGATGGGTTTGGTTTTGAGTAAGCGGGCGAGTTATGTCGCGGGTGGAGATCGCGGCATAACCCGCAAAATCAACTGGCCGACTTAGTCTTATTTCAGCCAAAATATCTCATTTGGTTTTGGATCTGAAATATCTATTCTCTCAAATCTCTCTCAAGTTTCTCCCTCTCTTTTCTTCTTGGATCTTAAGAGCTCGTTTGGTTGCTAGTATTCAGCATTTCTAGCAAGGGCCGGTATTAAAAAGCTTTGTCTTCTCCCCGCGGTCGATATCTGGTTTTTCGGGTTTTTATCTAAAACCTATTTGGTGAGTTCCTACTACCTTTTTAACTGTTATACACATAAAAGGTTATATTTGTGAACTCCGATGTATTTCTATGGTTGGATTTAAGTTTGATACGTTTTGGATAAAACTTGAGTTTGGGGAGATTTTAGGGTTCCCGATCATTTCCGACTAAAGTGATGGGTTCCGTCTTATTTAAAGTAAAAGGATGGTTTTACTTGCACATTTATGTGGACTATTTGAAAGAATGTATATTAACTCATTTTCATGATTTTCATTATTGTCAACAGTTAAACTTGAAAAACGCATTTCGGATATAAATGTATTGAAAGCTACGTGTTTAGCTTTGTTTAGTCACAAATGAAATTGTGGCAAGTCCAAACTATTACTAATGGATCCATAGGTATTGAGTCGACATATATTTGGGATGTTTTTCCCCTGTTAACAAAATATAGAACTACATGTGCATTAAATTGTGAGGTTCTGGCCGTTAACAAAATATAGAACTACATGTGCATTAAATTGTGAGGTTCTGGCCGTTAACAAAATATAGAACTACATGTGCATTAAATTGTGAGGTTTTGGACGTTATAAACTTACTGTTGGGATGTCATATACCCCTTCTTTTTGTAGCTAGATGCACTTGATCTTCGGGGGCCTTTGGTACGGTTATGTGAGGCCGGTTACTAGCCATGGGTCAAATGTAGTCTAGTGAACGAGTATGACTGGTTCCTTGGGGGCCTCCCTCACTTCGTAGTACGGACTGAAGCGTTCGTGGCCATGGTTCCATGTATTTAGCTCATAACTCGGATTTGTGGCTTACTTTGTGTTCCACTACAATCCTTGGTAAATCGGGTAATCCCCGTCATCGGAAGATGCGTTTTAGACCGGTTGTCCTTTTATATATCAAAGAACTGTGTTTGAATAAATAAACCTTTGTAAGGATTTACTTTGATGCAATTGTTTATATCTCTTGAAATTTATAAATTGTATGATCTCACTAGGCTTTAAGTCTAACACTTTTTCTCAAATGATGTGTATAACAGGTTCCTTTAGCGGCGGGTCGCCGAGGGTTTGAGTGTCGAGTGTGGACTCGAGGCATTGTTGAGATGACTAGTATTTGGAGTTGGGCATTGTTAAAGTCCCATTCTTTTGGTGAAATATGGATCGTCAACTGATGTAATCTATATAGTTATGTTTAGATTAGTTTGTTGATGAATTCTATATCCGTTCAGATTTTGTATAGTCTTAAGGACTGATCCCCTTTATGGGAAGTTTATATCAATACGGATGTCTTGTTGCCATATTTCCAGGTTTTAATTTACTCTGAATTTTAGAGTGTTACAATGATAAACAATTCATTGACTGAATTTCATGGTTTTAGGTTAAGGATTTCCAGCATAGTAAAGCATAAACACAATTGTGGAAGTTATATTGCATGAAAACAAATTCATTTTAAAACATTATAATGCATAACAATTCATGTTGACAACTTCACTAACCATGATGTCGATTTTGCCTTTCAATGATTTAAATATATGCATATTTATAATGTAACCAATTGATTGGGGATTAGCAATGCAGATACAATTCATTGACTGAATTTCCTAGTTTTCGATTAAGGATTTACAAAATAGAAGTGCATAAAAACAGTTGTGGGAGAAACATTGCAGGAACACACATTCCTGAAAGGATTTCGTTGACGTCTCTCACCTGCTTACGCACCCAACGAATCATACAACTTCTCAGACGGAGTATCCTGCTTACTACAAACAAAGAATCACGTAGTGATTTGTCCATCATTATTTTTCTTCTTGTTAGACAAACGGATATCAAATCCTACATCCTCAGCATATTTCTTATACACTTTCTCAGCAATCTTCACGGACGGGAAGAAATCACCAACTTTAGGGATAAAAAATTCGTCTACAAAAGGCACATAATACTTCGTCCCACTAGGAGACTCGTCAATATGTGGAAATTTATCATTTACAAACAGCAAATAACAACAAAATGTTGTTAATTGGAACCAACAAAAAATCAATTACACTGACATTAATACATGGTTGCAAACAATACAACAACATCAACATGCATGCATATTAATAGAAGACTAAACCTAAACAATTTATGCATGATACCCCAGCAAACAACCTCACATGCATAAAACTTAAAGATAAAAAGGTATCCAATCCAATAAGAATTTCAACGATCAAATCATTAGGGATGAAGCATTATTCTACACGAGAGAAATTCAGAACATTGCAAAACCTCCTTCCACAATATGTGAAGAGTTACATTGCAATTAGTCAATCGCTAAAACAACGTCATCCTTGTTCTTTGGAGGGAAATGAGAACAATGACAACACATATTCATCGAATTGTTCGGCAAACTTTGTATCACCATCGACTTGGTCTAAAGGTCAGAGCAACTCTAGTTGTTTCAATCCGTCATCTTCATTGGAATATCTTTATTCATGACCATATTGTTGTTCATGCAAACAAAATGACGAGTAAGGCCGAATTACTCAAAATAACAAGTTTATTATCTCCTTAGTTGTAACCTTCAAGAATCTTGAATCCAGTGTTCTTCAACACAAAAACTTGTCAAAATCAACTAAACCCTAAATGATAATGAGTGTTCAAAATAGGAAAATGGATAATTCATTAAAAAAAACCGTATATTGAACATACCATGAAAAGATGATGCACTACCCACAATTTTAGGAATTGATTACATGAAATTTCGAGCCAAAAATAAAAATTAAATAAATTAATTACTATTTGACTAAACTGCCCTTCAGATTTTACAAGTAAATTTAATATATAAAAAAGCAATGAGATTAGATGGACGGTTGTGATCTAGGTTGCAAGGGTTGCAACCTTTTTGAGGGTTGCAAAATATCCTCCCTCTCTCTCTCTCTCTATATATATATATATATATATCGATCAGTCGATGAACACCAAAGTAGACAAGAAACTCGTCCATTTATTTCTCTTGCCTGTTATCTTTGCCTCTTGAAAACCTCTACAAATGGATGGACTGCAATCGATGTTTGCAAATGGATAGGTACGACAGTAGCTTTCGGGAAGAGATCATCTAGTCGGTGGATATGGTACGAATAGGTATGATGGAGAGGTACATCTACAAATGGTGAGGTTCAATGGAGAGTTACGCCTGCAAATGGAGATGCACAAAAGGAAGCAAGGAGATAAGGAGAAGGTCACGGGTCTGTTGGGTTTTTTTCAAGGAGTTTGGGTTTTCTTTTCAAGGTTTAACGACGAACCAAAGAGGGTCACAAAACTAGGGCTTTGATTTTGGGTTTTGAACGATGTGTACAACATTTGATTTTAGAGATTTTTCAGATTTCAGATGTATGTATGTTAGTATGGTGTCGTTTGTTTTTTAAGAGGTCTAAAGTCTGAAGTTTTATTTTAGTTATGATTAATAAGAGCTTCTGTGTAAAAAAGTCTGAACGATTCAGACTTAAGAGCCATTAAGAGGTTTTAAAAAAAACAAACAACCCCTATGTGTCACTTTTTCAGATTTCAGATATATGTATGTATCTATTATTAGATTTTAGATGTACATGTATGTATCGATTTATCATATTTCATATGTATAATGTCTGCTTTTTCAATCATTTTATGGGTTTGATTATAAGTTTTGCATCAATCGTTTTTCTGATTTAGGTTTGATGTTCATAAATTTGTGTCTAAATCTTTTTGAATATGGGTTCATATAACAAATTAGGGTTCTTGATTGGGAAGATGAAGTTTGAATTGAAGAAGCCAAGGTGGGATGACAATAATGGGTAAATTGACCGATGTGTCCTTCACGTGAGGGGCATATGAACATACTTAACAGTGTTAAGTGGAGGGACTATGGGTGTTATGAAAAATTAAAAGTTAGGGATCATCAGTGTAGATACTTTGTTTTAGGAACCAAATCCAAAATTTAAACAAACCACAAGGACCGCCACTATAATTCACTCAATTATAAATGATAAAAGAGTAAATTACAAATTTGCTCCTTGTGGTTTGTTGTTTGTAACACTTTTGGTTCCTACAATTTTGAAATTACAGTTTTGCCATTGAGGTGTGCAAAAACGACCGAATTTGGTCCCTTCCTTTTAATGACAGTTAAACAACCCCGTTAAGTGAGGGACATTTTAGTCTTTTTACACATTTCTTCCATTTTTCTTTAAAATATTGATATTAATCAATAGAGTAAACCATTTCTGCCAACCTCCATCTCTCCCACGCCAGCACCCTATTCCCAACAAATCCAACCAACCTCCCCTACGCCACTGATGAACATAGCACCAAGTTTCTTGATCTTCTCGATATTCATCAACTAGATGAAACCTCCCCCAATATAATCATAATTCTCTTTCTTTTTCTCTCATTCAACTCTAATGGTGAAAACCAAATCCATCAAGATCTCTATTTAACCTTTAATCCTCATCTTCCCATATCCCCTATTTCTGTACCTCTTCTCCCCCAAAATTCACCCCATAAACCCCCACGTTTGGATATAGTCCATGTTTGATGGTGTTTTTAGTCGTTGATGGTAGAGGATGGTGCTTTAGGGGAAGAATGGAAAGGGGTCGGAGAGGTCCGTGATGAAGAAGGCGCCGGAGAAGAGCGGTCGTAACAAACTAAAAAATCTAATAAGAACCCTAAAAAATTGAAATCAAAACCCTTGTTTTACGGAGAGAAACAGAGATAGGTTAGTAGAGTTTGTCAAGATTGAGGGGCGCTAGTAATGGGGATATTGCAAGATGAAAAAGAAGATCTGGGATTTTCTAAAGCTTAGGTTAACGACAATGGCGATGTTGATATTGCAAGATGAAGAAGAAGATATGGGAATTGGTTTCAACTTGTTAGGGATTTGGTTTCGTGGATATTCAATGGTGAGAGGAAAATGGAGGTAGGGGCACTGGTAATGGGGAGGGGAGTGGTAACGGGGAGTACACCGGAGATAGTGAGCTTTCCAGCCTTCCAAGGCGTCGGACCAAAACCGACAAAAACCATTTTGATGTTCCATCTGTGTGTATATGTATTATATAATTATATAGATATATTATAGTAAACTAGATAACAAAACAAGTTGTCATGTTAACATGTGAGAGTCATGCCATGCCATTATTACGAGAATTGCTTAATAATATTGCAAATATGATTATTTTTGTTACCACTTATTTTAATTACAATGAAAATTATATCATATAGGTTGAATTTCAGTAATATTTTAACATATTTTTTTTGATCATTTTAAATTAATCAACTAACTTATCAGTTAGTTTGACAAAAATAGTCTTTTTCTTTCATATATGTTTGTCATGTAAGCGCTTACCAACAAGAGACGTTACCTTATCGTATAACATGTTGGACATCAAGATGGATTGTTAGTAAACATCTTAAACTCGAGGTAAGACTATTTTCCCCATTTACCGAGTATAATTCTCACTCCTTGCTTATGTTTCTTACCGGATAAGATTCACGGTCCTTGTCATGCTCAATTGGTAAAATATGTGTTATCGACAAGCACACACTTAGGTGCCGTTTGTTTTTTAAGAGATCTAAAGTCTGAAATCTTAATTTAGTTATGATTAATAAGAGGTGATGTGTAAAAATGTCTGAACGATTCAGACTTAAGAGCCACTAAGAGATTTTTTTTTTAAACAAACAAGCCCTTAGTAATTGTTTAGTGAACACCCCTTAGGCTTGATTTATTTTGAAAGAAAACCAAATCACATATGTTGTATTCTAAAAAAATGCACTTATTTTATGCACTCTCTTAATTACATTTATGAAAGAGTTTTGCTCATTTTATTGCCATTGAAAGAGAGGCTTGCCTTGGAAGGTATGTATACATCTTCAATATGTGTTTTCCAATAATATTCACTTGTATATTGTATAACCCGAATCCCAAAACTTCCACACCATTCAAGGAGGACTCTAGAGGAGACTTCTAGAAGTCTCTACATCAAAGGATCATAACATGTACTTGTTGTTTCTAGAATGTTCCTTAAATATATACATGTTAACCATATCTTTATGTTTATAACCAATCCTAAGTATATAGATACTAATATCAACATATAGATTTGAGTCCACTCATTACATAGAAGAAAAGAAACATTTCACTAGACCTACCTATTATTATGCCATTGAAACTAACATTTTAGTCCAAGAAATGCATCCATCCATCGATTGATGATTATTAGTTTAGAGAAAGTCCTTCATTGGATCATCATGATGTACCTTTTTCATCCTGTACGCTTCCATGTCTTCGGCCGTCACCTACAAACGCCGCCATAAGTATAATTATAATATCATCCACTTCCATTCCATACCCCTTCCCTCTCTATACGTATTAGACTTGGGATCGTGTGAGAATAAGAGTCGTGATGAGAACAAAACGTTCATCACATTTCTATCACCATGACTAAACCTTTAACAAATTCATGTATGTTAACGTGTGACAAAGTATTTAAAAGTGAAGATGAAGGTAGTTGAAGGTTTGTATTTGTCACCAATCAATTGAAGGTCTGCGGGTTTTTTAGCCATTAGATCAAAAATCAACTCATCCAACAGTTTAGCTGTTATTCTCATCATTCTCACCATAACTCTTATTCTCACCGGAATCCAATCCATCTCTACTTTTTGTGATATATTATATATATATATATATGATATATACCAATTCAAATACATCAATAGAAAAGGTAATATATATATATATATATATATATATTTATGGGAGTAAAAAATAATACATACCTCATCATTCCACTTGACATTGTATTTACGTTTCCTTTCGTCTTTCTCTTCTCTCCTCCTCTGGTCCTCCTATCCACATAAATAGCAGCAATTCAGTAACATTAATCACAAGAATTTTCTACAGCTTCACATGTGACCAGAATTAAAAAAGCACACTAGTTACAGGGTCAGGGGAGGAGGCTATATGAAACAACATATATTGGCTAGTATTATGAGGATAAGACCACCCCATTTTTCTCAAGTGGCCACAAACCTTGAAAACAGGAAGCATCTTCAAAGATGATTCAAGTTCAAAGTAAAATCCATAATTCTAATTATCACATCTTCCAAATATTTTGGAAATACGAATACCCGTCATTTTTTCCTCCATTTTCAAAGACGCAGTTTGCAGATCATCCACTTATAATCATAGCAATAGAACTTAAAATGAGATGTCATCCAAAAACTGCAACATTTCCTTTACCAAAAATTTATAAAGTTAAAATTACCAAACTGCCGACAGATACTAAAAAAGTTGTGATCCAATTTCATGGACAAGGTTGGTTTCATTTGGACATAAGAGATAAACGAAGGTGCTTTGGGCATTTGCTAGTAGTCAGCTACTGCAGTAATACTATTTTTTGTAGATGGTCAGTGGTTCAATGTAGCAGTTCTTGTGTGGCAAAAGGAAGTAGTTAAGGTTCCATTCGTTTTATATACCATTTTCTTTCATTCTTCATTCACCATTTTGTGGGTCCACTAATTCTCCTCATTAGACATATCGAACCTACCTTCACATCTTCGTTTCTCCAAGCACCGTTAAATGGCCCCACAAAATGAAAGCATTGGACGACACATTCACAATTTCTTGAATGGAGGATGGTAATATTTAGGATTCGTTACAAAATCAAGAACGAGTCCTAGGAGAAAACCTTGCTGTAGTGGACACTAGTATTTCTTGAATGCCTAATTAGACCGGGTAATTCAGAAAGCCGACACTTGTTGCTTTTTTTCTTCCCCTATAATAAAAAACAAAACTAACTGATGCTGTGAGGCCACCAATTACATAGGATCTCCTATGCGATTGTGGTAGTCGAGAAGCAACTATAACTTGAAGTTCTAGAAATCCTCCGCAGACCCGTCACATAGAGCACGGAAGATATTGTGATTAAATATAAAACAACTCATCCTTCACCAGAGCAAGAATTGGATAACCATACTAATTAGGCATTCGGCACTAGCTCATGCTTTGTATGTTCAGTGACATAAAATAATTAAAATAAGAAAAAGATGACATAGCTAACCTTCTTAAGTGATTCAGCAAGTTTCCCTTGGTCCAAAACCAAATCATCAGGTATGTCAGTTCCCCAAGTAGCAAGCTGCTTCTCCTCAGTTGGGGCAATCACATCTGAGAAAACAAAATTTAATCGTAAGCGGATGAATTTTTCAACATCCTCTGCAATGAATAGTAACAAGGATAATCACGGAACTTGAGGAAAATAAAAAGTGCAGATATAACAAGTATCTGGTATCAGCTTCAATTTAAATGTAAACAGAATAAGCTACGTTTTAAATCAAAACTCAATTAAGACATTGTTGCAAATTAAGAATGACTAGTCAGTACACGTATTAATTGAGCAGTATATAGTGGTTAGGGAACTACAACATTGTCATGCCTTGAGCCAGTGGGCTATCAGCTTGAGAAAAATTAAAAAATAGTGCATGAAAGTAAAACCCCAACCTTCGGTAGCCTCTTTACGGGCAATGTTGGCTTTCATAAGGTCTGCTGCAGCTTCGGCAGCTTCTATTCCAGCAGCACCTGTACAATAGCTATTCCTAACAAACTGTTTGCAACATTTATAGCCCCATTGATGATCTTTCCACCATGAACCCCAAACAGTCGTGTGGTTGTTGATGTAAACATCTTCTTCATATTTACTCTTGGGAAGGGCCATTTCCTGCAAACACAAAAAGACTCAGATCTATACTACAGATCATCCTTGAAAAAGCATGACAATTCCATGTAGTTAATGAGATAATCGCTTATGGTGTTTTTTTTTGGAAAGGACGCTTATGGTGTTTGTGTGTGTCTCTGTTGTTATCCTTGTTTTCTCTACATGGAAATGTTCCACCAAACATGGCCTAGCAAATTGCGTATACCATCTACTAGAAGTGAGGATAATTTATGATGGAATTGTACTTGTGGAAGCCCAATCACTACACGTAACCTACAAGGGGATTGTGTGTGGGATACGGCTTCCACTAGCAGTGCTTGCATCTTTAGACACAACACATAGGACCTGCTAAATCCACCTATGTAGGGTTTCTGTACAACACAAGGCCTGCCCAAGCTATAACATTCATTAACTGCCTCCAGATATACCCTCAAGCAGTGACCAAGAATTTTAGTACAGTGCCATGATACATATTCTAATGATGGAGCGGTGGCGGTAAAGTAAGACTTAGGAATCTCATGTCACTTTATATAATCAACACTAAAACTGTTTCTCCTTTTAAAAGTGAACCAAGTTACCAAACTTATAAAAGAGATGGCTGCAAAATTAAATTTAAAATTATAGAACATAATCAACATTGTAGCTAGCTGGTCTCTTTATAAGACCTTCGACAGGCTTCCATCAGGCACAGTCCACAAAGACATTAGCAGATACATATATACAAACAAAAATGAAGATTCAAAATATACCTGGCCCTTTATGATCCTACCAGCACGATCATACTCGACTTCCCTTTCACTTTGTCCCAGTAAGAGCTCTCTCGGAAGCACTTCTTCAGTAGCTGCATTGCCATACTTCTCCACAATCGTCTCCTTCACTTTAGACTTCAGTTTCTCTTTATTAACCTTATAATTCTTGTACAATAATTCAGCTTGAGATGGAGCTGCTTGCATATGCACATCATTCCCTTTCTCAAATGCTTCCCAAGCATGTATATTCAATTGCTTGAACTCCAAAGCTTGACCACTTACTCTATTCTGATTATCTCCCTATAATGGAAATACGAGTCAGATATTTTTTAATGGAATTAATATAAACAAATCTGCAACATGAAACTATTAACACCACTCACAGCATAGAACTTTTCATTTGGATCCATATCTGGAAGAGGATCCTCACGCATGGATCGGGTTTTAGGATCATAATGGGCAGAATTGACATCAAGATTAAGCAGATACTTTGCTGTATCTTCTCGAATACGCAGATTCCTGAACACACACAAATGACATTATTAACAGTAAAAAAGGTATATAAATTATGTGGTAAAAAGAGAATAGGAGGCATGAGCTCAAGTCATAGGAAGTGAGACTCACCTTACAGTCCCTGTGCTCCCACCACCAGTAGTACGCACACGTTTCTCAACCTTAGCAAAGTCCATCTGTTTACTTTCATCAACCTTAGCTTCATCCACTTTTAAAGCATCTTCATTGTCCTCATCGTCACTAACTTCCACATTTTCACTATTATTCTTCTCCTCTAGCTTTTTTAGCTGCTGGTCCTTCAAGAACTTTTTCCGAGCTTCATCCCTAGCTTCGTATCTTTCAATAACATGAGCATATGATGCAGCATCATATCCATTCCACCGGTCCCTTTTTCCATCATAATCAAGCTCAAAAGTCTCTATTTTCTCATCGGGTGCAATATTTTTGCTCGTCCACTTTGCCCCCAATTTTCGAGGCCTCTCCATGCATGTCTTGGTTGTGTGTGTCATGGCTCCACAACTGTGATAGTCAGTCATATACAAAGGTTATGAACTCGTGACAAGTATATTCACACAGAAACAGATGACCAAGTAACACAAACTTTACGTTCAGTGATCCAAAACGAAGTCAATGAGAGCAAAAAAGCAGAAAAAAATAACTACCAAAAAGGTCAAGAGAGGAAGAGTGAGAGACAACATCATAAGCCATTCCTGAACCGTTAGCAGATCATATGTCACAAATAATCACACAGTCAATGCAACTAGTCAATATGTTGAGGCGCTGAATAACTTCAAAGAATATATCCACACAGGTCACAGAAAAACATAAGGGTATGGTAAACCCCCAATACGTTTTACGTATAGAAGAAAAGGGAAGTAATAGTTCTTTTAATTGTTGCTAGTCTTTTTGGTTATCTTAGAATAAAGGGGTATTTTGGGTAGTTTCCTTTATTTTGTTTTGGAGATTGTGAGGAGCGTATTAATCAGTTGGGGGGAAATTCTGTTGGGGCATTCTGTTCAGTTGTTACTTTGTAACTTGAGCTTTTGCTCTATGGAGAGATTCTGGCCTCTCGAAAGCCGGTAAACCTTGTGATTTCATTCAATTCAATAAACAGCCAATTTGGTTATACTAGTGTATACCAAATTGGTATCAGAGCAGTTCCATTCCTGTGGAGATGGCGACACGAAGTAATA
Source organism: Arctium minus (assembly GCA_954870635.1). Classification (NCBI taxonomy): domain Eukaryota; kingdom Viridiplantae; phylum Streptophyta; class Magnoliopsida; order Asterales; family Asteraceae; genus Arctium; species Arctium minus. The sequence continues at coordinate 54,802,035 of OX941093.1, forward strand.
CAACGAGGGTAGAAGACGTGGAAAGCAGGGTTGGGTTGAAAAAGGAGTACAGACGATCATGGAACACGATCATGGAACAGATGGAGAAAATCATCAAGTTTCAGGAGGAAACAGCGAGCAAGGCAAGTTTGCAATCATTATCGGAGGGTGAAGATACTCCTGGATCGAGTGGAAAGGGGAAAAACAAAGACGAAGGCCATGATTCAGGCCGTTTTCTGGCGGTGAAGGGGCGCAAATTGGAGATATTGTCCTTCGACGGAAAGGATCCTGATGGATGGATTCTTAGGGCCGAGCGTTACTTCACGTTAAATCGATCAAGTCAGGAGGAGAAGATTGATGTTTCGTTCATAGCATTTGAAGGCGATGCACTGAAGTGGTTTCAGTGGGAGAACAAACGCCACCCCATCACCTGATGGGAGGATTTAAAACATCTGATCTTACGTCAATTCAGATCTCTCGCTACAGGATCGCTTTGTGAGCAGTTTTTGGCGGTGAAGCAAGAGAGTTCGATGGAGGAATATCGAAGAAAGTTTGTGGAATTTGCGGCTCCTCTAGACGGAATCCCTGAGGAAATATTTTTGAGCCAATTCATAAACAGATTGGAGAACACAATAAAAGCAGAATTGAGGTTGTTAAATCCATTGATCTTGAGTGAAGCAATGGAAGCAGCTTCAAAAATCGAAGTAAAAAACAAGCTGTTAGGCCGTGATCGTGCATCGTATTCTAGGAGAAAGAGTTCGAGTTCATATATGGATGCCAAGAATAGTGTTTCCAATTCTGTTGGATCTTTAGGTTCATTACCAAACCTGGATCTGAATTTCGAAAACTCTCTGATCAGGAAGTGCAACAGAGAAGGGCGTTAGGCCTATGCTATCGTTGCGACGAGAAGTATACACCGGGCCATAAGTGCAATAAAAAAGAAATTAGTGTGATCCTCATCCAAGAGGATCATGAAGAAGTAAAGGAGGTCGAAGAGGAAGACAAATCGTTGAATTCCGTGAATGTGGTGGATGTGGGACAAAAAGTCGAAGTCAATCTGAATTCGGTTGTCGGTCTCTCGAATCCAAAGACGATGAAACTCGAGGGAAGCGTTGGGGATCAGAAATTGGTGGTTCTGATTGATAGTGGGGTGACGCACAACTTCATCTCGAAGGAGGTGGTCGATCGATTGCATCTAGCCATAGAAACAACTAATGAGTACACTATCACGATGGGAACTGGTAACATACTGAAAGGAGAAGGAGTTTGCAGAGGAGTAACACTTCTGATTCAGAATTTAGAGGTAAGAGAAGACTTCCTGCCTATTCAATTAGGGAATAGTGATGTAATATTGGGTGTACAATGGCTAGAAACGTTGGGTGCAACATATGTTAATCGGAAACAGCAGGTGATGAAATTCACTGTGGGTGGGAAATCAGTCACATTACGTGGCGACCCATCTTTGGGGAAGTCTACGATTTCGTTGAAGGCAATGGGGAAAGTTCTTCATCAAAAGGGGCATGGTATTTTGGTGGAATTGGGAGCTTGTGCAACTCATCAGGATGTGGAAACTGAGTATGAGGGATCGATGGAAACTCTGTTAAAAGAGTTTGATCAAGTTTTCCATATGCCGAAGGGATTACCTCCGATTCGTGGCAAGGAGCATGGGATTGTGTTAAAGGAGGGGACGACACCTATTAATGTGCGACCTTATAGGTACCCACACTATCAGAAAGATGAGATCGAAGCCTTGGTTAAGGAAATGCTTGAAGCAGGGATTATCCAACAGAGCGCAAGTCCCTTTTCGAGCCCTGTTTTATTAGTAAAAAAAAGGACGGCAACTGGCGTTTTTGTGTTGATTACAGATCGTTGAACAAGGCAACGGTATTGGATAAATTTCCTAAATCACGAGCTATTGGACGAATTACATGGAGCGTGTATTTTCTCAAAGTTAGATCTCAAGTCGGGATATCACCAAATAAGGATGTATGAAGGATGTTTTTGATTAGTCAACGCCCCTGCTACATTTCAAGCTTTAATGAACGAGGTGTTCAAAGATTTTTTGCGAAAATTCGTGTTGGTGTTTTTTGACGATATACTCGTGTACAGTAAGTCGCTAGAAGATCACAGAGACCACTTACGAAAGGTGTTTGAAGTTTTGTCTCGGAATCATCTGTATGCTAATAAAAAGAAGAGTGAATTTGGGCGTGATAGATTGGGATATCTGGGGCACATTATATCTAAAAATGGTGTGGAGGTGGATGATGCTAAGATTAGGGTTGTCATGTATTGACCGACTCCTAAAACAGTGACAGAACTTCGGGGATTCCTCGATCTTTCGGGATATTACCGAAAGTTTATCAGAGGTTACGGATTAGTGGCGGCTCCTCTCACCAATTTGTTGAAGAAAAACCAGTTCCAATGGAATTCAGAAGCTCAATCTGCTTTTTTGGAACTAAAGAGACTTTTATCGACAACCCCTGTTCTGCGTCTACCAGATTTTTCGAAGGGATTCGTTATTGAGACTGATGCCTCTGGGTATGGTTTAGGTGCGGTTCTGATGCAAGAGGAACAACCAATCGCGTATTTTAGTCGAGCATTGGGGGCGAGAGCCAAACAGAAGTCAGTTTACGAGAAGGAGCTAATGGAAATTGTTCTATCAGTTCGAAAGTGGAGACCTTATTTACTAGGGAGACATTTTGTTGTACGCAGCGATCAGCAAAGCCTCCGATTTCTTCTGGAACAGAGAGTAATTGAGCCTGGATATCAAAAGTGGATGAACAAGTTATTGGGCTATGACTTTTCGATAGTCTATAAGCCTGGAAATTCGAATCGAGCAGCGGATGCTCTCTCACGAAAGGGGGATTTGGTTGAATGTTCTAACATTGGGGGACCGCAGTGGCGTCAATGGGATGACTTGAAGTTGGAAATTGAAGGTGATGACTTTTTGATGAAAATAAAGAATGATTTGGACGTTGGGCAAGAGGTGTATAAAGGGTTTGAAGTCAAACAGGGCTGTTGCTTTATAAAAACCGACCGGTAATTCCTCGTAAGTCTAAATTCATTCCTCTAATTTTTGAAGAATTCCATGGATCTCCTATCGGAGGTCACTGTGGAGAGGATCGTTCTTACCAACGAATAGCCTTACAAGTGTTTTAGGTGGGAATAAGGAAGGATATTACAGATCTCGTTAAAAGATGTGAGATTTGCCAACGGAATAAGAATGTGCACGGCACTCCGGCGGGTTTATTACAACCTCTATCGCTACCTTGCACTGATTGGGATGAAATCACCATGGATTTCATTGAAGGCTTACCTCGATCCAATGGAATGAGCACTATATTGGTGGTGGTCGACAGATTCAGTAAATATGCTCACTTCATAGGGTTGAAACACCCATTTACTGCTCAATCTATCGCAGAAATTTTCGTTAAAGAAATAATTCGGTTACATGGTGTCCCTCATTCCATTATTTCTGACAGGGATAAAGTGTTCATGAGCACATTTTGGAAGGAGTTGTTTAAGCTTCAAGGAACGAAATTGAAGTTTAGTTCAACTTACCACCCCTAAACGGATGGGCAAACCGAAGTAGTTAACAAGTGTTTGGAGCAGTATTTGAGGTGTTAGGTTTCGGATAGGCCGCGACAATGGAGTAAATGGCTTTCGTGGACTGAACTTTCCTATAATACAACCTATCATACGTCCCTTAAATGTTCACCATTCCAAGTATTATATGGCAGGGAACCACCACCATTCTTACGTTATAAGCCGGCCTCTTCCAAATTACAATCTATCGAACAGGAATTATTGCACAGGGACGAAGTTTGGGATGAAGTTCGTATGCATCTTTTAAAAGCTCAATGCCGAATGAAGCAACAAGCTGATTTAAAGAGGAAAGATGTCGTTTTTCAGCCTGGCGATTGGGTATTTTTGAAGTTGCGTCCTTATCGACAAAAGTCTTTGGTCAATGGGAATAATCCCAAACTGTTAGCTCGATTTTATAGTCCTTACCAGGTGCTGTAACAGATTGGCAAGGTGGCTTATCGATTGGATCTTCCAGCGACAACTAAGATACATCCCGTTTTTCACGTCTCTCAGTTGCGACAAGCTGTTGGTAGTTGTGCTTCTACCAAGGAAATTCCTACGCAACTTAAGGAGGACTTAGAGTTACGAGCAATTCCAGAAGATGTGTTGGATGTTCGTACCGTAGCTAATGGGGATCCAGGACAGTTGGAGGTGTTGATTAAGTGGAAAGACATGTATGAATTTGAAGCTTCTTGGGAGCTCTTGGATGTTGTGCTCCATCAGTTCCCTGACTATCACCTTGAGGACAAGGTGAAGGTTCGCGCGCGCGCGGGGGGGGGGGGAGTATTGGTAAACCCCCAATACGTTTTACGTATAGGAGAAAAGGGAAATAATAGTTCTTTTAATTGTTGCTAGTCTTTTTGGTTATCTTAGAATAAAGGGGTATTTTGGGTAGTTTCCTTTATTTTGTTTTGGAGATTGTGAGGAGCGTATTAATCAGTTGGGGGGAAATTCTGTTGGGGCATTCTGTTCATTTGTTACTTTGTAACTTGAGCTTTTGCTCTCTGGAGAGATTCTGGCCTCTCGAAAGCCAGTAAACCTTGTGATCTCATTCAATTCAATAAACAGCCAATTAGGTTATACTAGTGTATACCAGGGTAACATCAGATCAGAATACAGGTAACCAAGAAGTGGCGTTTTGAGGACTGAAGACTATATACATAAAACAACACACTTGTTCTCTTTTATAACATGAGTGATCATACATCAAAACTGTGCTTATGCCTAGGCTGTACAGAACAACAAACAAGAGTTGATACCACGCAGAAACTCAACTATGTGATCCCATAAATTTGTATCCAGTCACTGATGAGACCAAAAAACAGCAAATAAAATAGACAAATAAATTAGAATATGATAATTAACCTCAATAGGCAACGGGTTCCTCTCCTTATTGTTCCAGCAACCTGAACAAATACAAACAGATAACAAGAAAGTTCAAAGGAGGTAACAACTGTTTTTATTGTCTTTTCAGGGTAAACTGAGAAGAGCTTGAACCCAATTGATAATATCTTTGAGCATGTACAATTGTCGACCAATTTCTCCACCTAGAAACTTAATTTTAAACAGGGGCACATCTATTGCTTCCCACTCTTTCCTTTGCCACCCAAAAGCCATAATGGCAATATTGAAATAACTACCTGACAACCATAAGACATACGAAAGGATAGTAAAGTAAAATAAAATTTATGCAGGTTGTCGGACTCAGAACTTTGTAGTCCGTCAGAAGTTCACATAAAACATAGTACCCAATTATGCAATTTTTCCTCTTCCATTCACCCTAAACCCAAAACTCTAATCCTAGCGAAAGGTGTGCTCCACTGAAAAGTACACAACACTAGTAATGCCCCTTTTGACGACCTGTGAACGACGACACCAGATCAGAGCTAAGTGAGAGACGATAATTGCGATTAAACAGAAGGGAGTAGCCGTATGAGATGAAAATCTCATGTACGGTTCTGTAACAAAGATTCTTTGAATTGAAGGATGACCGTACTTCCTTGCTTTTTGGGTGACTATAATCGAAGATCCTAGACAAAGGAGACCCTTTGGTTAAGATCCTCCGACCATCTAACTGATACCATATAAACATCTGGATTTCCCATGTTCGCATTTGAAATGATAATTACCTACAGTCTACAGATGTACAACACCCCCCCTTTGTCAAATTCAATAGAAATCTACAGCCAATAAGTATTTTGTAAAAAAGAAAGTAGTGCTGCCATTACAATCACAAGTTAACATTGTAAAGAATATATCAACATAAAATAAAAAGACAAGCAAAAAGTACAGAAAATTCCATTGGAACAAAGCACACAGAAAGCAATTAATGAGGTAAAAGACATTTTCCTTACTTTTCACAGGCACCCTTCCTGTACTTGTCGGCCTGGTATATTTTTGCACCTCTGTCATACCATGATTTTGTATAATTTGGATCTGATTTCCATTTCCTTTGATGTTTCAAACTCTAATGGAACAGAAACATGGGTTTCAGACTTTCAGTTAAATGACCTCTAAAAACGTGTACCAGGCAACAAAAGAACTAAGAGCATACCGGTCTCTCTGCATTGAGATACCAAGGAGCAGATGACATATACTGAGGAATATGAGGATTTATTTCTTTTCCATCTTCATCAACCTCAGCCGGTGCAAGTCCAGCTTTACGTGCTTCTTCTAGTTCCATCTGCTTCCGGTGGTCCTCCCGGGATTTGAATGCCACTGAAACAAAAGCAAATACAATATACAACATCAATGCATTCGAAAAGGGAAGATAGTACAATTTCCCTAAAGTTTTGACCTAATCAAAAGAATATAACAGGTAATTAAAAGTTCAGATCATGGTATCTTGAGAGCAAATCCAACAGCAGAAGTGCAGACCATAGTATTCTGTACAACATAACTGAATCACATTCCTTGAGTTGATCAATTTACATTAGTCAATGGCATGTTGAAATAACACAAAAATGCTGGGAATCACAATTCTTCCCAATCATCAAATCACAACAGACCAATCTCACTGTACATAGGGTTTACTCTAAATTGAAGGAGCTCCTAATTGGTAAAATAATTAGCTTTAACTCTACAAGAGGTTCGAAGATAAATATTTATCGTGTTGATTGTGTAACAGAAAATTTTGCCAAAACTTAACTAGCAAGAAGATTTTACATGTCGAACCTGATAAGTTTATATAAAAACTCAAATAGCCTAGAAGAATCACATGTAAGACAAATCAATAACAATTTATGTCTCTATTATGTTGTTGCCTGCAGATGACACTACTGTGAGTTTTTGTTCCAGAACATTCAAGCAGTGGATTTAAACCCTTTTCTGATCCTTGCATAAATCATCCGACTTCTCTTTTTGATTATATTGAAGGGAACAAACAATTGGAATGTCATATTGGCACGGTACATTTTGCTCAACTCAAAGTTAAATATGGGGAATTTTCAAATCGTTTCACGACCAAAAGGTCATTTACACTAGAATTAGAGAAACCCTAATAGGTAATTGGCGAAATTAGAGGCCAAGGTCATCATCTTAACTCCCTATCTGACATCACTGAAGCAAGTAGAAACATAAAAAAATACGAACTAAAAATCAATTCCGGTTAACAAATGTTCGCATCTTCATCACAGACAATGGAGGGTTTCAAGGTTCAAATGCCAACCGCAATATCTCACAAAACCCTAAAAGTGAGTTAAATAATTTATCCATATCAAACTTCCCGAGGGCGCAAACGGTAGCATAAGAAATGAACTTTTTCTTTTTCAACATAAGCATAAGATATAATTAGAAAAGGAAGAACCACAAACAGCATAAAACTTTAGAGATCCATGGAAAGACAAACATATATGAGGAGCAAGTAAATAACTACGAACCTGATGCCGTCGCCATGTTTAATTTCCTTCAGGAGCAGAGGCGGATACAGATATCTTTTACCTGTTGGCACAGAATAATGTTTTCATATTCAAGAATTGAAAGCTTCAAAATTCAAGAATATTCCAAAATGCTGATCACACGAATTGTAAACAAAACAATACTTCTTCCAAAAGTCACAAATTTGTTTCGGTACCTTAAATTGATTTAGGGTTTCAACGATTGAGCGATTTAGGGATTCAGTGACTGAACGATTTACGGTTCAGCGATACGAGAGTTGGATTGACGATGGCGGTGATCGTCGATCGGTATTTGTGAAGGAGAAAGAGGCAACGGGAATTCGTAATTTGATAACTATTTTACAACTTTCGTAATTTTTAGAGTGAATTACCACGTTTGGTACTTGTGGTTTACTCAAAATTACACCTTACGTCCCTAAAATGAAATAACTAGGGAAAAGGACCTTAAGGTTTACATTTTATAGCGTTATGGGTCCATATCTCTAACTCCAATAAAAATATTTTGTTAAGTAGGTTAACTAGGGGACATTTTGGTCATTTTTATTTATTTTCAATTAGGAAAATAAAATTTATATTTACACACACATATATGCACAAAACAGGACCATCTCGGTAAAGGTCCAAAAAAAAAACTCCGAAAAAGCCTCATTGATCTCCACCACCACACACCATATCTTGGTTGATCTCCAACTCTTTACCACCATACGTTGATCTCCTCCGCCAACACTACCCCTCGTCATTTTGGCCGACAACATGCCTATTATTACACTGCTCGCCAATCTCCTTCACCTTTCCGCTACCATCGTAACCCACCAAACACACCACTAATACCAGCCCCTCTTCCCCCTACTGCCATCATGACTTGCAAACACTACCAGCACCAAGTTGGGGATCACATAGATTGAGTTTTCCCACATAGTGCCATTGTGACCTACAATCATCTCTTTTGGGTTTGAGCATAATTTAGGTTTTGCTTAAATCATCGATTTTGATTTTGTGGCTAGGAGTGAAAGTGAAATACAATGCGGCTTGTTTTGCTTCAACCATCGATTTGGTTTTTTTCAAGCATCGTGACCCATTAAGCACACCGTTAATGCTTTTGCAAAATTCTTTTGGCCAATCCAGTTGACATAAATGACAAAACCCGCAAAAGAATGTTTGCATACAGATCAATAATCACATCATAATCAACAATAAAAAATGGTTTTGATCATTTGACGTAGGGGAGGTTTAATTTTAGGTTGCTTACGTATGAAATCTCCTCCACGGTTTTGAATCAACAAAAATGGATCCGATTGTTCCACATTGGTTTTTAATCTACAAAAATGGATCAAAATCAATGAAAATTTGGTTTTTTATTTAGGTGAACTATTTATAAAAAAAAAACTTTCATGATTAATGATCAATGGAAATACATAAAAAGGGGTTTTGGATCTTCAAGAAGCTAAACATGAGAGACCTTGCCATTGTTGGTGACCTAGCCAAGGCATAAGCAACCGTATTTCTCTCTCTCCTAACTAAATGAACCGTATACGATGGTTTTGATCTCAAGAGGAGCCACAAGATTGTATGAGAGTTATGAACTCTGTGTTGTCCTCATTCTCTTCAGTTGGTTCAACTATCAACGCCTCGAAATCAGACTTTAGAATGACATTTTCGCATCCCATTTCACGAACCTATGTTATAGCTTCAACCATGGCTAACACTTCACATTCCTTCACTTATGGGCATCCGCATCTCTGTACCTTCTTGTAGGCCAACAAATATCCTTCCTCGTTTCTCAACGCCATGATTTTTACATCTGTTTGATCCTTGAATATCGTTGCATCACTGTTGCATTTTAAAGAGAGGGTGCCACTTGTTGTATCTAGGGGTCGTCGATCTCCTTTATTGGTTGTATCCCATGTATTTTCTTCACTCGAGTCCATTCCGTCAACGTGTATATCTCGAGTCTAACCATAATAATAACAGGTGATGTAGACGTGTTCTTCCACACTCATTGGTTTCTTTCCTTCCAGATACTCCAAATAACAACCATCGGTCTACTTAATAATGGATCAATGAGAGACCTTGCTATCTTGAATAACCATTCTTCAAAGGCTGTTGAGTTAGATAGTGTTTGGTATGCAGATTGGACGGGACAGGACTGAATTAATCGTCTATCCTACGTTTAGTACGACTAGGATGGGATAGGACTAATTGTCTGTTTTGCGTTTGGTAAGCTGGAGAAGACAGAACAAAACTGTTAAAATGACCAGATTACCCTTAGGCATGAAACAACAAATTTTAGCTAAAACCTTAGGCATCCAACACATTTTAGATGCTATATTAAATAAAATGTTGCAATTTCTTGATAAGTATTTCATAAAATTTAGCTACTCTCCAAAATTTAGCTACTATCAATACCATACAAACAAGACTAAGAATGATGGGGAATATCATCAATGCCTCTGCAAATTTTCTAGTTAACTAATCATCCCTGTGCTATCAGCATAGATATAATAACATTTCCATTAGAACACCAAACCAGTAAGTTCTACAAGTTATAATGTTGGGGAATATCATCAATGAGTTCGACCATGGGAAATCGACCATGGAGACAAATTCGACCATGGAGAAAACGACCATGGAACAATCGACCATAGAGAAAGCAGAGCAACACAAATCGAACATGGTCGATCATAGAGAAATCAGTAGCCATGGTTGATCTCAGAGAAATCGGGGCAACAGAAATCGAACATGGAGAAATCGAATATGGAGAATTCGATGAAAAATCATACCTGTAATCTGCAACCGACGATGGTGAGATTTTGGGAGAATCAGCTATGGAGAAGAATGGAGGCGATGAAGAAAAAGGGTAGGGTTTAGTATTATTAGATGTCTAAAAGAAAAGGGGTAAAATTGTAATCTACAAGTTTAGTCCACGTTGTTCCACCTATTTTGTTCCAACAAGGATTTTTAACATTTGTCCTATAAAATTAGATTTTTGTCTCATGTTGTCCCATATAATTTTAACTTATTGTTTACAAAAGAAAAATAGAAGTGTTATAAAGACTGAAATATTTTGCATGTATTATTGATTTTTACATAATGCTTTAATAGTGGTTTTCCTATAATATAGTATATATTATTAATTTTATTATTATTATTTAATTTATTAAATTTCTTATAACAATTTAATATGTTATAACATTGTTTTTTTTTTGGGATCAAAATAACAAATACAAACATGAATAATAATAAAAGATGCATTTAATATGTTATAATATTGTATTTCTATTTTTGTCGTAACAAGAATACAAGGTAATCTATATAATTTTGTATATACATATTTATAATGAAACTATTATATCACATATAATAGCAACTATTATATCATATATAGCAGTAGGGATCGGATACATGGGCATACCTACTTTAACGATGTGTTCTCGAAACCCCTTTTACGAGGGAAAGGGAGGAAAGTAAAAAACCTCGTGTTCTCGAAACTTTTTTAGGAGAGAAAGAAAAGGAAACGGAAGGAAAATAATGATAAATTTCCTCCCAAATGTGGGAGGAAAGAGAAGGAAAGGAAAGAAAAGAAATTAAAACCATTTTAAAAAACTACTAATATTATTAAAATTACAAAACTACCCAACCTTTCATTATAAAAAATATATTTTTAAAGGGTATATTTGTAAAAATGACACTTTTCCTTTCATTCATTTTCCTTCCTTTTTCGAGAACACAAATGAAAAGGTTATTTTCTTTTCCTTTCTTTTCCAGTCATTTCTTTTCTTTTCTTTTCTCTCTAGATTAAAGAACATAGTGTAAGGGTATAGGTGGACATGAGCCACTGCTTCATGTCTTCGTCGTAATGAAAAAAAAAATAGATTTAGGAAGGCTGTTATCGCATTGATTCATTGAGTGTCCTTAAGTTTATTGAAATACAAACACGTTTTTCGTTGGTAGAGTTGGTCTGCATGACTTTTTCTCCTTTCCAGGTGCGAGTTTGAATCTAATGTTACCAAAATTCTTAGGGAGTGTTTGGTTCATGAATTTTGAAGGAATTGGAATGATAGTTCCTTTGACCAAATTTCAATTCCTTTGCTCGGTTCACAATCATGATGGAATCATTTGAATTCCATTGAATTCCACAAATCAAGGAATTCATCATTCCTTGCCTAAAATGAAAGAATTGAATTTCATCTAATTCCTACCAACCAAATGCGTGGTCAAATTTCATCAAATTTCATTTAAATTCATTCAAAGTCAAATTCCTTCATGGATTCCAATTCCATCAAATTCCATTCTACGAACCAAACGCCCCCTTAGTTTTTTAATCTTTTAATTTCAGGTCTATTATATTTTTGAAAGAAAAATGGAATAAAAAACTATAATAGACTCGAACACGAGATATTGCATCCACAAGACAAGGAACCAACTAACAGACTAATAATGATTTTCTAAAAAGTATCTGTAGCTTTATTTTCTTATAATCAAATGGTGTCAACACTCGAAAAATTCCTAGACCTGCTTCTATAGATAAGATGTCCTCCTTGTAATGCTACTTTGACATATTTTTGCTCGTTGTAGACATTCATCTTTTAGTAACTCAACACCATATTCAAGAGATATCTAATGATTTTAATACAAATAGATTTTCACAATAGAATGGAAGATGCTTTCTTATTAGCCATAATGTATATTGAGTAGAAATGAAGCATATTACATACAACATTGACATAGATACGATTTTGATGAATTAAGATGAGTGTTGTTATCCCTACCCCCTCTTCACTCACATACCCCTCATATCTCACTCACATACCCCCTCCTACCTCACTCACATACCCCTTAATAAGAGGGGGTATGGATATAATTTACCTTATTTAATGATTCTTGCATAAATTGTATAGAAACAATGTACTTATATTTAATTCTTATTTTATAAAACATATTTTCTAAATACATATGGGAATATACTTTGAAAATATTTATTTTACTATCTAATGTTTATGTGGCATATGTAACCTCAGTTTTTCTTAAACGTGTTTCCGAAAATAGAACTTTTCAAAACATAGACTTTTAAGTAGACATTTTTTAAATAGACATTTACATGTGACTTATGTGTGTTTGTGAAAATATAAATTGAATAAAAACGTGTTCACTTATTATGCACTTTTCCATGTTTATCATTTTTCAACTATTCTTAATTGTTACGTATCTACCTAAAGCAACCTTCTTTGATTTCCATGAAAGCATATACTGTGTTGAAGCAATAGTAGGAAATGTGGACTTCATGTACCATTTGTTGCAGTATAAAGTAATAATATAGTTTCATCATGACAAATTGCTTATGGGTGGAAGATCCATCTATATTTTGTAGTTCAATATTTTCTTTTGGAGGGAAGGGTGTCCTAGGCTATGCCTAGACTAATCTCTTGGCAAATTATGACCGTAATACATCAGCCTTGATTAAACCTCAGTGGCCACAATTGTTGTGTATGCCTGGATTCGAACCCTGGGCAGATGAGATATTCCACCACATCCCCTAGGACCTTAACCAGTATGCTACAACCCTTGTGGTTTTGTAGTTCAATATTTTCCCTATAGCTATCCTCAACGTAAGGGTGTATCACAAGATACGACATGACCACACAGACAAGTAACTTGAAGACCATTTGTACAATGTTCAATAATGATATCATGCAAAAAAAAAATGTCTTGACTAAGATCACAAACTATTAAACATGCAACTTTGTCTTTGGTGGGCATATTATATTGGCAACTATCTCTTTCACGACTTTTGATTATTCAAAAGTGAAAAGCCGAGTCTAGATTTGAGTGATATCGATCTCTTGCCATGTGAAAAGACTTTACTAAAATGCTATGCTCCTTTAACATTTCAGATAGTTCTTGTATTATCTTTAAGTTGTGGTTGGTATATCCTAATGCATTTGCATTGCGTTAATCTTGTTGGCCATTTCATTCTCAGTGTCATAGACTTAGAGTTGGGGAAATTGAGGCGTTTTGCCACTTACATGCAATAGAGATCCAATTTGATATAAAAAATTTTCTACTTACTCTAACATACAACATTTTACCATGATTAATAGTATAATCAATGTGGCATCCGAGTGATGTCAATGCGAACATTAACTATATGTTCCTATTTCTTTACGAAATGCTAGCCGTTTTCTTTCCGGATGTAGGACAAGATACACCTCTCACTGATTCAAAATCCAAATCGGTGATTAGAATGATCGATGTCTTAAAAATTACAAAAAAAATATTCTACTAAGTATTTGGATCAGATACAAGACATTAGTTCGGTGTCATCATCAAATTCAATAGATTTTTTTTGAAAGACAAGACAATTTTATTATCAAAACAAAAGCAAACCAAGCAACAAAACACGAACCGAAACATTCAAAAAGATCACAACGCAACGACCTAACAACAATGAAGGAAACAACCGAGACTGCCCCAAAGGCCAAAATGAAACAACCCCTAAAAACAGTAGTTCGCTAGATGCGAACAAAATAGCCTAACAGAAGGAAAAAAATTGATGCAACTGTTAACAAGATTTTCACGGAGCTGCACATGTAACTCCGCGTCAGTTATCTAGAACCCGCCGAATTTTATCATCACATCGAAGTCGGATCTGTCAGCCAATTGCACCAATCTATCTTCTTCCTTTTTCCCCGGTATACAATCCACTCGAAGCATTTACGCTGAAAGTCAAATAATAGATCCCCCGTCTTTCTTTTGTCTCCTTTGAACACAATTTGATTCTGATTTGCCCAAATGAGATATCCGAAACTCCACACCGTCTCCCACCATAGATTAGGTCGAGAGGAGTTACCTGACATATAAGAAGAAACATCCAAGAGATCCTTTAGCGAATTAAAATTGTCTTTTCTAATTTTCCACCACCGAAGCACCGACCGCCACATATTATAGACTTCTTGACATTTTACCAAAGTGTGATCAACGGTTTCCAATTCCTTATTGCATCTTGGACAAAGTACGGACTCTACATCCAACCCCATCTTGTCTAAAACCACTCTACACGGGAGTCTACCAATGTTGGCCTTCCAAAAGAAGATACAAATCTTCTTCGGGACCTCCCTTGACTACATATGTAGGAACCAATATTCACAGTTATTCAATGTTAAAAGATAGACACGAGAGAGATTGAGTTGGAAATTGAATGTATTATTCACAACCTAGAGAGAGAAAGGTTTCTCTCTCTAGAAACACATTACATCTTCACGACTACATTGTAAAATGAAAGTTACTAACTAATGACAAGCAATCTCCTATTTATACCCCAATCACCCATGTACAACATTTAAGCCCAACCCATATGCTAATGACAATGCCTATTACACAACAAGGATGACTTTACAAAACTTTCTAAACTAAGGACATAGAATGTCCTAACATTCTCCCCCTAAAGTTTTGTAAATGAATCATCTCTTATCAGCTTTAGCTCTTCTCCCCCTTGATTTCTTTGGAAAACTTTAGCGTTGCGTAACTTCTAAACAACTCTGGCTCCCCCTTGAAAATAGCTCTTATCCTTTGGAGTTTCAACTTTAATACCAGATCCGATGTATACAATAACCTCGACTGAGTGCACAAAAGACAACTTTTATGATTTATCTCTTGTAAATTCAACACATTCGTTACGCCCACAAGAAAGAAATGTGTGAATTTTGTGTGACAACCACAGTGCATCTTTAGTTTATAACAACGAATCTGTCTTTGAAACGCAAGTTAAATAGGAGTTTAGTTTAAGAACTTATTCTGATAAGCTCGTTGGAGGAAACATCTTGTAGCAAACACTACTAGGCAAGGGTTAGAAGAAATATCTGATATCTGTTCAACAACTGATGAAGAATGCTCATTTTCTAACTGCTTTTCAGAACACAAAATGAATAAACTCATACCTCCTTTCTTCACGAATCAGTTGGATGATTATAAGAACTCAAGATTCTAGATCACAACCAAAGCACCAGAACAATGATTGCAAGCACTCACAATTCTGATTGATCAGGTCAGAAGAATGATTAAGAGCACTCAAAGGTCTAGCATCGTCAAGAAAACTCCAGAATGATGATTGCAGATACTCAAACTGCTAATCCAATCCAATCAGAGACCAAATCCAAACACTAAATGTCTGAAAATCTTGACTAGCATGAGCTCCGTGAAATTCTGATCAGTTGCTAAAAATATGTGACAAATTGAGGATAAGAGTGATGTCACATATGCGTTCAGCGAAAATCCCATGAACAGATTGTCCCCCTCCCGAGACTTAACACAGGGGTCCCGCTACCCGGTTAGCGGGTGGGGTCAAGGTGCAACGCCCTTGCGGGGTCTAGGGGCAGCGCCCCGAGAATTTTTTTTTTGACATTTAAATCTCATAGGGTAACTTGTCGTAAAATTGGGTGTGAAAAGTAACTTGTCGCAAGACATTAGCATGAACTTGTCGCAGACCACTAACCATGAAAATGCACAACTCGCAAGTGGCATGAGCCGAAAAATCACTTGTCGCAAAGGCTTACTTGCAAGTTCTTCACTTGTCGCAGAGTACGCCTTGAGAGTTCTTACTTGACGCAAGCGCCTATCTGCGAGTTCTGTACTTGTCGCAAACCCCTTTTATGCGAGTTCTATACTTAGAAAAATTTCAACAAAATAAGCTTCTCGTAAAGGTGCGAGTTCTATACTTAGTCAAAAAACGAGAAAAGAACTTGCCGCAAAGACCACTTGTCGCATGCTCCTACATACGAGTTCTTGGTTGTCGTAAGCTTCGACTTGCGAGTTCTAGCTTGTCGCAAGCTAAGCTCTGCGAGTTTTGTACTTAGAAAAAAAAGTCAAGAAACAAGACAACTCGTAAGCAAGGTCTTACGAGTTCTCACTTGTCGTAGACTTCGATCTGCGAGTTCTTCACACTTTCTCTTCAGATGAAGCTTGCGAGTTCTTCATATGAACTTGCGAGTTCTATGGATCTTGCGATAAGTCGAGTCTGTAATCTAAAAATCACCATATCTTTCATGATTCTTCGAATTTTGAGATGAAACTTTGTGAGCATGTTTGAAATATGAATCTGATCAGCTTTGTAGTTGATAATTTTGTCTATAAACCACTTCATAACCGAATCCGATCTCAACAGAGTAAATATCAATTTTCGAACCAAAAAATCTCAAAATCGAACAATTCTTCCAATCCTTGTGAAATCAAACCATGTAATTGATTCCTTGTGATTCGACTCTATGCATTGAATCAATTTAGCATCAAAACTCTTTCAATTCAGCTCTAAAATGAAGAATTTGAAATCCATAAACACTGTTCATGCAACCAAGGTACTGTTCCATTGAAAATTTGTGAAATTGATCGATTTTCAATGAAGAATTCATCGATTAGGCTCTGATACCACATGTAGGAACCAATATTCACAATTATTCAATGTTAAAAGATAGACACGAGAGAGATTGGGTTGGAAATTGAATGTATTATTCACAACCGTTTCTCTCTCTAGAAATACATTACATCTTCACGGTTACATTGTAAAATGAAAGTTACTAACTAATGACAAACAATCTCCTATTTATACCCCAATCACCCATGTACAACATTTAAGCCCAACCCATATGCTAATGACAAGGCCTATTACACA
This sequence comes from Arctium minus, assembly GCA_954870635.1. Taxonomy (NCBI): domain Eukaryota; kingdom Viridiplantae; phylum Streptophyta; class Magnoliopsida; order Asterales; family Asteraceae; genus Arctium; species Arctium minus. The sequence goes on from OX941093.1 coordinate 54,819,156, forward strand.
ACAAGGATGACTTTACAAAACTTTCTAAACTAAGGACATATAATGTCCTAACAACATAGTTTCTTCATATTGATCACCTCCCTCCTCCACCCTCCTATCAATCAAAACCTTTAGTTCTTGCACCGAGAAGGATCCCCCCTCACTCACTAACCACTTTATTTTATCCTCTCCCTCTCTTTTCGGAGACCACCCTTGAAGCATTTCTCTAAGTGACTCTAACTCCCCTACTTCCCTACCTCGCGACTCCCTCCTCCAACTCCATTTCCACTCCCAAGTATCCCTAGACCACTCCCCCCTTCTCAGAAATCTACTCACTTTGCTTTGAATCAAGACGATAAAGCCTCTTGAATCTATAATCCAACCTTTCACCCCCAACCCACCTATCCGACCAAAAATTCGTCTCCCTACCTCTCCCCACGTCTATCCCAAAAGAGGCTTCAAAGTTTATACCCACCTCCTCCAACTTTTTACCCACTCTAATTATGTTACTCCAAACCGAACTCCCCACCCCTACTACCTCCTTCGGCAAAACCCCCTCTCTCCCATATATGTTTTTTTATTATTTTAACCCATAATGCGTCCTTCTCCGTTTTGAACTTCCACCACCATTTACCCCAAAGACCCCAATTAGAGAATTGGAGGCTCCCCACATTAAGACCCCCTCCCTTAAAACTTCTCAAGATCCTATCCTATTTTACCCATACCATCCTTTTTTTCGACCATACCTTTCCCACCCCCCCAAAAGAAATGATTTCTCACATTCTCTAACTCACGAATCACACCTCTCAGGGCACGAAAGAGCAAGAAGAAGTATAAGGGAAGGCTACCTGAATCGACACGACCAAAGTTAGTCTACCATCAATCGAGATCAATTTTGTTTTCCATGAACCAAGTTTGTTTCTAACCTTTGCAATTACTTCCTTCCAATTATCGATTTTACTCATGGACTTTCCCACGGAAGTCCAAGATATGTAAAGGGCCCTTCGCTACAACCGCAACCCAAACCCCTTGCCCACACTTGAACCGCATCTACCTCCACACCTAAACCGTAAAGCTTACTCTTTGAAATGTTGATCTTTAACCCCGACGCCATTTCAAAACATTTAAGAATTTTCATAAGATTTTTTAAATTGTTTATATTCCATTTGCCAAAGAAAATTGCGTCATCGGCGTATTGAAGATGGGAGGCTATATCTTCTTTACCGATCTTTATACCTTCAAAAATCCCTTTTTCTTTTGCTTCCGTCATTAGGACATTTAAGCCTTTCGCCACCACTATAAATAGGAAAGGTGCCAACGGATCTCCTTGTCTAAGGCTTTTCTCCATAACAAATTCTTTAGTAGGGGACCCATTGACCAACACCGACACCGACGAAGATTCCAAGCACATTTTGATCCATTTACACCACTTGCTCCAGAAGCCCATTTCACTCAATAACTCTAGAAAAAAGTGCCATTTCACACTGTCATAGGCTTTTTCAAAGTCCACTTTGAATACCATCACTTTTCCTTTTGTTTTCCGAATATAATTCACCGCTTCGTTCGCAATTAGTACTCCGTCTAAAATGTATCTTCCTTTTATAAAATCCGCTTGAGTTTCCCCAATCACTCTTCCCATCACCTTCTTTATTCTTTCTGCCAAAACCTTGGATAAAATTTTGTAGTAGACTCCAATTAGACTTATGGGCCTATACTCGTTGAGGCTTGTCAGATTTGAATTTTTTTTCGAATAAGGGTTAAGAACGATGCGTTACAACCTCCACTTATCTCCGACACTTCCCAAAATTTCTCGACCGCCTTTAAAAGATCACTCTTGATTATCGACCAAAATTTCGTTATAAACGTGAAAGTGATTCCATCTAGCCCCGGGGATTTATTATTGCTGCATGCCTTGGCCGCTTCCCAAATTTCTTCCTCCGAAAAAGGTTTTTCCAAGCTTACCGCATCTTCCGGATCTGGCTTCTTAAAAAACGAGCTTTTAATACTCGGCCTAATATTCTTTTTGAGTGAAAACTTGATTTTGAAAAAGTCCAAAATATGATTTTTAATCTCTTCCGGATCTTCCGACCAAATCACATTGATATTCAAGCCCCAGATTCCATTTTCCTCTCTCTATGCCTTATAGACGCATGAAATAATTTGGAATTTTCATCTCCTTTTTCCACCCACTTAGCCTTGGCTTTTTGACCCTCGATTTCCAACTTTTTTCTTTCCGCCTCTATCCATTTAGCCCTTGCTTCCAACCATCTACGTCTTTCCTCTTCCTCCAAAGGTCTTTTTTCGGCTTCTTTTTAAACTTCTTGGCTTCTTCTTTAAATTTCTCCAAATCTCCTTCCAATTTTTTGAAGTCTTCGACGCTTCTCTTCTTTATCGCCACTTTCACTCTCTTCAAATTATCTCTAAAAATACAATCCGGTTTCTTTGATAATACATCCTTGTTCCACTCCTCCCTAACTAACTCTACCATGTGATCGTAGGTTAACCACGCATCAAAAAGTTTAAAAGGTTTAGGACCATAGCCCATTTTGGATCCGGATATCAAAATCGGACAATGATCCGACCATTTCATTTCCAAGCCCCTTACTCCCAAGTTCCTCCAATCCAAACAAAAATTATTTGAGACTAGAAGCCGATCCAACTTACTTAATTTTCTCCCATCGTCACTTACCCTCGTATACTTTTGACCCCTTATAGGGATATCGATCGAATGATACTCTTGAATAAACTTATTAAAGGCTTCAACTCCTTTGACGTTTGTAATGGAATTTAGTCTTTCATGGTTACCTCTAACCTCATTAAAATCTCCGAACACGCACCATTTAATTTCCTCCTTAATACAAACCCGCTCAATGTTTTTCCAAACCTCTACCCTCTCAATTTGATCTCTTGGTCCATAAACATTGATGAATCCAAACAAACCATCCTTTCCTATCCAAGTACCAATCGTTCCCAACAAATTTTTTTTGATAATGGTGAACTGGCAAAAGAATCGCTTCTTGTCCCAAATGAGCATCAACCCACCCGAATTCCCCATCGAACCTGCCTGAATATAATCAAAATTGTCTTTTCCCCACAATCTAGCTACTTGGATCTCATCCCAATTTCTCAGTTTAGTCTCTTGAATACCAATCATATCCACGTTTTCTTTTACGCACAACTCTTTAACCCATTTCTTTTTTTCATACGCACCCAAAACCCTCACATTTATGAAATATTAACTTCATCATTACTAAACACGAACGAAATAATGAAGAAAACTAACCTGACCTGATTAACCCGCAATATGGGGTTGTGGATCTTTGGTCGATTCTGCTTCACCCCAGATTGATCCGATTTTGCCACCAAATTCTTCCAAATTCTCCTTCCTGTCCACGCTATTGAATTCATTTGATGTTGACCGAAGGTTCCAGAAAAGCTTCCTGAATTCGATTTTTCTCAACTTCTCTGAGTTATCAGTTTCCTCCTCCTTCTGAATGCTATTTTGTTTACCTTTCTTCGCATTTGATCTAGCCAACTGTTTAAGAATATGGAAACTAACATTTCCCCTACCTAGCCCCAACCCTTCTCCTTTCTTATTCTTCTGTCTAACGACTCCTTTACCTCTCCTTTCAGTTCTCACCTCATTTTCTGGAATTCTGATGGGTTGGGAAGATTCATGCGAACTGGAGTCGACCCTACTGTCCCTGTGTCTTCTGATTGTTCCTCAATAGCAATTCTCATCGACTCTATCTTCTTCAATCCTTCTTGATACTTTCTTTCTCCTTCTTTTAGATGTTTAAAGTTGTTAATAGTCCCTCAATCGCCCTCCTTGATCATACCTATCTGGACGTCATTTTGCTTCTGGTTTATGATTTCCACATCTTCATCGATTATTGTTGATTGGCCCATTAAAGTATTTTTCTACAGCCTGCTCCAGCCCGTCGTTTTTGGGCTCACCATTTACTGTAATTGGGCCTTCCTTATTGGATGGTCCAATGAACACTCCAAACCCATGCTGCTTTGACCCACCGATTTCTGAGTTCTCATCAGATACTTCTCCACATTCCCCACTTTCCCATGCATTCTTGCTATGATTATGGCTACTACCTTTATTCTTGGAATTGAACTTTTTTCAAAAAAATTCTCTGAAGTCTTTTGGCCTCCCAGACCTTGCATCACCTTTGGAGAGTCTTTTTCGGTCAAGGATTTCACCGGCGAAATATGTCGATCATTTTTCTCCAAACCTTCTACCTTGTTCCGCTTTACGGCCTCATTTGTTTCGAAAATACTTTCTTCTACACACCATTCATCTTCCCCTTCCTCCTCCTCCGACCAATCCGACAGAATTGTCGACTCCTCTTCCTCCGGCGAACTACTCTTAACCTCATCATCCCAAAAAATCACCAAGTCTGATTCTTCCTCCACCACCCATACTTTATAGAATAAATTGCTTCCCTTTATATTTGTTAACTCATCAATTTTTAACCAGAGGGATGTTCCAATTAATACTTTTGTTGATTCCATATTGAAATTACCATCCCAAACACAATTCATAATTTAAGAGGATGACCCAATTCATAACGATTGAACTGAAGACTTCCTTATTCCAAGCATGAAGTGGAACTCCATAAACCCTTACCCATACCGTCCTCTCAACCACTCGGTAACCTACCGACCATCTTCTAAGCTCCTTCACCTAATGGTGTAGCCCATACGCAGGATTGTTAAGGAAATTTTCATTCTCAAAGGATATTAATACATTTCTTCCCCCCAAGTAACTCATCGAACACCCTCCAGTATTTTTGATCTACACCAAGACTTAACAAATTCCAAGTTCTCCAATTTTTCTATATTGCCAAGTAAACAATTCTTGATTTTTCTTAATACCGCTTCTTCCGCTTGCCATGAGCCCAATGTCCTTTTCGACCTTTCAAGTGTATCGACTTCCTTTCGACTCTCTCTCCGTACCGCCTCTTTCGCCACATCACAATAGGTTCTCTTGCATGGGACTTGACCCGAATTATTCTTGCTCTCTATCTTGTCTTCCCGTATTTTGACCGAAGTTCCGACCCCATCCTCTTGATTAACCATAGTGTTGTTCTTTGCCAAGAAGACTCGTAATTTGTATGTTCCAATCCAGATTCCGTTTAGTTTCTTCTCCATTACCTTAACGTTTGACACATTCTTGAATCGGATGAAGCCAAATTTCATCCCATTTTTCAATCTTCTTCCCGCCATGCTAATGTCTATGGCTTCACCATATCTTTTGAAGATTCTCCAAAGATGTGGGACATCCCAATTTTCCGGGAAATTAAAGAACATGTATGAGGTCATCTTTCGATCGGTAAAACTTCTTGGTTGTAGTCGAACTCCGACAGCCCCAATGTGCCTATTCTCACCCCTAAGTGCCCTATCTCTCACCCTCTCGCCTAAATTCTCACCCCCTCTTCCTCACCGGCTCACCCTTACCCACTCTCTCTCTCTCTCTCTCTCTCTCTCTCTCTCTCTCTCTCTCCATGTAGTATTCTAAGACTCTCAAATTCACTAGATGTTGACCAAAATGGATGATGGTTTTTCTTTACCAGCTAGTTGTATAAGAATGTATATTAGAAGGAGATAACATGGAACATTGAGATGGTTGCAATTATCAATGAGTATTAGAGGCCTAGAATACATTAATAAGCATGAAAATTTTATTTATTTATTTTTTTGGAAATTGGTTGAAAAGCAATGTACTTATATTTAATTTCTATTTTATGAATAATATATCAAATAACATATTTTGCTAGCAGATGAAATTGGACCTATATAGACTAACGTCTATAGTTTGAAAAGTATTTATTTTAGTACCTAATGCTGACATTACATGTGTAAATTTGACATTTTTTAGAATACATTCCCTAAAATAGATTTTTTTTTTCAAATCTTTTAGAGTTTTAAAAAGACAATTTTAAATAGACACTTAAATATTGTCTTTTGTATGTTTTCGAAAATATAAATCAAATAAAATTACATATGTTGTAATATTTGATGACATGAATGTCATGTTATGAAGTTATAGTGATTGAAAATTTACATAATGGTAAATCATTAGGTGACTTGTGAAAAATATATTGATTGACAACTTCATATCAACATCATCAAATGTTACATGATCGGTCAAAATGAATATGAACTAAGAAATTTTGAAACATGATAATATTAATTGAAAAGAAAATAAAAACTAAGAGACTGTTTACCAAACACTTACCGGCAAGAGTCACTGTACGCACTTATCTTATCGGTAATAAGCCATCAAAATTGATTGTTGGTAAGCATCTTTTACCCGGTAAAGGCTCATCGGGTAAAAGTCTTCTACCTCACTTACCAGATAAGATTATTGGTCCTTGCCATGTCCACCCAGTAAGATAAGTGACATATGGTATTTGCTTAGACGCTTATCCTGTAAGCGTTTAGTAAATGGCCCCTAAGTAAAACTCTATTATATTTTAATACATTTTTTCCAGGGTTATAAATGACGTGAAGGGACATGACGACATGGTCAACCTTCAAGCCTTATGAGCAACGAGACGACAACGTTTTTGAAGTCGTGACTTATGGCAGCGAATTTGTATATCACATATAATTATGCTTACGAATGTGTAACTTTTACTATTACTTAATATTGTGAGAGTTGAAATGTTTAGAGAGAGAAAGGATCAGAAAGTTATGTTTTCATATCTGATCAACTGGACTAAGTACAAGACTATATACAAAACAAAAGTACGACCACTACAGTTATCTTACATGTAACACCCTCGAAAATGGAAAGAGAAACTAATTTAAAACTTTCAAATATACATCAGTTAAGGATGGAATCTATTCTTCAAAACAACACTAGAGTCACCAAGAATAGAAATCTGGGTTAAACTTCAACAATGAATAGGTCGAGTCTAGTATAGAGGCTAATTAAAGTCGGATGTTACTAAAACCCAATAACAGTTGCTCTTTTCAAAGACTAAAGCGAAAGACTTCATCAAGCCACTCAACCTTGCACATACTCCTAGCAGTCGCACTTCACCAAGACGCTAGAACCATTTCCCCCATCCGGAACCTGATGCACATGCCGACAAATAAAAAGGTTAGGCTAACGCCTAGTGAGTTCAAGAGTTTACAACATGAAATAAATATATTTGTTAAAGGGAAAAAATGCAATTGAAATCATAGACCTTTAAAAAGATTTACTTTAAATATCAAACGACATTATTTTCCAATAGCACTCCTTTAAAACAAGGAACCCAACATGAACCTTCTTTCGTAAAACCACTTTAATCCCAAACTCACCCAAAACGTGAACAGTAAGCAAACTCCCAATTTATAATATTACGAAATAAAATTTACTTCTCGAAAACACCCCAAACGTGGGTGGGGCATAATACACAACCCAAAAATATTGAGTAAACAAATCCACATATGCAAAACGTCACCGAAAACATGGATAATAAAATGATGCAATTAAATACCCAAATAACACATTCCGGTGACGGGGGAGACCCGATTCCATTGTACGTGGCGGAACATAAAGTTAAGCCACATAATCTTGTTGTCGAACTACACCTCAGATCGTGACTGTATTTCCTGCTCCGCCGAGCTACACCTCCAGTCAGACTTTATTTCAAGTCCCAAACACTGTATGCCCCATTGCCTGCTCTACCGAGCTACACCTCAAGGATACACGATCTTATTGCCTGTTCGGTCTCTAGCGGAGTTTCATCCTCAGGGTACTCATTCGACCCCTAGTGCCTACTCCCTAGCATTGAAGATAGGAGTCTCAACTCCTTACTTGATAAATCCCGATTTCTAACCCTCGTGCACAAGAATTAGACATCCAATCACAAGACCCATGGTCCCAAAGTACAACCCATAAAGGTCCCTCTTCGTCAAACAACCGGGATGACATTAATGCCAACACGACATAATTTCCCAAAGTGAGGATCCCAAGAGTCCTCACCATTAAATACGACCGACTTACATGCCTATGGATCCAATGCATTACAGTCTAAGATACATGACTCCAAATGAATGACACACGCACTCAAATATGTATTCTCCAAAACAAAGCGCAATAAAAGCAGCACTCACCCAAAGCTCCACTTTAAGCTAATAAACCGGACAAATGTCCCCAATACTCGATGATTACAAAAATTGGGCCTTAAACCCAACCAACAAATGACCTTACGCTAAAATCCATAAAATGCAACCGACCATGACTATGCAACCACATGCTCCAAAATGTATGAATACCATCCAATATCATTTAGATATGAGTAAATCATTTTCTAAACAAGTTTTAACCACATAGGTTTACAACATCTGAAATATTCACAAGGCCGGGAATGACCAAACTCCAATGACTCACACATTGATATTTTCAAACCATTTTATAACTCGAAATACACCTATTACCAATAACCACAAAAATGTATTTTTTTTACCAAATACCCTCCGTCTATGAAAATGGTTATCAAATCATTTTCGTTATGATACATTTATCACAAATCCCAAAAATCCCAAAGATGTGTGTTTTATAAGTTTATAAAGTTAAACACTTCCAAATAACCAAAGATTATCAGGTGATCAGCAGTTAACAATTTCATGTAAAACACAAAACACTTTAAAATGAACATTTTGGCATGTACAACGTTTTCATAAATCAACTTGAACTCACCTTGCAAGATTTAGGCTAAATCTAGATTTTACCCCAACTTGAGCTTCCTTGAGGAAACTTGAATCCACAAGCAAAACCTTCCAAAACTTATATTCATAAGCTTCCAACCATGAATATACTCATTCAACCATTAATAATCAATCCCCAAACACTTTACATCAAAATTCCCAACTTGACCAAAACCCGAATTTTTGACCTAATTTCTCCAAAACCATCAAATCCGAAATTTGAGAAACCAAACACTAGGAAATCATGAAGAGAACATCTCTATCTTATATTAGGGTTTAGAAATGGAAGGGGTACACTTACCACTTAGGTTTTGATGAAAACCTAGAAATCCTAGCCACAACCTTGGAGAAATGGGTGAAGATGATGAACCCTTGTCTCTAGCTTCCAATCTTTACCACTTGATGATGGAATACCTTGAGAACTCAAGGAATGGACCCAAAATGAGTTAGGGTGAAACAGAGAGAAACGATTTGGGAGAGAATGGGAAAAGTTTGGAGAAGAGAAATGAAGAAGAAGGCTGAATTTTCGCACTTAATAGCAGTCTGGCCCCTTTGGGCGACCTTGACCAGCGACAATGCCCTGCAATGTCTCCAACTCCCCCTTGGCTTCTAACTTTAGCTGCGACAATGACATGTGTAACACCCGTAATTTTCGGCCTGCAGAGGTCTCAGGACGTTTTGGATTAGTGAGCGGGAGGAGTGTGTCCGGAAAACATTATCTAGGTCCCTTGGTGTATCGAGAGCTTTCCGGTGCGGAAAAAGGAAGGATTCGGGGTCCTGCACAGTTTGGGCGACAGTGCCCGCGACTGTGACATGTGTCACAATCGCGGGGCAAGGTCGCGAGCATGGTGGAGGCCACGGTACATCTTCGGCGAGAGTGCCCGCGAGAGTGCCAAGGGCACAATCGCGGGGCACAATCGCGAGCGGCCCCTGACCTCTTTTAAAGTCGTGATTCTTCACCTTCTTCTCATTTTACTTCACACCCCTCATATCATTTTCTCCCAAACCGTTTCCCCTACACCCAATACTAACCCTAATCTCTTTTAAGACCATTTCCTTGGATCTTAAGGTGTTCCATCATCATAAAGTTTGCTACCCCAACCTCAAGTGTTAGATCAAGTGTTCTTCATCATCTCATGAGATTTCTAGGTTTTGGGGATTTGCTCAAAATCCAAGTGGTAAGTTATTATTCTCTCTTCTAGATCTTCTCTCTAAGTTATACATGTTCATTTGATGACTCTCTAGTATTTGTATTCTTCAGATTTTGGGTTTGATGGTTTTGGAGGAATTAGACTAAAATTAGGGTTTTGGTGTTTTGATGGGATCTTGGGAAATATGTTTGGGGATCAATTATTTATGGTGGAATAAGTATATTTATGGTTGAACTTGTGTATCTAGGTTTGTGGAAGTTTCGACTTTGAAGATTAAAGTTTCTTCAAAGGAGCTCAAAGCGGGGTAAAAATCTAGATTTAGCCTAAATCTAGCAAGGTGAGTTCAAGTTGATTTGTGAAACGGTGTACATGCCAAAATGTTTATTTTAAAGCATTTTACATGAAATTGTTAACTGCTGATAAGTTTTGTTAACTGCTGATAAGTTGAGTATTTTAAAGGTGTTTAACTTTATAAACTCATTTATCACTCATCTTTGGGATTTTGGAGCATTATGATAAATAAATAATGTATTTTGGAATTTCTATGATTTATTTTATGGAAGTAGATTTTTGAGTATAAATGTGTTTTGATTTTGTGTTTTAGAGAAATGCATGGTTTTGTGTTATGGGACGTTTTGAAAGAATAAATGTTGTAAACTCACTTGGAAAATGAATTGTCCCAATCTAAACTACGTTGGAGTTAATTATATGCTTTGGAGCATGGGTTTATATAAATATGGGTTGTTTATATTTGATTTCATTTTATGAATTTCGACGTTGGGTCTTTGGATTTGTTGAGCTTCTGGCTCGATTTGGATTTTGTTGGGTTTTGAGGACACTTGTCTGTTTTAATTGCTCGAAGTTGAGCGTTTGGTTATGATTTGCATTTACTGCATCTTAGTTGAGCATGACATGTTTTGAATGCTTTGGTTCATTCGTCTTGAGTCAGGTAATGGTTTAGTTAGTGCAATGGATCCATAGGCACGATGTTCCTCTGTCCCCGTTTGGGAAGTTGGTTCAACATTTGGCACGGAATAGGCATCGGGCTCCATGGTAAGTAGGGTGTGGGCCTATACGGTCGGGCAGCGTCCCATGGACAGTAAGGTGTAATTTCATTGTGCCCGAGTTGCCCGGTTTTGGGGACTCTCAAGAATAGACCTGGAGTGGTTGACTTGATGTTTTCGGGCAATAGACTTGGAGTAGTTGAGCTCGGTGGGTGTTTTATGCGTAACCCACATGTTTTGATTTACTACATAATTATCTGACCTACTTGTGCTCCGTCACGTGCAATGTAATCGGGTCTTTCCCGTCACCAATAGGTGGGGTTTTGGTTATGGAGTTTTATAATCCATGTTTTCGGAGACATTTGAATATGGGTATTTATCTATGTTTAAGGTTTTGGTTATTGAGATTCATTCGTGTTATTGGGAGGTTTTGGAAGTTGGAGTTCTCTACGTTCTCAGTGTTTGATCATTAAAACGTCAGTTATGTTTTACGTGCGCTTTGGGTTTTGGCTTTATTTAAAAAGGCATTTGTTTTATGATTTTTAATCACGAAAAGGGTGAATAATGAAAGGAGATTGTTTTAAGATTTAATGTATTTCGTTTTCGGTTACTTTCAAATAAAATGTATTGCATTTTGGAAATCGTGACTTTATATATCATTCTTAAAGTAAATGCTTTATTCATCTCTAATGAAAACTCTTGAGCTCACTAGGCGTTAAGTCTACCCTTTTTATTTGTCGGCATGTGCATCAGGTTCCAGTTGGGGGTTTGGTTCTTGCAGTGCTTTGAAGAGTTGAGCATTAGACTTACACGAGAGTGAGTAGATTTGGTGAAGTCTTCTGCAGTTGGAGATAGTGACTATCATTGGGTCTTAGTAACACCCGTCCTTATTATAGACTGTATGTGTAGAATGAGTGTGTGTATTGAGGTTAAATCTTAATTTGTGATTATAGATGAATCATTAATTGATGTATTCAGAAAATTTTAAATTAGTTGCTATTTCCAGAATTGAGGGCGTTACAACATGTGCGACTATGACACATTGTAGTCGTGCCCGTACCAAGCCCCGAAACTCGACCTTTTCAATGCCAATACCCCCGATACTCTAAGGGACTTTAAATAATGGTTTCCCACCAAAAATCCAACCATTAGCAAGATACAAAATCGTCCAGGTGGCCTTACCGAAAATTACGGATGTTACATTACACCATACTTAAGATAACTAAACCCACTAATACCAACATAATAAAATACAGTTCTAATACGCCCCCTTAAGATGGACTCGCAAATATGTTTTTAAGAGCCATCTTGGAGATTATCGGTAACATCTTGGATCGAGGCAACGATTTAGTAAAAATGTCAGCAAGTTGGAATTGACTTTGAATCGACATTAACTTGATGGTACGATCAATGACTTTGTCGCGCACAAAGTGACAATCTAGTTCAATGTGTTTTGTTCTCTCGTGAAATGTTGGATTAGAGGCCAACTGAATGGCAGAAGTTTTATTGCAAAACACCAAAGTAGAAGCAGTAGTGAGAACTCTAAAATCTCGAAGAAGATGTTGTAACCAGACAACCTCACTGGTTACGAAAACAATGGCCCTGTATTCTGCCTCAGTGGATGATCGAGAAACAATCGATTGTTTCTTAGACTTCCAAGAAATCAGTAAATCTCCAAGGAACACACAAAAACCGGTAACTGATCGGCGTGTATCGGGACAGCCTGCCCAATCTGAATCACTAAAAGCTTTCAACGGACTCTCAGCGGCTGATTCGGTAAATGCTTTAAGTTGAAGAGATTGCTTAGTGGACAAGAATAACCCTTGCCCTGGGTTAAGCTTCAAAAAGCGCAACAAATGAGTAGCAGCATGCATGTGAGGAAGACGTGGACTTGTAACGTACTGACTCAAACAATGAACAACATAAGCTATGTCCGGTTTCGTGATAGTAAGATACATTAGATGCCCTATTAACCTTCTGAACTGAGTAGGATTGTTCAAAACTTCCCCTTCAAAACTCGACAATTTACATTTGGGATCCATAGGGTACTGTATAGGCTTAGCAGCTAGCAATCCGGAATCTTCGAGAAGCTCAAGTGTGTATTGTGGTTGAGAAATAGTAATACCTTCCTTTGATCTAGCAATTTCGAGGCCTAAGAAATGTCTCAAGTTACCCAGATCTTTGAGCTTAAATTGACTACTCAGACGTCACTTGATAGCATTAATTTCATCGAGAGAAGCTCCGATAAGAATAATGTCGTTCACATAAATGAGAAGAGCAACATAAGAGGCTCCTGCTCCTTTATAAAACAAAGAGTAATCTGCCTTGGATTGAACGAACCCTTCCGATAGTAAAAAAATTGAAAATTTTGCATACCACTGCCTTGATGCTTGTCGTAAGTCATACAAGGATTTCTGCAACTTACAAACCATTTGAACTGTAGAGGAACTCACCCCCCTGAAAATTGTACCCCTTTGGTAAATGCATATAAACCTCTTCATCGAGATCTCCATTCAGAAATGCGTTATTCACATCTAATAACAATAAAGGCCAAGAATGGTGTGCTGCCAATGCCAACAACAATTTAACTGCAACAAGTTTAGCCATGGGTGAATATGTATCGATAAAATCCACACCTTCCTGTTGATTAAAACCTTTTGCCACCAATCGTGCTTTGTATCGATCGATTGAACCATCATCCTTCCTTTTAATCTTGTATACCCATTTGCATCCAAGAGCCTTTCGATCTGGAGGAAGTGGAACCACCTTCCATGTTCCATTTAGTTCCAAAGCACGTAATTCGTCATCCATAACATCTCTCCACTCTTTTGACTTGGTTGCTTCATCATAAGTTTTGGGTTCACACTGAGTAGATAAAGCCAAATCATAATCTTTGTATTTAGAAGACAACTTTTCATATAAGAGAACATATGATATTACATAACGACATTTAGAAGTATCATCAGTTTTATCTTGTACTAAATTGCAATGATAGTCTTGTAAATATGAAGGACGAGTGCGAGTTCTTGTGGGTCTGCTGCTGTTGTTATTGTTGACAGCAACCGAAGGGATAGATTGTGAAGAAACTGACTCACTTTGATCTGCTGGAATGATCAGATCTGGTGTGGCAATCTGATCGGATAAGGTTTCGCATTCAAACTCAGTAGTCGTACCATTAACAAGAAGAAGCACATGTAAAGGAAATGGGTTTTCTTGAAACCGATATTGTGCATGATGAAAAGGGAATGTATCTTCATGAAAAACCACATCCCGTGACACAAAGATCCGTCTGGTTTCAAGATCCAGCAGCTTATATCCTTTCATTCGAGTGGGATAACCAATAAAAACACAACTCTTCGCTCTCGGTTGAAACTTTGTTCTGTGAGCTTGAAGAGTGCAAGCGAAAGCCAAACATCCAAAAGATCTCAGTTGTGTATAATCAGGGAGCTTATTGTATAGTCTTTGATATGGAGAGACATTACCCACAATCCGTGATGGAGTCTTGTTTATAAAAAATGTAGCTGCCAAAATACATTCCGGCCAATATTGAGCAGGTATATTTGATTGAAAGAACAAGGCTCTCGCAACGTTTAATAAGTGATGATGTTTGCGTTCAACAACCGAGTTTTGTTGAGGCCTTTGAATGCACGAATATTGATGCAACACACCTTTGTTGTAACACCCGTAATTTTCGGTAAGTAAAGGTCACCTGGACGTTTTTACAACTTGGAAATGGTGGGATTAATGTTGGGAAAACATTATTTAAAGTCCCTAAGAGTATCGGGAGTGTTGGCGTTGAAAAAGTCGGGTTTCGGGGCTTGGAAAGGGTCCGACTACAATGTCCGGCGACTATGACAATGTCATAGTCGCAAAAGTTGGAGCGCCCACGGTACACTTGGTGCGACTATGACACACGACAATGACCGTGTCATAGTCGCATGTGAATGTAGCATAAAGTGTGCAACTATGACACGCGACAATGACCATGTCATAGTCGCGTGTCATTGTCGCACCAGGGGGAGTGAAAGCTGTTAAAATCGGGATTTCAACCATTTTTCTCATTTCTCATATCTAAACTTCTCCCTTTCTCTCCCAAATCATTTCTCCTCCTTCCCTCACAAACCCTAACTCATTTTGGAGCCATTTCTTGAGTTCTTAAGGTGTTCCATCATCAAGTTAAGGATTGGAAGCTAGGGTCAAGAGGCTCCATTTTCATCTTCAACCTCAAGCTTCATTTTGGGTTTTCTAGGTTTTTTACCAAACCTAAGTGGTAAGTTTATCCTCTCCATTTCTAAACCTTATTATAAGTTATAAATTCTCTATTGATGATTTCTTAGGGTTTGATTTCTCAAATTTCGGGTTTGATGATTTTGGAGAAATTAGGTCAAAAATTAGGGTTTTGGCCAAATTGGGAATGTTGATGTAAAATGTTTGGAGATCGATTCTAGATGGTTGAATATGTATATTTATGGTTGGAAATTGTGAATCTAGATTTTTGGGAGTTTTGACTTGAAGATTCGAATTTCTTCAAAGGAGCTCAAGTTGGGGAAAAAATCTAGATTTAGCCTAAATCTAACAAAGTGAGTTCAAGTTGATTTGTGGAAACGGTGTACATGCCAAAATGTTCATTTTTAAATGTTTATGTATTTCACATGAAATTATTAACTGTTGAGTTATTTGGTGAGTTTTGGTTATTCGAAGGGTCTAACTTTATAAACTTTACAAAACACCCATATTGGGATTTTGGGCATTTTGATAATAAATTATAAGTATTAGTATTTTAGTGATTTATTTTATGGGAGTAGACATTTTTTAGTATAAATGCACTTTTAGTGTTTGTTTTGGAGAAACGTTTAATTTTGTGTTATGGGACGTTTTTGAAAGAATAAATGATATAAATTCATTTGGAAAATAATTTGTCCCAATCTAAACCGTGTAGGAGTTTATTCACGTACTTTGGAGAGTGTGTTTGCATAACGTGAGTCGATTGCGTTTTATTGTTTGGAGACTATTATTTGTTGGTCAAAATGGATTTTGAGCACTTTAGCTCGGTTTCGACTTAAAAGTGTCTTGGGGGTTTTAATGGCTCAATGTAGAGCCATTTATGATTCACATATTAATGCACCTTGTTGCATATTGATGATAATTACATGCTCGAGTGTGTTGGTCATTCCTGTGTAGTCATGTGATTTTAGATTGTGTTGCATTGGATCCATAGGCACGTAAGTCGGTCTTTATTTGATGGTCAATTGGGTATTACGGGGTTGGACTCCGAGGCCCATGTTTTATGACCTTAACCTTTCAAGTGTACACTAGGAGGGCTGAGCCCGGTTGTGCTATCGCGTTGATGGGCGTTTGGGGCCTCCGTCATGTCGGGGAATGCCTTGGTTGTAACCCCCGACTGTGTCGGGCCTTTGGTGGTATTCATGTTAATATTCACTAAGGTCAGCTGTCTCTTTTGGTGTAGCTTGAAGGGAGTCGTAGGGACACTTAGGCTTTTATGTCGTGAAGTGTCATGCGATTAACGTTGTATGAGTGACATACTTTTGTGTTCCTCCACTCTCAATGGATACGAGTCTCCCCCGTCGTCGACCAACAATATTTTGGATAATTAACTGTCCATGCTTTAACATTTGGATTTCATTCCATTTTATGGTCGCGTGAGTATTGAACTTTAGTTTCATGTTTTCGGTGGCATATTATATTTATATGGATTGTTTTCCATGATTTATGAGTTGAGTATTATGCCCCACCCGAGTTTTGGGTGTTTCGGGATATAAAGTTTTATCCGCATTTTTATAATTGGAAGTTCGTTTTCTATTCACGTTTGAGTGAGTTTTGGGTTGCATTACTTTATAAAGAATGTTTTGTATTGGGGCGTTTGTCCTTAAAAATGCATGTGATTGGAAAACGAGTCGTTTCATATTTAAAGTAAATCATTTTGAAAGATTATGATTTAAATTGTATTCTTTTCTTTTAACAATATATGTAATCATGTTGAAAACTCTTGAACTCAATAGGTGTCAACCTAACCCTTTTTATTTGTCGGCATGTGCATCAGGTTTGGTTGAGGATTGTTGCTAGCGACTTCGTGGTGAGATGAGTGCTAGTCCTGCACGAGAGAGAGTAGCTCGGTGAAGCCTTCCGCACTTTTGGAGATAACAATTGTTATTGGGTTTTAGTAACACCCGCCTTTGATTAGTCTTTATGCAAGAATTGACCTATTATTTGTTGAAGTTAAATCTAGAATTCTAATTGAGGTGACTCATGTGATGATCAATAGAATAGATTTTATCCTTATTTGATGTATAATTGGAAATTTTAAATTAGTTGCTCTTTCCAAATTTGAGGGTGTCACATTTGTCTTGAAAGAAATTAGTGAACGTCAATTCCTTAGCATTATCAGATCTGAATATCCTTCTTTTTGCTTCAAACTGAGTAAGGATCATGTTAAAGAACCTGGGAATAACAACTTGAGCATCTGATTTATTCTTAATCAAATATATCCATGTGAATCTAGTGCAATCATCACAAGTGTCACAAAATATCGATACCCTTGATACGAATCAATGTGATACGACCCCCATATATCGCAATGAATGATGTCAAACGATTTATTTGCAACATTATTCAACGAAACAAACGGTAAACGTTTTTGCTTTGCTAAAGGACAAATTGAACAAACATGTCTATCTACATCTTTATCAACAAAAAGTTCATTATCAATCATCTTGAGTTTCTTCTTGGACGGATGACCAAAACGTTGATGCCACAAGCGTATGGAAACAACATTAACTTTCACAGACTTGTCTTCTGCTTCCAACACGTACAATCCTTCTTGACCCTTACCCTTGCCAATCGTCTTCGTTCTGTTGTATCAAAGCAAGGTTGTGATAAAAATGCACCATAACAGTTTGGTCTTTTGTTAATGCAGTGATGGATATCAGATTAAAATCGAACTGAGGCACAAATAAAACATCTCTCAGAAGTAACACATCAGTGAGTTTAATGTTTCCCATCATGTGAACTTTGATGACTTCATGATTAGGTAAGACAACCCGAATATTGTTAACGGTTTGAATGTCAACAAATAAACTTTTATTGTTGCAAATATGTTGAGTCGCCCCTGAATCCAAAACCCGAATATTTGATTTACATACTCCCAAATTAAATGTCAAGGCGTGACAAATACCTGATATTTCTCGGCAGAAGTGGTTGCAACATTAACCGAGACTAGTTTTCCCAAGAGTGCTGCCATCAATTGTTGACATTGGATGTTTGTAAGGCCATCTACGACTTCTTTTATTCCAGGAGTATTATCATCAACAACATGTTTACTGTCAGATTTCTACATCAAGTCTTGCTGATTTGTAGAAACAACGGAATTGGCACGATTGTCGGTATGCGTCTGATACACTTTATAGCAAGGAGGAAATCCATGTAAATGATAACATTTGTCTTGAGTGTTTCCGCTTAGTTTACAATGAGTACAAAAGGACGGTTGATCCTTCTTGAAGCTTTTGTAATTTGATTTCCCGGTGTGCGAGGCTTGTAACTGTTATTATTGCTTCGAACATTGAAAGCCATAGACGCATTAAGAGATTGGTGTGTTCCTACATCTCTTTGCCTCTCCTCCTGTATAACAAGGGAAAATATGCGATTCACCGGTGGGATTGGATCCATCAGAAGAATCTGCCTCGAACCTGTGAAAAACTATCATTCAAGCCCATCAAGAAACTCATCGTATGTTCAATTTCTTTGGCACCAGCATAAGTGCTTTTTCCACAAGTACAATACGTATTGAAATTTGACAATTCTTCCCACAATACATTCAATTTTGTGAAATAGACACTCACAGTGTCTTGGCCCTGTGTTAAATTCATAAGATCTCTCTTGATTTGGAAAACACGTGGACCATTACCTTGTTGAAATCGTTCTTTGAGTTCCTTCCACATATCAAAAGTTGAATCCGAATATATGACACTAGCAGAAATTTCTTTAGAAATCGAGTTTAGAATCCAAGAAATAACTACATTGTTATTTCTGGTCCAAGATTTTACTTTGGCTTGATCAGAGACATACGGTTTCGGAAGTGATCCATCAATGAAGGCAACGTTGTTCTTCACAGACAACACTATCATCATCGCTCTACTCCATGAAGCATAGTTCTCCCATGTAAGAACTTGTGATACCAACACAAGCCCTGGATTATCAGAATGATGTAAAAATATGGATCATCAACATCCACTACCTCACGATTGATGGACGTATTAGAGGAATTTGACATTCTCAAAACAAACAGATATGTGCTTGACCTAGTCAATGATTATCAGGACGAACAAGAAGAAACAAATTCAAATCAAAACATATATGAATTTAACCTAATCAATTCAAGAACAAATTCAAATCAAACAAATATGAAAACAACAGATTAACGAAGAATTTGTGAATGAAATTGATTTTAGATTTGATCAATTAAGAATCAGATCAAATACAGGGAAGAAAACGAAATCGATTTAATCAAACAATGAAGAAATTGATTTAATTGAACAATGATTAAACCAAGAAATCTAGCGGTCGGAAGGATTTTGATCGAAAGAATGATCAAATCAGATTATGTGAGCGGAAAGAATGACTCGGATACCATATTGTGAGAGTTGAAATGTTTAGAGAGAGAAAAGGAGCAGAAAGTTATGTTTTCATATCTGATCAACTGGACTAAGTACAAGACTATATACCAAGAGTAAGACCACTACAACTATCTTACACCATACTTAAGATAACTAAACCCACTAATACCAACATAATAAAATACAATTCTAATACTTAATGAGTAAATTGAAGTAAACAACTTAAACTAAATTATATACTAACAGTTAAAAAGTAAAACACTAAAAATATTGTATTACAAAAACCGCATGACCAATTAACCATGCCATAATGTTTCACAAGTTTAACATTAGACACATGCCGTACACTACAAGGACAAGCATTTTAAAACAAAACATTAGAGCATCTCCAACAGCTTCTCCAAAATGGAGAAAATGGAGATTTTAGGCATTTTTGTGCTCCAACAGATTCTCCAAATCTTTCTCCAAAATGAAGAAAGTAGGAGAGAGTGTGTAATTTTCTCCAAATATGGAGAACTCTCCAAAATCTCCAAAAATGATTACCATGAGAGGGAAATTGTTTTTTATTATATTCTACCAATAAAATTTCTTCAAATGAGATGTGTATGAGAGATAAATAATATTTTATTAGATTTAAACAATATTTTAATATTATAAGTAATGATTTCATCTTCAAAATGAAGAATCTGTTGAAGATGGATGTAAATTTTTATGTAGATTTTAATTTTTAATTCTCCATTTTGAAGAAATTTTAAAGATGCTGTTGGAGATGCTCTTATTACCAGAAAAACTTAAAAAATTGGGATTTGTACACATTGGTTTGGAAATAGAATTTGAAGTTATTAAAGAGACACGTGGCAGACTTTGGGGGCGTGAAGAGGTTTTTTTTAATTGCGGCGACTTTTCGTGAATCTTTCCAAACTTAAAGGAAAGACAAATCTGCCAAGCCATCCACCTTAAAAAACAAAAATCAAATTACATTTTTAACTAAAAATAGAAAGAAAAAAAAACATATTTTAAACTAAAAATAGACACAAACTTGAAACAAAATTCGAAAAACAGATTGCTTTTCAGATCCTGTTGTGGTGAAATTGGTATTCCTTCTATTGAGATTATTATTTCCTTCAATCTTATTGATTTTTCTTCATCAATTAATCATTATTTTGATTTACATATCGTTTTCGCAGTGATTTCTGAAGCTATAATCGTTTATTTATTGGAGTTAATCAAGTTATCTTGATCAATATCTGGAGAGAATTTTAAGAAGCCTCTGGATTTGATTCCGGGGATTTCCTGGTACGTGTTTAATCTCTTTTTCTCATCTCTTTGTAATCTAGACGTCCACAACATTTATAGTCATTAAGTTTATCAGGGCTGATGTTTTCGGTTTCAAGAAGAAAAAAAAGCAATGGGTATAATTTGTTTTCTTATGGGATCATGGATGTGTGAAGGTGTTTTGGGATCAATTTGATCCTACATGCGAAAAAAATGTCGAGAAAATCCTCATTTATGTCTAGTCGATCTATATTTCTTTTGATACAAGTGTAACAGGTTCTCCAAAAAGATTGGAACAATCCTGATTTTATGGTAGTAAAAACTTGAAGGGAATTCATAAAACAGAAAATCTACGGAAGTTTTTATCGACGTGAAGAGTGAATTGATTTGTTTGATGAATTGAATTACAGATATCCAGTTGACTGTGCATGTTTGACAATTTTCGAATGGATGAAGTGAAAACTCTGGAAGAAAATGTAACTACAAATGGTGAAGGGTCGGATAATTTGGTCAAAAATGGAGATTTAGAACCTCGAATCCAAGTAAGGGAGATGGACGCTGAT
This sequence comes from Arctium minus, assembly GCA_954870635.1. NCBI lineage: Eukaryota > Viridiplantae > Streptophyta > Magnoliopsida > Asterales > Asteraceae > Arctium > Arctium minus. Next base: position 54,840,473 of record OX941093.1, read on the forward strand.
AATGCACCAAATGGTGGGGACGTTATTGGTGGTTCACAACCTGAAGAAAATCCATCGGATAGACCTGAAATTGAACAAAAAGTCTCAACCGATCCAAAGCCATTGGATTCTCCAATAGATGATCGGTTAACGCCTTCCCCAGAACCCCTTATCCAGCAAACCGAAGAAAAACCCAATGATGTTTTGCCCGAAAGAAAAGAAGATGGTCCTATGGGTCGTCGAGATCACGTTCAAGAAGATGTTATGCCATCAATTGTGTCAGAACCGAAACCAGGACCAGAACTAGAACAAGTATCAAATGACCTTATGGGTTCGGCTCATGTTCAAGAATATGTTATGCCATCGGTTGTGTCAGAAACAAAATCAAATGATGTGATGGGTTCGTCTCATGTTCAAGAGGATGTTACGCCGTTAGTTGTGTCAGAACCATCAAAACCAGAACTAGAACTAGAATCAAATAATCATATGGGTTCGGCTCATGTTCAAGAGGATGTTATTTCATTCGTTTGGTCAGAAACTTTAGATTTGACACCAAAACGAAATGATCTAATGTCCAAAACCGGAAAACATGGTCCTATGGGTCAGGCTCATGTTCAAGACAATGTTATGCCATTGGTTCCATCAGAACCAGAACCAGAACCAAATGATCCGTCGTCCAAAACAGGTGAAGATGGTCCTATGGGTCAGGATCATGTTCAAAAGGATGCCATTTCACCGGTTCATCCAAAAACATCAGAACCAGAACCAGAACCGGAACCAAAACCAGAACCAAATGATCCCAAAACAAGAGAAGATGGTCCTACGGCTCAACGTCAAGTTCAAGAGGATGTTATTTCATCAAAATCATCAGAACCAGAACCAGAACGAGAACGAGAACCAAATGATGTGTTACCAAACAACTATCCTAAACATATTCAGTTACGTGCTAACTGTAAACCCGTAACGCCAAAATCACCTTTGGGACCTGCAAACGGTAAAGTAATTCACAATCATGAAGAAGCAACATCGAGGGACGTTTCTCCGCAAGCGGATAAAGTTGGTTCGGAAAAGCAGCTTGAGAAATTGAACATTAAGATAGGTGATATCGATACCACTGCACCATTTGAATCTGTTAAAGCAGCTGTTTCAATGTTTGCTGGAATCGTTGATTGGAAAGCCCATAAAATACGGATTGCAGAGGTATTATAATTCATTGAATTCTGCTTTCATTTGCTTCCTAATCTGTATTCTAAAATCATTCCTTCTAAGTACAACAATATTTAGTTTATACAACCACAAGGGTTGTGGCGTATTGGTTAAGGTGGTGGAATATCCCATCTATCCAGGGTTCGAATTCAGGCGTACGCAACAATTGCGGCCACTGAGGTCAGGGTTGATGTCTTACAGTCATAATTTGCCAAGGGATTAGTCTAGGCATAGCCTAGGACACTATTTACAGGGTCAATCAAAAAAGCATCATATTTAAAAGTGTTATGGTAGGTTTATAATACGCTTTTGGATCAAGTTTTTTAGGGTGTTTTTAAAATAAAGGTTCGTATTAGTTATTTTATATGACACTATTCGAAAAAAGTTTCCTCTAAACACAAGTGTCATATAAAACGATTTGTTTATAAGACACTTCTCAAAATTGTCCAATAAAATAGTTAATACGACATTTTATTTCAAAATCGCCCTAAAAATTGTTAAAATGGCCAAAAGCTTTCTATAAACCTAATGTAACACTTTTAGAATAGTCGTGTTATGGTTTGGTTCTATAAACTTAAGTCTTGTAAAGTTGTCTATTATGAAACATTTTTGGCGTCCCTAATTTTGTTGCACCGACATGGCTAGTGTCTTATTAGTTATTTACTCTCGACATTTTGTGCGCGATGCAGAGGCGCAAGTATGTACAGCAAGAACTTCGAAAAGCACACTACGAGGTCCCGTTGTTTAAGAAAAAGTCCGAGGTTGCCGAGGAAGAGAAACGGCAGGTCTTAAAGGAGCTCGACAACACCAAAAGGCTCATAGAAGAATTGAAACTAAACCTCGAGCGAACACAAACCGAGGAGCGCCAAGCCAAACAAGATGCCGAGCTTGCAAAACTACGGGTCGAAGAATTGGAGCAAGGGATTTCGGATGATTCTAGTGTTGCTGCCAAGGCGCAGCTAGAGGTTGCCCAAGCGCGAAATCAAGCAGCAGTTGCCGAGCTGAAAAGAGTAAAAAACGAGCTTGAAAATCTCCAAAATGATTACGATTTATTGCTAACGGAAAGAGATGTCGCAATAAAGAACGCCGAAGAAGCTGTTTCCAATTCAAAAGAAATAGAGAAGACGGTAGAAGGGTTGACGATCAAACTGATAACAACGAAAGAGGCGTTAGAATCGGTTCATGCCGCCCATTTAGAGGCGGAGGAACACCGGACCGGAGTAACGATGGCTCGAGATCAAGATGCTTCGAATTGGGAGAAAGAATTGATGCAAGCACAAGAGGAATTGGAGAAAGTCAACTGCGAGATCATTTCGACCGAAGAACTTAAGTCAAAACTCGACACGGCTTCAGGTTTGCTTCAAGATTTAAAGCTCGAATTAGCGGCTTATATGGGAGAAGAAAAAGAAAGTAACGAATCCTCGGCGATAAATAACGATACCCATAAAGATATACAATCAGCTGTGGATTTAGCAAAGATGAATCTTGAACAAGTGAAGAAAGAGATCGAAAAGACAACGGAGGACGCCAATCGTTTGAAACTCGAAGCAACTTCTTTGAATGCTGAGCTCGAGAAAGAGAAAGTGATGCTGGTCGCGATCCGGCGAACGGAAGGGATGGCTTCGGTGACGGTGGCTTCTCTCGAGGCCGAGCTAAAAACGACGACTTCCGCGATCGATCTCCTTCGACAGAAGGAGAAGGAAGCGCGAGAAAAATTGGTGGAACTTCCGAAACAGCTCCAGAAGGCGACCGAGGAGGCCGATCGTGCGAAATCGCTCATGAGAGCCGCCAGTGAGGAGCTACAGAGAGCGAAAGAAGCGGCAGATCAAGCAAAGGCCGGAGTAAGTAGAATGACGACCAGATTACACGCGACTCAAAAGGAGATCGAGGCGGCACGAGCATCGGAACGTTTGGCTCTCGGGGCGATTAACGCACTTCATGAGAGTGAGTCGGCTAGAAGTAATAAAACCGAACTGGAAACCGGAGTTACGCTTTCTTTGGAGGAGTATTATGAACTTAGTCGAAAAGTCCAAGAAGCCGAAGATCAGGCGAAGTTGCGGGTTGTTGAAGCCATTTCCCAGATCGATGTAGTAAAAGAGTCGGAAATGAAAGCGATAACCAAACTCGGCCAAATAAACACCGATTTGGCTTCAAAAAAGGATGAACTTTCAATTGCAATGCAAAAGGCTCAGAAGGCTAAAGAAGGAAAACTGGCTGTAGAACAAGAGCTCAGAACATGGAGATCCGAACACGAGCAAAAGCGAAAAGCTCGAGATGATGGTGGTCAGAGAGGGGTGGTCCATGGTTCGAACCCAAAAGGGACCTCGGACGTGCAACCGCCGAGCCATTCGGGTCACAATCATAAGCCCGATGCAAAGCCCGAAACCAACAACAACGGGACGGGGCCGTCTCGTGAAACTAAGCCTCGAAAGAAGAAGAGGAGGTCGTTTTTCCCGAGATTTTTCATGTTCTTTAGCAGGAAGAAACATTCAAACAAGAGTACATGAAGATCTTTGAGGACAAATAGCTGAATCAATTTCTTCATTGTGCATGTAACTTATCATTCTTTTATTGCACCCTCTACACAATTTTTTCACATTTATGGTCAAAAGGGCTACAGAGCAATTTGTATTCTTTGTATAGATTTGATCTAAATACAATATATGGGTTTTCTGAAGCTTTTATGTGTTCTAGATCTGTGAAGGGTAATCTGGTCATTTTAAACAGTGTCTAAGGGTAATCTGGTCATTTTAAACAGTGTCTAAGGGTAATCTGGTCATTTTAAACAGTGTCTAAGGGCAATCTGGTCATTTAACAGTTTTGTCCCGTCCAGCTTACCAAACGTAAAACAAACAATTAGTCATGTCCTCTCCAGTCTGGTCTCATCTGGTCTGCGTACCAAACGCTACCTTAATAACACCATATAAACAATTTGTATCTACCGTACCAAATACCAAACAGACAACTATTTATACTTAACAATTTGTATCTGTCTATATCAATTCTATATAAACTAGTTGAACCAACGATGCGAGATGCCATCATAAAAAGAACAAAAAATGCGCAACACCAAAAAGACACCATAACGCAATGGGACTTGTAGAACGCCCAAATGTTTATACTTAACAAGACTTTATGTTTATAGGATCAAACAACTTTGCGTCTTATATAAATTAGATGTCGTTTTACAACAAACCAACATATAATCACTCGTTCAAAATGTTCAAAGAAACAGTTTCTTAATCGCACACACGTGATCAGTTAACTTCAAAAATATTATATTTAATGTTCGATAGTTCAAGGATCAACAATTTTCATTCGAACTTACCATTTTTTTCTCCCATACACAATAGTTATTCCCAGAAGTAGCAACTTGAAACTTCGGTGGTATAAGATTTCCGAGATCATTTTTCGGCCCGATTTTGACGATGATTTTTTCGTCAATCTCCGCAACATAAAGATCGGCCTCATAAGCCAATATCTTCACTTGGCTTGTTGCATCAATCCCGTTCCTCGCCCTGGCCCTCGATAACTTTGAGAGTTCGTCCTTCAGCCCCCAATCGAAGAAGTGGTCGTAGAACTATATAACACACATAAAAATTGAAGTTAGTAAATTGTTTATAGAGTTGACCTGTATCTCAGCTAGATTTGACCCATTTCTTCTGGATATAAGTTTGGACCCCTTCTACTTAGATGCAATAAATTCTTATTGTTCCCCCTAATCTTAAATGTATATATATATTTTTTGAAATAGAAATTGAATGTATTATTATTTCATATAAAGTTTATTTAAAAATTTGTTTCGATATTAATAGTATTGAATATTTTGATAACATAATTAACACCGAATCTCCAAAACAGAAAAAGTGTGGGAGTTGAATGAATTTTTTTTTGAAAACTTTAACTTTTCCGTTACTATCTTAGGGGTTGTTTGTTTAAAAAAAAAAATCTTTTAATGACTCTTGAATCGTTCGGTCCTTTTTACATTTAGACTGTTTTTTTTTTCAGTTTTCAGAATCTCTTAACTCTTAAATACATTTGAAATAAGAAGTGGTGACCTAACTTCTTAAAACCTTTTATCGCCACCTCAGTTCATATGTTCTTCTTTCTCTCAAGACGCCTCTAGACGTTACAAATGCATTCATCTTGTTGATTCAAATTTCAGACTTCAACACTTCAACACTTCAGCAACATCTCTTATTAATTAAAAGTAAAATAAGATTTCAGACTTTAGATTTCTTTGAAAAACAAACGACACCTTAGAGAAATTTTGTATTAAGAAACAATCTGATGGGATTTTACATATCCGACAGTAATCATGTAGAAATGATACAGTAAACTTACAAGTGATGGGATGCCTGGATGGGTGAGAATGTAAGCATATCCTTGCATAACTTTATCAGAAGGGAATGGCCAAATCTTTTGTGTCGATCCCGTGTCGTGGTTATCGATAAACGTCACAGCGTTCCCGGGTAAAAGACCGATCAGCCCGGGAGGCTTACCGTTCGGGTCAATCAACCTCCACAACTCACCCTCCACGGCGGCCTGAAGTATACCCTTTGTAGTAAAATCAAAAGCCGCCAACGAGCCACCACCGCCTCCTTCGACCCACCGCGCGAGTGCATTTCTATGCTGATCCTGGTTGTATTCCGGCTTCCCGTCTTGCCGGTAAGCCAGCGAACTCCAATACTCTCCGACTGCGAAATCAGGAGAGGTGTTGTCCATATAGACCTTCGTTATACTCGGAGAATACCCCTTTACGAAATCAAACCGCCACCCGTCAAATCCGATTTCGGTCTTTAGCCAGTTCATCCAATCGGATAACTCCTTTTGGACTCTCGGGTTAAGGTGATCGATATCCGGGGCAGGCTTAAAGTCTTCTCCTGTGTCGAGATTCCCGTTGCCATCGGAAAACAGAAGATCGTCTTTGCAAATGAGAGACGGCCCCCAATCAAGGCGGTCGTCTGGAGTCCCTCCCTCAAAGATGCACCATATTCCGCGGCTGTCTTGCTTCTCAGCGGTCCGGTGGTTTATGATGATATCCGCAATCGCTTTGATTCCCTTGTTCTTGAAAGATTTGATCAAAGATTTTAGGTCATTTTCATTTCCATACTTGGATGCATTCAAATCATATAACCTTCCTGGCATATAACCTGCAATAGTTCAAAGGGTCAGTCTTTGGGTCTGATCCCCATAAAACCGTAGTGATGTACGGTTTTATATGTTGGAAAATTTTAGTAAAAATGTGATTTTTTACTAACTTTGGACACAATTAAATACATGTATATGTATTGTATATATCTAACTCTTCGTGGGTTTGTGCTCTCCTATATGAGAGCTTCGAAACGATATATTATGTGTCCAAAACGGAATATGTGTGAATGAGATATCGATGCTCAAAGTTGAGTGTTTGGAATGAAATTGGCAAAACCAAGTGGGTGTGGGATTGTGTCCCACATAGGAAGGAGGACCAAATGTTTTAGTGGTTTATAACTAAAAATGTGGGAGGGACTTACAAGTCCTTTGTTTGGTTTTACTCCATTGCCTACCCACGCGCAAAGGGGCGGGGGTGCTGATTGCGACTCTCGTAGGCTAAAATCGGCGAACTTGTGTATAGACACGAATACCGCTCCGAAATCTTGTGCTCGCGCAGCTTGGTTTTTGCGAAAGCCGCGGGCTTACCCGCGACATAAGTCGCGACATACACTGTCTGTAGACGAGAGACAGTGTGCCGCGACTTCACCCGCGTGGCAAGTCGCGAAACACACTGTTTCGTTTTTCTGTAACTCCCAATTGATACTCAATGAATACGAAAATAAATGTGCTTAATGGTCAGTTAATTATTCGTTAAATACTAATTAATATCATATTAATCTGTCGGTTTCATTCTTGAGTATAAATAGGGAGTTTGGCTCATTCCTAGACACACCCCGATATACCAATCGATAATTCTTCTCTCTAATTTCCTCTGCATACGACTTCTTCCTCAACGAATTTTCAAGCAAGTAGATATATCCGCCAGTACTTCTGCTCACGATGTTGTACCCTGGGAACATACGGCAAATCTGTTTAAGGGAATCGTGTTCAACACGAGCCTCAACATCGTTTGAATCGATATACGGTTTATTCGTTTACATTTATTTTCTATCGATTCCCTTTGTATTTGAATTGTACTAATCATTTGTTGATTGTTGTAGTTATTTTCGTTGTATTTATATGTATTATTAAAATACATAAAGTGGATTATTACTAACATTATACAATGCCAGAACCCAAAAATGTATAAATGTCATAATAGACTGATTTATTTGTTAAAAGTTGTTACACTAGGATGGTCGGACGAACGTGAACATCCTAACAAATTTTTTAAGAAACCTTAGAAATAAAGTGGAATATTAGCTTTTCTATGGAAGGCACTTTTGAGAAGTGTTCTATGAACACATAAATGTATAGGATACTTATTTTTAGAATACATTTTTCAAATAACGTCATATAAAAAAAAAAAGACTAATATAACGTTTTATTTTAAAATTGTCCTAAAAAACTTGTTAGCACGTCCAAAAAAACTTCCTATCAACTTATTATAACATATTTGCATAAGAAGCACAATCGTTTGGATGTGTAAAAGTAAGCCCAATAAAACAAAACATTTAGGGGTTGATTACTAAACACTTATTGGGTAAACGTTTACCCATATCATTTATCATACCGATTAAGTATGACAAGAACCTAAAATCTTACCCTGAATCATAACAAGCAACGAGAGTATTACGCGGTAAGTGTTTACTAGGTTTAAGACGTTTATTTGATACTTAAAATGTTATGTTATTTTGATGTTGAAAATGTTAGACGATAACGTAAGTGATTTCTCTAAGCGTTTGTTTATCCAGTAAGCCACAATTTTCAAATTGTAAAAGAAAAAACAAAAGAAGATTGTGAAAAAGACTAGAATACCCCCATATGATATGGAATGGAGGATAGACCTTGAGGTGCGGCAGACTGGGAAGGGGGTGGTAGCCAAATATGGGTAACTCCGGCTGCGGCTAGTTCATCGACGACGGAATCAACCAAAGAGTTGTACCATCCGCCTTGCTTATTGGACGATTCCCAATTGAACCCCTGTATATATTATTAATTTAACACCCAATCAAAAGAAAGGACGATGATTTCATGATAATTAATTAATAATATATAAGGAAATGGAACCTGAAACAACAACATCGGAGCTGATGCCATCGAGGAGGTTACGAGAAAACTTGCGACCAAGAACAGATGACCACCGGCAAAAGCAGCGACACTCATGTTTCGATTCGGTCATATGTGAGTTGAAACTGCTGATCGAATTTAAAGGAAGTGGATTCTGGCATGGTTAACTGCCAAATTTGGATGCAATTTTCATCCGAAAGAATTTAGTACAATGATTAAAGTGGACATGCCGGTCGCCCGTGTTGGATGGGGTGGAAAAAAACACAATCAAAATGGATTTAAACCGTTTGGTTTCCATTTAAAAATTAATTTGATTCCATACTAGAGATTTAAAATTGAATTAATTTCAAAATCGAGATCTTAAAACTAGTAAATGAATGATTACAACTAGGGGTGTAAATGAGACGAGACAACTCGAGATCGACTCGGTCAAAGATCGACTCGAATATGCTCGACTCGAACTCGAGCTCGACATACTAACGACTCGAGTCGAGCGACCTGATACTCGACTCGATAAGCTCGTGAGATACTCGAATAAATTTTATATATAATAAATTTTATATTTATTAATTATTATAATCAACAAAAATGAAAATTTGTCACCCGCCTAAAATAAAGAAGAGGCATTTTAAATTTCAAAACAAAAACAATTTATTTTTATTTTTTATTAAAACAATAAAACATATAAACAAAACCCTAATCATCATCTCATTTCTCAATTCTCTCTCTATTCTCAGCCGTGAGCCGACACCCATATCACCATCTCTATTCTCCTTCTAGATCGAGACACGACAGGCCGACAGCCCCCGCGCCGGCGAGTCGACGACCTCCACGCACGCCGGCGACCTGCAGCATCCACGCACGCCGGTGACCTACAGCCTCCACGCACGCGACCTGCACCCTCCAGCCTCCACGCTTCCACGCCGGTTTGTTCCTCCTCCCTCTATGCTTAATACGAACGGTGTGTTCCTTACTCATCTAGTCATCTTCTTTAATAATTATAAAGCCTTCTATATTTATGCATCATTTAGATGAGAGATGTGGAAATCCAATGGTAATAACAATTTCCATTTTTTCCCCTTTTATGTTGTTAAAGACTTAAAGTTGCATCTTGTTTAACTGTTCTATCATCTATGTACCCTTTTTAAACTTTTTCCATAAAGAGAAAAATAAAATATTTTAGACTGAATAATTCCTTCACTGAATAATTCATATATGTTATTATTTGGAACTTGAATGTTTTTAATTTTTTTATATTTGGAGTATGTTTTATTATGAACTTGAATGTTTTTAATTTGTTTATATTTGGAGTATGTTTTAGTTGGAACTTGAATGTTTTTAATTTGTTTATATTTGGAGTATGTTTTAGTTGGAACTTGAATGTTTTTAATTTGTTTATATTTGGAGTTTAAATTTATTTAAATATGCATTTAAAATTGTAGAGATGTCTAGTGGACCACAACTATCTTCCACGTCAATTGGTGTTTCAAATGAAGATTTGCACGTTAATGTTGATGAAGGATCAAATGAGGATGTCTCCATGGAGGTTAATGAAGAGCCTTGTGATACCCCCCTTAACACCACAAATAAAGAAGTTGAACCTGATAACCCTTTTCATAACTCTAAAAGACCAAGAAGATCAAAAGTATGGGACAAATTTCTTGAACCTGAAATGATAAAAAATCAATGGAAAGTGAAGTGCAAGTATTGTAAAACTCCCCTTTCTCTTTTGAAGTCTAAGAGCACTACCCACATGCACTGACACTTAGAATCTTGTACTATGAAAGCGAAACACACGAGACAACAAAAATTGATTAATTTTTTACCATCTAATTCAAGCACTGGTACAAATCAATCTGGATTTGTTAGTGCTTTACATAATGGAAAACTTGACATGTTAAAGATGCCACTAACTCTATATCCGGTTCTGAATATCCAACATCTAACTTGTTTCTTGCTGAAGTACAAAGGATTAAAGTTATGTTGGATAAACAATCTGAGTCGAGTGATGATTTTGTTAAAACTATGGTAGCGTACATGAAAGCGAGATTTGATAAATATTGGGGGGAATGTAACATGTTGATGTCAATAGGGACCGTGTTAGACCCTAGACTGAAAATGAGGGCTATAGAGATTGCATGGCCGAAAATGTTTTCTCCAAGTGTAGCGCGGGAAAATATTAATAAGATGAAAGAGGTTATGTATGAGCTTTTTGATGAATATGTGAGAATGTATTCTACTACTATTGTGGATGAAAGTGGAGAGTGTGAATTTGGTTCAAATAATCGTGATGGAAATGATGGATCTAGTGGTTTATCTGAACTTTTGTTAGATGTGTTTAGTGGGGATACATCGGTAAATCGTGTGAAATCTGAGCTTGATATGTATTTAGAAGAGGGATGTTTCTTTAGTCAAGATTACAAGTTTGATGTCTTAGCTTGGTGGAAGGAACAATCAAACAAGTTTCGAATTTTGTCTAGAATGGCTGTAAATATCTTGGCGGTTCCTATCACTACCGTGGCCTCAGAGGCAACCTTTAGTACTGGTGGGCGTGTAATAGATTCTTATAGAGCTTCTCTTGCTCCGGAAACGGTGCAAATGTTGATGTGCACGGGTGATTGGTGTAGATCCCTCCATGGAGTGAAAAGGAAGAACAAGGTAAATGTATAGATATGTTTAATTAATTATCTTCACTTTTAACAAGTATACTAATTTGTTTTTTTTATTGTAGGAGAGCGAAGAACAACCAAAAGAAATTTTCATTCAAGTACAATTGAACGTGTTTAATTTATAATGTATTTGGTTTTAATATTGTAATTTTCTCGACTTCGCTTTGATTTTGGTTGTAAGTTACAATTAGTTTCGGCTTGATTTTGTATTTGGTTGTAAACTTTTAATTTTTCTGGATTTATTTTGACAATAATTTAGATTTATTTGGAAGTTTTAATATTATGCATTAAAGGAATTCGAGCTTGAAACGAGCTCGAAACGAGCTCGAAACGAGTTCGAGTTCGAGTTTGATTCGAGCTCAGTTCGAGCTCGAGTTCGAGTTCGAGCTCGAGTTCGAGTTCGAGCTCGAGTTCGAGCTCGAGTTCGAGTTCGAGTTCGAGTTCGAGCTCGAGCTTAGGAATTGCCTTTCGATTCGAGTTCGAGTTTGGAATTTTGCTACTCGCGAGTTTCGAGTCGAGTTCGAGCTCAGGAATTGGATTTCGAGTTCGAGTCGAGTATAATGATACTCGAGCTCGACTCGCATCATTTACACCCCTAATTACAACGTTTACTTACAACTATTACCTAATACAAATGAATCATCTTCAAAAAATTTGAAGATGATGAACTAATACAAACCCTAGGCTAGAGAGAGAAAATGAGAAAATATGGAATTATACGTAAAAAAGAAAAAATGATCTGAATGAATCTTAACACGGGTGAGAGATCCGTTTTATAACACTTTAATATTGCAAATCGGTCCTTGGAACTTAATCCCCTGATTAACATAAATTGTTCCTCTACCCTTAAGACTTCTACAAAAGTGATGTACAGTCCCTTATGTCCTCAGATATCAACTTTAATCACTTTCATCCCCTGAACTCCTAATAAAACACAAAACAAACAAAATAAGTTAGAAAAGATATCAAGATTGGTCATATTAAAACTTATCTTTCAACACTCGCCCTCAATCTTGATATCGGAAAAGATCCATCATGTTTAATTTAGAAATGAGATAGTTGTGTTGATTTAAACCAAGCGATTGTGTGAAAATATCAGTTGGATTTTCTAAAGATAAAACTTTTACAATTTTTAGCATTCCAGATGCAATATTATCTCTCACTTGATGTATATCTATCTCAATATGTTTAGTCATTTCATGAAATACAGGGTTATTAGCTATTTGGATGGCAGATTTTGGCCTTGATCGGTAGCAGCTTAATGGGATGAATAAAGGATATGGATGATTCGGTCAGCTATATCTGAGTGTTCGGTAGCAGCTTAATGGGTCAGCTGGTGGCTGACCGAATCAGCTACAAAAACAATGTCTTCCACACTCAGCCATTTAATATACTTTACTTTCCTCATCTACCCTTCCAATTTTTTTCTTAAAACCCAACTGACCTCAATCGATCTCTCCATCGCCATCCAAAAATTGAAGACTCTATACTGGAACGAAGAAGCACAGGTACCTTTCTTTTACATCGATCTCTCTTTTCCTCTCCATTGATCTGAAATCATGACTGTAGACATCGATTTTTTGGGTTTAAACCCATCGATTTTGTGGTTTAAACCCATCGATTTGGTGGTCAAAATGATTTACGACTTGTTTTTCCTCTCTTTTCCAACCTCTACATTGTTCGATTTCTATAGAAAAAAGGGCGACAATTGGCTATAATTGAAGAAAGGTATCCTCTAAGAGGTTCGAATCCTGCCTCTGCATGTGTTTTTTTTGTTGTAGACTTCAGATTTGGCTACTTGTCTTAACTTTCTTCAACTTCTTATGTTCAATTTCGTTGATTTTATTACTGTTGTGTTCAATTTATTGTGTAATATTTCTGTGTATCCTTATGACCACCAAGTGTTCGATGAAAGATTCCCATGAGGGATTTTGGGGTTTGTTCTTCTGTTAGCTTAAATTACCAATACCATTCGTTGTTAAATTGATCCACTTTTAAGAAGGTAAAATGAAGCCTTGATCCACTTCTAACCTGAAACATATGAACTCCAAAAACCCTGTTTATTGCATTCATTTTGTTACTAAGGTAAAAGGTAAAGTAAAGTCTTGTTTAAGAGATATTGATTTTTTTGGAACCTAAAACATCTAACCTAAAGATGGAGAACTACTAGATGATCTAGGAAGATATAGAAAACTAGCAGAGAACTTAACTACATAACCATATTCTAGTTTTTATTTACTTTTAATGGTCAATGAACTGCTGAGATTTTGCTTGAAGAATGCTGGTGCCTGGTGGAACAGGGATAAAAAATATGGATAAAGAGGGCAGCATGTCTTGTGTTTAGATTTTGAGTTTGATCAATTGTGGTTGGGAGCTAGAAGGTTTAGTTGGAGGAGAAGACGAGAAGTAATGCTATTGTGACATCTGATGTCAATTAAGGTACACTATGATTATGGGTGTATGTGTTTAAGAGTCATGCAAATGCAAAGAGTTATGCTTTGTTATATGTGTAATATGTTTGCTTGGTATCTTTAGGAGGTAGTTTGGTAAAGTAAGCTTCAATGGCATCTTATATGTTTATGTCAATGATATGTATCTTCAAGATGAACACACCAATTGAGCTTGTAGTGTTGCAAGTTAGCTTTGCTTATGTTTATGTGAATGATATGTATCTTCAAGATGACACTTTATTTCATTTGTTGGTATCTATACTGATCATATTTGTCTAGATCATCACAGTGAGAATTTTTTTAAAGTTTTTTTGGTTACGTAGGATTTTGAGAGGTACTAGGTAGGTAATTGTTCTTAAGTTCTAGCTAAGGTAATTGTAGCTAAGGTAATTAGAGTCAATTGATTTCAATTTCTAATCAGATTCATTCGATTCGATTCAATCGGGTTTTTATGGGTTTTTTCCTATAAAGATTAAAGTAAAAAAAAGTAAATCGTTTCTATCTTCTCGCTATTCAAATAAATTCAATCCATTAACTTGATTTGATTTGTAAACCATTTAGTATTGTTGTGAATTGAGTTGGGTATGAATCAAATTCGGTTAATTGTTGCTAAATTTTCATGAATTCGATGAAGATTTCAAAATTTTGGATGATGAATTAAGTTGTAATTTATTCCTATTTTGCTGTTAATTTTGCAGAAGAAGATGTTGGGTGGATTCATTACAAATAATCTTGTGTAAGCAACTTCACAAATCTCAATTTTTCTCATGAAAATTCATTTTTTCTCACAGTCTTGTGTAAGCAACTTCATGAATCTCAATTTGCATCCTTATATGTTGATTTGCAATGTTATATATGTTGTTTTTTCTGGTTTTTGCAATGTTCTGTTGATTTTATGGTTTTTCGATATATGTATGTTGATTTTCTGGATATGTTCTGAGTTTATACACAGTAGGCATTTTTTGGATATGTTATGAGCTTGCAACATTGAATTCATATTATTATGTTTAATCAAGTTGTTTTTATTTAGAAAACTTTTAAAATGATTTTTTTAATAATTATAAGTCATTTATTCTATATTTTTATCAAACAACTATTTTATTCAGACAAAAATAAAGACCGGGGTAAAATGGTCATTTCTGACATTCAGACTGTTTATTCAGCATACTAACCGAACAACAACTTTTCTGTTAACATACAGACAAATATATCCAGACAGACAACAATATCCATTCAGGTCTTAACAGAAAACGAACCGAACAACACCTTATTGTCACAGTTTAAATTTACTGGAAGCAAATTTTCTAATTTTAAATCTGCTAAGATGTTAAGAACCCATATTATTTCACATGGAGCAGAAGCCATCGCCCTATATTCAGACTCAACAGAGGAGCGTGAAACAGTAGGCTGTTTCTTGTTTCTCCACGAGACCATACAATTTCCCAGAAAAAGACAGTACCCAGTAACAGACCGCCTTGTTGACAAACACTTTCCCCATTCAGCATCAACAAAGTCAGAAAGTTTAAAATCAGAATTAGAACAAGCAGAAAAATTAACACCCTTACCTGGAGAGGCCTTTAAGTACCTTAGAACACGAAGAGTCAGTTTCAAATGAGACTGACGAGGAGAATGCATGAATTGACTCAGACAATGAACAACAAACGCTATATCAGGCCTAGTAGCTAACAGATAGATAAGTCTGCCAATCAATTTCTGATATCCAGTAAAATCTTTCAAAGGAGGATCCTTTGATTCAGACCCAACAAAATCAGTAACGATTAAGTTCATATCTATAGGTGTGTTAATAGGTTTACACCCCAAATATCCAAAATCACTTAATAGTTCAAGACAATACTTTCTTTGTGACATGCATACTCCATTTTCAGTTTCTAATATTTCAATTCCTAAAAATAACTTTAACAAACCAAGATCTTTTATTTTAAAATTTGATTGCAAATGACTTTTAACCTTTTGAATTTCAGAATTAGAATTACCTGTAAGCACGATGTCATCCACATATACAAGAAGAACAAGAAATACTTCACCAGTGCATTTAGTAAACAGTGAATAATCGCTAGTACTTTGAATGAAACCATGATCAAGAAGACAGTTAGAAAGTTTCTCATACCATTGTCGCGGTGCTTGTTTAAGTCCATACAAAGACTTCACAAGCTTGCACACACGTTTATCATTAACACAAAAATATCGAGGAGGTAAAGTCATATATACATCTTCTACTAAATCACCATAAAGAAAAACGTTATTCACATCAAGTTGGCACAATGGCCACCTATTTTGAACAGCTAATGCAATAACACACCTGATAGTGACCATTTTTACAATAGGTGAAAAAGTTTCTTCATAATCTATATGTTCCCGTTGACTATACCCTTTGGCCACAAGACGAGCCTTATACCTTTCTATTTCCCCGGTGGATTTATATTTGATTTTATAAATCCAACGACAACCTATTGGCTTTCGACCAGGGGATAAGTCAGTTAAGACCTAAGTACCATTTCTATAAAGGGCCTCCATTTCCTCATTCATGGCATTAACCCAATTTTGATCTCTACTAGCTTCAAAAAAACATTCAGGTTCAAAAGACTTGTTTAACGTAGAAACAAAACAAAAATTGTTTGAATTAAGATAAGAATAATTGACAACCTTTTCTAATCCATATTTTACTTTCCCTTCTACAATATAATCATCAAACCTACGTGGTAAATTAGAAGTACGATTGGATTTTCGAACAGAAGAAACACCCTCAGAAGGGGACCTCAAATGATCATCATTTTCAGGTTGATCATTTAAATGTCGAAAATATGCAGCTCGTGAACTACTGGCAACCTCGGTACTACCAGGATCACTTGATCCGGAAGCTCTGTAACACCCTCAATTTGGAAAGAGCAACTAATTAAAATTTTCGATATTACGTCAAACAAAAGATGATTCTTCTTCCTATAAATCAAAACTTAATACATTTCCAAAATAAAATTCTACATTAAACCTCATCAATCAAAACTCCAGTCTTACACAAGGACATAAACCTAAGTCGGTGTTACTTAACACCAAACGTTAGTTACTCTTCTCAGACAGATGCGGAAGACTTCAACAAGCTAAGCACACCTCGAGCACACAACTAGCTCTCCTTTCTTCACAGTGTCACTAGGACTATTCCCAACCGAACCTGTTGCACATGCCGACAAACAAAAAGGTTAGGCTAACGCCTAGTAAGTTCAAGAGTTTTTAGCATGAACAAATATATCGTTGAAAGGAAGGGAAGCAATTAAAATCATACTCTTTCGAAATGATAAGCTTGAATCATGAAAACGACTTGTTGTCCAATAATATGCATTTTAGACAAAGGAACCACCATTATAAACGTTTTCCAATCCAAACTATTTTAAGGGCGAAGATCCCAATATAAAACGTTCTTTCGTAAATTAAATTCAACCCAAAACTCACTCCAAATGAGAATAGAAATCAAACTCCCAAGTGATGAAAACGGATAAAAGTTTATATCCTGAAACACCCAAAACATGGAAGGGACGTAATACTCAACCCATAAATCATATACATAAAATTTGTAAGTGTAAAACGTCACCGAAAACATGGTTACTAAACACAATACCCAAAACAACACTTTTCAGTGACGGGGGAGACCTGATTCCATAAGATGTGACGGTACACAAAGTAAGCCCCATTTCATGTTGTTAAGACTAGTCATAGAAACAAGCACACACAAGGGATGTCAGGCTCGGTGGCTTTAAATTTACACCCACGAAATGTCAACTTCAACCGCGAAAGGTCCTTACGTTGAGTTCCTCATCCAATATCGTGTACTAGCACGTTGGACTTACAACCCAATCCGATGCCTAAACGTGCCTCAATGTGGAAAACTAGCATTCCATCATTGGACGTAATGATTCCAAGCGCAAGGGATGTCAGGTTCGGTAACTTTAAACGTACACCCACGGGATATCAACTTCAACCATAAAAGGTCCTTACGTTGAGTTCCTCATCCAATATCGCAACCAAAGCTCGAAGTCGAGCTATCAAAACTGGACAAATGTCCTAAAACCCAATCATAATAAAATACCGAGCCACAAGCTCAAACAACCAAATGACTCATTGTCAAAGGAAATAAAATGCAATAAAACGCACTCGACCAACATTTATGAAAACACGTGCTCCAAAGTACACGACCAACTCCGACACAACTTAGAACAAGATAGATCATTTCCCAAACAAGATTATACCATAGACACGTGCTCAATTGCTCGAAATTTACTCTTTGAAATACTTAAATTGCATCTTTTCTCCAAAACAAAGATTTGAAGTTTCCAAAATGTTCGCAAGGTCGGAAATAATCAAAACCCAAGGACTCATCCATTATTGTTTTCAAACCTCTCATAACCCAAATTATGCCTATTTCCAACCAACACAAAAATGCATTTTACCAAATAATCTTCATGCATGAAATGAGTTAATAACACACTTTAGTTTATGACTTATTTATCAAAATGCCCAAAAGTCCCAAATGTGGGTGTTTTATAAGTTTATAAAGTTAAACACTTTCAAATAACCAAAACTTATCAAGTGATCAACAGTTAACAATTTCATGTAAAACATAAAACACTTTAAAATGAACATTTTGACATGTACAACGTTTCAACAAATCAACTTGAACTCACCTTGCTAGATTTAGGCTAAATCTAGATTTTACCCCAACTTGAGCTTCCTTGAAGAAATCTGAATCCTCAAGCCAAATCTTCGAAAACCTAGATCCATAAGTTTTCAACCATCAATATTCACCTCCAACCATTTAGAATAGTTCCCTAAACATTTTACATGAAGATCACAACCTATACTAAAACCCTAATTTCCCATAGATGAAGAAAAGAGAATATTACCTTGATCCCAACGTGCATCTACCAATAATAAACTTCCAAGGCCCCAAATATCACCTAATTTCCCATAGATGAAGAAAAGAGAATATTACCTTAGGTGAAGCTGCCTATGTATTAGGCGTTCGGATCTATAGAGATAGATCACGAAAATTACTTGGCTTAAGTCAGAGTACATATATAGACAAAGTGTTGAAACGGTTCAACATGTCTGATAGCAAGAAAGGGTTCTTACCAATGTCTCATGGTATATCACTTTCTAAGACGCAGTGCCCTACTACATCTCAAGAGAGTGAACGAATGAGTAAGATTCCATATGCTTCTGCAATTGGATCTATCATGTATGCTATGATATGTACTCGACCTGATGTATCGTATGCTTTAAGTATGACAAGTAGATACCAATCCAATCCAGGTGATGGTCACTAGATTGCCGTCAAGAATATCCTAAAATACTTAAGAAGAACAAATGATTCATTCTTGGTATATGGTGGTGAAGAAGAGTTAAGTGTAAAGGGTTACACTGATGCAAGTTTCCAAACGGATAAAGATGATTTTCGAACGCAGTCGGGTTTTGTGTTTTGTCTTAATGGTGGTGCTGTGAGCTGGAAGAGTTCCAATCAAGCAACAGTAGCTGATTCTACAACGGAAGCTGAGTACATCGCAACATCAGATGCAGCCAAGGAAGCCGTTTGGATCAAGAAATTTATTTCTCAACTTGGAGTTGTTCCTAGCATTGATTGTCCTATAGAGTTGTTATGCGACAACAATGGAGCTATAGCACAATCCAAGGAACCTAGATCTCACCAAAGATCCAAACATATTCTTATAAGATATCATCTCATTAGAGAGATTATTGAAAGAGATGATGTTAGTATAAGCAGAGTGTCAACTGACAGTAATGTTGCTGATCCACTAACCAAGCCGTTAACACAGCAGAAGCATGATGGCCACTGTAGATCCATTGGTATACGATGCATGGATGATTGGCTTTAGTGCAAGTGGGAGATTGTTAGTGAATGCCCAAAAGCTAATCATACGATGATTGTAATTTTGAGTTTTGTTTCATGAAATTAATAAATAAATAAAAGGCATTGCCCAATTTATTATGTATATGTTATATTTTGTGTTTTAATTATTCATAATAAATAACCTTAGAATAATGTATTATAAATGTCCCTAGCTAAATATTATTTTGGGTTTTAAGGTTGAAGTAATATGATAATGACTAGCATATGTAGGGATTCATATAGAGATATTGAATCTGCATATGGGTATAAAATGGAGATTTTGTGTATCGGACGTGACTCGCTATGAGAACACTTCATTGGATGTCATGTGAGTGTCATAAGTGTTTCTCATGTGGTCAATGTACATGTAATTCTTTGACTTGAGAAATATGGAGTTTGCTATGTGTGAGTAATATATTTTGACATTTGTTCTAATCATTCCGTAACTGGGTGACAGAATTATTGTTGGGTATGTTATAAATCACATGGTAGAACTAGCATATATCGAGATAGGATTTGTCCCTCCTTTATGACGGGAGTGATGTCTCTGGGCCCCTTGATAAATATATATACTAAGGAAATGCGTGCATGCTCGGATAATTGATATGAGATATCATGATCTGTTTTTTTAGTATATTAGGGAATCAAGAAACTAGAGATTGAACATAACGAGAATGACACATTTAATGTCTCGTGTTCAATCTAGACACCAAGGACAAAGGAATTAAATGTGTAAACTAAAATTGACTACAAAACGATAATTTGTTGTATCACCAATTCTCGTCATTTGGGTGACGATGATGTATTGCTAGATACCGCTCATCGTTTATAAATATAAATATGAGATTTATAATTATTACCAACATGTTGAGAACCCATTGAGTCACACGCTTTGAACATATTCGAATAAGGAGTTTTAATAGTTAAAACGTTTAGTTATTATATCTGATTTGTATTGATTTAATCTGATTAAATAAAACCAGATATTATTTATGTTGGACATAAATAAAGTTGACTAGGTATGGTTATGTAAGAAAGTGATGGTGCATGGCCACTCTTACACTCAAGTAAGGTGTGGAGATGATGGTGATTTCTTTAGGCCATACTTCCATCACCATATATAATGTATGACATTGTATGCAATTGTTGTTCTTGCAAATCTCTCTAAAAATCACCTACAACTATATGCTCCCTTTCCTTTCTAAGTTTTGAAACCGTGACTAGCATCACGAGAAGGCAAAGGATTCGGATTGTTCGCGTGGATATCGTGGAGGCATCAAGTTTGCTTTGTTGCTGTGATTCAAAGTCTCGTTAACTGTGAGGTATAATTTCGAAACACCCGATTTATTCCAGTTCGTATGGGTCCTTGGAGGGTTACGGTTTTATTTTCCGCTGTGCTTGAGATCCCGTAACCCTACAGTGGTATCAGAGCTACTTACGAACCTCTAGATCGGTTTTTGGTGACATGCATGCATTTTTAAAAACTGTTTTGCTGCTGTATATTTTTGTTTCGTAAATGTTTTGGTTTTTTCGTCCCAAAAATATTCTGAATTTGAGAAAACTTAAAACATGAAAAACGTTGAGATTTCTGTTAGGGTTCCACAGGATTGTGAATCGCATAATTTCGACTTCGTATGAATTTTTTACGAGAGTGTCGCAATGCTGTCCGAAAATCGAACCCACTTCGGGTTTGACTTGATTTTCGACCCATAAGGGTTCTAGATCTTTGAAATCCTAAAACATAAAAGATGTGTATCTTTTTGTTAGTTTTCCAAAGAATTTTGAATCACCCTTTTTCGATATCGTATGAATTTTGTATTAATTTTATACGGTGGTGTTGCAAATCGGCTTTATGTTTCAATGTGATTGAATATGTATAATGTGATTTGCTTGGTGAATGGTTATAGCCCTTAGTCATGGATGTATTATATTTGGTAAATACGACTTGCATGTCGTGCCTTTCTCTATATACTCTCTTTGTACATTCTTCTCTCATCCAATCCCCTCGAATGTAACTCGAGATTTCTTTGTTTGAAATGTAAAATATTTTGTATAAAAGAAAGCAAGAGATGGAGGCGTTATGAAGTGATGAAGATGAGAAGACTTAGAACCATAAGAATTTATTTTATGTAATGATATTCATACTTGGCTCTATGAATATCGCATAGGGGGGCTATAACCATCTCACATTTATTTTTATGCTTTATTTTACGCTTTATATATTATGATATATTATGCGTGGTTGTATGTATGTGATATTTGTTACAACATTTTAAAACAAATATGATTTTAAAATATATACGTAAAAGGAGTTTTACAAATCAAAATGAGTTTTGATAAAATAAAAATTGATATTTATATAAGATATAAAGTGGACCGTCGATCTTGAGTGATAAGGTCTTAGTACATCATTGTAAGATTTCAACCGGTTTTGTCACAAAGGCCTAAACTGCCAAAGAAAGGAAGGTATTTAAGTGATCCTCGTGATCCTCCTCCAATCTGGATTCCGGTTAAATCAAACTATGAGGAAACGATCTATTACAAAAGAAAGAATGGTAAGATCAAACTAACTAAAATCCCTCACCAAAATATTAAGTTTAAGATGCCTTCCAAACATGGCACTTGTCAAGACTTTGATCATTGAGGGTGGGTCATGCTAAAGTTGGGTACTCTCTTTAATCTTAGTAAGATAAGGTAAGCATAGGATTCCTACAAGCCATTTTGGGTCGGACTTAACCAAATTAAGCCTAATAGGATTGGGGATTTGGTGGCATGTGTTGGGAACATTCATATGATGAATTTAAATAAAATTTATTCACCTAACTATCTAAGAGTTACATAGTGATGTAATTAGCAATATTGTTGCTTACCTAAAACATTATTGGTTGATCAGTTAGCTAAATTAAATTGATCGATAATGAGAATATGGATCTTGGCCCGCTAGAAAGCTTATGACGTTTTCCGAAACAATAAAAGAGGGTTGTTGTTTTGATTAAAATAGTGGGAGCTTGTTTGATGAAAGTCCTTATTAAACAATAAAATTTCATGACACTAAGAACTCTGCTTTTCTATTGTAGATTACCAATGGCACAAACCAACAATGGAAACAAAAACACTTTGCGATCGATTCTTGAGAAAGAAAAACTAAATGGAACAAATTTCATCAACTGGTATCGTAATTTGAGAATTGTCCTCAAAGCTGAAAAGAAACTGTATGTCTTGGAGCAACAAATCCTTGAAGAACCTGATTCTAGTGCTCCTAGAACTGAAAGGGACACTTTTAAAAAAACATGATGAAAATGCTTTGGACGTCTCATGTCTAAAGCTAATAACCATGAAACCTGAGCTTCAGAAGCAACATGAAAACATGGGGGCGTTCGATATGATCGAACACCTAAAATTGCTATTCCAAGAGCAAGCTAGACATAAGAGGTACGAAACATCCAAGGAACTGTTCCTTTGTAGAATGTCTGAAGGTAGTCCTGTTGGAACTCATATGCTTAAAATGATTGGGCATATTGAGCGTCTTGAAGAAGTAGGTTTTTCTTTACGAAAGGAGTTGGCCATTGATGTAGTTTTACAATCGTTTCCAAATAGCTACAGTCAATTCGTGATGAACTACAACATGCATGACTTTGACAAATCCCTTCCAGAATTGCTCAATATGTTACGAACAGCCGAGCAAGAGCTTGCAAAGAACAAGTCCACCATTTTGATGGTCCGTAAAGACAAGAAAGGGAAAGGCAAAGGAAAGTCCATTGCCAAACCCACTTCTAAATCTTTGAAGCAAAAAGGAGGCATTAAGAAACCTAAGGTAACTGTACCTAAGGAGGGTGAGTGCTTTCATTGCAACAAACCCGGGCATTGGAAGAGGAATTGTCCTCTCTACCTTCAGGAAAAGAAGAAAGGAAGTGTAACTTCCACTTCAGGTATCTATGTGATAGAAGTTAATCTTTCTACTTCTTATACATCATGGGTATTAGATACTGGATGTGGTTCTCATATTTGTAGAAATGTGCAGGAACTCAAAAGGACTAGAAGGTTGAGTAAAGGTGAAGTTGATCTGCGTGTTGGAAATGGGGCAAAGGTTGCTGCTATAGCCGTAGGATCTATTTTGTTAACTTTACCGACCGGATTATTATTAGAACTTGATGACTGTTATTGTATACCATCTATTTCTAGAAATTTGATTTCTGTATCTTGTTTGGATAAGAAAGGTTTTACCTTCAGTATTGGAAACAAATGTTGTTCATTCTCTTTTGGTAATATATATTATGGTGACGCAAGTTTGATTAATGGTCTTTATGTTCTTAATATGGATAATCCAATTTATAACATAGATAAAAGGGATGTTAAATCGAATAGTTCAAATTTAACCCATCTCTGGCATTGTCGCCTTGGTCATATAAACGAAACTCGCATTTCCAAACTCCATAAAGATGGATTATTGAACAAATTAGATTTTGAATCATATGGGACGTGTGACGCTTGTTTAATTGGAAATATGACAAAGGCTCCTTTTGTTGGACAAAGTGAGAGAGCAAGTGATGTATTGGGAATCATACACAGTGATGTATGTGGTCCGATGAACATACATGCTAGAGGTGGTTATAGATACTTCATTACATTTACTGATGATCTCAGTAGGTTCGGTTATGTATATTTAATGCGACATAAGTCTGAGTCCTTTGAAATGTTCAAAGAATTTCAAAATGAAGTACAAAACCAACTTGGAAAGAGTATTAAGATTCTTCGATCTGATCGAGGTGGTGAATACTTAGACCAAGCTTTTCTTGATCATCTTAGAAATTGTGGTATTGTATCACAACTCACTCCACCTGGAACACCACAATGGAATGGTGTCTACGAAAGGAGGAATCGTACACTGTTGGACATGGTACGATCTATGATGAGTCAATCTAACCTTCCGACATCCTTTTGGGGATATGCTCTAGAGAGAGCGGCTTTCACACTAAACCGAGTTCCATCAAAATCTGTTGAAAAGACACCATATGAGATATGGACTGGGAAGAATCCTAAATTATCTTTTATGAAAATTTGGGGTTGTGAGGTTTACGTACGACGTCTAATCACAACTAAATTAGAACCAAAATCTGATAAATGCATATTTGTAGGATATCCCAAAGAAACAATGGGATATTACTTCTATCATCCTCACGACAATAAAGTGTTTGTTGGGCGTACTGGTGTCTTCATGGAAAAGGAATTTATTTCCAAAGGTATTAGTGGGAGGAATGTAGAACTTGAAGTTGTTCAAGATCAAAATATTTCAACACAGATGGAATTAACACAGACACCACAAGTAATTGTGGATCCACAAAGCGATATGGAAAGGCAGTCTGATGTCGTAACACAAAGTGCTCGTAGATCTAGTAGAAAACGAAATGAGCCTGAGAGATATGGATTTCTTATCACTCATACCGGGGATGTGATGCTCATGGATGATGAGCCCACTAGTTACCAAGATGCTATGGCAAGCACTGACTCCAAGAAATGGCTAGAAGCTATGAGAATAGAAATGGACTCCATGTATGAAAACCAAGTTTGGAACTTAATTAACCCACCCAACGAGGTACGACCTATAGGGTGCAAATGGGTTTTTAAGAAAAAGACCGACATGAATGGTAATGTGATTACCTATTAAGCACGATTGGTTGCAAAAGTTTTCAAACAAATTCAAGGTGTTGATTATGATGAAACTTTCTCTGCAGTCGCAATGATTAAGTCTATTAGAATTTTACTAGCCATTGCAGCATATCACGATTATGAGATTTGGCAAATGGATGTCAAAACAACTTTCCTTAACGGAAAGCTACTTGAGGATGTATATATGATACAACCTGAAGGTTTTGTCGCTCCTGAAAAATCTCATATGGTATGCAAGTTGCAACGATCTATTTATGGATTGAAAAAAACTTCAAGGAGTTGAATCATCGTTTTGATGAAGCGATCAAAGAGTTTGGCTTCTTAAAAAATGAGGATGAACCTTGTGTCTACAAAAGGGTTAGTGGGAGCACTGTATCATTTCTTTTATTGTATGTAGATGACATGCTACTCATTGGAAATGATATTCCGACGCTTGAGTCTGTAAAGGTTTGGTTAGGAAAATGTT
This sequence comes from Arctium minus, assembly GCA_954870635.1. Classification (NCBI taxonomy): domain Eukaryota; kingdom Viridiplantae; phylum Streptophyta; class Magnoliopsida; order Asterales; family Asteraceae; genus Arctium; species Arctium minus. The sequence goes on from OX941093.1 coordinate 54,866,033, forward strand.
TTTCAATGAAAGACTTAGGTGAAGCTGCCTATGTATTAGGCGTTCGGATCTATAGAGATAGATCGCGAAAATTACTTGGCTTAAGTCAGAGTACATATATAGACAAAGTGTTGAAACGGTTCAACATGTCTGATAGCAAGAAAGGGTTCTTACCAATGTCTCATGGCATATCACTTTCTAAGACGCAGTGCCCTACTACATCTCAAGAGAGTGAACGAATGAGTAAGATTCCATATGCTTCTGCAATTGGATCTATCATGTATGCTATGATATGTACTCGACCTGATGTATCGTATGCTTTAAGTATGACGAGTAGATACCAATCCAATCCAGGTGATGGTCACTAGATTGCCGTCAAGAATATCCTAAAATACTTAAGAAGAACAAATGATTCATTCTTGGTATATGGTGGTGAAGAAGAGTTAAGTGTAAAGGGTTACACTGATGCAAGTTTCCAAACGGATAAAGATGATTTTCGATCGCAGTCGGGTTTTGTGTTTTGTCTTAATGGTGGTGCTGTGAGCTGGAAGAGTTCCAAGCAAGCAACAGTAGCTGATTCTACAACGGAAGCTGAGTAGATCGCAACATCCGATGCATCCAAGGAAGCCGTTTGGATCAATAAATTTATTTCTCAACTTGGAGTTGTTCCTAGCATTGATTGTCCTATAAAGTTGTTATGCGACAACAATGGAGCTATAGCACAATCCAAGGAACCTAGATCTCACCAAAGATCCAAACATATTCTTATAAGATATCATCTCATTAGAGAGATTATTGAAAGAGGCGATGTTAGTATATGCAGAGTGTCAACTGACAGCAATGTTGTTGATCCACTAACCAAGCCGTTAACACAGCAGAAGCATGATGGCCACTGTAGATCCATTGGTATACGATGCATGGATGATTGGCTTTAGTGCAAGTGGGAGATTGTTAGTGAATGCCCAAAAGCTAATCATACGATGATTGTAATTTTGAGTTTTGTTTCATGAAATTAATAAATAAATAAAAGGCATTGCCCAATTTATTATGTATATGTTATATTTTGTGTTTTAATTATTCATAATAAATAACCTTAGAATAATGTATTATAAATGTCCCTAGCTAAATATTATTTTGGGTTTTAAGGTTGAAGTAATATGATAATGACTAGCATATGTAGGGATTCATATAGAGATATTGAATCTGCATATGGGTATAAAATGGAGATTTTGTGTATCGGACGTGACTCGCTATGAGAACACTTCATTGGATGTCATGTGAGTGTCATAAGTGTTTCTCATGTGGTCAATGTACATGTAATTCTTTGACTTGAGAAATATGGAGTTTGCTATGTGTGAGTAATATATTTTGACATTTGTTCTAATCATTCCGTAACTGGGTGACAGAATTATTGTTGGGTATGTTATAAATCACATGGTAGAACTAGCATATATCGAGATAGGATTTTTCCCTCCTTTATGACGGGAGTGATGTCTCTGGGCCCCTTGATAAATATATATACTAAGGAAATGCATGCATGCTCGGATAATTGATATGAGATATCATGATCTGTTTTTTTAGTATATTAGGGAATCAAGAAACTAGAGATTGAACATAACGAGAATGACACATTTAATGTCTCGTGTTCAATCTAGACATCAAGGACAAAGGAATTAAATGTGTAAACTAAAATTGTCTACAAAACGATAATTTGTTGTATCACCAATTCTCGTCATTTGGGTGACGATGATGTATTGCTAGATACCGCTCATCGTTTATAAATATAAATATGAGATTTATAATTATTACCAACATGTTGAGAACCCATTGAGTCACACGCTTTGAACATATTCGAATAAGGAGTTTTAATAGTTAAAACGTTTAGTTATTATATCTGATTTGTATTGATTTAATCTGATTAAATAAAACCAGATATTATTTATGTTGGACATAAATAAAGTTGACTAGGTATGGTTATGTAAGAAAGTGATGGTGCATGGCCACTCTTACACTCAAGTAAGGTGTGGAGATGATGGTGATTTCTTTAGGCCATACTTCCATCACCATATATAATGTATGACATTGTATGCAATTGTTGTTCTTGCAAATCTCTCTAAAAATCACCTACAACTATATGCTCCCTTTCCTTTCTAAGTTTTGAAACCGTGACTAGCATCACGAGAAGGCAAAGGATTCGGATTGTTCGCGTGGATATCGTGGAGGCATCAAGCTTGCTTTGTTGCTGTGATTCAAAGTCTCGTTAACTGTGAGGTATAATTTCGAAACACCCGATTTATTCCAGTTCGTATGGGTCCTTGGAGGGTTACAGTTTTATTTTCTGCTGTGTTTGAGATCCCGTAACCCTACATATCAGGCGTCCAAAAATTCAAACTTTTTAACCCAAAGCGTTTCCGATACGAAGGCCCATTTCCCTAAACCAATTCTAACTGAGGTTATGATTATAGGTAAGCAAGAGAAGTACAAGCAAATGATTTATTGAAATTATGGGCGTTACAATCCTCCCAACCTTAGACTGATTTCGTCCTCGAAATCTATTCCTTCCGTAAGGCACTTCATTACCACTCTTAGCACCTATTCGGTTTCCTCTGTTCCCAAAATGTAGCAAGCTAATCATATATTTCAATGGTGTCATTCTCCCAAAATGGCTGTCCCTTTTCCCGAGGGTTGTCTCTAATCCATTTCATCCTTGAGTTAAAACTCGGTGACATCCTGACGCAACCGCCATGTTGATTCACATAACGACTTTCACATCCAATACACATCCTGACACGCAACACTCACACTAGAGTAACATCCAATATTATTGGAGCAATTTCTAACCATATGATCTCGGTTGCCTCCCAACCTTAAGAGGTTCATATTATCTCAAAAGTAGCTTACGACTTCAAATGACCATTTCTACCAGTGGCACCCAAGGGAAAGTGCTCTTAAACGCTTCTAATCGTCCCTTGAAGAATCACGCTGCGTTACTTTCTTGTCTTCAAGACTACAAATAGCCTTTATAGAAATGGTTCACCCACAACACAACATATGTTGGGATCCTCAAAACTTCCTTAATCAAACCATTGGTCTGATGTTCAACCCAGAAATGTACCGTTACACTCTACAGCTAATCGATTATTCCAAACTCCACAGTGACACGATTCCCAGAATGCATTCGAACATCGATTATCAAATCAGCGGAATCCTTGTTGATTACCGAAATGCCAACGATCAATCCCTAATTACCAACAACTACTCTCCTTAAAGTTACCGACTATCTTGCGAGCATAGATAATTTATCGGATGTGCACTGAAGCACCCCATAGGTTATTATCCTCAAAATAGAGTGTTGATACCTACCCTCAAAATAACTATACCGCAACGTGGGAGTACCGTCAAAATTTTCTTCCCGGATTTGCATTGTCGAATTAAAGTTGACACCTATCATGACACTAAAACTCCAACCTTACATCATTTAACAAACGAAGTACAATATTTCCTTTATTCACAAAGACCCCTTAAAATGATGCACCACCAACACATAACATGATGTCAATATCAACCCATCAATTCAAAACCAACCGTACTCAAGCAATCGCACAAGGCTCAACCCTAAGATTTATCGAAAAAGATCACCTCTTATATATAGGGGTAGCATATAAATCTGATACCTCAATTACTCATGCGTGAATCAATCCAAAACCGAAACCCAAAATTCAAGACTGACCACAAGTCGGACCATCCGACGTTTCAATTCTCAAGGACTCCTCTAGTCCTTAATTACGACTCCTTTCCAGATAGGGTTTTAAATCTATAGCCCTAATGAATTCGAGGGTTTTCAACTAGTATGCCAATTTGAAATTTATAAAACTTTAAAATATACAAGCTTTACAACAATTAATCATGCGGTAAAAATCCACTACCATTCGCTCGATAGGTGTGCAAAATGGTCACCATTGTCATGCATATAAAACCATTTCAAAATTCGTCTGATCAATACTTGCGTTAATAAAGACAATAACAAAAGGTGCGCAACAAAATTTTCAAACGGATTGCCATGGTCCTAACATGCCTCAAGTTAAGTCGTGTATGAAGAATAATTTTATGTATTAAAACAATGGACAACCGAGCGTTTGGACAAACTCCCGAAGAAGAAATCTACGTAATCAAGCTCTAAAAAAATTCTTTTAACCACAATGTGACATGGAAGAAAATTTGCCAATAAGGCCCGCAAGCCTGAGTTTATTTTCTGAAAATTTAACAAGGCAAAACGTGCATGCAATTTGGTTAAACTTAAAGCAATTTAAATCGATTTCAACTCTTAAACTGCAAAATAACATGTTCTTTGTCCCCAGAATAGTGGTTACCATGACATGCATACCGACAACCCATTTGACGCATTGCGAAGACTTGTAATAGTAAAATCAACGACTGAAGCATGTTCAAGACAAAAGTTCAACACAAGACAATATAAACTTTACGTAAGTTTACTCACACCAACAGTACGAATTAATTTAAATTTTAAGTAACGTGCAACGAGATGTACCCATATAAACTATGAGAAATCACACACTATTGAAACTTCCAAAAATAACATAAGGGATAACACTTACTAACAAAATCTCAAGACGTCCCTCACGGTTGCGAAAAGACATGTGCAAGACCCGTATGAGACGAAAATGTTAAACAAGAACTCATGAGTTAGCACACACAACAAATTAATTATACGCGTTTCCAAAATTTTTTCTACACGATGCAAACTGTCGTAAAATAAAACTCCATATGACTCGATTGAATCTTTTATAAAACTCATCGACGGTAAAACCAAACGATGTCAAAATTTCCATTTCCCAACATAAAAGTATAAGGCGACTATATGTCTAAAATTGTTAAAATTCTAAGACCACAACGTAAGATAAAGCGACCCTTTTCAACTAAACCTACATGGAACACGACACCCAATAAACTCGTAAATTTACACGCAATAAAATTAAAACTCACGCATTTCAAAGTACACTCACGCGCCCAAAACGTCGCAAAAAAATATCCCATAAAATTCAACACGACTCGTACAGACTAAATTCCCAGGAAAATTCCGACTCAAGAACATGGGAACAATTCTTCCTTTAAAACCTTAACATACGTGGAGGAGATCCAATGTCAAGGTTAAAAATTCCACAGTTACTTGCCCAATACTCCAAATAATATTAAAACACGGATATTACAATATCCGAAAATAGTGTTAGACACGAAACGGGGATAAAGAGATTTTCAATAAGATATTTGCAACCACGTGCAACAATCATACATGTTTAAGCTCACGGTTTAAAATTTGATGAGAGCTAAATGCTTTACCAAGGCTTCGTAACATAACTCACTTTATACTTTGAAAACATGAGAAAACAATTTATGCAAACTTATTTAGAAATAGATTTCGTGCATAAATTTGGTCGGCTCGCGGCATCCTAGGTCCACACTTCCCAATTTCCTAGCCACGCTATCATCAACTGGATGCATCAAACATCCCTAAGCAATAATCACACCAATCTGATTAACTTACAATATCTTCTTAAAATAGAGTCTAATTATCAAGCCTATGGTTCTAATTTCAACCAATAACCCGACACCAAAATGGTCAACATAATGCATTCATCGCACTTAACTATCACTCCAAAGTGACAATGCTATAAATATCAACTCTTCTATTGACTACACACTTAGAAACTCATTTACTACCCCAACGGTCATCCTACCAAGGCAGTTCAAAGGTACACATGTAACATGTAGGTTCACCATAACACTGGCCAGATGCCATTATGAACGTACCGTACATGTTCATCCTGGATATCCTCGACAAGTTTCCCGTTTCTAGCGGCTCTATCAACCCCAAAGTATCTTATCTTAAGGTACCTAATGGTGCAACTTCACTTTCGATCACTTAAAAGAACACTGGTTTGAGTCTAGGTGCTAAAAATCAACACCTAATTCTCTCAAACTTAAGCTATGATACCAACTTGTAACACCCTCAATTTGGAAAGAGCAACTAATTAAAATTTTCGATATTACGTCAAACAAAAGATGATTTTTCTTCCTATAAATCAAAACTTGATACATTTCCAAAATAAAAATTAAACCTCATCAATCAAAACTCCAGTCTTACACAAGGACAGAAACCTAAGTCGGTGTTACTTAACCCCAAACATTAGTTACTCTTCTCAGACAGATGCGGAAGACTTCAACAAGCTAAGCACACCTCGAGCACACAACTAGCTCTCCTCTCTTCACAGTGTCACGAGGACTATTCCCAACCGAACCTGTTGCGCATGCCGACAAACAAAAAGGTTAGGCTAACACCTAGTGAGTTCAAGAGTTTTTAGCATGAATAAATATATCGTTGACAGGAAGGGATGCAATTAAAATCATACTCTTTCGAAATGATAAGCTTCAATCATGAAAACGATTTGTTGTCCAATAATATACATTTTAGGCAAAGGAACCACCATTATAAACGTTTTCCAATCCAAACTATTTTAAGGGTGAAGATCCCAATATAAAACGTTCTTTCGTAAATTAAATTCAACCAAAACTCACTCCAAATGAGAATAGAAATCAAACTCCCAAGTGATGAAAACGGATAAAACTTTATATCCCGAAACACCCAAAACACGGGTGGGGCGTAATACTCAACCCATAAATCATATACATAAATTCCGTAAGTGTAAAACGTCACCTGAAACATGGATACTAAACACAATACCCAAAACAACACTTTTCAGTGACGGGGGAAACCCGATTCCATAAGATGTGACGGTACACAAAGTAAGCCCCATTTCATGTTGTTAAGACTAGTCATAGAAACAAGCACACGCAAGGGATGTCAGGCTTGGTGGATTTAAACTTACACCCACGGAATGTCAACTTCAACCGCGAAAGGTCCTTACGTTGAGTTCCTCATCCAATATAGTGTACTAGCACGTAGGACTTACAGCCCAATTTGATGCATAAATGTGCCTCAATGTGGAAAACTAGCGTTCCATCATTGGACATAATGATTCCAAGCGCAAGGGATGTTAGGTTCGGTAGCTTTAAACGTACACCTACGAGATATCAACTTCAACCATAAAAGTTCCTTACGTTGAGTCCCTCATCCAATATCGCAACCAAAGCTCGCTATCAAAACTGGACAAATGTCCTAAAACCCAATCATTATAAAATATCGAGCCACATGCTCAAACAACCAAATGACTCATTGTCAAAGGAAATAAAATGCAATAAAATGCACTCGACCAACATTTATGAAAACACGTGCTCCAAAGTACACGAGCAACTCCGACACAACTTAGAACAAGATAGATCATTTCCCAAACAAGATTATACCATAGACACGTGCTCAATTGCTCGAAATTTACTCTTTTAAATACTTAAATTGCATCTTTTTCCCAAAACAAAGATTTGAAGTTTCCAAAATGTTTGCATGGTCGGAAATGACCAAAACCCAAGGACTCATCCATTATTGTTTTCAAACCTCTCATAACCCAAATTATGCCTATTTCCAACCAACACAGAAATGCATTTTACCAAATAATCTTCATGCATGAAATGAGTTAATAACACACTTTAGTTTATGACTTATTTATCAAAATGCCCAAAAGTCCCAAATGTGGGTGTTTTATAAGTTTATAAAGTTAAACACTTTCAAATAACCAAAACTTATCAAGTGATCAACAGTTAACAATTTCATGTAAAACATAAAACACTTTAAAATGAACATTTTGACATGTACAACGTTTTCAAAAATCAACTTGAACTCACCTTGCTAGATTTAGGCTAAATCTAGATTTTACCCCAACTTGAGCTTCCTTGAAGAAATCTGAATCCTCAAGCCAAATCTTCCAAAACTTAGATCCATAAGTTTTCAACCATCAAAATTCACCTCCAACCATTTAGAATAGTTCCCCAAACATTTTACATGAAGATCACAACCTATACTAAAACCCTAATTTCTCATAGATGAAGAAAAGAGAATATTACCTTGATCCCAACGTGCATCTACCAATAATAAACTTCCAAGGCCCCAAATATGAACCTCAACCTTCAAGTCTTCAAAAAGGGTGAAAAAGGGTTTGGGAGAGGTTTTGATGAAGCCCTAGAAGATGAGGATGAGATGGTGAGCTCCAAACCTTCGTATCAAATTCCTAGCTTGGTGAGGAAGATCCTCCATAAAATCCAATGTTTTGAGGTTTCAAAAACAAGAAAACCCTAATTGGACCTAAAGGTTCGTTTGAGAGAGAAGGAGAAGGAATACGTGAAGAATAAATGAAAGAGGGATGAAAATTCGGGATTTAAATAAGTTTGGGGCTGACCGCGACTGTGCCCGGCGGCAATGCCCATGGCACAGTCACATGGCACTATCGCTGGGATCGAGCCACCCGTGGTACAAAACCCGCGACATTGCCCCGCGAAAGTGACATCCTGTCACAATCGCGGGCATTGTCGCCCGACTCCCACAACTCTCGGTACAGGGGCCGCGATTGTACCCCACGAGAGTGACATCTATCACAATCGCGGACATAGTCGCCCAGGGTATATCATGAGTCCAAAAATTCAAACTTTTTAACCCGAAGCGTTTCTGATACGAAGGCCCATTTCCCTAAACCAATTCTAACTGAGGTTATGATTATAGGTAAGCAAGAGAAGTACAAGCAAAGGATTTATTGAAATTACGGGCGTTACAAGCTCCGTTGAACTTACCATGAACAGTAGTACTACCAGGGTCCACAGACCCAACAACTCTACTTTGGCTACCAAGATGGTCACGGTTGCAAGTGTTAATAGAAATTTTACCGGAAGAGTCGATTTCATTTTCATTTTTGGGGATTCGCCCTAATTTCATCATTAGGTAATTCAGAGGACAAATAATTAGTTTGAAAAATAATTGAATCAAAGAAATTTAAAGAATTTATTTCACTAGAGTTATAACTTGGTTGATTTGCACTCATTTTGAAAGGAAATATAGTTTCGTAAAACTTCACATCTCTAGAAATAGTAATTTGCTTTGAATCCAAACTATAAAGTCTGTAGCCCTTCTTGAAATTAGAGTAACCAAGATGAACACATTTTTCAGATCGAGAAGAAAATTTATCAGACACAGTAGGTTTCACACCAAAACATAAACACCCAAAATTTCTAAGATGAGATAAAACAGGTGCAAAACCAAACACAAGCTCATAAGGACTCTTTCCATTTAACACAGAAGAAAGAGTTCGTTTATAAAATAAGTAGCTATTAAAACACAATCATTCCACATGTTTAATGGAACATTTCCTTGAAACATTAATGCTCTAGCCACATTCAACAGATGTCTATGCTTGCGTTCAACCACCCCATTTTGTTGAGGAGTATAAAAGCAAGTAGTTTGATGAACTATACCATTGGATTTAAAAAACTCACCTAACTTGTTATTAATGAACTCGGTACCGTTATCACTTCTGAACATTTTAACACGTTTCCCAAATTGTGTTAACAGTAAACTGTGAAAAGCAACAATGTTATCAAAAACTTCATCCTTGCTTTTCATCAAGTACACCTAAACAGATCTAGTGTAATCATCAACAACAGTCAAGAAAAACCTATAGCCCTCTCTACTTTGAACACGATAGGGTCCCCATAAGTCTAAATGAACTAATTCTCTAAGAACTTTGGAGGTATGATTGCTTAAGTTGAACTTATCTCTGGTTTGTTTTTCCTTATGGAAAATATCACACGGTGGAGATGCATGCTCACTGCCAAGATCAAGGGTGTCCTTCAGGACCCCAATAACTTGATCAACCGGATGACCCAATCTGCTATGCCACAACTGGCCTGAGACATAACACATAATGGACATATTAGACTTATTAGGAGAAACCTTAGAAGTATGTGAGTCAGAAGACTCATCCTTAGACATTTGATCAAAAAAAATATAAACCTCTTTGTTCGCTACCAGTCCCCACAATTCTCTTGTGAAGAGAACTCTGAATAAGGTAACATTTGTACTCATCAAACCCCACAAAAATTTTGTTATCTCTAGCAATTTTATGAACAGATAAAAGATTAACATGAAAGTCAGGAATGACAAGAACATCAAATAAAATAACTCCATTATTAAGTCTATAATTTCCAATGTGATTAATCTTAGCTTCATCTCCATTATGTTGGGTAACTATAAGATTTAGGTCAGAAATATCAACAATATTTTCAAGTTGAGAAGTGGAGGAAGTCATGTGTTGATCTGCTCCAGAATCAATTATCCAACCAGGTTGAGAGAAACTAGAGGAGGAATTAGCTATATTTATCATATTGACTGTAACACCCGAAAATTCTCAAGGTAAGTATTTGTTCCCTTAATACATTAATTGTGCCTATGTGAGAATATGAACTTTATATGCATATGATCATTATTATAATGTTATGATGTCGTCTGGTTAGTATAATCTTTATAAAATGTTTAGACCTCGCACTCGTGATCGAATTTGGCTAAGTTTTTGGGCTAAGGTGAGAGTGGCGCGAGAGTGCCACGCGATAGTGACACTGTCACTATCACCGGTCACTCTCGCGGGAGATGTACCGAGAGTGGGGGGTTGGGTCGCGATAGTGACAAATGTCACTATCGTCGGGCATATTCGCGCGGTTTGTACCGCGGGTGACTTGAGAGCCTCGCGATTGTGACTCGCGATAGTGCCCTTGGCACTATCGCCGGGCACTCTCGCCGTCGGGGTGTAGGGGCTTTAAATGAATTCTATATGATTTCAACCTCATTTATCTCAAACCCTCTCTTCTCATTGGCGATTTTGGGAGCCTCCAAACCGAATTCTTCCTCTCAAAACCCTAACTCTCATAAATACAACTCTTCTTGGTGGTTGGATCTTCACACTTGCAATAACTCCTCTCAAGGTCAACTTCTAGGGTTCATAAAGCTCAACTTCTCATCTCCAAGTTCATCCTTCAACTTCTAGGGTTTTCTATCTTTTCTAGGTTTTGGTTCAAAACCTAGATTGTGAGTTTACTAACCTTTGTTAAAACTAGATACACATCATGTCTTTCTATTTGTCGTTATTTATCTCTATATGTTCAAGTATTTGGGTTTTTCTCATGAAGATGTGTTGGGAATGTGATTACATGTGATATGCCATGTTTTACCATAAATGTACAAGTATTTGGGACTTTTCTCTTGAATATGTAATGGGTGTACTTTGGTATGATAAATGTATGCATATCTCGGTGTTGAGATGGTTTCTAGTTAGAATCCCTTTTTGATGATATATTTCATATGCATGATGAGCATGATTATTGTTTGAGTCTCATGATGGACTTATGTGTTAGGATGGTAACATTGTACCCATTGTTGGTATCGAAATGTGTTGGGTGAAATATACCTCTAGACCTCCTATGATTTATGTTGGACGAACCAAGTCAGTAGACACTAGGAGGATGTAGTCTTGGGCACCACTGTGATGGTATGTGCCTAGACCTCCGCCATTCGAGGAATTTCCTTTGTTGTAGTCCTCGGGTGTGCCGGGCCTTTCGGGTGTCTCTTGGTAGATGACATCAAGGTATATCGACTCTTTGGGTGGAACTTGATTGGTGTTATGGGTCTCCCCTATTGACTCCACATATGTTGAACTCTGGTTAACTGCTGATAAAAAGTGTAACTGTTCATGCATGCTTATTATTGTTCAACTCACTAGGTTTTTTGGCCTAACACTTGTATGGTGTCGATGTGTATCTCAGGTTCTAGCGGCGCCGGTTCTAAGCTGGCATAGTGGCTTAGGTGAGAGCTTGGGGAATACTTGCAAATGGACATTCCTTGGATAGAAGAACTTTTGGGACTATAGATAACAACCCTTTTGTAATCTCTTTTCTAGTTGTAGAAATTAGATTAGTTGGTTGTTAATTTATTGTCCGTTGGAATTACAATTGTGATTAATCAGGCTTATATATTTCCCCATTTTTGGGAGGCTCTTGCTATGGCAATTATATACCACACGTCCGTTTTTTTCGGATTTTTGTTATCCCTATTTTTAGGGTGTTACATTGACAGAGAACATACCTGCCATATTAACAGAAATGTTCTCAGACTATTTTTGATCAAGAAGAGAGAGTAACTTGTTGATTTGATCCTCTGTGAGAGATGTTGAGGTGTTTTGACCACAGCCAGAAGTATCCGTAGAACAGACATTACTTGATAAAGGCTTAAAAGATTGACTGTTTTTAGACTTTGTGAACTGAAAATCTTTTGGAAAACCAATTAATTTGTAGCATCTCTCTATAGTGTGCTCAGTCACTCCACAATGTTTGCAAAGGAGTGGAGGCTTCCCTCCCTTTTTCTTATTATCATTAGTTTTTCCAAAAAAAGCAGTATGTTGACCTTTAGTATCAAAAGATCGAGTCACCCCATGATGTGATTCTTCTCTAGATACTAAATAAAAAGTAGTTTTAACACTAGGAAGAGGATCAGTTGTTAAAATATTACTACATATATGAGTGTAAGTATCATCCAATCCCATCAAAAACTGCATAAGTTTTATCAACTGATTATGTTTTGAAAAATCATGAGCAACATTGCAAGTGTATGAAGGCAACTTAACCAAGGCATCAAACAACTTCCACAGTGCATTAAGCTTGTGGTAGTAGTCAGAAACAGATGCACCACTTTGTAAGAGAGAGTTAATTTTTTTGATGCAAGTTGAATGTAACAGATCCATCTATTTTATCATAAGTTTCTTTTAACTCAACCCACACTTCAGAAGCAACACGAGAAAAAACTTGACTAACAAACAGATCATCATAGATAGAGTTAAGAATCCAGGATAAAACAACAGAGTTACACCTATCCCATTGTTTTCCTAAGACGTCATTATCAGTAGAACGAACAACAGAACCATCTATGAAACCAAGTTTGTTCTTAGTCTCTAAAGCAATAATCATAGCACATGACCAAACCTTATAGTTTTCAGTACCATTAAGGGGGCGTTTGGTTCGTTGGATTCCGCCGGAATCTGATGGAATTAGAATGGTGGTTATCCATGGAATGGAATTGAATTCCATGAATTCCTTCAAATGTGGATTTGGTCATTCCTTCACAAAAGTGATGGAATTGAATTCCATTCCATCCAATATTTTGAAAATGACAAAAATACCCTCTTAACAAAATTAAAACCCATCAGATGTGGATTTCCTCTCTCTCCTCTCTCTCCCCTTTCTCTCCCATCTCTCTCTCTCCTCTCCCTCCTCTCTATCTCTCTCCTATCTTTATCTCTCTTGCCTCTCTCTCTACCCGCTCCCTCTCTCTCCTCTCTCTCTCCCCCTCTCTCTCCCCCTCTCTCTCGGCTTTTAAAAAAATAAAAATAAAAAAATAAAAATAAAAGAAAGGGTATTTTTGTCATTTTTCAAAATTCCATTCCAATTCCTTTGCAAACCAAACAGACAAATTCCAATTCATTTGACTTATTACATTCCATTCCTGCCAACCAAACACTTGGTCAAACTTGATAACATTTCATTCCAATTCCTTCCAGATTCCAATTCCTTAGACAAATTCCATTCCTTCAGAAATCATTCTGCGAACCAAACGCCCCCCTAAGTTTCATGGTTAAAATAGATGCTCGTGAAGTATCACTAGGATGAAGATAAAGATGATCCCCAAAATCCAGTTTAGCAATCAAAGATCGTTGTTCTGGTTCTTTGGAAGATTCTACTCCAGTCATAGTGATAAAACAGCAGAAGACAAACAACACACGCAAGGACAAAATCTGGATAGCTTAGAGACAGGATTCCTTGCCACTCGATAGGTGGTAAGTCAAGCCAACTATACAGATGTCCAAAAATAAATGCACATCGAGAAAAGGGAAGAGAGTACTTACAGTGGAGAGAGGAGGAGAAGCCTAAAACAACTTACAGAACAGTCATCAGTCGAGAGCACAACGGAAAAATGAGACCAGATTTGGAACCTTAGGAAGGATCCAAATAAGCAATAGCAAAACCACAGGTAGATCACACAAACTTGAACAAACACTGAGACTAAAGGAAACTTCCACAGAACTCAGATCCACATGAAAAAAAATGAACAAAAAACAATAACCTCAAACTAGCATATCTAGCTATTGAAAAGAAAAAAACATAAAACGAAGGACCACAAATTTCCCTTCAGTGAACTCGTACACACATACGATTACAGACGAGATCTAAGGATCAAGTCAAAGTTCACGTCACAGGAAACAAGGCACTCAACCAAGACGCAAACAGAAACCAGGAACACTTAACGAAAGCAAATGATTCTTTAGTGAATCTAAAATGAAATAGATGAGGTTTAAAGACCAAATCTAAGATTCACGTCACTAGAATCACTTCTCAGTAAATGTAATCCAATAAAAGAAAAAACTGAAACAAAAATATGAAATACAGATACTTAGATGATAACAGATCTAAGTGAATAATAAGAGGACAGGAAATAGACCTTCAACAACAAACACTAAGAGACCAAACGAACGAAGGTCCTTAATCCTTACCTTGAACCGAGATCTATGGAAGATCTGATTCACAAAGAGCAAGGAAAATAGATGAAGTGTAAGGGAAAAGGAGTAGATCTGACCTACAGAAAAGGATCAGATCTAACTCAATACAGACCACAAGACACACAACAGATATTTGACGAAAAACAACCTTCTGGACAAGATCTAACAAGATCATATCCAAACAAGGAGACATCAGATTTTTTTAAAAAAAAGGAGAGAACTGAGATCTTATGAAAAACACACAAAAAAAACGCAATCTCTGAATCAGATCTAGAAAGTCCAGATCTAGAGATCTTATGAAACACAAAAAGGGTTGAAGACACTAAAACGTCACAGTCCTTTGAGACAAACCACACAAGCTCTTTATCAGATCTAGAAAGTTCAGATCCAGAGTTTGAAGGTGAACAATCCTTTTAAAAACGAAAAGGAGAAAGAAGATCTCAGATGAGAAAATAGATTACCTATACAACTCGAAGGTCATATAGTGATTTTAAAAGAAAACGAAAGGAAAAACAACGAAGGAGAAGGAAGAACTTACCTGTCGAAGATCTCAGATGAGAAAACAGATTACCTGTCGTCGCCGATGATGATGATCTCAGAAACAATCAAAGCCAACTCTAGCTTTGATACCATCTTAAAACTAGTAAATGAATGATTACAACTTTTACTTACAACTATTAGCTAATACAAATGAATCATCTTCAAAAGATTTGAAGATGATGAACTAATACAAACCCTAGACTAGAGAGAGAAAATCTGGAATTATACGTAAAAATGAAAAAATGATCTGAATGAATCTTAACACGGGTGAGAGACTCGTTTTATAACACTTTAATATTGCAAATCAGTCCTTGCAACTTAATCCCCTGATTAACATAAATTGCTCCGCTACCCTTGAGACTTCTACAAAAGTGATGTACAGTCCCTTATGTCCTCAAATATCAGCTTTAGTCACTTTCAACCCCTGAACTCCTAATAAAACACAAAACAAACAAAATAAGTTAGAAAAGATATCAAGATTGGTCATATTAAAACTTATCTTTCAACATGAGACCAAACGATTTAAATCAACTATGAATTGAATACATAATCGGGTTTGTTGTTTTAGTTTGAAAAATACGAACACAACAGTTTGATTTTAGTTTCGAACCACAACAAAACGAGTCTTGAACAAACATTAAAAAATCTTGAAACGAGAAAAGAACTAAACGGGACCAAATTATATTCGGTTGTGACCAAGGTTGGTTATTTGGATGAATTATTTATGTTTTTTTGTAGTCGGTCTTCCATTTTTATAAAGTAGTTACATATATGTATTTTCGGAATGGTTACTTTATTATGGACTAGTTTTTTTATAAGTAATAAGAAAATTCAAAACTTATGTTTGAAATTAAATAAAAAATTATAATTATCTGTATTAATTATTCTGATTTTTATTTCGGAAACTTGAGTTTTCAAAGAGAAAATTTACATATCCAAAATAAAAATTCACCTCGTGAAACTTTATTGCTATCACACGGACCAATTCTCAATACTCTCCAAATATTTGACTGAAATTGATACATTCTATATTTATTTCTACGACAAGAAACAATAGCGAAAATAATCAAATATTTAACATAAGGGATTAAAATCTCACTTATATACCACCAGCCTATTCTTTTATCCCTACCTCACTATACACCTTATAAGAGACCGTATATATAAATAGAATTAACCATTAATAATTTGTATTTAATAGATGTTGTACTCTTGAAATGTAAGAGTTTCACCTAAATATTTTATAGAGTGAATTGTGGATTTGGTCCCGGTGGTTTAGTCCTCATTCTATGTTTATTGTAGACTTGGTCCTTATGGTATTCAATTTATTTTGGTCATGGTTCTTCTGACTAACACTTTCATTAACTTTGTTAAATCAAGGACCATTTTAGTCATTTTGCCTATTTTTATCCTTTTTTGATAAGAAAAATATAAACAATATTTTTATACACACAAACACACATGCATACACACATGTATATATATATATATATATAACGATATTAAAATAAATAAAATAAGATATTATTGTATGATTTAATTGTTTAATTTTTTTAAATTAATTATATTAAATACGATTTAATTTTATTATTTTATTGTAATTGTGAAAAAATATATAGTTTTATTGTTTTAATGTAATTAAAATTTCAATTTAAACAAATCAGATCATAAAACTATATTTTATTTATTTAGATCGAATAAAATAAAATATGGTTTTATGATTTGATTTATTGAATTAAAATTTTAATTAAGTTAGAGACGATTTAATTATATTGTTCTTTTACTATCATTGCAACAAACAAACTTATTGTTTATATTTTAACACCAAAAATCATTGAAAACCGTTGAGAAATGAACTATAATTTTATCATCTTAAAATTAGAAGCTCCAATTTTCATATTGTTTTTCAGTCAAAAACTCAAAATCAATTTTCATATTGATTTTAGTATGATAAAATTAAAGTTCATTTCTCAACGGGTTTTAATGATTTTTTTGTGTTAAAATATCAACAATAAGCTTGTTTGTTGCAATGATAATAAAAGAACAATATAATTAAATCGTCTTTAACTTAATTACAATTTTAATTCAATAAATCAAATCATAAAATCATATTTTATTTTATTCGCTCTAAATAAAATAAGATATAGTTTTATGATCTGATTTGTTTAAATTAAAATTTTAATTACATTAAAACAATAAAACTATATATATTTTTCCACAATTACAATAAAATAATAAAATTAAATCGTATTTAATATAATTAATTTAAAAAAAAATAAACAATTAAATCATACAATAATGTCTTATTTTATTTATTTTAATATCGTTATATATATATATATATATATATATATATACATGTGTGTTTGTGTGTATAAAAATATTGTTTATATTTTTCTTATCAGAAAAGGACAAAAAATAGGCAAAATGGCTAAAATGGTTCTTGATTTAACAAAGTTAATAGAAGTGTTAGTCAGAAGGACCATGACCAAAATAAATTGAATACCACAAGAACCAAATCCACAATAAACATAAAATGAGAACCATGGTTAAAGAAATCACTAAACCACATGGACCAAATCCACAATTCACTCTATTTTATAAGATAGTTACAGATATATAGACTTGAAATCACACGGGAGAAAAATAGATTTGGTTTAAAATGTGACAAGTATTTTCCCGACATAAGATCAATTTTGACAAATTAACATCACTCCCAAAATTGAAGGTTGTGTTGTATCAAGTGAATGTTCATAAGAGACATTAATTTTGAAAACCAGGTAAGAGAGAGAACGGAGAAAAATATAGCATGACCGATGACAAATTAAAAAGAAATAAAATAATCATTTTTCTATAATTTATTGAGCTCTGATTTTGATTATATTTTGTATATTTACTTTTTAAAGATTTTTGGGTAATTAATTTAGTTTTAAAAATAAAGATATAATAAATTAGAAAATCACCTTGCACCACATTTTCACCGATATCTTTACGGCCTTTGATTTGATGGAATGTTTTTGAGAGATTTGAAGGGTTTGAATTTGAAATCTTTGGTGTGTTTGGTTTGTAAGATTTGAAATAGAATTGAGTATCATTATTTGTTAAAAAAATTATAAAAATAATAAAATTATCTTTTTACTAATTGATTATCAGAAAACAAAGTTTTTAACATACTTTTAAACATCATTATATACAATTCTTACGAAATCCCGCAAAATCCCAACCTCCCCCGTGGGATTTCAAAACCCTGTGTTTGATGGGTTTCAAAGAAATTTTAGGATTTAAAATCCGAACAATCATTAAAACCAAACACGGTATTGGAATGGATTTGAATTTCAAATCCCCCAAATTCTTTCCATTCGTACAAATCAAACGGACTCGTAGAGGACGTTTGATTCACATAATGGAATTTGATGGAATTGGAATCCATCGAAGAGATTTGACTTTGAAGGAATTAGAATAGCATTTGTCTACGCGTTTGGTTGGTAGGAATTCAATTCCTTCACTTAAGTAAAAGAATGATGAATTCCTTAAATTGTGGAATTAATTGGAATTGGAAGGACTCCATCACTTTCATTCCGTGAACCAATGGACTTGGAATTTGGTCAATGGAATTGGTCATTCTAATTTCTTCCAATTCCATGAACCAAACAGTCCCTTAGAGTGTGTTTGGTTCACGGAATGGAATTTGATGAAATTGGAATTTATCGAAGGAATTTGACTTTGAAGAAATTAGAATGAAATTTGATGGAATTTGATCACACATTTGGTTGGTAGGAATTCAATTCATTCACTTAATCCAATGAATGATGAATTCCTTAAATTGTGGAATTCAATGGAATTGGAATGATTCCGTCGTTTTCATTCCATGAACCAAGCATGGACTTGGAATTTAGTCAATGGAATTGACCATTCCAATTTCTTCCAATTCCATGAACCAAACAACCTTTAGGGGGTGTTTGGTTCGCATGATTCCGATGGAATCTGAAGGAATTGGAATGATCAATTCCATTGACCAAATTCCATTCAGGCGTTTGGTTTACATATGGAATGGAATTGAGTTCCACACATTCCACCATTCATGGATTTGGTCATTCCATCATAATTGAGAAGGAATTCAATTCCATTCCATCCCATTTTCTCAAAAAGACAAAATTACCCTCATCTTCCCTACTTGATTTACCCAGACCTATATGAACCTATGCCGACTACCGTTGATTTGAACCACCGCCGACCACCACCGGTCTGAACTACCACCGACCACCGTCGACCATCACCGCTCTAAACTACCATCGACCACAGGTGACCACCACCGCTCTGAACTACCACCGATCACCACTGACCACAACCAATCTGAACTATCACCGACCACCACCGATCTGAACCGCCGCCAACCACCACCGTTGTGAACCGCCGTCGACCACCACCAGTATGAACCGCCGCCGACCACCATCGATCTGAACCGCCACCGACCCTCACCGTTCTGAACCGCCGTCGACCCTCATCGATCTGAACCGTCGTCGACCCTCACCGATCTAGATCGCCATCGACCACCACCGTTCTGAACCACCGTCGACCACCACCGACCCTCACCGTTCTTAACCACCGTCGATCGTCACTGATCTGAACCGCCCGACCACCACCGTTCTGAACCGCCACCGATCTGAACCACCGTTCTGAACCGTTGCCGACCACCACCGATCTGAACCGCCGTCGACCATCATCGATTTGAACCACAACCAACCACCACCGATCTGAACCACCGCCGACCACCACCGATCTGAACCACAATAGTTAGATTTCGATTTCAAAAGTTTCAAAAAGGGTATTTCGGTCATTTACTAATATTTCATTCCAATTCCAAAGTTACATTATATGAACCAAACGGACATATTCCAATTTCTTTAACAGATTTCTTTCCATTGTCTGTCAACCAAACAGGTGGTCAAACCTGATAACATTCCATTCCAATTCTTTCAAAGTCAAATTCTTTTGACAGATTCCATTCCATCCAAAAACATTCTACGAACCAAACGCCTCCTTAGTTTTCCTTAAATAAGGAAGTAGATGCATTACTTTTTGAGACGTAGATGATTCAATCAGAATTAATTTAATAGCCAAAAGTAATGCATTTCGTTTTGAAAAAAGTTATTTTTCATCGAGACCCAACCTTCAAGGGTGTTCCAGAAAACCGTCGGACCATTTAACTAGTCTGGTCCGTCTGTGGTTTGAACTTTTTTTGAGCGGTTTGGACCGAACTGACCACCAAAATATACATGTATTAATTATATTTAGTTTTCATTGTATGCTCAACTATTATGACCTAAATTAAAAAAAAAAGTTCGTCCAAGACATATTCCAAGTTGGTAAACTTGCTTAACTCATTTTTCAACTTGTTTAACGTTTTTTTATTTTATTTTGTAGATAGATGTTTTTTATAATTTGGTATAATATCTTTTTTAATAATGTTATTTTAGTAGAAATTTTAATTTGATTTTATGCTTTTAAAACCTATAATAGACCCAAACCGTTTAAAACAGTCATATCAGACCGTCTTTTTGTGGTCTGGTTTAACTGATTTGATCATTTGCTGGTAAACTGCTCGGTTTAGAAAATTTCTAAACCACCATTGCGGTTTGGTTTGTGGTTTAGAAGGTTAAACCGACCAGACCGGACCGTAAACACCCCTACCACCCCTAGATACCTATTTTACAAAATATAAAAGAAAAAGAAAATCATAAATAAAAGAATTTAGTAAAAACTATAGAGTAAACTACAAGTTTGGTTCCTATGTTTATGTAAATAACATTGTTTGTCCCTTCAATTTTGAAATTACAAGAGGGCCATCGTGGTTTGCAAAAATGTATGAATTTGGTTCCTCCCTATAACGGTCGTAAAAAAATTCCATTAAACAAGGAACATTTTCTTTCTTATATCGGTTTTTTTGTCTTTTACCCAATCAAAATCAATTTTATGTTTTTGGTCCTTGTGATTCTTGATTGAGTAAAAAAAACAATTTTTTTTTTATTAAAAGAATGAAAATGTCCTTCATTTAACGGACTTTTTTAACGGTCATTAGAGGGAAGGATCAAATTTAGACGTTTTGGCAAACCACGATGACCATTTTGTTTTCAACATTGTATGGTGGAAAAATGTTATTTTTGACAAACCATGTGAACCAAATTTGTAGTTTACTCAAAATTATATTTACGTGGAAAAAAGTACACCCCTAGATCTTGAATGAGTTATACATTTTTTACACTAAAGGTTGTTTACTAAACGAGATCATTTACCTTATTGATTGAGCATGACAATGACTAAGAAGCTTACCCGGTAAAAGACAAGGTAAGGATCAATAGTCTTACCTGGTAAGTGTGAGAAACGACTTTTACCCGGTAAACACTTACCCGGTAAGATATAAGGTAGGGGTTGTTTACTAAACGCTTACCTGGTAAGTGCTTACCAGGTAAATTTTCTCACCGGGTGAACATGATAAGGGCCAAGAATCTTACCCAGTAAGAGCAATGATAAGGAAGGAGAGTCTTACTCGGTAAGTAAGGGTGACGACTTTTACCCGGATAAATGCTTACCGGGTAAATTGTTGCATACGATACCATTTTGATTACCACAATCTTACCCGATAAAATAAATTATAGTGTTGACTCATACCGGTAAGTGCTTACCCGATAAACATTTGAGTAAATGTGCCCTTACAGGGTTTAAGATGCTTACCAACAATCAATTTTCATGGTCTAGGATGTTATACAATAAGGTAAATGAAGGTGAATCTCTTGCCACTAAGCACTTATCTGGTAAGAATTTGGTAAATGTCCCCCAACTCTATTTAGAGGTAATTTAATCATTTTATCTATTAATTAATTTTTTTAAAACACCGGTGTTCTCTCCTCATTAACTTGCGACTCGCTTGCAACCTTTCTTGCCGTAGTCCATCTACGGCCTCCACCACACTTGCAAGCTTCCCCCAACTCGAGCATAATTGCAACACAATGACCACCAAGATGGGTTTTGTGTAAATAATCTTATCCACTGCGAGATGGGGTTTCAAAACGTTTTGCCATTTGCATCTTTCATATAAAATAATATTCACTTCAAAATCTTTGCTCACGTTTTGCCTTCTTGAACCTGCTTTGCTGTGGGTGGAAATGGAGATGGTGGCCATATATGGTGTGTTTTGTATGTGCTTTGTTAGATCCATAGCCTTAGCTGTTGGTCATTTTGTAAAAGTATTGTCAAGAAATCTGCCCTAAATAAAAGACAAGTGTTGACTTATGTATCAATATTAAGGGGTTGTTTGTTTTTAAAAAAAAAAACTCTTAATGGCTCTTAAGTCTGAATCGTTCAGGCATTTCTTATTAATCATAACTAAAATAAGACTTCAGACTTTAGACCTCTTAAAAAACAAACGACATCTAAGATTCACTCGGAACTCGGAAGATAACTTCCAAGTTTATTCAGAAGGCGCTCTTTCTGAACAAATACAACCACTTAGTAGATCATCAACACTAGGAAGATTTATTATATGCTGATAAAGTGGTCCCCACCAAAAGCGGTTACTGCACTTTACACATATCCAAAACTTATTGGAGCAAGCTTTCCTAACCTATTATGGCGCATATAAATAGATAGCTTGGGGTCTTTTCATTTGTAACATTGAAACCTTTTGAATCATCTTTTGAGAACTTTCCTGTGAGCTAATTTGTTCTTCGATGCTTCTCTCGGTTTCTATAATCAACTCAATCTTTTAAGATCCGTGAGAATTGAATCACATGACACTGATGTTCTTACTATTGTATTCATATTATCTGTTGACTATTGTTATATTAACTTTATGCAATTCAACTCTAAATCTGTTAACATCAATTCAATTGAGATCTTGGATCAACAATATGTGTGTATGCGTGTGTGTGTATATATATATATATATATATAGATAGATAGATAGAGAGAGAGAGAGAGAGAGGGGTTTAGGGGAAAACCTCAAAAAAAAAATGGACTTCATAGCGGTTGCCCGGGTTCGAGCCCCACTCGCAGCATTGTGGCCACGGGATGAATGTCCGCGGGCCATAGACCTGTTTTCCAGGAGATTAGTCCGGGCCCAAAGTGGTCTGGGATACTCCTTTACCAAAAAAAAAAATTACTTGTATGAACAAGTGCATACCGTCCAGATGAAGAACTACTAGAGTGTTCCTCATTTTTCCCTTTTTTTGAAGTTTTCCACTGAGCCTGACCATATATATATATATATATATATATATATATTCGGCAAATAAAATTCTTGTGTCCTGCTCACTTTTGGTTTTGGTGAGGATTGAATTCCTGACTTCTTGGGAGGCTGAGCTCTACAACTGTGGAACCAATAGGCCAAAAGCCTTTTGGTTATTACTAATACTATTATTCACAATCCTTATTCCTATCACTTTTCAGGAAATTGAAATGCAGAGGAAAGTTCTATAAGTGGTTACAAACAATATACAAACTTGGAGATCGAATAATATAGTGTATATTTACATTATATACGAATAAAGGCAACTTTGGGGCCAGTCAAACGATATATTGGGATCATTTAAATGGACAAAACCATACTTCTAGGTGAGATATATCAAATTTGTTTGGTTTAATATCTGGTATATGGCGTAGAAGTGTGACGACCCGATGACTTTCCTACAACCAAGTAAACTCTATACACATTCAAATAAACACACAATTTGATAAAACTATGAAATTATCAACCAATCATATCAAATTAAATCACAAATTAACGATAAAATATTGAGGATTTATTAGACATAGAATAAATGGTGCTCACGCATTTGGTTTGTGGCAAAAGAAAGGTCCAACCCAACTTCTAACAATATAACATTTAATTATATTAATCTATAACTGTAAGAGGACCAGTTTTAGAAAATATCTTGCTTACATCTTTGAGGGTTTAGGAAAGATGTCAGGTGTGAATTTCTGGGCTGCACTCAAACTGCCCTTCACCTTCATTGCACCCCTGTACATATGAGAACCAAGATTTGACCACAGATCTATTGATATCAGATGACAATAATTAGGGACGTCCGTGGAAATATATACCTCATGAAAGCAAATTGAGGGTTCATTTTCCCGGTGGCAATCTTGAAGAAATCTGCATCGGTGAAAGAAAAGGTGGCATCTGGCTTTCCTCCTTCATACGGGCCTATAAGAAAACATGAATTCAGGATAGTCTTGACTTGAGAGAGTTGAGCGGTTGTTTCTGTGAAGATCCCTTGGGCAAAAGTATGGTTGAAAATGACTAAGGGGTCGTTTACCTGACGCTTACTGGTAAGAGTCAACACTCTAACTTACCTTATTGGGTAACATTCTCGGCTATCAAAATTGATTGTTGGTAAACATCTCTTACCCGATAAGTGCTAACTCGGTAAGAGTCTTCTCCTTGCTATGCCTCTTACCGGGTAACTGGGTAAGATTACCGGTCTTTTCCATGCTCACCCGGTAAGCACTTATCCGATAAGTGTTTGGTAAACGTCCCCTAAACGTAGTTTTAACTTTCTGCTCCAGTAGCAGCCAGCATAAACTATATCTCTAGCACACGATATGAGATAGCCAGCATTAAACCAGCCTTTAACCCCAATGAAGGCAAAGAAGATATAGTTTTTTGTTGGAACAACCAAAAACTTCATTTCTAAAAGTTGATGATTTCATATGGTTCCAATTACCTTTTCTCGTCTGCATAACTCACTAGTATGATCCTAAGGAAGTGAATGCTTAGAACCCCATTATCCATCATCTCATTTCCTTAGATTCCGAGTAACCAGATTATGAAAATGTTATGATAAATCATATGCTCTAACTAAACACATTGAAGATTGGATTGTAGTTCTGTTGATATCTATTATACATATATCTGTTTCTATTTCTTACTTGGTGAATCCATCTAAAGGATTGATCAACATTTAAGCCAGTTGGGGGAATCTGATAATATGAGCACAACAATATCCCCATCCATGGAGTTCAAAGCTTATGTGTTACTAAGAAATGAAATCATACATAAAACATGTACTTCTTACAATCAAAATTTACATGAATCATCGGAAAATTTACACTTAAGAGTGAAGATCGTAATCGATTAAATTTATAAGAAAAAAAAATCACTCAATCGGAAAAACAAGTTAAATGAAACCCTAGCAGTCTCTCCAATGTCCCTAAATGAAGAAATTACAGGGGCACTTCATCACAGTTAGGTTATTAAGTACGGAAGGTATAGCTTATTCGATTAATTCAACATAATCTCATCAAAGAACGAACAAATAACAACAAAAAGAAAAAAAAAAGATGTCAGGAATTTCAAATACCTTTGGTAACCTCTCCTTTCTTCAGATCGACAACATACATCTCTTCATTGAATCCAATTTTCTGTCAAAATCGACGTAGTAAGAGATGATAATCCATCAATTTAAGTGCAGTGATTAGGAATTTAAATCGAGTAGTTACTTCGAACCTTAGGAGCGATATTGATTTGATAAACAAGGTTTATCTTTTTGGCGATCGCTTTGCCGGCGTCGGTGGAGAAGTGAGCCTTCATCTGGTCCATCAAGGCGGCGGATTTGAGATCAGACGACGCCATTGGCGGTGATGGTTGTTTGAGAAATTGGAGTACAAAAAACCGTAGTGATGATGAAGAAAAAACATGAAATTGTGGAGGAAGGGAATCTGGTTTATATGATCAGGAATGGAGTCATGGAATGATTTGTTTATTGGAGAGAGATGGAAATCAATGCAACCCAACAACTTCTCGCATCACAACTCCATCATATTTTTGTTTGTTTCTGCTTTTTGGCATTGGGAAATGTTCTTACTATATCCATCATGTCATCTAGAAGGATGGTAACCGGATCGAGAATGGGTGGGAAATGGATCAACCGTATTCGTTACGTCGTGTAATCTTTGACGGATATCCGTTTAATAAATAATGATATTAATGTATAAATTTAGGTTGAATTACGAATGGATAGTGTCATCTCCCAACTATGCTCTGGACATGCATCGGGTAAATATATCGGTTTGCATCCGGACCTTGTTACTTGTCAAGGTAGGGGGTCTATACCCCATAAAAGGCGAGTAACTGCATGTCAAATTTCCATCTCAAACACGCCTACTGTCTTTGTGAATGAAAGCTCGTTATATGTGTCTAACAGGTCTTAGAACGTTGAGAGTAGAATTTTGTTGATTAGGTCGAGAAATACGTAAATATCTTTGTCACCAAATAAGTTGGCATCGTCTTTCAAATGACATGTTTTTTTTCTCACTGTAGGTTTTGCAAGGGTTAGACGGTATTATTAAACACTTGAAAGTGCTAACACAATCACTACGTTATATTTTGTTAGATCAGAGATATTTTATCAATGGTTACAAGATTCACATTTTAAAACATGGTAATAGGCATGTCATACATTATAGAACGTTGGAGGATGTGTGAATATGGTCTTGTTATAACAAATATGAGTTTGACTAATATGGATGTTATATGGTGGTAGAGATATCATGGCCTAGGGCGCTGTGTTCTTGGGTTATTCAAGTGTATCTAGTTTGATGTTGTTTTAGGGGTAATGGTCGACTGTAAGCATAACTTGTTGATATCAAATACAAGTAAAAAAAGCTAAGGATCGACGACACGTTTGTCATGCCATCACAAGCAGAACACGTGTTTTAGACACCTCATTATTCGATGATAAATGATTTCAGAGATTGGTAGCTTGTTGTCAAGATGATGCCAAGGCGGTATATGAAGTAGCATAATGTGTTACTGAAGTAGCTGAAGATGATTATGTGGATGGAGAACAATTTATTTCTAAGAGAATGAAAGGTTGTATTGTCTAACATCCATTAGTATAGACGAGGTTATTGAATCCGTTAGTCTTATCACACCAAAATAATTCATTTGAAGTTAGTGACAATACAGATATATAAAGGGCAATGATGAGGAAGCAGAGTTTAAAGGTACCAATGATGATCCAAATGAAGATACTGCTAATGAAGTTATTCTATCTGTTCAATTTTCTAATGATTAATTCTTTGTAAGTTTCTTATATCGAGTTAATATACATTTCATGTATGTATATATATATATATATATATATATATATATGTATGTACAGGGAGAGGTTCATTTGAGAAATGATAAATGTATGAGAAATAGAGAAATGATCCTAGCCCTTTATCTGGTCAACATTTGCGGCTTTGACCGTGAAACACCGGATAATTCCTTGTGTGGTCTGTAGAAGATAGAGGGGTAGTTTCGTAAAATACGCAAGACAAGTTCATATGTGAACCTATGTGATTCATATATGAACTATACGTTCATATGTGAATCAGTTAATTAGTTCATATGTGAATCACAAAGGTTCATATGTGAATCTGTTAAGTAGTTCAACTGATTTACATATGAACCTAAAGTTAATTAGTTCATATGTGAATCAGTTAATTAGTTCATATATGAATCACAAAGGTTCATATATGAATCAGTTAAAAGAGTTCGTATGTGAATTGCACTGGTTCATATATGAATCACAAAGTTCATATATGAATCGGTTAAAAGAGTTCATATGTGAATTGCACTGGTTCACATATGAACATATAGTTCATATGTGAATCATACAGATTCATATATGAACTCGTTCCGTGTATTTGTAAAAATTACGAAACTGTTCTTATATTTTTGGAATAGCCGCAACTTTTGACCAGTCAAAGTTGCAATTGTTGACCAGTCAAAGACGCAATTGTTGATCAGTCAAATCTGATCTTGACCATATGAAAGGCTATTGTTAGCTCCAAATCTTCATTTGTTAAAAGTGTTGAAAATATCTAGTCCTACTTCAGAGGACTTCCAGAGACAGACTTTAGAAAACAAAGATTTCAGAGACCGAATAATTCAGAGGACATACCTGCCTCTGAAGTACACATCAGAGGAACACCTTCAGCAGAAGACATCAGAGATAGCTTCATCAGAGGCTCTGAAGACAACGTCAGAGCTCTGAAGACATTCTCTCTGAAGAAGGCACAAGACTTTCCTGAAGTATTAGAACAGATAACCAAGCACTTAGTGATAAGATTTACTTTATAGAGTAGGTTACTGTTCAAGCATATCTTGAGCTTACCTTTTGGGTAAGACACTGTTCAAGCATGCTTCTATTTGTCAGAATAGTACACTGTTTACTTTATGGTCCTATAAATAGGACCATCACTCCTTTGACAAAAGTGTGCTTTTTGATATCTTGTATTAGAAGAATCAACTGAATATATCTTGAGAAGATCTTGTTCTTACTGCTTATCTTATTATATGAACTGTGATATTTGAATCTGCTTTTGATATTAAACTATATTGCTTCCGCTGTTATTACTCTTGTTGTTTATATCATTATTATCGTAAGATTAAATCTGGGTTCCAACAATTGGTATCAGAGCCTCCTTTGTTTTCTAAACAAAGAAAGATCATATCTGCATACTCGGATAGATTTAATTCTTACTGATTCAAGCTTTTATTATCTGTGCATGTTTATACAAACCCTGGTTTATTAAACTTCATATGCTCCAGATTTAAAAGTAAATCACAGTTACATCATTTGATAGAAGATCTTCATAGAAAAGCATTAGTTCCTCAAATCTTCATCTTTTCTTCACAAAAATGGCAAACTCAAGCATAAGTGCCATTTATACAGCTGGATCATTAACCAAACCTCCTACACTTCTAAGAGATGAATATCCTCAATGGAAGATAAGGATGGTAAATTTCTTAGAAGGCATGGACAGGGATCTGTTAAGATCAGTGAACGATGGACCTCACCAACCAATGGTGTTGGTACCGAGAGTTCCAGCAACAACAGATACTGCTGAAATCCCTGCTTACTATGAAAAGAAAACTTCAAACTTTACGGATGAATAAACTAACATGATGGATAATGATTCAAAAGCTGTTAGATTACTTATAATGGTCATTCCCAATGATATCTTCCAAGAACTTGATTCTTGTGTAACTGCAAAAGAGATATGGGATCAGTTGTTAAATCAACTTAAAGGTGGCCTACAAACTCAAAAGAACAGGAGAAATCTTTGTATCAATAAATATCATGATTTTCATGCATTACCCGAAGAAACCTTACACCAAACATACTCAAGGTTTAGCATCCTCATCAACAAATGCAGAAAATTTGGGGTCATGAGAACAAAAGAAGAAAACAATGTTCTCTTTCTTAAAAGTCTAAATGAAGAATGGTCACAACTGTCAATGTCAATACAAGCCAATCAAAATCTTGAATCATGGTCTTTGACTGACATTTATGGCACCTTGGTAGCACAGGAAAAAGAAATTGTTAAACAAAAATCAAAAACCTCTTTAGGTGGTCCACTTGCACTCATGTCAAAACAAAAAGGTGTATAACAAGAATGCAGAAATGCAGAAAAAGACAACTGTTCAAAGAGAGAATCTAAAAGAAAATCCAAGAAGGTTCTGATGTCTGAAGAAGTTGAACACTCAGATTCTGACTCAGATGATGACATCAATGCCTTTTGCCAAATCTCTTGCATTAATCACCCATCAATTTAACAAGAAATTTGGCAAGAAAGTTTTTGAAGGAAGAAGAGAGGATGAAGAAAGAAGAGGAAATCCAGAAAGGAGATTTCAGAAAGCCGACTATCAACAAGAGCCCAGATCTACTCTGCATAGTGATCAGAAGGGCGTTCATTTCACCAATCATGATTCTACTCAATAATCAAGATCTCAACAATCATTTCAGCCAAGGTATCCTCAACCTCAGAGGTACTTCAAGCCACAACCATCAGCAAAAGCACATAAGACAGAATCAGATACTGCTCTTCCATCAAACTAAAACGATGGAAGATGTTTTAGATGTGGAAAGTCAGGCCATTACTCTGCAAACTACAGAGGCAGGCTCATCAAAGATGAAGACAACTACAAAAACAAATACAAGTACAACGTCAAAAAGAGAGTACTTGTTGCAGAGATGGAAGACTGGCTGTCAGACTCAACAAGTGACGGAGAGGAGGAACCTACCAATCTCTGTGGTATGGCTTTCACAGATGATCAGAATGATGGGTCATCAGAGGACTACTCTGAAAAGGTAAACTCTCCTTCCACCTCTGACAGTGAACTTGAATTGGATGTTATTAAGCTAACAGATGAATTTCAAATCTTAAAGCAAAAACTTGTTGATGAAAAAGAAAAAAAAACAAATGTCAAAAGATCTTAGTTTTAACAAAAGGGAGAAAGATCTTCTTGAGTCAGAAAAGAATGATATTTTTGTTGAGAAATCTAAACTTGAAAAAGCTCAGAAACAAAAAGAAAAATATTTTTCTGAAAAATTCAAAGAACTTGAGAAGGTTTTAAAAGTTAAAGAAGAATAAGTAAAAAGATCTGAGTATGAAAGACTAAATTCTGTTGCCTTAACCAATTTTTTCCAAAAAGAAAGAGAAGTCCTACATCAATCTCTGGAAAGAAAAGAACTTCAAATCAAAAGCTATCTTGATGCTCAGGATGTGCATATAAAAATAAACTCTCAAATGGATACTCAAGGGCTGGGATTCAATGAATTGGATCCATTCACTGGATTGAAGAAAACTTCACTTTCTTCGACTTTCTGTATAGGAAAGGTCCAGAGCTCTGACTGTCCATCTCTGAACAATTTCAAGAGAATAAAAACCTCAGAGGGATAAAAAACAAGAGCGCTGAACTTTAAAAATGTTGCATACAGTAAAAAGCTTTCCAAATTCTATCTTAAAAATAGAAAAAGAAACTTCAGAGGTATTTTTCACAAAACCTCAGAGCAATGATGCCAAAGAGATTTTCAAGTTCGATGCATTTATCACAAATGAATCAGAGACATCTGAACAAAGTACCTCTGAAACAAGTACTTCTAAAGATGAACCTCAGAGTTCACTTAATCCAGATGCTCCTCTGTATTCACCAATATCTGATGAATGCATCATAACTACATTTGAGGATGACATTAAAAGAATAAATAAAGAAAATATTATAGCTGATTTGAAGAAGAAAGAGAGCATGAAAAGAATTATCAGAGTCTCAAGACCCAAGAAAATTGAGAAACCATCAGAGGTAGTTATCTCTGGTAAGACTGAAAGAGACTTTCTTGACTCTGATTCTGAATCTGATCCAGAGATAGATGAACAAATTTTCTGCAAATCAGAGAAGGCAATTCATAAAAAAATAGAGACTGTTGGTTCTGGAATTTTGAATATTCCTATTTCTGTTTTGAAAAATAAACCTAGAATACCAATATGTCCTGACTTTGCAGAAATGTGTCTTCAAGCAAAAACTTTTTTGGATCTTGAAAAAGAATTAAAAGTAAAGGAAAAGAATAAAACCATCACTTCTCAACTCTACACTTATAAACCAATCAAGTTTACTCCTGAACAAAAAGGAAAATGGCAAGAAATTAACCATTCTAATCATGTTTGTGCAGTGGGCAATAAAGAGAAAAGGATGTTTCTGAACAAGAAGAGACAACATGAAAAGAAGGCTGTCTTTCAAGCTAGAAGAAATGAAGTAGTTAGGAATACTTGTAATATTCCTAGTACTAATTCAAAAAGTAATCATAATGTATCGAATGCATTTAATGAAATGAAAACCGTTGCTTCTACTTCTTCTTGTTCTGTGAAGTGCAATTGCATCCAACTCTTGATGAATCTGAAAAATCACTTCAGAGGTTCTCACTGTTTTCTAAATCAGTCTCTGAATAAAAATTCAGAGACAAAAGCCTCAAAAGAAAAAGGACAACTCTGCCAAAACATCAAATGATGAGAAGGCAAAATTTCAAAGAGATAATCAGAAGTCTAACAAAAAAGGACCCATAATGAGATGGGTACCTAAGAAAATCTAATATGTCTTGCAGAAACAGTCTATGCCGATCTGGTATTCTGGATGTTCAAGGCATATGACTGGAGATAAAAAGTTACTATCCTCTTTCAAAGCTAAATCTGGGGGAGCAGTAACTTTTGGAGACAATATGCAAGGACAGATTAAGGGTTATGGTGAGCTTACAAGAGGTAATGTTTATGTATCTAAGGTTGCTTATGTTGATGAATTAAAGCATAATTTAATCAGCATAAGTCAACTTTGTGACCATGGTTTTGATGTGAAATTCCAAGAAAAACATTGTTCGTTACTTCACTCAAAAACAGGTCAAGAAATGCTCAGAGCTGACAGAAAGGGTAATTTATACAGAATGAATTTTTCCAAACACATACAAACTGACTCAGAGAAACTCTGTCTAGTATCTCTGAACAGTGAAGATGTTTGGCTCTGGCATAAAAAGTTCTCACATCTGAACTTTTCTTCACTTGATAAATTCGTCAAACTAAATCTGGTTAAGGGATTACCATCTCTGAAGTTTAACAAAGATCATCTTTGTTCTGCTTGTGAAATGGGAAAAATGAAAAGATCATCCCACAAGACCAAAAGTGATAATAATTGTCCAAAACCTCTGCATATGCTTCATGTGGACCTCTGTGGTCCTATCTCTGTGCAGAGTTTATCAGGTAAAAAGTATATTCTCGTTTTAATTGATGAATACTCTAGATATACTTGGATAGAATTCATCAGAGCCAAGTCTGATGTCCCTGATATTTTAATAAGATTGTTAAAAAGATTGCAGGTTCTGTTTGATAGCAAAGTTCAGAAGCTGAGAAGTGATAATGGAACATAGTTCAGAAATGCCAAAATCAACTCATATCTTTCAGAAGAAGGCATAACTCCAAACTTCTCTGCAGCAAGAACCCCTCAACAAAATGGTGTTGTTGAGAGGAAAAACAGAACACTTGTTGAAGCTGCAAGAACTATGCTTGTTGGATCTGATCTTCCAACAAACTTTTGGGCAGAGGCAGTGGCAACAGCCTGTTTACTCAAAACAGAGCTACTATTGTCAAAAGATTCAAGAAAACATCTTATGAACTCATTAACAATAGGAAACCTAATGTTAAATATTTCCATGTTTTTGGATGCAGATGTTATATTCTAAATGATAGAGAGTCTCTTGGAAAGTTTGACAAGAAAGCAGATGAAGGCAAATTCATTGGCTATTCATTAGCCTCAAAAGCTTTCAGAGTGTTCAATCAAAGAACAAGAACAATCCAAGAGATTATCAATGTGTCTTTTGATGATAACAAAAGTCTGGCCAACAAAGATATCTATCCAAAGACCAAAAATATCTCTGAATCATCAAAGATAAAAGAATCTGAACTAAACAAAATATTCGAAGATTTCTTTGATGATAACTCAGAGTTTTTTTTCAGAGATATTCACAGAGCAACTTTAGAGGAACCACAAACGTCAGGTACAAATCTCTCTGGTCCCTCTGAAGTCACAACTTCTGCTTCCTTGAATGTAGGTCCAGGAAATGAATCAAGTCCAACAGAAGGACAATTATCTTCACAAGCAGAAGATGAACAAGAGACATCTGAAGAATTTCCAGAGACCTCTCTTGAAAAAATTTCAGAGCATGCATCACCATCTCTGGAACCCACTTCAGAGCCTCTGCACAGCACAACAGAGATGTCTCCAACAATCATCTCTGAAGCTCAAACTCCACCTCATATTCATTCTCTACTCACAAGATGGACAAAGGATCATCCCCATGATCAGATCATTGGATCACCTTCAGAGGGTGTCAAAACCAGATCAGCCACAATCAATGAATGTTTTTTTGTAAATTTTTAAGCATCATTGAACCAAAGAAGAAAAACGAAGCTCTTAAAGATCCTCATTGGATCTCTGCAATGCAGAATGAGCTTCAAGAGTTTGAAAGAAACAAAGTCTGGACCTTAGTTCCCCTTCCTAAAGGAAAATTTGCAATTGGAACTAAATGGGTCTTCAGAAATAAAAAGGATGAGGATGGCATTATAATCAGAAACAAAGCTAGGTTGGCTGCTAAGGGATATTGCCAAAAATAGGGTATTGATTATGATGAAACCTTTGCACCTGTAGCTAGGCTGGAAGCAATTAGAATCTTCTTAGCCTATGCCGCACACAAAGGGTTCAAAGTATATCAGATGGATGTTAAATCTGCCTTTCTAAATGGTAAATTAAATGAAGAAGTTTATGTCCAGCAACCACCTGGATTTGAAAATACAGAGTTTCCTAACCATGTTTATTATCTTGATAAAGCTCTATACGGACTTAAACAAGCTCCAAGAGCATGGTATGTTAATCTGTCCACATTTCTGATAAATAATGGTTTTGAAAAAGGTACAATAGATACAACCTTGTTCATAAAAAGGTACAAAAATGAGATGCTTTTAGTACAGATATATGTTAATGACATTATATTTGGCTCTACAAACCAAAAGTATTGTGATAAGTTTTCAGAGTTGATGAAGAGTAAATTTGAGATGAGTCTCATGGGATAATTAACATTCTTTCTAGGCTTACAAGTAAAGCAAACATCAGAGGGTACTTTTATAACTCAATCTAAGTATGTCTCTAACATTTTGAAAAAATAAGACTCAATGATTCAACCTCTATGAAAACACCTATTGCAACTGGAGTCAAGCTTGACTCTCATCTTTCGGGAAAATCTGTAGATGTCAAAACCTACAGAGGCATGATAGGCTCACTTTTATACTTAACTGCAAGCAGGCCTGATATAATGTTCGCAACATGTCTCTATGCTCGTTATCAAGCAAATCCAAAGGAATCTCATTTGTCTGCAGTGAAAAGAATTTTTAGATACCTCAGAGGCACACCTTCTTTAGGTCTCTGGTATCCAAAACTGTCTAGCTTTGATTTAACAGCATATACTGATGCAGATCATGCTGGATGCAAACTCGACAGAAAGAGTACACCAGGATGCTGTCAATTATTGGGAAATAAGCTGGTAAGTTGGACACCCAAGAAGCAGAATTGTGTTTCAACTTCCACAGCAGAGGCAGAATATGTCGCTGCTGCTAGTTGTTGCTCTCAAGTCATATGGATGCAAACTCAGCTCAGAGACTATGGCTTACAGTATGACAGAATTCCAATTTTGTGTGATTCAAAAAGTGCCATAGCCATCTCTGCCAATCCAGTGCAGCATTCCAAAACAAAGCACATTGATGTAAGGTACCACTTTCTGAAAGATCATGTTGAAAAGGAAACAATAGAGATGTATTTTGTACCAACTGAACTTCAACTTGCTGATAATTTCACAAAAGCTTTAGATGAATGAAGGTTCAATTTCTTAATTAGCAAGTTGGGTATGTTGAACATGTCTACCTAAAACAGTAAAACAACAGAGTCTCTGATCCATTCATCAGAGCCTCTGACATGCTTAGCATATTCAACCGGAGCTTCTGAAACTATTTTCAGAGTCTCTGGACTTTTCACAAATGATAAAAAAATCATTCTTTTGTATCTCTAAGCATCTGTCAAGGGAGAGAAGATAAAAAGACTTTGTTCTTTGGTCAAGGGGGAGTAAAAACCATATCAGAGCCTCTGATCTTGACTCTGATATTTATATCAGAGTCTCTGATCTTGTCTTCGATACTCATATCAGAGCCTCTGATCTTTTCTCTTTAAACGAATATTCCAGGAAATTCTTTTAATAATAAATCTTTTGGATAACTATTCGTTTTCTTATAAAATCCCTACTGGCGGTTTTCTGACACCAAGCGTCTCTCCCCTACACCCCTCAACGTGTCACCTATTAATTAGGGGATGATGGAACGTCCTTTCTGACATTGAAACACTCAATAGTCGTTTCCATAACCTCTCACTCTACCTTTTTGTCCATAAAAACCCTTTTCCTCTCTCTAGTCTTTACGCTCTTAGAATCCAAAATCCTAATTTCTCTCTCTAAGCACTCATCTTTCTCAAAACCTGCAACAATGGCGGCTCATTCCCAAACCTCAGACAACTCCAGCAAACTTGTTCCAAGCTTGAACATGGCACAGTTTGATGTCCCAGTGAAAGGTAACAACTACTTTTTGGATGTCACCCCTACCAAGTACGACGAACAGTTTCACCCAATCTTGGACTTCTTGAGCAACTACGAACTCAACGATGTGCTCACCAAACATGTCAACAATGTTCCTTTACGTTTTGTCCAACAATGGTGGTATTCAAGTGAATACGATGATGAAAAGGAAGGACTGGTTGGGTACATTGACCTAGGTGACCAAAGCATGAACATAAAAATCACCCCACAAACCCTAACTCGCAGATTCAACCTGCTCACGACAACAAATCTTCAAATAGAAAACTTTGAGAAACCACCAACTCAAGAAGTTCTACTTCAGTTCCTCCACCACTTAGGCTACAACAAGGAAATCACACGCCTAAGTCAATTCAGACGTCAGTACCTGCCTCCCAAGTGGAACTTTATGTTTAGTGTTCTCAATCGAACAATTACCTGCAAGATTGGAAGTCAGGATCAGACCCATCCAGCGATCCTTGCCATAATGTATGCTCTCTTCTTCAACAGAAGCATACATATGACTCACATTCTCGTCTGTGAGATGCTGACAGCGGTGGACAAGAAGAGCAAAGACTTGGCCAAAGGAAAACAACCAATTTCGGTACTATTTCCAAGATTCATCTCTATGTCATTCAAAGAGCAATGGAGAAATTCTCCATCAATGAGGAGGGTCCAAGGACGCCACTGTTTATTATGAACTCGTTCAAAGCAACAGAGGTTCCTCCTTACCCGAATGAACGACGTTTCCCACACTCCATGCTTGAGGTAATTCCCGCTGACTCTAACACCCATCTTCTACTTAGTCGTGTTGCCCAATCATCAGAACCGATGATGGGATCCCCAACACACTTAGGTTCTGAGCCAGAGCAAGAATCAGAGAGTGACATCTCTGATACTGTTCAAAATATTCACAGAGAGCAACCAGAGGGTGGCTCTGTGAGAGTGAGGGAGAGAAGACAAGAGAACCCTCCTTATGACAAAGAGAATAACTCTGTCAGAGCAGAGGAAGGTGAGGAAGAGAGAATACCAGAGAATGAGTTTCTGAACCTAGAATCCGAGGGAGGCGAGGTAGAAAAAGATGCCCTTAAAGGCACGAATGAGAATTCCAAAACCCCAATCCCCGTGCAAACATATCATCTGTCCACGGTGGTCCAACATCAATGGACATTGAAACAAAGGTGACCACCTCGAACCCTACCCAAGCCACCTGCACAGAGGTATATTCTTCAGCCTCTGATGCAAGCACCACTGGGGAAACATCAGATACGACTAAGTCCTCCCAAAATGACTTGGACCAAAACATAAGTACTCATTCGCCCTAGAGTACGTCACATCCACACACACATGATGCCTCTGTGGCTCATCATACAACAGACCGAACCTTAGATCCATAGAAATGAAACATTTCTCGTAAGGATTGCCTGTCAGAAAAAGAATGGCACGACCTTCTTGCACATGGACTCCTTAGCCTAGACAACAAGGTGTCCACACATATTAGGTTCTCATCATCATCAGACTCTGACTCTGATGATGGCAGACCTATCAGAACCATTATAGAGAAATACTTGAAAAAGGGTCCTCAAGGATTAATGGGAAGTCCTTCCGGAGAAAACATCAAATCACCTCCGAAAGAAGGCCCCTCTGAACTCGAGGGGTACTTTGAATCATGTGTTGATCCTAAGGTCACCCCTCTGATTCTGTCACCAAAGAGGAGTTCAAAATCTTTGGTGATGAAATCAGAAATTCTTTGAAGGAGATTAAACTTCAAATAGAGAAGACCTCAGAGGCCTCTGCCTCTGACTCTGAAGTTGCAAAGCTCACTTCAGAGGTCTCTGAGCTGCGCACAACCGTTATCTCTCAGAACGCTAAACTGGATGCTCTGGAAAGCCTGGTCATCAAAAATGACTCGGTTCTATCTAGAGAAATTCAGAACTCCACAACAGAGCTCCTCAAGGCGATTCCAACTCCCTCTGCCCCAACTCCAACACATGCATACTTTTCTCAATTCAAAGAGGAAGTATTGCGGTCTTTGGCAGAGGTGATTGCAAAGATCCCTACCTCCTCTGCTACTGCTCCTACAACATCAGAATTCGTTACAAAGGCTGACCTCAACAACTTCTCCAAGAAGATCACCAACAATGTAATGAACATCTCGAGCAAGTT
Source organism: Arctium minus (assembly GCA_954870635.1). Lineage (NCBI taxonomy): Eukaryota > Viridiplantae > Streptophyta > Magnoliopsida > Asterales > Asteraceae > Arctium > Arctium minus. The sequence goes on from OX941093.1 coordinate 54,904,254, forward strand.
CGTCTCAAAGGCCACTCAGCAGAACAAGAAGATTGAAGACCTTCTGACGAATGTCAAATCTTCAGAGGGATCACTGAAAAGGAAGGAACCAGAGGTCGCATGCTCTGAGGAATCCCGGAAGAAGGCAAGGTATGAAGACTCTGATGACCATGATGACAAACCTCAGAGGTCATCAGATCTTCATAAGGGGGAGAAGACTCAAACACCCAGAACTGTTGAAACACAAAAGGAGTCCACTTCCTCTGAAACAAATCGAGGCAAAGAAAAAGAAACAGAGAGACGCTCAACCTCAACCTCTGCTGAAGATAACCAGACCACTCTCAAGTCTCCAGTACCTGTTGTCTTCCTAGCACCATCTACTTCAGGTGCTCCAATAATACCAGTCATAAATGCAACTCCAGAAACTATTGGGGCTCTGGAAGAAGATGAAGACGACGAGCAGCTAATAGACTACTCTACATCAGAAGATGCATTCTCATCACCTGAAAGACCAACATATGTGATGAGAGATGCTTTCGAATCAGAATCTGAAAAAGCATAATCGGAATCTGAACAAGAAGAAAAATCAGATTCAGGAGAAAAAGAAGCTGCTGGAGATCAAATTGAAGTAATTGATGTCGAAGAATACGTTTTCAAAAACGCTCAACCTCATCACACTTCAACAACAACAAAATTGAGAGAATCACCAGAGATAGATGGCTACATCTCTGAACTTGCAACAGAAGATCCTCCAGAGACAAAGGAACCAGAGACCATGGTTGTTGATGAACAGGCTCCTCTAGAGAATCCTGTTCAGAAGGAAATCATAGGTTTACCAGCCAAAGTTTTTACTCAACCTCCAACATTCCTTGCATCCAATCCCGAATCCTTCATAGAAGATCACTTCAGATACATCTACTGTGAGTTCAAATTGGCAGACACTCTAGTCATTCCTCTGAATCCAAGGATCAGAGAAAACATGTCGGACTATGAACGAAGATTTATCAGAGATAAAACGACACCAAGAGCACAGGTCCTCTCTGATGATCCAATCATCAAAATCAACAAAATCTCTGAGAAGACTTTTGCTTACAACAAGATAATCTATAGGCACTATGTGGTAACTCGCTCTGATCAGAAGATTTATGAGTTCAATGACAATGATCTCGTAAATCTAAATCCATACGATTTACCTCATTTATATGCCTATTGCTCTGCTAGATATGATCGTGGAAAAAGAGAAATCAGAATGGGCATGGTTGAAGTCAGAAAGACAATGGAGGCCTATGTCAAACACAGAGCAAAACGTGACTTCCAGATTGCTCTGAACATGGGAGAAGAGAAGATGGACGTGACTGAACCTGTGGAGTCAATCGAAAATCTTGACACTCAGAAGACTGTATCAATCATAGCAGAACCTCTGGGTTTCGTCTTCAGAATAAACCAAATAAAGAAGATCTTTCTAGCTTCGGAAGTTTCAAAGTACTCTGATGAAACTTTGAGAGGAATACAAAAGATGATCCGTGTGAAGGAAGAAAGGCATAGAGCAGATCTACTGGAGAAACTTGACTTGGAGATTGGATCAATGATCAACTTCAGAGCTCTGATTATGAAGTTCCATGGAATCTGTTCTAGTGACAAATTTTAGTGTGTTTCCTTATTTTTGAGTATTACTTTCTCTGTAATGAATTTTCAAATATTTCGAGTAATATTTAAGAGGATGATTTTCTCCTCTATGCTTTCTATTTTAAGTTTTCTGTTCTCTACTATTCTTGCATCTTTTATTTTCAACACTTAGGGGGAGATTGTTAGCTCCAAATCTTCATTTGTTAAAAGTGTTGAAAATATCTAGTCCTACTTCAGAGGACTTCCAGAGACAAACATCAGAAAACAAAGATTTCAGAGAACGAAGACTTCAGAGGACATACCTGCCTCTGAAGTACACATCAGAGGAACACCTTCAGCAGAAGACATCAAAGATAACTTCATCAGAGGTTCTGAAGACAACGTCAGAGCTCTGAAGACATTCTCTCTGAAGAAGGCACAAGACTTTCCTGAAGTATTAGAACAGATAACCAAGCACTTAGTGATAAGATTTACTTTATAGAGTAGGTTACTGTTCAAGCATGTCTTGAGCTTACCTTTTGGGTAAGTGTAACACCCTAAATTCTGGAAATAGAAAATAATTAAAAAAAAATTCTAAATACACCAATAAATAAATCATTTACGACCACAATTTAATATTTAACCTCAATACACACATTCTTTCTATATGAACAGTCTATAATAAAGACGGGTGCTACTAAAACCCAAAAGTATCGCTATCTCCAAACTGCGGAAGACTTCATCAAATGCTTACACTCGTGAACCACTAAGCACATCCCTTCATACGACTGCTAGAACCGAACCCCCTTCTGGAACCTGATGCACATGCCGACAAATAAAAAGGTTAGGCTTAACGCCTAGTGAGCTCAAGAGTTTTCAACATATATAAATAAATCGTTTAAAATGTAAGAATGCAATTAAAGTCATCATCTTTCAAATGATATGCTTTGCTTATGAAACAACTCATTTACCAATAAGTATATATTTTAAACGAAAGAGACACCACGTTGATCGCTAACCAAAACAAGATGTTTTACAGAAGGATTCCAATATAAAACGTCTTTCGTAAACTTATATTTAACTCAAAACTCACGCAACCATAAAATGAAATGAAACCAAATACTGAAAACGTAGGAATGACGCATTCCATTCAAGCCTTAATATACGTGGGGGAAACCCAATATTAAAGCCATCATTTATCGTCGACCACATAAAAACCCAATTTGGTAAAATACGACATTACCATATAAAATACCACGAATCAACGATGAAGAGACCTGTGTACACTGAGAATAGAGTAACACGCAAGTAGGCCGTTCACGCGACTTCCTTGTATGTCATCTAAACGTTTCCATCTTGGGTGGTGAGAACACGTGAATGGGGCCACCCGCGATGTTATTGGATTTCACCAACGTGCCCCGGTTCTAGTTCCCATGCCATAATAGACATCACAATCCTCGAACCTGTTGCTTCCCCTTGCCATACTCCGTCGAGTTCCGCCCCGCGGTCTTACGAGCAACCGGGTGCCTAATCCAATCTAGACGAGTTCCAACTCTGCGACTCAAACCACATATTCCTACTCGCTAACAAACCCGAGCGGTCACTAAAAGTAACCCAAAACCTCAGGCCTTACACAACCGACAGACTTACGTGCCTATGGATCCATTACGACACTATCTAACATTACATGACTCCAAAAGAATGACCAAAGCACCCAAAGCATGTAACTCACCAATGACACGAATTAATCGTCAACACTTAAAACCCACGACGGTTATAAATCCGGACAAATGTCCACGCGACTCATTTAGTCAAAACCGAGCCAAAGGCCCAACACTTTACGTAAATCACCAACCAAACCTTTGTAAACATTAAAAACACGTTTAACCGACTAACGAAAACACAACGACCCAAAAGTGTAAAATAACACAAACTCAACATTGTTTGAGGCAAACCATTTTCCCAAATAAACTCTTTACTCTTATTTCCCAAAATATTTCGTGACACAGTTATGCACATTTTCCAAATAGACGTAAGAACAAAATCATGTAAATGACATTTACATCAAATGAACTCCATTTATATAAAAATACGTCAAAGAAACATGTCAATATGCCTAAAATCCCCAAGATGCATGTTTCATGAGTTTATAAAGATAAATATAACCAAATACTCAAACTTATCAGCAGTTAACAATTTGGTGTAAAACATAAACATTTTAAAAATAACCATTTTGGCATGTACACCGTTTTCATAAATCATCTTGAACTCACCTCGCTAGATTTAGGCTAAATCTAGATTTTCCCCCAATTAGAGCTCCTTTGAAGAACACTTAGATTCTCAAGACCAAACTTCCAAAACCTAAATCCATACATATTCAACCACAAATAAACATAATCAACCACAAAGAATCGTTTCCCAAACCATCTACATGAATACCTCCATTACTACCGAAACCCTAACTTCTATAACCGAAGAGAATAGAAGATTACCTTAACCCAAGCTTAAATCCACCAACTAAAACACTTCTAGTTCACCAAAATGGTTACAAAACTCCAATCTATGAAAGGGAGAACAAAGGGTGGATGAAAACCAAGAAAACTTTGGGGAAGAAGATGAATAGTGAGAGATGAGAAGCTTACCACCACCAAATACTCTAGTATACTCCAATATACTTCCAATATCTTTCCATATCCTTGAAAAGCTCTCAAAAAAGAAACCGTAGCAACTTGAATCGCCCAAATCGGAGTTGAAATGAGAGAGTTATGAAGAAATGAAGTTTGGGGCTGGAAATCGCGATTTTAACACCCTGAAACACCCAGGCGATTGTGCCAGGCTATAGTGACAATGTCATAATCGCCGGTCACAATCTCTGAGATTGTACCGAGCGTTTCTGGTCTCCGGCGACCTTGACAGGCGATTGTGACACTGTCACAATCGCCGGGCATTATAGTCTAGCGCGTACCGAAACTGTTTTGGTCATAACTTCTTCGTTATAGCTCCGTTTTCGCTCCGGAAAGAACCGTTGGACTCGTAATTGAATCCTTCATCCATCTAGACTATAAAACCCAGGATTCAAGTCCAAAATCAAAAATCTTATTTTTTCTTGATATATCGGTTTCTGTATTAACTTGAATTGATAACTCACGAAACTTGGGGTGTTATAGTAAGACACTGTTCAAGCATGCTTCTATTTGTCAGAATAGTACACTGTTTACATTATGGTCCTATAAATAGGACCATCACTCCTTTGACAAAAGTGTGCTTTTTGATATCTTGTATTAGAAGAATCAACTGAATATATCTTGAGAAGATCTTATTCTTACTGCTTATCTTATTATATGAATTGTGATATTTGAATCTGCTTTTGATATTAAACTATATTGCTTCCGCTGTTATTACTCTTGTTGTTTATATCATTATTATCGTAAGATTAAATCTGGGTTCCAACAGCTATGATTACTTCTTTATTTCTCATACATTTACCATTTCTCAACTGAACCTAGGGCTGTATGTATATGTGCATATATATATATATATATATATATATATATATATGTGTGTGTGTGTGTGTGTGTGTATGTGTGTGTATAGGGGCCTAATCAAATGAGACATCAATAGTTTGTGATAACCGTGAGATCCAATATAGACCAATCATTTAATTTTATTCATTTTATTTAATAATTAAATATAAAAGGTTATATTGGTAGTATAATTATTTAATAACCCATCCCTAAAATCATGGCTGACCTACCTTTCTAAAATCCTATCCTTTCTACAATACCAAAACCATCGTTATTTCATAAACCAATACCTACAGTACCACCATTGGAATGTGGAGGAATGGTGAACCCGATGCCGACCTTCATGTTGTCGCCAGATTTTTGTAATTGATATGTAACAGTTTTCGATCAGGGACGGACTTAGTGTAGGGAATACGATGGCACGTGCCACCGTATTATTTATCCGTTGAGGGGTTAAAATTTTTACGATTATGAAAGGTGCAACCGTATTGTTTTAAAAGGTGCCACCGTATGATTCAAAAGTTCAAGAAGGTGCAACCGTACCTTGTAATCAACCAAAACCCAAAAAAAAAACTCTTGAAATCAACCCAAAAAACCCGAAAAAGTCCCTCGAAATCGATTGGTAACACGTCGATAAAAACCGTGCTTATTGTAATTATTTTTTTATCTATATTATATAGTGTCACCGTATGAAAAAATTCCTGGGTCCGTCCCTGTTTCCGAGGGGCTCACACCACATGTCGACTCTGCTACTCCTACTCCCACTATAAACGCTCTTCTTCATCATCAAACATCTTCCAGACTCCATTGTTGAACATGATGAAGCTCTCTCAATTGAAAGGTCCTGCATCTTACCTAAAACAGAAACCCTGTATCTCCATTAAACCCATATCTGAAAAAATCGAAGTTTCTGCATCAAAGAAAATTTCCGATATCGAAGGTTTGCATCGTTTCTCTGTGGGTATCACAGTGGCATCACATTTGGTATCACAGTGGTAATGTGATCTTGTATGTATTTTGGGTATCACACTAAGGATAGAGGTATGTATCTTGTATGCATTTTGGGTATCACATTTGCTCTTGTATGTATTTTGGGTATCACATTTGGTCTTGTTTGTATTTTGGATATCGAAGGTCTGCATCATTTCTTTCTGGGTATCACAGTGACATCACATTTGGTATCAGTGTCATCACAGTGGTATCACATTTGGTCTTGTATATGTTACTTGATGTTTGCCGGTAGGGGTGTAAATGATGAGGAAACTCGACTCGAACTCGAAATAAAATTCTCAAGCTCGAACTCGACTCGAAAGCTCGTGAGTAGTGAAAATCTAAACTCGAACTCGACTCGATAACTAATTCCCAAGTTCGAACTCGAACTCGTTTCAAGCTCGAACTCGAACTCGAATCAAGCTCGAACTCGTAAAGAGGTCCGGTCGTCGTCGGCGGCGTAAAGAGGTCTGGTCGTCGTTGGCGGCGGCAAAGAGGTTCGGTCGTTGTTGGCGGCGGCTGGTTTCCAACATAGAGAGGCGTGATCGCGTGGAGGCTGGAGTTTGAAAATTGAAAGTAATAGAGAAAGAGAGAGAGACGGATATGGTCTATGGATGTGAATCTATGGTTTCAATTTGTTTTTTGTAATGGAAAATTGAAAACGTGTTTGTTATTCAAAATTTTGAAGTACCTCATTTTTTAGAGTTTTTTTGTTTCAAAATTCAATTTTCAATTTTCATTTATTATCTTTAACATTAATGTATTGTATTAAAATAATTATTATTAAATTATTTTACATTATACTTTATAAATTATAATATAAATTAATTATATATATAATATATATTCGAGTATCTCACGAGCTTATCGAGTCGAGTATCAGGTCGCTCGACTCGACAGTATGTCTGTCGATCTCGAGTAGCTCGCGAGTTGTCTCATCTCATGTCTCGTCTCATTTACAGCCTATTCGTCGGAATAAGGTTTACCAGAGGCCAGAGAGATGAGAGAGGAGAGAGAATATTTGTAAAATACCTAAAATGCCCTTTAATTAAACTTTCAAGTCAAATTACCAAAATTATTAATTTCCTAATTTAACCATTGACTTGTGGTTGAGATTGGATCTCACGGTTATCACAAACAACCGAGTTCTCCTAGCCCTGTGTGTGTGTGTGTATATATATATATATAGCCATAGATTCAAATGAAAAGTACTAAATATATGAGAATTAGAGAAGTAATCCTAGCCTCATCATACAGTTAAGATCGAATTTGACTAGTCAAGAATTGCGACTTTGACTAGTCAAATTTTGCGGTTATGCCAAAACTAGAGGGTAATTTCGTACCTTTTCCAAATAGGCGGAAAACGGGTTCATATTTGAACCTGTGTGATTCACATATGAACTATATGTTCATATGTGGACCCGTGTAATTCAAATATAAACTATTTTAACTGATTCACATATGAATTAATTAATTGATTCACATATGAACCGATTCACATATGAATTAATTAACTGATTGGCATACGAACTCGTAGGTTCATATGTGAATAAGTTAAATAGTTCACATATGAACTAATCAACGGGTTCACATATGAATATATAGTTCATATATGAATGACAGGGTTCACATATGAACTTGTTTGCCTTATATTCGTAAAAGTTACGAAACTTCTCTTCTACCTTCTATACCATGCGAGGAAGTATCCAGTAGTTCACAGTCAAAGCCGCAAATCTTGACCAGATGAAGGGCTAGGATCACTTCTTTTTTTGTCATACATTTACACTTCTCGTTTGAACCTCTCACTATATATATATCCTCTTGTCTCCTCTCTTAACATACATGCACACACATATACAATTAAATATGTATACAAGGTTAACGCATTGTGAACACAATAAAAACAACATCAAAAAAATTTATACTTGGGTGTTCACAAGTATATTTATGAATTGTACAAGGTTATTTATAAATTGTAAAGAATCTATACATAAATCATTTGTAGATAGATGTGGTAATGCAAAGTGTGGAATTTCTTAACAGCCTAGTAAGATCATATCAATCAACCTTCTTTCAGACCTTTTCGATCGAGCTGATCTTGTTGCAGCTAACTGAACTAGAAATCCCTGAAAAACTTCGAATTCTATATTAAGGTGTTATATATTTTTAACGTTTTCTTTATATGTTTGTGCTTGAAACCTTGCAACTATTTTGACAATTAAAATGCTTCTGTTTGCTGCATATATATACGTTCTTCTCGTATCTTGAACTTAATATTTTCCTTCCATACATTTTCTGCATTATTATTTCTACAGATACAGAGATAGAGAATATTGTGATTTAATGCTTACACTGTTCTGATTTTGTTCCAATTTCGATAAACACTTCTTCTCCAAAAAAGTAGCAATAATTAAGTAGGAAATTCTCTGAGAATTGGTGTCGTTATGGAGGTCCCCTTGTTACACATAGCCTTTCCCAACTTTAGTAATTAAAGATGCCTGCAAACTTTTCTACAAAAATGGATTTCGTTAAATGCACTATTTTGACCAGTTTCATCAGCATGCTGAAAAAACCCCATGAAAATGAACCCAGCTGATCCAACAGTTGTATGATGTTCTTCGAAAAAGATTAAGGGGTTGTTTGTGTTTTTTTTTTGAAAAAACCTCTTAATGGCTCTTAAGTCTGAATTGGTCGGACCTTTTTACATTCAGACTGTTTGTTTTATTCAGTTTTCATAACCTCTTAATTAACTCTTAAATACATCTGAAATAAGAAGTGGTGACCTAACTTCTTAAAACCTCTTACCGCATGCTTTCCTTTCTCTCAAGACGCCTCCAAACATTAAAAAAACAAACAGTCTTATTGATTCAGATTTCAGAATTCAGTACCACCTCTTATTAATCAAAAGTATAATAAGACTTCAGATTTCAGACCTCTTTAAAAACAAACGTCACCTAAGTGATGAATTCACCTAATTTATGCTTGTCGACCACGCACCTTACTTCACCAACGAATGCAGGTGGTTTAGATTGTGAAATGGTTTTGAGATCTTGGTCAACTCTATATATATAGTTTTAATCTGATGGAATCTAGAGGAAGGGAATTGAAGGCCGTATGTATCAAATTCAAAAGCCCCCCACTTGTATAAGCAAACAGCATCATTATTAACACACAGAATTAATAGAGACGGAAGACTAGGGTAGCAGACTAGATGTGGGGACATATAGAAAGGGAGTTGGAGAGGTAGACAGCTTGGCAAAGTTTAAACTAGGGTTGCGTTTTTGCCTTACTTAAATTCCTTTGTGTGTGTGTGGTCAGGTCTGCCTACATTTCACCCTACTCTCTGTGTGTATTTATTAAGTCGGTTTAATTGTTTTGATTTAATGGATAGAGATTGAGGATAGGGATAGAGCACAAAGTTAAGTTTCTAGCAGCCATATCTTAATAGTATCAAATGAAAGGTGCATGAATTGTGGCTAGGAAGAATTATTTGACCACAAGGTACTGCCCTCAGCTGGAGTGCACTGCCTCCCTCTTCTGCTTTTTTGATCACACCGACAAACGAGATATGTGGCGCTCGTCCACTGGATCAACAACAAAGATTTTCACTTTTTTTCGTTCTTTATAAAGGTCGATCGAAAGAAAAGAAACAAAAGAACTGTTACGCGAGTTCTTCGGTCCACTGTTCCTTTAATTAATAATATATAAAAATTCCATCAATTAATTAATACAAAAGGCAATAATTAATATAGAAAAAAAGGCAGGAATCTTCTATCCTTAGATGACTTAATTGTGGGGATGGGTTAACAATTTATAGCAAAGTTTGGGGAGGGGATGACAACTGCTTTCTATATATCATAAGAAAGCACCACATAATATTGCTCCCTTTTCCTGGGTAGATTCCTTGAGAAATTTGGCTGGAAGTCCATGCATTGGGACTGGAAATGGACCATATTGAATCCCACTTTTAGATCCCACCACTTCCCATCTGCAACCACAATCATCAAACATTGTCAAACCTAATTTCTACCACCCACTATAGAAATTATTGTATGTTATGATTCAAAACATCCTAGCTACTTGTAATGTCGTATTTGTACCACTACAACAAATTCGGCTTTATAGGACATCTAAATATTATAATAAAGTGCTTTATACGACTTAAGTTTATAGGACCAAAACAAAACAATTGTGCGACCTATATAAGTGTGTTACACTTAATAGGATGTTAGGACATGTTTGTGCATATTCAATTCCTAACAAGGTTTTAGGAGACTTTTGAAATGAATTGTCACATCGTTTTTTTACACAGACTTCTTGAGAAGTATCTTATGAAAACATCTAGGACATTTGCTTTTTATAAGACTTTTCAAATAATGTCATATAAGGAGAGTCTTGATGCATTGCATTCACCAGGAAACTGCATATCTTTTCTGGGTTTCAATGATAAAATTTCTGAAAAATGAAACTTTACCTATACTTGGTGACTAGATGGTGAACCATAATAAGCATTTCTAGCTTAGCAAGCTCATTTCCAGGACAAGCATGGACTCCACTTCCAAAAGGCATAAATGTGTTGGGCTTTGGTGCAACCTAAATATATATGCAATAAAAAAAATTAAGAAAACTGTTAGAACTATACCAATTAAGCACAGCTTTAGAACGCTATCAATATTTAACGAAATATATTTATTTTACCTCGAATCGTGATGGATCAAATTCCAGAGGATTATGAAAGAATTCAGGATTGTGATGGATATTCCTAAACAAAGGCATGACCTTCCAGCCTTTTGGTATTTGGTAGCCTGTTTCAAATTATTCGGTATAATTTGTTAAACATTGTAATCTGTTAGAGGACTAAACAGTAATGTGCACAGACGTGGTGTTAGAAACCGAAGAAAAGATCGAACAGTCGTCAGGAAAAGAAACTTCCAATATTTTTGTGTCTGACTTTTATCGATCTTACCCTTGTATTCTACATCAGTAACTGCCTCTCTAAATGTGAATGATATAATGCTTGCCATTCTCAAGCTCTCCAATATCACCTGAAAGATATGCATAATTAGAAAAAAGTTCAGAACGAAAATAAAAACAGAATGAGCTTAAATGCATGCGAGTACCAAGATCTGGACATCGACCTTTTTCCAAAAGTCTAGCCGAGGTAGGACTCCAACACACCCCTCCAACAGAGGCTAGACGGCCATAAATTGTACGGGTACAAAAAGTCCCCATTTAATTACTCTACAAATTAAAAGACTCGTTGAGGAGAGAATGGAGGTTCGATCATATATTGAGGAAAAAGGTCGAAGTCTAGCTGACATAGGACTCCAACAACTAGAAAGAAAGTAGGAGAGTATACATACCTTGTGAGTAATCGGCATATTTCTAGTCTGTGCCCATGTCAACTGAAGATTAGCATCATCATTAAGCTGGTGGATTTGCTTCTGCTCACCCTAAAGAAACATAAAGTTCCGTTTTTTAATCGAGGATCACACAATCTTTCGTGCTAAAACCCAATACTACGAGAATTAAACTCCTGCTTTTTCTAGAGATCGAAGGAATCCAGCATCTTTTATATCGATCTTTACCTTTACGGTCTCTAGAAGTTTTGGGTGATCATGCAGGTACTTGAGAATCCAAGTCATTGCACTGGCTGTGGTGTCTTGAGCGGCAAACAAAACTCCGATAATGTTATCGGCAATCTGATCTTCACTCAAGATTTCACCCTTTTCATCTTTGGAGTTGAGCAGACATCCCAACAGATCTTTCTCCGTTGACCTCTTTTCTTTCCTCTCGGAAATGAGTTCGCTTAAAATCTTCTGTAGCCGTCTCCTGGCCTAGATAGAGATCGGTATTTTGTTAAGTTTGCAAGTCAAACACAAAAGCCAGTTTCATGTATACAGTATACATCATTTTACATCGCCATCAAGTAAACAGATCTTGTTTTGGATGTTTCAAAAAGAAAAAAAGATGAATGAAATATGATAAACTTGGCTTACCATGAAAGCCTTTTTGAAAGGGGTGCCTGGTAATTTTGTTGGGAAAGAGTTGTACCCTTTGTCTACAATGCTGTAGTTTCTCTTTAGTTGCTCTTTTTGGCTGGTCTCCAAGTGTCCGAATATAGCGAGTATTCCAACCTCGAAGGATAGCTGAAAAAATTAAATCACACCACAAACAATTCCACAAAGAAATCGTCGATAAAAATTCAGACAAAACTTTGCTGCGATGTCTAGTGTAAACCCGAATGAAAGATGATGAAAAAAGAATTAAAACAAACCTTTTTCATCTCATGAAACGTGTTGACGATGTGGCCGTCGTCTGCCCATGAGTTCAAGGCCGAGACCGCTATTGCTTCAATATCTGGGACCAAACCACGAAGATTGTCAAGTGATAACGAGCCTTGAACTAGCTTCCTTAGGCGAGCGTGGTACTCCCCTTCATGGAAAAACAGCGCCAAAGGGCCGATCAAGTTCTCTTTGCTTTTAGGATACGTAGGCTTGAACAAATGAGCTTGGTTCACTAACACGAACCGCGCTGCCTCAGGGCTAGCCAACATAATACTAGGACAACCCAAGATGTGGGTCTTGAAGATTTCACCATACCTGCACAATTAACATACATAACAATCCACGTACGGTGTTGAGAACTGAGACCATACGAATCGACATATATATATATATATATATATATATATATATATATATATATATATATATATATATATATATATATATACTGCCAACTAATGTGATTGAAAGGGATTAATCTATGAGACCTTTTCTGTTTATTAGCAAAGAAGACGTTTGGATCTTGCGAGTAGAGTTGAAGTGTTTCCCCAATATACGGCCACCCAAGTGAACCGGGAGGGAGCTTAGCCGTATTCGTTCGGTTCCTTCTTATGAAAATGTACCAGATAAGTGCAACAAGAAATACCAAGACATGCACTAGAATCATTCCTTCCATCTCAAGATCAATCTGCAATTTAATAAATAAAACAGGCAGGTTTTTATGTTATTTCTAGTACGTACCAGAATGGAAGCCTTTTTGAATTTGGTTTATATGATGGATGTATAAGGGGGTTTATATAGAAAAGGGAGACACACAAAGGAGGACAAAATCTATAAGATTTTGAAAGTGTAATTACAAGATATTCTATTAATTAAATCTGAAACCAAATAATTTTTTTTCCATAAAAGGAGGTTAATTCTATCCATACCCCCTCCTATATATATATTTAGAGAAAGGTTCAAACAAGAACGTTAACTATTTAAGAAAACAAGAAAATAGCAAAAAGCAACAGATCATGTACAAAATCATATGTGATTTTACACTAACCAGAAAAATCGGACGTGCGTGAATCATATATGATTTAGTACATGAATCATATATGATTTTGTATGTACTCGACTGTTATTATATTTATATATATATATATATATATATATATGGTCAGGTTCAAGTTCAGGTTCAGAGGAAAACCTCAAAAAAACAGAAAACTGAAGAACACCGTGATAGCCCTTCATCTGGAGGGTATGTATTTGTGCATACAAGTAACATGCACACATGTATAAAATCCAAAAAACAACATAATTACCTGTAAGTGCATACCGTCCAGATGGAAGACTACCGGAGTGTTCTTTAGTTTTCCGTTTTTTTGAGGTTTTCCCTTGAACCTCCATATATATATATATATATATATATATATATATATATATATATATATATATATATATATATATATATCATATTAGAATCTGTATCATGAGATTGGATTTGATGGCAAGGACATAAAAGGAAATTACGTAGGTCATTTATTAGCATCATCAAGTCTTCAAACAGTAATTACTACGGTTAATAGCCACAACCACCTGCAACAACAGTGTTCATCTTTCCTGATTGTGCTAGAAAGACGACTTTTGTCGGCAAAATTATTTGTTTGGTCTGTTGAATTGTTTGCCTAGAAACAACTAGTGATTTCTCTACATATTGACTTTATTAATTGTCGTTACTATTAATTAATATGATGGATGAAGGAAGGAAGGAAGAAGAGAAATTAATCCATGGATATCTGTTCAACTGGTGTTGTTTTGTGGGAGTAAATGGATGTTGGGTTTAGTTTGTGTTCTTCATATGATGTTGGATGTAATTAACATTATTGGTCCAACCAGTATCTAATCCAGTCAATATGATCATTATATATATCAAAATTTTAGACTTGTAATGGTTATGATTTTAATTAAAACTCAACACCTTATCCATTTTCTTTACTCATCCTTATCTAGTCAAATCGAGAAAGAGGTCGACAATGTGTAAAAACGATTAGAGTTTGACATTCTACAATAAATGCCACAAATTTGTTTCTGGGTTTTCTAAAATGAATTAATGCAATATTTTGTTTTGAGTAAATCTTTATTTTTTAACTAATAAATAATTATTAATACAAAATATTGTTAATATTTGATTTTGGTGTACAATTTTAACAACCAATTAAACCTTCTCATTTAATTATATGCAAGAAGTGTACTCGTTTAATTAATGCAGTGTCATATATATCTTGATTTGAATGTTTTGCTTTATTTTTGTCTTTATCAATTTTATAAATACGATTTTTTATGGTTTTAAGAAAGCCTTATTTATTTTTATAAATTTTTTAATTTAATTTAAGTTTAATAATGATATAATTTATTTTACGTTTAAAAATGTAGTGTTTTAGATGTTTTTAAAATGAGATGTTTATCTTGTATTTGATTATGTTTATCAGTTAGTTATGAATTCAAATATTCAGTTTTAAAAATTGTATTCATGCATCATTTACTTTTAATCTTGAATTTTAAATAATATATGCATCAATAAATAGTATTTAATGCATAAAAAATTGTTTTAAAAGTTATTTTTCAAATGCTTTATAAGATATCAAGAAGACACGATATACTTACTAGCACCATTAAAAAAAACAAAAATACATATACTAATTAATGTTTTAAGGGCAAATTGCAATGAAAGCGAAAGATATTATTTTTATGAACTTATTTTTGAAAGCTTAATTTAAAAAAAAACATATTATCTTTAGTTCAAGAGTAAACTCCAATTTTGGTCCCAAACGTTTATTGATTTCTTTGAAAGAGGTCCCTATGGTTTCATAATTCAAGTTTACATCCCTAGAGTTTGGATTTTGCTCTAGAAATGGTCCCTCACACTAACGACGTTAAAAATCTCTGTTAGAGTCAGGGGCATTTTCGTCCAACCATGTTTTTGTCCTTTTTCTGCACTTTTTTTGTTTCATGTTATTGTTGTGTAATATCATAAAAACTTAGGGACCAAATATGTTAACAACTCTAATATATTATACTTTTATATATATATATATATATATATATATATATATATATATATATATAGGGGCAGGTTCAAACGAGAAGGTAGTCAATTTGCGAGAAGGAATATGAGCCACATAATTTGTTAATTAAAAAATAGCAAAAATAAATTTTTTAAATTTTTTTAGGATAATTACAATTTGAATTGGATAATTATCCTTAAAAATCTCATAATATCTTTTAAATTTATTAATTTTTTAATTTTAATAAATTCATAATTTTTTTATCAAATTTATATTATTATTTTCTAGATAAAATCATATTTTTCATCAAATATCACATGTGATATCCATAACTAATTCATTATTTATTTCACAATTTTTTCTTTATATTTTAGATTTACGTTTTTAATCACATGTGATTAACTTCGTTTAAAATGTGATATATTATTATGTATCACATATGATCCCACTAGGTGAACTTTTGTAAATATCACATATGACAATATATGTCTGAATATAAATGACGCATAATCACATGTGATAATATTACATTACAAAAAGATCTATAAATATAAACATACATAATCACATATGATTAACTAAAATATATACAATTATCATATGTGATAATATTTACATCACAAAAAGATCTATAAATAGAAGTATAGATAATCACATATGATTAACTAAAATATATACAATTATCACATGTGATAATATTTATTTCACAAAAAGATCTATAAATAAAAGTATACATAATCACATATGATTAACTAAAATATATAAAATTATCACCTATGATATTATGATATGTGATATGCATAAATATTCATATAATGATATCACATGTGATATTTGATTAAAATTGTGAATTTTTTTTATTAAAAGTATATTTAGAAAAAAAATTAATAAAAAATTAAAAAATAATTGAAATTAAAAAATAAATAAAATCTAAAAGATATAATAAGAATTTTAAGGATTTATCTAATTTAAAATGATAATTATCCCAATTTCTAAAACTATTTTTTATTTATGATTTTTTTTAAATAATAAATTATGTGGCTCACATTCCTTCTCGCCTTCTCGCAAATTAGTGTGTTTCTCGAATGATCCTCCCCCTCTCCCTCTCTCTCTCTCTCTCTCTCTCTCTCTCTCTCTCTCTATATATATATATATATATATATATATATATATATATATAGTGGAAGGATATTTTGCAACTCTTGAAAAGGTTGCAACCCTTGCAACCCACATCTTAACCGTCGGATTCATGATCGACGGTTATTTTATTTTTATTTTTCTTTTTTTTTTAATTAAAAATATTGGGCCCCATATCTGTTGTAACCGCCGATCATGAATCCGACGGTTAAGATGTGGGTTGCAAGGGTTGCAACCTTTTCAAGGGTTGCAAAATATCCTACCCCTATATATATATATAACTTATATATATACATCTCCATTGTTACAGGTTGCAAGAATCAAATAGGCCAAATTTTTTCTCCGGCCATTTTCTCGTTGACGATCTCCACCTCCACCATCCGACAACCACCTCAACCATCTCACCATACACACACACACCGACGATATACATATATATATATAGGGTGCGTTTCTTTTGCAAACCAAACAATTTGTACAAACTATGCAAACCAATCTTAGCCGTTCATCAAGTCTAATGAATATATGATTTTATTATGTTTCCTAATTTAAAATCATGATTATAATGAATAAACTTAATATTTCATAATTTAAAATCATGATTATAATGAATAAACTTAACATTTTCCATATATATCACAATCATTATCCATAAATATATCTATTGTTTCCTAATATATTGGTTTGCATAGTTTGTACAAATTACTTGGTTTGCAAAAGAAACGCACCATATATATATATATATATATCTACACACACATACAACACACGACGGTGGTGATGGGTTAACGGAATCATCGAAACCACAGAGGACAAGACAAGAGGGAAGATGGTGGGTTAAGGTGGAGTTTCATGTACAGTGGAGATTGATTATGGTGAAGATGGTGGGTCATAGTGGAGTTTTCACGGTGAAGATGGTCGTTCACGACAGGGACGATCGTTGATGGAGATAGTTGTTGGCCAAACCACCGGTTCACATTAACCATTTCGGATGTTTTTTCGGGTTCTACCGGTGACTTTTACTCTGTTGCTTTGCTTTTTTGGGTTATTTGGGTTTTTAGTTTGTGAGCTTTTGTTTGAATATGAAGGGAAAACCATATGGTCAAATTGATATAACAATAAAAATAAGAAACACTTGTGTTTGAGTTTGATTTTGGCCGGTGATGTTGCCGGAGATGTCGCCGGAAAAAATGGAGTTATCGCCGGAAAAATGGGGAAGGGGGTGATTCTATTAAATTTACAGAGTTGGTCCCTAAAATTTTTATGGTTTTTAAAAAATAAGAAAAAACATAGAAAAGTTGCAAAAGAGGGACAAAAATATGATTAGACGAAAATGTCCCTGCCTTTAACGGACCAAATAGACGTCGTTAGGTGTCAGGGACCATTTCTAGAGCAAAATCCTAACCCTGGGGATGTAAACTTGAATTATGAAACCATAGGGACCTCTTTCAAAGAAATCAATAAACGTCAGGGACCAAAATTGGAGTTTACTCATAGTTCAATTTAAAAATATACTCCAAGTTTGTGAAAGAAAAAAGTAGAACACATTATAACTTTATA
The DNA here is from genome assembly GCA_954870635.1 of Arctium minus. Lineage (NCBI taxonomy): Eukaryota > Viridiplantae > Streptophyta > Magnoliopsida > Asterales > Asteraceae > Arctium > Arctium minus. The sequence continues at coordinate 54,922,386 of OX941093.1, forward strand.
ACAAAAAGTATTTTTTGAAAGAAATTATTAAACTATCTTATTTAGATGTCTTGTCATAAACATTAAAATGAAGCTTTTATAAGTATGCCTTCAAAATAAAAACCAAAACAAAATATATTTAATTTTGACACAAGTCGCACGTTAGAAAATACAAGTAATTCAATAAGAATCCTGAACAATAATCAAATATCTAAAACTAGGGGTGTACGCAGGTTGAGTTGGGCGGGTTGGAACGTTTTTACAACCCAACCCAATTATGGCGGTTTGAAAAATCTCAACCCAACCCAACTCATTCAAAAATATAACCCAACCCAACCCTTGCGGGTTGGGTTGGGTTGACGGGTTAGTAATATACATAAATTTGCCGATTGAAATACGATAAATAATACTAAAATTATTCTCAACAAAGTTATTAGTTATTACAATTAGGGCTCGTTCGTGTTCGTTCGTTTAACTTAACCGAACAAACGAACGAACACGAACGGTAAACGAATGAAATTTTTTTAGACCAAAGGGCCTTTGGCCTAGCGATAAAAGAGCCTTTGACTTCCTAGAAGATTAGAGGTTCGAACCTCAACAAAGGTGAGGAGGGTGTGTGAGTTTTTTTGTTGCATTTTGCCGTATATAAATATTATATATTTATATACTTTAAAAAAATGAAATTTTTTGTGTTCATGTTCATTCATTAAGAAAATGTGTCTGTTCATGTTCGTTTATGTTCGTTCGTTAAGATGCTAAACGAACATAAACGAACGAACATAAATGGACTTAAACAGACATAAACAAACGAACACAAATATACTTAAACAAACATGAACGAACGAACGAACATAAATAAATTTAAATGAACATAAACGAACGAACATAAACGAACAAAAAACAACCACCATTACTCATCATTCCGTTTCTAAAAACTAACATAACAAAATGAAAAACTGTGTAAACTTATGAGCGATAAAAAAAGAATTCTAAAAATTCAATTTACTTAATGATTTTACATATTAATGTCACAATATAAAAATATATTTATATAATAAACAAACATAAATGAACATAAACAAGCGTAAACAAACATAAACGAATGCAAACGAACGAACATTAACGAACATAAATGAACGGACGCTCACGAACATAAATGAACGAACGAGACCATTGTTCATGTTCGTTCATTTAACTAAACGAACAAAAAAATGTGTTCATGTTCGTTCCTTTATTAAATGAACGAACATAAACGAACTTCCCGCCAAACGGTTCACGAACGGTTCATTGAACGTTCGGTTCGTTTACAGCTCTAATTACAATCATCCAATTATAAATTATAATCCATAAGTCTTAAAGTTAATTTGGTTGTGAATAAACTGCATATATATATATATATATATATAATTTTATAAAAAAAAATAGTGGCGGGTTGGCGGTTTGGTTTGGGTTGGGTTGAGTTTTCCTAACCTAATTTCAACCCTTCTAATTAGCGGTTTGGCGGTTTGGCGGTTTCGCGGGTTGGGTTTAATTGGGTTGAGAGCGGGTTGGGTTGGTCGGGTTTCGCGGATTGACGGTTTTATGTACACCCCTATCTAAAACGTCCCTTAATAGCAAAAAGATGAAAAAAGCCTTGTGAATTAGAATATAACCAATATCTTATATATTTTTTAATAATCTAAAAAAATGGTAATGTATATCTCTAATCTATACTATATTATAAAAACGGCATAAAAAACTCTTAATTACAACATTTTAAGCACAAAGTACAACTAATTAAAGCCAATTACTTAATTTACAATTTCTTAATGCTTTGGTACAACCTTTCCAAACACAGTATCTCACATAATCATCTATTTGTGGAATTGATACTCATTTATTAATATAAATATTTGGTTTTTTGGTGGAGGATTTTATAAAATAGATTTTATATTATCATAATCTATTTTAAATGTAGATTTTACATTTAAATCTATATTAATGAGATGTAATATAAAATCTTTTTTCTTCCGTATTTTTTTATATTACATCTCATAATGATTTTTCCATATTTTATTTTATAAAATCTTTTTCCATATTTTATTTTATAAAATCTTTTTACATAATGAGATGTAATATAAACTCTTTTTTCTTCCGTATTTTTTTTTGCTAATATAAAATCTATTTTATTTTATAAAATCTACACGTATTTTATATTAGCATAATATAAAATCTACACGTATTTTTTTGCTAATATAAAATCTACACGTATTTTTTTTTCACGAGCATTAAAAGAAGAAAAAAGAAGGTTGATATGAATTAAAATTAAAAAATAACGAGATACACTAATAAATTATCGTATTCTTTAAAATAAAAATATTCCGCAATACTTTCCAAATTAACCAAGTGTAAAGAAAATAAAATAGAAACGATGTAGATATAAAAATATTCTTCCATATTTTTAATATATTTACATTTAAATGTAAAATCGAAAATAAAAATAAAATATTTTAAAATATTCTCTACATTTACTATAAATATATATAGCTTCTCTATGTATCATAGTGATATGTTGTGAGACATGTCGTTTGAGTTTTAAATAATATAATACAAAACTATTACCAATATTATTGCACAAACTCATAACAACAAACGATAAACAAGTTAACCACTTATGAAAATATATTCGTTTTTCACATTGTATTTCATTAACTGTTAACAGAGAAATTACGTTTTATTTTAACTCGGTTCAATATTCTAACAAAAAATCTATCCTCTCATGCAATGCACGGACCCAACACTAGTATAATATAAGATGCTCATATAATTAGTCTAGTACATACGAAAAATAAATAATTTTTACAGATGCTTAGATCATGGTTTTGGATTGCGACACATACATCTTTTTTCTAATTCAAATGAAAAAAAGTGTTATATACATCAACAAAACTATCAAAACAGTTTAAGATACTATGAGAGAAGAATTGAGAAGATTGTTTCTCTCTCTAATTTCTGCCACACCTTGAATGGTTGGCATTTAGTCTTATTTATAGAGAGACATTATACATATAAGGAAAATATATAAAATTAGTTTTCTAATTGGTGTATAACTCTAATACCCCCCCCCCTCAAGCTAGACGGTGGTACTTTGTCCAACTCGTAGCTTGGATCGAAAAAGGGTGAAGCTGGGTCGTGACAGACTTTTGGTGAACAAATCAGCGACGTTGTAGTTTCCTGGAACAAACTGGGTAATAAGGTCACCTTGTTGGACTAGTTCTCGAATAAAATGGTAGTCAAGGGCAACGTGTCGTGCCCGTTTGTGGGCAACATGATTGCTGGAGATAAACAAGGCACTACGATTGTCGGTGAGAAGTGTCGGTGTACGGGAGAGACGAACTCGAAGTTCCTTGAGGAGAAGCATGACCCAGATAACGTCAGCGGCTGCATTTGCCATGGCTCGGTATTCAGACTCACAACTGGATATGGATACAGATTGTTGTTTCTTGGAGCTCCACATGATGAGATTTGGGCCCAGGTAGATGCAATATCCTGATGTGGAACGGTAAGTGTCGGGGCATCCGCCCCAGTCTGCATCGGAATAGGCCATTATATCGTAAGATGGTGCTGTCGAGAAAGTTATGCCGTTACTGAAAGTCCCTTTGATGTACCACAATATTCTCTTGACTGCCTGAAAATGATGTTCCATTGGCGAGTGCATGAACTGACTGACGGTACTGACTGAAAATGAGATGTCCGGTCTTGTGACGGTCAGGTACTGGAGGGCCCCTACAAGAGATCGATAAAGAGTGGGATCGTTAAAGGGTTTTCCGGTTGCACCAAGATGTTGACCAACAACCATTGGAGTAGATACAGGCTTGCTATCATGAAGATTGGCACGGACTAAAAGGTCTTTAGCGTATTTCTGCTGGCTAAGAACAAGTCCGTGGTTGGTGTAGGTTACTTCAAGCCCAAGAAAATAGTTTAGATGGCCCAAATCTTTGATTGCAAAAGTGGCATGGATACGATCGACTAGCTTCTGAATAGTGTCCGAGTTGTTTCCGGTGATGATGATGTCATCTACATAGAGTAGTAGATAGATGAGCATGGAGCCGTGCGAAAAGATGAATAAGGAGATGTCCGCTCGACTGTTGATGAAGCCAATACTTTTAAGAAATGTGCTAAAACGATGAAACCAGGCTCGAGGGGCCTGTTTGAGGCCGTAGAGGGCTTTCCGAAGGCGACAAACATGGGATGGTTTTTGCGGATCAACATATCCTGGAGGCTGCTCCATGTAGACAGTTTCGGTAAGAATTCCATTAAGGAATGCGTTGTTAACATCTAATTGGCGTAACGGCCATTTGTTCATGACTGCAATGGAGAGAATAATTCGCACGGTGGAGGCTTTGACAACCGGGCTAAACGTAAGCGTGTAATCGAGTCCGGGTATTTGGGTGTAGCCTTGAGCGACAAGTCTCGCTTTGTGTCGATCGATAGTACCGTCCGCATGAAATTTGGTGCGATAGATCACTTGGCGCCGACAACATTTGAATGTGTGGGTCGCGGTGCGAGATCCCATGTGTGATTTCGATGAAGAGCCGTAATTTCGGCATCCATAGCTTGAACCCATCGTGGGTCTTTGAGAGCTGATTTAAGTCCCTTTGGTTCGGTAGAAGTTAGTAGTGCATGGAGAAAGGGGTTCGTTTGTTTGGCAAGATAGGTCGAATATTTTGGTTTAGTAATGCCGGACTTGGATCTTGTTTGCATGGGATGAGTGGAAGTCGTTGGTGGCAAACATGGAGGCGGTGAGTTTTGGGTGACAACTTCGGGTTGTGGAGTGGGAAGAGTCTGCGCTGAAGGGGAGTTTCCCGTTAGTGTCTCGATCGGCTGAAGTGGGCACGAGCAACCGACAGTGGAAGTGGTGGCAGGCTTGGGTGCCTCTTGTTTAGCAATGGGTGTGATGGTGCATAAGGGATCGAGAAAGGTGTTGTAGTGTAGATTGTTGAGTGACTCTTCATTTGCCACGGTAGCGAAGGGAAAACATGTCTCGTCAAACTTTGCATGTCGTGAAACATAAAATCGGGATGTGGTCGGATTGAGACAAAGGAAACCTTTGTAGATGGTGCTGTATCCCATGAAAACACAAGGACGGCTGCGGGGCGTAAACTTGTTGTGTGCGTAGGCCCGGAGGCACGAATAAACCCGGCAACCGTAGGGGTGGAACATGTCGTAGGCCGGTGTAAGACCGTAAAGTATTTCATATGGAGATTTGTTGTCTAAGATAGTCGTTGGCAACCGATTAATTATATAGGCAGCGGTGGAGAAGGCGGAGAGCCAATATTTCATAGGCACCTGGGAATGAAAGAGAATGGTCAGAGCCGTCTCGGTTAAATGACGATGCTTTCTCTCGGCTCGTCCATTTTAGGATGGGGTGTGAGGACACGACTGTTGGTGTTGTATGCCGTGATCGGATAGACGTTTTTGAAACCGATTACTATTAAATTATGTGCCACCATCGCTTCGAAAGATTTTTATTTTTTGTGAAAATTGAGTTTCCACAAATGTTTGAAACTGACAAAAAACGTCATATGCATCTGATTTTAGTTTCATAGGATAAACCCAAATGAATCTCGAGTGGTCATCTATAAAGATAATGTAATATCGAAATCCTTCAAAGGACGTGATTGGCGCTGGACCCTAAATGTCACAGTGAACAAGATCCAATATATGCGAGGCTCTCTTTTCATTCAATGTAAAGGGTAAAGCGTGACTTTTAGCTAATTGACATGGTTGACAAGTCTTTGGAGATGGTAAAATAGAAGAAACAATAACATGGCCTTTATTGCGTAAAATAGAAATAACGTGTGGATTGACATGTCCCAGTCGTGAGTGCCATAATTCGAATGATCCTGAAAGAGCTTTTGTATGTATGTTGGCTAGAAACGCACTGTTGGCTGTCCGTAAGCGATAAAGACCTCCATCACGGTGCCCGGTGGCTATCTTTGTGTCGTCCCATTGATTCTGAATAACAAAAGAAGATTCATAAAAGGTTACGGTTACCGGAAAATCTTTTGTGAGACGAATAATAGATAGAAGGTTCCGCGTTAATTGTGGAACAACAAGAATGTCGTGTAATGTGATAGTGAAATTAATACGACGTGAGCCCATGTGAGTGATTCGTAGAGGATGACCATTGCCGACAATAACATAATTTTCACCTTGATAAGGGGCGTCGTTTTCGAAAGTAGATGGAGTCATATGTGTTGAGGCACCGGAGTCGAGATACCAATCAGAAACTACAGACCCAGAAAGGGAGCAATTTGTGTTGAAATTTTCAGCGAGATTCGCATTAGCGTTACGAAGGGTAAGCACATAGTCGGGACATTGATTTGCTCGGTGTCCTTCCATTCCACACAATTGGCAACGAGGATTATATGACCGAGTGTTGGCCCGAGAGTAGCCGCGGTTTGAACCCCGGCGGGAACCAGTCCCTCGGCGGTAGGATGAGGTTCGATCAGACTGTCCACGGGTTGGCCCGCGATTTGATTGATTTCGGCCGACGGTGGTGGCGGAGTATGCTGCCGTGGCGGGTGCGGCCGGAGACAGATTCCTTTGAAAAATTTCGTGCGCCTCGGCACGGTGAACCAAGTCGGAGAACGACGGGACCAGTGTTAGGGCCAGCTGAGCAGTGGAGAATTGCGCGAATTCAAGACCGAGCCCTTGTAAAAACCATTGTGACTGATAGGAAGTTTCAACAGGTTTTCCAATCGCCATGAGTTGATCACATATTTGTTTGAATCGCCGGGCATAGTCTTGAATCGTAGAGGAATTCTTAGTGAGAGATTGGAGATCGACACGAAGACTTAATTCTCGAGAATCAGAGATATGGCTATAGGTAGCTTCAAGCGTAACCCAAATGTCCCGAGCATTCTTGCACCCAATTACTGTAGCCATGGCCTCTTCTGATAATGAAGAGTGGAGAAGCATTCTTAGGGTTTGATCGATACTAAGAGGGGTGGGGGAACAAGAACCATCAAGATATTTGAGATAATCTTAAGATTCAAGAATTGGTAATAACTGGTTTCTCCATAAAAGAAAATTGCTGGAGGTGAGTTTGATGGTAATAATATGAAGGAGAGTGGCAAGGGGTAGAGTGGTAGGGGTGTTGGTTTTCAGCGAAGAGGAAGAAGAGGTAGGTGACATTGTTGCCTGGAGAAAAAAATAAAGGAAGAAGAAGAAGGATAAAATAAAGTCAGGATCGATTGAGGCGTCTTGATACCATGAGAGAAGAATTGAGAAGATTGTTTCTCTCTCTAATTTCTGCCACACCTTGAATGGTTGGCATTTAGTCTTATTTATAGAGAGACATTATACATATAAGGAAAATATATAAAATTAGTTTTCTAATTGGTGTTTAACTCTAATATACTATGATCGTCAAAATATGTAAATACAAAAAAATAAGTAAAAAGAAGGTTACACCGGGTCGCCGCGGATTAGTCGGTGCTGCCCAATTGGATGCCCGGATACCGCGAGTTTGTGTGTGTGTGGGCTTAGCCCAAGTTGCCATACAAAAAAAAAAGAGTAATAATTGAAGAACTTTTTTGTTAAATAAAACACATATTATAAATACATATGAAAATGACATATACTGATATCAGAGTGTTCCTTTTAATGGCAAATAAATGCTGATAATTGTTTATTTTAATTTTGTATTGTAAACAATTTATGAAACATACATTCATATTTTTATAAGTATGTTAATTATATTATTAAAGTCGGGTTTAAACTTGAATAATATCTATTTAAAATAATAAGAGAATAACGCTGGGCCAATCATTTCACTAAATAATATCTTAAATAAAACTTTATTAAAATTAGTCTAAAAGGACATATCTGTCATTTGTTGTATATATATTATATATGGAAACTCATTTATTTCTATATAGATTATGTAATAAATTTAGTTAAGTTATTTATTCATAATTTTTTTTATAATAATTTTCATGAGATTTAAGCATGATTAATATTTTTATTTTTTTATACTTATTATTTTTTACAACATTAAAAAGTGTGATTTAGTTTTTCATTTTAAATACTTATTTTTATTGAATTAGTTTATTTAAGAATTTTTTACAATTTTCATCAAAAATCACATGTGATATCCACAATTAATCGACATTTTTTTTCCTAAAAAAGACTCACTATTTTTTGTCGATTTATCATATGTGATATTGATCATTGTAGAAAAGAAAATGTATGTTATTTACAACATTACAAGTGATATGTGTAAATTATGAATTATGTTTTAAAACACATGTGAATTTATACATCTTAAATGTGTTTTGATACACATCACATATGATTCTATTTTTATTATTTTTCTTTTTCAATTTTTAATTTGAATCATTGTTTTTCAAATTTTAAATCACATATGATTATGAAAACATTTTGAAAAAAATTAATTAATTGTGAATCACATGTGATTTTGATGAAAAATTATGAATTACGTTTTGAAGTAAATGTGATCTTATACATTTTAAATGTGATTTGTTACACATCACATATGATTCTGTTTCATTATTTTTCTTTTTCAATGTTTAATTTGAATTATTGTTTTTCAAATTTTAAATCACATATGATTAGGAAAACATTTTGAAAAAAAATTATGAATCACATGTGATTTTGATAAAACTTGTAATTTTTTTAAATATTGCTTTAAATTAAAAAAATGAATTTTATAAATGAAAATCAAATACAGGTGTTATAAATGAATTAATTATAAAAAAATTAGGGAATTTAATTGAAATGCCCGTATTTCAATCGTATCTTACCAAAATACCCAAAATTCTCGCTTTTTGCCGAAATGCCCACTTTCCCCGAGATTTGACCCCATGTTTTTCACCCATCGCGGGGTTAGCAAAGGGATTGGACTTAGAGGGGTTAACGAAAGGGGTTTAACTTAAAGGGATTTAGGGGGGTTGGCAAAGGGATTGGACCCCGTGATTTTCACCCAACCCCGTGATTCACCCCAAAATCGCGGGGTAACCTCACAATTCTCAACAATTTTTGCTATCCCCGTGAAATTAAAAATCACAGGGTAAAATCCCAAGGTAATTGGGTATTTTGGTAAAAAATGGAGGATTTTGAGCATTTGGGTAAGATACAATTGAAATACGGGCATTTTAATTAAAAATTATTACATATTAAATTATATAATATTAAATTCACAAATATAGTAAAAGTAGAATCTTAAATAAATAGTTAATTAAAATAAGAGTAAATTACATTTTTGGTCCTTGAGGTTGCCACCCATTATCAAGTTTGGTTCCTCTTTCAAACTAATTACAATTTTAGTCAATATGGTTGTCATTTTGTTTCATTTTTGGTCCCTCTGACCAACTTTAGTTAAAATTCTTAGTTACATTAAGGGTATTTTGGTCATTTCACCTTTTCTTTATTTTTTTTCATTTTTTTGTTTTACTAGATTATATAATATATTACAATTATAGTCCTTGTAGTTTGTATTTCTCTTTCTCTTTTCTTTTCTTTCCTACCTTTTTTTCATTTTTCATTTTATACTCTTATTATATTAATTAATTAATGATAATTTTTAATTAACAATACGTTAAGAATACGTATTTCATTTTGTAAATTACACCATTAGAAAAAATCGTATAGATAACTTTAAAATAAGATACGTATTGAATATTTTCAAATTTTTATGCAATTTATTTAATATATATCTGCAAATCCGTCTGCGCTAATCCGGAAAAAAAAAACTTTTCTTTTTTAAGTTGTGTTTAAGAAATTTATCGTTTTTGTTATTAATGTAAGAAAAAAAAATCGAAATTTATCTATGTCTATTAATTAAAAAAATGTATCGGTTTTATATATTTTAATTAATTAAATGTTTTTATAAAATGTGGATGAAATAAAAAATCCTCAATTATATTTATACATACATACATATATATATATATATATATTTCAAATTATAATGAAAAATAAATAATCAACTAACAACTACACATTTTCTTTATTTCATTAATCAATAGATTATAAAAGAATGATTTACAAGGTGAAATATGCATGGTTCATAAGCCTGCATTTTAAATCAAACAAAGCAATAAGGGCTTGACGGGTGTCGAGTCCGGCAAATAATAAAATTTATAAAATTAAAGCCTATTACCGTTAAACCACAACTAATTGCGATAATGGTAAGTAGAATCGTCTCCTCAGGGACTCGGTGTTAACCGTAAGTCCAAGACGAATTTACGTGCAAGTTTATTAAAAACATTATATAAAGGGGGTTTGAAATTGTTGATTAATCTATGCGTAAAAATAAAGTGAGACTTTAAATATTAAAGAACAATTCCTAGTGATGAGTATAAATAGTTCTTTATAAAATCATGTATCATTGACTTGTATAAAGACACATTTTTCTCAATTGATTTTAGACCGGCCGTGAATGTTGACACGCGCCAAACACTCCGTTTGTCCTAATGACTAAATTAGCACGAGAAGCTCGGTGAACTAATTCCTAATTGATTAAGTTAAGGCTAGTCACGAACTTAGACTTAACCTATCAATCGCATTAAAATCTACAAACACCGATCCTAACTAATGACCGGAAGCCCAACCATTTAAGCTAGATTAAACAATCCTATAATGCAATTCAAGTGATATTGTGTTCAATTGATGCATTATTTGCTACTTAGTTGAAATTAAAAACAATTACGTATTATTAAAATCAACTAGCAATTCAAAATATAGGCTATAGGATTCAAGGGATCCTTCTCAAAACCAATAACCCAAAATATGAAGAACATGCTTGATCAAGGATTGCATAAATAAAATCCCATTGATAATTAAACACAAAACAAGTCTCAACAAGATTCACAATGAACTAATTAAAATCTCATCACTAGAAACAAAGATTTAGCTACTCATAAACCTAATTCAAAACACAAAATTAACTTACAAATGTTAAAAATCTGAAAATTGATGAAGAACCCTAGTTTAGAAATCTCCAAATCGACTCCAAACTTATGAAAATCGAACCTTAGAATTGCTCTCCCTCTTCTCGATCGATTCCTCTCGAACTCCCTTAAACGATGGCGACCAATTCCATTTATACCTCCATTAGAAAGAAAACCGTTTAGAACGAACGTGGCCCTCGATTTCTGATGCACGCGAGTTTGGGGGCGTGTTAAACCCGCGTGAAAAGTCGCCCGGTGTTGAAATCATCGTTCAAACAGTAGCAATTGCGGGAAAGGGCGCGGATTTACTCACCGAGAACTCGCGCGGTTGGATTTTGTCCCCGAACACAGCAGCTATCGCGAGTTTGCTCGAGAGTTGGCGTAGGAGGAAGTCGCGATGGAGGAGACGATCATTTGCTGGACTGCGACTCTTTCTCGCTTCTCTTTTCTTTTCTTTATCTGGGCCTGTGACGTGGGCCTGCTGCCAACACAAATGCAAAGGCCTAAATTATATATAAAAAAACATATTTTGGTTTCTTTCTTTCTACTTTCCAACCCATGACCAAACAATTATATTAATTGTTTTATCACTTGCTGCATTACACAAATAAAACACATTTAAAACTTACCAATTTTTTTTAATTGGCATCAAAAGAGAATACAAATACCAAATCATACAATAAATGGTATTTTAAACATTTAACAAACACTAACTGTAGGGTAAATTCGACATAAAAATATATATAAAAATGACACTTATCAGGGCTCCTTTGGTTTGACGTAATGTTTTCAAGAGATTTGGATTTTATCTAAAGATTTGGAATTGGAAATGATTGAAATTTTTTGGGTATATGGTTTGTACTTTGTAATTTGGAATAGAACCGAATATCATTCTCTATATAAATTTAAGTTTATATTTTGATTTTTTTAATAAGAATATTATAAATTCTAATAATTGATACACATTTTAAACGATACATTTTTTTATTAATAGACATAAATAAATTTCGATTTTTATATTACATAAATAAGAAAAAAATTATACTTTTTTAAACACAACTTAAAATAAAAAGTTTTTTTTTTGGATTAGTGTAGACAAATTTGCAAATATATATATCAGATAAATTTCATAAAAGTATAAAAATATTTAATATTTAACTCATTTTAAAAGTATCGACAAAACTATTTTAATGGTATAATTTACAAAATCAAATACATATTTTTAATGTATATATAGTTAAAATTATCGTTAATTAATATAATAAGGTTATAAAATGAAAAATGAAAAATGAAAAAAAAGACAACCACAGGGACTATAATTGTAATTTACTATATTATCTAGTAAAACAAAAAAATGAAAAAGATAAAGAAGAGGTAAAATGTCCAAAATACCCTTAACTTAACTAAGTTTTTTAGCTAAAGTTGGTCAGAGTGACCAAAATTGAAATGAAATAGCAACCATAGTGACCAAAATTGTAATTAGTTTGAAAGAGGACCAAACTTGATAATGAGTGTCAACCACAAGGACCAAAAATGTAATTTACTCTTAAAATAACTTTTATATAACTAAATTACTTTTATATATTATTTTTTATCTATTTTTAGAATTAATTATTTAAGGTATTATTTAATGAAATGATTGACTTATAATTATTCCCTTATATTCTTTTAAATAAATATCATTCTCGTATAATCCTCTTTTATATTATTAAAATCAATGTTTAATTAAGTTAACTAAATAAATAAGCAATGGAGACAAGATATAACCAACGAGGATTATGAAAATGTAACCATGTATGATGTATTAATGTATCTAACTATATAAAAACATTAATTTGGATTAATATGATAATAAAAGGACAAACTTAGGATGATGTTATCCAATTAAAACAAATATTACAAAAAACGATATTGTTTATTTTACCTTTTAGTTTATATATACTTTAAATTGATTCCATTTTAGTCAGAGGCGGAGTCAGGAATTTCGATTAAGGGTTGAGGGGGTCTAGTCGTTCAGTGCCTTGTGAAATAATAACGATTAATGTTATACACCAAAAACAATTCTTTAACATAAATGAAACTTGCATCTTATTGTCTTAGGACCATGCGGGCTAAAATGATATTTTAATTTATGAAGTTGATTTGGTCCAAGTATAATATATGCTCTACTAGTTTCATCATGTTGGTTATTTGGATAGCTTAAGATAGGATGGTGTGCCCTTGCATCACAAATTTTTCCACAAGATTTCCAAAAACTCTAATAGTTCCTATATTTTTCACGAGATTATCATAGAATGTAATTATGGGTCATTCACTATGTCTTCTTTTCTCTTGAAAAAAGAATCGACAGTTCGTTTCTTCTCATGATACAACCTAAGATCATACAAAATTAATAACTCCATTTTTAAGAAAAATTCAATTTACATATATGCTATTTGAAATGTTAAGACAAATTACAATATATCAACATGAATAACTATATACAATTAAATTATGGTTTGAGTTTTGTTAACAACAAAACTTACACATATCCAGCAAGTAGACATAGTACATAATTTTCAATTGTATTTACATTACTACATTTGAGTTTAAAACATTCAAATAACTTAATGAATTAGGATTTAAATAATTAAGTTACCTTTAAACTTTTATTATTTACTAAAAGAAAACCAAATATTAATGAATACAAATTAACTTGCCTGTTGTAATGGGATATTGCATGAGCCCAAATTTTAGAGTATGTGGGGCTTGAGGAGTTGAGGGGGACTTGAGCCACTTTTTTATTACTAAAATCATTTTATACAACTTTAATGCGGTTCGATCATGTATTGGGGGGCGGCTTTGCACTAGCTTGTTTCAAAGCCCCAATCCGCTCTCGCTCGCCGCTACTAACGGAGTCTCGGTTGATTTCCCTTCCTTTAGCTACTCAGATGTTTCAGTTCACTTGGTCCCCTGGCTACATTTCAGATCATTCTATATTGATCGACTGCCTCGAATTCGTAGGTTCAATTCCTGGATGCACGCCAATAGGACCCTAGATCAAATTATTTTGTGGATTGGATTTCCTTCCTCGTCTCTGGGTGCCTAGGTATCCATCGTAAGCCTTTCCTCGTTTGAACCTCGACCTTAATTTTAACTTAATCTTGATTCTCTAAAGCAACAAAATAAAGATATAAGGTAAACCCATGCAACACAAGCCCACAGGTATTACTAATGGAATGTAAAAGTCATTTATATATCCCTCTTCATATATATAAATTGTAACAGTTACTGAATACAAAGTTATTTCCATATTTCAAATCTCCATGGTACTGAAGCAGGTATGGACGTATGGTCCTCTTCGCATTTTCTTTTCTTTTCTCTTTCTTCCCATCAATGGATTCCACCACCATACAGAATGTTGCTCCAAAGATTCCCTTGTTGTCGTCAATCTCAACAACATTCTCAAACTTACCACTACCAACTATCTATCATGGAAGTTTCAAATTGAGGCCTCTCTCATTGGGTATGGTCTCTTATTGATCGTTCCTACTAAGCACCATCATCCACCATCGTGTTGAACCCAACCACCACTACCAAAGCCTCTCATATCACTTGAGTCGGGCACAATAAAATCCTCTTCGACGCCCTCATTGGAATCTTGAAGCTACCCTCGTTTCACTTATTCCTCGTTCTAACACCGGCAAAGATGTTTGGAACATTTTAGCCAACACTTTTAAGGAAACAATCTCATGACCACATCAAACCCGTTAAAGCTAACATGAAGGTTCTCACAAAGGGCTCCCAATCAATAATTAAATGTGCACCGACCGGTTGCCTATTGATAACTCTCATTTTTTAGAGTTATTTATTACTCTTTTTCTAGGATTTTATATCATTTTTATACCCACTTTGCTTCTATCCTTTTCATTTTGTCTAAAATGTGATAAAGAGGTGATGAGTTACCAAAAGTTTACTTTTTTGGAAAAAACTGCACTTTGTGGGCACCTGTGGGCAGGTACCTTCCCGATGTGAGTGTAACACCCAAAAAATGAGGATAAACAAAAAAAATTTCCAAAAGGGGAAATATGGAAGTCAAATAATGCCAAAGCATGAGCTCACCAAAAAAGGGAACATTTAATGCTTGTTTAATTACAAGTTTGTAATAACAACTAAAGAGAGATAACAACCTCCAAATCTAATTTCTAGACAAGAAATAAGATTACAAATGGTTGTCATATACTTCCAAAAACTATCATTTCTATGATGGCATCCCAAAAGCTCCCAAGCTCACATCTAAAAGCCTGCTAATCCTTCTTAGTGGTCGCGCCGCTAGAACCTGAGATACACATCAAACCAATCAAGTGTTAGGCCAAACGAGTCTAGTGAGTTGTACAAGAGCATGGCATAACATTTATAAACATAACATGAACATTTATATCATTTTAGTCCTCATAGGACATAAGGGAATTAATGGGGGTGACCTATCACACCAATGAGCTTTACCTCAAGTCAATGTACCTTCATGTTTACTCGCATGAGCAACATCCCAAAGGCACGACACACTTGAAGACTACCTCTCAGGCATTACTCCAAATGGCGGAGGTCTAGGTGCATATCGTCAAGGTGGCACCTAAGACTACATCCTCCTAGCACATACTCATGGTTCCTCCAATAAATAGATATACAATATCCATCTCTATACATATTTCATATCGACAAGATACATGTATAAGACCTCCCATAGTTCCAATTCCATTTTAGGTCCAAAACCCTAGACATGCAATACCCACAATGATAATCACAAATCCCATGATATTACACAATCATAACCCATCAATATAATTAATATTACCATTTATTCAATATGATGAACTCATAGCCAAAATCTCCCAAAATCTCAAATATAGCAGTTAGGTCAAACTTATCAGGTGATCAGATTTATACATGTATATGAAATAAAGACAAGTAATCACACAAGATATGTATCTCATTGAAAATAGTAAGTAGAAAACTCACAAACTAGGTTTTATAGAAAACCCTAGAAACTAAGATGATCTTAAAGTTGAGGAGATGAGTAGTTGAGGTAGAAGTCTCTTCCCACTAGAAGCTTTAATGGTGCCTTGAATGTCTTTCACCAAACCCACCAACCCCAAGGGATTGAAATGAATGAAACTAGGGTTTGGAGGAAGAAAAACGTCTTTGAGTTTATCCAAAATCGGTTCCAAGACTTAGTGAAAATAAAGAGTGGAGACAAGGTAAACGAGGCTGAGTTTTTATACTCTATACCCCGTCGGCGACAATGCCAGGCATAGTCGCGCCAATGCCAATACCTACGGTACACACACGACGACAATGCCCTGTGACTTTGCCCATGGCATTGTCGCGGTGGCAAGGTCGCACCTCCATCACCACCGATGGTACGCCGCCCCTCGACTTTGACATGCGACTATGACCATGGTCATAGTCGCTAGTCACTGTCGCACTAACCTTCCCACCTGCTGTTTTTTCGACTATTTCGATACCATTAACCATATAAAGAACTTAAGGTAACAACACATAAAATAACATACCAATGATCTCTAACCCAAAGCAAAATCCCAACATTTAAAAGTAATGAGAACACTTTAGAGTTTATAAACACTTACCTTAATTTTCCGGGTGTTACAATCCTCCCCACCTAATAAGGATTTCGTGCCTGAAATCTTAATCACTAAAAAGATGAGGATATCTCTTCTTCATGTCTTCCTCCGATTCCCACGTCACGTTAGTACCTCAATAGTGCTTCCATTAAACCTTTGCCTCGGTCCGCCGGTGACTGGTATCCCGGTCCTCCAACAGCTTCATGAAAATCTCTTGTTGTTGCGCCATAGCCGAATTCATGGCTTGCATCATACTGTCTCAGATCCTCGTCTTCATCGTTACTTCCTCACAAAATTTTGTTGTGGAGTCCTAGGAGTACTGATTTGTTTGGTTTTCAATTCTTAGAATAAAGGATTTGATCAGTCCACTTGTCTCATCCTTAGTCCTTAGAAAATACACCCAAGTAAATCTAGAGTAATCATCAACAATAACTAAGCAGTATGATTTCTTACCTATACTCATAACATTTGTAGGACCAAACAGATCCATATTTAACAACTGAAGAGAAGAGGAAATTGTGTTCAACTCTTTGGACTTATGAGAAGTTTTGTGTTGTTTGCCTTTGAGACAAGCAACACAATGATCATCACATGAAAAAACTTTTGAAGGCAGACCTCTTACAAGGTTGTTTTTAACAAGTTTATTCATTGTTTTAAAGTTCATGTGACACATCCTTCTGTGCCAAAGTGATGATTTATCCAAAGAAGCTTTTGAAACAAGACAGTTTAGGGATGAATCGTTTGAAACATTTTCCATGTCCAAACAATAGACATTATCCTTTCTAGGAGTTCTTAGTAGTATCATCTTTTCATCAACTACCTTGAATCCAGGAGCAAGAATAATGCATTCTGAATCAGTGAATAATATACTATGCTTTTTGTCACAAACCTGTGATACACTTAACAGGTTGTATCTTAACTATTCAACATAGAAAACATCTTCAAAGGTCATCTTACCTTTTGTTACATCTCCCTTACCACTAATCTTACCTTCATCTGGAGTATTACCAAAGGCAACATGCCCTCCATCAATTTTCTTGAAATTCTTGAGGCAAGCCATGTTCCCTGTCATGTGCCTAGAGCAACCACTATCAACATGACAAATGCTCTTTCCCTTGAGCTGCTGGTTTCCCTGCACATAAGATAAATCAATTAGTATTGACTGGGAACCCAAGCCAAAGTGGTCTTGGGCCTCCCTTTCTCATCAAAGTACTTGCACTCCATTTTGATGAGATTTTTAACTTCAGAAAACTCTTTACTGGAGTACTTTGTCAAGATGATTGGTCTAGAAGCACAAACACTAGAAGCAGTACTAATTTTAGAAGTACTAACAGAGTTAGCAACACTAACAGGTTTAGCAGTACTAACTTTGTTAGAAGCACTAACAAGGTTAGCAGTATTAACATTTGAAGAAGTACTAACAATGTTAGTTTTAGAAGTACTAATACTCTCAGGAGCACTAACATTGATAGCAGTAGTATTGCTTCTGGCAGCACTATCTTTGTCAGCAGCACTATTTGTGGTAGCAGTACTAACAGTTTTAGTGCTTTTGGGAACCCACATCTTGACACTCTCTTTTACAGTCTTTTTCTTCATGTGGCTTTTAGATTTCACTGGTTTCTTAGCCACATGGTTCCTTTCATTCTTCCTATAACCAAAGGGTTTTTGCACAGATCTTTGAAAATTTATCCTTTGGTTCATAGGATTAAAATAACAGTGCTTGGCAAGATGGTTCAATTTTCCACATATGAAACAAGGTTTTGGTCTGATGATTCTACTCAGATCAACTCCTTGTTTCTGAGCCCACTGATTATTCCAATTTCTTTGATTTCCCCTCCTTTTATCATGTTTTAGGGGCTCATATTTATTACCTGCACACTGTTTGCAAGGAACAGGATTCACAACTGTGGTATGCTTGTAATGGACCTTTTTAGCCTTTCCCCTAAGTCTTCTCAACACCCTCAGATTTGACCCAATCCCTTCCACCACCCTCATTGGTAAGAATGTTATTTTCTAAGGGAATTTCACCACTCACAGTGTTATCCTTACTCTTACCAACTTCTTTTTCAGTCTTGTCCTTAACAACTACTTCATCTAAAGGATCTACATTAGTTGCTCCCTCATGCAAGTCCTTCCTATCCTTAGTCTCCAGCAAGTCTGATTTAGGAGGGATGTAGTTGTTATTGTATGGTGGTGGTGTGGTATTGTACCCAATTCCTGGTTTAAGCTTATCATGGATTTGGACCTTTAGCATAGAATCCATGGCTTTAGAAGCATATGAAAACTTTTCCACATCCAACTTAACCTTGGCTAGCTCTCATCTCAACTTTTCATTCTCCTCTTTAGACTTTGTCAGTTGGATTTCTAGATCATTTTTCTCCCACTTCCAGTAATTTGTATCATATGTGTGTTGAAGTTCATTGGCTTGGAAACCTTTAATTTGTTCCTCAAACCTTTCAACAATTTTCATATAGTCTTTTCTATCCTTTTCTAATATCTTAAGGTCATCACTCATACTCTGGTTGTGATCCCTGTACCTTTTCACAGTGTCTATGCAAGTTTGAGAACAGAGATTAGAAAGTACCTCAGTTGGGAGATCAGATACCTCTGCAATGAGAGCTTGATTTTGAATGGCATCTTCTGCTTGATCACTCCAGTCAAACCCCATTCCTTGTTGAGAAACAAGAGCTTGAACAGAGTGTCTGTTCTGGTTGAAGCTTCCAGTCTGAGCTTGTTGGTGGTTGTTTTGAGACATTCCACTTCTGCATTCCCTGGCAAAGTGTCCCTTCATGTGACACTTGTAGCACTCCACCTTTGACTTATCAAATCCTGCTCCATCTTCTCTTCTTTGGGAGAAGTTGTTCCTCCCAGTCCTCTTGATGAATTTCTTCACTCTCATGGAAAGCATGGCCATCTGCCATTTA
This sequence comes from Arctium minus, assembly GCA_954870635.1. Lineage (NCBI taxonomy): Eukaryota > Viridiplantae > Streptophyta > Magnoliopsida > Asterales > Asteraceae > Arctium > Arctium minus. Next base: position 54,941,868 of record OX941093.1, read on the forward strand.
ATATCCATCTCTTCCAGATCATCAGGATGAAGCTGTTCCAAGTTATCATTGATTAAAGAAGAGTTACCATGGCTGGAAAGAAAGGATTCAAACACAGATTCATTGCTTTTTTCTTGATTTACTCCACTGGCAGTATTAACTGATTCAGGGTTAGCAGTAGAATCAGTTGATGCTGATAGGAGTGCAACATTATGAACATATCCAGTAGGCTTCTTCTTTGCTTCCACTTCAGATTCAAACACTCTTAGATCATTGTACAGATCATCCAGTTCCTTTTCTTCCAACATGTCATTCTGTCTGAATGAGACAGTGTACATGGTCCATTCATCTCCAAGAGATCTGAGGAACTTTCGGTTGACATCATCTTGTTCCATCTGAACTCCAACAGTAGCCAACTCACCAATTAATTTATTGAATCTATCAAAAGTTTGAGTCATAGACTCATTCTTTGAAGATGTAAAATTCTCATATTGCTGCTTGAGAATATCCCTTTGATTCCTCTTAGTGCTCTTGGTACCAGCAAATCTCCTCTCTAAAGCATTCCATAGAATCTGAGCATCAGTGCAATGGTGAAACTGATGTTGATACTCATTAGGAATGGCCAAAAGCAGGGTGCTTAAGGCTTTCATCTCCAATTGTCTCACTTTCTTCTCAGCATCAGTTTTTGGAGGTGGTCTTCTTCCATCTTGCCCAATTTTACCTTCAACAGAGGGACCATTCTCAACAATGTCCCACATAGAAAAGTCTGTAAGGAGGATGTACTGCTTGATCCTAATTTTCCACATGTCAAACTCATTCGGTTTGAGCATGGGAACCTTTGAAACAAGAGTACTGTTTGATTCAACTGTGTTGTCCATGCTGAATGAAGGTTTCTGAGAATACTAGGCTCTGATACCACTTCTCAGGATATGATTCTTAACAAGAATAATAAAACTCATAAACAATATTAAAGAAGTTGCGGAATAACACTTTAATATTCAAAATATCAATGTAACAGTAAAGAATGAATCACAACTTGTAAACTTTATTGAATGATTAAAGTTACAAGCTTTCAAACAAAACCTCAATCTTGATGAACAGGCTCACCAAGACGAATTCTACTTCTCTAGAATTAGGATTGTAAACCTTGAGGTTAATTCTCTCTCTAAAACAAAAAACTCAGAATGAATTACTCATCTATCAAACTATTCTATACTATATAAACAAAGATTGAATACAAGATAATTACAAAACATAAAATATCTTCATAATATTCTTCCATAATTATCTTCAACCTTTCACAATTATCTTCAGCCTTGTTCTGCGCGTATCTTGATTATCACATAAGCAGTATTAAGTTGTAGCAGTATTAATCACTCTGAGTAGTACTAATCTTCACCAACAGCACTAACTCTGCTTACCAGTAGTAACTTCTTCAAGCAGTATTAATCTGGCTCAGCAGTAGTAACTTGTCTCATAAGTAGTAACCATGTTGTTCTGGCAGTAGTAATCACTTAGACAAATCTTCAGTTCCCAACAGTTAATATTAGATCTTGACCTCGAGAGGGGCGGATTCGAAATACGGCTTAAGTGATGCACACATATTTGAGACATTCTTTGATAACCACACAAAGATGCGGGTTTTGTATGATTTACTAAGGTTCAGCATGCCGGTCGAGATTTACATCACAAAGAGCTTTGGGTGTAAATCTCCATATCGGTGGAACTTGGCATTTAAGAGTCAAACTTAGATAATTCGGCAAACTCAAGTGCAGTAATTGTGGGCATAGTTTATAAAAATTCGTTTTCGAGAGATCGAGATTTCTATAAATAGTCCTATGCACTCAAGCACCTTACCACGTTGTGACTACGTTTATCTCAAGGGAAACTTATACCCATACCCATTCCTTAACTCATCGTCACATTTCATAATTTTTACGTTATTTCACCAACAAAAACGACAATTTTTCTCACAACCAAAACGTGTGCAAGAAGTTCATGAAACTCTCTGATTCTCAGTAGTCCAGTCCCTGTGGAAACGATATTTGGTAGTACTTACCACTTTATTACTTATAGTGATCATAGTTGAGGTGTATACTTGCGCCCCCGCTGTGGAAACACTATGGCCACTGTGTGGAACTATACGGTTTTCCGCTATCACCTATCATTGGTGATTTCTTGAATCCTAAATACATGTCCAATAAGGTCCTTGAAAGTCTTGACTCCAGCTTCAGAGGGGTCATTAGTGCAGTTAATGCTCAAAATGGTATATCCTCAAAAATCATATGTGCCGGTCAATACATCTCCAAAAAGACCACTCTCCACCACATGGTCGTTCACTCAATCCCGACGAGCCCTGCCGCTAAGATGACCTGTCATACATGACAACCAAAGAAGCAAGTGTTAGGCCAATGCCTAGTGAGAACAAATAATTTAAAAACGGAAATCTTAAAACCATTTGTAGTTGTACCGTTGGATATAGCCGCGAGCTAAATCAAGCGAACAAGTAAACCATTAGTGATCATAACATGATACAAACAAACACCAATCACTTTAGTGAGCTTAACTCCTCTAAGTCTATTGCTCGAAAACATCAAGTCAACCTCTTTAGATCTATTCATTGATAGTTCCAAAACGGGAACTCATGCACAATGGAATTACGTCATACTGCCCATGGGACGCTGCCCAACCATATAGACCCACACCTTACTTACCATAGTGACTCGATGCCTATTCCGTGCCAAAGTAGTGAACTTAATGTCCAAAACGGGACATTAAGGACAACGTGCCTATGGATCCATTGCAACACTAAAACCAAAATCAAAACACAACCAAGTATACCAACATCTAAATGTATCAAATTTGGTGCCAAGTTACACTTATAACAACTCATAAATTTGATGTCTTTACTCCCAACATATTGAAGGGGAAATCATCTAGCACGAAGTTCATTAATACCATCATAAATCTTATTTAAGCAATAATAATGACCATATATGAAATTTGCCCCAAAAGGTTAAATCCTAACAAAACCCTAATTTTGTTGGGATTTATCAATCTCCCATAAATACAAAGATAATGACAACAATACTTGTGGGGAACATAAATAATCATCAACCCTATTTTAACTCCTTTAAAACACACTTGTTAAAACCAAACCTAAAACCCCAAAAATTAGGTTTTAGGTTGAGATTTGTTAAATCAACAACATATAGGTTAGAAGATGTGTAGAGGACCAAAATGCAAGAATATTAACTTGTATGAAGTTTTAGGAGTGTGTATGAACTCACCTTGTAAAGTTTGTGTACAAACCCTAGATGATGACAACTTGAGAGAAAGAGATGAAGTTGTACTTGGATCTTTAACCACAACCAACCTAATCAATCATAAAACCTCATTCAATGCTTTCTCTTATGAGAAATTAATGGAGAGAGGAAAGTTCTTACCTTGTCTTCAAGAAAAAATCGTCCAACACAATAAATGAGCAAGAAATAGGTCTTGGAGTGTTTAAGAAAGAGTGGTTGAGAAATAAATGAGGTTGGGGCCGATTTTCCCCTTTTAAGTGCGCACAGTGGCCGTGCGCGTACGGTGGCGCGCTCGGCTTGCGCAGAGAGGCGCACGGAGCACTGGAGTCATGAAAAGGCATGCCTCGTGTGGATGGTGGCACGACACGATTCACGCAGAGATCCGCGCGGGGCACTGTCGACATTTTTGTCTTCTTTTTGGCTACCTCGCTCAACATCCATTTAAAACCAAAACTTCAGGTAAACCAAGAACTAAAACTACACTACGAGCGATGTACATATTTAAGGGAATATTTCGATTACCCAAAATTCAGGGTGTTACAATCCTCCCCAACTTAGAGACGATTTCGTCCTCGAAATCTTGGCTAGGTGAAGAGGTGTGGATACCTTCGCTTTATATCCTCCTCCACCTCCCAAGTTACGTTGGTACCACGATGGTGCTTCCATTGAATTTTGACCATCCTGACTTCTTTGTGACGAAGATTCTTCGTCTCCTTCTCCAAAATAGCGTCGGGTTCTTGGACACAACGGTTTCCCTCGTCAACCCGAATCTCTGAGAGAGGGATGACACTTTCTTCCTCCGCTAGGCATTTCCGAAGATAGCAAACGTGGAATGTGGTGTGAATTCCATTCATCTCTAGAGGGAGTTCCAATTGATAATCTTGGAATCCCATGCGCATAATCACAGTGAACGGTCCAAGGAAATGGGGACTCAACTTCCCACGCTTGCCAAACTGGATTATTCCCTTCCAAGGGGACACTTTGAGCGTTACACGGTCACCCGCTTGGAATTCTACCAGTCGCCTCTTCTTGTCGGCATAGCTTTTCTATCGATTTTGAGCCACCTTCAAGTGCTCACGAATGCCTTTAACCTTGTCCGCCGTCTTTTAAACGATTTCGGGCCAGACAAACTGTTTCTCCCCCGCTTCAAGCCAACATACGGGAGTTCGACACTTACGTCCATACAATGCTTTAAATGGTGCCATTCTAATACTCGAGTGGTAGCTATTGTTGTACACGAATTTCACCAAAGGTAGGTGCGAGTCCCAATCCTCTCACTTTGGCCATCGGTTTGGGGATGGTAGGTCATACTCAATTTCACACGCGTGCCCAATTCTTACTGTAAACCATCCCAAAATGGTGACGTGAACCGGCTATCGCGATCCGAGACAAAAGACAATGGCACCCATGATGAGATATCATTTCATCAATGTACAACTTGGCTAGCTTGTCCGTAGGTAAAGTTTCCCGCGTGGCCAAGAAATGGGCGCTTTTGGTCAAACGGTCCACTATCACCCAAATTGTGTCATGACCCCTTAAGGTTTTTGGTAATTTTGTCATGAAGTCCATGGTGATATGCTTCCATTTCCATTCCGAAATCTTTAGAGATTGCAAGCTTACATAAGGGCGTTAGTGCTCGGACTTCACTTGCAAACAAGTTACGCATCGCTCTACATACCATTCCACATCAAGATTCATGATCGGCCACCAATAATGTAATTTCAAATCTTGGTACATCTTCGTGCTTCCCGAATGGATAGAATACTTCGACTTGTGGGCATCCTCGAGAAGGAGCTCCCGATTGCCTCCGATCTTGGGAATCCAAACTCGCTCGTTGAATAGCTTTACTCGCCGGCTATCCACCGACAATAGTAGATGTTGCTTTATCATAACTTCCTCCTTGAGGTTCTCCTCTTGCAAGGCCTCGACTTGCGACGACTTGATTCGATCGATAAGTGTTGACACTAATTCAATTCGTGAAAAGGCGATTCGAGAACAACCCCCGTAGTCTTTCCGACTCAATGCATCGGCAACGATGTTTGCCTTACCCGGGTGGTAAAGCAATTTGTAGTCGTAATCCTTTAGTAACTCCAACCACCTCCTTTGTCTCATATTCAGTTCCTTGTAGTCGAATATGTGTTTCAAACTTTTGTGGTCCGTATAGAGAGTGCACTTCATACCGAGAGGTAGTGTCGCCATAACTTCAAGGCAAACATTACCGCCGTCAGTTCCAAATCATGAGTGGGGTAGTTAATTTCGTGCACCTTGAGTTGCCTTGACGCGTAGGTGATCACCTTGCCTCTTTGCATTAGAACACAACCCATACCCATCTTCGGCGCATCGCTATATACCACAAAATCTTCCGATCCTTCGGGTAGTGATAAGATTAGAGGTTCACAAATCTTCCTTTGTAAAATTTGAAACGCCTTCTCTTGACTCTTGATCCACATGAATTTCACGTTCTTTCAGGTTAGGCCTGTCAGCGATTAGGGTATCTTGGAAAAATCTTGGATGAATCTTCGATAGTATCCCGCCAAACCTAGGAAACTTCGGATTTCCGACGGACTCTTGGGAGGCTCCCAGTTCATCATGGCCTCGATCTTTGAGGGGTCCACTTTCACTCCTTCCTTGGTGACTATGTGCCCCAAAAACTGCACTTCCCTAAGCCAAAAGTTGCAATTTGAAAACTTTGCGTAGATCCTTTCCCGCCTAAGCACTTCCAAAACTTATCGGAGATGTTGTTCGTGGTCCGTCTCGTCCTTGGAGTACACCAGAATGTCGTCAATTAACACGATTATCGATTTTTCAAGGAAAGGTCGGCACACCCGGTTCATCAAGTCCATGAAGACCGCCAGTGCGTTGGTTAGGCCGAACGACATTACTAGGAACTCGTAATGGCCGTATCACGTCCTAAACGTCGTCTTCATAATGTCGTCCTTTTTCATTCTTACTTGATGATATCCCGAACGGAGATCGATATTTGAGAAGCAACTCGTACCTTGAAGTTGGTCGAACAAGTCGTCGATTCTTGGGAGTGGATACCTGTTCTTCACCGTCACCTTGTTCAACTCTCTGTAGTCGATACACATCCGCATCGTTCCGTCTTTCTTCTTGAAAAATAAGACCGGATCTCCTCAAGGTCGGTCTCACGAAACCCTTCTCAAGAAGGTCTTGGAGTTGAGTCATCATCTCTTGCATCTCGGAAGGAGCTAACCGATAAGGAGCTCGAGCAATCGGAGCTGGGCCCGGAACAAGGTCAATCCGAAACTCCACTTGGAGATTGGGTGGAAAACCGGGCAAGTCATTCGGGAAAACATCGGGGAACTCGCGCACAACCCTCACATCTTCAAAGCTTTCTCTTCTCGAGTTTGGTATCTATCTCATACGCCAAGAAGGACGAACATCCTTTCGCCAAGCATTTTCGTGCCTTATCTATAGAGATAATCGCCACTTCGCCTTTCCTTCTTTCACCATAGATTACTATCACCTCACCATCCGACACGGGTAGTCAGATCAACTTCTTGGAGCACACGATCTTGGGTTGGTTCTCCGATAGCCAGTCCATTCTGACCACCAAATCAATCCCAACAATCAACATAGGCATTAAGTTGATGGAAAACTTCTTCCCCTCAATTTCAAGAGTGAAATTCCTCAAGACATCCCGAATTACTACTTGACCACTATTTGCTATTTCTACCACTATAGCATCTTCTAAACAACTAAAGGGTATGGCGAGCTTTTGAAAAAATGCATTGGATATGAAAGAGAAGCTAGCACCTGAGTCAAATAACACACGAGTAGGTACGGAGTTTAGGAGAAACATACCTGATACCACATCAGCGGATGCCTTTGCTTCTTCCGTTGTCATCTGAAAAGCCCCATCGGGCGCTCTCGGAGGATCTACTTTCTTCCCACCGACCCCTCCCATCTTCAGTTTCGGGCATTCCGCCCTAACATGTCCTGGCTCCTTGCACTCAAAGCATATTTTCCCCTTAACGGGACAATCTCTGAAAGCATGGCCAACCTTACCACACTTGTAGCAATTTCCGGGAACAAAGTTGCATGGGCCAAGGTGTTTGCTTCGACACTTGGAACATCTCCTAGCATCGCGCCTAGGACCGGTTCCCCGTTGATTATTGTTGAAGAATCTTGGTTTCTTTGAGGGCATTGAGCTTCCCTCTCACTTCCTCTTCTCAAGTTTTCGAATACCTTCCTCTTTACCGCGGTTGTAAGCATTTCCATCATTTGGGATTCTTCAATCGCCTCACGGAGAGTGGAGGCCTTTGACACCCGGACCATTGACATCATGTCCGATGTAAGGACCTTAATGTAAGCCTTGATCTTTTCTTTCTCTTCCAGGACCAAATGTCCCACCAATCCCAGTTTATCCATGAATTTTCGGTTGTACTCTTTCCTCGACAAGTTGCCTTTCTTTAAATTCCAGAAATATTCTTCGATCCGGTCCATCGATCTATCGTTGCAATACTCCAACAATTTCTCTTTGAATGTCGCCCAATCCAACTTTTCCAGAATTGTGGCCTCTACAGATGTGGAGTAAACGTTCCACCACGTGAGGGCCGCCCCCTTAAGCATTTGGGATCCAAACTTGGACTTTTGACTCTCACCGCATTCGCTAGTCCGGAAGGCTTGTTCTATTTCCCGAATCGAGTTCATGCACAAGATCGGATCATTTGCACCTTTGAATTCGGGTGATCGGCAACTGAGGAAAGTCTTGAAGGAACAAGTCTTCCCTTCTAGTCTTGTATCCAAGGTCACGGGACCTTCAGTAGGAATTTCATTTCTGGTACCCCCGGATCCTGCCACCACAACATTCTCAGCAACGTCTCATGCCTTCGGTTGTTGGTGTTTATGTCCTCTAAAAGCTTCAAGAATAGCTCTTGTTGTTGAGCAATGGCCTTATTCATGGCCGCCATCATTCGATCCATCATCTGAGTTTCTGTCGTTACCTCTTCCATAATAGGTTTCGACGTCTCCAGGTTGCGTTGGGGAATGTGCTCGGTTCTCCCACCTAACACCTCATTTAGACGGGAAGGCTCCTCTGCCATAGTCACCCACGGTTGGTCGACCGTGGACGCCGTTACTCGTGGCCCTCCGGTCTATTCCGGGTATTAACCATTTCAGTCTGCCATACACATGCGAGAATAGGGGTGAGAAATAGGCTATAAGAATTTTTTTAGGAAAGGGTGTCCTAGGCTATGCCTAGACTAATCCCTTGGCAAATTATGACTGTAAGACATCAACCCTGATTAAACCTCAGTGGCCACTATTGTTGTGTACTCCTGGATTCGAACCCTGGGCAGATGGGATATTCCACCACATCCCCTAGGGCCTTAACCAGTACGCCACAACCCTTGTGGTTGGCTATAAGAATTTTAACACAAGGAAACTTACTACTACATTCATCAATTGTTATAACAACAGTAGATCAACCCTACTCATGTAAAACATCTTCATAATAACGTTAGATAAGTGAAATTATGAACATATGATACGTAAGAACTCTCGTGACCATCACTACAACTCTTAATTAGCGTAATTTCCGTCGACTCTAAGACCATCCTATCTTAAGAGTTCTACCCAATCTCACAAGTCATGGCTTAACAACCACAACTTAAGTCTAGGCATCTTACATTCATACCTACTTCGCTTAAACTAGAGCTCTGATACCAACTTGTAACATCCTAAAATTTAGAGTAATTTAAAATTCTAAAATTCGGCAATATGACGTCTATAAATGGAGGAATCCTGTAACACCCTAAAATAGGGGTCAATTCAAACCTGAATAATGCGGTAATGACATTAAAAAACAAAGTGTATCACCCTAAAACAGGGGAAATAAAGTGTGGCGTGTACAAACCTAAATAGAATGAAGAATATAAATCAACAACCTAGTAATCTAAATTTGTCAAAAATAGATTATAGTCGGGTGTCGCTATTCTTCCAAAATGGTATATCCTCAAAATCATATGTGCCGGTCAATAAATCTCCAAAAAGACCACTCTCGACGACATGGTCGTCCACTGAATCCCGACGAGCCCCGCCGCTAAGATGACCTGTCATACATGACAACCAAAGAAACAAGTGTTAGGCCAACTCCTAGTGAGAACAAATAGTTTAAAAACGGAAATCTTAAAACCATTTGTAGTTGTACGGTTGGATATAGCCACGAGCTAAATCAAGCAAACAAGTAAACCATTAGTGATCATAACATGATACAAACAAACACCAATCACTTTAGTGAGCTCAACTCCTCTAAGTCTATTGCTCGAAAACATCAAGTCAACCCCTCTAGGTCTATCCTTGAGAAATCCAAAACGGGAACTCATGCACAATGTAATTACATCTTACTGCCCATGGGACGCTGCCCGACCATATAGACCCATACCTTACTTACTACGTTGACTCGATGCCTATTCCATGCCAAAGTAGTGAACTTAATGTCCAAAACGGGACATTAAGGACACCGTGCCTATGGATCCTGTTATTCCAATTGAGATCGTGATTGGTTTGATTTAGATGAAGAACAAGAATCATAGGGTAGAAATCAGTGATTATTGAAAGCAAAATAAAACTAAACTAAGAGAACAAATGCAGTGTGTGGCTACATTGGAGAGGCTGAAATTGATCAATTGAAAAGGTTAACCTAAAACCTAATACATGATTTCTATTTATACCTGTCGGTCCACAATATATCAAGTTCTTATAAAAAACAACAACATATACGATTACCAACCTGTTTGATTAATAATCAATTGATTACAAGGTTGATGTTTTCGGTTTGAAGCTCTCGACTTTTTCTCTCTGATTTACACTGTGAGTGTGTGTGTGATCAGATTTTTAAGTTAGCTTCTCTAACACACTTTCTTCATAATATCTAAAGAAAGATAATATCTAAATAATATCTAACTAATATATAATAACTTAGATATTTAGAAATAATAATAAAATACTAAAAACTAAACTTTGACATTTTATTACAAACGACATTAGACTAATATTAAGAGTCGACTTTTCGGCATTAACTTCAGATTGGATCTTCAGATTGGATGATCTTGAATCCAATAGATCTGTGCGCTAACAATCTCCCCCTTTGGATCAAGATCATTACTAAAAAGATTTTAGCAATTCAGTCTTCTTTTTTAGCTCAGAAGATGCAATCTCCTTCTTTGTCTTCCATATGTAATAATCTCCAGGTTTTAGCTCAGAATGCTTTAGCAAAGTATCTTCAAAGAAAATTTCTCTAAAATCAGCATGTCTTCAGAATACTTTGAGCTCTCGCATTTCTTGGTTAGTTCTTCTCTTCTCCAATGTCTTTGGAATGTAATGTACATTTCTTCAAGCTTTAGGTTCTCCCCCTTTTTGATGAAAAGAGAAACGATTTCATCAAAACTCTGAGTAAGAAATGTCTTTCATTTGGAGCCTCTGATCCGTCAATTCAAAAGATATTCATCCAGATCTTTGCAAATCCAGACAAAATAATCGTTTAACACATGAATCAATAAATGAATCAGTTAAAATGCCTGTCATTGACACTAAGTCACTGTGTGTAACAAATACACATTGGAAAGGAGCTTTTTGATGTTGACTCCTCCAGATCTTCTATTCAATCATCGAAACACCACAAAGGCAATTTCTATGAACGTTATGACAAAGAAACAAATTCCTTGTGTGTTCGTGCTTGTGATAGAAAGAATTAAGCACAGATGATTGCTTATAAGGCTCAATATTGTGTAAACCACTGAGACAACAGTAAGTTAAACACAAACTCAATGTGCATGAGTGAAGTGCGAAGGTGGGGCAGACTTCCTTCTTTTCAATATCCAGATTTTCGAAATGAAAATCAGATAGTAAATGTACTGCGTCCCCTTTGAAAATGTGAAACACTTTCTATTTGAGTAGAAAATGAGTAGTTGGTGGGGTTAATCAAGAGTTGGCATGGGCTAGTTGCCTGTTTCAATAATGTTCACCAAAGAAATGTGAAACACTAGAAATGTGGCTGCCCGACTCAGAAAAAGTTGGTGTAGAGTTCTGATATTCTTTTAACTCTGTTCTCACACCCTCTTTCTTTTAAACATTCAGTTTACTTCTAACCGAACTCTCTTTTCTGTATATCTCATCACACATCCCACACTCATTTCTTTTGATTTCTCACACTCAAACACTATGGATTAACTTCTTGGGTAGAAATCACTAGTTAACGTGATTCCATAGAAGTTCAAGTAAGTCCTAGCACAAAGAAATCATGTTTTCCTATGATGCATATGATGCTAAACTTGGTTTAACTATTTCAGTTAAAGCACAAAGTAGATCTTGAAAACATTTAAAAAACACACTTCCAATTCATGAAATCGCTTTAAGATTTGGGAAGTGGTTTGAACATTTAAGAACAATGTTTTCTATGATTGAAAGTTATCCTTCTTTCAACCATATATGAGATTAAGATAAAGGATTATACCTTTACGTGCGATCTTACATCTCATGAAGCTAAGCTTAAAGTCATAAAGATATGATCTTGTAGCATCTCTCAAAAACTGCAAAAGTCTTATGTCATAGTCAAAGCTAAGTTATTCACTGAAAATGAAAATGACAAAAAAAGCAGAAAAACAATTTAAAGTACGAGTTCTGATCAGAAATAATCAGAAGTCATATCCAAACTCCTTTGACTTGTAAAAACTCCACCTAAAATCATGCATCACAAAAATTTGACATTAAAAAGGTAAATGCATAAATTAGCGAGTTTTCTCCTCAAGTTAATATTGACCATCTATCAATGTCTTCTCATACTCCCCCTTTGATCATGAACAAAATATTGAAGTGCAGATATCTTGCGGAAATGAAGAAATGATGAAAAATTTACAATAAGAAACTTTAATAGGTTACCAACGATTAGGTCTTAAGATTTAGCATACCAAGCTTAGAGACAAGAAAATTGAATCTCTTTTCGTCTAAGGGTTTGGTAAACAAATCTGCAAGCTGATAATCAGTTTTTACAAAGTAAAGTTCAATTGTTCCTTTTTCAACATGATATTTTATAAAGTGATACCTGACATCAATGTGTTTGGTCTTTGTATGCTGAACAGGATTAGCTGTTATCGCGATTGCGCTCTTCGAGTCACAATATATCGGGATATGGTTGAAGTTAAAACCATAGTCTTGCAGTTGAGTTATCATCCACAAGACCTGAGAACAGCAGTTAGCAACAACTACATATTCTGCTTCGGCCGTTGAAGTTGAGACACATAATTGTTTCTTCGATGCCCAACTTACGAGTTTATCACCGATGAACTATATATGACCTGATGTGCTCTTCCTGTCTAACATATAACCAGCATGATCTGCATTTGTATATGCTGTTAGTTCAAAGCTAGTATCTTTAGGATACCACAAACCAAGATCTGTAGTGCCCTTCAGATACCTAAAAATACGCTTTACAGCGGACACATGGGATTCTTTAGGATTAGTCTGATATCTAGCACATAAGCATGTTGAAAACATTATATCTGGCCTACTAGAAGTAAGATACATCAAAGAACCTATCATTCCTCTGTAAGTCCTAACATCAACAGCGTTTCCAGAAGGATTGGTGCCAATCTTAGTACCTGGTGCCATTGGGGTACCAATCGGTTTAGAATTTTCCATTTTGAACTTCCGAATAATATCAAGAATGTATTTTTATTGATTGATAAAAATCCCCGATGAAAATTGTTTGACTTGTAATCCGAGAAAGAAATTCATCTCTCCCATCATATTCATCTGAAATCTTGACACCATAAGGTTTGAAAAATTCTTACAGTACTTAGGATTTGTAGAGCCAAAAATAATATCATCCACATAGATTTGAATAAGAATGATATCGGATTTCTCCTTTTTAATAAACAAAGTGGTATCTACCATACCTTTTGTAAAACCTGACTTGACTTAAAATTGAGATAGGACATTATACCAGGCGCGAGGAGCTTGTTTCAGTCCATAGAGTGCTTTGTCGAGAATGTAGACATGATTCAGTTTCTCTTGATTAACAAAGCCTTCTGGCTGCGAGACGTAGACTTCTTCCTTTAGAATGCCATTCAGAAAGGCGGTCTTCACGTCCATTTGAAAGACAATGAAGTTCTTGTGAGCAGCGTAGGCTAGAAACATTCGAATTGCCTCTAAACGCGCCATAGGAGCATAAGTCTCGTCGTAGTCTATTCCTTCCTCTTGCCTATATCCCTTGGCTACAAGTCTTGCTTTGTTTCTGATAACGGTACCATCTTCATCTTTTATGATCTTGAAAACCCATTTCGTACCTATAATGGTTTTACCTTGAGGTTTGGGTACGAGTCTCCAGACTTTAAGTGCGTCGAACTGATTCAGCTCTTCTTGCATTGCAGTCACCTAGTCTGAATCGGCAAGAGCCTCTGATACGCGAGTAGGCTCGATCTTGCTCAGAAAGGATTCATGCATACACATATTCATTGACGCTGACCTAGTTTGCATCGGTTTTGTTGGATCGCCAATGATCTGGCTTATCGGGTGCTCTTTGGTCCATTTATGTTCATGAGGGAGTGGATTATATGAATATATATATTAATATTATCATCTATGAATCCACTGGTACCTTCTTCAGGTTGTTCAGGAGGTATGATGATTGCAGTTGAAGTAGTAGGTGCAGAAGGCTCAGCAGGTAAAACTTGGTCAACAACTTCTGTCTCTTCATTATTGATCACAACTTCAACTGTTGGAGTCGGCATTTGAACTGGAATTTCTTGCTGAATCGAGGAGTTGGATTTAGTAGAGATATCTGAACTGGTTGGATGAGTAGTCGTTGAGTCTTCCATCCTGTCAACCACAACAGATTTCTTCACATTAGATCCAAGAAATTCATCATAAAACAATTCAAATAATAAATCTAAATCAGATAAATGATTAGTAGACGTTGATGCTTCATCTGATTTGATCGCTTGAGACGCAGGTTCTGGACTGATTTGCCCAGAAGCTAGTACTTCGGTTATCACAGGTTCTGAACTGTGTTGTTCAGAAGCCATTTCTTCATCAAACATAACATTGACGCTTTCAATAACTGTCTTTGACTTCTTCAGATATACACGGCATGCAATTGATGTAGATGAATAACCAATGAAGATGCCTTCGTCCGCCTTGGCACTGAACTTATTCAGACTCTCTCTATCGTTTAGAACAAAACACTTACACCAAAATATATGGAAATATTTGATTGTCGGTGTTCGGTTGTTGATCAACGCATAAGGAGTCTTCTTGAATCTGCGGTGTATCATGGATCGATTCTGAGTATAGCACGCAGTCGATATAGCTTCAGCCCACAGAAATAGAGGTAAGTCAGATTGACTTAGCATAGTACGAGCAACCTCGACTAGCGTACGGTTTCTTCTTTCGACCACTCCATTCTGTTGAGGCGTACGAGCAGCAGAGTATTGATGTGAAATCCCGACTGATTCGAGATATTCTTGAACTGTTTTGTTCTTGAACTCTGTGCCGTTGTCTGTTCTTAGAAGCTTGACCGGTTTCTGCATATTTACCTGGGTCGTCTTCAGGAATGTAATGAGAACATCTGGTGTATCATCTTTTTAACGTAGAAATTTGACCCAAGTGTATCGCGAGTAATCGTCCACGATAACTAGTATGTACTTCTTTCCGCCTAGACTTTGCGTTCTCATCGGACCGCATAAGTCCATATGCAACAACTCTAACAGAGAGCTTGTACTCGGTTCAGGCTTTGGTTTGTGTAGAGCTCTCTTCATCTTTCCCTTTTCACACGCTGCACAAAGGTGTTCTTTTTCATACTTCAGCTCTAGAAGTCCTTTAACTAGCTTTCCACTGACCAACTTGTTGATTTACCGAAAGTTGAGGTGATATAGCCGTCGATGCCATAACCAACTTTGTTGCATCGAGGCTTTCGAGAGTAGACAAACCTGTTTGTTATTCTGGACGTTTGACAAATTAATTGTGTAGAGGTCGGACTTGCGAGTGCCAACCAAGAGTTCATTGCCTTCTTTAGTACGAACAGAACACCTATTGGCCTTGAAATTTACCTCTAAGCCTTTGTCACAAACTGGCCTATACTGAACAGGTTGTTTCCTATGCCTTCAACATAGCTCACCTTCTTGATCGTGACTTTGTCATGTACCATATTACCATATCCTAGTATTGGTGAAAACTGATCATTCCCGAATCTAAATGTTACGCAGTACTTCTCTGTAAAGTTGGTCAACATACCTTTTTGTCCAGTCATATTCTTGGAACATCCGCTATCCAAGTACCACATATGACGGATCTGCACAAGAGAAATTACGAAACAAGAGATTTAGATATCCATAAAACAAAAAGTGGAGTAAATACTTTTGAGCATTTGAAGTGCGGGTCTTGAACTGTTGTATTCAAGAGCCATTGTTCGTTGAGGTACGAGTCCTAGACTGTTTTGTCTAGAAGTCATACTTCGTTGAAGTACGGGTTCTAAGCTGAATTGCTTAGAAGCCTCCATCTTGACATTTAAGTCCGGGTTTTGAACTGATTTGTTCAAAAGCCTAAGATCTATGCTCCCTCTTAAACTTTGGGTGCCTGCAACACAGATTTAGCTTTTGGTACCCACTGGTATTTGGGTCCAACTGTGTTAGCACATGTTTTTGGTACCCATTGAAATTTGGGTTCGTTTTGCTTTTGAGAATCAAATGAAGAATTAGTATGATAAGAGTGAACATTATAAGTGCCATACCAAACATCAAAATCTTGACAAGAAGCATAAACATGTTTATCATAATATGAAGACTTTCTAGCAGATAAAGATAACTCGAATAATTGCTTCATAGAGTATTTCTTGCGATAAACGACAAGTTTTGGTTTCAAAATAGTAGCAACATTCGCATTCAAAACATCTTTACTAGGCATAGTCTTATTACAATCAACACTACAAAATGATTTATCAGTCTTGTCAATCTCCTGTTTTGGTTGCCATTGAGATTTAACTCCTATCCTTTTCTTGCTCAGATCTGAAGCATTTGAAACTTGTGAGTTAGACTTTTGAGCAACAACTGAATGCATCTTCTTTGGGTTACCAGTAGTGATCGGTTTATGTGAATGCTGAGATTTATTATTCATACCTTTTGCATTCTTAGTTTTCACAGAAACTGATTTATCAACTTTCGTTGATTTTGCACTTTTTACAAACATACTGGTTTTTCCCAAGGATTTCACAACAAAAGATGAATGGTTAGGAAGTTTGGCATGAAAATCAAATTGATCAATACACTCATCTAAAACACCATCGAAGTTTAGAAAATCAAACCCTCCATTAGCTAAACCAAACAGATCATCAGATTTTGAAGCCTTTGATGATTTAGAAAGAACAGAACTCTTAAGCACAGTTGAAAAAACTTTTTGTTCAATATCAATCAAAAGTCTTTCATCTGTTAAAGAAGTCTCAAGTTCAGAAATTTTACTTTCCAAAACGAGAGGAGGGGCATATAGTTTACCTTTAATAGGCTTCGCCTCAATTTCTTTGACAGAATAACTCTGAAGAAGTCATTTGAAAGAGATTTCTTTTGATATATTGGATCATCATTATAACTATTATTCAGCTTCGCATAACGAAATGGAAGTTGAACATTAGATGTGTTCTTTCGTTTTTCTGTTTCCTTGGCTTCATCCTCTTTTGACAGTCCAGTCCAGAAAACTTTAAGCTTAGGGATTCGTCGAGCTAGTTTCATAAAAGTAAATTCATAAAGTGCAGGCACTTCAGATTTAGCATTTTTAAGGTAATGAGGATTCTCGTAACCGAGTCCCCAACTCTCTATTTCCTCTTTGGGTTTGTTCAGATGAATGGTTTGTTCAGTTTGACCCATTTTGTATAACTTCTCTTCCAAAGCTTTTAATTTTGCAAGTAAAGATTCATTTTCTTTGGTACGCGAAGAAAACATTTTCGTAAGCTCTTTGAAATCAAACTCACTCTTTCTCAATTTAGAATTTGTTTCAATTATTTCTTTAAGAATTATTGTCTTTTCTTTAGCGCAGTTATCAAAGTTTTTATGCATTGTCTCAATCAATACTTTCTTCTCAGCAATATCCTCGCTAAGTTTCTGTATTGATTGGTTTTTGTCATTGATAACACCTTTTTCTCGCTTAAGCTTCGACTCTAACTCTTCGAGTTTAGTCAACATGGCATGCATTTGATTTAAGAAATCTGATTGAGTTAAATCACATACCTCATTTTCCTCATCATCAGAATCAGTTTCAGCTTCTGATTCCTGCTTGCCCATTAAGCACATGTGAGCTGTTTCATCCTTCTCTTCATTCTCATCTTCTGATTGATCAAGCCAGTACTCATCTTCTGCCATCAATGCCTTTCCAGCCTCCTGTTGCTTGGCTAGAAGCATTTTATTCTTGTAGTAGTATGAGTTTCTGACTTTGGGTCTTTGGCAGTCTCTGGCAAAGTGACCTATTTTGCCACAATTATAGCATGTTGGAGGTTCTGACTGAATGGATCCTTCAGCTTGATACCTTCTCTCTTCCAGCTTCCTTTCCTCTACTCTCTTTCCTTCAAATCTCTTTCCTTCAACCCTCTCCTTGTGAACATAGTTGCTTGGACCAGAAGAATACCTCTGACTGTTTGAACTTGGCTTCTTGTAGAACTTCTTCTGAAAAGCCTTTGTCAGCATAAGCATAGCCTGCTTTAGTTGTTCACAGTCGTCCGAGTCAGAGTTCGCTTCATTTTCAACCTCATCTGATTCATACATAAGCATCTTCTTTTTCTTCTTTTTCACAACAAGTGCAACTGAGTCAGCAGCTGTCTTCTTACCCTGTTTCTTTTCATCCAAGATTTCATCCACCTCTTCTTCATTTTGTTTGAGGGTTCATACACCTCATGAAGTGGAATCTCGTTTAGATCCTTGATTTGCTTCATTTGTCTGGTAAACCTTTTCCATTCCGGCTGGAGAATGCTGAGGAATTTGACATTCAGCTCTATCTGAGATTTAGTGACCTTGTTCTTGCTTAATTCATTCAGCAAGGTCACAAACCTGTCGTATGTGACTTCTATAGACTCTCCAACTCTGCCTTTGAATTCTTCATAGTTGTTTAGGCAGTTGGATATCTTAAGCTGGTTCCCAACCTTTGAACCTAGCATCATCTTCTCTATCTGATCCCACATCTGTTTGCCTGAGGCTTTATTGCTGTCTATCTTCACGTATATTTCATTTGGAATGCCTTGAAGAATATACGACTTTGCTAATCTATCACCTTTTTCTCTCCTTAGGTTATCACCTTCTAGTTCCTCATACTTCAGTTGAAACTCTGTTGCCACAGTGCCTTCCGTACGAGTCTCATAAACTGGTGCCATAACTCCCTCTTCTATTGATTTCCTGATGAAAACTCCCAAATCATGTCTTTCAATGTAGTCCATGAAACGATCTTTCCACTGTTCATACTCTACCCTGAAGAGTACTAGTGGCTTTGAGTCAGTTCCGATTGCTACAGCTTCTCTTGAAGTCATTCTGATTTAAAAAGACCAAGTTTGGTACTGGCGCAAAAGGAGGTTTGTGTGGCGCGAAGTAATACTTTGCGCTACTAGAGGTTGGAGCAAAAGATGGTTTGCGCTACAAGGAGTTGGCGCAAAAATGACTTTCGAGCAAAGTTTGCGTTCTGAGTTTTGCGTGAGATATAGGTGGCGCAATCTGAGTTTTGCGCGAGTCGAAGGTTGCGCGAAAGAACTTTTGCGTGAGATGTTGATGGCGCAAAAGCGAACTTTGCGCTAAAAGTTGTTGGCGCAAAGTGGAGATATGCTCTTCCGGTGTGTGAATGGCGCAATGAAGGTTTGCGCGAGTCGAAGCTGGCGCAGAAGAAGTTTTGCGCAAACAGCGTGTGGCGCAAAAGAAGAGTTTGCGTGAACTGAACGTGGCGCAAGACTCTCTATGAACTGGCGCAAATCTACAACTCTCGCGAGTTCGTCCTTGTGCTTCGAAAAATTCGACTAAAAACCACAATAAACCTATTTGGACTTCGATTTAGCAGTCCCAAATTTGACAAATCGACCACTAACAGTTTTTAGATCAGATTACAAGCCTTTGATTTCGAAAACAAGCACTTTTTGAGAATTTGATCGATGGAACAGTGAAATTAAGACGTGAATTGTTTTGCAACAAAATCCCAAAATTTGAATCGACTGAAGTGCTATAATGAAATTAATCAACAACAACTCGATCTAGACCACAAATCGATCACAACCTGATCGATTTCAACTCGTAAAACACTCTCAATCACGAAAATGATTTTTAAATGAAGAACACAGAGCTATTCTTTAAAAACTTGATTTGAATATGTTTTCAGGCTTTGATACCAATTGTCGGTCCACAATTTATCAAGTTCTTATAAAAAACAACAACATATACGATTACCAACCTGTTTGATTAATAATCAATTGATTACAAGGTTGATGTTTTCGGTTTGAAGCTCTTGACTTTTTCTCTCTGATTTACACCATGAGTGTGTGTGTGTGTGTGATCATATTTTTAAGTTAGCTTCTCTAACACACTTTCTTCATAATATCTAAAGAAAGATAATATCTAAATAATATCTAACTAATATCTAATGACTTAGATATTTAGAAATAATAATAAAATACTAAAAACTAAACTTTGACATTTTATTACAAACGACATTAGACTAATATTAAGAGTCGACTTTCCGGCATTAGCTTCAGATTGGATCTTCAGATTGGATGATCTTGAATCCAATAGATCTGTGCGCTAACAATACCCAATAACCCTTGTACACAATATAAGCCCAACCCAATACAAGGCCCATTACAATATATCTGATTACTTTATAAAACTTCTAAAATAGAACATAAAATATGTTCAAACATTCTCCCCCTAAGTTTTGTAAAGTAATCATAATCTTTTCAGCTCCAGCTTCAGCTCCTCTCCCCCTTGATTTCTTTATAAAACTGAGTGTTGCATAAACTTCAAAGCATCCTTAAGCTCCCCCTAAAATGTATCTTTTATCCTCGAAGTATCAACTGAAATATCAGATCTGATGTAGACAATAACCTCGACTGAGTGCACATAAAGACAACTTTTTCCTCTAGTAAATCCAACACATTCCTTAACGCCCACAAGAATGATATGTGTGGGTTATGGAGTGACACCCAAGTGCATCTTCAGTATATAACATCTGATCTATCTGTTAACCATGAGTTGAAATAGGAATTCAGCTTAAGAACTTCATCTGATAAGCATACGGGCAGTAGCATCCGGTAGCAGCACTATAATGCAAGGGTAGAAGGCAAGCAATGTTCAACAACTGATGAAAGGTACTCATTTTTTGACTGGTTTCCAGAAAACTGATTCATCAAACTCAGAACTCCTTTTTTCACAAATCAGCTGGATGATTATCGGCTCTCAGGATTCTGAAGCACAACCAAAGTGCAGAACAGTGATTGCAGTCGCTCACACTAATGAGTGATAAAGTCAGAAGAATGATAAAGTGCTCTCAACAGTCTAACAACTGAAGAAGATTTCCAGACTGATGATTGCAGATGCTCAGGCAGCTAACTCAATCCAAACAGAGATCAAATCATCAAATCCAGAATCTGAAAAACTTTTCAGATCATGAGCACTCGTGAAATATAGATCAGTTGCTAAGGATATGTGACCAACCAACTATCACATATCCATTCAGCGTAAAAAGCACAGGAACAGGGCAAACTTGTATGAAATAGGGTTCAAAACAGTCAGAATCTTCAAAAATATCATCGACTTTCGCAAACCATTGAAATTCGCAGATCTCTATAGACATTAGAGCACAATTCGCAAGATGCATTCAGCTTCACCTCAAAATTCGCAGAGGCTTGCCTTGCGAGTTCTTCAACATTCGCAAGCCTCATGATCACGAATCCTCGCCTTTCGCAGATAACACATCAACGAATCCTTCAAAATTCGTAATGTACCATCCTGCAAATTCCCAACTTTCGCAGCACTCTCTTCTACGAATCCTTACCTTAGAACATTTTCAAACATTTGGAAGCCACTTTTCGCATACATGAACCCTGTGAAAATTAGACAATAAAATCAAGTGGCCTGCGAATTCTTCTAGAATTCGCACACAACACGACATAGTGACCTGCGAATCCTTTGACTTTCGCAATATGGTCACTTGCGAATTCCACACTTCAAAATTTGTTGTGTCCAAAATGTTCTGCGAATCCTCTCTGCGAAACCTTCACTTTGCGAGTTCTTCATAAATCTTGCGAAACTTATGGATCTCGAACATATTTTCTGAAAATCTTCAATAAATCCTTTAATTCTTCGATTCTTGAGCTGATACTTTATCCACAGGTTCGAAATTACCTTATGAGAACATTTGTAGTTGAATACATTGACTAAATCTGACTCTAAACTCAGATTCGATTCAACCACAGTAACATAAAAATTTCGAACAAAATAAACTCAAAATCGATCGATTCGACTTTCTAGATCGAAATTGTTACAAGCAATTGATTCTATAATGATAAACTATTACTACTGAATCAATTAAACAATAAAAACCAAACAATTTCACAAAAATCACAGAAATCGACTATTACACATATTGTTCTATAAAAAACACAATCAGATCTCAGATCGATCAGAAAAGATGTTTCTGTTAGGCTCTGATACCAATTGTTAGTCCAATTGAGATCGTGATTGGTTTGATTTAGATAAAGAACAAGAATCATAGGGTAGAAATCAGTGATTATTGAAAGCAAAATAAAACTAAACTAAGAGAACAAATGCAGTGTGCGGCTACATTGGAGAGGCTGAAATTGATCAATTGAAAAGGTTAACCTAAAACCTAATACATGATTTCTATTTATACCCCATAACCCTTATACACAATATAAGCCCAACCCAATACAAGGCCCATTACAATATATCTGATTAGTTTATAAAACTTCTAAAATAGAACATAAAATATGTTCTAACATATCCATTGCACTAAAACCAAAATCAAAACACAACCAAGTATACCAACATCTAAATATAAGTATCAAATTTGGTGCCAAGTTACACCCATGACAACTCATAAATTTGATGTCTTTACTCACAACATCTTTAAGGGGAAATCATCTAGCACCAAGTTCATTAATACCATCATAACTCTTATTTATGCAATAATAATGACCATATATGAACTTTGCCCCAAAAGGTTAAATCCTAACAAAACCATAATTTTGTTGGGATTTATCAATCTCCCATAAATACAAAGGTAATGACAACAATACTCGCGGGGAACATAAATAATCATCAACCCCATTTTAACTCCAACACACTTGTTAAAACCAAACCCTAAAACCACAAAATTTAGGTTTTAGGTTGAGATTTGTCAAATCAACACCATATAGGTTAGAAGATGTGTAGATGACCAAAATGCAAGAATATTAACATGTATGAAGTTTTAGGAGTGTGTATGAACTCACCTTGTAAAGTTTGTATACAAACCCTAGATGATGACAACATGAGAGAAAGAGATGAAGTTGTACTTGGATCTTTAACCACAACCAACCAAATCAATCACAAAACCTCATTCAATGCTTTCCCTTATGAGAAATTAATGGAGAGAGGAAATTTCTTACCTTGTCTTCAAGGAGAAATAGCCCAACATAATAAATAAGCAAGAAATCGGTTTTGGAATGTTTAAGAAGAGTGGTTGAGGTATAAATGAGGTTGGGGACGATTTTCCCCTTTTAAGTGCGCACAGTGGTCGTGCGCGTGTGTAACATCCAAAAACCTGTAAGATAAGAGTATAACCATCTAAACCAATGTACGTCAACCCAACACGGGGAACCAAGTATGGCTATTACAACCCAAGAACCAATAAAGAATACAAGTCAACAACCTAGTAATCTAACTTGTGCAAGCAAGATTAATGTCAGGTGTCGCTATTCTTCCAAAAGGTAAAATCTCTATACTTCAAATATTGGTCACTAAGTCATCAAAAAGACCACTCTCGACCCCAAGGCCGTCCTCTCAATCCTGACGAATCCCACCGATAGATTGACCTGCCATACATGACAATCAAACAAGTGTTAGGCTAGAGCCTAGTGAGAACATATAAGCGAAAAATAACTTAAACAATAAACCCTATTGAAGTCATGTAGCCGATCTAGCCGTGAGCGAAATCAAACAAATCAAATAAACCATTAACATTCAGTAAATACTGACAATAGTTCAAATCACATAGCGAGCTCAACTACTCCAAGTCTATTGCTCGAAACATCAAGTCAACCACTCCAGGTCTATTCTTGAGAGTCCCAAAATAGGGGAACTCAAGCACATTGGGATTACACCATACTTTCCATGGGACGCTGCCCGACTGTATAGGCCCACACCCTACTTACCATGGAGCCCGATGCCTATCCCGTGCCAAGGGTAACCAAATGTCCGGACGAGACATTGGAATACCGTGCCTATGGATCTATTGCACTAACACCAAATACCAAAACATGCTAATACAACCATATTAATCATGTATGTAATTCATAAAACCAAATCCCAAATATGTGAGTTACTAACATGGGATTAACTCACATTGATTAAGGAACTTTCATAAACACAACCTCATCAATGATAATGCAACAAATTCCGTTTCAAAAGCCAACATGTCCAATAATTGGTCTAATACATAAAATATTCCCAAAACCCTAGTTTTCACTTTAGGTGTTTATCAAAACTCCAAGTAACAATTATTAGTTATCAAAAGAGCGGGTAAACATGAAATCATTAATTCTTTAAAACACCATCCATGAAAACCTTGTTTAAACCAAACCATAATATCTCCAAAATCCATAGTTAGGTCAAAACACAACAAAACTCAAATGTGATTAGGAGACAAGGATAAGTTCATAAACACATAACCGTAGCATTTATATTAGATGAATGATTAAGAAAACTCACCTTAGATGATTTCAAGGAAACCCTAGGTTACAACACTTGAGGTTCGAATGTAGAAGACGACTTGGTGATTCAACCACAAGATTTCCAATCACCTTCAACAACCTAACCAAACCCAATAAATGCAAATGATGATCTCCTCTTAGAGCAATAAATGAAAAGAGATGAAACACTACCTTTTTCTCTCTTCAAAATCGGCTCTCCAAACCTCCCAAAAGTTATAAATGAGCTAAAAATCGCAAAAATGGCATTTAAGTGGTCTGGGGCCGACCGCGATAGTGACTCGCGATAGTGACATTGTCACAATCATGTGTCACAATCGCCCGAACTGTGGGCTTCGCGGTACAATCCCCGCGATAGTGCCACGCGATAGTGACACTTGTCACAATCGCTGGTCACTATCGCGCCAAGCCATCGACTCTTGGTACAAACCCCGCGAGAGTGACCTCTGTCACAATCGCGGGCACTGTCGACCCAGTTGTACCAAACCCAAAATCACCCGATTTTGACCCGAATGTGCGCGCGATCAAATGTACGGTTCAATAAATGAATTTATGATAAAAATAAATGCATACCGAAATCGAGGGTGTTACAATCCTCCCCAACTTGGAGGAGATTTCGTCCTCGAAATCTTGACTAGGTGAAGAGTTGAGGATATCTCTACTTCAAATCCTCCTCGGCCTCCCATGTCACATTAGCACCGCGATGGAGCTTCCATTGGACTTTTACCATCGTGACCTCCTTGTGACGAAGCTTCTTCGTATTTTTCTCCAATATTGCCTCCGGTTCTTCTATGCAACGATTTCCCTCATCAACCCTAATCTCGGAGAGTGGAATGAAACTCTCCTCCTCCGCTAGAAATTTACGGAGGTAACACACATGAACGGTGTTATGGATTCCACTCATTTCCGGAGGGAGTTCCAATTGGTAAGCTTGCAGCTCTACACGTTTCATCACGGTGAAAGGCCCAAGGAAACGGGGAGTCAACTTCCCACATTTTCAAAAACGTATAATCCCCTTCCAAGGGGACACCTTCAACATAACACGGTCTCCCACTTGGAATTCCATCGGCTGCCGCTTCTTGTCAGCATAACTTTTCTGCTGGTCTTGAGCCGCTTTTAAGCGTTCACATATATCTCTCACCTTATCCGCCGTTGTGAGTCCAGTGAGATCAAGATTGATTGAACAAATAAGAATTGACAAGATATTAGGGATGGAATCTGTAGATATATTGATAACAGAAATATAAATCTACAACTACTTAAAGCAAAGAACTCGTACGATTACATTGTGAAAACTTACAAACAAATGAACTAAAGATTCCTATTTATACTCCCACATCCCTTGTGTACATTTAAGCCCAAACCCATATACAAGGCCCAAATACAATAATGTTGATTACTTTACTAAACTTCTAATAAGAACATAAATCATGTTCTAACATTCTCCCCCTAAGTTTTGTAAAGTAATCATAATCTTTAAAGCTCCAGCTTTAGCTCTTATCCCCCTTGATTTCTTTATAAAACTTAGTGTTACATAAACTTCAAAGCTCCTCTTGCTCCCCCTAGAAAATAGCTCTTATCCTTGGAGTATCAACTGAAATATCAGATCTGATGTAGACCATAACCTCGACTGAGTGCACATAAAGACAACTTTTGATTTTAGTAAACCTAACACATTCCTTAACGCCCACAAGAATGATATGCGTGGATTATGGAGTGACACTCAAGTGCATCTTCAGTGTATAACATCTGATCTGTCTGTAAACCATGAGTTGAAGTAGGAATTCAGCTTAAGAACTTAATCGGATAAGCATACGGGCGGTAGAATCCGGTAGCAATACTACAAGGCAAGGGTTAGAAGGCAAGCAACAACTGATACTATTTGACCAACGTATGATAGGAATGATGTCACATATGCATTCTGCGTATAGAGCTCAGAAACAGGGCAAACTTGTATCAAATAGGGTTCAGAACAGTCAAAATTCTCAAAAATCATCAATCTTTTCGCAAACCACCTACAATTCGCAGATCCCTGTAGCAAATGAGCACAATTCGCAAGATGGCATAAGCCTGAACCACAACTCGCAAAGGCTTGTATTGCGAATTCCCCAATTTTCGCAAGCCTCACATTAGTGAATTCCTCGTATTTCGCAGATCAGTCTTCTACGAATTCTTACAATTCGCATCACTCACATCTGCGAATTCTTCACAATTCGAATTAATCACAACTGCGAATTCCTTACTTAGAAAAATTTCATTTTCAAAGAATACTGTTTTGCGAATTCTGTACATTTCGCACATGTGTCTTCTGCGAATTCTGTACTTAACAAAAATATCATCTTCAAAGCTTACGAATTCTGATTATATGAATTCTTTAAACTTTTCATTCTGCGAGTTCTTTCAACAATCTTGGGAGTTCTTCAAATTCTGCGAGTTCTTCATTTGAATCTTGCGAATTTTGTGGATCTCGAACATTTTTCACAAAAAATCTTCAAATTAGCCTTCTGTGCTTCGAATTCTGAGCTACTCTTTTGAGAACAGGTTCGAAAACTACTATGGAGCACATTTGTAGTTGATCACATCATCCAAATCTGACTCTAAAGTCCAAATCGATCCAACTACAGTGAATGACATTTTCGAACTGGAAAACTCAAAAATCGATCGATTCGACTTTCTGGAATGAAATTGATGATAACAAACGATTCAATAATGATCTACAATAACTTCTGAATCAATTTAACAATAAGGAACAATCAATTTCACTACAAACCACAGAAATCGAAATCCAACAGGACTGTTCTTATCAAACCAATCGATCTCAGATCGTGCAGAAAATGATTTTTTTGTTTAGCTCTGATACCAAATGTGAGTCCAGTGAGATAAAGATTGATTGAACAAATAAGAATTGACAAGAGATTAGGGATGGAATCTGTAGATTTATTGATAACAGAAATATAAATCTACAACTACAGAAAGCAAAGAACTCGTACGATTACATTGTGAAAACTTACAAACAAATGAACTAAAGATTCCTATTTATACTCCCACATCCCTTGTGTACATTTAAGCCCAAACCCATATACAAGGCCCAAATACAATAATGTTGATTACTTTACTAAACTTCTAATAAGAACATAAATCATGTTCTAACATTCTCCCCCTAAGTTTTGTAAAGTAATCATAATCTTTAAAGCTCCAGCTTTAGCTCTTATCCCCCTTGATTTCTTTATAAAACTTAGTGTTACATAAACTTCAAAGCTCCTCTTGCTCCCCCTAGAAAATAGCTCTTATCCTTGGAGTATCAACTGAAATATCAGATCTGATGTAGACCATAACCTCGACTGAGTGCACATAAAGACAACTTTTGATTTTAGTAAACCTAACACATTCCTTAACGCCCACAAGAATGATATGCGTGGATTATGGAGTGACACTCAAGTGCATCTTCAGTGTATAACATCTGATCTGTTTGTAAACCATGAGTTGAAGTAGGAATTCAGCTTAAGAACTTAATCGGATAAGCATACGGGCGGTAGAATCCGGTAGCAATACTACAAGGCAAGGGTTAGAAGGCAAGCAACAACTGATACTATTTGACCAACGTATGATAGGAATGATGTCACATATGCATTCTGCGTATAGAGCTCAGAAACAGGGCAAACTTGTATCAAATAGGGTTCAGAACAGTCAAAATTCTCAAAAATCATCAATCTTTTCGCAAACCACCTACAATTCGCAGATCCCTGTAGCAAATGAGCACAATTCGCAAGATGGCATAAGCCTGAACCACAACTCGCAAAGGCTTGTATTGCGAATTCCCCAATTTTCGCAAGCCTCACATTAGTGAATTCCTCGTATTTCGCAGATCAGTCTTCTACGAATTCTTACAATTCGCATCACTCACATCTGCGAATTCTTCACAATTCGAATTAATCACAACTGCGAATTCCTTACTTAGAAAAATTTCATTTTCAAAGAATACTGTTTTGCGAATTCTGTACATTTCGCACATGTGTCTTCTGCGAATTCTGTACTTAACAAAAATATCATCTTCAAAGCTTACGAATTCTGATTATATGAATTCTTTAAACTTTTCATTCTGCGAGTTCTTTCAACAATCTTGGGAGTTCTTCAAATTCTGCGAGTTCTTCATTTGAATCTTGCGAATTTTGTGGATCTCGAACATTTTTCACAAAAAATCTTCAAATTAGCCTTCTGTGCTTCGAATTCTGAGCTACTCTTTTGAGAACAGGTTCGAAAACTACTATGGAGCACATTTGTAGTTGATCACATCATCCAAATCTGACTCTAAAGTCCAAATCGATCCAACTACAGTGAATGACATTTTCGAACTGGAAAACTCAAAAATCGATCGATTCGACTTTCTGGAATGAAATTGATGATAACAAACGATTCAATAATGATCTACAATAACTTCTGAATCAATTTAACAATAAGGAACAATCAATTTCACTACAAACCACAGAAATCGAAATCCAACAGGACTGTTCTTATCAAACCAATCGATCTCAGATCGTGCAGAAAATGATTTTTTTGTTTAGCTCTGATACCAAATGTGAGTCCAGTGAGATAAAGATTGATTGAACAAATAAGAATTGACAAGAGATTAGGGATGGAATCTGTAGATTTATTGATAACAGAAATATAAATCTACAACTACAGAAAGCAAAGAACTCGTACGATTACATTGTGAAAACTTACAAACAAATGAACTAAAGATTCCTATTTATACTCCCACATCCCTTGTGTACATTTAAGCGCAAACCCATATACAAGGCCCAAATACAATAATGTTGATTACTTTACTAAACTTCTAATAAGAACATAAATTATGTTCTAACAGCCGTCTCTTGTACAATTTCAGGTCCAACAAATTGCTTCTCCCACGCTTCTAGCCAACATACGGGAATTCGGCACTTGCGACCGTATAAAGCTTCAAACGGTGCCATTCCAATACTTGAGTGGTAGCTATTGTTGTATGCGAACTCCACCAAAGGTAGGTGCGAGTCCCAACTACCCCCAAAGTCGATTACACAAGATCTCAACATATCCTCTAGCGTCTGGATTGTCCTCTCGCTTTGGCCATCGGTTTGAGTATGGTAGGCCGTGCTCAACTTCACATGCGTGTCCAATTACTTTTGCAAACCATCCCAAAAATGCGATGTGAACCGACTGTCACGATCAGAGACAATAGATAGCGGTACACCAAGACGAGATATCACTTCATCGATATACAACTTTGCCAGTTTGTCCATAGGTAGTGTCTCCCGCATGGCCAAGAAATGAGCGCTCTTGGTCAAACGGTCCACTACCACCCAAATGGTGTCATGACCATGCAATGTCTTTGGCAATTTCGTCACGAAATCCATCATGATGTGTTCCCATTTCCATTCTGGAATTTCTAAAGATTACAAGCTGCTGTAAGGTCGCTGGTGCTCAGCTTTCACTTGCAAGCACGTCACACATAGTTCCACATAGCGTGCAACATCGAGCTTCATAATTGGCCACCAATAATGTAACTTTAAATCTCGGTACATCTTCGTGCTCCCCGGGTGGATAGAATACTTCGATTTGTGGGCATCCTCGAGGAGAAGTTCTCGATTGTCCCTGATCTTAGGCACCCAAACTCGCCCATTGAAAAGCTTTACTCCTCGGCCATCCTCCATCAAGAGTAGATGTTGCTTTGTCATGACCTCGTCCTTGAGTTTTCCTCTAGTAAAGCTTCTATTTGCGACGCTTTAATCCGGTCGATGAGTGTAGATGTCAACTCGGTCTGCATGAACGTAGCTTTGGAATTTCCCCCGTAGTCCTTTCGACTAAGAGCATCGGCGACGATGTTTGCCTTACCCGGGTGGTAAATCAACTCGCAGTCGTAATCCTTTAATAGCTCCAACCACCTTCGCTGCCTCATGTTTAACTCCTTTTGATCAAAAATGTGCCTCAGACTCTTGTGATCCGTATAAAGGGTGCACTTCATACCATAAAGGTAGTGTCGCCACAACTTTAAGGCAAACACCACCGCCGCTAATTCCAAATCGTGGGTTGGGTAGTTGACTTCATGAACCTTGAGTTCTCGTGACGCGTAAGCGATCACTTTACCCGTTTGCATTAGAATGCAACCCAAACCCATCTTCGACGCATCGCTATAAACCATAAAATCTTCCATCTCATTGGGTAGAGATAAAATGGGAGCTTCACAAAGCTTCTTCTGTAGGGTTTGAAACGCCTTCTCTTGACTCTCGGTCCACACAAATTTCACGTTCTTTCGGGTTAAGGTCGTCAACGTTGAGGCTGTCTTAGAAAAGTTTTGGATGAATCTCCGGTAGTACCCCGCCAATCCTAGAAAACTTCGGATTTATGACGGGCACTTGGGTGGTTCCCAATTCATCATAGCCTCGATCTTTGCGGGGTCCACCTTCAATCCTTCCTTCGTAACTACATGCCCCAAAAACTGTACCTCTTGAAGCCAGAAATCACACTTTGAAAACTTTGCGTAAAGTTTTTCTCTCCTTAGAACCTCTAACACCTCTCGAAGGTGTCGCTCATAACTCTCTTCGTCCTTAGAGTAAACCAAAATGCCGTCGATGAACACACTTACTGACTTGTCGAGGAATGGTCGGCACACCCGGTTCATCAAGTCGATGAATATAGCCGACGCGTTGGTTAAACCGAACGACATCACTAAGAACTCGTAGTGACCGTAACGCATCCTAAACGCCGTCTTTGGGATGTCGCTCTTTGCCACCTTCACTTGGTGGTATCCCGACCGAAGGTCGATCTTTGAAAAGCAACCCGCACCTTGTAATTGGTCAAACAAGTCATTGATCCTCGGAAGTGGATACTTGTTCTTTACCGTTACCTTGTTCAGTTCCCTGTAGTCGATACATATCCTCATCGAGCCGTCCTTCTTCTTGACGAACAAAACCGGTGCTCCCCAAGGTGACGAACTCGGTCGAATGAAGCTCTTCTCAAGAAGGTCTTGGAGTTGATTCATCATCTCTTGCATCTCGGTAGGAGCCAGTCGGTAAGGAGCTCGGGCAATCGGGGCTGCCCCCGGAACGAGATCAATTATGAACTCCACAAGTAGATCGGGTGGCAAACCGGGCAAGTCTTCCGGGAACACATTGGGAAACTCACGTACCACCCTTACTTCTTCTATCTTCCTCTTCTCGAGTTTGGTGTCGATAGCATAGGCTAAGAAGGATGAGCATCCTTTCGCCAAAAATTTCCGCGCTTTGATCATTGAGATAATCGCCACTTCGCCTTTCCTCCTTTCACCATAAATGATTGTCGTCTCTCCATTTGCTACGGCTAAACGGATCATCTTCTTGGAACACACAATCTCGGCGTGATTCTCCGATAACCAATCCATCCCTATTACTACATCGAACCCGCTAATTTTCATAGGCATCAAACTAACCGGAAATTTTCTGCCATCCAACTCAAGTGTTCAATCCCTTGATACATCCCGAATTATCACTTGGCCCCCGTTAGCTATTTCTACCACAATGGCTTCATCTAAGTTACTCATAGGCATGACAAACTTTTGACAAAATGCATCGGATATAAATGAGAAGCTAGAACCCGAATCGAACAATACACGAGTAGGCACGAAATTTAGGAGAAACGTACCCGACACCACATCAGTAGAGGCCTTGGCTTCTTCGGAAGACATTTGAAAAGCTCTTCCGGCCACTCTTGGAGGATCTATCTTTTTCCCGCCACTTCCGCCGGTCTTTAATTTCGGGCATTCGTCTCTAACATGACCCGACTCCTTACACTCGTAACACAAGCGTCCCTTGACGGGACAATCCTTATAAGCATGCCTGAGCTTTCCGCACTTAAAACAAGCCCCGTGAACGTAGTTGCATGGGCCGAGATGTTTGCTTCGACACTTGGAACACCACTTAGCCTCGGGCCTAGAGTCGGCCCCCCGGTGGTAATTGTTGTTGTTGAACGGTCTTGGCTTCTTAGAGGCTAGGGAGTTTCCCTCCCACTTTCTCTTCTAGACTTAGAGAGAACCTTCTTCCTTTTTCAAGGTATAAGCATCCTCCATTGATTGTGCTTCCTCTATCGCCTCTCGGAGAGTAGAAGTCTTCGACACTCTAACCATTGACATCATGTCGGATGGAAGTCCCTTAATGTAGGCTTTGATTTTCTCCTTCTCTGTCGGGACCAGGTGTCCCACCAATCGAAGCTTGTCCATAAATAGCCGGGTGTACTCTTTCACTGACCGGTTACCCATCTTCAAGTTCTGAAACACTTCCTTTATTCGGTCCATCGACCTCTCGTTACAGTACTCTTCAAGTAGCTTCTCTTTGAATGTTGCCCAAGACAATTGGTCCAAGACAGTCGCCTCAAGGGAAGCGGAATACACATTCCACCAAGTGAGGGCCGTCCTCCTCAACATTTGCGAGCCAAAAATTGTTTTATGTCCTTCCCCACACTCGCTTGATCGGAAGGCCTGCTCCATTTCCCGAATCCAACCCACGCAGACTGATGGGTCGTCTGAACCATTAAACTCCGTTGGTCGGCAACCCAGAAAGGCCTTGAATGTGGAAGTTTTTGTCGCTTGTCCAACCCTCGGGGTTGTGGTAGCATTAGTAGGGATTACGGGTCCGGTACCCCCGGATCCCGCCACGACAATGTTCTCGTCCACCGTTTCATGCCTACGGTTGTTGTGGTTGTCCCGGCCCTCTAGGAGTTTTAAGAATAATTCTTGTTGTTGCGCCATAGCTCGGTTCATGGCTACCATCATTCGGTCCATCATTCTTGTCTCCGCCGTCACCTCTTCCATAATGGGCTCTCTCGATTCGATATTGCGCCGGGGAATGTGTTCGGGTCCCCCGCCTAACACATTAACCGGATGTGAGGGCTCTTCCACCACGGTCACCCGTGGTTGATCGGCCGTGGATACCGTGGCGTCTTTCCCTTCCTGTCTATTCCTGGTGGTAACCATTACCTGCCACACAAGGCCAAATACAGAATGAGAGGTGAACCGCACGAATAACATAAGGAAACGTACTACTACATTCACCAATTATCATAACAACAGTAGATCAAGTATGCTCACGTAAAACATATTAATAATAACGTTAGCTAAGTGAAATTATGAATACTTGATACGTAAGAGTTCTCATCACTATCGTTACAACTTTCAATTCACGTAAGTTCCGTCGACTCAGAAACCATCCTATCTTAGGAGTTCTACCCAAATCTCACAAGTCATAACTTAGTAATCTCAGTTTAAGTCTAGGCATCTTACAATTATACCTAGTTTCCTTAAACTAATGCTCTGATATCAACTTGTAACATCCTAAAATTTAGAGTGAATTTAAAACTTAAAATTTTGGCTATATAACGTCTATAAATGGTAGAAACCAATCTACCCAAAAAGGGAGTTTCAAAAACCTGTAAGATAAGAGTATAACCATCTAAACCAATGTACGTCAACCCAACACGGGGAACCAAGTATGGCTATTACAACCCAAGAACCAATAAAGAATACAATTCAACAACCTAGTAATCTAACTTGTGCAAGCAAGATTAATGTCGGGTGTCGCTATTCTTCCAAAAGGTCAAATCTTTATACTTCAAATATTGGTCACTAAGTCATCAAAAAGACCACTCTCGACCCCAAGGCCGTCCTCTCAATCCCGACGAGTCCCACCGTTAGAGTGACCTGCCATACATGAAAATCAAAAAAGTGTTAGGCTAGAGCCTAGTGAGAACATATAAGCGGAAAATAACTTAAACAATAAACCCGATTGAAGTCATGTAGCCGATCTAGCCGTGAGCTAAATCAAACAAATCAAATAAACCATTAGCATTCAGTAAATACTGACAACAGTTCAAATCATCACATAGCGAGCTCAACTACTCCAAGTCTATTGCTCGAAACATCAAGTCAACCACTCCAGGTCTATTCTTGAGAGTCCCAAAATAGGGGAACTCAAGCACATTGAGATTACACCATACTTTCCATGGGACGCTGCCCGACTGTATAGGCCCACACCCTACTTACCATGGATCCCGATGCCTATCCCGTGCCAAGGGTAACCAAATGTCCGGACGAGACATTGGAATACCGTGCCTATGGATCCATTGCACTAACACCAAATACCAAAACATGCTAATACAACCATATTAATCATGTATGTAATTCATAAAAGCAAATCCCAAATATGTGAGTTACTAACATGGGCTTATCTCACATTGATTAAGGAACTTTCATAAACACAACCCCATCAATGATAATGCAACAAATTCCGTTTCAAAAGCCAACATGTCCAATAATTGGTCTAACACATAAAATATTCCCAAAACCCTAGTTTTCACTTTAGGTGTTTATCAAAATTCCAAGTAACAATTATTAGTTATCAAAAGAGCGGGTAAACATGAAATCATTAATTCTTTAAAACACCATCCATGAAAACCTTATTTAAACCAAACCATAATATCTCCAAAATCCATAGTTAGGTCAAAACACAACGAAACTCAAATGTGATTAGGAGACAAGGATAAGTTCATAAACACATAACCGTAGCATTTATATTAGATGAATGATTAAGAAAACTCACCTTAGATGATTTCAAGGAAACCCTAGGTTACAACACTTGAGGTTAGAATGTAGAAGACGACTTGGTGATTCAACCACAAGATTTCCAATCACCTTCAACAACCTAACCAAACCCAATAAATGCAAATGATGATCTCCTCTTAGAGCAATAAATGAAAAGAGATGAAACCCTACCTTTTTCTCTCTTCAAAATCGGCTCTCCAAAGCTCCGAAAAGTTAGAAATGAGCTAAAAATCGTGAAAATGGCATTTAAGTGGTCTGGGGCCGACCGCGATAGTGACTCGCGATAGTGACTCGCGATAGTGACATTGTCACAATCGCATGTCACAATCGCCCGAACTGTGGGCTTCACGGTACAATCCCCACGATAGTGCCACGTGATAGTGACACTTGTCACAATCGCGCCAAGCCATCGACTCTCGGTACAAACCCCGCGAGAGTGATATCTGTCACAATCGCGGGCACTGTCGCCCCAGTTGTACCGAACCCAAAATCACCCGATTTTGACCCGAATGCGCGCGCGATCAAATGTACGGTTCAATAAATGAATTTATGATCAAAATAAATGCATACCGAAATCGAGGGTGTTATAGTGTGCGGTGGCGTGCTCGACTCGCGCGGAGAGGCGCGCGGTAACATCCTCAAATCTGGAATTAGCAACTAATTTAAATTTTTCTAAATACATCAAAGAATGATTCATTTACAACCACAATTTAAGGTTTTACTTCAATACACACAACATTCTTTATAAAGTGATGCAACCCAAAACTCGCTCAAAACGTGGATAAGAAACGAACTCCCAATTTATAAAAATGCGGATACAAATTTATATCCCGAAACACCCAAAGCACGGGTGGGGCATAATAATCAACTCATAAATCATGAAAAACAATCCTTATAAATATAATATGCCACCGAAAACATGGAACTAAAATTCAATACTCACGCGACCATAAAATGGAATGAAATCCAAATGTTAAAGTATAAACAATCAAATATCCAAAATATTGTTGGCCGGCACGGGGAGACCCGTATCCATTGAGAGTGGAGGAACACAAAAGTATGTCACTCACACAACGTTAATCGTATGACACTTCACGACATAAAAGCCCAAGTGTCCCTACGACTCCTTTCAATCTACACCCGAAGAGACAGCTGACCTTGGTGATCATTACCATGAATACCACCCCGAAGGCCCATCACACTTAAGGACTACCTCCAAGGCATTACCTCAAAGTGGCGGTGGCCCAAACGCCCTTCAACACAACGGCACAACCGGACTCAACCCTCCTAGTGTACACTTGAAAGGTTCAGGTCATAAAACATGGGTCCCGGAGTCCAACCCCGAAATACCCAATTGACCATCAAATAAAGACTGACTTACGTTCCCATGGATCCAATGCAACAGAGTCTAAAATCACATGACTACACAGGAATGACCAACGCACCCGAGCATGTTATTATCATCAATATGCAACAAGGTGCATTAATATGTAAATCATAAATGAGCTCTACATTGAGCCATTAAAACCAGACAAATGTCCCCCAAGGCTCTTTTAAATCAAAACAAGCTAAAGTGCTCAAAATCCTTTTTGACCAACAAATAACGGTCTCCAAACAATAAAACGCAATCGACTCACGTTATGCAAACACACGCTCCAAAATACGTGAATAAACTCCACACGGTTTAGATTGGGACAAATTATTTTCCAAATGAATTTATACCATTTATTCTTTCAAAAACATCCCATAACACAAAATTAAACGTTTCTCCAAAACAAACACTAAAAGTGCATTTATACTCAAAAATATCTACTCCCATAAAATAAATCACTAAAATACTAATACTTATGATTTATTTATCAAAATGCCCAAAATCCCAAATATGGGTGTTTTGCAAAGTTTATAAAGTTAGACACTTCGAATAACCGAAACTCACCAAATAACTCAACAGTTAATAATTTCATGTGAAATATATAAACATTTAAAAATGGACATTTTGGCATGTACACCGTTTTCAAAAATCAACTTGAACTCACGTTGCTATATTTAGGCTAAATCTAGATTTTCCCCAACTTGAGCTTCTTTGAAGAAATTCGAATCTTCAAGCCAAAACTCACAAAAACCTAGATTCACAATTTCCAACCATAAATATACATATTCAACCATCTAGAATCGATCCCCAAACATTTTACATCAACATTCCCAATTTGGCCAAAACCCTAATTTTTTACCTAATTTCTCCAAAATCATCAAACCCGAAATTTGAGAAATCAAACACTAGGAAATCATCAATGGAGCATTTATATCTTATAATAGGGTTTATAAATGGAGATGATAAACTTACCA
The DNA here is from genome assembly GCA_954870635.1 of Arctium minus. NCBI lineage: Eukaryota > Viridiplantae > Streptophyta > Magnoliopsida > Asterales > Asteraceae > Arctium > Arctium minus. The sequence continues at coordinate 54,979,060 of OX941093.1, forward strand.
CTTTGGTTTGGTGAAAACCTAGAAACCCCTAAAATAGAGGTTGAGGTTGAAGATGAAGATGGAGATGGAGATGGAGATGGAGATGGTGAACTCTTGATCATAGCTTCCAATCCTTAACTTGTTGATGGTTTACCTCCATTATACCCAAGGATTTGAGCCAAAGATGACCCAAAATCACCAAATATGTTTAGGTTTGTTCTAGAGAGAGTTTGGGAAGAAATGGGAATGAGAAATGAAGAATTGAGCTGAAAATTTAGATTTATCAGCAATCAGCACCTTTGTGCGACATTGACAGGCTACAATGCCCTGGTCAATGTCGTTGGTCATTGTCTCACTCAGCACCCCTCCTTCTGTTTCTTCCTGCTACATTACCAGGTACGACTATGACACTGTCATAGTCGCTGGGCATTGTAGTTGTGCCCGTACCAAGCTCCGAAACTCGACTTTTTCAATGCCAATACTCCCGATACTCTAAGGGACTTTAAGTAATATTTTCCCAACAAAAATCCCACCATTTACTGCACATTTTCATGACTATTGTTGCAACTCACAAGATTTCAAGCGTCATCCCATGAGATGCTATATATATATATATAGATATATTAATGAACACAAATATGGGTTTATATAGCCGACGATATGATAATAACCAAATTTACTAAATAATTAAAATAAATGTAGAAGAAATAGACAAACAATAGCGGGATGCTTGATTAACAAGAAACTGACAGGTAACTAGCTATTCGAGAGGCTAGACTCTCCCAAGAACAAACACCATATATTTCTTCCATGTCGTACTCTCCCCTCTCCCCCTATTTATTAACAGCCCTAATAACCCTAATGGGCTTGGGCTTAGGTTAGTACCTACCATTACCCCCTCCCCCAAAGAACCACCTTGTCCTCAAGGTGGATAGAAAAAATAAAGACATTGTTGTTGCCCATACACATCTCTCTAACCAGCTACCATTAAAGTCAAACTTTCAAAAATCCAAAACGCATAGTAACTACTTCGCTCGAGAACATCATCCAACTTCTCTATTTTGTTCTTGATAGCAACGCTAGGTTGATTGGTAACATGGTGATATGCCAGCCCAACCATCTTCAAACTCAGTGTGGTGGTCGGTTCCACTGGAAAACTAACTCTAGGCGTTGGGCAATACATGTTCGGCGGTTCTGAGTCTGGAATTGGAGATGAATCTAGTTCCTTTGTTTCTGGATTTTCGATTGGAGAAATTTTTGTCGCCTTGCTGCCTCCACAGTTGAATAAGTAATATGATGACCCTCCAACCACTACAGACCCTCTCTTCTCTTCGATTGGCCTTTCGGTTTCTCTTTTCTCTTCAATCGCCAGTACTTTCTCCCGATTCTCTCTTTCCTCCTTATTTTCTTCTTTTTCATTAACAGTCGTTGCCGTGATCACGGGGTTCGCATCGCTGAGACCAGAAGTAGGTTCATGGACAACCTTCTCACTATTCAAGGTGAAACCACTAGATTCGAGAATCCGATTGAAAATCGTCATCCGATCTCAGTGATGGCATTGGAGATCTAAAACAATGGAGTATATTCCAATCACCTCCATCTTTATGGATTCAATCTCCTGTAGACTCAAACCTCTAGCCATGGATTCGAAATGACTCTGATACCAATTTGATAAGAACCAGATTTACTAAATAATTAAAATAAAAGAAATGTAGAAGAACAGTAGCGGGATGCTTGATTAACAAGAAACTGATAGGTAACTAGCTATTCGAGAGGCTAGACTCTCCCAAGAACAAACACAATATTTTTCTTCCATCCGTACTCTCCCCTCTATCCCCTGTTTATTAACAGCCCTAATAACCCTAATGGGCTTGGGCTTAGGTTAGTACCTATCACGATATTCTCAAGTACCATCTCCATCCTAATCCATGCTATACATACATACATACATACATATACACAGATTCATGAAAACCAGAAAAGTTTTATGTAGCCGATGAGATCCTTGAATAACATCTCCATCGCATGCCCTGCTATATATACATATATATATACATATATATATATACATATATATATATACATATAGATATATTTAGATATATACATATAGGCACAGGTTCATGGCTTCAAGCATCTCACTAGGTTTCAAAAAACAAATATATATCCTACCCTATGCTATATATACATGTATATATGCATGCATTTCATCTCTTTACAAACCTTACAATCTGTATATCGAAAAACTTCCTTTTTTTGTATTCTTCTTTACTGTCATAATGGCCACTTCCCTCAACTCAACTAGATAACGTTTTTTACGCTAACTTATCGAGAACATATAACGACAATATCGTTACTACCAGTTAAAGCACCGATAACGGCTGATGATCGTGACCACCTTATCGTGACCTCAATCATCCCCTCGAGGGACCAGGATATCTCTATGCAATATACATAACAGATCGAGTAAAGAAAACCACTTACCGATGAGTATCGAAACTATTGCGATTCTCTGAAGTGTCACCGTATTTCTCTTCTCTTATACAAGCTTCTTCTCTGGATGGCTTTTGCAGCTATGCTTGCAGGTCAACTTATATTCATGATGATCAATGGTTATGGCTATGTGAATAGCCAAGGTCATGAGTAACCTCTCTGACCATTTAAGGCCTTTACCATTCCGGCCATTCCCATGCATGCCAAAGTTAAAAAATTGCAACCATAAATCTCCTACTTCTCCCACTTGACGAACTAGGTCCCTAAACATATAATTTTTTTTCAAACAAGAGTTATTACAAATATGGTATGTACGAAATTCACATAGTATATCATATGTGATATGTAACAGATCACATATGATTTAAAACGTGAATCCAAAATTTTGTGAAAACAATGATAAAAATCTTATGAAAAGTGGATCTTAAAAATAGTGAAACGAAATCATAAATTTATTAAAAATCCACAAACTAATAAATCTAAAAAACATAATGTGATTTTTAAGGGATACAAATATTATTTTTCCAATTTTACCTTTAACAGAATCTTTGAGCTCATTGAAAATGGTAATTATTTTTAGAGTAAACTACACTTTTGGTCCCTTTGGTTTCCCGAAAGTAACAACTAATTTCGTACCTGCAGTTTCGAAAATACAGTTTCGCCATCGTGGTATGCAAAAACGACCGGATTTGGTCCCTCCCTCTAACCGGCGTTAAAAAGCTTCGTTAGATAAAGGGTATTTTAGTCTTTTTGCCCCCTTTATGTCATTTTCCTTTAAAAAACTATTTAAATATATATATGTATATATACTAATTATATAATATAATATAAAAAATTATATATATATATATATATATATATATATATAATTAGTATATATATATATAGGCCGATAATCAAATGAAAACCAAAAATATGTTACAAACTCTTGAGAACCGATATAAAAATATTTTTTTATAAGATTTTTTTTCATCAAAACCTATGATTTAAGATATTGTTTCATATATGTTTTTGTTCACCTTGTGTAAAGATTACACGTGAAAAATAAAATTTGATTCACCTAGTGAAATGAAAAATACAGGTAAAAAATATTCATGTGGTGAAACAAATACATGTAAAACTATCATATTATGAAACAAATATATGGGAAGAAATATATTAAATCCAAGCATTTGGTGAAAATATATCATGTGAAAAAATATTTTTATATTGGTTCTCACATGTTTGTAACATATTTGTGGTTTTCATTTGATTTAGCCCCTATATAGGCCGATAATCAAATGAAAACCAAAAATATGTTACAAACTCTTGAGAACCGATATAAAAATATTATATATATATATATATACACACTCCATCGCCTTCACCATTCACCAAATCCAACCTCCACCACTAGATCCACCCACCAAACCACTCCACCTTTGTTCCTTCCTTCACCAAATCCGATGTTGACATCTACCTCTAGTAAGCTCCTCCCGCAATCTTCCCATCAGAACTCGTATCCCTCTGTCGTACATTCTCCAAATCGAATCCCCAACAAAAATCGTTGTGGTTCCAAACTCCTCAACTGTACACTGTCGACCCACCCAGTCGCCTGCTCGATTTGAAGTTCACGGTTTCTAAACTTCGATGAAGACGGGAACACAATTTTTTCATTTCTTGATTTATCTAGTATTTTCTTCTATTTATATCATATTGGGATATGTTTTGCAATTCTTTGATGCAAGGCAGCAAGCTATCAATGGCTAAGGGCCTGTTCGGTAGCAGCTTAATGGGCTGAATAAGGGATATGGCTGATTCGGTCAGCCATATCTGAGTGTTTGGTAGTGGCTTAATGGGGCAGCTAGTGGCTGACCGAATCAGCTACAAAAATAAGGTCTCCTACACTCAGCCATTTATTATGCTTTTATTTCCTCATCTACCCTTCCAACTCCTAACTACTCTCCTTTAATAAACCTAACCTGTTTAAAACCCAGTTGTTCTCTGTTGTCCTCTCCATCGATTGAAGAAGCACAGCCTGGAACGATCTCTCTCTCTCTTTTCCTCTCCATCGATCTCGCGTTTCCTCTCCAGGTAATGGAACATCTCTCTTTTCCTCATCGATCTCTCTTTTCCATCGATTTGGTTAAACCCATCTATCTGAAATCCATCGATTTGGTTAAACCCATCGATCTGGTAAACCCATCGATCTGGTTTAAATCCATCGAAACCCATCGATTAAATCCATCGATCTGAATGTTGACATCGATTGAAGAAGTTTGGATTGAAATGTATATGTGGTCACAGTGGAAAACGATGGATTTCAATATAAGTTTTTGGGTTTCGATTTTTTTGGGATTCGATTTTCTGAATGTTGACATACATTTTGATTGAAATGTATAAGTTTCCACAGCAGCACAGTAGAATACATTTTGATTGAAATGTATAAGTTTTTCACAGTAGCATAAGTTTTTTCACAGTAGCATACATTTGGATTGAAATGTATATGTTGTTTTTCTTTTCATGGTATATGATATGGGTTCTTATATGTTGTTTTTACATGTTTTTCACAGTAGCAACCCTATAAGGTTCTTATATGTTGTTTTTCACAGTAGCATAAGGTTCTTATATGTTGTTTTTTTCACAGTAGCATAAGGTTCTTATATGTTTTTTTCTTTCTGAAATGTTATTTCTTTTCACAGTAGCATAAGTTTTTTCTGATTTCTTAAAATGTAGCATAAGTTTTTTCTGATTTCTTGAAAATTTTTTTCTGGTTGATTTGCATCCTTATATGTTGATTTGCAATGTTCTGAGTTTATGAGTTTCTGGTCTATAGATCATTAGGTATGGAACAAACAGCCGATTCACATCAACCTAAAAGGACTAGGATAAGCTGGAAAAACATGGCTGTTGTGAAAACGTTTTTAGAAACTTGTATCCTTGAAATAGCATTGAATGGAAAGGAAGGTGGAAGCCTAAAATCGATGTTCTGGAAGAAAGTTTCTGAAACTTTGAAAGAGACCCACAACTTTGAAGTTGATAGAAAGCAAATGTTACTCACTATGACTATTTGAAGGGGAAATATGGGGCGTGGTTGAAGCTTAAAAATAAGACGAGAAATGTGTATGATCCTTCAACGAACTCGTTTAATTTGATACCCGAACAATGGGAACTTGAGATTCAGGTCACTTTTTATTATAACCTTTTCCTTCTATTTCAAATTAGTTTACTTGGTTACTTATAATTCCTTTTTTAACACAGTCAAACAAATATGTTGAATCGTTAAGGACAACTAACCTTCCATTCCTCGAGTTGTGTACGCAATTGTTTGAAGACGGTGTTTCCACGGGTGTCAGAAGCTTTGGACCGCTATAAAATGATCCTGAGCCTTCTGTCGAGCTTTTCTTTGTTTCCAACAATGAGGAAGTGGAGATCTCCAATTCCCAACCCACATCATCGACTCCCGTATCTTCAGCTCGTACTCAAGTGAGAACTAACAAGAGAAAAGTTACCCAAACTGACATAGATGAGGAGATTTTGTCGGTTTTAAAAGCTTTGGCCGTAAAACACGCGAACCCCGATGGTGTTGAGCCTCCTTCCTACATGGTTTGTCTTCAAAAACTCAATGAACTTGGATGGACAAAAGATGGTGCATTGTACCGTATTGCAATGGCTCTTCTTGGTGACAAGGAGAATAGAGAGCCTTGGTTGATGATACCACCCGAGTTTGCGGTTGATTGGGTTAAGACGGTTGGAGATAAACAAGGCTACAAGTAGGGGGTTGTCGGTTTCTAGAGTATTTTGGCCATTGATGTTTATGATTGTGCTTGTTTTTTGTTGATGTTTATGATGATACATTTCCAATGGCTTTTTTGTTGATGCTCATGACATTTCCAATGGCTCTTTTGTTGATGACTTTGGCCATTGATGTATTTGGAATGGTTAGTTATATGATATTTGACTTTATGTTATCACGTTGTGTTATTGTTATTTTTGCATTTTTATCAAGTAGTGATTTACGATTATTTTTGCAATTTTTATAAATGGTGTGTGCAAGTAGTGATTTACGATTATTTTTGCAATTTTTATAAATGGTGTGTGTAAGTGATTTATGATTATTTTTGGGATTTATAGATATATTGACGTACAAGGAAGAACGTTTGTTCGTCATTCTATTATTTTGGCATCTAAGACGAAAAAGGAATTCTTCAACGAGAATCGAGAGGGTACGTGAAGTTCTACGAGGAATGATGAAGTTTGCAAGAGAAATTGTATGTCCGACAACGTCTGAAACAAACACGGAGATTATGTCAAGTCAACAAAGTCGTTTGAGAGAAATATTTCCGGTATACATTGTTTTCATAGCTTTTCATAGTTTTTTATATGTAAAATATTTGACATTTTAAACGTTTTTTCATCAATGAAGGGTGCAATTGGTGCACTAGACGGGACTCTCATACATGCAATAGTGCCTGCTAGTCATCAAACTGCATATAGAGGAAGAGGAGGAGGTCGATGCTACCAAAATGTACTAGGCATTTGTGATTTCAATATGATATTCACATTTGTTTGGGCCAGATGGGAAGGCATAACGCATGATTCTAGAGTGCTAACTGAAGTTGCATTTAACCCAAATTCTGGTTTCCCTTTTCCACCTCAAGGTATACATTCTTAATTATATCAACCTCGTTTAACTTGGAATGATGTTTGCATGTTTGCCTAATCAAATGTCGATTGCAGATAAATATTATCTTTATGATGCTGCATATTCCAATGCTCGTGGATTTTTAGCTCCGTATCGTAACACAAGGTAATGGTTAGCAGATTATCGACGTAGACGTGCTTTAACTAAAGAAGAGAAGTTCAATCATGCGCATGCACAACTTCGAAATGTCATTGAGCGTGCCTATGGTGTCTTGAAAGCTAGATTCCCAATCTTGAAGCAAATGGCTCCTTTTCCATTTACAAAACAAAGAAATGTGGTCATTGCTTGCTTTGCGATACATAACTTTATAAGAAAATGTAATATCCAAGATCAACTTTTTATGGAGTGCAATGAAGACACCATTTTCACCAATAAAGAAGAAGACGTTGGAAGTGGAGAAGCGGAAATAGATGGATCACAATGGGGTGCTAATAGCACACAATATATGGCTAATTTGCGTAATCAAATTGCAAATGGACTAGTTTGAAATGTTTGAAAATTTTAAATGTATCCAAACTTATGATGTTGACTTGTTCCTATTATAAGTACTTATTAATTTTGTTTTGCTTGCAACATTGAATTCATATTATTATGTTTAATCAAGTTGTTTTTATTTAGAAAACTTTTAAATTGAATTTTTTAATAATTATCACTCATTTATTCCATATTTTTATCAAACAACTATTTTATTTAGACAAAAATAAAGACTGGGGGTAAAATGGTCATTTCTGACATTTAGACTGTTTATTCAACATACTAACCGAACAACAACTTTTCTGTTAACATACAGACAACTATATCCAGACAGACAGCTATATCCATTCAGGTCTTAACAGAAAACGAACCGAACAACACCTAATTGAGGTTTTTCTTTTAGTTAATAAAGTTATTTTTCCAAAAGCTGATTAGGGCTTTTTGTCAAGATTTCTTTTTATTAATTCTTACCATATTGGGTTAACTAGAGATGATCAAGCTTTTGTTTTCTGGTCTTAGTAAACTAGGTTAGTGGTCTTGAGGTTCCATCAACTCCGCAACTCCTTGGAAGGATTAAATCGATTAGTTTTGAATCTGGGGTCGGGTTTTAAATATTGATTTTGATTTTAAAGTTTGGATTTGGATTTGTATTTTGGTTTGTTTTTAAATTTAGTTTTTAGATTTGGGTTTGGTCGAAATTTGACCGGAGAAGATGGCCGGAAAGGGAAAAGAGAGGGGAGGGGTGGGACAGACACGTAAATTTTTTAAGTTTAATAGAAAATAAAATAGAAACCTAAAAAGTCTAAAATACCCCTTATCTAACGGAGTTTTTTTAACGCCGGTTAGAGGGAGGGACCAAATCCGATCGTTTTTGCATACCACGATGGCGAAACTGTAGGGACGAAAGGTGTTACTTTCAGGAAACCACAGGAACCAAAAATGTAGTTTACTCTTATTTTTATTTCTAAAATATTTTACATTTTCTATTTGTGGTTATTTTATAATGAGTTATGTGGTTAATTTGATTGATACTCGTTTTCTAATAAGTTGATCGTGTTTTCGTTTGTTTCTCACCTTCTTGCTTTCTAAAGTTTCAAAAAATACACACATATATATATATATATATGTGTATATTTACGCATGGCGATTTTATCATTTGACAACTTCACCTAAAATATGCGAAATCCGTAAGATCCATCATAATCAACCATTTTAATTAAAATTATTCTTAGAACATAATTAATAATATAAAAGTGAATTGATAATTTACAATTGGATGACAACTCATCCATTTAATACATTAAAAGCATCTCAAATAACTATGCTAAAATATAGATTTTGGATATTTTGGGTATATTTTTGCTCCAAGAACTATGTTATACCATATGCTAAAATAGAGAAAAGAAGAGAGATGGTATAAATGTTCAAATTTGGAGAAATCTCTAAAACTCATATTTTATAATAGTGAGAAATAGTACTTAATTTTTTTCACCAATAGAACATATTGAAATTAAATGTTTGGGAGAGATAAATAATATTTTATTTAATGTATTGAATATTTTAATAATTTATTTAATGGTAGAATTGCTAAAATAAAATAGTTGTTGGAGATGAACGTAATTTTTTTGGGATTTTAACTTTTGATACTCTATTTTAGAAAAAATAAAGCATCTCCAACACATATGCTATATTTGTTCTAAAATAGAGTATCAAAAGTCAAAATCTCTAAAATAAATATTTCCAACTCCAACAATTATTCTATTTTAGAGATTGTATTAATAAAATAATCAGTACATTAATAAAATATTTCTCTCTCCTAAACATTTTACTTCAATGCATCTTGGTGGAAAAGTTAAAATATTATTTCCCTTTCTTAAATAGTGATTTTAGATATTTCTCCAAATTTGGAGATTTTATCTTTTCTCACCTATTTTTTTCTATTTTAGCATACAAGATAACATAGCTGTTGGAGCAAAAATTTTGCTAAAATCTCTCTTTTCTCTATTTTAACATAACTGTTTGAGATGCTCTTATAACATGGTTGTTAGAGATGTTCTAAATATAATCATCATCATATCTTTCTTAATTTGAATACATTAAATATCATATTCTCCCTCCCTATTTAATACATTAAATATTATTATATTTTTCTTTATTTAATTATTTTAAGAGTAAATTACGGATTTGGTCCCTCAGGTTTGGCGTTTGTTACGGAATGGGTCCTTTAATTTCAAAAATTACATGATGACCCTCTCACTATGCATCTTGTTATGGATTTGGTCCCTTGAGCCAACGACCGTTTATTCCTCCGTTAACCACGAGGGTATTATGGTCATTTTTATATTTTTTATTTTTTTAACATTTTTTAAACAAGATGGACCAAATCCGTAAATCCTAAATCAAACCCAAATCAAACTCATGTTAACAATCATAAATCCTAAATCAAACCCATATTCAAAGACCAAAATCCTAAATCAAACCCAAATAAAAAAAAACCCAAATCATACCAAGTCTAAAAACCTAGATCAAATCTAGATTTCAAAATCCAAAACCCAAATTAAAAACATATCTGAGATATAGAGAGAGATCGAGATACAAAGAGAGAAGAGATCGATCTATCTCTATCGCTCTTCGAAAACCCCTCCGGCGACTTCGTCTTCTCCGGCGAGGCTCCGACGAGGTGGTCTTCTCCGGCAAAGCCCCAGTATGTGGAGCTCTCTCTCTCTCTCTCTCTCTCTCTCTTCATCTCTCTCCTCTTTTAAGTGGGTTTAATTTTGGTTATTGGATATGAGTTTGATTTAGGTTTTTGATTATAAATCTAGGTTTGATCTAGGTTTTTTAAATTTGGGTTTGATTTATGTTTTTGGTTTTTTAATATGTGTTTGATTTAGGTTTTTAGTTTTTTAATATGAGTTTGATTTGGGTTTTTAAATTTGGTGTTCTTGGTATTCATCATGCAGAAGATGAATATTCAAGATCTCTTTCTCTCTCTCTCTCTCTCTCACTCCTCTTTTAAGTGGGTTTGATTATGTTTAAATCTGAGATTTATTTAGGTTTTTGATTTTTAAATCTAGGTTTTATTTAGGTTTTTTAAATTTGGGTTTAATTTAGGTGTTTGAATAATAATAATATTTAGGTTTTTGGTTTTTTTCAATGAGCTTGATTTGGGTTTGTTCTTGGTGTTCATGATGTTCATCATGTAGAAGATGAACATTCAACAAAAACATGAGTTTCATTTTACGGATTTGGTCCATCTTGTTTAAAAAATGTTAAAAGAAATAAAAAATATAAAAATGACCATAATACCCTCGTGGTTAACGGAGGAATAAACGGCCGTTGGCTCAAGGGACCAAATCCATAACAAAATGCATAGTGGGAGGGTTATCATGTAATTTTTGAAGTTAAAGGACCCATTCCATAACAAACGCCAAACTTGAGAGACCAAATCCGTAATTTACTCTTATTTTAATCATCCCTACCTCCTCTCTATGTGCGTGTGAGTGTCCTCACCATAGATCAATATAGCCGTGAAAACCACCATCTTGATTTGATTCTTCATCATGGTTGTTTATCGCTAGAATATCCTTAATTTCAAATCGTTATGAATTTTATTGTGTGTTCATAATGGTTCACAAAGTGTTCCTTGATTTTTTTTATTTGGATGAATCTAGTTTATTTTTCTAATTTTAAATCATTGTGAATTTAGTTGGGTATTTAAAGAGGTGTTCACAAATGTTTTTTTTTTTTTTTTTTTTTTAGTTTTGATGGCTTATTTGGTGTTAACAAGGTATTCACAATTCTTCATATGGTCTTTATTGTTTTAATAGTGGAGGTGTACTGTTCACTCTAGGTTTCATAAGTTCATGACAACGGTACAGACAAAATATTCAGAATGTAGATATGAAACCTTTTCCCATGGTATTATTGATATTCTTCAATGTATTAAAAATATTCACAAGTGTTCATAATGCAAAGTTTGAAAGAAAAAAAAAGAGTCATAATGCAAAGAAGGAAAAATAAGTGTTTGCCGGAAAAATGAGAGAGGAGAGAGGAGAGATGGCAGAGGAAAGAGGGATTTTTGTAAAATACCCACAATGCCTTTGAATTAAATTAGTTAGTCAAAATTACCAAATTTACTATGTGTTAATATTAATCATTGATTTTTATATGATGCGTGGTTTAATTTAACATATTTGTGGTTTTAAGCTATGATTCATATTTGTAGGTTCCTATATAGATCTAATCAAGCAACGTAATCAATATAAGAAGAAATGAATCGATAAGAACACAGATTGGGATAGGAAATCATCTGTCATTGATGTTCACCAAGTTACAACATTACAGATTAGAGAGAGAGAGAGAGAAATCTAGAGAGAGAAATAATATTTTTGGTACAATTGATTAACCATCAAAAAAAATTACAAAACAAACTCTCTAGAAAGTATTTATATAGTACAGAAGAAAACTCAAAAGTAACATGACTGTAAAATAAAGACAAATGAACTTGAACCACATATGTTTAAGTATCAAAGTCTGAACATGCACTTTAGACTTTCTCAGCCGAACTCTGAATCCACTTTTTCAGATCTCTGTACCTTCAATTTAGACTTCAACACTTAGTCAAATTCTCCTAAACTTTGACTTTAGAGCTCTGGACTGCCTATCCAGATTTCAACACTTAGTAAAATATCTTTTAACCAACTTCAGATGGGACATTCCCCTGTTGTGTTCAAACGTACTCCACTACAACTGGAAGGAACTTTATTAATATAATATCTCTCGTATTCAAATCAGCGTCAATCATCCTTTCAATTATGTCACATGTGTTGGGATGTCTTCTTCTTATTCTTTTCCTTTTCCAATCCTCTTCTGAATAACTTCAAAGAACTAGAGGAGTACTTTGCACTTTCATTTGCTCTAAAGAAGTACTTTTCTCCATCTCTCTTTAGCTTGAATATCATACCATCTTCATGATTATTTATAATAGAGCATGTACTCACTCTATCAATATCCTTTAAAAACATAACTGGAGCTCTAAGATTTCACCTTTGGTCTCTGCAACTCAAGGGCAATCTAAAAATTAATCTGAGCACTCTGTCTGATTGTTCTTATCATTCCAGTTCTAACAACCACCAATTCTCTTCTGTACTTTATGTGTCTATTTTCTCTATGTATCAACATGCTTCTCAATTCCAATAAATCAAACCAATTTACATTAATAAAGTCACATTCTAAGAACTTGTAACTTCTGTTAAATACTCTTTTAACTTCAAACTCATAATAATCTTTTCCTTGAAAGATTGTCCTGTAAACATCTATCAGATTTCCAATCTTCATATCTGAATAATGTAACACCCTGATTTTAGAAAGGCATAATTTCAAGTTAGTATAGAAATCAGTATTTTAAGAGAAATATAAGAAATAAGATTTTGGGCTTGAATCTTAGATTTTATAGTCTTGTTGTATGAAGGATTCAAATACGAGTCCAACGGTTCTTTTCGGAGCAAAATCGGAGTTAAAACGAAGAAGTTATGGCCAAACCAGTGATCGGGCATGAAAAACGAAGAAATCAAGCGAGCAGTGTCTAATGCGACTTTGGGGAGACTTTACCCGCATGGAACCCACATTCGCGTCAGCTCTAAAAAGTCTGATTTTTGGGGGTTTTCTTCATATTCTTCACCCCAATACTTCTCTTAAACCCTTTTCTCTCATTTTGGAGATATTTAGGAGCTTAGGGTCTGATTCTTAGGCTTTGGAGGAGCATTCTTGGTGGACGCAAGGGTTTAAGGGTAAGGCACTCTTCTTCATCACTTCACCATTGTGATCTTCAACCTCAAGCTTCATTTTTGGGTTTTCTAGGTTTTCATCAAAACCTAAGTGGTAAGTATAACCCTTCCATTTCTAAACCTTAATATAAGTTATAAATGACTTCTTTATGGTTCCCTAGTGTTTGATTTCTCTAATTTCGGTTTGAAATGTTTTAGAAGATTTAGGTCAAAATTAGGGTTTTGGCCAAAATGAAGATTTTGATGTAAAATGATTTGGGGAACTATTCTTAAAGGTTGAATAAGTATATTTATGGTTGAAATTGATAGATCTAGGTTTTGGAAGGATTTTGCTCATGGATTTAGATTTTTTCAAGAAAGCTCAAGTTGGGGTAAAATCTAGATTTAACCTAAATCTAACAAGGTAAGTTCAAGTTGATTTGTGAAAACGGTGTAAATGCCAAAATGTCTATTTTAAAGTAATTATATGTTTTACATGAAATTATTAACTGTTGAGTTATTTGGCGAATCCTGATTAATTGAAGCGTTTGGTTTTATAAACTTTGTAAAACACCCACGTTTGGGGTTTTGAGCATTTTGACAACTAAAATTATACACATTGGTATTGTGATGATTTATGTGACGAAGTAAGTTCGAGTATAAGTGCATCTTATTGTGTGTTTTAAATGAGTGTTTGATTTTATGTTATGGGACGTTTTGAAAGGATAAATGATATAATACACTTGGAAAATGAGTTGTCCCAATCTAAACTATGTTGAAGTTAATTTATATATTTTCGAGTATGGGTTTATATAATGCGGATTGTTTACGTTTGGTTTCATTTTATGATTTTCAACGTTGGGTCCTTGGATTTTTTGAGCGTGTGGCTCGGTTTGGATTTTGTTGGGTTTTGAGGACACTTGTCCGCTTTTACTAGCTCAATGTAGAGCGTTTGGTTATGATTTGCATTTACTGCATCTTATTTGAGAGTTACATGTTTTGAATGCGTCAGTTCATTCGTTTTGAGTCATGTAACGTTTTAGTTAGTGCAATGGATCCATAGGCCCAATGTTTTTTTGTCCCATTTTGGACAAGTTCACCACTTTAGCATGGAATAGGCATCGGGTCACCATGGTAAGTAAGGTGTGGACCTATATGATCGGGCAACGTCCCATGGGCAGTAAGGTGTAATTCCCTTGTGCATAAGTTCCCGTTGTGGAATTGGGTTCCCCTGTTTTGGAACTCTCAAGAATAGACCTAGAGGGGTTGACTTGATGTTTTCGAGCAATAGACTTAGAGGAGTTGAGCTCGGTATGTTTTATGGGTATAACCTATATGTTTTTGTTTCCTACATAGTTATGTGACTTACTTTTGTGTTCCGTCACATACTATGTAATCGGGTCTCCCTCGTCACAGCAAGGTGTTGTTTTGGTTATGGAGTTTTATAATCCATGTTTTCGGTGATGTTTTGGGTACGAATTGTTATCCATGTTTTTGGGTTTTGCATGTTGAACTTTATCCATGTTTTGGAATATTTTGGATGATATAGTTTATCCACATTTTTAGTATTTGTTTGTTAAAGTGTCAGTTATGTATTACACGAGTTTTGGGTTTTGGACTTATATTTGAAGAAACGTTTGTCTTATGATTTTAATCACAAAAGGGTTAATGTTGAAAAAGAGATTGTTTTAAGATTTAATGTATTTCGTCTTGGTCGTTTCAGATGGAACGTGTCATCATTTTGGAAATCACGATTTAAATAACATTCTTTAACTTTATTGCTTTATACGTTTATGATGAAAACTCTTGAGCTCACTAGGCGTTAAGCCTAACCTTTTATTTATCATCATGTGCATCAGGTCCAGTTGGGGTTTGGTTCTAGCAGTGCCATGAAGAGATGAGCACTAGATTTACACGAGGGTGAGTAGTTTGGTGAAGTCTTCCGCAGTTGGAGATAGTGATTGTTAATGGGTTTTAGTAACATCCGTACCTTTTATAGATCACGTATAAGGATTGAAACGAGTTTATTGAAGTTAAACCTTAATTTGTTGTTGTAGATGATTCCGTCATTGATGTAATTAGAAAATTTTGAATTAGTTGCTATTTCCATATTGAGGGTGTTACAAATACCCTTCTCCATGAGGCTTTCCTTTTGTACTAAAAAAGGCCATATAAATAGCTTTTTCACTGGTTGTTTCCCTTAGCAGAGTATCACCATAGTTCACCATCTGAATCTCACTACCAAGCTTGAATAATTCACTGAACTTGAACTCTAAAAACCAATAATCCATATTCACTTTATCACTCTCTTCCTTACATTAGGAAATGATTGAGTTTGAGCTTCAGTTTGAACATGTTCAAATGGAACTGATTCTTTCTCTGGTTCAACATCTTCAGTCTCCTAAACCTTAGACCCTAAACCCTATCTTTTAAACTCAGCTTGTAGAAGTCTGCACTTGTCATTATGCAACATGTTTCATCCTCTCTTACAACATTCACAACATAATAATCTACCATTGCGAAGCTTTTTCTTTCATACCCATGCACCTTGACAATATGACTTGAACTATTAAGCCTTTCATTACTCTTTCTGAATCGTTGAATAAACCATTTGATACTCACCAAACAAGGATCCATCAATCTCATGTTCAAGCACTGCACACATGTTCACATCATCTTCCATATATTGCTCTGCATAAGTATCTTCAGATTAAGTATTTACACATAATGTTTTGTCTCAACTTCTTGTTCTAAATAATTTGGTCAACAATTGGCTCTTAACGAATTGGAATGTCAAACTTTGAAATTAGAATAGGATCTCTGATAAGATACCCATTTGGATCTTCTTGGAAACCAAGCAAATGGCCAACTAATCTTCTATTTACATTTCATACTCAACACCATCATCTTCCATTGGTTCTTCAAATGCCTTTGTAGAATTAATGAACTTTTGGAACAATGAAAGCTTCACTGAAATATCTTCACAATCTGATAGCTCAAGAACAAAAAATCTCTGAAATAAAGCTAGCCTTCTCCACATTATGAACTCTCCTTCATTGAGCACATGAAGGATGAACAATCAGATATGTACATAAGTTCTCTGAAACATATGAAGTCTCTGAACTAACTATCTATATCATCTCCACATCTGAAAGATCATCAAAGTTGAGTTTTCTTACCACAATAGTAAATACTTCACCATCACTATCACTATCATTATCACTTGTTAACTCCTTTGTATCAGCCAATTCTTCTTCATCAAACACAACAATCTCAATCAATTTATCATAACTAACTTTCTGTCTCACCTAATCCTTTCTCTGTCTCCTCTGAACCCCCATTAATTTGTTCATCATCTACTTGTTTCTCTGTTACACTCTGGTCACCTGTTAGCTCCAATTGTTAAATCACAGAAGTATTGAAAAATATGCTAAGTACAAGAACCATAGAAGACCTTCTGCCGCTTACACCAAGACTCTCAAACAGCACAGATCAAAGCCTTTGTGTCACAACCTCAAATTTGGTAAGAGAAACTAATTAAAATTTCAATATTACATCAAGTAATAGATAAATCTTCTTCCTATAAATCAAACTTGGTAATTCTCCAAAATAAAATTTTACATATAACCTTATCAATTATAAATCCCAATCTTATACAAGGATTAAGCCAAGAACGGGTGGTACTTAACCCCAAATATAAATTGCTCTTCCCAAAACAAATGCGGAAGCCTTAACAAGCTAATCACTCCCTAAGCACGCAACTAGCACTCCTCACTTCACAGTGTCACTAGGACTATTCCCAACCGGTACCTGTTGCACATGCCGACAAATAAAAAGGTTTGGCTAACGCCTAGTGAGTTCTAGAGTTTTTCAATATGAGTAAATTTATCATTGAAACGAAGGAATGAAATAGAAATCATAATCTTTCAAAATGATATGATTCAAATATGAAAACGACTCGTTGTCCTATAATATTGTAACACCCCGACTTTCGAAAGATATTGATCCAAGTTAATACAGAAACCGAGATATTAAAAAAAAATAAGATTTTTGATTTTGGACTTGAATCCTTGATTTTATAGTCTAGATGGATGAATGATTCAATTACGAGTCCAACGGTTCTTTCCGGAGCAAAAACGGAGCTATAACGAAGAAGTTATGGCCAAAACAGTATCGAGAAGAAAATCAGGGAAGCGGGAGACTTATGCCGCGACTTAAGGTCGCGGCACAAGTCGCGAAATTCATTGGATCGAGCTTAAATCGCGATTTTCAGCCCCAAACTTCATTTCCTCATAACTTTTGATCCACAACTCCGATTTGGGTGATTCAAAGTGCTACGGTTTTATTTTTGAGAGCTTTTCAAGGATCTAGCAATAGATTGGAGGTCTATTGGAGTATACAAGAGTATTTTGTGGTGGTAAGCTCCTCATCTCTTCCATTTCATCTTCTTCACCAAGTTTTCTAGGTTTTCACCCACCCTTTGTGCTTCCTTTCATAGATTGGAGGTTTGTAACCATTTTGGTGAACTAGAAGTGTGTTGGTTGGTGGATTCAAGCTTGGGTTAAGGTAATCTTCTATTCTCCTTAGTTATGAAAGTTAGGGTTTCGGTATTAGTTGGGGTATTCATGTCTATGGTTTGGGAAACGATTCTTTGGGGTTGATTATATTTATTTATGGTTAAATATGTATGGATTTAGGTTTTTGGAAGTTTTGACTTCAGAATCCATGTGTTCTTCAAAGGAGCTCTATTTGGGGGAACTATCTAGATTTAGCCTAAATCTAGCAAGGTGAGTTCAAGTTGATTTGTGAAAAAGGTGTACATGCCAAAATGGTTATTTTAAAGTGTTTTACATGAAATGGTTAACTACTGATAAGTTTTGGGTGTTTTGAAGTAAAAATGTATTTTACTTGGTTTTTGGCAAAGTGTGAGTATTTTAATGAGTTCTTATATTTGATAAATTTGGTTTATCTTAATTTCATAAAATGCTCATATTTGTGATTTGGACATTTTGATAAGTAATCGCATGGTTTATGCATTTTGGGATTTTGTACAATTAGAGTCCATTTCATGTTATATGCATTTTGGTGTAATTGCATTCATAAACCCTTTGGAAAATATTTGGTTCCATTATATGTTCAATTCTGGGTTAATCTCGTCTTTGGGATATGGGTCTTCATAAACGTTGTTTAAAGACATTTCTTTAGTCGGGAGACCGATAATTATTGATCAAATGGATTTCGAGCATTTTAGCTCGGTATTGGCTTAAAAGAGTCTTGAGGATACTTGTCCGGTTTTATATGGCTCAATGTAAAGCCCAGTCATGACGTACGTACTAATGCGCTGTGTTGCGTATTGAGTTTGGTTACGGGCTCGGGTGCTTTGGTCATTCGTGTGTAGTCCAGTAACGTTAGACAGTGTGTAATGGATCCATAGGCACGTCAGTCAGTTTGTTTTGGGATGGTCAATTGGGTATTTCGGGGTGGGACTCCGGTACCCATGTTTTATGACCGGAAACTTTACAAGTGATCGCTAGGAGGGTTGAGTCTGTAGTGCTATTGGGGAGTGAGCGCTAGGACCTCCGCCGCTTGAAGTAATGCCTGGGAGGTAGTCTTTAAGTGTGTCGGGCCTTCGGGATGGAGTTCTTCGGAATGATCCATCAAGGTCAACTGACTTGGGGTAACACTTGGTAAAGAAGTCGTAGGGACACTTGGGCTGAGATGTCGTGAGGTGTCATGCGATTAACGTTGTTTGAGTGGCATACTTTTGTGTTCCTCCGCTCTCAAAGTATACGGGTATCCCCCGTTGTCGGCCCTCTGTATTTTGGATATTTAATGGTCCATGCTTTAATATTTGGATTTCATTCCATTTTATGGTCGCGTGAGTATTAAGTTCCAATTCCATGTTTTAATGGCGTATCATATTTATATGGATTGTTTTCCGTTATTTAAGAGTCGAGTATTATGTCCCACCCTAGTTTGGGTGTTTTGGGATAAGACGTATTATTTACATTTTTACAAATGTGAGTATCGAACTATGACCCCGTTTCGGGTGAGTTACGGGTTGCATCGTTTTATAAGAAATGCATGTTTGGGAGCATTGTCTTTAAAAGTGTATATGATGGGAAAATGAGTCGTTCCAACATTTTAAAGTAAATCATTTTAAAGGATCATGATTATAAGTTATAATATTTCCATTTTACGTCTTCTTTATAATCATGATATAAACTCTTGAACTCACTAGGCGTTAGCCTAACCTTTTTATTTGTCGGTATGTGCATCAGGTTCCATCTCGGGAATTAGTTCTAGCTACACCGTGAAGTGATGAGTGCTAGTTGTGTGCTCGAAGAAGTGATTAGGTTGATGAAGTCTTCCGCATTTTTATTGGAGATAGCGATTTGGTATTGGGTTATAGTAACACTCGACTTTAGTTAGTCTTTATGTAAGACTTTAATTATTCGTTGATGGTTCAATCTATAAATCTATTTCAATTATGGATTATTAGTAAGGGATTTTATTACCATTTTAGGTATTTTTGAAAGTTTTTAATTAATCGCTCTTTCCATATTTGAGGGTGTTACAAGTTGGTATCAGAGCTTAAGTTTGAGAGAATTAGGTATTGATTGTAGGATGCGTAGACTCAAACTAGCGTTTTTATAAGCGATTGTAAGTGAAGTTTCACATTAGGAACCTTAAGATAAGATATGATGGAGTTGATCCAGTCACTAGAAACGGGAAACTGGTCGAGGGTTGCAAGGAAGAGCATGTGAGGTACGTTCATAATGACACCTGGCCGGTGTTATGGTGAACCTACATATTACATGTGTATACTTGAACTACCTTGGTACGATTACCGTTGGGGTAGTGAGAAGGTTTCTAAGTGAGTAATCCAAGGAAACGTTGATGTCTATAGCAATGTCACGTTTAAGTGATAGTTAAGTGCGTTGAATGCATTAAGTTGATCGTCTTGAGTAAGAATAATTGGTTGGAGTAGAACCTTGAGCTTATGGAATTGACGTCATACGAGGAGAGATTGTAAGGTGAACCGATGAAATATCCGAGTGTTGCTTTAAGAGGTGGAGTATCCGGATGACAATGGTAGAAAATTGAGATTGTTGTCCTAAGATGCTTGATACGCTCGGATGACAATAGTATGTCGGGTTTTTTTTATGGAAGTGTATATGATGCCAAGTGCCGATCAAATTCTTGCACTAAATTTATTTCCGAAATAAATTTGCATAAATTGTTTCTTATGTTCGTAAAACAAAAAGTGGTTTATATTATAAAGTTTTGGTAGAGCATTTAACACGCATCAGATTTTAAACTGTGAGCTTAAGCATTCATGAAAATGTTTTGTGCACATAATTGCAAATTGTTATAAAAAATCTCTTTATTCACGTCTCCTGTTTAATGCTATTTGCGGATAATGTAAAATCCATATTTTATTGTCATTTGAGTATTGGGCAATTAGCTATGAGATTTTAACCTAGGCATTGGATCTCCTCTACATATGTCAATGGTTTTAAAGGAAAAGTTATTCCCACACGTTGACTCGGAATTTCTTGAGAATTTTAGTGTGTGTGAGTTTTGTTGAAATTTCATGGAGTATTGTTTTATACGATGTCTTTCCATGCGTGAGTTTTAATTTTGCTTCTTTTAAGCTTACGAGTTAGTTGGCGTCGTGTCCCATGCGAATTTTGTTAAAGGTGTCATTTTATCTTTCATTGCATTAAAAGAGGAAACTCTTGAAGGCTTAGTGTTTTAGCCATATTGCTGTCTTACATTCTTGTTGAGAAATGAAAATTTGTCACTGCATGATTTTAGCATTATTGAGTTTTGCGAAAAATTCAATTGAGTTTAGGGTGCCTCGTCTTACGTCATTTTGCGTTGCATAAAAATAATTTTGAGAACATGTGCATATGCATCATTGTGTGCGTTAATTTACGAGTTGTGTTCAATATTTTGTTTCATGCGAGTCTTGCATCGACACTTTTGCAACCGTAAGAGGCACCTTGAAAAATCGAAATGTCGCATGATTGCATCTCGAGTTTCACACGAGTATATGTGCATACTTTTGGGTTGAATCCGACTTTCACTCGCGTGAGTAAATATGCGAAATATTTACATTGTCTTAAATTAAATTTTAATCTAAGCGTGCTTCGCTTGTTGACCTTGTTGTTATAAATTTTCCGCAATACATGAAATGAATTTTTGAATTGCATATCGTTGTAGTTACCATCTTGGTCAAATGTGTCTTATCGAGGCGGCTTAAAGTTTTAAACTGATTTAAGAATTATTTGCATTCTTATCATTTCATCGAACTTTGGGGAATAAACTGTTGCATATGGAGTGGTTAATAATTTTATGTCGCGACGACTTTTGGGTTGGGAAGTCAGAACTTCAAAATTAATTTGTGAATGTCTCTTTCGGGAATTGTACAAACTTTTATTGCACATGTTATAGTGCGGAAAGTTATCTTTCATATGCATAGTATAAATTGATGCATTACTAGGACCATGGTAGTCCGTTTGAA
Source organism: Arctium minus (assembly GCA_954870635.1). NCBI lineage: Eukaryota > Viridiplantae > Streptophyta > Magnoliopsida > Asterales > Asteraceae > Arctium > Arctium minus. The sequence continues at coordinate 55,000,985 of OX941093.1, forward strand.
AATTTTGTTGCGCATCTCTTGTTACCGTTTTTATTAACGTAAGTATTGAACAAACGAGTTTTTGGAAATGGTTTCATATGCGCTGTGTGGTTAATCAATTTTGAAACCTATCGCATGGACGGTAATGTATTTTGCCGCGCGTTTAATCGTTAGGAAGCCTTTGTATTCGAAAGTTTTATAAACTCAAATTGGCATACTAGTTGAAAAACCTTGAACTCATTAGGCCTATAGATTTTAACCCTAGCGTAAGAGCAGTTGTAATTAGGGACTAAGGGAGTCCTTGGAATTGGAGGCGTCGGATGTTCCGACTTGCGGTCAGTCGTGAAAGTTTGAGTTTTAGTTTTGAATCTGTGCGCATTTGTTTTATGGAAGTAGTAGATTTAAGTCTTCTCCGCTAGTTAAGGGGTGATTTTATACTTCGGTAATCATGCGGAATAAGGTCTTATGTGACTATCTGCGCTTCTTTTGGGATTCGTTGTGATGGATTGCTAGTCGGTGTCACATCATGGGTTGTGTTGTCGGCATACCGTCTTGGTGGGTTCCGCGATTAAAAAGAAAATTTTGGTGATCTGTTTGTTAGAAATGCGCGATTTGGAATTTTAGTATTTTGTTAGCTGTCAGCCTTAGTGCGACGATCCGTCTGGAATGAAATCGTGGGCGGGATGTCCACATTTTCGAGGTCACCGTTTAGTCTTAGGTGTCGACTTGTTTTCTTGAAGTCAATGGATCTTGGAATGTTTGGAAGTATTCCGGTTGGATTATGGGAAATAATGACCTTTCGGTGATGGAAATTAAAAGAAGGTTAAGTGTTGATGTTTAAGTACCGATGGGTATAAGCATCCCCGTGGTGATAAAGATTTTGTTAAAGGAATGTTGTGTGGTTGGGGTTGGAACGCAGTTGAGTGATAGCCGAATTTGGGTTAACCAGTTACCTAAAGGACGCATTGGTGCGCTTTGGAAGGACATTTTCATCAATATTAGGAGTGGATCTGTAGGAATCTGAGGATTCATAGGATTTGGGATAATCGACTATCTGTAGAGCGTAATGGTATGTTTCTGGTGGAAACACAATGCTTGGGTCTATAGAAGTGTGGGAGCATTTGCAGACATTGTGTCCGGGTCAGCTTTGAGGAACGGATGTAAAGGTTGCGATGGTTCAGACCAAACTAGTCGTTAGGAAATTTCGTCAAAGGACAATAACTCTTTAGTGACGATGATTTTGGAAACATTTGGTGGGAATGTCGAGGTGGACTTTAAGTACAAATGAATTTTGAGGAGACTTTGATGCGTCGTAATCAGAAGTATCTATGGGAATAGTTCGGATTGGGGTATTCTTGATGGAAATGACTAGATAAGGTCGTAAGTTGCTTTCGGTGTATTATGAGAAATCTAAGGTTGGGAGGCAACCGAGAGTGATCGATTTAGAAAATGATTAATCAAAGACTCAACTTTCATCCTGGCGTCGGTGAAATATTTTGAACGTTAAGATTTAGTTTGTAATGGCACGGTATGAGAAACGCAGCGACAACCTAAACCGTTATGCAATCGGGCCGTATATGAGGTGAAGTCTCATGAAGGTATTCCTTTTGGATAATAAATCAATCAATATTTCCAAGTGTGATATTGGGTGCTTGGTGGTTCCAGATTTCGAGGACGAAATCTCTTTTAAGGTTGGGAGGATTGTAACACCCCGATTTTCGAAAGATATCGATCCAAGTTAATACAGAAACCGAGATATTAAGGAAAAATAAGATTTTTGATTTTGGACTTGAATCCTTGATTTTATAGTCTAGATGGATGAAGGATTCAATTACGAGTCCAACGGTTCTTTCCGGAGCAAAAACGGAGCTATAACGAAGAAGTTATGGACAAAACAGTATCGAGAAGAAAATCAGGGAAGCGGGCGACTTATGCCGCGACTTAAGGTCGCGGCACAAGTCGCGAAATTCACTGGATCGAGCTTAAATCGCGATTTTCAGCCCCAAACTTCATTTCCTCGTAACTTTTGATCCACAACTCCGATTTGGGTGATTCAAAGTGCTACGGTTTCGTTTTTGAGAGCTTTTCAAGGATCTAGCAAGAGATTGGAGGTCTATTGGAGTATACAAGAGTATTTTGTGGTGGTAAGCTCCTCATCTCTTCCATTTCATCTTCTTCACCAAGTTTTCTAGGGTTTCACCCACCCTTTGTGCTTCCTTTCATAGATTGGAGGTTTGTAACCATTTTGGTGAACTAGAAGTGTTTTGGTTGGTGGATTCAAGCTTGGGTTAAGGTAATCTTCTATTCTCCTTAGTTATGAAAGTTAGGGTTTCAGTATTAGTTGGGGTATTCATGTCTATGGTTTGGGAAATGATTCTTTGTGGTTGATTATGTTTATTTATGGTTGAATATGTATGGATTTAGGTTTTTGGAAGTTTTGACTTCAGAATCCATGTGTTCTTCAAAGGAGCTCTATTTGGGGGAACTATCTAGATTTAGCCTAAATCTAGCAAGGTGAGTTCAAGTTGATTTGTGAAAATGGTGTACATGCCAAAATGGTTATTTTAAAGTGTTTTACATGAAACGGTTAACTACTGATAAGTTTTGGGTGTTTTGAAGTAAAAATGTATTTTACTTGGTTTTTGGCAAAGTGTGAGTATTTTAATGAGTTCTTATATTTGATAAATTTGGTTTATCTTAATTTCATAAAATGCTCATATTTGGGATTTGGACATTTTGATAAGTAATCTCATGGTTTATGCATTATGGGGATTTTGTACAATTAGAGTCCATTTCATGTTATATGCATTTTGGTGTAATTGCATTCATAAACCCTTTGGAAAATATTTGGTTCCATTATGTGTTGAATTCTGGGTTAATCTCGTCTTTGGGATATGGGTCTTCATAAACATTGTTTAAAGACATTTCTTTAGTCGGGAGACCGATAATTATTGATCAAATGGATTTCGAGCATTTTAGCTCGGTATTGGCTTAAAAGAGTTTTGAGGACACTTGTCCGGTTTTATATGGCTCAATGTAAAGCCCAGTCATGGCGTACGTACTAATGCGCTGTGTTGCGTATTGAGTTTGGTTACGGGCTCGGGTGCTTTGGTCATTCGTGTGTAGTCCGGTAACGTTAGACAGTGTGTAATGGATCCATAGGCACGTCTGTCAGTCTGTTTTGGGATGGTTAATTGGGTATTTCGGGGTGGGACTCCGGTACCCATGTTTTATGACCGGAAACTTTATAAGTGATCGCTAGGAGGGTTGAGTCTGTAGTGCTATCGGGGAGTGAGCGCTAGGACCTCCGCCGCTTGAAGTAATGCCTGGGAGGTAGTCTTTAAGTGTGTCGGGCCTTCGGGATGGAGTTCTTCGAAATGATCCATCAAGGTCAACTGACTTGGGGTGACACTTGGTAAAGAAGTCGTAGGGACACTTGGGCTGAGATGTCGTGAGGTGTCATGCGATTAACGTTGTTTGAGTGGCATACTTTTGTGTTCCTCCGCTCTCAAAGTATACGGGTATCCCCCGTTGTCGGCCCTCTGTATTTTGGATATTTAATGGTCCATGCTTTAATATTTGGATTTCATTCCATTTTATGGTCGCGTGAGTATTAAGTTCCAGTTCCATGTTCTAATGGCGTATCATATTTATATGGATTGTTTTCCGTTATTTAAGGGTCGAGTATTATGTCCCACCCTAGTTTGGGTGTTTTGGGATAAGACGTATTATTTACATTTTTACAAATGTGAGTATCGAACTATGACCCCGTTTCGGGTGAGTTACGGGTTGCATCGTTTTATAAGAAATGCATGTTTGGGAGCATTGTCTTTAAAAGTGTATATGATGGGAAAATGAGTCGTTCCAACATTTTAAAGTAAATCATTTTAAAGGATCATGATTATAAGTTATAATATTTCCATTTTACGTCTTCTTTATAATCATGATATAAACTCTTGAACTCACTAGGCGTTAGCCTAACCTTTTTATTTGTCGGCATGTGCATCAGGTTCCATCTCGGGAATTAGTTCTAGCTACACCGTGAAGTGATGAGTGCTAGTTGTGTGCTCGAAGAAGTGATTAGGTTGATGAAGTCTTCCGCATTTTTATTGGAGATAGCGATTTGGTATTGGGTTATAGTAACACTCGACTTTAGTTAGTCTTTATGTAAGACTTTAGTTATTCGTTGATGGTTCAATCTATAAATGTATTTCAATTATAGATTATTAGTAAGGGATTTTATTACCATTTTAGGTATTTTTGAAAGTTTTTAATTAATCGCTCTTTCCATATTTGAGGGTGTTACAAATATGCAATTTAAGCGAGAGAACACCAATAAAAACGTTCTCCAAACCAAAATGTTTTAAGGACTAAGATCCCAATATAAAACGTTCTTTCGTAAATTAAATTTAACCCAAAACTCACTCAAAATGAGAATAGAAAGCAGACTCCCAATTTATGAAACGCGAATAAAACTTTGTATCTCGAAAACACCCAAAACATGGGTAGGGCATAATACTCAACCCATAAACCATGGATAAAACCCATATAAACAAAACGTCACCGAAAACATGGATAATAAAACTTAATACCCAAAACAACACTTTCGGTGACGGGGGAGACCTGAATTCCATCGAATGTGGCCGGCACACGAAGTTAAGCCACTTATCAATGTTCTCGAGCTTCACATAGATCCATGGATCCCCGTATATGTCTCCCTACCGAGCAACCACAGCAAGATACCCAAATGACCCTAGTCTATACTCGACCTCTAGATGAGTGTCACCACAAAAGCTACAAGTCCCCGTATCCGGGTCACCATGGGCACCACCGTAAGACTTAGCTTCGTATACGTCTCTGTAGAGCACCATCACAAGCTTACATAAAAACATGACTTAAGGACCACTCACTAGACTTCAAACGCGGACACTAAATTCCATGATGAATAACTAGACTAGATTACAAACGGGCATCGTGTTAAACCACCCACGATCTATACATCGAGCTCTCGTTAGCCATAAACGATTTCCAGTCCCAAACGGGGATAAAGTCCCCAACTAAACCAACTGACCGACTCATATGCCTAATGATCCAATGCATTACAGTCTAAAACGTTACATGACTTCAACGAATGAACTAACACATTTAAAACATGTAACTCTCAAATAAGGTGCAACTAAGTACATCATACGTCAAAGGCTCCTTAACGAGCTATCAAAACTGAACAAATGTTCCAAGACTCATCTAAGTATAAATCAATCCCCAAAAGGCATAATAGACATTCAGCTCAAATACGCGAGCCACTATAGTTGTATAATCCAAATACATCTTTTCCCAAAATCTTTGTTTCTCAAGTCACAATTGGCCTTCGGCCTAAAACCAAAGGACTCACACATTCGTACTTTTAAAACATCTCATTTCATGAATGATGCATAAAACCCGACAAATACTAAAAGTGCATTTTGACCAAATATCTATTTATGCAATAAATCATCAAAACATATTCATTTATGACACATTTACCAAAATGCCCAAAAATCCCAAATGTGGATGTTTTACAAAGTTTAATAGGCTAAACACTTTAAATAATCTAAAGTTACCAACTAACTCAACAGTTGACAATTTCATGTAAAACACATAAATACTTTAAAATGAACATTTTGACATGTACAACGCTTTCACAACTCAACTTGAATTCACCTTGCTAGATTTAGGCTAAATCTACATTTTACCCCATTTAGAGTTTCCTTGAAGATACTTGAATCTTCAAAGCCAAAACTTCCAAAACCTAGATCCATAAATTTCAACAATAAATATTTGCATCCAACCATTCAGAAACATTCCCCAAACATTAAACATGAAGGCCTCAACTGATACCAAAACCCTAATTTCCATAGATGAAGAAAAGAGAAGATTACCTTTGCCATAGTTGAATCCATCAACAATACTCTTCTAGATCCCCAAAATAACCACAAACATTCAAATCTTCAAAATGGGGAAAAAGGGTTGGGTTGAAACCTTAAAATGCTTGGTGAGGATGATGAAGATGGAGGGGTTATGGATCTAGCTCCCAAATCTTGCTAGATAAAGAAGAATAATTGATTTTAGAAGGGAAACTCCCAAAAATGAGTTAGGGTTCATTTAGGGAGGATGGGGATAGGTTTGGGAGAGAAAGGAGGAGAGTATTTGAGGTTTTAGGTTAGAAAATGGGGTGGAGGCCGAATTTTCTCTTATAAATACGCACAGTGGCTCCACGCGAGCACTGGCACGAATCGACTCATGCGGAGAGTGGCGCAGGACACTTGAGTCGCGAGAAAATAGAACCTCGAACGGTTCCCGGCGCGACGCAACTTGCGCAGAGGGTCGTGCAGGGCACTGTTGGCGTTTTTCGCCTTTTCTTCAGCCCGAGATTCAGGGTGATACACTCTTTCGACTACTTTTCGAGAAGGACTTAACCAGAAGATCAATCTCAGACCACAGAGCCTCTCTGATCCTTCACAAATCTTCTGTACAGGAAACCTCTTGGAGTAGAAGACTTGTGCATTTCTTGAAGACAAATGATCACGTGCCTCTGTTGTACGAAGATTATGAAGATCAAATAGTACACCCACGATGGATTACTTTCTAGGTGTCATTCCTTTTATGGGTGAAAACCTTTGTATTATACTATTTGTGTGCTCCACGATCTCTATATGTAGGGAGCACCTCCTACCATTGTTAGCAACGCATCACACAAATCACACACGCTTGAATTCTAGCGAGAGAGAATTTTCACACAGTTATGTGTGTTCTTGGTGTACTCATAAAGTTAATGAAGATAATCTACTGAGTGAATCACTATTATTATTCCTGTTATCTTTATCGCTTGTGTGTGATCCTACCAAATAGATCAAACCATTTTATGCACTAAAACGCTTCCGCACATAATCCATTCTTGCATATTTTGGTTTTGTTATATCATTGTTGAGTAAAACTGGCGTCAACAATTGGTATCAGAGCAAACTTTGACTTTCAATATCAAAGGATAATCTCTGCAATGGTTCCAACTTATTTGGTAGTTTGCTTGAACTGATTTCAGACCTGTTCTTCATTCTCAAGAACAACCCATGTTTTGCGTTATTTTCAACCAGTTTGGATTTGACACATTTATAGGAGTTGTTTCTTATTTGAAATCTTTTCAGTCTGTGTTGTAGATCAAGTAGAACTCTTTTCTTTCCAACTTAAGCCTAAGCTCCCATTCTGTCTTGTTTCAATCATTTCTTGTGTTGTCCATTACTTATACTTTTTTTTTCTTCAAAACCTCTTTTTCTTTCAAAAGGGCAAATGCAAACACCTTCTTCACAGCTGGATCCCAAACCAAACCTCCTACTTTGTTGTGAGATGAATATCCTCAATGGAAGATACACAAGGTTCATTTCTTGGAGGGAGTTGTTAAAGATCTTGTTAACTATGTTAAAAATCCACCGTATGTACCAATGGTTACTGATCCATGGGTACCTGCAACTGAAGCCACACCAGAGGTACTTGAATACCAAAAACCCAAGCCTATCATTGAATGGAGCCCTCAAGACTGGCAAAAATATGATATGGGAAAAAAGGCCAAACGATTACTCATCATGGCCATCCCAAATGATCTATTTCAGTCTTTGGATGCATGTGAATCTGCCCATGATCTATGGGTGGAACTAGAGAAGCATCTTGAGGGTGGAGCACAGACTCAAAAGAACAGAAGAGCTCAATGCATAAATAAATACTATGAATTCAAAGCTCTGCCAACTAAATCAATTCAGAGCACTTATGATAGGTTTAACTCCTTGATAAACAAGTGCAAAAAGTTTGGCATCCACAGAACCACTGAAGAGAACAATGTTATATTTCTCAAGAGTCTAAATGAAGAATGGCTTCATTTATCCATGTCTCTGCAAACCATTCAAGACTTACACACATGGACTTTGATTGATCTCTTTGGCACTCTGGCTGCACAAGAAAACTATTCTGGCACTTGTAGGAAAAGTCGTAGAGGGCCAAGAGAAGCCACAGAAGGAGAAAGCCCAAGATGGAAGTGTGAAAGGGAAGAAGAAGTTGAAAAAGGTACTAATGGCTGATAGTGAAGATGAAGAGATCACTGGTGAAGAAGAGGTAAGTATGGCTTCAATAGCCAAGTCATTGGCTCTATCACCAAAGAGTTCAACCGTGGACTTAAAAAGAAGCCTACATTCCATAGAGGGACAGAAGAGAGAGAGAAGGAAGAGGTGGCATATTCTAGAGTCATGGGCCCCAGATGGAGAGAGCCTACCATGACCAAAGACAGTTTGGGCCACCACAGGCATATGAACCAAGAAACCAAGGGAGAGAAGAGAACTATGAACAACAGAGGATGTTTGACTAGAGAAACAGAGAGCAGAGGACGGGTGAATACCAACAGAGACAAGTTGAGTACCCACAGAGGGGGTGCACAAAAGGAAGACTTGCGAGGACTTGAGAGAGAAATGATCACTACCCCACATAACACTGGATGCTTCAAGTGCGGAAAGCCCGGACACTATACCGCAGAATGCCGAAGCCAACCCAACAAAGGACATCCTGTTCGTGATTTTGCCTTCTATACAAAGAAAGCCGAGTACTATGCTCAGAAATTACTAATGGCAGAACATGACAACTGGATCTCTTTTGAATCTTCCGATGAAGAGGATAGAAACACATTGTGATGCGATATGGCAGAGGTCAATGACTTAGAAGCTAACAATGAGGTATCCACTTCTAACTCTTGCTTAAATGACACATAGATCAAATTGCTTACACTTACAGAAGAATTTCATGCCTTGGAAAAGACTTGTTCTGATTTGAAAAAGAAACTTACCTTTTATGAGAGAGAAACTAGACTTCTTACTCAAGAAAAGGATAAAATATCGTTGGAAAAAACATAAGTCTTGAAAATGAACATTTCACAGAAGTAAAATCCCTGAAAGAAAAGGTCACTTATCTTGATCTGGCTTTGAAAAATAAGATTAAGGAACTTAAGAATAATGAAAGTGACAGATGAACATTCTAGCTCTTAAAATCTTTTTTCAAAGAGAAAGAGAAGTTGTCCATCAAGATTTGCTCGACAGAGACCTTCTGATAAGGAAATATCAGGATGCACAAAAGGTTCATGAAAAGGTAAACACCCAAGTTGGCCGGAGAGGAATTGGGTTCTGTGACATAGATCCTGATACTGACAGAATACAAATATAAGTAAATAATCAGCCTTTTGCGTTAGCCCATTTCTCTTACTAGCAAGGGGCTGCTAGTTGTAGCATGCATTGATATTCATCAATGAATATATAATATATATCCATTGTTTCACGTGTTTTGTTTTTGTATGTGTGTATTATGGTGTTTCATATATGAAACATATTTTTGTGTTTTTTTCACATGCAAAATACACCAGAATGTTTCATATATCACATAACATTGTGGTCACAACATGTTTCACATGTGCTACGTTCATATATGAAATAACACATGAAAAATGGTTCGCATATTTGTAACATATTTGCGGTTTTCACACACACACACACAAATATATATATATATATATATAGAGAGAGAGAGAGAGAGAGAGACCACTTCAAATAAGAATCGCAAATATTTTGAGATTCGGGGAACTAATTTTAGTGTATATTCATTGTTGAATATACTCATTGATAGAATACAAATAGAAGTGAATAATCAATCATTGTGCGTTAGCCATTTCCCTTACTAGTAAGGGCCTGCTAGTTGTAGCATGCATTGATATTCATCAATGAATATATAGTAACACATTGAAATTCGTTTCATATTTGCAACATGTTTGTACTTTTCACACACACACGCACACACACACATATATATATATATAGAGAGAGAGAGCAATTCAAATAAGAACCACAAATATTTTGAGAACTAGAGAACTAATTGTAGTGTATATTCATCGTTGAATATACTCATTGACAAAATACAAGTATAAGTAAATAATCAGCCTTGTGCGTTAGTCCTTTTCTCTTACTAACAAGAGGTTGCTAGTTGTAGCATGCATTGATATTCATCAATGAATATATAGTATATATCCATTGTTGAATATAATCATTGACAATATACATATTTTAATAAAATTTATATAGTTTATATTGATCAATAAATACACACTATAAAGTTAGTTCCCTCGTTCTTCAATTATTTGCAATAAACCTCCCCAATATATATGATTGTTTTGTATATGTGTATAATGTAGACATATACACATATATACATACATTCATATACGCATACATTTGTAATTTATAATTCATTGTAATTCATTTTCTGATTTTATGAAAATGTCGTCGCTAATCAATCTGTAGTATGATATATCACTGATAAATTAGTAGTTTTTTTAATCCCTCGTTGATATATCAAAAATTACAGACGGATTACGAACGACATGTTCATAAATGCAACATGAATCATTTACAAGCACATAAGTGAGTCGTAATGGGTCTTATTGGCTATTAATGGACCATATTGGTTCTAAGTGGTACATAATGAGTTTCATTGGGCCTAGATGATCATAATGGGTCTAATTGTCTAATAACGACTCTTATTTGGCCTTTAATCGATCACATCTGGTGTAACTGAAACTATTGAACCTTAACACTACAAAATTGGGCCTATTAGCTACGGATCAGGTTGTCGCTAATCTATCGCAAATGCTCATTTCCGTCACTGATCCGTCCCTGGAGTTCGTCGGCCAAATAATGGTGGGTGATGCTATCAGCAATGGATCAGCGATAGATTAGCGACATATAGCTTTAGCGTCGGATCCTATCTATGGCAGATCAACAACGGATAATATCAGCGAAGGATTAGCGACAACAATAATTAGTGATAAATTAGCGAGGGCCTTTTAGCGAAGGATTAACGACGGCCCCACCAACTTTTAGACATACAAGCACACATATACATATGTATCACCATACATATATGCATACATATACTATAACATATGTATAGGGGGGCCTTCATGGGAGAACTGATTATTTTGTGATAGTGAGATCCAATCTCAACCACAAATCAAATAATAATTTAGGAAATATATAAATTTGGTAATTTTGATTTAAAATTATAGTTAAAGGACATTTTAGGTATTTTTAAAAATCTTATCTATCCTCTCTCCGGCACCCGGTGAAACTAATTCTGGCGAAATACACTGTGATACCCTTTTTGATACAAAATAGACTATGATATCCACTGTGATACAAATGTGGTACAAGATACATTGTGATAGAAAATACAATGTGATACCCACCGTGATACAAAATGCAATGTCATACATACAATACGTATAAGACCCAATGCGATACCCACTGTTATACCACTGTGATACCCAATATAATACCATTGTGATATGCATCGTGATACCACTGTGATACCTGTTGTAGTACCAAGAACTTTAAAAGGTAACCCACTTTGATACCCTTTGTACTACCACTGTCATACCCATCGTGATACCACTGTGATACCGTTTTGAGCATAGGCTGAGACTAGATCGGTGCCGATGACGTCCAATGCCGAGATCCACTGTCAACACCACCATTGTCGGCTCGATTTAGAGAAGTTACTTGTTGTGATCATGGTGGCGAAGAGTGGATGGTTTCCATGTAGTGACTATCAATGGTGATGCATATAAATATGAAGGGGAGGAAGAGATCATGGTTTAGAAACGCTATGATTTTTCGGCCGACGAATTTTTTGCAAGGTTTAAAAAGAGATGGAGGGAGAGAGAAAGAGAGATACCAATCTATTCTAAAATTATGGGATTGGAATAAATGAAATTATTTATGAGTTGTTATATATATCAATTTACTAAATTAATCTTTAGTATTTAATTAATAATAAAATAAATAATTTTAAATGATTGACTCACATTGGGTCTCACAGTTACCACAAAATACCTAGTTCTCATTTGATTAGACCCCCATATGTATATACATGTATATATATATATATATAGTACGGACCAATAAATACATATAACACATACACATACACATGAGAAAACAATAAAAATAAATAAGTTCGTCAATAATTAGCAACAGATTAACGATAAACACGTGGAATTTCTTCTTTTTCATTTTTTAAAAATAGAAATTCATGGATTCCGTCGCTAATTAGTTGCTAATTAGCTACGGCCACATGTCCGTTGATAATTAGCGACGGATTTGCGAGGGAATGTGTTTGTGGTCAATCCATTGCTAAGCTGTCGATCATTAGTGACAAAATTTGACTGTCGCTAACTTTTGTCGCTAATAATTGTTTTTCTATTACTGTGATGGATCATATTGGGTCCAAGGGAGAAATATACATATATAATAGCTACCTATAGTCCTAGGCATACATATTAGCTAGATATATATATATATATATATATATATGCATAGATACATACACACATATAAATATACATACATACATTAATGTAATCATACATATATAATGTGTGCAAATATTCTTCATATATACACTTGTGAATGGACGATTTTGTGACTTTCTTCAAAAGGTTGTCGGTAACACATAAATAATATAATTTATCACTGACTGATTATTTTTATTAATTTATCGGTCAGTGATATATGATATTATCGACAACCTTTTAGAAAAATCAAAAACTAGGTCATAATTCGTCTATGTGGGTCATAATGGATCTAAGTGAACCATAAAGGACCTAAACAAGTTATATTGGATCTAAGTGGGTCATAATGAACCTTATCATATTGAGTTATTGGATCTTAATTGGGATTTTGGGATGACTTTTTTTTTAATAATTTCGTTGCATTGAGCAACGGATGCAATATGTTTCCTTTTGTTGTTTATTGGTTGCTTTTGTGACAATTTTGAGCCATGACAACGCTAGCTTGGGAGATGGTAATTGATTATATGGTGTGTATGTGTGTCATTAGTTTCCGATTAATTGTTATTAAAGATTAAATTAATTGTCATTAATTAGCTTTTGATGAAGCACTTGAATAATAAATATTCTTGAAAGTGTTTGATGAAACACAATATTTGGAAACTTAACACGTTGATGAAAGATGATGCTTGCTACTTTGTTTGGAAGTTGAACACATTGAAATGTGGAAAAACCTTCTTGAAAAGTTTTACAAGACTTGTTATTGTGCTCATTTCAAGTTTTAAATGACGTGGGGTTAATTTGTAACTGATATTGATACCATTGGCAAATCACTTCCTTTTATAGCATAAGGAATTGGTCTTTGGTAGTTGAATTGTATGCCTTAAATATTTCTTGATCATATGTCTAATAGAAATCTATATGGTAAGTTGTAGGAATTGAGTTGTAATCTATTTCTTAATTGGTTCAACAACTACGGGAATAAGAGTGATAAATGATAGCAACTTAGCAAGAGAGTCCATAACTCAAAATCTTCCCTTTTCTTATTAGAAATTGATCATCCATGTTCAAAGTTACCGAGGAAACTTTTAAATATTGGTAATTATTGATAATTATTCAAGATATACGTGAATTTATATTTTTGCTGCTAGTATCATTGCAATTGTCATCTATGTCCTCACTCCTCAATATATATCTAACATGACCATTTTTTAATAAAACCCTCTTTCATAAAAGTTATCTTCAATAGATTGTACTATTAGTACTAGAGATTTTGAATGCAATTATTTTATCGTTAATAGTAAACACCAAGTGCCAATATATATACTATTCACACTTGATTGTAATTTTAAATAATAATAAAATTACATATGTCCCGCCGTCTAATTAACTATAACCTTCGGAATAAGCACCTTTTGGTAATAATTAAGTTTGAAGTTTGGTTTAAAAAAATAGGGTATGTATATAACCATTAATTTATACCCTACGACATGATCACACAATAATAATATTTTCAGACTTATACGTCGATATAGAGTTGTTCAAATACTCCAAATATCATTGGTGAAAAAAAAAACTGTGTTAACTTCAAAAAATGTCTTTTGATAGTTACGAAAATATCAAATTTTACATCTTTATAGTTATAGTGAAACCTTGGAATTCATCATTAATCGATTGATTGATATACTATCTTGTAGCATTAACATGCGAACAATTCCCACTCCTCTTAGCTATTTTATGTAAAACGAGCAGAAATTACTACCAGGAGGAAACCATTAAAAGTAACAAGTATACTTACGAAATGAGAAGTAGGATAAATCATAAGACAGGTCTGGACGAGATTTAACTCAGTTAAAATCACATAGCAATTCAAAATTACACTACAATAAAATTGGGTTTATAGGACGCAAAACATTTCTAAGCGTCCTCATAGACCGCTTTATAAGACTTAATTTATAGGACCAAAAATAAAACGTCAAAAGTTGTTGTAATATGTTGATAGGACGCTTTTGGACATCTTAACAAGTTTTTTAAGACACTTTTAATACAAAATGTCACATTAGCTATTCTATAGGACACTATTTGAAAAAGTGCTTTACCTATGCAAAGATGGGTTTATATGACACTTTTTCAAAAGTGTCCTATAAAATAGTTAGTGGGATGCTTTGTATTAAAATTAAATGACCTATCAAAAGCTTGTTTAGACGCTCAAAAGCATCCTATAAACTTATTACAACATCTTTAGATAGAACATTTTATCTTTTTGGTCCTATGAATTAGATTAGAAAATGATGATGTCCTATAAACCTAATTTTGTTGTAGTGTTACTTGTATGACCAAGACTTTTTAGTATATCTTAAATTTGCACCTACTATATTGTATTTGTTCACCACTAGAAAATGTATCACAAAAAGGAAGACAAGAAGTAGAGAATGTCACCTATGAAATTATTAAGATTGACATATAATGATTTGAAATTTGGGTAACGGAATCCAACAATATAATAATGCCTAAATGTTGTCATGCAACTACAGGCAAGTTGGACAATCATTGAGATTCTTTGTGCATAATAATGTAGAGAACTTAAGAACACCAACAAATCAAATTATTGAGAACACATGCATGATGGAAGACTAAAAACCACGAGTTCACTAGTACTCTAGAACTAAGAAATCAATCTTAAATGTGTTGTATGGTTTCTATATAGTATTTCATTGTCCTTGGTTACAAAAAAACATAGTTGATGCGAGCGAGATCCAAGAGCTAATGAATTCTCTCATGAATCAACGGGAAAAAGGAAAATAGACTCGAAAAAAGAGAAAGGGTTTGGAAAATCCTACACCAAAAGTGGCAAACAACGAAAAATTCTCTCCCCTGTGCCAGTAAGGTCACTTGACAACTCGCGTAAGTCTTTGGAGTTCGGGAAAAATCTCGCGACTTGGGTCATATACCCAGTCGCGTGAAGAACCATAAGGATTTTTCGATTCGTTTCTTCTACTTATTATTATTAACTGTTTCTTTCCTAGTTGGTTTGGGATTAGTATTTCGGTTTTCCTAGTTAGAGTCTAAATCCTTGCTAGTTTAACCTATAAATAGGACCTTTGTAAGCTTTGGAAATCAGTATTTAATATCTTTTAATAAATTAAATTTAGTATTGACTTTCTCTTTAAATTTAGGGTTCATCCCATTTCTTGTTATGCGCTAGTTGGTATCAAACCTCGTTAACATCCCAATCGATAATGGTCGAGACAATCAACAACCACGTCCTATGGATTTAGGTTGGGGTGTTGAAAATTTGTGGCATGTAGTGGATGATCCTTTTACTAGGTTCAATAGAATCACCACATTACTTTAAGAACTATGCACTGCGATTCTAGGCGACGAAAACATACATGGAAATCGTGAGGGTAGCGTTTACGGTGTCAATTGGTGGAGACCAGTCAACGATGGCGACCGATGCTGGTGGTTCTAGGAGAGGATACCAATGTTCTATCAATAGCAGACAATATAAACAGAACAAAGGAGAAAGTGAGACTATGGCACTTGCAGCGGAAGGAATCTCATGTTCTCAAAAGCTACAAGAGGATTGGAGAGAGAACAAAATCTTTAGGTCTAAATGCACAATCAAATAGAAGGTATTTACCCTAATTATAGATAATTTTAATTCCATGAACCTATTCTTTAAGGCCCTTGTTAATCACTTGAAACTACCAATAAAGCCAGATCCTGAGCCTTATTGGACTAGGTACATTAGAAAAGGCATTGAGCGTGGTGACTGAGACGCGTCGACTTCCCCTTTTCATTGGGAAGATGTGGATTCATGTCATGTCTAGCTTGGAAGGCCATGGTAGCATGATGTAGACGTAACATAGAGATAAAGGCAAGACATTTACGTCTTCATATGGGTAGAAAAAAGATAGCAATCCTATGAATAGGGTCAGGACCATCATGCCTAATACAGAAGGTAAGACCCTCCTTAGCAAAGTAGAGTCGGCTCAAGAAGTTTATACGGGGTCCAAAGTGTCGAAAGCGGATTCCAGGTTGGCGGTCCATAGAGATGAAAGAAAATCAGTGGAAGAAACTCCCAATACACCACCGCCCAAGATTCCTAAGCAAAGAAAGTCGCTCCTCAATAATTCACCGATGTGCATGAAAATGATACTCCCAAATATGCCAACACTAGAGACTCTAGATCAAATCAAACTATTTTCGCAAAAGTTCAGGAAAGTGTTGGAAGATGATATTCCCAATGCACCAAAATCCCTATGAGACGTCCAACGTCAAATCGACTTAGGTTGGGTACGATTTTCCCAACCATACCTCTTGAACGTATGAGCCCCAAGGAATCTGTCTCATGTCAAGTTAGGGGGAATGATGCGAAATAGATCCAAGAGCCAATAGATTCTCTCATGGATCAATAGGAGAAAGAAAAATGGGGTTAAAAGAAACAAAGAGGGGTTGGAAAATCCCACATCAAAAGGGACAAACCGGAAGACATGCGATCTATGGGAGTAAGGTATCTTTCCAACTCATGTAACTCCTTAGAGTTGCATACCCAGTCGCGTGCGAGGGCCTGGAGAATTTTTTATTCGTTTCTTCTGATAATTATTTAATTCACTAAAAAAATGGAGGGATTCACCGACAGACAAATCTACTGGCGATCTGTAGCTAAAAGGCCTCAGCGGTGGATTAGCTGCGGAAATGCACTTTCGCTAAAAGGTTGATCAATTATTGATTTTACCGGCGGGTCACTGGCGGTGCATCAAATATCAGCGGGTATATCCGTCGGTGACATTTTTCTAATTAAAACTTAATTATTTTGGCGGATTAAATCAACGACAAATATATCCGCGTTGATCCTGAAGAAAACGCAAATATCATAAATTGAAATTTAAAAACTACGTATTGTTCCGGTGCAAAATACAAATTACAAACTAAAAGTAATTATTCGCTATACCATGTCCAACAAGCTACTCAAACCCTAGATCACTCCACGGAAACTACAACTGCGTGAACTTGACGACCATCTCCTGCATCACTTCCATCTGTTTCCTACTAGCCATCGACCTTTCCTCGTTTTGCTTCTTTAACTCTTTAACTTGGGCCTCTAAAGCTTCAACCTACAAATTTAAAATGACAAAAAACGTAAGCAATGCCAACTAATATTAGAGTTAAACATCGTCATAAGAAAAAGGTACAAACTTGAGCATCAATGAACAAGCTACCAGAAGCGCTGGTGCTACTACATGACCCACCCTAAGCAAGAACATATCATGGATCTACGTTGTGCCCAAAGCTAAACATGCGGCCTTCTTGCTCCCACATGCTATCTACGTCCACAACTCCATATCAACGGGAGGAAAAGTACTGACATTCACTTTGTAATTCTGGCTAAGGTTAGACTGGTACTGATCCTATTGTTATAAAAAATTAATGAATTTCAATAGTTGGGCAATATAACAGTTGTAAATCGGATGTTTCAAGGTTAAAGTTAAACAATCTTAACGTTTGCCCAATAATTGGCAACGAAAACTAGATATATAAGATGAGACAGATTAAAGTTAAACAATCCTGACGTTAGCCTAATAAATGACAACCTGTACTAGGTATATAAGATGAGACAAATTAAATTTAAATATGTCTTAATGTTTTCCTCATAAATGGAAACCCAAACTAGATATATACAATGAGCTAAACTAAAATATTATAACAAGTATGCAAAAAATATTACCATAACTCGGCTACATTGGGAAGTGATGTAGTCCCCTTGGATCTCGCTCCTCGAAGAGAAAGGCTTTGAACATGTCCTCTTCTTGTGGGTACGTTCGAAGAGGTAAATAGCTGAAACAGGCGATTGTTGTTCATTTTGCTACAAACGTCAAACAATTCAATTAGTAGTTATTTATAACATAAGGAAAAAAAACTTACTTTACACTCGGTTTTATGACCATACCAATCATCTCCTATGCTTTGTGAACATGATAGACCCGACTATATGTTTGGCGTATTCACCGTCTACGAACGTGTAGTGCTTCTGTCGGTTACAATAGACTTGGATATCCACTAGTGCATGTTCCAGCAATTTGTCATGTCATTCTATACCGACTGGAGCCATGGGCGGAATGGCTTTAAGCCGTTATATCACTATTGACATCATCGGTGTCATAGAGAGACCCGTGTATCGAGACGTGCACAACAACTGTGTTTCTGGCCGCACTCAACCAATAATCGTAGATCTTCTTCGACCTGGCTTCCCTAACTTTTTATATTCTGGCCTTTTGGTTGGGTACCACTGCACATACATAATTACAAAGTAAGTAGGAAATAGAAAAAAGTTTTTTAAGAATATAATAAGATAAATACAAACCACGAACCGCTCCCACATACGGGTCCATATCTATTGAGGGATTTCTCTTCAAATACATCAGGCAGTGTCACTCATAGATCGGTTCATCGGCCCGAGCCATCGAATGGCATGAGTATTAGTGAAACTACACTAGTGAAATCAATTAGTATTATCACCATTTATCATATTCATAAAAGAACAATTAATAATAAATAGAACGCTTACTCTCCACCATCCACTAACAACGACAACCTATTTGAATAGTGGTCGGGTAGCTGCTCCGGAACAGTGGCCTGCAGGCCACCTCAGACTCCTTGTCATCGAGTATGACTGACCCGTTGTTGCTGTCGCCTGAGTGTCCACGACAACCACTACCTTGGCTGCAACTACCTCATTATGTTAGAGTGCACAACATGATTAAAATTCTACAAAACAAGATTAGACAACATGAAAAAAAACATTCAAGTATAATGTTAATCGAAAAGACAACCAAACATAAACACTTTATAGACAAATAATTAAAAAGATGTCACACTCAAGATTCAAAAATACCTAAACAATAAAGCATTAAAACACCTAAACATAGTTTAATAAAACAAAAATGTACCAAATATCTAATCATCTAACGAGTTATTAGACAAGTTAAGTTCTTCGTCTTTTGAGTCACTATCTCAGTCCTTAAACTGTTCTTCCTCGTCACTACTCTCTTCGACAAGCCGATTATCACTATGATCATTGGAAACTTTAATGGATTCTTCTTCTGTGACGAGAAAAGCGGGTTCATCCACACCTTCATTTATACCTATGGATATTATTCTTTCATTTTCTAGGAAAAATTGTTCTTCATCCACATTATTATCAGCAGCTACTTCGGTCGTACACTGCGTTAAGTCATATACCTTTCTTATCTTTGTCTTGACAACAGACCACCAATCCTTTAATTCCTTAGACGGATATGGTGCATAATTTACTTGTTTGGCTTGTGATGCTAGAACACATAGATTGATTGTTCCAAGCTTAGATCTATGTTTGATGTTGACCAGCTTATGTTTTTGGTCAACTCGAATGTCGTGAACTATATCAAACCATGTGCATCTGAATAAAACAACAACACAATGATATTATCTGTAATATTCAATTGTTATGACTTCATCGCACAAGCCACAATTATCATACTCAAAATCATTGTACCAAGAACCTTTCATGCACACTCCACAGTTGTGTGTGGTCGGACCGGTACCGTGTGTTAGCGTCTGGAACTTGTATTCATTGACGAAATACCCCATGCGGTCTTTGTGCCAAAACTTTTAGATGGTCGGTATTATAGTATGACCCACACATAACCTAATTACGAATAACCATGTCAATGGTAAAATTTTACTGTATAAGTTACATTTAATTAATGTGTGTGTATATATATATATATATATATATACATACATACACACTTATGTGGTTCCAAAATCATCCCACAATTGTTTATCTTTGTATAGCCCTGCTTCATCAATATACGGCTTGTTAAAGTCTAATCCAATCATTTACATGTATATTAAAGGAAATTTTCTTCAAAATTCAATAAAATATATGTGTGAGCCTTGTGCATATTTTCGGATGATAGGAATCTATGTGATCCGACCTTATCAAATAATTTCCAAGAAGGGACATTGAACATGCTTAACCGGTCGTCCGAAGATGAACATTCAGGGGTAAAGTTTCGAGCCTCATGATTTATTTGCGTCTCTATTGGTGGATAAAAATATGAGCAATAGGTATATAGTTCATTTACCATATATGCCTCCACGATTCACCTTTTTACCCTTGTGTTGTTTCTTACTTTTTTTTCAACGACCCTAGACATCTCTCATAAAGATACATCCATCGTTATTGAACTGGACCCCAACCATTGTTTCACATGTCAGATGTATCACAAGGCGTTCCATCAAATCAAAGAACCCAAGTGGGAAGACTTTTTCCAACTTGCAAATAGTTTCAATTATACATGTATGCAACTGTAGAAAGTCGTCAACATGTAGCACTTTCGAGCATATTGCACGAAAAATATGTACAACTCTGTGATAGCATCCCGTATCGGATTTGATACCATTCCTCTTATGAAAATAGGGATCATTCCTCGCATGAACACGTGACAATCATGGCTTTTAAAGCCATATAAACTACCGTCTTCAAAATTTACTAATGCCCCTATGCTAGAAGCATAACCATATAGAAATTTTAGATTCTTCAACCAATCAGACACACTTCATACTTTCACTTCGTTCAACGTATAGGATATTTTCGGTTTAATTTATTATATTCCTCTCTAATATGCAACTTCGGTCAGTTGTAGTATTCTTCTATATCTCTCCTTGATTTGATGTTGTCCTTTGACTTTGTGATAATGCAATTTTTTGCGTTATTCTTGTACCACTCTCCGTGTAGTTTTGCCAATATCCAAGCAAAAGAAGCGTGTTTCTAACAATTTATTTCAGGTTTGTACAGAAAGTGATATTTCAAGAGAAATTGATATTTCAAGAGGAATAGAAGAAATGTGATATTTTAGGCTTAAATTCTAGATTTTATAGTCTTGTTGAGTAGATTTCAAAAAGGAGTCCAATGGTTCATTCCGGATCAAGATCGGAGCAAAAGTGAAGAAGTTTGGCCAAAACAGAGACCAACGTGTCTTTTGTTGCTAGTTTCGAAGTCCATACTAGTTTGGATTTTTAGACTAGTTTCCATGCTAGTTTAAACTAGCGTGGAAACTAGCAACAACCTCTACAGTTGACTTTTAACCCTTTCCACCTAGGGTTCAAGGTATTCAACAAAAGGTACGACCAAGAACTCTTCTTGGGCTATTTTAGGCTTCTTTTGGGTGATTTTGAAGCCACAAAACACGGAGATTAACATCAGGATTAAGGATCTAAAGCTTTAATCATTCATTACTCTTGGAGATTTATCAACAGAAGGGAGTTCTTATACTGTTTTAGATTTTGCTTGAGAAATCATGTCTAAACTTATGATTTCTTTCCTTTCTGTTTTGTTTTCTACCACCCCCAACATAAACTAATCTTAGATGTTGGGGGTTGGATTACTTTGGGTTTGTAAGCGTATAAACACATAAAGTTGTGATTTTTATTTGGGTTTTTAATTAATGAATCATATGAATTTGTGTTTGATGCTTTTGTGAGCCTGATCAACTTGCAATTGATTTGATTGTTATAAGTTAGTTTCGAGAGAAATAATTTATAATTAGATTTAAGATTCGTATGTCTAAGGTGAGAACTTGGATAGAGATATACCAATTAAATCTTAGTACTATTTTGCAATCTAGTTCTCATTGAATTTCTAAAATCGTGTGTTGAGATTGAGAGATAAAACCTATGTTTTCTAGAGATAAACCTATTATAACTCGAGTGAGAGAGAGAGAGAGAGAGAGTAACTGGAAACTTTGTGATTGTGTATTCAGTTAATTGGAATTACCAAATAAATTTTGCAACTAAAATGTTCTATATGAAAACCATTGGGACTTCAACTCCCAACTACTATTCTTCTGATAAAGTTTCCAACTTTTGTTCTCTAATTTCATTCAAGATTTTCATTAGTTTAATTAGTTATGAAATCAAATCACCAAATATGACCGTCTAGTTAATAGTAATTGTAGTCATTGTGATACTCAGTCTCTAGTTCCCTTGGTTCGATACTCGTACTTACCGTACGTATTACTTGATCCGACACCGTACACTTGCGGTTAGATTTAGGTGGGTGTAAACCCAACTATCACTTTGTCCTGTCCATAAGTGTGAAATAGATTATCAAACACATTCTTTTAAATGTGTATTACATCCAGGTTATGTCAGAGCAATAATGTGTGCCAATAGGGAAACTCCTAAAAAAATGCATTGTTTTACCTAATTGTGTGTTACTCCAAAACAAGGCTTTCTGTAGTTGTTTGATCCATATAAGATGCCATCATAAATCGTAGGAATGAGATGGACTTGTTCCCATGTTTCATGATCGATTAACAATGGAGGTAAGCAGGCTTTTTGGACTTATACATAACAAAGTTGGTTCCTATCACGCTTGAATAGGTGTGTGCTTAGTATAAACTTGCGATGACAGTCAAACCAATGTGAGTTCCCTCCACCTCGTGACTGGAACAAACTGGCCTTATCTATGCAATATGGACAAGAAAACTTGTCTTGTATGCTCCAACCAGATAGCATGACATAGGCAGGGAAGTCACCTACCATCCACAACAATACAACCCATATTATGAAATTGGTCATGTGATAAGCATCATATGTAACAAAACCCTCGTAGAAAAACATCTTCATCTCATTGATTAAGGACCTTAGAAATACATCCAAATTCTATCCAAGGTTCTTTTGTATAGGAACCAACAAGTTTAGGTGGACGCAGCATTCTTCATGTACATCGAAGGTGTGGGAGATCGTAGTTTGTAAGAAACACATGCCATAAAGAATATGGATTTGAATTATAGTTATTAGGGTTGAAACCATCTGTACATAACCCAAGACGAACATTCCCTGTATCTTGAGCAAAGTTTGGATGGACCATGTTAAAATGTTTCCAAGCCACCCCATCACTCAGATGTACTATTTTTCCTAACTGAGTCTGATGATCACAGTGTCAAGACAACTCATTTGCAGTTTTTTAAACATATACAACCGTTGTAATCTAGGTGTAAACTACAAGTACATCCAAACAAAACTAGGCATCTTATTGTTTCGTCCGATTGTCTTGTAATGAGGTTCCCCATGCATTCGACAATTGTAATAATCTGCAAATTCCCTATAGAATAGAATGTAATGATTTTTGCATGAATCTTTTATTTCGGGAGACCCAATTGCTTCAACGTCTTCTTTGTCTCATAAAAGCTACCTACCAATTGTTCACTATCGGGTAGCATTTGTTTAACAATTGGGAGTTGACGATTATATGTTGTATATGGTACATTGTAATCGTCCTTCCAATTAAAAACCTCGTGGTTGCCTCTAACTTAAAAAATCTCTGGCATCCCTCCCACAAAGGATGATTCGCAACTTCTAGCAAGTTATACAAACGTTGGGCATGTAGATTTGGCTCTTTCTAAACCCATGGTACTTGATATACCCTCCACATTTTGTTGATCCATGACCATTTGATAAGCTTCGTCAACTTCATCAAACTCTTCGTTGTAAGTTATTTGATGCGGTTGATGAACTTTAGCAACTCTATCACCTTGTGCATACCAATTGGTTTAACGAGGAATGAATCCCTTTTTCAATAAGTCCAAATGTACATCGTTTATCGATTTAAATTTCAAAAGCTTGCATTTCTTGCATGAACATCTTATACGTGATTGTTGGTCCCAAATGGGTTCTACAAGAGATCAAAGTTTGTAGAAGGGGGGCGGATGAATACAAACACTAATTTTTACTTTTAAAATTCTTTTATTGATTATTGATGAATCAAAACAAAATTTGCAGATTGTTGTGGAAATAGTAAACCTATTATAAAAAATCTATGAGAATCACTAAGTTTCTTTCACAAAGAAATTAAGAACAAGAGAGAAGAGAGTTTAGAAGCAAAATGAAGGCTTAGCAAAGAAAATGAGTCTTTTTATGCTATTTATACCCGTTACATTTAATGCAAGTCAGAGTGTACAATTCACGTGTCATTAGATGAGATGTAACACCCAAAATTTTGGTAAGTAAACTGATCTCATCTATTCTTTTGTCGTATGTATGGTCATTTAAGAAATGTAATTGTTTTAGACCGCTTACCGATGCTTGGGAATTTAGTGCATGTTAGGAATCAATACCAAACGTCGTTCTGCACCCTTTCTGCGAGAATGCTCGACGATAGTGTCGTGACACTCTCACGGTGGCATAGTCGTAGGTGAGGAGGGTTTTGCAGTATGTTCAGGGCGAGAAAGCCTTATGATAGTGTCGTGGCACTCTCGCGGATAGCAAGGTCGCGACGATATGTAAGCCCGTGGTACATCATGGGCGAGAATGCCCAACGACAGTGTCGTGGCATTCTCGCGTGTCACTATCTTCGACGAACATTTGGGTTATAATTCCCAAACTCGTTTCTCTTTTGACAAAAAAGGGTTCCAACGATTTCTCCTCTTCTATAGATGATTTTCATCTACTTTTTCATCTCACCTCATTGAATGCAAGATTGAAGACTTTAGGAGTAGTTATTGCACATCTCCTAGGGTTTTAGCATCTACAAGTGGAAGTTTCATTTATTATTCAAGACTCCAAGTTATCATCTCCATTTCTAGGGTTTACAACACTTCTAGAGTTTTCATTTCACAAACCTACTAGGTGAGTTTACTAGCACTTCACTAAGTTTCTTTCATAATTAACCATTATGTTTTGTGACCTAATACGAAATACACTTGGTATTATGGTTTGACCTAGAAATGGGTTTTTACTCATAAATGTTGTCTTCACTCAAAACAATTTCTACATACTAAATGTAGTAGGAAATGACTTCTTGTTATGTTTTGATGTATGTGGAAACTCCATCTTAATAGGAGGAAAAAATGTTGGTTTTGAACTTATAAAGATAATATGAGTTGTATGCATTTTGTGATGGACATCTTGAGAAATGTGTGAACTATTTTATGTGTTACGGATTATTGGTGTATTCTAACCCTTGTATATGTGAATACTTGTGTATTGAGCCCAAATCCTTATGCATGAGGATTTGGCAAATTGGATATTGATATTGAGTATGCCAATCTGTTAGGCTACTTGAGAGTAGACACTAAAGGACCGTTAACATCCTTAAAGTGGAACTCGTCTAGAATTGGATAGGCACTAAGATTCAATAACCCTTGAGGTGTAACTCTTTGGAGTATACACTAAATCTATTGAGAAGGTTTGAGGTGATGCCAAAAGGGTATTGCTTTAAAACCAAGAATTTGAGGTGTAGTCCCGATAACATCATTGGGTGAATACATTCACATGTTGCCATCACCATGATGGAAATGGGTCCCCCCGTCATCGAGAGTTGAAGTTTGTGTATATATGTTCAGGTGTGGAACATCATATAAATCGAGGTTCATGGTAATGTGCTACCATTGCGGAACCAGTAACATAAAATTATGCATTAATGTCTTCTTCATTATATATTTGTGTATGGACTCACTATGCTTCTATCCTAACCCTTGTCCTTTGTGTATATGGTTTACAGGTCTACTAGAGGCGGATCTAGGACGTTTTGAGACGTCGATCGATGCCATTAGGAGCATCTAAGGCATGGGCTTTTGGGATATTTTGTAAAGATACTTCCTTTGGGAGACATAGTGACACCCACTATAATCTAGTCATCTAGCAACTAAATTAATTAGGTTATTATTTTTATGTCTCATTTATATGAATGACGTTTGATGTACAAACTTCCCCGTCTTGGGTTAAAGTTGTCTATAATATATTGAAGGTTTTATGTTATTTACATTAGTATTACCCTACTTTTATTGTTTAAAGTTTTAGGGTGTTACAAGTTGGTATCAAAGCTCTAGTTTAAGTGAACTAGGTATGAAAGTAAGATACCTACACTTATGTTGAGAGCTAAGTTATGATTTGTGAGAATTGGGTAGGAACTTTAAGAAAGGGAGAGTATAGAGTCGACGAAAAATACACCAATTGAAAATTTTGATGATGATAATGAGAATTCTTATGTATAATTTGTTCATAAACTCACTTAGCTAATGTCATTATGAACGTGTCAATACATGAGCATGTTTAACTTCAATGTTACTGAAATAATTGATGAATGTAGTAGTATGTTTATTATTATATTTGTATCGACATGATCCCTCGTCTTCATTCTCGTGTGTGGCAGACTAAATTGGTAAACACGTGAGGTAGGCCTCGGGCATAGGTAGATGGTCATAAGGCAACTGCATCTATGGCTGACCAGACGGAAAGGGTGGAGACAACTTTTATTCCACCTATACCAAAGGTTAACTTGTCCTCCACAACTCCAGTTATGCAAGAGGTAAATCATCAAACCGAGATGTTATCCGGTGTGATGCAAGTGGTTAACGTGGCACTTCAAAATTAACACGTGTTCAAAAAGATTTTAGAGGACAGGGACAACATTCATCGAAGGCATGAGACGGTGGCCGAGAACATTGTGGCGGGTTATAGGGGAACTTGAAACCTCACGAGGTTGGAGATCAAGTCAACATCGATGTTAGGAGGGGTGAGAGAACCTGCTCCTATAAAACTTTTTTGTACAGTAAGCCTCTCGAATTCTCTGATTCACATAACCCGGTCGACTACATGAACAGGATCCGGGAGACAGAACAAAATTTTGGGTCAAGTGATTGCGGTGAAGACCTAATGGTGAGGTTCGCCTCTTAGATGCTAAGGGCTCCGACCCTTCAATGGTGGAATGTCACTAAGTCCACTATTGAGGCCATTGTACTAGCACGACTAACATGGGCCACATTTAAAAAGAAAATTATGGAAGAGTATTATAATGAATGGGTAGTCGACCGTATCGAAGAGAAATTTCGAGCTCTCAAGAAAGGGAACATGTAGATGAGGGATTACACCTGACAATTCATAGAGAAACTGAATTTGATGGGGCACGTAGCCACAACTAAGAAAGAGAAAGTATAGCCATACCTCAAGGGGTTACTCGTTGATATGATGACCATGGTTCTCAATGCTAAGGCCTATACTATTCGGGGGGTAATTGAAGAGGCCCAAATCGTGAAGGATGTCTATGTTCGACACCAAGAAGAGAGAGATGGTTTTTGAGAGGAAAGAAAGTGGGAGAGTCCAGAAGGTTCGTTCAAAAGGCCAAAGATGATTCCTAGCGGCTAGGGGTGGATATGCATAGGGAAACAAGATGGTGCCCCAAATTTAAGAGCAAACATTATAGGCCTTGTAATCCCAATCCGATTGTATGTTTCAAGTATGGGAAGGAGGGGCATACTATCCGTATTTTCTCCATCAAGGGAATGGTTTGTTATGATTGCAAACAGATGGGCCAAATTAGGAATGAATGTTCCAAGATCAGGACAACTCAAGAAGATCAAGTGCAGGGAGCCAAGTAAGAAAGGAAGCCACTCCAAGAGTGCAAGGGAGGTCCTTTCAGATGACAACCTAGGAAGCGAAAGAGACAACCGATATGGTGTCGTGTACATTCTTACTCAACTCCCTACCCACTAGAGTACTTTTTGATTCCGTTGTAAGCCACTCTTTTGTGGCAACCGTATTTTGCAAATCATTGAATGTGCCTTCTAGTCCTCTTAGTGATGCTTTAGTGATAGAAGTAGTGAATGGTGAGCAAGTAGTTTTATGGGAAATTCTAGAGAAATGCCAATTAGAGATTCGAGGCAAGTGTTTTCTTGTAGATTTACTTTCAATGGCTATTGGAGGTTTCCATGTCGTGATAAGGATGGATTGGTTGGCAAAGAGACAAGTAGAGATCCTATGCTCGAAGAAACTCATTAGAATACCCGTAGTAAATAAGGATTTTGTTATTGCCTACGGGGAAAAACGGAAAGGTGAAGTGGCGATTATTTCGTCTATTAGGCCAAGAAAGTACCAAAGGAAGAAGTACCCCTCATTTCTAGCGTATGTAGTAGACGCCAAGGAAGAAAAGAAGAAAGTAGAATACGTGAAGATGGTTAACGAATTTTCGAACGTATTTCTTGGGGACCTACCTAGCTTACTGCCCGACCTACAAGTGGAGTTTCGCATCGACTTAGTTCCGGGAATGGCACCGATAGCTCGCACGCCATATCGCTTCTCACTGTCAGAAATGCCAGAAATGATGAAGCAATTACAAGAGTTTCTAGAGAAAGTTTTGTAAAACCATGTTCATTGCCATGGGGAACTCTAGTGCTCTTCGTCAAGAAGAAGGATGGTACAATGCGTATGTGCATCGATTACTGAGAACTGAATAAAGTGACCATAAAGAATAAATACCCACTTCCCCGAATCAACAATCTTTTTGATCAGTTGTAAGGAGCATGATGTTTTTCCAAAATAGACCTTCGTTCGGCGTATCATCAAGTTAAGGTAAGAGAAAAGGATGTCTCGAAGACGAGACTTAGAACTCGTTATGGGCATTACGAGTTTCTAGTTATATCGTTTGGGTTAACCAATGCGCCAGCTGTGTTCATGGACTTGATGAATAGGGTTTACTAACCCTTCTTAGATAAATCTGCCATAATGTTTATTAATGATATTCTTGTCTATTCGAAGAACGATAAGGGTCATGAACAACACCTACGGGAAGTGTTAGAGGTACTAAGAAAATTTACTACGAGAGGTTCAATTCTTAGGTCACATGGTGACTCAAGAAGAAGTGAAGGTATGTTAGTGCACAAATATGTTGGATACAAGATCATGAAGATTAATGATGAAAGTCAAATTCAAAAGCTCAAGTCAACTCTCAAGCTAAAGTCAAAGTCTTTTGTAATAATGTCAAAGTCAAAGTATCTTGTGTTTTAAGTGTTTTCTCTTGTAATTAGTGTTAGAGTATAAATAGTTTTTTTTGTTAGTAGACTCATATGGCTAAGAGAGGCTAGAGGTTAGATGCGTGTATCATTTTAGTGAGAGAAATATTGAGAGCTTTTCTATGTACGAATTCTGAAATAATTGAAATGGAAAAGGTTTGATAAATTGAATCTGGTTGTCATCATTGAATTGCACTCATTGTGGGACACACAATTGGTATCAGAGCTAAACAAGAATTCAGAAATGGTTTTGATTTGATCTGTGGTCGACATTTTTTCAAGAACTCGCAAACCTTCTGTCAAAGTTCGATTTCTGAGATTTTGTATTGTTTTGGAGTTGTAATTGATTTCATTAATTGATTTCATTGTACTCGATTTTATGTCTAGAACATATTTGGTTTGAGTAGCTTTGTCCAATTCACAACTGAATTGTGTGAATTTTGGATTTCAAAGATTTTTGTTCGAGTTTTTCATACGTACTGTGTATCTTGATCAATTTGTAATTTTGGTGTTTTTGATTGAAATTACTTGTTTGTAACCTGTTCGATTCTTAATCTAGAGGAAATCTGCAAAGTTTCAGAGCCAATTTCGAAGTTTTAGATCGAATTCAAGTTGAAAAGTTAGTTTTTGGTCGAAAAGATGAAGAACGCGCAAGATCTAAAGAACGCGCAAGATCTGAAGAACGCGCAAAGGTCATAGGGAAGAACTCGCATAAATCTAAATTACGTAGAGAGTGAAGAACACGCAAGACAAAGCTTGTGAGAAGTAGGAACGCGCACATCTTTGTGTGCGAGTTTGTTTTGTTTGATTCCTTTGTCTTGTGCGAAGTTGGTTCTCTGCGAGAAGTAATCCTTTTTGCGCGAACTAAAAGTTGGAAAAATATTCTAAGTGTCAGAACACGCAACGTGATTGCGTGAAGTGATTTGCATGAAATGCACAAGTCTTGGCCTTCATGAAGCTAGAACTCGCACGACTCTGTTTGCGCAAAGCTAGAACGCACATCCTTCTTTGTGCACGAACCTTGGAACTAGCATCCTTCGTCTTACGCTAACCTTGAACGCCCATAGAACTATTTGCGCGAAGTGTCAATTTCTTTCATCTGTGAGTTTTTCAAACGTTGACCAAGTTTGACTTTTAAAGTTTACTTCTGAATTTTTGTTAATGATCATTTTGTGCAAGTCTTATCAAGATGGGATATTTTGATGATGATGAAGAAGATCAGATTTTTAAACTCAAAACAGAGAATGCAAATCTCACCTCATCTGTTGATTATTATTCAAAGAGATCAAAGAGATATCATGATGAAAAGAGCTTATTAGAGAAGATCGTATTGCATTTCTAGTTAGAGAAAGTAGAAAGAGAGAGTGTCTTGTAAACAGTGAGATTCATATCAATGCATATGAGATTTCATTGAGAAATAATTGTTAATCTTGATACTTGCACATCAATCTGGAATAACAATTGATCAGATTCGTACTACTAACATTTTCTATGATCGGAATGTGGATGGTTCAGGTACATACAGAAGAAGAAAAAAAGGAAATGAGAAGTTTGTATGGAAAGTGAAACCAGCTTCTGATGAGAAGAATGATGAGAAGAATGATAAGAAATCATTTGTGCATACATCACATGCCAAGAAGAACAATGTGCGAAAAGTTAAACCTGGTCATGTTTATTCGAGAAATCAATTACTTAGGTTAGCTCATAAGAAGAGTTATTGTTCTTACTATCATGCAAATGATTTTATTCATAATACTTATGATCATTACTGATATGGTTCTTATTCTATTACTCCTAATAGAACTGCAACTAACAAACATGGACCCAAATACCAGTGGGTACCAAAGCCAAAAGATTCATCTGTGTTGTAGGCATCTCATGTCAAGGGGGAGTAAAAGAACATAGGTTTCTGAATACAACAATTCAGAACCCGTGCTTCAACGAATAATGGGTTTTGGATAATACAGTTCAAAACCCGTTCTTCAATGTTAAAGAGTTTGACTTCTAAACACAACATTTTAGGACTCGTACTTCAATGATCAAATAAAAAAAAGATGATACTCCGATGCATGAATGAGATTGTACTCCGATGCATAAATGAGATGATCAACCTTCAAGGGGGAGTACATATTTTTCTTGTTGTTAGATATTGTGAATGCAATATTTCAGGGGGAGTAAATGACTTCTGATTACATCTGATTAGAACTCGTTCTTTAACAAGTTTTATTTCTTTCAAGTCTTTAATTATTCAATAAATTTTGTGAATAAGACTTTGTACTTTGACGAATTTTTGACTGAATGCAGATTTTGAGGGAGAGCTTACATGATCATATCTATCATGACTTTTGAGCTGACTTTATGAGATTCAAGCTGAGCGTAAGGAATAATTCTAACCTTAAGCTCATACATGTTTGAAAGAAGAACGACTTTCAGATATGAAAACAATGTTCTTAAATGTTCAAACCACTTCTCGATTCTTAAACAAATTTCATGAATACAGAAGTGTGATTAAATTTTTTTTTATGTGCTTCAATGCTTTACGAACCGTGTATTTCCAAAGATGAATACTTGTGTATTATCTTTTCCATATACTTTCAAGTATTCACACACACCGGTTTAGTATTTTGTTCTTTATGTTATCACCATATCTCATATTAACCAATTTTTCGATGGTGATACACCCCGTTTGAAATTCTTTAATATTTGAGTGTGATTTCATTCAAAGCGTTTCTTTCAAGAATGTCTATAATTGTTCATATAGACAACATCCAATTTTCATGACCTAAGTTTTTATTGATAAATCATTCATATTTGATCCTTTCATACAATGTCAGATTTTCAAACAAGTTTTTTGTATTCATTTCATTCATTCAATATACTTGTGTTGAAAAATCTTCAATGATTAAAATGTTCAAATCTTCATGATTATCTTAGTGAGCATACAAATATCTGACATGTATTTCATATTGTGCTTTAACTGAAAAAGTTAAACCATTTGAGCAACGTTTTGTTTATAGGAAAATATACATGGGAATTATGTGAGGTTAATTGAACTTCTATGGATTCACGATAACCAGTGTTTTCTACCCAAGAAGTTATTCTTGAGTGATCGAGAGGCGAGGGGTCAATATCTTAGTGTGGGTGTGTGCTGAGATAAAATGAAAAGAGAGTTTGATTAGAAGTGAGCTTAAATGTTAAAAAGAAAGAGGGTGTGAGATCAGAGTAAAAGAATATCAAACTCTACACCAACTTTTTCTGAGTCGGGCAACCATATTACTGTTGTTTCACAATTCTTCGTGAACATCATTGAAACAGGCAAGTAGCCCATGCCAACTCTTGCTTTAACCCCACTAGCTACTCATTTCTTTCTTAACAAAGAGATGTTTCAATTTTCCTTGGGGACACAACTCATAATCTATCTTATCTTCATTCAGAAGATGTGGTTATTGAAAAAGAAGGAAGTTTGTCCCACCTTCGCACTTCGATCATGCGCAATTGAGTCCGTGTAATACTATTGTTATCTCAATGGTTTACACATTTTAAGCCTAATTGATAAAGCAATCACCATGCTTAATTCTTTCATACACAAGCACGAACACACAGTAAATTCATTTTTCTGTCGGAACGTTTACAGAATAATCTTGTGTTATTCGATGATTGAAGGGAAGACCTGGGGAAGTGAACATCAAAAAGCTCCTTTCCAATGTGTATTTGTTACACAGTGGCTTTGTGCTACTAACAGTAATCTTAAATGATTCATTTGTTGATTCAGGGTTACACTCTTATTTGTCTAAATTTGAAAAGATTCGGTTGAATACATTATGAATTAACGGATGTTCAGTGGCACAGTGGCATAGATCAATGGTCAGAAAAGATTCATGACATTTCTTGGTGAAGTGTTGATGATTTCTCTGCTCTATATCATCAAAAAGGGGGAGAAATTAATTTCAAGAAATGTTGGTTGAAGAAAAGTTTGTAACAATCTTAGAGAAATTAATGTCAAGAAATATGATTTGGAGAAAGTTCGTTGCAAGGATTTGTCAAGGAATGCAAGTTATAAGAAGATTGCATAGAATTGAAAGAGAAAGTTCAAATGATTCACAATGTTCGTTGGAATTTACTGAAAATTTCTTTGAAGTTAATTTGCTGAAGAAAAGGGAGCTAAATTTGAAGATAATTTCTTTCTGAAGTCTGAAAGAGGTTTCTACAACCTTTGGGGGAGATTGTTAAAGATTCTTAAATAGCATATCCACAGACTTTGAAGAGATTACAAAAAGTTCTGAAGACAGTTCAAAGGAAAGAAAGATTGATTTTGAGCAAAAGGGGAGATTGTATAATTTGTGATAAAGGGGGAGATTGTGCTTCATTGCTAAATTTCTTTTTGAAGATGATCTTGAATCCAAAGGGGGAGATTGTTAGTGCACAAATATGTTGGATACAAGATCATGAAGATTAATGATGAAAGTCAAAGTCAAAAGCTCAAGTCAACTCTCAAGCTAAAGTCAAAGTCTTTTGTAATAATGTCAAAGTCAAAGTGTTAGAGCACAGATTTATTGGATTCAAGATCATTAAGATTGAAGACAAGATCAAGAAGTCAAAGCTGGAAAAGTCAACTCTCACTGAAAGTCAAAGTCTTTTGTTAATAAAGTCAAAGTCAATGTAATTGTATTTTGTTTCCTTGTATATTGTTGGAGGTATAAATACCTCGTTTCCCTTGTAAGTAATCAGAAGTAGTAGTACACTAATCAGAGAGTGGGCAGATTAGAGAAGAGCATAATTCATATCATTCTAGAGAGAGAGAAAGCTTGTAGAGAGAGAAAGCTTATGAGATTGTAAAATGTGAGATATGTGATTGAAATCAATGAATGTGATTTAGATTCTCATCTTGATTGTTTGTTAGCGATTAGAACTTGAATATTGGGAATAACAATTGGTATCAGAGCAGATCCAAATCGAAATCAATTCAAGAAAAAATGGTCGACACTATGTTCTTAATGTCCAGATCTGATTTCGAGTTTTAGTATGTTTTTGGAGTAGATTTTGATTAGATTTTGTTAGAAAAGTATAATTGATCGAGTTTGTAAAGATTAATTCATCAATTGCACTGTATTTTTCTCGAATTTTTGGATTTTTTTGAGTTTGTAAGTCACGAGTCCTACGCACTGTATTTGAATCAATTTGTATATTTTTGTGTTGTAGATCGAAATTAGTTGATTGTATTGTGTTTTCGATGATTAGGTGAGTAAATTCTCAAAGTTTGGTGTTGAAATTCAATGTTTAGATTGAATTTTTAGTGAATCAGATGAAGAACACGCAAGGAATCTGAAGAACGCGCAAGATCTACAAAACACGCAAGTTCATCCGCAAGAACGCGCAAGCTGAAGAATCTCAGTTTTTGGTTAGAACGCGCAAATCATTGTTAGCGAGTTCTAGATACTCGCTGATTGAAGTCTGCGAGTTTTGAAAATTGAGAAATTTTTCTAAGGACGCGCTAATCGAAGGGTGCGAGTTTGAGCCGTAATAGTGATCTGCGAGTTTGGTCGATCTACGAGTTTGGTTGATCTGCGAGTTTGGTCAAAACGCGCTAGTAGTGGCTAGCGAGTTTCTCAAACACGCACGTCTCAGCCTACGTGTTTATCAGTGAATAGTGATCTGCGTGTTTAGGCGTTAGCGAGTTTCTTCGAGAACAGTCTCTTGCGAGTTTCAACGATTAGCGAGTTTCAGCTATCTACGAGTTTATCAGAACACACAAGTCTTTGCGTGCGAGTTTCACAAACGCGCAAGCTTTAGTCTGCGAGTTTTACAGTGCTTTACGAGTTTTACAGTGCTTTACGAGTTTTGTTACTTAGAATTTTTTTTTCTGAGAAATTTTCAAAACTGTAATATGGCCTTTAATAGTGAAATTTTTTACTCTAGGGGCGCTGCCTCTCGACCCCGCAAGGGCATTGCCCCTTGACCCCACCCGCCAGGACCCCCGTGCTAAGTCTGCGGAGGGGGACATAGTTCTTTTTGTGATCAAAATTCTTGAAGATTTCTTGTATTTTTTTTTGAGATTTCATATTTGGATTAACGATCAAGTTCAAGTTCTTTTTGTAAACAGATATTCAAGATGGGATATTTTTCTGATGATGATGAAAAGAAGATTGAAAAGCTCAAATTAGAGAACAAAAATCTTGCTTCATCAGTCGACTACTACTCAAAGAGATCAAAGAAATACAATGATGAAAGGAAGATACTGAGAGAAGAAGTTAGTGCTTTAAAGACTAATAATGAAGATCTTCTGAAACAGACTTCTGGGCTTAATGAAGAAAAGGTCTTGTTTTTGGAAGCTGAAAACACTAAGCTACAGAACAAGATTTCTGAATTAGAAGATCACATTGTTAAGATTTCTGAATTAACCGGGTGTGCTAATGAAAAGAAGATCTTTGAATTAGAACTGCAAATTGTTGAAGAAAGATCAGTTTTTGAGAAAGAAAAGAAAGAGTTTGCTAAGAAATTCTCCGAGTTTTCCAGAAAATGTGCTGACGAGAAGAAAACGGTTGAGCAGAAATGTATCAAGCTTTCTCAACAGATTTCCAACTTTGAGAAAGTGTTCATTTTGGAAAGAGAAAAATTTGACAAAGAGAAGAAGATTATAGAACAAAAGAATGTTGGGTTCTTTAAAGAGCTATCTGATGGACGAAAGAATGTCGAAAAAGATTTTGAAGAAGAAAGAATTATATTTGAGAAGGAGATTAAGAAGCTTACTGAGAAACTATCTGAGCTATCTACAAGTGTGCTTAAAGAGCAGAAAACAAAGTCTGATTTCAAGACGAAGATTGACCTTATTGTAAAAGAAAGAGACAGTTACTCCTCAAAGGTAAAAAAGCTTGAAAAGATTGTTTCAAAGGTGGTGGTGACTGAGCACACGACTCCAAAGTCAAAAATCCATTCACTTAGAAATAGTTCAGTTGGTTCTAACAAGCCAGCATCAAGCTCACAACAGCAAACTGTTTATACAAACAGGTCAGGTAAATCTTCTAGTCAGATTCGTACAACTAACATTTTCTATGATTGGAAAATAGATGGTTCAGATACACATAGAAGGAGAAGAAAAAGATACGAAAAACAGAAGCTGGTTTGGAAGGTAAAATCAGTTGAAGATGATAAGAATGATGAGAAGAAGGAAGAAAAGAAAGGAAAGAAGGAAGAGAAGACATGTAACAAATCATTTGTATATGCCTCAAATGCAAAGAAGAACAAAGTGCTAAAAGGTAAACCTGATCTTGCTTATTCGAGAGATCAATTGATTAGGTTATCTAAAAAGAGGTATTGTTCTTACTGTCATACATATGATTTTGTTCATAAAGCTAGTGATCATTACTGGTATGGTTCTTATTCCGTTACTCCCATTCGAACTGCAACTAACACATATGGACCCAAATACAAGTGGGTACCAAAGCCGAAAAATGAATCTATGTTGCAGGCACCTACAGTCAAGGGGGAGTAATAGAACCAAGGCTTCTAAGTACATCAACTTAGAACCCGTACTTTAACGAAGTTTGACTTCTAAACACAACAGTTTAGAACTCGCACTTCAATGATGAAAAAGAAATGCTACTCCCGGGATGATAAGAGAGTGTACTCAGATACTCAGAAGAGGAAATCAACCTTCAAGGGGGAGTACATAAATTTTTCTGGAAATATGTATTCGGAAGATATGATGAACTACACTTCAAAAGGAGTTGTAGATCTCTATCATGTGCTTTTTCACTGATAAATTTCATATGCATATTTTCAGGGGGAGTAAAGATATGACTTCTGATTACTTCAGATCAGAACTCGTATTTTAATCGTTTTACTGCTTTATGTCTTTTACATTTGAATAAATTTGTGCATAAAGTTGATTTGACTAGACTTTAGAATTTTTGCAGAATGAGAGAAGCTGACACGATCATATCTTATTGACTACAGCTGACTTTATGAGAATTAAGATTGGGCGAAAAGGTAAATTTCTTATCTTAATCTCAAATATATCTGAAAGAAGGACAACTTTCAGATATAGAAAACATGTTCTGAAATGTTCAAACCACTTCCCGATTCTTAAACAGATTTTATAATTTGGTAGTGTGATTTTAAATGTTTTCATTTTATTTTGTTATTTAATGTTTTACAAACCGTGTGTTTCCAAATATAATTACTTGCGTATTGTCTTTTCCATATACTTTCAAGTATTCACACACACCGATTTGACTTTTTGTTCAAATTGTTCTTACCATGTCTCTAAATTGAAACTATTTTTTTTTCGATGGTAAGACACCCCGCTTGCACTTCAATGAATTTTGAGTGATATTTCATTTCTGAACATTCATTTCAAGAATGTCTATATTTTGATTCATATGGACAATATCTATTATTCTTGACCATAAGCTTTGATTGTTATATCATTTCATTTCTGATCATTTAAATACGATGTCAGATTTTCAAACAAGTCTTTTGCATTCATATCTATTTCTTCAATATACTTGTTTGAAAATTCTTCAATGTTTCAAATGCTCAAATCTTTATGATTATATTTTATGAGCATACATTCATCTGACATTTGTATTTTGAGCTTTAACTGATAAAGTTAAACCATATTGAGCAACATTATGCTTTATAGGACATTATGGGTTCTTTGTGCTAGGACTTCAATGAACTTCTATGGATTCACTTTAACCAGTGTCTCCTACCCAAAAAGTTAATCCTTTAGTGATTGAGTGTGAGGAGTCAAAAAGAAATGAGTGTGGGTGTGATGAGGTAAATGGAAAAGAGAGTTTGGTTAGTAGTGAGCTTAATGATTAAAAAGAAAGAGGGTGTGAGAACAGAGTAAAAGAATATCAAACTCTGCACCAACTACTTTCTGAGCCAGGCAGCCACATTACTAATGTTTCACATTTCTTCGTGAACGTTATTGAAAGAGGCAAATAGCCCATGCCAACTCTTGCTTAAACCCCACCAACCACTCATTTTCTTCTTAAAAAGGAAATGTTTCATATTTTTCTAGGGATGCAGCATATAATCTATCTGGTTTTCATTTGGAAAATCTGGATATTGAAAAAGAAGGAAGTCTGCTCTACCTTCGCACTTCAATCATGCACATTGAGTCTGTGTTTATCTATTGTTATCTCAGTGGTTTACACAACTTTGAGCCTTATTGAAAAGCAATCATCGTGCTTAATTCTTTCTACACTTGCACGAGCACACAAGGAATTTGTTTTCTTGTCATAACATTCATAGAAACTTCCTTTGTGGTGTTTCGATGATTGGATGGAAGCCCTGGGGGAGTGAACATCAAAAAGATCATTTATATTGTGTATTCGTTACACACAGTGACTTTGTGTTACTGACAGGCATTTTAACTGATTCGTTTGTTGATTCAGGAGTTACATGTTCTTATTTTGTCTGGATTTGCAAAGATCTAGATGAATACTTGGTTATGGATCACAGAATCAGAGGCTCTTGGAAAGATCAGAATGGTCAATGACATTTCTTGGAAGAAAAAGTTTTGATGATATAGATGCTCAAATCATCAAAAAGGGGGAGAGATAATCAAGAAATGTGGGAAGAACACAAAGTTTGAAGAAATGTCCGAATCAAGAAATTTCAGAGTTAAAGAAATGTTTGAATCAGATATGGGAAGAAGAGTCTTATTTCAAGAATTTTGAAGATTATTTGCAGAAGCAATCAAGTCTGAAAGAGGTTTAATTACAACTAACCTTTGGAAGAGAATGCCATTATTCTTGAAGATCAAACATTTAGAAGATTGTTGAATGTTTTTGAAGACAAAGCTTATCAAAGAAGAATTTCATTGTGTTAAGGGGGAGTTTGTAAATCATGTTTGTATCAAAGGGGAGATTTCAAAGAGAAGATAATGGTTTATCAAAGGGGGAGCTTAATCAAATCGAGCTTAATTAGAGAAGATCGCATTGCTAAATCTTTTAGTAATGATCTTGATCCAAACGGGGAGATTGTTAGAGCACAGATTTATTGGATTCAAGATCATTAAGATTGAAGACAAGATCAAGAAGTCAAAGCTGGAAAAGTCAACTCTCACTGAAAGTCAAAGTCTTTTGTTAATAAAGTCAAAGTCAATGTAATTGTATTTTGTTTCCTTGTATATTGTTGGAGGTATAAATACCTCGTTTCCCTTGTAAGTAATCAGAAGTAGTAGTACACGAATCAGAGAGTGGGTAGACTAGAGAAGAGCATAATTCATATCATTCTAGAGAGAGAGAAAGCTTGTAGAGAGAGAAAGCTTATGAGATTGTAAAATGTGAGATATGTGATTGAAATCAATGAATGTGATTTATATTCTCATCTTGATTGTTTGTTAGCGATTAGAACTTGAATATTGGGAATAACACAAAGTATCTTGTGTTTTAAGTGTTTTCTCTTGTAATTAGTGTTAGAGTATAAATAGTTTTTTTTGTTAGTAGACTCATATGACTAAGAGAGGCTAGAGGTTAGATGCGTGTATCATTTTAGTGAGAGAAATATTGAGAGCTTTTCTGTGTACGGATTTTGAAATCATTGAAATGGAAATGGTTTGATAAATTGAATCTGGTTGTCATCATTGAATTGCACTCATTGTGGGACACACAAGGTAGAGCAGTCGAAGGTTAAGTCGATGATGAATTGGGAACCGCCTAAAAGCCCAACGAAGATCCATGAAAAAAATTGCACAACCCATGATCTCAAGTTGGCGGCGGTAGTATTCGCATTGAAGTTGCAGCGACACTACTTGTATGACACAAAGTGTATTCTCTACACCGACCGTAAGAGCTTGAAATACATCTTGATCAGAAAGATCAAAATATGCATCAACGAAGATGGCTGGGATTACTTAAAGACTACGATTGTGAATTACTCTATCATCCCGGCAAGGCTAATGTCGTGTCGGACACTTTGAGTCGTAAGGATTATAGTGGGAGCGTTCCAGCATCAATCAAGCGCATTGAAGTGGTTTCCAGTCTACTCGAGAAAATCAAGATATCGCAAACCGAGATGTTAGTGCAAGATTTGTTGTATTCAAGATCATCAACATTGAAGTTAAAAGCCTCAAGTCAAAGTCTCAAAGAGTCAAGTCAAAGTCAACATGCTTAAAGAAGAAAGTCAAAGTCAAGTTTTTAAATGGTAAGTCAAAGATTTGTTAGTTTAGTTGTAGTTTTCTTGTTTTTAAGGTGTAGGTATAAATAGGATTTGTCTTTTGTAATTTTATGAAGAACATAGGGTAGATCATATTGCATATTATTGAGAGAGATTGTAAAGAGAGAAATATTGTAGTGAAAGAGAATTGTAATCTTGATTGAAGATCAATACAAGTGAGCTTTGTGACTGATTTGTTCTGTTAATCACTT
Organism: Arctium minus; assembly: GCA_954870635.1. NCBI lineage: Eukaryota > Viridiplantae > Streptophyta > Magnoliopsida > Asterales > Asteraceae > Arctium > Arctium minus. The sequence continues at coordinate 55,041,586 of OX941093.1, forward strand.
GCATTTGGGACTAATAATTGGTATCAGAGCAGACAAAAATCAGAAATTTGATCAAGATTTGAAGGACTAGTTGGCAAAATTCAGAAAGTTGCAAGATTCATTGTGGAGATTCGAAGTTCAGTGATCTTTGTATTTTTGATTGTGAAGCTGATTGATTTGTGTTCGATTTTTGTAATAGAATAAGTTTGATTTGTATATCATTGTTCAATTCACAACAAATTTGTGTGAATTTCGATTTTTGTAAAAGTTTTGTTCAAAAACTGAGACACACTGTATCTCGATCGAATCTTGATTTTGAGTGAGTTTTAGTTGAAATGATCAACTAGAATTATGTTCGTATTGTATTCGTGAAGTAATCTGCAAAGTTTTAGCATTTGAATCGAAGAATTGATCGAGTTATGGCCGAATTTTGGATTTAGATGCTACTTCTCGCAAGTTCTTCTAGGAACTCGCAAGATTCAAAGGGTTGTCGCAAGGTTCAGAGGGTTTTCGAGTTTTTGGTGGAATTTTTCGAAGTCTAGAACTCGCATCTCATTTTTTACGACAAGTGAGCACTCGCATCGCACTACATACGATAAGTGTACTAGACGCAAGCTTAGCCTTACGACAAGTTACTATTTGGATCATTTGGAATACGACAAGTGTGGTTCTCGGTTTCTTCGTGTTACGACAAGTATACTTCTCGGATCTCACGGCTTGCGACAAGCACAAAACTCGAATCATATTTTTTTTGCTAATAGTTCACTTCTCGCATTCTTCGTTTTGCGACAAGCTTGAACTCGTATTCTACGTATTGCGACAAGTTTGAAAATCAGGTGATTCAATTTACAACAAGCTCAGAACTCGTGTTTTGTGGCTTGCGAATAGTTACTTCTCAGTTCATTTGATTTGAGACAAGCTACTACTCATATATAGTAGCATCCGACAAGTTTATCCACCGTGTTTTGCGACAAGAAAGTTTCAGTGGTTTGCGACAAATTAGTCACTGTTCATATGACTAGTTAAGTCCATTGGTTTGCGACTTCTGGACTTAGTCAATTTCCAGACAAGTTTCAGTTTTGTGAAAAGTTTATGTTTTTTGTAAACGTTAAAAGCAAGTGTTATTCAAGATGACTTCCAAAGATGCTGTCGTGATTGGTATCGATATGACACCACCAGTTCTATTCAAGGGTGAGTATGAGCAATGGAAGGACATAATTTTAGACTTTATTGATCGACACGAAAATGGTGAATACATCAAGTAGTCTCTAGATGAAGGTTTAATGAAGCAGTAAGGCATTGCTAGAAGCATCTTACTCTAGAAAATCAAGACATCGCAAGCCGAGGAATTGCTAGAAGCATCTCAAGGACGAAGTTATGTCAAAGCAACACCTTCAACTAACAGAAGACGGTAGAGGCTTGAAGCTATTTTAGGGTCAAATATGGGTGCCTAAGAATGGAAGGTATTGGGAATTATTGCTAGAAGATACTCATAAGTCAGAGTTTTGCATTCATCCCAGGAGTACGAAGATGTACCAGGATTTGAAGTTGAACTATTGGTGGCCAGTGATGAAGCTTGATGTAGCCGGTTACGTGAAGAAATGCATTACTTGCATCCAAGTTAAGGCCGAACATCAACGACCTTATGGTACCTTACAGTCTCTCGCAATCCTGGAGTGGTAGTGGGAGCATATTATAATGAACTTCGTGACAAAACTACCCAAGACGCTAAGAGGCCATGACAATATATTGGTAGTAGTGGATCGGTTGACAAAAAGTGCACATTTCCTAGCAATGCGGGAGACGTTATTAATGAATAAATTATCCAAGTTGTACATTAATGAAGTGGTTTCACGGCACAAAGTGCCACTATCCATTGTATCTGACCGTGATAGTCGTTTTACTTCCCACTTTTGGGATGGGTTGCAAAAGGAGTTGAGCACTAGAATAAAGTTGAGTACAATTTATCACCTCAAACGGACGGCCAAAGTGGTTTCACGAGAATATGTTGAGGTCGTGTGTCATCGACTTTAGGGGTAATTAGCATTCTCGTCTCGCGTTAGTAGATTTTGCCTACAAAAATTATCATTCGAGCATCGGCATGGCCCGTTAGAATCCTTGTACGGGCTAAAGTGTAGGACTCCCGTGTGTTGGTTGGAGGCAGGAGAGAAATAGTTTTCAAGCCCAGAGATTGTGCAATAGACGGTCGACAAAGTGAAAAGTATTTGAGAACGTTTAAAGGCGGCCAAAAACCATCAAAAGAGTTATGGGGATAAGAAGAAAATACCTATAGAATTCCAAGTGGGTGATCAAATTGATGTTGAACGTATCACCTTGGAAAGGAATAATTAGATTTGGAAAACGTGGGAAGCTTAGTTCCCAATTTCTTGGACCCTTCACCATTATTGACTAATCGGGCTCCAAGCATATAAGTTAGAAGTGCCGCCAAAAATGGATGGAATTCACAACACTTTCCATGGGTGTGATCTGTGTAAGTGTTTGGCAAAAAAGGAAAGTATTATCCCGTTAACGAAAATCCAAGTCGACAACAACCGGTGTATGGAGGAAACCGATGCCGTTTTTCAAAGGAAGCCAAAGAAACTTTTTCACAATGAAGTGGTCATGGTTAAAGTTCCATGGAAGCACCACCGGGGTACGAATGTTACATGGGAAGAGAAGGAGGAAATGAAGTAGAGATATCCTCAGCTTTTGAAGTAGTGAGAGATTTCGAGGTCGAAATCTTTTCCAAGGAGGAGAGGATTGTAACACCCCCAATTTTTGGTAAGTAAATTAATCTTGTCTACTCTTTTGTCGTTCGTATGGTTGCTTAAGAAATTTAACTGTTTTAGACCGCTTGTCGATGATTGGAAATTTAGTAAATGTTAGGAATCAAGACCAAATGACTTTCTGTACCCTTTCGACGAGAATTCCCGGCGATAGTGTTGTGGCTCGATCGCGGTGGCATAGTCACAGGTGAGGAGGGGGATGCGGTACGTTCGGGGCGAGAATGCCTAGATAGTCATGGCACTCTCATGGATGGCAAGGTCGCAGCGAGATGTAATCACGCGGTACATCCTAGGCGAGAATGCCCGACGACAGTGTTGTAGCATTCTCGTGTATCACTACCGCTGGTGCCCATTTGGGTTATAAATCCCAAACTCGTTTTTGTTTTTGGTAGTACTGTTTTACAAAAAGGGTGTCAGTTATTTCTCTTCTTCCATAGATGATTTTCATATACTTTTTCATCTCACCTCATTGAATGGATTGAAGACTTTAGGAGTAGTTATTGCACATCTCCTAGCGTTTTAGCATCTACATGTGGAAACTTCATTTATTGTTCAAGGCTCTAAGTTACCATCTCCATTTATAGGGTTTTTAACACTTCTAGATTTTTCATTTCACAAACCTACTAGGTGAATTTACTAGTACTTCACTAAGCTTTTTTCATGATTAATCATTATGTTTTGTGGCCTAATATGAAATACGCTTCGTATTATGGTTTGACCTAGAAATGGGTTTTTTCTCATAAATGTTGTCTTCACTCAAAATGCTTTCTACATACTAAATATAGTAGGAAATGACTTGTGTTATGTTTTGATATATGTCGAAACTCCATCTTAATAGGAGGAAAAATGGTGGTTTTGAACTTATAAGGAAAATTTGAGTTGTATGCATTTTGTGATGGACATCATGATAAATGTGTGAACCAATTTATGTGTTATGAATTATTGGTATATTCTAACCCTTGTATATGTGAATACTTATGTATTAAGCCCAAATCCTTAGGCATGAGGATTTGGCGCATTGTATTTTGATATTGAGTATGTCAATCTTTTTGGGCTACTAGAGAGTAGACACTAAAGGACCATTAAAATCCTTGAGGTGGAACTCGTCTAGAATTGGTTAGGCACTAAGATTCAATAACTCTTGAGATGTAACTCTTTGGAGTAGACACTAAAGGTAATGACAAGGTTTGAGGTGATGCCAAAAAGGTATGTGCACTAAAACCAAGAATCTGAGGTGTAATCCGGATAACATCATTGGGTGACTACATTCACGTGTTCCTGTCACCATGATGTAAACGGGTCTCCCTCGTCATCGAGAGATGAAGTTTGTGTATATGTTCAGGTGTGTAATATCATGTAAATTGTGTTTCATGGTAATGTGCTACCATTGTGGAACCGGTAACATAAAATTATGTATTAATGTCTTCTTCATTATATACTTGTGTATGAATTCACTAGGCTTTTAGCCTAACTCTTGTTCTTTGTGTATATGGTTTACAGGTCCCACTAGTGGTGGATCTATAACGTTTTGAGATGCCGACCGATACCGTTAGGAACATTTAAGGCGTTGGCTTTTGGGATATTTTGTAAAGAGAATTCTTTTGGGATACACAGTGACACCCATCGTAATCTAGTCATCTAGAAACTAGATTAATTAGATTGTTATTTTTATTTCCTGTTTATATGAATGATGTTTGATGTACAAACTTCCCCATCTTGGGTTAAAGTTGTCAATAGCATTGAAGGTTTTATGTTATTTATATTAGTATTACCCTACTTTTATAGCATAGAATTTTAGGGTGTTACATGAGTGGATGCATGTACTTGTCCTTTCACTCTAGCATGTTTTTAGCCGCATTTGAATAGTAAGGGCATATAGTTGGTAAGCATGATTGTAGACAATAAATCAATCGTACTATTATACCATCGTCCTTTTGTGCAAGAGGATGAGACAAAATCAAATCTTGTAGAGCAAGACTCATTAATCAATGATGGCTTGAAATGCTGAGATGTTTTTCAGCAGTCACTGAGTCGTGGTTAGATTTTCATGCCGTGTAGACAAGTCATGGTTCCACTGAATGCCTCTTCAGATCATTAGTAGATTGTCTCTATCTTCAGCTATATCTTCGATATCACTGAAGGTTTCTTTCGCTGTGAGGATTTGTCTTTGGGGTTTACTTAGGCTAATTTTTACAATGCATGTTCAGTGATCACTGAACATACTCAATTTTGTTCGCTGAAACTGAAACAAATAAATTAAACAGTCCTAAGTAAAAGGATTATCATCAAATCACTGAGAGAATTTGGATCAACAGTAATACTATCCCCTCACTTGTCGGTTTCTATTCAACAACTTTTTCATTGGAAAAAAGAAAATTTCAAGAATCGATTTAGTTCTTCACTTAAAGTTAGATTTATTAAACCGCAATTATTTACTCGTTTATACATTCATTCTCTATCGGTGCAATCGACATAACTACAAATTGATGAAAAAAAAAACTTAAGTACAAAATGGTGAAAGTATGTTTAAAAATATTTCTAAATACCAAGAGTTTTTAAGAAACTATAATCCTGACAATTGCCCAACAATTGGCAACTGATTTCTATACACCATGATTTTTTAAGAAATTATAATCCTAACATTTTCCTGACAATTGGCAATCTATTTCTAAATAACAAGAGCTTTTAAGAAAATATAATTCTAATGTTTGCCCAACAATTGCAACCTATTTCTAAACATTAAGAGTTTTTAAGAAATTATAACCCTAATGTTTACCCAATCATTGGCAACTCATTTCTGAACACCAAGAATTTTTAAAAAAGTTATAATCCAAACACCAAAAGTTGTCGTCGTAAATATTTAAACACCGAGACTTTTTAAGAAATTATAGTCCTAACACCAAAAGTTGTTGTAAATCTTTAAACACGAAGAGTTTTTAAGATATTATAATCCTAACACCATTGAAGTAATATATAATCCTAACGTTTGCTCAACAATTGGCAACCCATTTTTAACAACCTAAAAACTTTACAATTTATAAAACTTTGCATATACAATGTGAAGTAATATAATTCTAACATTTGACCAACAATTGGCACCCATTTTCTAACAAATTAAAAACTTTACAATTTATAACACTTTGCATAAACAAAATTGAAATCATATGATCCTAATGTTTGCCCAACAATTGGCAACCAATTTTCTAACAATTTAAAACTTCACAATTTATAATATTTTGCATATACAATTGATAAGATATAATGCTAAAATTTGCACAACAATTGACAACTCATTTTCTAACAAATTAAAAAATTTACAATTCATAACACTTTGTATATACAAATTGAATTAATATGATCAAAATGTTCGCCCAACAATTGTAACCCATTTTCTAACATGTTACAATTATACAAACATAAACATAGATACATCACATATACTTGCATAAATACACATACATGTACATACATACATACATACATACATACATACATACATATATAATTACATATACATACACATACATATACATACACGTCCATATATAAACCAAATTAAAACAAAAATGAGTTACCAGATGGAGGAAGAGAAGGAGGACGACAATAGAGGAGAGAGAGGTTGGAGATGCAAATCGTCGGGAAATCGACTAAAACGCCGATATGGTGGTTGTTTGTGAGAGAGAGTGGAAAATGGGGTATAGGCCTATTGGCCCGTGTTTTTTGTGACCTTTTAACTCATCGGTGAACAAATACATCACTGATCCGCAGGTGATTTAAAATACGTTTTTTCATTTTTTGAAAAGCCCTACTTTTTTTCAAGAAAATTGAAATCACTGATGGATTCATGTGCCAGTAATTAACATCTGACTACCAGTAATCCGCCGATGGCATATTTTTCTATTTTTTTTTATCTAAGCTTATATCAATAATTATTTTTATAATCAAAATTATGTTAAAAATTTTAATTAATTAATTTTTAAAATTATTTTTAAATGTATAATTTGTAATTAAAATATTAATTTTAATATATTTTAATTAATTTATGTCGCATACATATGTATGTATATGTATATGTTGTACATGTATGTATGTATGTACATTGAGTAGGATGTGAACTGATATATGTAGTAATTAGTATACATGTTTGTATGTATATGTATTATACATGTATGTGTCATATATTGTGAACTGATATATATGTAGTTGATGTGTGCATATTCATACCCACTTTTAGTACGTTTTTAAAATTTTATTTTATCTTATTTTATGTTTTAAGATTGTTTGGAGCTAGGTTGCAAAAATTGGCTCTATTCTTGCTTATTGTGGATAAAGTGTTGACAAAAATATTGCTACAGTAGGTTGCTGCAGCAACAGAAGCTGGAAGAAGTTCATCATCAACCTTGAAGAAATTTGGCTCTCATATTTTGAATGAATCATCTTTTGGGAGAAGTTATCAACAGACTTTTAGGGGAATATATTCTCTTAATGAAGATTCCTTACTCATGTACTTAAGCATCTTGTAAGTGGGTAATACCCATTGGTTCATTACCCTTTGTACTTCCTTAAACATCTTTTGATTCCTTTACCTTAGTATAGATAGGATGGAGATGTAGTAGTTCAAACAACGAGGGAGATCAAGCTTCTCTAAGCTTTGATATCTGAAGCTCTTTTGTACAATGTTGCATTTTTAATTTCAAGTTTTTTAATCTTTTGGTTACTGTTGCACATTGCTACAACAACCTTCTTATTTCCTACAACAACTTACGATTTCCAACACACTTTTCACTTTGATCACTTTACGATTTCCCAGCACATTTACACTTCTGCAAGTTTACAATTCTGCATCCTTTACATTTCTTATACTTTACGTTTCTCGCACTTTACGTTTCTTGCAACTTTACACTTCACGCAACTTTACTTTTCTTGCACTTTACTTTTACGTCATTTAAATACATGTCTTTACCATTTCAAGCGATGATGGGCTAATACCCTAGCTTGGGTGTAAGTGAAGGTTTGGGAGATAAAGGCCTATGTGGTAGTGGAAGGTTGCTTTCTCTATTGGCTATCAACCTCACTATTCACCCCTTGTTTTTAAGTTTTTTCCAAGTAAAATATTGACAAGGTGACGTATGTTGTTTCACTTGGATGAGTTGAACATGAATGCAAGCCAACATAAACTTTTAGAACAATGATGTGTTATAGATGGTTATAAAGAACTGCGTCAACCTTAACGGGTTGCAAACTATATGAAAAGAACAGTAAGATTTGTACGACATCGGTTAGGGTACCTGAATCCGTGGTACTGCCAGTAAATAGTCTAATCTGAACCTCGAAAGGGAATTGTTTAATTCAGTAGTGCGGTTGAGAAACCAATGTTGTAGCATCCCAACTGGTAATGCCTTAGCAATGATCCTAAACATATTGTTTCTAAACTCCAGCCTAAACTTGCACCCTTGTCTTTCGTTTGCTGTTTTACATCGTTATTATTTGTTGTTAACTCACTTTCACAAATATTGTTCCAAATCACCATCTGAAATCTTACTTTATATTTGACTTACTTTTTGTCCCTATGGATTGATATCTGGTATTCTTACCATTATTACCTGTTTTAAGACGATATTGGGAAAACATGTATAATTGCGTCCAATTACTGTAGCCGTTTGGGATTGCATAAATCTGACCAACAGTAGTATACATGTATGTATATTTATATGTAATGTGAACTGATATATTTGTAATATACATGTATGTGTCCATGTATGTATGTACGTATGTATGTTTATGTAGTATGCATGTAAGATTACATATGAACTGATAATATGTGTATTATGCATGTGAACTAATAATATGAATCAATACATGTGAATTGATACATCTATTTATGTATATGTATGCTTGTGAAGCAATACATGTTTATGTATATGTAGCATAATGGTGAATCAATACATAAATGGCGTGCATATATGTACGCAACACGTATATTTAGTATGTAATACCTGATATTTTGTAAAGTGAATTTCCCTTATTTTTTATCGTTTTCCCATTAAATAAGATGTCTTTGATTATTTTGAAATTAGAATATAATTGGATATCTTTTAGGCAATAAAAACTTGAGCATGTGAACTTTATGCCATTCTGTAATAGCCGATGATAATTCCTGGCGATATTTCAACCCGGCATAATAGCAAGTTCGGATCACCACTGGGGAGGGGCCTCGGTGCATTATCGACGATAGTGTCCGGCGATAGTGTCACTGGGCACAATCGCCCCAGAGGGACTTGTGTCATTACACTTCATATGTTAGTTCCTAGCGTTAGTGCCAATGGCATAATCGCTTGGTAGGGTCGTCGTCGACCAGATTGGGTATATAAACCCTTATCCAGAATTCTTTTCCACTCAGACAAACCAGATCAGTTCCAAGAGTGATTTTGGACACATTTGAGCGACTTTCTCATCTCCCTCCTTCCCTCCTCATTAAATTAGACTAAGGGATATTCAAAAACATTTATTGAGTATCTCCAAACATTTTTGGCGTCCAAGTGGGAAGATTTCAAGCTAGGATCAAGGAACAAGTCCAACTCCTCCATTTCTAGGGTTTTGTCAAGTATTTCTAGGTTTTCTCCAAAACCTAGCAAGTGAGTTTAAAATGCTATGTAAAAACTAGATACATATCATACATGCTTACTTTAATGATTTCTCAAGTTTTCTTCGAAATATCGTGGTTATGTAGAAGTTTGATCACATGGTAATACTTGGATGATGTTTAAGTGATTATTTGGAGTAATATTCAATGTGTAAATATATGTTATGCTTTTATTATATATGTGTCATTGTTGAAATAATATGGTACAAAATTTGACATAAGACTTATGTCGGACTATATATGTTACATCCATGAGATTATGTGACCTAAGTTTGGGAGGTCTTTGGAGCTTGGTCTCAACTTTTTTAATAAAGACACATGAGTCATTTAATAGAGATCAACATTATGAGTTGGGTGGTATTGCATCACTATTGAGAGTGGATGGTTATTTCTTTTTTGGAACTTTGTATGGGAGAAATCTTCAAAGATGCACTAGGAGGGTTGAGTCTTGAGGTGTGTTAGAGCATAAATATGTTGGATACAAGATCATAGAAGAGTGAAGATTGAAGTCAAAGCTGAAGTCAACTCTCAAACATCAAAGTCAAAGTTAGTGTAATAAAAGTCAAAGTTATAATTTTGTGTTTTCTATTTTTGTGTGTGTACAATATTGTGCGCGTTTTTCTTGTATAGTAGTGTGCGTGTTTCGTCCTTGGTATAAATATGTTTGTTGTATGTGTTAGACATGTAAGATCTAGAGATAGTTTTGTGAGAGTTCCTGAGTTAGAGAGAGAAAGTGTGTTGAGCGTATTGTAATTGAATTTGATTGTGAAATAAAAGTGAGATTAATGGAATTGATTGTCATCGTGTGATTTACATTGTTATATGGGATAACAATTGCTATAAGAGCTTACAGAATTCAGAACATACAAGGATCAATTCGAATTTTTGGATCAAGTTTTTGGACGAACTCGCAAAAATGGCATGAGAGATTGAATTTGTAGATTTTATGTTGTTTTGGATGTAAATTTGATTGTTTTAGGTTCAATTTAGTACCTAGAACAAATTGTATTTGATTCACATAGCCTAATTCGTATTTGTTTGGGGTGAATTTTGGATTTTTTTTAATAAGTTTTTGTTCGAGTTTAGTCGAACACTGTTAATTGGATCGAAGTTGTAATTTTGGTGTTTTTGTTTGTAATTCGAGTATTGTAATCTGTTCTAAAATTGAATTCAAGGACCCCTACAAATTTTAGAGCCAATTGAAGAAGGATTAGATCGATTTCAGTCTAAAAGTTCGAGTTTTTGATCTGACAAGGGAAGAACTCGCTAGATCCAAACTTCTCGCTAACCAAGAACACGCTAAGGGTAGAACTCGCAATATTGGAAGAACTCGCATAAAGGTAGAAAATGGTTGATGTGAAGAACTCGCAAACGGAGTCGTGCGAGAAGTAGAAACTCGCACAACACTAGGTGCGAGTTTGTACCGCGAAGTGGTATCTGTGAGAAGTGTTTGTCATGCGCGTTTATCTTTTGCGCGAAGTATCCTTGTCAAAATATTTTCTAAGTCTAAAACTCGCAAGCCCTGTTCTTGCGTGTTTGCATTTAGCGAGAACCAAATTTCTGAAAAATTTTCTAAGTATCGATCTCCCAAGTCTTTTGCACGAAGTTTCAAAACTCGCACATAGTGGTGTGCGAGAACTAAGAACTCGCATAAGCCTTTGTGCACGAACTTTGATTCACGCAACCTTGTTGTGCGTGAACTTCAGTTCTAGCATCTTATGTCTTGCGCGAACCACAAAATCGCATAACCTTGGGTGCGAGAAGTGTGTTCACTTGAGTCTTTGGTGTGCGCGAAGTTCAATACTTGCATAGAGTTGTTTGCGCGAAGTGTTTCATTTCTATGTCATGCGCGTTCTATACTTGGTAAATTTTTTCTGATTTTTCTGAAATTTAACTGAGTTTGATTTTTGTAGATCCAGTTTGTTTTCTGAATTTTGACGATCACAGTAAGCTGTGAAGATCAAGATGACTTCAAAAGACGCCTTTTCTATCGGTACGGACGTAAAGCCTCCTGTTCTATTCAAAGGTGAATATAAACAGTGGAAGGATCGATTTCTCGACTTTGTCGACCGGCACGCAAATGGGGAAAACATTCTGTTATCAATTACAGAAGGTCCCATGACATCACCTACTGTCGAAATACCTGACGATGAATCTTCAGACAGTGAGGATAGTGACGAAGACAGAGTGAGAAAGATGAAAACAGTTCCGAAGGAATTTGCACAGTATTCTGATGAGTAGAAAAGCAGATTTAAAGCCGATAAACAAGCAAGATCTCTTCTACTTCAGAGTATCCCGAATGAGATTTATATCAAAATCGACAGCTACAAAGCGAATGCAAAGAAAATGTAGGATCAGTTGCAAAAGATGATGATAGGCTCTAAGGTAGGAAACTAGATGATAGTGTCCAACTGTATAAACAACTATGAAGAGTTTAAGACCTAAGAAAGTGAGAGTCTGGAAGAAACTTATGAACGATTTGTGCTTCTTCTGAACGAACTATCTAAGAACAAGGTCAAGAAGAAGCAGATTGAGAACAATGTTAAGTTTCTCAGCATCCTGCAGCCCGAATGGAAAAAGCATACCCGCGGGATGAAGCAGATGAAAAACTTGAGCGACATACCTCTTCAAGAAGTTTACGAGACTTTGAGACAGAATGAGCAGGAGGTTGAAGAGAAAAGAGCTGAGAAGAAGAAACCTGAGAAGGTTGATGACCCCATTGCACTAGTAGCTGGAGAGAAGGAGAAAGAAAAGAAAGAAAAGAAAAAGAAGAAAAAGATAGTTATTCCCAGTTCTGATTCTGAGTCTGATTCGGATAGTGACGATGGTGAAAACCTCAAGCAAGCTATGCTTCTTTTGACCCATGCATTTCAGAAGAAATTTTACAAGAAACCGGGTTCAAACAGACAGAGGTACTCTTCGTCAGGTTCAAAGAATCATGAACACCGGGAAAGAGTTGAAGGAAAAAGATATGACGAGAACCGGTATGTGGACAGAAAGCCGGAAGAAAAGAAGAAGTATCTGAATGACTATGTTGTTGCTGAAAAGAAGACAGACGACCTGATCAAGTGTTATAACTGTGGTAAGGTTGGTCACTACGCAAAAGACTGTCGGAAGCCAAAAGTCAGAAATTCGGAATATTACAAGAACAAGATGTTCTTAGCCAAACAACAAGAAACTGGCAAGGCACTCATGGCTGAAGACGAGTTTTGGCTAGATCATTCGGATGAGGAGGAAAGAGAAGAAACAACTCACATGTGTTTGATGGGAAACACTGTGAAGTATGATGATAGTGACGAAGAAACAGCTAACGAGGTACTTAATCTTTCTAAATCTGATTTTATGACTAAAATGGAAGCTATGATGATCGAACTTCAAGATCTCCAAAATAAACTAAAAAAGGAAAAGAGCAGAGTTGCAAAGAAAAATCAAAAGATCTTTGACCTTAACAAAGAAGTTATTGGAAACAAAGATCTGATTGATTCTCTATGCAAATCTGTTTCTGATTTTAAAAATGAAAAAGATTGTTTTGAAAGTAAGATTTCTGATTTTGAATCTAAAATTTCTAAGTCTGTTTCAGAAAAACAAGAAAGTGTTGTAAAAGTTTTTAAATTGCAGGTTGAGAACAAGACTTTAGATAAAAAGGTAAATGGTTTGGAAGCAAAATTATATGCTAGAGATCAAACTATTTTCTTATTGTTGGGAACTGAAGATTCTACTAAGTGTAGTTACTACTGCTAGTACAAGTGTAGTTACTACTGCCAGAACAAGTTGAAGATTAATACTGCTAAGTGTTACTACTGCTAGGAGAATTACTACTGCTAGTTAAAGTTAGTACTTCTTGAACAAAGTTAGTACTGCTTAGCTAGTTAGTACTGCTAGTAGTTAGTACTGCTTGCAGTTAATGCTGCTAGATGAAGTTAATGCTGCTGAGCATTATTAGTGCTGCTAAAGAGATCCGGATGGAATGTACTACAGTTGGATATACTGAAGATATACTTAGAAGATATACATGGAAGATATACTGAAGATTTGTTTATTCTTTGTAATTATCTTTTTATCAGTATATGTATAGAATGTTTAGAATAGATAGAAATAACTTTTGATAATTGTTTTTCAAGAGAGAAATCAACCTCAAGGCATAGATCCTAATTCTAGAGAAGTAGAATTCGTATTGGTGAGCCTGTTCATCAATATTGAGGTTGAGTGTGTAATCTTGTAGCTTTAAGCATTCAATACAAGTTTACTGTTTGATAATTATATACTGTGTTTGATTACTGTTTTATTAAATATCAAAGTGTTTTTCCGCAACTTCTTTGATATTAGTTTCTGAGTATTAATTCTTGTTAAGAATTCGATCCTGACAAGTGGTATCAGAGCTAAATTCTCTCAGAAACAGTTATTCATCATGGAAAATCTTACAGAATCAAGCAGTACTTTGGTCTCAAAAGTTCCAATGCTCAGATCCAATGAATTTGAGATGTGGAAAATCAGAATCAAGCAATATATTCTCCTCACAGATTACTCTATGTGGGACATCATTGAGAATGGCCCATCTGATGGAGGAAAGATTGGTGAAGATGGCAAAAGAACTCCTCCAAAGACAGATACAGACAGGAAATCAAGACAGACAGAGATGAAAGCCTTGAGCACACTGCTCTTGGCCATTCCAAATGAGTATCAACACCAATTCTGCAATTGTACTGATGCACAGATGCTCTGGAATGCTCTAGAGAAGAGATTCTCAGGTACTAAAAGTACCAAGAGAAATCAAAAGGCAATCTTAAAACAACAGTATGAAAACTTCATCTCAACTAAGAATGAGTCCATGACTCAAACTTTTGACAGGTTTAATAAACTAATTGGTGAACTAGCTACAATGGGAGTACAGATTGATCAAGATGATGTGAACAGAAAGTTCTTAAGATCCCTTGGAGATGAATGGACCATGTACACTGTGTCATTCAGACAGAATGATCAGTTGGAAGACAAAGAACTTGATGATCTGTACAATGATCTTAGAGTATTTGAAGCTGAGGTGGAGGCAAAGAAGAAGCCTTCTGGATATGTTCATAATGCTGCACTCCTATCAGCATCAATTGATTCTACTGCTAACCCTGAATCAGTTAATGCTGCTAATGGATCAAATTTAGATAAAGGCACTGATTATGTATTTGAAGATCTTCTTTCTAATCATGGAAATTCTTCTTTGATCAATGATGACTTAGAACAACTTCATCCTGATGATCTGGAAGAGATGGATATTAAATGGCAGATGGCCATGCTCTCCATGAGGGTTAAGAAGTTTATAAAGAGGACTGGAAGAAACAACTTCTCACAAAGAAGAGAAGATGGAGCAGGGTTTGATAAATCAAAGGTAGAATGCTACAAATGCCATCTGAAGGGACATTTTGCTAGAGAATGCAGAAGTGGAATGTCTCACAACAACAACCATCAACAAGCTCAATCTGGAAGCTTCAATAACAACAGAAACTCTGCTCAAGCCCTTGTTTCTCAACAAGGAATGGGGTTTGATTGGAGTGATCAAGCAGAAGAAGCTATTCAGAATCAAGCTCTTATGGCTAAAGTATCTGATCTCCCATCTGAGGTAAGTTCTAATCTCTGCTCTAAAACTTGCATAGACACTGTTAAAAGGTACAGGGATCACAATCAGAAGATGAGTGATGACCTTAAGAGACTAGAAAAGGATATAAAAGACTATGTGAGGATAGTAGAGAGATTTGAAGATCAAATCAAAGGTTTTCAAGCCAATGAACTACAACACTCATATGACACCAATTACTGGCAGTGGGAGAAAAAGGATTTAGAACTTAAACTGACCAAATCTAAAGAGGAGAGTGAAAAACTGAAAGAGGAGTTAACCAAGGTTAAGCTTGATGTAGAAAAGTTTTCCAATGCTTCTAAAGCAATGGACTCCTTACTGCAAAATCAGATTCATGATAAATTAAGAAGAGGAATTGGGTATAATGCCACACCTCCACCATATAACAACAATTACATTCCTCCTACTTCAGACCTGTTAGACACCAAAGATAGGAAGGACTTGCCTGAGGGAGCCACTGAAATAGATCCCTTAGATGAGGAAATTGTTGAGGATAAGACTGAGAAAGAGGTTGGCAAGAGTAAGGAGAACAAGGTGAGTGGTGAGATTTCTATAGAAAACAACATTATCACCAATGAGGATTATGGAAGGGCTTGGATCAAATCCAAGAACATAGAGAAGACAGAGGAAAAGTCTGGTAAGGTCCATTATAAACAGACCACAGTTGTGAATCCAGGTCCTTGCAAACAGTGTGCTTGTAAGAAGAATGAGCCCCAAAAACAGGACAAAAAGAGGGGAAATCAAAGAAACTGGAATAATCAATGGGCACATAAACAAGGGGTTGATCTGAGTAAAATCAATAGACCAAAACCTTGTTTTATCTGTGGCAAATTGAATCATCTTGCAAAATTCTGTTATTTCAATCCTATGAACCAAAGAATGAATTTCCAAAGATCCATGCAAAAACCCTTTAATTATAAGAAAGTTGAAAAGAATCATGTGGCTAAGAAAACTGTTAAAACTACAAGTCATATGAAGAAAAAGTATTCTGTTAAAGAAAGTGTCAATATGTGGATTCCTAAAAGCACTAAAACTGTTAGTACTGCTACCACAAATAGTGTTGCTGACAATGATAGTGCTGCTAGAAGTAATACTACTGCTAACAATGTTAATGCTGCTAACAATGTTAATGCTGCTAACAAGGTTAGTACTGCTAAACCTGTTAGTACTGCTACACCTGTTAGTACTGCTAACTCTGTTAGTACTTCTAAGGTTAGTACTGCTTCCAGTGTTGATTCTGCTAAGCCAATCATATTGACAAAGTACTCTAATAAAGAGTGCTCTGAGTTTAAAAACCTCATTAAAAAGGAATGTAAATACTTTGATGAGAAAGGAAGACCCAAGATCACTTTGGCTTGGGTCCCCGATCATACTAATTGATTTATTTAATGTGCAGGGCAACCAACAGCTCAAGGGAAAGAGCATATGGCATGTTGATAGTGGTTGCTCTAGGCACATGACTGGCAACATGTCATGCCTTCAGGATTTCAAGCAAATTAATGGAGGACATGTTGCATTTGGAGACAATCTTACTGGTGGTAAGATAAGTGGAAAAGGTAATGTCACCAAAGGTAAGATGACATTTGAGGATGTCTACTATGTTGATCAATTAAAGTACAACCTGTTAAGTGTATCACAGGTTTGTGACAAACAACATAGTATATTATTTATTAACACTGAGTGTATGATTCTTGCTCCAGGGTTCAAGGTAGTTGATGAAAGCATGATACTACTTAGAACTCCAAGAAAGGACAATGTTTACTGTCTTGATTTGGACAATGTTAATAGTGATTCATCTTTAAATTGTCTTGTTTCAAAAGCTTCTATAGATGAATCCTCCCTTTGGCACAGAAGGATGTGTCACATGAATTTCAAGACTATGAACAATCTTCTTAAAAATAACCTTGTAAGAGGTTTACCTTCAAAAGTCTTTTCATGTGATGATCATTGTGTTGCTTGTCTTAAAGGCAAACAACACAAAACTTCTCATAAGACCAAAGAGTTAAATTCTGTTTCTTCTTGTCTCCAGTTATTGCATATGGATCTGTTTGGTCCTACAAATGTTATGAGTATAGGCACGAAATCTTACTGCTTGGTTATTGTTGATGATTACTCCAGATTTACTTGGGTATATTTTCTAAGGACTAAGGATGAAAAAAGTGGTTTTATACCTGTATATTTTTATTCTTGGTGTTACTAATCTTCTTTTTCAGGATATGCATAGCAGTACTCAGTATTTAGCAAGTTTAAAAGGAGTAAGTCTAGTTAATACTGCTTGTGGTTAATACTGCTTTCAGTTAATACTGCTTGTGGTTAATACTGCTTTCAGTTAATACTGCTTGTGGTTAATACTGCTTTCAGTTAATACTGCTTTCAGTTAATACTGCTTTCAGTTAATACTGCTTGTGGTTAATACTGCTTTCAGTTAATACTGCTTTCAGTTAATACTGCTTTCAGTTAATACTGCTCGTGGTTAATACTGCTTTCAGTTAATACTGCTAGTGGTTAATACTGCTTTCAGTTAATACTGCTAGTGGTTAATACTGCTTAGTAGTTAATACTGCTAGTTAGTTAATACTGCTAGCCGTTACTACTGCTAGTAGTTAATACTGCTCTAGGTTAATACTGCTTATATTCCGAATACTATAAATACTTTTTGCCCGCCTAAAAGTTCATAACGACTCTTTGCATACTGTTCTCTTGCGCTCAAAACCTTTTCTCTCTCAAGTTCGAAGTTTTCAGGCAAGTTGTCACTAAGATCAATGGCATCCATGACGTTCATCGACGAGCACAACGAGATTGCGATGCTACAAAAGCCAAAGCAAGCTTCAGGATTTCATCAGATTGTGGATTTCCTCAAGTCAAGTCACATTGCTCATGCTCTTACTGTATCCCCTACAATCTACATTGAGCACCAAAGGCAGTTCTGGGCTAATGCAACCATTGTTGTGGAAAATGGTGTGCAAATGATCAAGACAAGAATCTGTGATCACTCACTTACAGTTACTGAAGAAGTTATTCGCATCAGTCTACGTCTAGACGATGCATCTGGTATAACTTCTATCCCAAATGATGAACTGTTTTCAAATCTTACAAGAATGGGGTATGGAGGCCCATTGGGTGTTTTCAAATTTTCTAAAGCTAAATTCTCACCCCAATGGCGTTTCTTTGTCCATACTCTTATGCATTGCATATCCAAAAAGACTACTGGATGGAGTGAGTTCAGCAGCACTATTGCTTATGCTTTGGTGTGCTTGGCCACTGCCCGAAAGTACAATTTTTCTAAAATGATTTTCAATGATCTTGTCTCAAACATGGGAAACAAAAAGAGCTTCTTTATGTATCCCAGGTTTGTTCAAGAAGTTATTACTAATCAATTGACGGATATACCTCAACCTGTTGGGGTATATGTACCTAAACCCCCCAAAGGCAAGGTTTTCTCAAATATGAGAAGATCTGCTGGGGACTCTGAAGGAGTTGACACCCCATTGTTCTCTACAATGATGGTGGTGTCCCAAACCAATGAAGGTATGGCAGCAGGGTCAAGGCCCCCATTAGACAAACCCACTGCTAGCCAAGCCCAACCTTCCCTCTCAAAATCAATTCCACAGTCCCTTCTGAATAAGCCCACTTCTACAATTACCCAAACTTATCAAAGAAAACAGGTAAAGAAGGCTCCTTCCCTTCTTGTACCATCACCAACTAAGCCTTTAAGCCCTCTAAGGGAGAATTCTCCCCTAGAGAATATCCAAAGGGAAACCACAAGGGTATCTCCCAACCCAAAGGAGGTGCTCTCTGAGGAGGAGGTAGAGCATATGGGTGATGAGGCTGCCACTACTCCTGCTAGCACAGAGGAGGAAAGTGGTAACATCAATAAGACCTCCCCCATGGCAACTTTGAATGAGCAATCATTTGAAGGTCCCTGGTGCCAAGAAACCACAGGGGTGGATAGTGCTTCTGCTAGGCAGAAGACTTCCACTACTAAAAGATCCAATGATCCTTCAATAGGGGGTAACACTCCTGGAGAAAGTGAGGACAGATATAACTATGATGAATTGATGGAGGCAATGGGCAACATCAACATGGATGTACTCAAACAGGGCAAAGATATAGAAGAGCTAAAACTCATAGTACTGTCACAACAAGAACAAATCATCAAGTTGAAGCAAATGGTAAGGAAACTGATTCTGCAAAAGAAGAAGAAACAATTTGTGCTCAGAAGGAGGAAACCAGTGACTGATGCTCCCAAAAAGGGGGAGTCAGAAGCTGATGCCAAAGCTAAGGGGGAGCAAGAGGAAAAACATAATGTTGAGGGGGAGAATGAGCAAGCAGCAGAAACAGAGCCAGCAGCAGAAACCATTAATACTGCCAGTTCAAGTAAAGCAGTAGAAATGGTTAATACTGCTGAGCTGAAAGAAGCAGCAGAACAAGTAAAAGAGGTCCTTACAGAGCTTGAGGTTGCAGAAACACTCATCAAAGCAAAACATGATACTCCCAAGGTCACCTCAAAGGCCAAAGGAGTTGTCATAAAAGAAAGAGGTGATGCAGCAAAGAACTCTAGCATTGAGAAGGAGATGGGTAAAGATAAAGGTAAGGCAAAGTTAGTTGAATCTGATAAACCAATCAAAAAGCAGAAGCTGATTGAATCAGATGAAGCTCTAGCTAGAAAGATACAGGCTGAATTTGAAGAAGCAGAAACCATGCAAGTGCTAAAAGATAGAGAGATAGCTAAAGCAATGGCTGCAGAGTTAAACAAAGCCTATCAACAAAGCTTAGCAACAGAACAAGCCAAGCAAAAAGCCACATCTTTGAGGAAGTCTGAAAAGATCAAAATGGCTACAAGGAAAAGACAACCTTCAAAGACATACCTGGGTGCTCAAGAGAGAAAGAAAATGATTACTTTCCTCAAGGGTGCAGTAGGTGTCAAGGTAGAGATGTTTTCAAAAATGTCTTTTGAGAATCTCAAGAAGATGTATGATGCTGAGAGAATAAAGCTTCAAGGGGATGATCTTGCAAGGGTTGAAATGGAGAAAAGAATGAAAGAAAGCAATGATTTCTTACAAAAACCATTCCCTGATGAGCAAGAATCTCCAGAGAAGGAAATAACAATTGGTGAAAGTCTAAGGACTTTAAAAAGAACAAAGATGATTGCCAGGAGAAAGCCTACAAAGAAGCCTAGATTAGTGGAAGAAGAGGCTGAAAAGGTTGCTGAAGAAGAAGAGGCACCTGAGTCATCTACAATGAAAGAACCTGCAAGTACTGAGGATGTCAAGATGTACATGGTTGTGATGGACAAAGTGCCTGAACCAATTTCTGCAGAACCTGTTGGAGTTAAGCCACCTGAGATCATTCACTGGGATGTACTGACAATGGATGGGAAAGATTACATCAGACTCAAGAGGAAGGGTGATAAGTATGAAGTATTCAACACTTGGGTCAAGATTGTCAGAACATGCTCTAGATCTGATATAGAAGAGATGTTTGACATAGGAATTAAGCTGTATGCAGATCATCTGAATACTCCAGGAATTTCTCTTACAAAACTGATGATGGAGTATCTATGCATGATGTTCAAACCTGAAGAAGTGGACCAGGTCATCAAGAGTGTGTTTAAAGAAGTCACAAGTTGGACTCTATATGAAACTAGTGGAGTATATGCAGTGACTTTGGATAGAAATCACACAGAATACTTCCTAGTGGATAGAGTATATAATCACACCAGACTGAAGGTTCATGCCATGCTAAAGAAGAAGTTGGGTTGTGCACCAAATTCAGAAATGGCCAAGTACCTAATTCAGAGGATAATCAATCAGAGTTTGGGACTGAATCCAGACTTAGGAGCATGATCTTGGAAGTTTTGGGAGCATCAAAAAGAGCATCTGGAAGAATATCTGAAGAACTTGACTTCTCTTTTAAAAGTCAAGTTAGGGGGAGATTGTTGGGAACTGAAGATTCTACTAAGTGTAGTTACTACTGCTAGTACAAGTGTAGTTACTACTGCCAGAACAAGTTGAAGATTAATACTGCTAAGTGTTACTACTGCTAGTAGAATTACTACTGCTAGTTAAAGTTAGTACTGCTTGAACAAAGTTAGTACTGCTTAGCTAGTTAGTACTGCTAGTAGTTAGTACTGCTTGCAGTTAATGCTGCTAGATGAAGTTAATGCTGCTGAGCATTATTAGTGCTGCTAAAGAGATCCGGATGGAATGTACTACAGCTGGATATACTGAATATATACTTAGAAGATATACATGGAAGATATACTGAAGATTTGTTTATTCTTTGTAATTATCTTTTTATCAGTATATGTATAGAATGTTTAGAATAGATAGAAATAACTTTTGATAATTGTTTTTCAAGAGAGAAATCAACCTCAAGGCATAGATCCTAATTCTAGAGAAGTAGAATTCGTATTGGTGAGCCTGTTCATCAATATTGAGGTTGAGTGTGTAATCTTGTAGCTTTAAGCATTCAATATAAGTTTACTGTTTGATAATTATATACTGTGTTTGATTACTGTTTTATTAAATATCAAAGTGTTTTTCCGCAACTTCTTTGATATTAGTTTCTGAGTATTAATTCTTGTTAAGAATTCGATCCTGACACTTATACACACCAAATGAGGAAGCTGATGTTAGAGAGAAGTGGGGTCTCGGTTACGAAAACCCACACTGTCTAAAGAAAGCTATCAGAAAACAGTCAGCTTTGTATAATTTTGATTTTATTTTTGTGGCTGGTAACTATCCTCATTTGAAACCCAAATTTGTTACCAAATCATCTGATGAGGTAGAGGCTAAATAGGATGTTGGTCCCGGAGGTGCTTAACAAGTTTGTAGAAGAAACACTAAGATGATTGCACAAGAATTTCAGAGAATGGGGGATTAAGGAATATAGAAAACAAAGGTTTCTATTTGGGGTTCAAAGATTGAGCACACCCTCAGATGGAGGGGTGATCTTCCTATTTATACCCTATGCATTAAATGCATGGCAGAGCACTTTACACGTGGCGTTCACTGATTGGCTTCGATACCAATTGTTGGATCCTAGATTTAATCTCACAACAATGATATAAACAATAAGAGTAATAACAGCGGAAGCAATATAGTTTAATATCAAAGGAGATTCAAATATCACAGTTCATAAAGCAAATAGATAAACAAGATATTCTTTGAATAAAATATTCAACTTATATTATCAGTTATAAGACTTCTTAAGCACACTTTGAACAATAAGGTGATGGTCCTATTTATAGGACCATAAAGTAAACAGTGTACTTATTTGACAAATAGAAGCATGGCTTGAACAGTATCTTACATAAGAGGTAAGATCAAGATATTGAACAGTGTCTTACCTAAGAGGTAAGATCAAGACATGCTTGAAGAGTGACCTACTCTAGAAAGTAAATCTTATCACAAGGTGACGTGTCATCTGTTCTTCTTTGTCATCAATTCAGAGTGAACATCTTCAGAGCTCTGAAGTAGGATCTCTAATGAGGGGCTCTCTGATGTCTTTCTGAGAGATTGTCTCTAAAGTCAATTCAGAGACAGACATACTTTCTTCAGACTGACTCTGAACTGACTTCAGAGATAAACTTGCTTTCTTCAGACTGACTCTGAATTGACTTTAGAGACAGACTTGCTTTCTTCAGACTGGCTCTGAATTAACTTCAGAGACAGACTTGCTTTCTTCAGAATGACTCTGAATTGACTTCAGAGACAGACTTGTTGATGTCCCTTGAAAGTCTTTAGATGAAGACTTAGTTATTTTCAATACTTTCATTGGTTCAGATTTGGGGCTAACAGAGCACACCCTCTGATGGAGGGGTGATCTTCCTATTTATACCCTATGCATTAAATGCATGGCAGAGCACTTTACACGTGGCGTTCACTGATTGGCTTTGGAAGTCTGACTTTGGGAGACATGCTTTTGGCCGGATCATGAACAGTGTAGTTGACAGAGTTGTTGTACGAATTGTGGCAGAGGCATGTCCGTTCTGACACATCGTACTGAGTTGTGCAAGGTAAGACATAAGGAAACTTGAGGTATATGCTTTGTGATCATTTGATCGTTGAATATCTCTTTCTTCAGAGACATCAAGAGTTCAGCGATCGCTGAAGCTTTCCTCACGTTCCTTCGCGTATAAGTAGAGTTGTATTTGCTTCACTGATATCCGCATCAGGTCACTAGTAGACTTCTCTTTGTTCAGGAGCTTCGTCTTCGATTCAGCTATGAACATTTGTTGATGCGAGACTTGTCTTCAGGGATTACGTTACTGTTTACATCAGAACTATTAGCGATAACTGAACAGACTCAGTTTGATCACTGATAGTGAAACACTAATACATATTAAATGTTTATAAGAAAGACTATTAGCGATAACTGAACAGACTCAGTCTGATCGCTGATGGTGAAACACTAATACATATTAAACGTAATTTTCACTAAGTACAGAAAAGGGTCGTTATCAAATCACTGAGAGAGTTTGGATCAACAATCTCTCCCTATTTGATAATGTCAAAGTAACTGAAGAAAATTACTTTATAATTCAAAATGATGGAATAATCAGGACTCATAACATACATGTCCCAATTACTATTTTGAGGGATCTTTTACAGTACTGATAGAGTTAAGTACTTCACTGAAATTTTCATTTATCCAAGAAAAGAATTACAAGGTATGAAAATTACAACTACAAGTGATGTACTAATTACGGTAAGTTAAACTAATAGATTACAAGAAGAAAACTAATCTATCAGCTATCTAAAGAAGATTTAGGAGGATTGATCAAGTACTCAGGTATATCTTCTCCTTTTTGCTTTCGCTCTAAAGATTCTTTGCTAATGATCACTTTGATTTGCTCAGCAGCAGGAGAGATATCACACCATAAGCACATAAGATCCTTGAGAAGACCGAGGGGACAGATAAGGATTTCAGAGCTTCTTTGAAATCTGAGCTGTTCCTCGTCATCTCTGAAGAAGATTACAAAAGGTTCTTCAAGTACTTGTCCCGCAACATATGGTCCACCAGGAGGCAGAGATAGATCCAGAACTGAAAGATCAGGAGGAGGACCGAACAAATCTTCTCTTGAGAATTTGATGGAGGTTTCATTCTTGATCACCGCGACATTTTCAGAGGAGGAGAAGACAGGCTTCCTTTTGAATTGCCTTGGTTTGGAAGGAAGAGCAGATGATACTTTCAACACAGTGGAGACTCTATTGATGAGGGCTTCCAAGATGCCTTCGACATAGCCTCTGCTGGTTGATTTGGATTTCTTCAGCGCTTCTTTGAACTCTATCCATTCCATATAACCGAAGGTTTCCAGCTTTGACACGAACATGGCTTTGCAGCTTCCATCCGCTCTGGTAATCTCCATAGTGACAAAAACTTAATCCTTCTTCTTTTTCCCAGAGATAGTAACAGCTATGATCTTCATTGGGTCAGAGCGATAGTCGATTTTGCTTTTACACCATTCGACTGAGCTATCGCTGACCCTTTGTTCTTTTGAGCGCTCCTCTTCAATTTATTTCAAAAGAGCAGCCTGGACTTCAACTGGTTTCTTTTTCAGCTTCTTGTCTTTGACTTGAGAAGACTGAATTTTGAGAGCCAGAGAGGCATCTCTTTGACAATCAGCAATCAGCTTCTCAGCCCTGACGGATTCTTCATTTTCATTATCAGTCAGGAACTCTAGATCTGTTGATTGAGAGGGGATCTTCAGTCGTTGACTCTCCAGATGAGAGATCATCTCTGTTATTTTCTTCATCTCTTCCTCTGACCAATGAAGTGGTCTAGAGGGCCTCCGTGGATGTTGCAGGGACTTATTTTCTTCTTCATCCTCTTCATCAATCACTCTTACATAGATTGGGATTATCTGGTCATCAGCTTCAGCAGCTGGGATTATTTGGAGCTCTTTACCCTTAAGCAGGGGAGAGAACTGTCTGGTCAGAAAATGAAAGAAAAAAAAAGGTTAGTTTATTTTTAGGGAAGAAGAGAGATAAAGGCTAGAAAGAAACAGGGGTGGGATTTTTATACAAGGATAAGGGAACGAGGGTAAGGCATACCTGAGAAGGATTCTCCTCAGATAATGAGATCATCTTCAGGCTTTCCTCAGCAGTTTCACCTTTGCTTTGGGAAGGGGTTCCTGAAGATGTCTCATGACTCCCCCCTGCTTTGATAACTTCTTTCGAAGCTATCGCTGATGAAGTGACGGCTGAAGAACACCATAGAGATTGATCTTCTTCATCGTCATCATCATCATCTTGATGAGGTTCTTCCTCTTGATCTTCAAGATCAAGGGCTTCATCTTCATCGTCCTCCTCTTCCTCTTCATCGATTAACTCATTGATAGTAGGAGGGGCCTTTTCAGCAGCTATCTCCCCCTCAACATGAGAGGGAGTTTCCTTCAGTTGTTCATTAGCATCAGCTTCTTTCTCCTTATTTTGTTTAGCTTCTTTCTCCCCCTCTTTGTCATTATCACGGAGAGAGAGATCTGTGGAAGGAGTAGAGGTTTCTGCAGTGGCCAACTTCTGGACTTCATCCTCCAGTCCTGTGAGACGGCCTTCAAGTACAGGGATATCTGACTTAGCTTGATGAATAAACTCCACAGCTATGTTCACAGAGGTGCGATCGTTCTCTGTAAATGAAGGAGCAGGAATTGGAGCTGGTGCCTTCAGCTGGTCGAGGACTTGCTGAAGAATAGTAGTGCATGTGTCAACCTTTGCAGACAGGGCATCAAACTGTTGTTTGGAGTCTTCCCTGACTTTGACAATCGCTTCTTGGAGAGTAGCGATTTGAGAGACGTCAGCTTTGGAGGCGCATTCAGCTGTCAACGTCTTCAGTGCTTCACCAGCGGTATGAACATCGCTGGTGGTGTTGTTGAGAGAGGCAGTCAGAGACTCTACCTTTGAACTCAAACTGTTGACATTGGTGTCAACAGTTGCCAAACTAGGACCTAAAATATAAGTTAGTTTTTGAGAAACAGGCTTATATGGTGAGTTGGGAGTAGTGTTTAAGGTTATAGAAGTACCTGAATTATCAAACATTTTGTAGAATTGCATAGATTCCTCAAAAGATTGATGTTCAGGTCCTATGGGTCCAAACTGTGGTTGCGAAAAAGTAAATGATGGGTCAGAGACCCACGAATGCATCCAAGATGTGGAGGAGTTACCGTTGTGATCACCTCAGGATGTGGAGAAGATGAGATGATGGGTGGTGGCACTGTTGATGTGACAGCGATCGTAGTCGCTGGCATGGTTGAGGTGGGTATTGCTGAGGATGTGGAGGAGAGACCCACGAATGCATCCAAGGAGGTTTGTTGAGAAACATCCTTAGGTATTGAGCTAGAGGTACCTTTCTCCTTGGTCACCTTGGCCTTCTTCGAAGGACCAAGGGAGTCAGTTGATGGTCGTTTGGAAGGGGTAGCGACAGGGATAGCAGAAGAAGGAACTTCCTGCGTGGCCGCTGAAGACGAAGAAGTGAGGAGAGAGAGTCGGGAGCAAAGTTCAGAGATACTTACCTCGTTGGGGAGCGTCTTGACCTCCAGTGAGCGTTGACCCACTTTGGGAAAAGTTGCGTCAGAATTAGTGGGGTAAGTAGCAGGGTAGAGGAACTTCAGGTACGCACAGATGAAGCGTACATAGGGGATCTTGGGATCCCTCTCGATCTTCTCTATCTTGGACTTTAGATCGTCAAAGATAGCTGTTGCGTAGTCGATATTTCTTCCGGCAATCACTGAGTAAGCCATTTGGACCTGAATCTTGCTGGCCTGGTCCAGTAACCCACTCTTCCCACTCATACACTGAATGAAGTGAGAGAAGATGTAGTTAAGCTGAGAAGGCATGAGCGCCTTCTTCACAAGTGTCAGCTTCTTGTTGGGAATTGTCGTCCTCGGCTTTGGTTCCCAAGAGTATTCCATAGCATCCAGGAATTGGATGAGTTCAGCATCAGTGGGCAAGGTATCGAATCCATTCCTGGGTTTGTCAGGAAATCGCAGAGCTTTCCTTAGCCCTAAGGCCGTCATCATCCCTGGTCCAAGTTCAGTGCTGAAGGAAATAGCAGGAACCAGTTCACCCTTTTTGTTGGTGATAGAGGTCTCTTCAGCGGTAAACCAGAATTGTTGGAGAAGAGCTTTTGAAGGTGTGGGATCCACAGTGCTAGCGTAGGCAATGCAGGATTGCTTTAGAAACTTTTCGGCTTCCACCAGATGTGGGTATTTGACACCATCAAAATCAAGGCGAGCAAGATGATTGTTTTTCGGAAGCATAGAGTCAGTGATGGCGAACTTGACGTTCTTAGAGGTGACAAGTGCAGATTGAGCCATTCTGAATATGAACAGATAGAATAATAGCAGAAAGGTTTTTGTCTAAAAATAAATAAGGTTTTCCCAGTTTCTATTTTGGGAAAGAAACATAGAAAAATCAACATATTTGAAGATTAAAAATGTGTTCTAAATATAAGATATAAGAACAAGAAGAAAAACCAAAGATTTTGAATGAAGATAATCAAAAGAAAATAGTTTTGAATGAATAAAATCAAAAAGAAAGATGATTTTATGAAAAAAAAACTTATAAACCCATAATGGCAGTCCATAAATGGAGTATTATGTAAAAAGATTTAGAACAAGAATAAGAAGAAGATCAATAATAACTTGTTGATCTTTGAAGGAGACGATGCAAATGCTTGAGAGTGCTAGAATGCTTTTGAGAGAGTTTTCTCGCTTTGAAAGTATTTCCAGAAAGCGTAAAACGATAAGAATGGAAAAACATTCTTTTTATACGTGTGAGAGAAGGAGAAAGAGTGTGAGGGGCGGGAAAAAAAATGTTCATCATGACATGGAAACGTCCCACGAAGTTGATTGGATGGAAGGGCAACGGACGAACGTGTCAGAAAAAGGCATGTCGTGGATTGTCGGTTCAAATGACGTCATAGAAGAGAGAGAGACTGTTCATTTGTCCGTTTTGAAATTATCGCTGAAGAAAAGTCAGTGATAGATTTTCTTTGAAAGTATCCCTGATGGTAAAGTTAGGGATGAATTTACTTTTAAGAAAGATCACTGACTGGAATTACCAGTGATAAATTTATTTTTCAAAAAGCTTTTAATCATTTGAAGAAAGTTCAGTGATTAAAGTTTATATTTTGAAAAACATCTTAACTGAATGAAGATTCAGTTGTAGGGATGGAGAGAACATACCTGAGAGTCAGAATGTTTATCAGAGAATGATAAAAGGGGAACTTATGATTACTGACACAATGCATGAACGCTGACGAATTATTCTTCGAGATTCAGCATTCCAAGCTCACTGATGAGAAAGTTGAACCTTGTCTCATCAAGAGGTTTGGTGAATAAATCAGCAAGCTGAAAGTCAGTAGGGATGAAATGAAGTTCAATATCATCGTTCATCACATGATCTCTGATAAAATGATATCTGATCTCTATGTGTTTCGTCTTTGAATGTAGCACTGGATTATTTGCTATAGCGATAGCACTAGTGCTGTCGCAATAGATTGGAATCTTTGATAGCTGAAGGTCATAGTCTTATAGTTGATTTCTCATCCATAAGATCTGAGAACAACAGTTTCCAACGGCTACGTATTCAGCTTCAGCTGTTGAAGTGGACACTGAATTTTTCTTTTTGCTTGTCCAGCTTACCAGCTTTCCTTCTAGGAGTTGACATCCACCAGTGGTGCTCTTTCTATCTAGTTTACAACCTGAAAAATCCCTATCAGAATAACCAGTTAGATCGAACCCTGAGTCTTTGGGATACCAAAGACCGAGATTAGGAGTTGCTTTCAGATATCTGAAAATTCTCTTAACAGCGATCAGATGGGATTCCTTGGGTTCATATTGATAGCGTGCACATAAACAAGTAGAGTACATGATGTCAGGTCGGCTCACTGTAAGATACAGCAGGGAGCCTATCATTCCTCTATAGGCAGTGACATTAACAGGTTTTCCAGATGGATCTTTGTTAAGTGTCAGGGGAGGTGCCATAGGAGTTTTCATCGCTGAAGTTTGTGTAAGATCAAACTTCTTCAGCATATCTTTAACATACTTACCTTGGCTGATAAAAGTACCTTTGTCAGATTGTTTAATCTGAAGACCAAGAAAATATGTCAGCTCACCCATCATACTAATTTTGTATTCTTTCTTCATTCTTTCAGCGAAGCGAGTACACAGAGATGGGTTAGTAGAACCAAATATGATGTCATCGACATATATTTATACAAGAATAATATGACCTTTTATCTTTCTGAAAAAACAATGTATTATCAATTTTTCCACGTTCAAATTTTTCAGAGATAAGAAAAGATGAGAGTGTGTCATACCAAGCACGAGGGGCTTGTTTTAGACCATAGAGAGCCTTATCCAATTTATAAACATAATTTGGATACTTAGGGTCATAGAACCCTGGTGGTTGTTCTACATAGACTTCTTCATTCAACTTTCCATTTAGAAACGCTGATTTTACATCCATTTGATAAACGATGAAGTCTTTATAGACTGCATAGGCTAAGAATAGTCGAATTTCTTCGAGCCTAGCCACAGGGGCAAAGGTTTCATCATAGTCTATGCCTTCTTCTTGTCTGTATCCCTGAGCAACAAGTCGAGCCTTGTTGCGGGTTACAGTTCCATGTTCATCTAACTTGTTTCTAAACACCCATTTGGTGCCTATAACAGTTTTATCAGATGGTCTAGGAACGAGATTCCAAACTTTGTTACGAGTAAACTCAGTCAGCTCTTCTTGCATAGCGCTGACCCAATTTGGATCTCTGAGGGCTTCATCAGTCTTCTTTGGTTCTATTAAAGAGGGAAAGTTGACAAAGAGGCAGATATTACCTGAGTTTCGTCGTGTCTGAATACCTGCATATGGATCACCAAGAATTTGATCTATTGGGTGATCTCTGGTCCATCTCTGAGCAGGAGCATGATCGCTTAACTCAGAGGTTGGATCAACAATTGGGATGTTTACTGATGAGGACATTTGAGGTTCATCAGCAATTAACCGTTGAGTATTGGACAGACTATTGTTATCAGAGAGATTTTCAGACGAAGGTAGATCTGATGGTAGCAGTGTGTTAAGAGGTTCAGCTGAAACCCATGAGTTGGATTCAGCGTTAGGATGTATGATGTTTGGATCATCATCAGCAGTAGGTGGATCTGTGTGCTGATGGTTTGAAAATAAGGGTTCAGTTTCTTTGTAGTGAGAGAACATCCAAGCATTTAACTCTTCATTGTCAGCGATTGGTTTGGAGTTCGCTGAGCGAGTTTCATCAAAAGTGACATGAATTGTTTCTTCCACATATTGTCTTCGCTTGTTGAAAACTCTGTAGGCTTTGGAGATGGAGGAATATCCTAGAAATATTCCATCATCAGCGTTTATTCCATCATCAGCGTTTGGGTCGAACTTTCCAAGCTGATCTTTGTTGTTTAAGATAAAGCACTGACAACCAAAGATATGAAGAAAACTGATAGATGGTTTTCTTCCATGAAAGAGTTCATAAGTTGTCTTTCCAAATCGCTTTACTATCAGCGATCTGTTTTGAGTAAAACATGCAGTGTTTACAGCTTCCGCCCAAAATTGAGTAGGGAGGTGAGAATCGCTGAGCATTGATCTAGCAGCTTCAATGATCATTCTGTTTCTTCTTTCAGCGACTCCGTTTTGCTGAGGTGTTCTTACTGAGGAGAAATTATGAGAAATTCCCTTGTTCTCAAAGAAATTGTTCAGAGAACTGTTTTTAAATTCAGTTCCATGATCACTTCTTATAGAGCGAACAGTAAGATTATTCAGCACTTCCATCTTTTTAACAAAAGATATTAGTTCTTCTGGAGTATCACTCTTGCAGTGAAGAAAGATAACCCAGGTATAGCGAGAGTATTCATCTACAATGACAAATGTATATTTCTTCCCAGCTATTGATTGGATGTTGACAGGGCCAAACAGATCCATATGCAAGAGCTAAAGAGGACTTGTCACTGAGGAGACTTGTTTTGACTTGAAACTAGCTTTTGTTTGTTTTCCTTTTTCACATGCTGAGCAGAGAGATTCTTTAGCATATGAGTGTTGAGGAAGACCAGAAACCAGTTCCTTAGAAGAGAGAAAATTCAGGGTTTTGAAATTTAGATGAGAAAGCCTTTTGTGCCATAGCCAATTGACATCAGAAGAGTCTTTAGAGAGAAAACATAAATTTTCAGTGGTAGTAGAGTCCATATCTATTACATAGACATTTTCTCTACGATAACCACTAAGAGCAAGTTTTCCTTTCTCATTCACCACTGAACATGCTTTCTTAGAAAAGCGAACTTCATAGTCTTTGTCACATAGCTGACTAATGCTCAGAAGGTTATGCTTCAGTCCATCTACATAAGCGACTCTTCTGAAGGTAGTTGTGCCATTGATGAGAACACCAAACCATCGGGTGTATCCTTTTCCATTTCCACCAAAGGTCACAGAGGGACCTTTTTCTTCCTTGTATTCAGTGAGCAGGTCTTTTTGTCCAGTCATATGACGAGAACATCCACTATCGAGATACCAGATGCCCTTTGATCCATACACACATAAGGAAGATTAAGCGTTGTTTGGTACCCACTTTTCAATTGGTCCATTAGTGTTAGTGGATATGGAAGATTCAGCAGTCTTCACAGCATATGAAGATTCAGCTTCAGTGATAACCTTCACCTTGTTTAATTTCTTAACCTTAGTGGTATTCTTCACCTTGGTCGACTTTTCAGCTTTAGTGACCTTTTCAGCCTTGGAGGCATTCATCTTCACTTTAGCTGATTTATCAGCTTTAGTGGCAGTTGAACATTTCCTTGCAATATGGTCAGTAAAACCACAGTGATAGCATTTTATATATTTGAAAATGGTTTTAGGACCAGAAGTAGAAGGTTTTGCAAGTTTAAGATGAGCGGGGCCAGGTCCAAGAATGCTTTTCTCATGAGATCTGGGAGGAATTTTCATTTCTTCAGATCTCGTGGGTTTAATGTCAATCTTTAGCTTTGGAGGACAGAGATCGAAGATTTCTATCACAGAGCTAGAGGATTGATTCACTGAAGGTTTAGAAGGAACTTTCAGCTTTGCTTTCTTGGTAGCCTTCTGAGGACGAAGAATGGATTTTCCTTTATCCGCAGACTTAGAGCCTTTGGATTTTTCCTCAGGTATAGAATTTGAAGAAGAAGGATAAAACTGATTATAAGAAGTGTCAGAGATAGGAGTGACAAACGTTCCAAACTTAAGCATGGAACTTTCTTCTTTAGGCTCATCCTGTGGTGTCCAAAAACAAAGATCAGTTCTATCACTTTCAGGAGTTTGAGCATTTATTATCTCAGAGATCTTTGTTGATGATTTGCACCATTTTTCAACATGAGCCTTTTCTGCTTTTAGAGCAGCGATGGCTTGTTCGCATTCAATGCTGATGATTTCATTTATAATGACTTGATCTTTCAACTTTTCTTCTAAAAGAATTAGTTCTCTGATCTTTTCATGACATTTTTCTAGCTCTTGAGTTAAATGAACATTTTTGTTCTCAGCTTGAGTTTTGTCGTTTAGAGCATTATAAAGATCAATCGTCAGCACATCAACAACGCGACTTCTCTCAGCTTCAGGTAGAGAGGGATTAGTACAGATAGATACCTGAGATGATATGTAGCTCATGGAAGGTTCAGATGCTTCTTCCATTTCTTCTTTAATCTCAGCCATGAGGCAAATATTAGCGACTTCTTCTTCATCAGCGATGAGACCTTTACCTTTTCGCTTGTAGCTTTTCAGCTTTTGATATTTGTTCTTTAGCTTTAGGTATTTGTCATCACTGGATCTTCTTGAGGTAGAAGGCTTGAAGACCTTTTTAGACCTGCACTCAATAGCAAAGTGTCCAATCTTTTCACAGTTATAGCAAGTGGCAGTAGTCTTATCAACCGGGGTTGATTTTGGCTTATCAGTTAGAGAGAGGGGCTTATTTCTTCGGAAATTTCTCTTTCTTGCAAATCTCTTAAAAGAGTTTGTCAAGAGTGCTAAGGACTCATCGAACTCTGAAAGATCAGGGTCTGATAGATCCTCAGATTCAGAATCTAACTCAGTGATGGTGAGAGTAGATCGCTGAGATGGAATTATCTCTGAAGAGACTAAAGCAACAGGAGTGCTTTTGGAGTCTTTAGAGTCTTTTACAAGATTTTTCTTCAAGAGATTCGATTGCTCATAATTGAGCAATATTCCATACAAAGTGCTTAGAGAAAGAGAATTTAAGTCTTTTGTCAGCTTAAGACATATTGAATAACTGTCCCAGCTTTCAGGAAGACATTCTAAGAATTTTGTTAGGACCTCAGAATTAGAATAGGTCCTACCAACAGTTCTTAGATCAATGATTAAGCAGTTAAACCGCTGATGAACGTTAGAGAGAGATTCATTCTTACCAGCGATGAAACTTTCATACTGTCTTACCAAGTTAATCTTTCGAGTCTCTTGGATTTCAGTGGTGCCTTCGTATTGAACACAAATGGTTTCCCACATTTCTTTAGAAGTTTTAAGATGCATGATGGAATGGAAAACTTCATCAGGCAGAGCCATTGAGATAATGGTCTTTGCTCTTGCATCTATGCCTACCTTCTTTTTGTCTTCATCACTCAACTGTCTTATTTCCTTAACGACATAGCGTTCAGGGACAACTTCAGTGGTGGCAGTAGCTGGAACTACAGCTATAATTCTAACAGGTTCATAGGGTCCATTTTCTATATACTCAGGTATAGTAGGATCTGCACCTTCAATAAATAGCATCATTCGATTTTTCCATAGAGAAAAATTATCTCTGCTAAATCGAGGAGGTTTAGAAAGTGAACCATTATCATAGTAGTTAGTGTTTGTGTTAAGTGCCATTTGAGAATAGCAAAGAAGAGAATAAAGCAAGATCTTGTTTATCAGATTAAACAGTCTGCTCTGATACCACTTGTTGGTCCCGGAGGTGCTTAACAAGTTTGTAGAAGGGGGGGGGGGGTTGAATACAAACACAGAAATTAAAGTTTAATAAATTGTTTATTGATAAATCAAACACAATTTACAAGTTTGTTGGGGAATAAGATTAAGACAGACTCAATCTAAACAAACTTAAGAAACACTAAGATGATTGCACAAGAATTTCAGAGAATGGGGGATTAAGGAATATAGAAAACAAAGGTTTCTATTTGGGGTTCAAGGATTGAGCACACCCTCAGATGGAGGGGTGATCTTCCTATTTATACCCTATGCATTAAATGCATGGTAGAGCACTTTACACGTGGCCTTCACTGATTGGCTTTGGAAGTCTGACTTTGGGAGACATGCTTTCGGCCGGATCACGAACAGTGTAGTTGACAGAGTTGTTGTACGAATTGTGGTAGAGGCATGTCCGTTCTGACACATCGTACTGAGTTGTGCAAGGTAAGACATAAGGAAACTTGAGGTATAAGCTTTGTGGTCATTTGATCGCTGAATATCTCTTTCTTCAGAGACATCAAGAGTTCAGCGATCGCTGAAGCTTTCCTCATGTTCCTTCGCGTATAAGTAGAGATGTCTTTGCTTCACTGATATCCGCATCAGGTCACTAGTAGACTTCTCTTTGTTCAGCAGCTTCGTCTTCGATTCAGCTATGGACATCTGTTGACGCGAGACTTGTCTTCAGGGATTACATTACTGTTTACATCAGAACTATTAGCGATAACTGAACAGACTCCGTTTGATCACTGATAGTGAAACACTAATACATATTAAATGTTTATAAGAAAGACTATCAGCGATAACTGAACAGACTCAATCTGATCGCTGATGGTGAAACACAAATACATATTAAACGTAATTTTCACTAAGTACAGAATAGGATCGTTATCAAATCATTGAGAGAGTTTGGATCAACAGAGGATGAGAAAAGAAAGAACTTAAAGAAAATGAAACTACCATTCTGCTATCAAAAGCTGAATGATAGTTATACTTTAGATCAGCCAAAATGTCTTTCAAATGATTATTTTGAAAGCTATTCGACAAAAGAGTTGGAGGCAAAACCTTTAATCGCTAAAATTTATATATCTCCACTCATTTTAGAAAGCAAAATAATCGAGCTTGAAAATATTTTATCTGATGAAAGAATATTGGTTGATACTGAACAAAATGTATTTTCTACTGTTTTAAAGAACACAACTTTAAATGTTGATTCTCAAAAGTGTTCTAAATCTTTTAAAGCACCTCACACCTCTGAAGTTGATATTGATGACTTATTTGCGTCTGCAAATGATTTTTTTAAATTCTGATGAAGGGTGTGTAGATGAGATTGATATGTTTGACTTCAATACTAAACTTACAGATCATTCTACTTTTGTTATTAATGGAAAAGCTTTACCAAGTGTGCATGAAGTTGGTGAATCATCAACTAAGGTTGGTGAATCAGTTTCTGTGAATGCTGATTATTATGCTAAAGGTAAGAAGCAAAAGAAACGGCGTTCACAGAAACAGAACAACACTGGTAAGCTTACAAAAAAACAATCTCAGAAATCTGATTTTCCTAACAAATCTAAATCTTATGTTTCAGTGAAAAGTAAAAGATCTGAAAAACGAAAGAAATGGCGACCAAAAAGGAAGATAGATGAGGGTTCAGAATCATCTCTTGATATGGATTGTAATAGATATACCAGTAGTTCTTCTGATGTAGTTGGTAGTATTGCTTCCAATAAACAAAACCGTGTAACTCCTTACAAGTGATATTCAATAAAGCAATTACTCCGATTATCTCAATCTACTACTATGTCATCTAATTATATACGGAATGATTTTAGCTCTCACCAATTTTCTAATGATTGGTTTGGTACTTATCATGTTGGTTCTTATAACCCATTGTGTCAAAGATTTTTCAAAAGGTCAGAGGATCCATCTATAAATGGATACCAAAATCTTGTGCTAAACTGAAAAGACCCGTTTTTAAATGGGTACCTAAAGCTGTTATTCCCTGATTTCTCTTATGTAGACCCGTCATATGTGGTACTTGGATAGCAGGTGTTCCAAGCATATGACTGGGCAAAAGGATTTATTATCTAATTATACATAGAAATTATGCGGAAATGTCAGATTCGACAACGACTAGTTTTCACCGATCATAGGATATGGTGACGTTATTCAAGAGAATGTAACGATAACAAAGGTGAGTTATGTAGAAGGATTTGGGCATAACCTATTCAGTATTGGACAGTTCTGCGACAAAGGATTAGAGGTAAATTTCAAGGCTAAGAGTTGCTCGGTGTGTACTGAAGATGGAAAAGAGCTATTGGTCGGCACTCGAAAGTCCAACCTCTACACGATAAATATGTCAAAGGTCTAGACTGACAATCAGGTTTTCTTATTGACAAAAGCCTCGATGCAGCAAAGTTGGCTTTGGCACCGAAGGCTGTCACACTTGAATTTTTGCAACATCAATAAATTGGTCAACGGCAGATTGGTGAAAGGTCTTCCTGAGCTGAGATATGAAAAAGAACATCTATGTGTAGCATGTGAAAAGGGTAAAATGAAGAGGGCAGCTCACAAACCAAAACCCGAACCGAGTACAAGTTCTACACTTGAGTTGTTACACATGGATCTATGTGGTCTGATGAGAACTCAAAGCATATGAGGAAAGAAGTATGTTTTGGTAATAGTGGACGATTATTCGCGTTACACATGGGTAAAGTTTCTAAGGACAAAAGATGAGATGCCCGAAGTACTCATTAACTTTTTGAAGACTACCCAGGTGAACATGCAGAAGACAGTAAAGCTTCTAACGACGGATAACGGCACAGAGTTTAAGAACAAAACTGTTGAAGAATATCTCGAATCCGTTGGGATAACTCATCAATTCTCTGCTGCTAGGACGCCAGAACAGAATGGAGTAGTAGAAAGACGCAATCGGACGCTAGTCGAGGCCGCTCGCACTATGCTCAGGCAGTCCGATCTACCTCTATTTCTGTGGGCAGAAGTTGTCTCTACTGCATGTTATACACAGAATCGCTCTATTATTCATAGATGGTTTGGTAAAACTCCTTATGCATTGATTAAAAATCGTACACCTAGCATTAAACACTTTCATGTTTTTGGATGCAGGTGCTTCATATTGAATGATAGAGAGAAGTTGAACAAGTTCGGACCAAAGGCTGAAGAAGGAATTTTCATTGGATACTCACAGACATTTGCTGCATATAGGATATATATGAAGAGCTCAAAGACTGTTATCGAAAGTATTAATGTCACATTTGATGAGGAAGTGGCTTCTGAACAAAGCAGTTCAGAGCCCGTACTTACCGAAGTGTTAGCTTCTGGACAACTCAGTCCAGAACTTGTATCTAAAGAGACTAATTCAGATAAAGCTTCTACTTCTACATCACATTTATCTGAATTAGATTTATTGTTTGAATTCTTTTATGATGAGTTTCTAGGATCTAAACTTCCTAAATCTGTTGTGATTGACAGGTCTGAAGAATCAAGTTGTCAACATCCAATCACTTCAGAAGTGCCAACTGAACTTGTTCCCCCAGTTCAGACCGAAACTCAAGTTCAAACAAATACTCCTTCAGTTGAAGTTGCACCTGAAAATGTTGAAGCAGAAGTTACTACTTCAGTTGGCTGCACTGTGATGGATCATCAACAGACTGACCACGATGTCCCAACTGAAACTTCTGTACAAGAAACTTCAACTGCACCCCAAACAATGTTGAACAAGAAGAAGCTGATAGTGGATATCTAGATGAGAACTATGATCAATCTATATCGAATTCGCTCCCACACGAACACAAGTGGACCAAAGAGCACCCGATAAGCCAGATAATTGGAGATCCAACTTTACCAGTGCAAACTAGTTCTGTGTCATTAAACATGTGTATGCATGATTCCTTTCTGAGCAAGATAGAGCCTACTCAAGTATCTGAAGCTCTAGCTGACTCGGATTGGGTTACTACAATGCAAGAGGAGCTAAATCATTTTGAAGCCTTGAAAGTCTGGAGACTTGTACCACGACCTGAAGGAAAATCTATCATTGGTACAAAATGGGTATTCAAAAACAAGAAAGATGAAGAAGGTATCGTAACTCAAAACAAAGCATGACTTGTCGCAAAGGCTATAGGCAAGAGGAAGGCATTGATTATGATGAGACTTACGCTCCAGTGGCACGCATAGAAGCAATTCGCATGTTTCTAGCGTACGCTGCTCATAAAAACTTCACTGTCTACCAGATGGACGTGAAGACTGCATTTCTAAACGGCATTCTTAAGGAGGAAGTCTATGTCTTACAACTTGAAGGCTTTGTAAATCCAAATAAACCAGATCATGTCTACATCCTGGATAAAGCACTTTATGGTCTTAAACAAGCACCTTGAGCCTGGTATGAGGTTTTATGAAAAGTTTTGGTCAAGTCGGGCTTCACTAAAGGTAAAATCGATACTACTTTATTCATTAAGAAGGAAAAGGCTGATATTATTCTTATTCAAATATATGTGGATGACATTATATTTGGCTCTACAAATCCCAAATTTTGTAAGAATTTTTCAAACCTCATGGTGTCCAGATTTCAAATGAGTATGATGGGAGAGATGAACTTCTTTCTCGGATTACAAGTAAAACAATTTTCAACGGGAATCTTTATAAATCAAGCTAAGTACATTTTTGATATTCTTCGGAAATTCAAAATGGAAACTTGTAAACCAATTGGTACCCCGATGGAAACAGGAACTAAGATCGGCATGGATCCTTCGGGAAAATCTGTCGATGTTAAAACCTATAGAGGAATGATTGGTTCTTTAATGTATTTAACTTCAAGTAGGTCAGATATTATGTTCTCTACATGTTTATGTGTAAGATATCAGGCTAGTCCAAAAGAATCCCATATGTCTGTAGTAAAGCGCATATTTAGATATCTGAAGAGACTGCAGATCTTGGTCTGTGGTATCCTAAAGATACTGACGGCTTACTCAGATGCAGATCATGTTGGATGTATGTTATACAGGAAGAGCACATCGGGTCATATACAGTTCCTTGGAGATAAAATCTCCAGTTGGGCATTAAAGAAAGAATTGTGTGTTTCCACTTCAACGGCTAAGGCAGAGTATGTTGCTGCTGCAAGCTGCTGCTCTCAGGTGTTGTGGATGAGGACGCAACTACGAGATTATTGCTTCAAATTCGACAAAATCCCGATTTATTGTGACTCTAAGAGCGCCATTGCCATATCAGCAAATCCTGTGTACAGCATACGAAGACAAAACACATAGACGTTAGATATCATTTTATCAAAGACAATGTCGAAAAAGGTACAATAGAACTTTATTTTGTAAAGACTGATTATCAGCTTGCTGATTTGTTTACCAAGCCTCTCGATGAAAAGAGATTTAATTTTCTTATCTCAAAACTTGGTATGCTTAATCTCAAGACATAATCTGTGATTACCTATTAAAGATTTTCTTATTGTTATTTTTCTTCATTTTTTTTATCTTTATTCTAAAAAGATATATGCACTTTAATGTGTGTTCATGTTTTCAGGGGGAGTGAGAGAAGATAAAGATGATCTATATCTATTTGAGGGGGAGTTCATATACTGTTGCATATGTTTAACTAATAAATTTTTTTTAATGCATAAATGCAGGGGGGGTTAGAGTATGAAAGATAAGGAGTAAGAATTACGATAAAGTTTTACTGCTTTATGTCATTTACATTTCAATAAAGTTTTGTGAATAAATTTTGTACTTTGACGGACTTCTTGACTGATGCAAATTGAGAGATGCTTACATGATCATATCATTATGACTTTAAGCTGACTTCATGAGATTTAAGACAGATCGAAAAGGTTTATTTCTATTCTTAATCTCATATATGGTTGAAAGAAGGACGACTTTCAATCATAGAAAACAGGTTCTTAAATGTTCAAACCACTTCTGATTCTTAAACGATTTCATGAAAATAGAAGTGTGATTTTAAATGTTTTCAATTTTATTTGTACTTTCATGATATATAAACTGTGTGTTTCCAAAGATTAATACTTGTGTATTATCTTGTCTATATACTGTCAAGTATTCACACACACCGGTTTAATTTTTGTTGAATTCGTTCTTACCATGTCTCTAAATTGAAACAATATTTTCGATGGTAAGACACCCCGATTGTTATTCAAAGCTTGAGCGTGATTTCATTTCTAAACGTTCTTTCAAGAATGTCTATATTCTTGTTTCGTATAGACAATATCAATTTTTGTTGACCCAAGCCTTAATCGATAAATCATTTCTTTTTGATCTTTTTGATACAATGTCAGATTTTCAAACAAGTTTCTTGTATTCATTTTATTCATTCAATTTCCTTGTTTGAAAGGTCTTTAATGTTTAAAATGCTCAAATCTTCATGATTACATCTCTGAGCATACATATATCTGACTTGTATTTCATATGTTGTGCTTTAACTGTTAAAGTTAAACCATTTTTGAGCAATAATGTGCTTTCATAGGAACACATGGGTTCATTGTGTAGGACTTAAATGAAACTTCTATGGATTCACGTTAACCAGTGTTTCCTACCCAAGAAGTTAATCCTTAGTGATCGAGTGTGAGGTATCAAAAAGAAATGAGTGTGGGTTGTGTGAAGAGGAAAAATGTAAATGAGAGTTTGGTTAGAAGCGAGCTCAATGATTAAAAAGAAAGAGGGTGAGAGATCAGAGTAAAAGAATATCAAACTCTGCACCAACTACTTTCTGAGTCGGGCAGCCACATTTCTAGTGTTTCACACTTCTTCGTGGACATTATTGAAACAGGCAACTAGCTCATGCCAACTCTTGATAAAAACCCCACCAACCACTCACTTTCTTCTTAAAAAGAAAGTGTTTCATATTTCAAGGGGACGTAGCACATAATCTATCTGATTTTCATTTGGAAAATCTGGATATTGAAAAAGAAGGAAGTCTGCCCCATCTTCGCACATCGATCAAGCACAATTGAGTCGGTGTTTAATTACTGTTGTCTCAGTGGTTTACACAATTTTGAGCCTTATTAAAAGCAATCATCATGTGCTTAATTTTTTCTAACACTTGCACGAACACACAAGGAATTTGTTTTCTTGTCATAATGTTCATAGAAATATCTGTGTGGTGTTTCGATGATTGAATGGAAGCCCTGGGGGAGTGAACATCAAAAAGCTCCTTTACAATGTGTATTTGTTACACACAGTGACTTCGTGTTATTGACAGGCAAATTAACTGATTCATTTGTTGATTCAGGTGTTACACTCTACATTGTCTGGATTTGAAAAGATCTAGATGAATATCTTTATGGTTTGACGGTGAATCAGAGGCTCAGATTTTGAAAGATCAGTGGTCAGATAAAGACATTTATTGCAAAGTTTTGATGATTTCAGTTCTCTAATCATCAAAAGGGGGATAAGCTAAAGTTTACGAAATGTCAGGAAATAAAAGCTTGTATCAGATATGGGGAGACAGAATCAAGAAATGTTTGTTTCAGATATGTTATAGATGGAGAAGAAGATCAAGAAATATTTGTGTTCAAGAGTTATTTGCTTAAAGTTTGACAAATATTGAAAGTTCAAAAGAGCAAATTCAAAGTTTTCTGAAGATGTGCTGAATTTTATTGAAATTTTCTTTGAAAATGATATGCTGAAGCAGGCTGAGCAAATTCTGAAGATAATTTCTTTCTGAAGTCTAAAAGAGGTTTGAGATAACCTTGGGAAGATTGTTGAAGATCATTTCTACCATATTTGGGGAGATTATTATTTGTTTAAAGACAGGCTTTGGGAAGATTACAGATTGTTACCAAAAGGGTGTTAGCCTAGTGGTAAGGCATGTGGACTAGCTAGTAGCGGTCTCATGTTCGAACCTTGGGGGACGCATCCTGGAGGTACGGGGGCTTCGACCCCGGGCTGCATGCTTTAGCAGTCGGGCTTCGGCCCATATTGCCAGGGATTAGTCTGGGCCCAATGTGGTCTGGGATACCCTCTCCAAAAAAAAAAGATTACAGATTGTTAAAGATCAAAGAAAGAAGAGATTGCTTTTGGCATACATAGAAGACTGATGTTCAAATGCAAAAGTTTTACAAAGTG
Source organism: Arctium minus (assembly GCA_954870635.1). Taxonomy (NCBI): domain Eukaryota; kingdom Viridiplantae; phylum Streptophyta; class Magnoliopsida; order Asterales; family Asteraceae; genus Arctium; species Arctium minus. The sequence continues at coordinate 55,083,678 of OX941093.1, forward strand.
GGAGACTGTTTTGCAAAATCTTTTTGAGATGATCTTGATCCAAAGGGGGAGATTGTTAGAGCATAAATATGTTAGATACAAGATCATAGAAGACTGAAGATTGAAGTCAAAGCTGAAGTCAACTCTCAAGCATCAAAGTCAAAGTCAGTGTAATTGTTAGATCACAGATTTATTGTATTCAAGATCATCCAATCTGAAGATTGAAATCTGAAGCTAAAGCTGAAAAGTCACTCTCAATATTAGTCTAATGTTAGTTTGTAATAAAATGTCAAAGTTAATTATTGTATTTTATTATTATTCCTAAATATCTAATAAATAGATATTTTAGGATATTTAGTTTTAGGATATTATTATTAGATATTATGTTAGTTGATATTATGTTAGAAGTTAGATATTAGAAATATTATTAGAAATCATAATCAACATCATCCAACTGTTCATCAAGAGAGAAAAACAGAGAGAGCTTCAAAGAGAAAACATCAATCTTGTAATCTGTGGTTTTGTAATCAAACAGGTTGGTGAATCATATTTGTTTGTGATTGTGTTTGTATTGATAAGAACTTGATTAAATAAGGGACCAACAACTGGTATCAGATCTTAGAAAATCAAACCCTCCATCAGTTAGACCAAACATATCATCAGATTTTGAAGCCTTAGTTGATTTAGAAAGAACAGTATTCTTAAGCACAGTTGAAAACACTTTTTGTTCAATATCAATCAAAAGTCTTTCATCTGCTAAAGATTTCTCAAGTTCAGAAATTTTACTTTCCAAAATGAGAGGAGGGACGTAAAGTTTACCTCCAACAGGATTAGCCTCCATTTCTTAAGAATGTAAAATCATAAAGTGCTGGCACTTCAGATATACCCTTTTTAAGGTAGTGAGGATTCTCATAACCAAGTCCCCAACTCTCTTTATACTCTGATGGTGTTTTAGATGATTGTTTTGATCAATTTGATTTTAGTGCCAAACTTCCTAATCATTCGTCTTTTGTTGTGAAGAAGCCAAAGAAGAAGCATTCATTTGATTCTCACAATTCTAACTCAAAAGTTTCAAATGTTTCAGATATGAGCAAGAAAAAGCTTGGAGTTAAATCTAAATGGCAACCAAAACAGGAGATTCATGAGACTGCTAAATCTTTTTCTAGTGTTGATTGTAATAAGACTACTACTAGTAAAGATGTTTTGATTGTGAATGTTGCTATTTCTAAACCTAATCTTGTTGTTTCTAGCAAGAAATATTCTATGCAGCAATTATTCCAGTTACGTCTGTCTGCTAGAAAGTTTTCAAATTATGATAGACATGATTATGCTTCTCGTAAAGATTATGCTTTTTGGTTTGGCACATATCATGTACACTCTTATCATTCTAATTATTCATTTGGTTCTAAAAAGCAAAGCGGACCCAAATTTCTATGGGTGCCAAAATCATGTACTAACACTTTAGGTCCCATTTATAAGTGGGTACCTAAATCTCTTGTTTCGTAATTTCTCTTGTGCTGACCCATCATATGTGGTACTTGGATAGCGGGTGTTCCAAGCATATGACCGGGCAGAAAGGTATGTTGACCAACTATACAGAGAAATATTGCGGAACAGTTCAATTTGGTAACGATCAGTTTTCACCAATTCTGGGGTATGGTGATATGGTACACGACAAAGTCATGATTAAGAAGGTGAGATATGTTGAAGGCTTAGGACACAACCTTTTCAGTATAGGCCAGTTCTATGACAAAGGCTTAGAGGTCAATTTCAAGGCCAAGAGGTGTTCTGTTCGCACTAAAGATGGCAAGGAACTCTTGGTCGGCACTCGAAAGTCCAACCTCTACATAATCAATTTGTCAAAAGTCCAGACTGACAAGAAGGTGTGTCTACTCTCAAAAGCCTCGATGCAACAAAGCTGGTTATGGCATCGACGACTCTCTCACCTCAATTTTCGGTACATCAATAAACTGGTCAGTGGAAAGTTAGTGAACGGACTTCCTGAGCTAAAGTATGTCAAAGAACATCTGTGTGCAGCGTGTGAAAAAGGTAAGATGAAGAGAGCTTCGCACAAACCAAAGCCTGAACCGAGTACCAACTCTCCATTAGAGTTGTTGCATATGGATCTCTGTGGTCCGATGCGAACGCAAAGCTTAGGCGGAAAGAAGTACATATTAGTTATCGTGGACGATTATTCGCGATACACGTGGGTCAAATTTCTACGTTCAAAAGATGAGACGCCCGAAGTACTCATCACATTTCTGAAGACGACCCAGGTGAATCTGCAGAAACCAGTCAAGCTTCTCAGAACTCACAACGGCACAGAGTTTAAGAACAAAACAGTCGAAGAATATCTCGAATCGGTCGGGATATCACATCAATACTCTGTTGCTCGCACGCCTCAACAGAATGGAGTGGTCGAAAGGCGAAATCGTACGCTAGTCGAGTCCGCTAGAACTATGTTAAGCCAATCTGACTTACCTCTATTTTTATGGGCAGAAGCTGTATCGACTGCGTGCTACACTCAGAATCGTTCCATGATACACCGCAGATATAATAAGACTCCGAATTCGTTAATCAACAACCGAACACCGACAATCAAATATTTTCATTTATTTGGGTGTAAGTGTTATGTTCTAAACGACAGAGAGAGTCTGAACAAGTTCAGTGCTAAGTCAGATGAGGGCATCTTTATTGGCTATTCCTCTACATCTACTGCATACCGTGTATACTTGAAGAAGTCAAAGACTGTTGTTTAAAGCGTCAACGTTACATTTGATGAGGAAATGGCTTCTGAGCACGTTAGTTCAAAACCCGTGATAACAGGAGTACTAGCTTCTTAGCAAATCATTCCAGAACCTGTGTCTCAAGCGAACAAATCAGATGGGGCATCAAAGTCTACTAATCATTTATCTTATTTAGATTTACTATTTGAATTGTTTTATGATGAATTTCTTGGATCTAATGTGACTAAATCTGTTGTGGTTGACAGGATGGAAGACTCAATGACTACTCATCCACCCATTTCAGATATTTCTACTGAATCCGACTCCCTGATTCAACAAGAAGTTCAAGTCCAAATACCTACTCCTACAGTTGAAGCTGTGACCAATAATGAAGAGACAGAAGTTGCTGCATCAGTAGGGTGTTCTGTAAGGACTGATCTACAGACTGACCAAGTTGTACCTACTGAAAATTCTGCACCTACTACTTCAACTGAACCCCCCATTCCTACTGAACATCCTGAAGAAGATAACAGTGGATTCATATATGATGATATTGATCTATCTACATATAATCCACTCCCTCATGAACACAAATGGACCAAAGAGCACCCAATAAGCCAAATCATTAGAGATCCAACAAAACCGGTGCAAACTAGGCCTGCTTCTATGAATATGTGTATGCATGAATCCTTTCTGAGCAAGATCGAGCCTACTCACGTATCTGAGGCCCTTGCTGATTCCGATTGGGTGACTGCAATGCAAGAAGAGCATGATCAGTTTGAAGCACTTGAAGTCTGGAGACTCATACCCAAACCTCAAGGTAAATCTATTATTGGTACGAAATGGGTTTTCAAAATCAAGAAAGATGAAGATGGTACTGTTATCAGAAATAAAGCAAGACTTGTTGCCAAGGGATATAGGCAAGAGGAAGGAATAGATTACAACGAGACTTATGCTCCAGTGGCGCGTTTAGAGGCAATTCGGATGTTTCTGGCCTATGCAGCCCACAAGAACTTCACGGTCTTTCAAATGGACATGAAGACAGTATTTCTGAATGGAATACTCAAGGAGGAAGTCTACGTCTCGCAGCCAGAAGACTTTGTCAATCAATAGAAACTGAATCATGTATACGTTCTCGACAAAGCACTTTATGGACTGAAACAAGTTCCTCGCGCCTGGTATGATGTCTTATCTAAGTTTTTGGTCAAGTCAGGTTTTACAAAAGGTACGGTCGATACCACTTTATTCCTTAAAAGGGAGAAAGCCGATATCATTCTAATTCAAATATATGTAGATGATATTATTTTTGGCTCTACAAATCCTAAATACTGTAAGAATATTTCAAACCTTATGGTGTCACGTTTTCAGATAAATATGATGGGAGAGATGAATTTTTTCTCGGATTACAAGTCAAACAATTTTCATCGAGGATTTTCATCAATCAATCTAAATACATTCTTGATATTCTTCGGAAGTTCAAAATGGAAAATTGTAAACCGATTGGTACCCCAATGGCACCTGGTACTAAGATTAGCACCGATCCTTCGGGAAAAGCTGTTGATGTTAGGACTTATAGAGGGATGATAGGTTATTTAATGTATCTTAATTCCAGTAGGCCGGATATAATGTTTTCTACATGTTTATGTTCTAGATATCAGGCCAATCCTAAAGAATCCCATGTGTCTGCAGTTAAGCGCATTTTTAGGTATCTGAAGGGGATTGTAGATCTTGGTCTGTGGTATCCTAAAGATACTAGATTGGAACTAACAGCATATACAGACGCAGATCCTGCTGGTTGCATGCTAGTCAGGAAGAGCACGTCAGGTCATATACAGTTCCTCGGTGATAAACTCGTCAGTTGGGCATCGAAGAAGCAATTATGTGTCTCAACTTTAACGGCCGAAGCAGAATATGCGGCTGCTGCTAGCTGCTGTTCTCAGGTCTTGTGGATGAGAACGCAACTGAGAGACTACGGTTTTCACTTCAACAAAATCCCGATCTACTGTGACTCGAAGAGCGCTATCGCAATAACAGCTAATCCTGTTCAGCATACAAAGACCAAACACATCGATGTCAGGTATCATTTTATAAAAGATAATGTCGGAAAAGGAACAATTGAACTTTACTTTGTAAAAACTGATTATCAGCTTGCAGATTTGTTTACCAAACCCTTGGACGAAAAGAGATTCAATTTTCTTGTCTCTAGGCTTGGTATGTTAAATCTTAAGACCTAATCGGTGGTTACCTATTAAAGTCTCTTATTGTAAATTTTTCATCATTTCTTTATCTTTATGTCCGCAAGATATCTGCACTTTAATAGTCTGTTCATGATCTTAGGGGGAGTGTGAGAAGAAATTCATAAATGATCAACGTTATTTTAAGGGGGAGCATACCTAATTTCTGCATTTACTTTTTATGTCAAATTTTTGTGATGCATGATTTTAGGGGGAGCTCTTTAAGTCAAAGGAGTTAGGCTATGACTTCTGATTATTTCTGATCAGAACTCGTACTTTCATTGTTTTACTGCTTTTTGTCTTTTTAATTTCAATAAATAAAGTTGCTTTGACTATGACTTAAGACTTTTGCAGTTTGAGAGATGCTTACAAGATCATATCTTTATGACTTTAAGTTTGACTTCATGAGATATAAGATTGCACTTAAAGGTATAATTCTTTATCTTAATCTTATATATGGTTGAAAGAAGGACAACTTTCAATCATTGAAAACATGTACTCAAATGTTCAAATCACTTCCCGATTCTTCATCAGATTTTATAATTTGGAAGTGTAATTTTCAATGTTTTCTTAATTCATTTTTGAGCTTTAACTGATATAGTTAAACCATTTTGAGCATCATATGCTTCATAGGAAAACATGGGATTTCATTGTGCTAGGACTTACTTGAACTTCTATGGAATCACGTTAACTAGTGATTTCTACCCAAGAAGTTAATCCATAGTGATTGAGTGTGAGGAGTCAAAAGAAATGAGTGTGGGATGTGTGATGAGGTAAATTGGAAAAGAGAGTTTGGTTAGAGTGAGCTAAATGTTTAAAAGAAAGAGGGTGTGAGATCAGAGTAAAAGAATATCAAACTCTGCACCAACTTTTTCTGAGTAGCGCAGCCACATTTCTAATGTTTCACAACTCTTTGGTGAACATTATTGAAACAGGCAACTAGCCCACGCTAACTCTTGATCAAGCCTCACCAGCCACACATTTTCTTCTTAACAGGAAAGTGTTTCACATTTTCAAAGGGGAAGCAGCATATTTGCTATCTGATTTTCATTTGGAAAATCTGGATATTGAAAAGAAGGAAGTCTGCCCCACCTTCGTACTTCAATCATGCACATTGAGTCTGTGTTGAACTTACTGTTGTCTCAGTGGTTTACACAATTTTGAGCTTATAAGCAATCATCTGTGCTTAATTCTTTCTATCACATGCACGAACACACAAGGAATTTGTTTCTTTGTCATAACGTTCATAGAATTTACCTTTGTGGTGTTTCGATGATTGAATGGAAGCCCTAGGGGAGTGAACATCAAAAAGCTCCTTTCCAATGTATATTCGTTACACACAGTACCTTTGTGTTACTGACAGGCATGTTAACTGATTCATTTGATTCAGGTGTTACACGATTATTTTGTCTGGATTTGCAAAGATCTAGATGAATATCTTTTGGATTAATGAATCAGAGGCTCCTTATGAAAGACATTTCTTACTAAAAGTTTTGATGAAATCGTTGCACTTTTCATTAAAAAGGTGGAGAAGAGCTAACCAAGAAATGGGAGAGAAGAAATGGGAGAGATCAAAAGTTTAGAGAATTCTTCAAAGTATTCTGAAGACATGCTGATTTGAGAGAAATTTTCTTTGAAGATACTTTGCTAAAGCAAATCTGAGCTAAATCTGGAGATTGTTATATTCTGAAGACAAAGAAGGAGATTGCATCTTCTGAGCTGAAAGAGAAGACTGAATTGCTAAATCCTTTTAGTAATGATCTTGATCCAAAGGGGGGAGATTGTTAGATCACAGATTTATTGGATTCAAGGTCATCCAATCTGAAGATTGAAATCTGAAGCTAAAGCTGAAAAGTCACTCTCTATATTAGTCTAATGTTAGTTTGTAATAAAATGTCAAAGTTAATTATTGTATTTTATTATTATTCCTAAATATCTAATAAATAGATATTTTAGGATATTTAGTTTTAGGATATTTATTAGATATTATGTTAGTTGATATTATGTAAGAAGTTAGATATTAGAAATATTATTAGAAATCATAATCAACATCATCCAACTGTTCATCAAGAGAGAAAAACAGAGAGAGCTTCAAAGAGAAAACATCAATCTTGTAATATGTGGTTTTGTAATCAAACAGGTTGGTGAATCATATTTGTTTGTAATTGTGTTTGTATTGATAAGAACTTGATTAAATAAGGGACCGACAGTAATAAAAGTCAAAGTTGTAATTTTGTGTTTTCTAGTTTTGTGTGTGTACAATGTTGTGCGCATTTTTCTTGTATAGTAGTGTGCGTGTTTCGTCCTTGGTATAAATATGTTTGTTGTGCGTGTTAGACATGTAAGATCTAGCGATAGTATTGTGTGAGTTCCTGAGTTAGAGAGAGAAAGTGTGTTGAGCGTATTGTAATTGAATTTGATTGTGAAATAAAAGTGAGATTAATGGAATTGATTGTCATCGTGTGATTTACTTTGTTATCTGGGATAACAAGGTGTTATCTGCAGGGGTAGGCACTAAGAACCACTATGCTTGAGGTGCTACCTTATAGGTTTTCTGAGCCTTGAGATGTTATTCTTAGAAATAGATACTAAGGTCAACCGACTCTTGAGGTAAAACTTGTTAGAGGTCGTTGTGCACTTGGATATCTTGTGTAGATGCGTCTTACAATAATATTGAATGATATGAAAACTTTCGTGTTCCCACCGCTCTCAATGGATACGAGTCTCCCCCGTTTTTTCGAAGGATGGGTATTCATGGACATGTGAACAATATATAACCTTTCCCTTGACTTATAAATTATCATTATTTCCTTGTTTATGATCTTTTATGTTATTCAAACTCAGTAGGATTTTTGTCCTAACACTTGTTTCTTGTCAGCATGTATCTCAGATTCTAGTAGTGGGGAAGTTTGACCATCCATTTTAGAGAGCTTTTGGGAAGCATTTTCGGACGCCAAGTATTGAATTTATTTTTAGTGGTTTGGGTGACACCCGAATGTAATCTTGTCCTTTGGAGGAATTAAATTAGGAGGTTTTTGATCTCAAACCCATTTGATTACACATGTAATTTAACTACTGTATATTGTTTCCTTTTCGGGTAAAGCTCGTATTTTGTTTTGGAATTTTGTTACCCTGTTTTTGGGGTGTTACAAGTTGGTATCAAAGCTTTAGATTAAGTGAACTAGTTGTAGTTTTAGAATTCCTAAGCTTAAACTGTGAATTTTGATGACATCTTCCTTAAGTTAGGTAGGGCTTATAGGTGGGGAGAACGATAGGACTTACAGAAATACACTAATTGAGAATTGTAATGATGATAACCAGAATTCTTGTGTGTGATATTCAAGATCTCATATGGCTCATGCTATTATGAATATATTATTACGTGAGCGTGCTTGCACTTATTATTGTTACGATAATTGATGAGTGTAGTAGTACGTTAAAGTTTGCTAACCTTATAAAGAATTAACTAGTGTGAACATTGTAATGTGTGTGACAGTATATTATAGTGAACACGCGGAGTCGACAAGTAGTTCAAGATGATGTCAGAAGGTACGTGTGACAGATTTAGAACAACCAAGGAAAGCCGGGAACATGTAACTCCCTCCAATCCTACAAATGTCGAGTGGTAGGATTGACATTGTGCAAAGGACGAACTTGACCACCGGTAACCTGGTCATTCAAGAAGTGGACCCTCAATCTGTGATGTTGGCCAACATATTGCAAATGATGAACCTCGCCATGGACAAATGAGATGAAAGGTTATGAAGATGCTGAAAGATATAGATGTCAGTAAATCAAGGCATGAGATTGTTGCGGAGAATGTTGTGGTTGGTTCAGGGGGTATCGAGAACGTAAACGACACCGAGGAACAAGCGATTGTTGGAGTCAGACGAGGAGAAATGGGACGCTCATACAAGATATTCCTATATAGCAAACCACCTATGTTCTCAGAAACTACCAATCCAGTCGCCTGCATGAATTAGATTTGAGAAGTGGAACTAGCGTTTGAGTCAAGCGAATGTGAAGAATCCCAGAAAGTCAAATTCGCTTTGCAAATGTTTAGAGGCAAAGCCCTTAGTTGGTGGAATGTCACTCGATCAGCTCTTGGGCCAGGGATTCTAGCCTAACTATCTTTGGAGTCCTTAAAGAGGAAGGTGATGAATAAGTGCTGCAACGAAAGATCCCTAGACCGGATTGAAGAAGAATTCCATAATCTGTAAAAGGGGAATTGGTCTATTGCCGAATACTCCAGACTATTCATCGAGAAGTTGAGCCTAGTGGGGCATCTGGCCTCCGATAAGAAAACTAGGATAAAGGCCTATCAAAAGGGGCTACCAGCAGAGATGAAGAAAGCTGTGAGAAATGCCAAAGTGACCACATTACAGGAAGCCATTGAATAATCCCAATTTGTGGAAGATAACATTGCTCAATGTAATGAGGAACGAGCACAGGTTGGGGAGAAGAGGAAGTGGGAAGGGCCACTCGAACCCATAAAGAATTTCGGGCCACACTCAAGCGGTAGAAGAGTTGACCCTCATAGGAAGATAAGATGCTTCCATAAGTGTCGAAGCAAGCACTATGGACCTTGCAACCCAAATCCAAACCCAAACCTAAACCCAAACCCAACTAGATGTTTCAAGTGCGGGAGAGCGGGCCATGTGGGCCAAAACTGCCTAATCAAAGAGGTGCTTTACTTTGAGTGTCAGGAGTTGAGGAACATCAATAGAGCGTGCCCAAAGTTGAATGGAAGTAGAAAAGGGGTTACAAGCAGGAATGATTCAAGAAAGGAGACTCCATCGATAATGCCAAGCCGAGCATTCCAAATTACAACAGAAGAGACAAAGATGACCACCGATGTAGTATCTGGTACATTCCTAGTTAACTCCTTGCTTTCTTGTGTTTTGTTTGATTCGGGTGTTAATTGTTCTTATGTATCGAATTATTCTTGAAAGCAGTTAATTACCCCTGTTAGAACTATAGATGATGACTTGATAGTGGGAGTGGCCAATGGTGATTAAGTCTTAGTATGCTAACGTTTTGAGAATTGTGTATTAGAAATTGATGGGAAGCAATTTTCTGCAAGCTTATTGCCTATGTCATTAGGCGGGTTCGACATTGTTGTAGGGATGGATTGGATGGTCGAGAATCAAGCCGAAAAATTTTGTTCCAAAAATATAATACGGGTACCTCTGCCAAGTGGAGAGGTGGAAACCATATATGAAGAAGAAGACGAGGGTCTACCCCAAACATCTCATCGTTTTTTTTTGGAAAGGGTATCCTGGGACTATGACCCAGACTAATCCCTGGCAATTAGGGCCTTTGGCCTAGCTGCTAAAGCGTCCAGCCCTGAGATTATCCTCAGTGGCCACAAGTGCTGCTAGTGGGGCTCGAACCCACTAGCAGCACTTGTGGCCACTGAGGATAATCTCAAAAACCAAACATCTCTAACAACCAAACATCTCATCGTTAAAGGAACGCAAGTTGTTGTCCAAGGGGTGTCTCTCGTACTTGGCTTATGTCTTGGACACAAAGTTGGAGAAGAAAATATCGAAGATGTCACATTAGTTCGTGAATACCCAGACGTCTTTTCGAAGGAATTACCTGGTCTACTGACAGAGCAACAAGTGGAATTTCATATCGACCTTGTCCTGGGTGCAACATCTATTTCTCGTGCTGCCTATCACCTAGCACCTTCGGGAATACAAGAACTGATGACCTAGATACAAGAGTTACTTGAGAAGGGGTTCGTAAGACCGAGCTCTTCACCTTAGAAGCTCCAATACTTTTCGTGAAGAAGAAAGACACATCTATGCAGATGTGCACAGACTATAGAGAATTAAACAAGTTGATGGTAAATAACCGTAAAGGATTGATGGAACATGAGAGATTTATCTTTTTATCATAAATTCGGGTAACTAACAACCATTGTCTAGAAGAACCCGATGCCATTTTGGAAAAATAAGTCAAAGAAGCTTCTTCACAAGGAAGTGGTTATGGTCAAATTTCAAAGGAAGCATCATCGAGGTGCAAACGTAACTTGGGAAGCCGAAGAAGATATGAAAAAGTGATATCACTGTTTATTCACATAGGACGAAATTTCGAGGATGAAATCTTTTCCAAGGTTGGGAGGATTGTAACATGCGAGATTTTGGTAAGTGAAATTCCTAGATTTTCATATCATTCTCCCATTAAATTAGTTGTATTTGATAATTTTGAAATTAGAATATAATCGGATATCTTTTAGGCAAGAAACACCTGAGCATGTGAACTTTCTGCCACTCTGTACTAGCCGACGATAGTACTCAACGATATTTCCACCGGGCACAATAGCAAGTCAGGATCGCCACTAGGGGAGGCACCTTGGTGCATTTGTAGCGACAATGCCTAGCGAGAGTGCCAATGGGCACAATCGCCTGTCACGATCGCCCGAAGGAACTAGTCTCGGTACACTTCGTATTATAGTGCCCTGCATTAGGGCCAAGGGCACAATCTCTTGGCAGGGTCGTCATCTCCTAGATTGGGTATAAAAACCTTTGTACCTATTTCTTTCCACTCAGACAAACCAGATCAGTTCTAAGAGCAATTTTGGACCCATTTAAGCGACTTTGTCATCTTTGTCCTTCCTTCCTCATTAAATTCAACTAAGGGGTCTTCAAAAGCATTTATTGAATATCTCTAAACATTTTTTGGCTTCCAAGTAGGAAGATTTCAATCTAGGATCAAGGCACAAGTTCATCACCCATTTCTAGGTTTTCTCCAAAACCTAGCAAATGAGTTTAAAATGCTTTGTAAAAACTAGAACATGCCATATATGCTTACTTTCATAATTTCTCAAGTTTTCTTTCAAATATCATGGTTATGTAGAAGTTTGGTCACATGGTAATACTTGGATGATGTTTAAGTGATTATTTGGAGTAATATTCAATGTGTGAATATGTTATGCTTTCATTATATATGTGAGTTATTGCTGAAATAAAATGGTACGAAATTTGACATAAGACTTAGGTTAGAGCATATATTTGTTGGATACAAGATCATGAACACTGAAGACTGAAAGTCAAGCAAGTCAAAGCTCAAGTCAACTCTGAAGCATTAATGTCAAAGTCTCTTTGTAATAGAATCAAAGTCAAAGTTTTGTAATTTTGTTTTTGTCTTGTTGTGTCCTTGTCTTAAATAGGGACATGGATTGAGTTTGTCTTGCAAGCTTGTAGTAAGAACTATTATTGTACGCGGACTGAGATTCTACAGAGAGATAGTGTCACAAAGAACCTTTGTACGAATTCTTCATTTTGAATTGAAACAGGTTAATTGTCAGATTGATTAATTCGTATTATCTTTGTGTGAATTGCAATTAGAACTTGAATCTAGGGAATAATAATTGGTATCAGAGCAGAGTTCAATTTGAAATCAATCAAGAAAATGGTTTTCGGCAATGTTCATTGAGCTTCGATCTAATTTTCAATTTTTGAGTGTAATTGCGAGTTTGTTTGTTTCAATTGTATTCGTATAGTGTTTTAGAACGATCTTGTATAGGTTTGTTGAAATCTTGCACTGTAATTGTACATCAATTTGGTGATTTTTTTCATTTTAGAGACACGAGTTCGATGGCATTGTTTCTTTGAAATTCATTGGTTGTAATAGATTATAGATGTATTAGTGATCAAATTGTCAAAGTTTCAAATCGAAAGTCGAAGATTTGATGGGTTTTTGAGCCAATCAGAGTGAATTTTTGTCGAGATCTCAAGAACTCGCATAACCTTCAAGAACTCGCACCAAGAACTCGCATCAAAGAAGATTTCGCATACTTTTCTTGTCTGAAAATCTCACAAGTGTAGAATTCGCATGAGTGTCATATGCAAAATGTGCAGAATTCGCATAAGGTGTTGTGCGAATTGATCAGATTTCACATAAATCTTATATACGAAAAGATTGTTGAAGGATAGAATTCACATCAGAGTGTCTTGCGAAAAGTAAGGATTTCGCATTAGTGAGTTATACGAATTCCTTAAATTCGCATAAGGGGTGCATGTGAATTGCTCAAGATTGAAAAAATTTCCAAGTACATGTTTCGTATGTCTCTGTTGTGAGAAAAGTAGATGCGAAAAGTTGAAGTTGTTTGAATTCTATGTATAGAATTCGCAGATAGTGGTGTACGAATTTTTACAATTTGTATCTATGTTTGTGCGAATTCTGAAGATAGTGTGTGTGCGAATTGTGTCGTGTGAATTCTGTGTGCGAATTCTGAAGTTTGTTTTGTATGCGAATTGTGTTGTACGAATTCTGGGTGTGCGAATTGTTTTTATTTTTGTTGTAGTGTGCGAATTCTATACTTGGTAAATTTTTAGAAATTTTATTTTCTGAAAATTCTTACCAAGATTTTTCTGTATTCTGATTTCTATTGAACTAACGATCATTTCAAGTTCTTATTCAAAACAGAGTAATTCAAGATGAGTCTTTCTGACAGTGATGATGAAAACATTTCAAAACTCAAAACAAAGATCAAAAATCTTGCTTCATCAGTTGGATACTATTCAAAGCGATCAAAAAGATATCATGATGAAAAGAAGGTACTGAGAGAAGAAGTCAGTGTCTTAAAGAAGATAAATGAAGATCTTCTGAAGGAGAAGTCTGGGTTGGATAAAGATAAAGAAAACAGTCTGGAAACTGAGAACATTGAGTTGAAAAGAAAGATTTCAGACTTAGAAGCTCAAATCGTCAAAATCCAGCAAACAGAGTTTGTCAAGAAGAATGAGGAGAAAGTTAAGATTTTAGAATGTGCTAATGCTGAGCTGATAAAGAAGATTTCTGAGTTAGAACTGCAAATTGCTAAAGAGATATCAGAATTTGATAAAGAAAAGAGAGGATTTGCTCATAAATTCTCCGATTTTTCAAGAAAGACTTTTGAGGAAAAGAAAGTTGTTGAGCTTAAATGTGCCAAACTTTCTCAACAAGTGACGGACTTTGAGAAAGTGATCATAATGGAAAGAGACAAATTTGCAAAAGAAAAGAAGGTCATTGAACAGAAAAACGTTGGAATCTTCAAAGAAATCTTGTCAGAGAAAAAATGCTGAGAATGACTTTGAAGAAGAAAGAAACATTTTTCAGGCAGAAATAAGAAAGCTTACTGACAAGCTATCTGAACTGTCTACAAGTACTTTGAAAGATCAGAAAACGAAGTCTGAATTCCAGATAGAGATTGACCTTCTCATCAAAGAAAATGACAGTTTATCTTCAAAGATAAAAGAGCTTCAAGAAATTATTTCTAAGGTGGTGGTGATTGAGCAGAAGACTCCAGAGTCATTTATCCACACACCTAGAGATGATTCAGCTGACTCTAAAAAGACAGCTGCAAGCTCACATCAAAGAACTGTTTCTTCAAAAAGGCCAGTTAATTCATATAATCAGATTCGTACTACTAACATTTTCTATGATCGAAATGTAGATGGTTCAGGTACATAAAGAAGAAGAAGAAGAAGAAGAAGAAATGGTTATGAAAAGCTGGTCTGGAAAGTGAAACCAGTTGATGATGAAAATAATGAAGAGAAGAAAGGTAAGAAATCATGTGTACATGCACCAAATGCCAAGAAGAACAGTGTGCGGAAAGGTAAACTTGAGTTTGTTTACTCGAGAAATCAATTAATCAGGTTAGCTCATAAAAAGAATTATTGTTCTTATTGTTGTACATATGATTTTGTTCATAAAACAAGTGATCATTACTGGTATGGTTCTTATTCTTTTACTCCTAATAGAACTGCAACTAACAAACATGGACCCAAAATACCAGTGGGTACCAAAGCCAAAAGATGAATCTGTGTCGTAGGCACATCAAGTCAAGGGGAGTAAGAGAACCAAGGCTTCTGAATACAACAATTCAGAACCCGGACTTCAATGTCAAAGAGTTTGACTTCTAAACACAATAGTTTAGGACTCGCTCTTCAATGATCAAAAGAGCTGATACTCCCGTGCTGATAAGAGATTGTACTCCGATACTTAAATGAGAAGTTCAACCTTCAAGGGGGAGTACATATTTTTTTTTACTGAAAATATGCATTTGCAAGATAAGATGATCTACATTTCAGGGAAGTTGTAGATTTCTATCATATGTTTTTCACTGACATATTTTATGATGCATAATTTCAGGGGGAGTATGGAATATGACTTCTGATTACATCTGATCAAAACTCGTACTTTCAAAGTTTTATTGCTTTATGTCATTTATTTTCAATAAATTTTGTGAATAACGCTTTATACTTTGACAGACTTGTGATTTTTGAAGAATTGAGAGAGAGCTTACATGATCATATCATATAAGACTTAGAGCTGACTTGATTAGATTTAAGACTGAGAAAAAGGTTTATTTCTAATCTTAATCTCATACATGTCTGAAAGACGGACAAATTCAGATATGAAAACATTTTCTTAAATGTTAAAACCACTTTTGATTCTTAAAACGATTTCATGAATATAGAAGTGTGATTTTTAAATGTTTTTATCTACATATGCTTTAATGTTTCATAAACCGTGTGTTTCCAAAGATAAATACTTGTGTATTATCTTTTCCATATACTTTCAAGTATTCACACACACCGGTTTAATTTTTTTTTGTTGAACATGTTATTACCATGTCTCAAATTGAAAAAAAAAAATCAATGGTGATACACCCCGCTTGATATTCAAATTTTGAGCGTTGATTTCATTTCAAAACATTTCTTTCAAGACTTGTCTGTAATTGTTCTTATAGACATTATCCATTATTCTTGACCAAAGCCTTGATCGATAAATCATTCTATTTGATCTTTTCATACAATGTCAGATTTTCAAACAAGTTTCTTGTATTTATTTCATTCATTCAATATACTTGTTTTGAATAATCTTCAATGTTTAAAAGTGCTCATATCTTCATGATTATCTCATTGAGCATACAAACATCTTACTTGTATATATGTGCTTTAACTGCCAAGTTAAACCATTTTTGAACAACATGTTCTTATAGGAATTACATGGGTTCATTGTGTGAGATTAACAGAACTTCTATGGATTCACGTTAACCAGTGTTTCCTACCCAAGAAGTTAATCCTAGAGTGATCGAAGAGTGTGAGGAGTCAATATATGAGTGTGGGTGTGATGAGGTAAAATGAAAAGAGAGTTTGGTTAGAAGTGAGCTCAATGTTAAAAAGAAAGAGGGTGAGAGATCAGAGTAAAAGAATATCAAACTTTGCACCAACTTTTTCTGAGCCGGGCAGCCACATTTCTGATTGTTTCATAATTCTTTGGTGAACGTCATTGAATCAGGCAACTAGCCCATCCCAACTCTTGATTTACAACCCCACCAGCTACTCATCTTTTTCTCAAAAAGAAGATGTTTCATATTTCAAGGGGACGCAACATATAATCTATCTGATTTTCATTTGGAAAATCTGGATATTGAAAAAGAAGGAAGTCTGCCCCACCTTCGCACTTCGATCATGTACATTTGAGTTTGTGTTATACTGTTGTTGTCTCAATGGTTTACACAATTTTAAGCCTATCAAAAGCAATCATCATGTGCTTAATTCTTTCAAACACAAGCACGTACACACAGGAAATTCGTTTTTCTGTCAAAACGTTCATAGAATAAACTTGTGTTATTCGATGATTGAATGGAAAACCTGGGGAGTGAATATCAAAAAGCTCATTTCCAATGTGTATTCGTTACACACAGTGACTTCGTGTTACTGACAGGCATTTTAACTGATTCATTTGTTGATTCAGGTGTTACACTCATAATTTATTTGAATTTGCAAAGATTCGGATGAATATCTTTTTGAATCGATAGATGGTCAGAGGCTCTTGTGGAAAAAGATCAGTGGTCAGATCAGATCAATGACATTTCTTGTGAAAGTTGTGATGATTTCAGTGCTACAATCATCAAAAAGGGGGAGAAGTTATTGGGCAAGAAATGTTGACTGAAGAAGAGTTTGAAACAGTTTTGGAGTTGATAAAGAAATGTTAGAGCTTAAAGAAGCAAACTGAAAGCAAGCTGGATTTTACTGAAATTTTCTTTGAAGACAATTTGCTGAAGCAAACTGAGTTGAATCTGAAGATAATTTCTTTCTGAAGTCTGAAAGAGGTTCTTATTACCTTGGGAAAGAATGTTAAAGCTGTTTGCAAAAGATGTTGTTCAAAGACTTTGGAAAGAATACATAATTGTTTTTGAAGATAAGGGGAGATTGTGCTTCAATGCTTATATTGCTAAAGATCAATCAAAGGGGAGATAATTTGTTTTTGTACTTAAAGGAGGAGATTGAGCTGCAAAATCTTTTTGAAGATGATCTTGATCCAAAGGGGGAGAATGTTAGAGCATATATTTTTTGGATACAAGATGATGAAGACTGAAGACTGAAGACTGAAAGTCTAGCAAGTCAAATCTCAAGTCAACTTTCAAGAATTAATGTCAAAGTCTCTTTGTAATAAAGTCAAAGTTAAAGTTTTGTAATTTTGTTTTTGTCTTGTTGTGTCCTTGTCTTAAATAGGGATATGGCTTGAGTTTGTCTTGTAAGCTTGTAGTAAGAACTATTATTGTACGCGGACTGAGATTCTAGAGAGAGATAGTGTCACAGAGAACCTTTGTACAAATTCTTCATTTTGAATTGAAACAATTTAATTGTCAGATTGATTAATTCCTATTATCTTTGTGTGAATTGCAATTAGAACTTGAATCTAGGGAATAATAACTTATGTGGGACTATATATGATACATTCATGGGATTATGTGACCTAAGTTTGGGATGTCTTTGGATCTTGGTCTCAACTATTTTAATAATGATACGTGAGTCATTTAATTAGATACCACCATTATGAGTTGGGTGGTATTGGATTACTATTGAGAGTGGATGGTTATTCCTTTTTGGAACATTGTATGGAAGAACTCTTCAAATAGGCACTAGGAGGGTTGAGTCTTGAGGTGCTATCCGCAAGGGTAGGCACTAAGAACCACTATACATGAGGTGCTACCTTGTAGGTAGTCACTAAGTGTATGAGCCTTGAGATGTTATTCTTAGGAATAGATACTAAGGTCAACCGACTCTTGAGGTGAAATTTGTTAGAGGTGCACTTGGACACCTTGTGTAAAAGTGTCACACGACAATATTATATGAGAGACATACTGTTGTGTTCCCGCCGCCCTCAATGGATTTGGGTCTCCCATGTTGTTTCCAAAAGATGGGTATTCGTGGACTTGTGACCAATATTTAACCTTTCCCTTAACTTATAAATTATCATTATATCCTTGTTAATGATCTTTTATGTTGTTCAAACTCACTAGGATTTTTGGCCTAACACTTGTTTTATTGTCGGCATGTATCTCAGTTTCTTGTAGCGGGGTTACTGAGGAAGTTTGACCGGCCGTTTTAGAGAATTTTTTGAAGTATTTTGACGCCAAGTATGATTTATTTTTGGTGGGTTGGGTGACACCTGAATTAATCTATTCCTTATGAGGTATTAGATTAGGAGGTTGTTCACCTCAAACCCATTTGATTACACATGTAATATAACTGATGTATATTGTTTCATATTTTGGATGAAGCTTGTATCTTGATATTAAATATCAAATTCCTTGCTTCTGTTTTGGAATTTTATTACCCTATTTTTAGGGTGTTACATAGTATGGATGGGAACTACATTATATATATCTAAATAAATGTACATATATGTGTCCCAAATGCAAGTGTTAACAATGATTCAATTCACAAATCTCACAAATTGTATTGATCTTGAATGTACAATTACAAGCTTTCTCTCACTATAATATTTCTCTCTCTAAAAGCTCTCTCAAAGATATGCATTATGATCTCCCCAATATGTTCTACACAATATTACAAGGAAGCGAAGCTATTTACACCTACTAGTTTTACAAGGAAACTAAACTAACTAATGCAAGCATTGACTTTAACTTTCTTCGTAAAGCATGTTGACTTTGACTTTTACACAAGAGGCTTTGACTTGAGAATTTGTCTTCAATCTTGATGATCTTGAATACAACAAATATTGCACTAACAATCACCCCCTTTGGATTCAAGATTATTCTTCAAATGAAATTTAGCTTTAACGAACATTCTCCCCTTTTAGCTTTGTCAATCATTATCCCTCTTTGGAATCAAAAATTAATCTTTAACAATCTCCCTGAACTCTTTTAACAATCTTTCTTATCTTTCAAAAACATTCTCCCTCTTTGTAGGCATAAAATATCTTCAGCAAAGAAATTATCTTCAGCTTTTGTCCACTTTTCTTTTTCAAACAATCTTCAAACAAAGTTAATGTAATTTTCAATAAACTTTCAGAATTCTTTGAATCAACATATTATGAATTGTCTTTCTTTCTCTGAAACTGTCTTTTCTTTCTCTATTTTCTCTCAGAAATTGTTTTTTCATTCTCTATTTCTTCCCCCATATTTCATTACTTGAAATCTTCTCCCATTTACATTCATCAATTCCTAATACTTATCCCCGTATCATCCAAGTTTAACCTTCACAATCTGTCATTTCTTGATCACTTCTCCATTTAACTTCTTGATATTTCATAAATTGCTTTTCATTCTTTATTTTCTCCCCCTTTTTGATGATTGCGAGCCTCAGCAACATCAAAACTTTGCAAGAAAAATCATTATGTCTTTCCTTCTGACAAATCACCATCTGATCTTTCCCACTGATTTATGAACCATCCGTCAACTTAAAATGATTCCGAAACTTTTCAAATTCAGAATTGAGTGGTAACCTTA
Source organism: Arctium minus (assembly GCA_954870635.1). Classification (NCBI taxonomy): domain Eukaryota; kingdom Viridiplantae; phylum Streptophyta; class Magnoliopsida; order Asterales; family Asteraceae; genus Arctium; species Arctium minus. The sequence continues at coordinate 55,103,372 of OX941093.1, forward strand.
AATCAACAAATGAACCTGTTAAAATGTCTTTAAGTACAACAAATGTACTGTACAAGGAGTTTTAGTGATGTTCACTCCCCAGGGCTTCCATCCAATCATCGAAAAACACAAGGTAATTCTATGAATGTTCCGATAGAAAAACATATTTTCTGTGTGTATATGCTTGTGTTATGAAAGAAAAACATATATGTTTTATCAGGCTCAAAGTGTGTAAACGGTTGAGACACAACAAGTTTTCCACGGGCTCAATGTGCAACATCGAAGTGCGAATGTAGGGCGAACTTCTTTTTTTTCAATATCCAAATCTTCCAAGTGAAGATCAGATAGATTATATGTTTCGTCCCAATAAAAATTGAAACATTTCCTTGTTAAGAAATAAATGAGTAGCTGGTGGGGTTAAAGCAAGAGTTGGTACGGGCTCACTACCTGTTTCAATGATGTTCACGAAAGAAATGTGAAACAACAGTAATGTGGATGCCCGACTCAGAATGTGGTTGGCGCAGAGTTCTCATATTCTTTTAACTTTGTTCTCACATCCTCTTTCTTTTTATCATTATGCTCACTTCTAACCAAACTCACTTTTCCATTTTACCGCTCTGCTCAATGAGAAAAACTCAAACCTTTGAGTTATCTCCCCTACTCTTTGATGTATGACCCCTTGCCCCTCAATCACTCAGAAATAACTTCTTGGGTAGGAAAAACTAGTTAACGTGAATCCATAGAAGTTCTTTATGTTCTCACACATTGTCCCATGAAATTTGTCCTAAAAGAATATTGTTGTTCAACAGTTTAACTTGAGCAATGAAGAATCTCATAATATGAATTACACTTTCAGTGAATGACTGAATGTATGCTCCACAAAAATATCATGATTATTTGATCATTTGGAACTTTGAAGATTTCACACAATAAGGATATTAAATGAATAAAACGAATTCGAAAGACTTGTTTGAGAATCTGACAATGTATCGAAAAGATCAAATATGAATGAAAAATATGAAAGCTTAGGTCATGAAAGAATTGGAATTTGTCTATATGAACAAATATAAACAATCGTGAAAGAATCGCTTATGTTTGAATGAATGTGACGCTCAACAAACATTGAAATTCAAACGGGGTGTATTACCATCAAAAAATTGTTTCAATTTGAGACATGGTAATAACAAAATAACAAGAAATACTAAACTAGTGTGTATGAATACTTGACAGTATATGGAAAAGATAATACACAAGTATTTATCTTTGGAAACACACGGTCAGTAAATAATTGAAGCTTATGTATGAAAACATTTAAAATCACACTTCTAAATTCATGAAATTTTTTTGAGAATAAGAAATGTGGTTTGAACATTTAGAAACATGTTTTCATACTTAAAAGATGTCCTTCTTTTAAGTATTCTGAGTTTGAGATTAGAAAATACTTACAAGCAGTACAAACCTCAGAACTCCTCCTCAAATTTTGATTAACTGACCAAAATCTTGTAAGTTCCCCCTCAAGATTTGTAAAAAGTCAAAAAGTCGTCAAAATATCAAAGTCTTAGTCAAAGAAAAACAATGAAAAGCGAGTCCTGATCTTAATTGACAAGAAGTCAATATTTCACTAAAGATTGAGTTCTAAACTGATATATCTAGAAGTCATTTACTCTTACTCCCCCTGAAAATTTGCATATTAAAAATTTGTCAATATGAAAAATATGCTTTAGTCCCCCTTGAAAATTGATCATCTAATCTTGTTACTTACTCCTCATGAAATCAGTAGCAACCCTTCAGTGTAGATATCTTTCAGAATGAAAAATAAAGACATGAATAAAAACTGTAAACCAAACTATACTGCGTAAATACGGATTATGTAAAGATCATGTTTTAAGATTCAGCATGACTAATTTTGAAATCAGAAAATTAAATCTATTTTCATCTAATGGCTTAGTGAAAAGACAACAAGCTGACAATCCGTATTTACAAAGTACAATTCAATCGTACCTTTTTCAACATCGTCTTTTATAAAATGATATCTCACGTCTTTATGCTTTGTTTTGGTATGCTGAACAAGATTCATGGATATAGCAATTGTGCTCTTCGAATCACAGTAGATCGGGATCTTGTTATATTGGAATCCATAATCTTGTAACTGCGTCCGCATCCACAACACTTGAGAACAGCAATTGGTAGCAGCTACGTATTCTGCTTCCACTGTTGAAGTTGATACGCAAAGTTGTTTCTTCGATACCCAACTTATGAGTTTGTCTCCCAAGAATTGAATATGACATAGCGTACTCTTCATGTCTAACATACAATCAGCATGATCTGCATCTGAATATGCCGTCAGTTCAAATCTTGTATCTTTAGGATACCATAAACCAAGATCTGTGGGTTCCCTTTAGATATCTAAAAATTCTCCGATACCAATTGTGCGTCCCAAATATTGATGATCTTGAATACAAAAAATATTGCACTAACAACATATTTACATGTACGCATTTTTGATCAAATTTAAACAAAAATTATATAATTTAATCTAGTTAATTATATTTAAATACAAAATTTAATTAATTTAATTTAATTTAATTTTAAATAAAAAATAAAAAGAATAATTAAATTTATTGGCTGATTATCGACGGAATTTATTTTATTAAATTAAATTCCGTCGGTAATTCGTTTGTAAAGTTAATCAATAATTTTTATTTTTTTAAGTTGTTTAAATTTACTGACAGATTACTGACATAATTTATTTAAATAAATGTTAAATTAAATTTCGTCTGATAATCCGTCGATAAATTTAATAAAGAACTTGTATTCTTTTTAAATTGATTAAATTTACTAATAGAATTTACTTATTTAAAAAATAAAATTCATTTGGTAATCCACCAGTAAATTTAATTCCGAATTTTTTTCCAATTGATTAAAATTAACGAAGGATTACTGATGGAATTTTTTATCTAATTATATATAATTCTTCGATAATTTTAATCAATTTTTTTTAAATTGATTAAATTTAACGGCGGATTACGGATATAATTTATTTAATTAAATATTAAATTAAATTTTGTTGGTAATTTTATCTGTTTAAAATTTTAATTTTTTTGGTATTTTCTGATGGATTACCAATGGGAGTCAATGGACCTGTTTTAAAGTCAACTTTGATCAATCCGCCGGTGATTGGCCGGTGGAATATTCCTTCGATGCACTACAAAAAAAATGACTTTCGTCGACGGAAAAATCCGTCGGTGAAAGTCGGATTCGTCGGTAACCTCTGTCGGATTGAATATCGTCGGCGATGGTATCACCGACGGATCCGTCAATAATATCCGGATCTTTCGATAATTCATTGATAATTACGGACGGATTTCGAACATCGGCAACATTTCGTGGGATTTGCTCATTTTTCTAGTAGTGATGACGGTCTGTTTTTTGGTAATGATTGTTTCATTTATTCTTTCTTAATTAGTTGGTTTAGAATTGGTATTTCAGTTTTCGTAGTTATAGTTTAATTCCTAGCTATTTTAGCCTATAGATAGGACTTTTGTAAACTTTAGAAATCAATCTTTAATATCCTTTAATGAATTAATTTTAGCATTGAGTTTCTCTCTCAATTTGAGGTTCATCCCATTTTCCGTCCTGGTCCAATAATCTTAAATGATATATTTTGTTGTCTTCTAAAGTAGCTACGGAATATATATTAAGTGACAAATAAGCATATCGGGAGACCATGCTCATCTTAGATGTCACTTGAGACCTATCATCACGTGGCACGAAAAAGAGGCAATAAATGTGATTTTTTTTGTTGGTTTGCCTTAAAAAAATCAATTGGTCAAGAATTTCAAAAGGCAATCATCATGTTTATATATATTTTGTTTAGATTTACCATCTTTCCTTAAATAAATTATATAATATTTAACTAGTATTTACCCTATCACCAAGGATGAATTTTCTTTTGTTTTCTTCTTACGTTATGTTGGTGACTCAATAAAGATGGTATTTATCAAGTCTTTTAAATCAAATAAGTATATGTTTTAGAGTTGCCATTAACATAAATATACGTTCTTTGTTTTAAATTATCTTTAACATAAATATATGAAGCTTCAATTTCCTTTTTACATTTGCAAAGAACAATCACACAATGTTTAGCATTATTGTAAGTATTGGGTGAAGTTGACATTAATTTATCTTGTGATGTTTGATGTAGAAAATATCTAGTCTCTTGAAGATTGTGATTGTGAGTTCAGACTCAAAATTCACATTCATTTCCTTTGTGTATTTAAAAATCTCAATAACACAAATCGTCAATATATATATATATATATATATATATATATATATATATATATATTAAAGGAAGAACCAAGGGATAATGAGGTGGCATAATGAGATTTAAGGATTCATCAAATCTTGAAATATAATGTGTCTTGGTTTGGTGGGGCATGTGGCCCCAACGAAGAAAGAGAAGATAAAGGCCTACCTCAATGGCCTACCGGCGGACATGTTGTCCATGGTCCACAACTCCAAGGCTTCCAATCTTCGCGAGACGATTGAGGAAGCTCAATTCATGGAAGAAGTCTTTGCGAGAAGCAAGGCGGAGAAAACAGTAGTGGTTGGGGACAAGAGAAAATGAGAGAGCAATTCTGCACCTCCTAGGATGAATCAACCTTTTGTTGGGAATAAGAGTTTCAACAACCGACAGGAGGCACGATGGTGCCAAAGATGTAAGAGCAAGCATTACGGAAACTGTAATTCTAGTTCCATTTCTTGTGCCAAGTGTGGTAAGACCGGTCATCCGGTTAAATATTGTCCGATCAAGGGAATTGTTTGCTTCGAGTGCAAGATGTCGGGGCATTTTCGAAAAGATTGCCCCAAAGTGGAAGACGGGGAGTGTCCCGGAGAAGAAAGAGAACCCTCCCAGAGTTCCTGGTCGAGCTTTCCAGATGACGGCCGACGAGGCCAAGGCATCCGTCGATGTGGTATCGGGTACGTTTCTCCTAAACTCCATACCTGCTCGTGTACTATTTGATTCGGGTGCCAGCTTCTCTTTCATATATGATTCGTTTCGTGAAAAACTTTCCATGCCTACTAATAGACTAGAGGATGCTTTAGTGGTAGAGATAGCTAATGGTAGTCAAGTGTTAATCCGTGACGTCTTGAAAGATTGTACCCTTGGTATCGGAGGGAAGGAGTTCTCGATCAACTTGATGTCAATGGTCATTGGTAGATTTGACGTGGTGGTCGGCATGGATTGGTTGGCGGACAATCATGCCGAAATATTATGCTCCAAGAAACTAATCTGACTCCCTATATCGGATGGTGACATGGTGGTAGTTTATGGCGAGAGAAGGAAAGGTGATGTGGCGGTTATCACCATGGCTAAAGCGCGAAGGTGTTTGGTGAAAGGGTGTTTGTCCTTTCTAGCTTATGTGTTAGACGTAAAGCTCGAGAAGAAGAAACTCGAGGACGTGAAGGTGGTACGCGAATTTCCCGATGTCTTTCCGGACGATTTGTTCGTTTTGCCACCCGAATGTCAAGTGGAGTTCCCGATTGATCTCATACCGGGGGCGGCTCCAATTGCAAGAGCTCCTTACCGGTTAGCGCCATCGGAGATGCAAGAGATGATGGCTCAACTCCAAGAGCTCTTAGAAAATGGATTTATAAGACCGATCTCGTCGCCTTGGGGAGCTCCAGTCTTTTTTGTCAAGAAGAAAGATGGTACGATGAGAATGTGCATCGACTATCGTAAGTTGAATAAAGCTACGGTGAAGAACAAGTATCCACTCCCGAGGATCGATGACTTGTTCGACCAACTCCAAGGAGCAGGTTGATTCTCGAAGATCGATTTGCGTTCGGGGTATCACCAAGTGAAGGTGAGAGGGGAAGACGTTCCGAAGACGGCTTTTAGAACGCGTTACGGCCATTATGAATTCCTGGTGATGCCGTTTGGTCTAACAAACGCACCGGCGGTGTTTATGGATTTGATGAATAGAGTGTGTCGACCATTCCTCGACAAGTCGGTCATTGTGTTCATTGATGACATACTCGTGTACTCCAAGAGTGAGACAGAACACGAGCAACACCTACGTGAAGTTTTAGAAGTGTTGAGAAAAGAGAGATTGTATGCCAAATTCTCTAAGTGCGACTTTTGGCATAAAGAGGTTCAATTCTTGGGTCACGTGGTCACTCGAGACGGAGTGAAAGTGGACCCCTCCAAGATTGAAGCAATGATGAACTGGGAACCTCCAAAGAGTCCGTCAGAAATCCGAAGTTTCTTGGGTTTGGCGGGCTACTATCGTAGATTCATACAAGACTTCTCCAAGATCGCTTCTTCCTTGACGGCTTTGACTAGGAAGAATGTGAAGTTTGTTTGGACCGAAACGCAAGAGAAGGCGTTCCGGACTTTGAAAAAGAAGTTGTGTGAAGCTCCAATCTTCTCGCTACCCGAAGGGTCGGAAGACTTCGTGGTTTATAGCGACGCTTCGAAGATGGGATTGGGTTGTGTGTTGATGCAACGAGGCAAGGTAATCGCTTACGCATCGAGACAACTCAAGACTCACGAAAAGAATTACCCTACCCATGATCTGGAGTTGGCAGCGGTGGTGTTCGCTTTGAAGCTTTGGCGACACTACCTCTATGGCACAAAGTGTACTCTATACACCGATCATAAGAGTTTGAAGTGCTTCTTTGATCAGAAAGAGTTGAATATGAGACAAAGGCGGTGGCTTGAGTTACTCAAGGACTATGATTGTGAGTTGTTTTACCATCCCGGTAAGGCAAACGTAGTGGCCGATGCTTTGAGTCGGAAGGACTATAGCGAGAGAATCTCACTCGTGTCGAGTCTCATTGAAAAGATCAAAACATCTCAAGGGGAAGCATTGTTGGAAGAGAATCTCAAGGATGAAGTCATGACAAAACAACATTTGCTCTTAACGGAAGATATCCGTGGGGTGAAGTTGTTCAATGGTCGTGTGTGGGTGCCCAAGGTTGGGGGAAATCGGGAACTTCTCCTTGAGGATGCACACAAGTCCAAATATTCCATTCATCCGGGTAGTACAAAGATGTACCGGGACTTGAAGCTACATTATTGGTGGCCGGTGATGAAGCTTGACGTGGCACGGTATGTAGAGAGTTGTGTGACATGTTTGCAAGTGAAGGTCGAGCATCAGCGACCGTACGGGAGTCTTCAATCCTTGGAGATCCCCGAGTGGAAATGGGAACATATTACCATGGAATTTATGACTAAGTTACCGAAGACCCTTCGAGGTCACGATACCATTTGGGTAATAGTTGATCGGTTGACCAAGAGTGCTCATTTCTTGGCCATGCGTGAGACACTACCGACGGACAAGTTAGCGAAGCTTTACATCGATGAGGTGGTTTCGAGGCGTGGAGTGCCTTTGTCTATTGTTTCGGATCGTGACAGTCGGTTCACTTCCAACTTTTGGGATGGTTTGCATAAGGAGCTTGGTACACGCGTGAAGTTGAGTACGTCCTACCATCCTCAAACCGACGGTCAAAGCGAAAGAACGATCCAAACGTTAGAAGACATGCTAAGGTCTTGCGTTATCGACTTCGGGGGTAGTTGGGACTCTCACCTACCTTTGGTGGAGTTTGCTAATAACAATAGTTACCACTCGAGTATCGGAATGGCTCCGTTCGAAGCCTTGTACGGGCGGAAGTGTAGAACTCCCGTATGCTGGCTTGAGGCGGGAGAGAAACAATTTACCGGACCGAAAATCGTGCAAGAGACGGCCGATAAGGTCAAAGGCGTTCGGGAAGGATTGAAGGCGGCCCAAGATCGGCAAAAGAGCTATGCCGACAAGAAGAAGCGGCCGATGGAATTCCATGTGGGCGATCGTGTGATATTGAAAGTGTCGCCATGGAAGGGCATTATCCGGTTCGGAAAGCGTGGGAAGTTGAGTCCCCATTTCCTTGGACCGTTTAAGGTGCTTAAGAGTGTGGGCTTACAGGCTTATCAGTTGGAACTCCCTCCAGAAATGAACGGGATCCACAACACTTTCCATATTTGTTATCTTCGGAAATGTTTGGCAGAAGAGAAAAATGTTGTCTCTATTTCTGAGATTAGAGTGGACGAGAGTAACCGTTGTGTGGAAGAACCCGAAGCTATTCTGGAAAAAAGTCAAATAATCTTTGCCACAAGGAAGTCACTATGGTCAAAGTGCAGTGGAAGCACCACCGTGGCGCCAACGTGACGTTGGAAGCCGAGGAGGATATGAAGCAGAGATATCCTCATCTGTTCGTGTAGTTGAGATTTCGAGGACGAAATCATTTCTAAGAAGGGGAGGATTGTAACACCTTGAACTTTCAATCTTATGAAAAACCCCTCGTATCTCTCTATACTCTTATGTTGAGGATTAGGGTTTCTTTGAGAGAAGTCGATGAAGAACAAGAAAGAAAGAAAGAAAAGGGCATATATTCGTTGGTCTGCAAGGGGCACGGCCCGTGCACCATTCTTCAATAATATGGCACGGGTCGTGCCTAGTCACAGAAACATTGGCACGGGTCGTGCCCTTTTCTTCACAAAAATAGCACGAGTCGTGCTTGGCATCAGAAGAAACAGCACGGGTTAAATGAGATTTTCCCCCAAATTTCATTTACTTCTCATTTCTATCTCCCAATTAATCTCTCTCAAAACCCTCCCTCTTCATTAACTTCATCTTAGGGTTTGGTCCAACCACCATTCATTCCATTGATTGCTAGAGTTAAGAGCATCATCCAAGGTTTCGGTTTGGAAGCTTCATCACCATCTCCATCTTCATCTTCTCCAAGGGGTCAAGATCTAGGTTTTTGGGTTTTCTTCAAAACCCACTTTGTGAGTTCATACTTCTCTTTTACTAAACCTTATACACATCAAAATGCATCTTTTAACTTCTAAACATCTCCTTGCTTAACATTTTCATTGTTGATGAATTTTTGACCTAACTTGGTATTTTGGGAGATTTTAGGGTTTCTTACCATTTTGTAAAATAAAGGTATAACCCACGACTTGGAACCCCATATATGAATGTTTTCTCATTTTGTTGAGTACATGTTAAATATATGGCATCTTAACCAAGTTTATGTTTTATGCATATTATTTTGGTGGAAAAAGGGTCACTTTGTGGAAAAGAAACAAATGGTTTAAATCATAAAGAAATCCATGTTACAACAAAATTGTCTCTACTATGGAAAGGTTTATTTGGTAAAGGAACATTTTGGGAAATGAGATGATAGCCTTATGTTTTATATATGTGTTTTTTATTTCTTATCAGCAGTTAACCATATGTTTTATATATGGGAACTAAATGGCAATATGAACTATATGTTTGATTATAGTTGGTCACAAGTGTATTGTGACGAGTCTAGACTATTACTAATGGATCCATAGGTATTTAGTTGACTTATTAATTGGGGGTAACTCCCGTATGTAGCTAGTTGAGACATTGGACCCTAGAGGGCAACTTGGTACGGTTATGTGGGACCGGTTACTAGTCGTGGGTCGTAAATGTAAATCCTAGTGAATTAGTATGACTAGGATCATTGGGTGCCATCCCCCCCACATCTTTATTCGAGTCGGCGTGTTCGCGGCCTTGATCCTAGTATGGTGAGCTTAAAACTCTGAAAGTGGCTTACTTTGTGTTTCGCCACAATCCTTGGAATTCAGGCTTACACCCGTCATCGCAAGATGAAGTCTGGACCGGAAGGTCACTATGTGTTTACCAAACCATTTACAAGGATGTTGATGAAAACAATTTATTTATATTGCATCTAATTTTTTTACTGTCTTTCATATAAACTGTATGTTCTCACAAGGCTTTAAGCCTAACACTTTTTCTCAAATAATGTGTATAACAGGTTCCCTTAGCGGCGGGCCGTCAAGGGGTTGAGAGAAGAGCGTGGTCTCTTGAGGGCATTTTTGAATGATAGAACTTTTGGAAACTTTAGCATTGAAACAATTATTCATTTTTGGTATTGGGTTGACAACCGATGTAATCTAGCTAGATATAGTTTAGATTAGTTTGTTGTCGTTTCCCTATACATTATTACAAGTTTTTGTAAATGCTTACGCTTTACCCTTAATGGGTGATTTGCCCTATTTATAAATGTTATATTGCCGAATTTTCAATTTTTAAAATTACCCAAAATTCTAGGGTATTACACAACAAAATTGGTATTTTAGGATGTATTAATTAATAGAGTAATTAAGTAGTGGGATTTTAAGTTTATATATATATATATATATGAACAAGAACTATTTTGACTTATCGCAATGCAATAAATTGTTTTGGACGAAGTTAGATAAGTTCTATCGACTAATTGAACAACTTAACACGACACAAAAAGTAAATCTCCCTGCTAACATTTTTATAGGATACTTTTAAAAAGTATCCTATTAACCTTTCATATTTATGACACTTTTCAAAAATTTCATGTAAAAACGGCTAACAGAATGATATACTTTTTCTGTTTCTGTTTCTGGTACAATTGAATCCTTCTTAAAAGATTTGGTTAGAAGCCTCTGATCATACACCCAAAACATTTACTTTGAATAGATGTACAATGAAAAAAAATTCAAGGGTGAGCTTTCACTCTAATTTCCCACCCAGTTTTTGATGCGATCTTTTTTAAATCTCAAAGAAAGGAAAGTTGGAGTATAATAAGTTTTTTTTGAAGATTACCTCTCCCTTCTCCATTATTCTCGATTATTCTAATCTGACAATACTTTCGTAGATAGAACTTGTTAATTGTATGTAAATATATAGCCATATCTAATTAATTTGGAAAAGTAGGGACTACTTGAATTTGGTATATTCAGCACCTATGTTCCGGGGAATGAGACTCCAACTTGGTGCAGCAGTAAGAGCAGGGTACACTCGATCTCTTTGGTACTGCCTTCAGATCCCAAGAACAACCTGCAATGTTTCAACATCTGCCTTACTTATGGAAAAAGCAAAGCTAAAAAGTTTCGAAATTGGAGTAACGAAGATTGGTGTACATTTTACATCAAGATCCATAACAAGACCAAGGAGCTGAAATGGGTATACAACCTAACAAAAAGTTGAGCATCCCCACCCCCCCAACCCTGTGTTTCCCAAAATTACCCGTAAAAATGACACAAATACATAAGAAAAACGAATTACCTGAATAACACTATGAGCAGCAAACCTCGATCTACTGTCGTGAAAACTGACGTCTACTTTTTCCAACGATACACGAGAAAGACCAGTCACTGGTTCCACTGCACACGCAAAAATAGGCAACAGATGGCATTAAAATCTCAAAATAAAGTGACGTTAGGCGTGAACTTACATCTGTCTCACGACACATAAAGGTTGTTACCTAGAAGACCCCCAACTTGTATCTAGTAGCAAAGAGAGAATTATGAAACGTAATTTCCAACCATGTGCTTCATCCAACAGCTCCACTATTTGATCAGGAGGCACAAACCTTAAAACCCCGTTGTGTTGGGGCTTTAAAGCGGATCTTTAAACTATGTGATCATGATAGAGATGGTGCTCTAAGTGACGTAGATTTGAATGATTTCCAGGTACTTCTGTTTGTTATATCTAACAAAATAAGAACTGGATGCAATATATTGTGAACAAACTTCAAGATGCTATAAAAAAGTACTTAGATTGGATACTTCCATTGTAGTAAAATAAGAACTGGATAAAATATATTATGAACAAACTTCTGTTTGTTATGACGTAGGGCTTTAGTCTTGGTGTAGTAAAATAAGAACTGGATGAGATAAGTTAAAAGCTATTTCTTACATTGTAGTCATGAGCATTTACATAATTCCATATAGTATTTAGATTGGATAATTGACTAGTCTTGGTTTGGTTGTTAGAGAGTTTGATGGTTGAGATGATAGAAGCAATCATAAATTTCCCAAAAGCAATTAACTTGATAAGAAAAAATAAATATATAACTCAAGAACAAAAGAGAACTCTACTTTATGTATTCATAACCAAACAGAGGCCAACCACGAAATCAAACCTTATACTTAAATGAGAAAAATAATTACACATAACCGATGCAATATATTGTGAACAAACTTCAAGATGCTATAAAAAAAAGTACTATCAATCACCGATTAAGCCAAAAGCAAATGAAAGTTTCCAAACCCAGCCGCAAAAAAGGTTAATGCATCATTTATTTATTGAACTACAAAAGAAAAAAAAACCTGTGGAATTGTTGCCCTCCGTCCCTTATCGAACTGTTACTGCTCAGAAAATCATTTGTTTCTGCTGCTGTTGCTTCAAAACGAACCCCCAAATGCAACATGTTTACTCTTTGGTTTGGTTAAAGAAATAATGCAATAAAATAGCCCCAATCGAGTCCCAAGATCATTGCTTTTTCTGCTGTCAAAACAACCCCTGTTTGTGCTTTTTTTGCTGTTGTAAAACAACCCATGTTCGTGCCTTATTTTCTGCTGTAAAATAGCATTTGTGTTTCTGCATCTGACTAAGTGCAATAAACCCATCTGACTTGCAATACCTAGTTGAAATAGTCTTGAGTTAAATAAAAACACACTAACCTTTACCTCTTAGCATCTTTAATTTGCATATGATACCGCCTTCACTTTTGAATCCAAATTAGCCGAGGGAACATGATCTTGAGTAGATATCATAGAGCTAAAACTAAAACATTGCAAACTAATCTCACATTCTAAAATGAGCCTAGGTAAAGACTATTCTATGTTAAAGGCCAATCAACACACTTAATTAAACTCAAAAGAACCTCCAACCATCACAATCTTAAAGCTATTCCAACTCCAAGGAAATAAACATGCTAGTGGGATGTTCTAGATTTACAAACCTTAATATTTAAATAGTTACCCTCACAGTTTTAACCCAATCATGTGCATCCTTTCTTGCACCCTCTTCAAGTTGTTAATGATGAATCCTAGCCCTCTTTTAGCCCTGTCTCACAGCATGGATCAACAAAAAATAATTAAAATGTCAATACGAAGCAAGAAGCCTAGGAAAACTCAAGACATTCTGGAAATTTTTGCCACTGGGATGTCATATTTGGATATAGTGACCTACAACAAGAACGACCGTTGGCTATAAACAAGTTCAAAAGTCAAGTAGTTATTCATTCTGAATGCTTGAAGTATTGTAACAAACCTTTTTACAAGATCCAAGAATTTCCAACTCCACATTGTCAAGGTTCATACCAAGTTCTTCCGTTATAAGCTGCAGGTCAGATGAAAAGCTCAGGATAAAGATCTATCGGAGTCAGGCAACACATAGTCTGGTCATAATATCGTGTTACATGTAGGAAACATCATAAACCCACCTGGCCTCCAGTGAGAGTGGCGAGATCTTCCAAATTTGCCTGGCACAAACCTATTCAGAGAACCGTCAGTTGCACACACTAAGAACAAAGGTTGTTCAGTATTTTGACATTTCTAGAAATAATGAAGACCTTTATGCCAGCACGAAGCTTGTTAAGAATTAAGGTAGCCAATGCATCGCTTTCCACGTCTTTAGCAACAATTAGAAGGGGCCTTTGTTTCTGGATGATAATTAAAATACATCAGCCATATAGGTGCACGATATATATAACTAAATTCAAAATGGAACAACGAACTTAAGCATATCTAGGGACTCTACCTTCAATGCCAACTCTAGCACTTTGATCACAGAATTAATGTTTGATATCTTCATCTCATGGATTAGAACAAGAGGGTCCTCTAGTTCCTGTTAAACGTCAATAAGTTGGCAATTTTCAACAAGCGTCCATACTTAGATAGATATACAGTTAAGAGTTAAATACGAATTTGGTCCCTATGGTTTACAAATATTAACGACTAAGGTCCCTCAAATAAATATTTAACGAATAACATCCCTCTACTTTCCATTTTATAACACGTAGGGTCCCTCTTAGTAACACTGTTAAATAACGTGTATTTAAGTGGGGGTAAATTTGTCCATTCATCTATTCTAGGTTTGGTAACATATTTGGTCCCTCCTAAAATTCAGGGATTAAAAAAAACCCTTTTATAGTTTGTAACATATTTGGTCCCTCTATGAATTTAAATAAGAAGTTAAATGCAAAATTGATCCCTATGGTTTACAAAAACTAACAAGTAACATCCCTTAAAAATTAAATTTCATTAATCTCCAAACCTGCACTAGCATTTTTTGGACACAAGTCACAACTACTGTTTGGTTAACTTAAAAAACTGATTAATAAAGACAAAATAAATAAAACCATGCACATATACAAGGCCATAACTCAGGCACATGCAAAGGACGGGAACCTTAACTTGTGAAGTTTGATTTTCTTTTGTTCAAAGCTTGGTGTAATTATCCCTTCTTAACTTTTTTGTAGCTAATTACTGCTATTTTGGCATTATTTTTTGTAGCAGCTTTAGGTTTTGTAGCTGCTGATTTGGGGTCATTTTTGTAGTAGCTTTTAATTTAGAGAACATATGATGAAGTCACCACTTGGTTGTCATCATCCAACGTCTTCTGTTATGTTGACCAAATATTTATAATTTATGGTGTGATACTTTTTATTTAGTTGGTTTTTATTAACCGTCTTCTTTTAAGTTAACCAAGTAGTGGTTGTGACTTGTGAGTTTAAGACTTGTCTTCATGCTTCTATCCAAAAAATGCTAGTGCTACTGTTAGGTTTAGAGATTAATGAAATTTAATTTTTAAAGGATGTTACTTGTTATTTTTTGCAAACCATAGGGATCAAATTTGCATTTAATTTCTTATTTAAATTCATAGAGGGACCAAATATGTTACCAAACCTAGAATAGATGAATGGACAAATTTACCCCACTTAAATACACGTTATTAAACAGTGTTACTAAGAGGGACCCTACGTGTTATAAAATGGAAAGTAGAGGGACGTTATTCGTTAAATATTTCTTTGAGGGACCTTAGTCGTTAATATTTGTAAAGCACATGGACCAAATTTGTATTTAACTCTACAGTTAATAATCACGGGGACTTACACATTTCTGATTCTGGTTACTAGAACCATGGAACCAGAAACACACTATTACATCCATACATCACAAATGAACACAAAATCACAACTACCTCTCAATCTCATAAACCTAAATTTCACAAGAGAATCTTCATATCCGTATATACTAGTCAACAGTCTCTAACAAACATAAAAAATTACGATAGAAGAGGCAAACAATCTGGAAAAGAAAAAAAACTGATAATTGAAAGCACGACATATACCAAAATAAATCAAATTTCCTACAGAGATAATCTGACATACCTAGATGATGATGACGAAGTTCATGGCGGTGAACCACAGTCGAATTAGGCGAAATTCCATCTGTTAACAACCCTGTTACCATCCATCAGCTTATATTGTTCACACCTAAGACGTTTGCAAACATCAAAGAACATAAAACTTTCAATCTTCAAACACAAAACCAAGACAAGAAGAAAAATACTCACGGATCTTAAACAAGTAATCGACAGGACGATGAGCGACTAACGATGAATCCTCAAGCCCTAAATCGAAAAGATGAAGACAAATTGAACTCGAAATCGAAGATGAAAATCTAGAGGAATCAAAGAGATCATGTAATCGTAGAAGTCTGGCTCCCTAATTCAAAGAGAAATCGACGGGAAATTGTAGAAATCGTAGAATGCATAGAACTCTCTGTTGATATCAAACGCTATTTTCATTATATAATTTTGATTTATTGAAAATAAAAACCCATTAGACACGCTTTTAAGAATTAAACAAACGTAACTAAAACATATTATTTAACCTAAAAAAAAATAAAAATAATTTATTCTTTAGAGACAGTTTTAGAAGCGTTTCTAAAACTTCTGATTCTACTTTTAGAGACATTTTATGTAAAAAAACGTCTCTAAAACCTTTTGGGACGATTTTCAGAGCGTATTATTTTGTTTAAAATCCATCTCTAAAAGTCATCATACCTTTTGTTACACTTTTCACTTTTGTCATGAAATTCCTTCCCTAAAGATCACCTTTAGATACACATTTAAATCCTTCTCTAAAACCTCTTATCCTTGTAGTGTTTTAAGTTGGTATTTTGAAAAAAAAAATTAATAATTATATTATAATGTTTTTTATTTTATACACATTTAAAAAATATTTGATTAAATGAAATATCCGAAAATGATAACTTTTTTATTAATAGACAAAGATAAATTTCGATTTTTATCCTACATAAATAACAAAAAACGATGCATTTTTTAAACCCAATTTAAAATAGGAAAAAAAAATTGTATTAATATAATTCTTGTTCGTCGCTAATAGAACCGAATTCTATAGTCACATCATCATATTTTTGCTCTCTCTTTGTGCCTCCCCTACAAAGAGATTGAAAGAAACGAACGGATATTCAAGATAAATCGCCCGCACAAAGACAAAGATGAAATCATCCACTATAATTGTAATTTTAGTCATTTAGATCGTTATTTTGAACAAAAAATATTTTTTAAATCAATTTAATTTATATAGAACTTAATAAAAAATACAATCAAATCTTATTTTGCTTTAATGTATCATTGTATAACTAACTGCAAAAAACAAAGATATATTTCATTACTAAACAAAAGACTTTTTTCGGCGAAAATTTTCGACGGATTTTTCCG
The DNA here is from genome assembly GCA_954870635.1 of Arctium minus. Lineage (NCBI taxonomy): Eukaryota > Viridiplantae > Streptophyta > Magnoliopsida > Asterales > Asteraceae > Arctium > Arctium minus. The sequence continues at coordinate 55,119,964 of OX941093.1, forward strand.
GCGGAAGTCAAACGGGTCAAACCCCGTTGAGTTTCGCCGGAAATCCGCCGGAATTTTTTTTAAATCAATAATTTTTGACGGATTTCCGACGGTATTTATTTATTTTTTATTTTTTCATATTAATTATAATTATTTCCAGCGGATTTTAATTAATTAATTTAATTAATTAAAATCTGCCGGAAATAGTTAATTAATTATTTTTTTAAAAGAATTAAAAAATAAAAAATCTGTCGGAAACATTCAAAAAATTCCGGCGGATTTTCGGCGGATATTTTGTATTTAAAAAAATAAATAATTGATCCGTCGGAAGTTTTTTATATTGTTATAATAATAATAAAATGCATATTTATATTGAAGTTTTTTACATCATATAATAAAGTTAATTGGTGATTAGGTATATATCTAATGTCGAGATTGATCAAAATAGCTAATCTTTTTGATCAATCTTACTTTTTAGCCACTTTTTCAACTGGATTCTTATTTAGCAGAGTTTATGCAAATGTCTTACGCATTTCCGTAAACTCGATTTTCAGATCAAATTTTTGTGTAAGGATTTACGTAAGAATCCCCAAAGCCTCCCTCCACCGACGCCTTTCCGCTGGCGACCCACCACCACAACCGGCGCCTCCTCTCTTCACACCTTTTCTTCCGATTTTTTGGTAAAATCTCTCTATGTATATAATGTATGTATGTAGATAATGTAAATATATATCGCAATGTGGAAATGTGTATATATATATATATATATATATAATGTATATAGGGTGCGTTTCTTTTGCAATCCAAACAATTTGTACAAACTATGCAAACCAATCTTAGTCGTTCATCAAGTCTAATGAATATATGATTTTATTATGTTTCCTAATTTAAAATCATGATTATAATGAATAAACTTAACATTTCCTAATTTAAAATCATGATTATAATGAATAAACTTAAATTTTCCATATATATCACAATCATTATTAATGAATCATAATCATTATCCATAAATATATCTATTGTTTTCTAATATAGTGGTTTGTATAGTTTGTACAAATTGTTTGGGTTGCAAAAGAAACGCACCCAATGTATGTATGTATAAGTTTTTGGTAAATTGATGTACATACATGTTATTGTGTATGTAGATAATGTATCTATTTATGTATGTATGTGCAATTATTTTGGCAAAATTAATCAATGGCTCTATGTGTGTATGTGTAAATATGTATTTATATGTAGATGTGTATGTAGAAAATCTCGTATGTTTTTATATGTAAAAAACATATCTGTATAATGTATCGTATATATGTATGCATTGTTGGGTAAATTGTTTTAGACAAATTGTTGGGTAAATTGTATTAGAAATTATATACAATTCTATTGATTTGTACAAGTTATAAAAATGGCAAAACATATATTTATGAATGGGTCATGCCGAATTTTTCTTAGAAATTTTAGTTAAAGATTAGGTTTCAAATAGTCTAATAGGCGCACTTAGAGCTTTCAAGCGCACAAACCCAACCCAGGTTTCTTCTATATGCATGGTTTGACTTTCAAACAGTCAAACTAGTGCACTTAGAGCTTTTATGCGAACAAACCGAACCTTATTTGTTCTATATGCATGGTTTAGATTTCAAATAGCCTAATAGGCGCACTTAGAGCTTTTATGCGCACAAACCGACCCTCATTTGTTCTATATATATGGTTTGGGTTTCAAATAGCCTAATAGGCACACTTAGAGCTTTCAAGCGCACTAACCCAACCCGGATTTCTTCTATAAGCATGGTTTGACTTCCAAAGAGTCAAACGGGTGCACTTAGAGTTTTCAAGCGCACAAACTCAACCCGAGTTTCTTCTATATGCAAGGTTTGACTTCCAAACAGTCAAACTAGTGCACTTAGAGCTTTTATGCGAACAAACCGAACCTTATTTGTTCTATATGCATGGTTTGGATTTCAAATAGCCTAATAGGCGCACTTAGAGCTTTTATGCGCACAAACCGACCCTTATTTGTTCTATATACATGGTTTGGGTTTCAAATAGCCTAATAGGCACACTTAGAGCTTTCAAGCGCACTAACCCAACCCAGGTTTCTTCTATAAGCATGGTTTCACTTCCAAAGAGTCAAACGGGTGCACTTAGAGCTTTCAAGCGCACAAACTCAACCTGAGTTTCTTCTATATGCAATGTTTGACTTCCAAACAGTCAAACTAGTGCACTTAGAGCTTTCAAGCACACAAACCCAACCCGGGTTTCTTCTATAAGCATGGTTTGACTTTCAAACAGTCAAACTAGTGCACTTAGAGCTTTTATGCGCATAAACCGACCCTTATTTGTTCTATAAGCATGATTTACTGTTGGTCCCGAAGGTGCTTAACAAGTTTGTAGAAGGGGGGGGGGGGTTGAATACAAACACAGAAATTAAAGTTTAATAAATTGTTTATTGATAAATCAAATACACTTTACAAGTTTGTTGCGGAATAAAATTAAGACAAACTCAATCTAAACAAACTTAAGAAACACTAAGATGGTTGCACTAGAAATTCAGAGAATGGGAGATTTAGAGAGATAGAAAGCAAGGGTTTCTATATGGATTTTAGGAATTAGCACTTCTCAGATGAAGGGGTGAACTTCCTATTTATACCCTATGCATTAAATGCATGGCAGGGCACTTTACACGTGGCGTTCACTGATTGACTTTGGAAGTCTGACTTTTGGGAGACATGCTTTCGGCCGGACAATGAACAGTGTAGTTGACAGAGGTGTTGTACGAATTGTGGCAGAGACATGTCCGTTCTGACACATCGTACTAAGTTGTGCAAGGAGAGACAAAAAGGAAACTTGAGACATAAGCTTTGTGATCTTTTGATCGCTGAGTATCTCTTCTTTCAGAGATAAAGAGATTCAGCTATCGCTGAAGCTTTTCCTCATGTTCCTTCGCGTATATGTAGAGTTGTCTTTGCTTCACTGATATCCGCATCAGGTCACTAGTAGACTTCTCTTTGTTCAGCAGCTTCGTCTTCAATTCAGCTATGAACATATGTTGACGCGAGACTTGTCTTCAGGGATTACGTTGGCTGTTTACTTCAGAAACTATCAGTGATAACTTGAACAGACTCAGTCTTATCACTTATAGTGAAACACTAATACATAGAAATGTTTATGAGAGAGACTATCAGCGATAACTGAACAGACTCAGTCTGATCGCTGATGGTGAAACACTAATACATATTAAAACGTAATTTTCACTAAGTATAGAAGAGGGTCTTTATCAAATCATTGAGAGAGTTTGGATCAACAATCTCCCCCTATTTGATAATGACAAAGTAACTGAAGAAAATTACTTTATGATTCAAAATGATGGAATAATCAGGACTCGTAACATACATGTCCCAATTACTATTTTGAGGGATCTTTTACAGCACTGATGGAGTTAAGTACTTCACTGACATTTTCATTAAATCAAGAAAAGAATTACAAGGTATGAAAATTACAAGTACAAGTGATGTACTAACTACTGTAAGTTAAACTAAAAGATTACAAGAAAGAAGACTAATCTATCAGCTATCTAAAGAGGGTTTAGGAGGATTGATCAAATACTCAGGTATTTCTTCTCCTTTTTGCCTTCGCTCTAAAGATTCTTTGCAGATGATAGCTATGATTGGCTCAACAGCAGGAGAGAGAGTACACCATAGGCACATGAGATCCTTGAGAAGAGCGAGGGGACAGATAGGGATTTCAGAGACCCTTTGAAATCTGAGTTGTTCCTCGTCATCTCTGAAGAAGATTCCAAAAGGTTCTTCAAGAACTTGTCCTGCAACATATGGTCCGCCAAGAGGCAGAGATAGATCCAGAACAGAAAGATCAGGAGGAGGACCGAACATAGCTTCTCTTGAGAATTTGATGGAGGTTTCATTTCTGATCACTGCGACATTATCAAAAGAGGAGGAGACAGGCTTTCTCTTGACTTGCATGGATCTTGAAGGAAGAGTAGATGGCACCTTTAGTATAGCAGCGACTTTGTTGATGAGAGCATCATTTACCCTTTCAACGTAGCCACTGTATTTTGAATTTGATTTCTTCAGCGCATCTTTGAACTCAAGCCACTCCATGTAGCCGAAGTCTTCCAGCTTTGAAATGAACATTGCCTTGCAACTTCCATCCTCTCTGGTAATTTCCATGGTGACAGAGAGCTTATCCTTCTTCTTTCTTCCAGAGATAGCAACCGCTACGATCTTCAGTGGGTCAGAGCGATAGTCGATTTTGTGTTTACACCAATCGACTGTCTTATCACTGACCGATTTTTCTTTGGAGCGTTCCTCTTCAATCTCTTTCAACAGAGCTACCTGGACTTCTACTGGTTTGCGTTTCAGCTTCTTGTCTTTGACTTGAGAAGACTGAATTTTGAGAGCCAGAGAGGCATCTCTTTGACATTCAGCAATCAGCTTCTCAGCCCTGACAGATTCTTCAATTTCAGCGTCAGTCAGAAATTGCAGTTCTGATGATTGAGAAGGGACCTTTCGTCGTTGACTCTCCAGATGAGAGATCATCTCTGTTCTTTTCTTTCTCTCTTTCTCAGACCAGTGAGATGGTCTAGAAGGCCTTCTGTGATGTTGCAGGGACTCTTCTTCTTCTTCATCATCTTCATCAATCTCTCTGACAGAGACTGGGATTATTTGGTCATCAGCTTCAGCAGCTGGGATTATTTGGAGCTCTATACCCTTAAGCAGGGGAGAGAACTATTTGGTCAGAAAATGAAAAAGGTTAGATTATTTTAGGGAAAGAAGAGAGATAAAGGCTAGAAAGAAACAGAGGTTGGATTTTTATAGAAAGATAAGGGAACAAGAGTAAGGCATACCTGAGAAGGATTCTCCTCAGGTAGTGAGATTATCTTCAGGGTTCCCTCAGCAGATGCACCTTTGCTTTGGGAAGGGGTTCCTGAAGATGTCTCTTGTCTCCCCCCTGCTTTGATAACTTCTTTCGAAGCTATCGCTGATGATGTAGCGGCTGAAGAACACCAGAGAGATTGATCTTCTTCATCGTCATCATCATCATCTTGATGAGGATGTTCCTCTTTATCTTCAAGATCAAGGTCTTCATCTTCATCTTCCTCTTCTTCCTCTTCATCATCTACTAGATCAGCGATAGAAGGAGGGGCTTTTTCAGCAGCTATCTCCCCCTCAACATGAGAGGGAGTTTCCTTCAGTTGTTCCTCAGCTTCAGCTTCTTTCTCCTTATTTTCTTCAGATGCCTTTTCCCCCTCTTTGTCATTAACACAAAGGGAGAGATCTTTGAAAGGAGTAGAGGTCTCAGCGTTGGACAGCTTATGGACGTCAGCTTCCAGTCCTTTGAGCCGATCTTCAAGTACAGGGATGTCGGACGTAGCTTGATGAATAAACTCCACAGCTACGTCTAGAGCGGTTCTATCGTCTTCCGTAAATGAAGGAGCGGGAGTTGGAACTGGTTCCTTCAGCCGGGAAAGGATCTGCTGAAGAAAGACTTCACAGGCATCAATCTTTGTAGACAGAGCTGCAAACTGTTGCTGGGAGTCTTCCTTGACTTTGTCAATCGCTTCTTGAAGAGTAGCGAGTTGAGAAACGTCAGCTTTGGAGGCGCAGGTGGCAGTCAGCGTCTTCAATTATTCACCAGCTGATTGAACAGCGTTGGTGGTGTTGTTGAGAGAGGCAGTCATAGAGTCCACCTTTGCACTCAGATTTTTGACATTGGTGTCAACAGTCTTCAAACTAGGACCTGAAATATAAGTTAGTTTTTCAGAACCAGGCTTATATGGTGAGTTGGGAGAAGTGTTTAAGGTTATAGGGATACCTGAATTATTAAACATTTTGTAGAATTGTAAAGATTCCTCAAAAGATTGATGTTCAGGTCCTATGGGTCCAAACTGTGGAGTAGAGATAGAAGGAGGGTTAGAGATCAAAGAAATAGAAGGACTAGAGATGGGGATAGAATATGTAGGGATAGGGGTAGTTACCTCAGGTGGTTGAGCTGATATCGTAGGTTGCATTACTGTTGTTGTGACAGCGACCGAGATCGCTGGCACGGTTGAAGTGGTTGTCGCTGATGATGTGGAGGATAGACCCACGAAAGCATCCAAGGAAGTTTATAGAGAAACGTCCTTAGGTATAGAGCTAGAAGTAGCTTTCTCCTTGGTCACCTTGGCCTTCTTCGAAGGACCAAGGGAGCCAGTTGATGGTCGTTTGGAAGGGGTAGTGGCAGGGATAGAAGAAGAAGGAACCTCCTGCGTGGCCGCTAAAGAAGAAGAAGTGAGGAGAGAGAGACGGGAGCGAAGTTCAGAGATACTTACCTCATTGGGGAGCGACTTGACTTCCAAGGATCGCTGACCCACTTTCGGAAAAGATGCATCCGAGTTGGTGGGTTAAGTGGTAGGATAGAGAAACTTCAAGTACGCGCAGATGAAGCGTACGTAAGGAACTTTGGGATCCCTCTCGGTCTTCTCTATCTTTGACTTCAGGTCGTCAAAGATAGTTGTTGCGTAGTCGAAGTTGCGTCACTGAGTAAGCCATCTGGACCTGAACCTTGCTGGCCTGGTCCAGTGACCCACTCTTCCCACTCATGCACTGAATGAAGTGTGAGAAGATGAAGTTTAGCTGGGAAGGCATCAGTGCCTTCTTCACAATAGTCAGCTTCTTGTTTGGAATAGTCGTCCTTGGTTTGGGTTCCCATGCGTATTCCATGGCATCCAGGAATTGGATGAGTTCAGCGTCAGTTGGCAAGGCGTCGAATCCATTCCTGGGTTTGTCGGGAAAACGCTGAGCTTTCCTCAGGTCTAGGGTAGTCATCATCCCTGAGCCAAGTTGAGTGCTGAAGGAGATAGCAGGAACCTGTTCACCCTTTTTGTTGGTGACTGAGGTTTCATCAGCAGTAAACCAGAATTGCTGGAGAAGAGCTTTGGAGGGTGTTGGATCCACAGTGATAGCGTAAGCAATGCAGGATTGCTTCAGAAACATTACGACCTCCTTCAGATGAGGATATTTGACACCGTCAAATTCGAGGCGAGCAAGATGATTGTTCTTTGGGAGCTCAGAGTCAGAAATGGCGAACTTGACGTTCTTTGAGGCGACAAGTGCAGATTGAGTAATTCTGAATTAGGAGTAGATAAACGAGTAGAAAAGAAATTTAGTCTAAAAATAAAGAAGATTTTCTAGTTTCTATTTGAGGAAAGAAATGTAGGAAATCAACATATTTGCAGATTTAAAACAGTTTATCTTAGAACAAGATTTGAGAACAAGAAGAAAAACCAAAGATTTGGAGTAAAGAAGATCAAGGTAAAATGGTTTTTAGAGAATAAAATCAAAAATGAAAGTGATTTTATGAGATTAGAATCTTATAAACCCTTAAATGTAGTTTATGTAAAGATTTTAAGTAAAGAAAAAGAATAAGATCAAGAATAACCTGTTGATCTTTGAAGAAGATGATGCAAAAGCTTGAGAGAATGCTAGAATGCTTGAGAGAGAATTCTTGCTTTGAAAGTATTTGCAGAAGGTGTAAAAATGATAAGAATGGAAAAACATTCTTTTTATACGTGAGAGAGAGGAGAGAGAGTGTGAGAGAAGCGGGAAAACAAATGCTCATCATGACATGGACACGTTCCACGATGTTGATTGGATAGAAGAGCAACGGACGAACGTGTCAGAAAAGGCATGTCATGGATTGTCGGTTCAAATGACGTCATAGAAGAGAGAATGTTCAGTTGTCCGTTTTGAAATTATCGCTAAAGAAAAGTCAGCGATAGATTTTCTTTTAAAAGTATCCCTGTTAGTAAAGATGGGGATAGATTTTCTTTTAAAATGATCACTGACAAGAAATATCAGTGATAAATTTAATTTCAAAAAGCTTTTAATCATTTGAAGAAAGATTCAGTGATTAAGGTTTATATTTTGAAAAACATCTCAACTGAATGAAGATTCAGTTGTAGGAAAAAAAACATACCTGGGAGTCAGAATGTTTATCAGAGAGAATGAGGAAAAGGGGAACTTTTGATTACTGACACAATACATGAATGCTGAAGAATTATTCTTCAAGGTTCAGCATTCCAAGCTCACTGATGAGAAAGTTGAACCTTGTCTCATCAAGAGGTTTGGTGAATAGATCAGCAAGCTGAAAGTCAGTAGGGATAAAATGAAGTTCAATATCACCATTTATCACATGATCTCTGATAAAGTGATATCTGATCTCAATGTGTTTCGTCTTTGAATGTAGCACTGGATTATTTGCTATAGCGATAGCACTAGTACTGTCGCAATAGATAGGAATCTTTGACAGCTGAAGGTCATAATCTAATAGTTGATTTCTCATCCACAAGATTTGAGAACAACAGCTTCCAGCGGCTACGTATTCAGCTTCAGCTGTGGAAGTGGACACAGAATTTTGCTTCTTACTTGTCCAACTTACCAGCTTTCCTCCCAGGAGTTGACATCCACCAGTGGTACTCTTTCTGTCGAGTTTACAGCCTGCAAAATCACTATCAGAATAACCAGTTAGATCGAACCCTGAGTCTTTGGGATACCAAAGACCGAGGTTAGGATTTCCTTTCAGATATCTGAAAATTCGCTTTACAGCGATCAGATGGGATTCCTTGGGTTCAGATTGATAGCGTGCACATAAACAAGTAGAGTACATAATGTCAGGTAGGCTCGCTGTAAGATACAGCAGGGAGCCTATCATTCCTCTATAGGCTGTGACATTAACAGGTTTTCCAGAAGGATCTTTGTTAAGTGTCAGGGGTGGTGCCATAGGAGTTTTCATCGGTGAAGTTTGTGTGAGATCAAACTTCTTCAGCATATCTTTAACATACTTACCTTGGCAGATAAAAGTACCTTTTTCAGATTGTTTAATCTGAAGACCAAGAAAATATGTCAGCTCACCCATCATACTCATTTTATATTCTTTCTTCATTCTTTCAGCGAAGCGAGTACACAGAGATGGGTTAGTAGAACCAAATATTATGTCATCAACATATATTTGTACAAGAATTATATGACCTTTTATCTTTCTAAAAAATAACGTATTATCAATTTTGCCACGTTCAAAATTTTCAGATATAAGAAAAGATGAGAGAGTGTCATACCAAGCACGAGGGGCTTGTTTTAGACCATAGAGAGCCTTATCCAATTTATAAACATAATTTGGATACTTAGGGTCATAAAACCCTGGTGGTTGTTCTACATAGACTTCTTCATTCAGCTTTCCATTTAGGAACGTTGATTTTACGTCCATTTGATAAACGATGAAGTCTTTATAGACTGCATAAGCTAAGAATAGTTGAATTGCTTCGAGCCTGGCTACAGGGGCAAAGGTTTCATCATAGTCTATGCCTTCCTCTTGTCTGTATCCCTGAGCAACAAGTCAAGACTTGTTGCGGGTTACAGTTCCATGTTCATCTAACTTGTTTCTAAACACCCATTTGGTGCCTATTACAGTTTTATCAGATGGGCTAGGAACGAGATTCCAAACTTTGTTTCGAGAAAATTCAGTCAGCTCTTCTTGCATAGCGCTGACCCAGTTTGGATCTCTGAGGGCATCATCAGTCTTCTTTGGTTCTATAAAAGAGAGAAAATTTACACAGAGACAGATATTACCTGAGCTTCGTCGTGTCTGAATACCTGCTTCGAGATCACCAAGAATTTGATCTATTGGGTGATCTTTGGTCCATCGCTGAGCAGGAGCATGATTGCTTAACTCAGAGGTTGGATCAACAATTGGAATGTTTACTGATGAGGACGTTTGAGGTTCATCAGCGATTAACTGTTGAGTAGATTCATTAGAGAGGTTTTCAGACGAAGGCAGATTTGATGGTAGTAGTGTGTTTAGAGGTTCTGCTGAGACCCATGAGGTGGATTCAGCGGTAGGATGTATAATGTTCGGATCATCATCAGCGGTTGGAGGATCAGAATGCTGATGGTTTGAGAAGAAAGGTTCTGTTTCTCTGTAGTGAGAAAGCATCCAAGCATTTAACTCTTCATTGTCAGCGATTGGTTTAGAGTTCGCTGAGCGAGTTTCATCAAAAGTGATGTGAATTGTTTCTTCTATGGTTTGTCTTCTCTTGTTGAAGACTCTATAGGCTTTGGAGATGGAGGAATATCCTAGAAATATTCCATCATCAGCTTTTGGGTCGAACTTTCCAAGTTGATCTCTGTTGTTTAAGATAAAGCACTGGCAACCAAAGATATGAAGAAAGCTGATAGAAGGATTCCTTCCAAGAAAAATTTCATAAGCTGTCTTCCCAAATCGCTTTATTATCAGCGATCTGTTTTGAGTAAAACATGCAGTGTTTACAGCTTCTGTCCAAAATTGAGTAGGCAGATGAGAATCGCTGAGCATTGATCTAGCAGCTTCTATGATCGTTCTGTTTCTTCTTTCAGCGACTCCGTTTTGCTGAGGTGTTCTTACTGAAGAGAAGTTGTGAGAGATTCCCTTGTTCTCAAAGAAATTGTTCAGGGAACTGTTTTTGAATTCAGTTCCATGATCACTTCTTATTGAACGAACAGTAAGATTGTTCAGCACTTCCATCTTTTTAACAAAAGATATTAGTTCTTCTGGAGTATCACTTTTACATCGAAGAAAGATAACCCAGGTGTAGCGAGAATATTCATCTACAATGACAAGCGTATATTTCTTTCCAGCTATTGATCGGATGTTGACAGGGCCAAACAGATCCATACGCAAGAGCTGAAGAGGACTTGTCACTGCGGAAACTTGTTTCAACTTGAAACTAGCTTTTGTTTGTTTTCCTTTTTCACATGCTGAGCAGAGAGATTCTTTAGCATATGAGTGCTGAGGAAGACCAGAAACCAGTTCCTTAGATGAGAGAGAATTCAGGGTTTTGAAGTTTAGATGAGAGAGCCTTTTATGCCATAGCCAGTTGACATCAGAAGAGGCCTTAGAGAGAAAACATAAGTTTTCAGTGATAGTAGAGTCCATATCTATTACATAGACATTTTATCTGCGATAACCACTGAGAGCAAGTTTTCTTTTTTCATCTACCACTGAACATGCTTTCTTAGAAAAGCGAACTTCGTAGTCTTTGTCACATAGCTGACTGATGCTTAGAAGGTTGTGCTTCAGTCTATCTACATAAGCGACTCTTCGAAAGGTAGTTGTCCCATTGCTGAGGACACCAAACCCTCGGGTAAATCCTTTTCCATTTCCACCAAAGGTCACAGAGGGACCTTTTTCTTCCTTGTATTCAGTGAGCAGGTCTCTTTGTCCAGTCATATGACGAGAACATCCACTATCGAGATACCAGATGCCCTTTGATCCCTGAGATGATATGTAGCTCATAGAAGGTTCAGATGGTTCTTCCACTTCTTCTTTAATCTCAGCCATGAGGCAAAGATTAGCGACTTCTTCTTTATCAGAACTTGATTCTTATGATTCAGCCCAGTCATGTTCTTCAGCGATGAGACCTTTACCTTTTCGCTTGTAGCTTTTCAGTTTTTGATATTTATTCTTCAGCTTTAGGTACTTGTCATCACTGGATCTTCTTGAGGTAGAAGTTTTGAAGACCTTTTTAGACCTGCACTCACTAGCAAAATGTCCAATCTTTTCGCAGTTATAGCAAGTGGCAGTAGCCTTATCAACCGGAGTTGATTTTGGCTTTTCAGTTAGAGAGAGAGGTTTACTTCTTCGGAAGTTGATCTTTCTTGCAAATCTCTTAAAACAGTTTGTCAAGAGTGCTAATGACTCATCAAACTCTGAAAGATCAGGTTCTGATAGATCCTCAGATTCAGAATCTAACTCAGTGATGGTGAGAGTAGATCTCTGAGATGGAACTATCTCTGAAGAGACTAAAGCAACAGGAGTGCTTTTGAAGTCTTTAGAATCTTTTACAAGATTCTTCTTCAGGAGATTAGATTGCTCATAGTTGAGCAATATTCCATATAAAGTGCTTAGAGAGAGAGTATGTAAGTCTTTTGTCAGCTTAAGACATATTGAATAACTGTCCCAGCTTTCAGGAAGACTTTCCAAGAATTTTGTTAGCACCTCAGAATTAGAATAGGTCCTACCAACAGTTCTTAGGTCAATGATTAGGCAGTTAAACCGCTGATGAACGTCAGAAAGAGATTCATTCTTACCAGCGATAAAACTTTCATACTGTCTTACCAAGTTAATCTTTCAAGTCTCTTGGATTTCAGTGGTGCCCTCATATTGAACACATATGGTTTCCCACATTTCTTTAGAAGTTTTCAGATGCATGATGGAATGGAAAACTTCATCAGGCAGAGCCATTGAGATAATGGTCTTTGCTCTTGCATCTATGCCTACCTTCTTTTTATCTTCATCACTCCACTGTCTTATTTCCTTAACGACATATCGTTCAGGGACAGCTTCAGTGGTGGCAGTAGCGGGAACGGCAACTATAATTCTAACAGGTTCATAGGGTCCGTTTTCTATATATTCAGGTATAGTAGGATCCGCACCTTCAAGAAATAGCATCATTCGATATTTCCATAGAGAAAAGTTATCTCTGCTAAATCGAGGAGGTTTAGAAAGTGAACCATTATCATAGTAGTTTGTGTTTGTGTTTAGTGCCATTTTAGAATAGCAAGGAAGAGTATTCAACAAGATCTTGTTAATTAGTTTAAACAAACTGCTCTCATACCACTTGTTGGTCCCGAAGGTGCTTAACAAGTTTGTAGAAGGGGGGGGGGTTGAATACAAACACAGAAATTAAAGTTTAATAAATTGTTTATTGATAAATCAAATACAATTTACAAGTTTGTTGCGGAATAAGATTAAGACAAACTCAATCTAAACAAACTTAAGAAACACTAAGATGGTTGCACTAGAAATTCAGAGAATGGGAGATTTAGAGAGATAGAAAGCAAGGGTTTCTATATGGATTTTAGGAATTAGCACTTCTCAAATGAAGGGGTGAACTTCCTATTTATACCCTATGCATTAAATGCATGGCAGGGCACTTTACACGTGGCGTTCACTGATTGGCTTTGGAAGTCTGACTTTTGGGAGACATGCTTTCGGTCGGACAATGAACAGTGTAGTTGACAGAGGTGTTGTACGAATTGTGGCAAAGACATGTCCGTTCTGACACATCGTACTAAGTTGTGCAAGGAGAGACAAAAAGGAAACTTGAGACATAAGCTTTGTGATCTTTTGATCGCTGAGTATCTCTTCTTTCAGAGATAAAGAGATTCAGCTATCGCTGAAGCTTTTCCTCATGTTCCTTCGCGTATATGTAGAGTTGTCTTTGCTTCACTGATATCCGCATCAGGTCACTAGTAGACTTCTCTTTGTTCAGCAGCTTCGTCTTCGATTCGGGTATGAACATAAGTTGACACGAGACTTGTCTTCAGGGATTACGTTGGCTGTTTACTTCAGAAACTATCTGTGATAACTTGAAAAGACTCAGTCTGATCACTAATAGTGAAACACTAATACATAGAAATGTTTATGAGAGAGACTATCAGCGATAACTGAACAGACTCAGTCTGATCGCTGATGGTGAAACACTAATACATATTAAAACGTAATTTTCACTAAGTATAGAAGAGGGTCTTTTTCAAATCATTGAGAGAGTTTGGATCAACATTTACGTTTCAAATAGTCTAATAGGCGCACTTAGAGCTTTCAACTGCACAAACCCAACCCGTGTTTCTTCTATAAGCATGGTTTGACTTCCAAATAGTCAAACGGGTGCACTTTGAGCTTTCAAGCGCACAAACTCAACCCCAGTTTCTTCTATATGCATGGTTTGACTTCCAAACAGTCAAACTACTGCACTTAGAGCTTTCAAACGCACAAACCCAACCCGGGTTTCTTCTATTAGCATGGTTTAACTTTCAAATAGTCAAACTAGTGCACTTAGAGCTTTTATGCGCACAAACTGACCTTTATTTATTCTATATGCATCGTTTATGTTTCAAATAGCCAAATAAGCGCACTTAGAGCTTTCAAGCGCACAATCCCTACCCGGATTTCTTCTATAAGCATGGTTTGACTTCCAAAGAGTCAAACGGGTGCACTTAGAGCTTTCAAGCGCACAAACCCAAAGGGTTTCTTCTATATACATGGTTTGACATTCAAACAGTCAAACTAGTGCACTTAGAACTTTTATACGCACAAACCGAACCTTATTTGTTTTATATGCATGGTTTGGGTTTCAAATAGCCTAATAGGCACACTTAGAGCTTTTATGAGCACAAACCGACCCTTATTTGTTCGATATGCATGGTTTGAGTTTCAAAAAGCCTAATAGGCACATTTAGAGATTTCAAGCGCACAAACTCAACCCGGGTTTCTTCTATAAGAATGGTTTCACTTCCAACGAGTCAAACAAGTGCACTTAGAGCTTTCAAGTGCATAAACTCAACCCCAGTTTCTTCTATATGCATGGTTTGACTTTCAATCAGTCAAACTAGTGCACTTAAAGCTTTCAAAGGCACAAACCCAACCCAGGTTTCTTCTATAAGCATGGTTTGACTTTCAAACAGTCAAACTAGTGCACTTAGAGCTTTTATGCGCACAAACTGAACCTTATTTGTTCTATATGCATGGTTTGGGTTTCAAATAGCCTAATAGGCACACTTAGAGCTTTCAAGCGCACAAACCCAACCCGGGTTTCTTCTATAAGCATAGTTTGACTTCCAAAGAGTCAAACAGGTGCACTTAGAGCTTTCAAGCGCACAAACCCAACCCGGGTTTCTTCTATATGCACGGTTTGACTTCCAAATAGTCATACTAGTGCACTTAGAGCTTTCAAATGCACAAACCCAACTCGGGTTTCTTCTATATGCATGGTTTGACTTCTAAACAGTCAAACTAGTGCACTTAGAGATTCTATGCACACAAACCGAACCTTATATGTTCTATATGCATGGTTTGGGTTTCAAATAGCCTAATAGGCGCACTTAGAGCTTTTATGTGCACAAACCGAACCTTATTTGTTCTATATGCATGGTTTCGGTTCCAAAGAGCTTAATAAGAGCACTTAGAGCTTTCAAGCGCACAAACCCAACCCGGGTTTCTTCTGTAAGCATGTTTAACTACCAAAGAGTCAAAGTAGTGCACTTAGAGCTTTTAAGCGCACAAACCCAACTTGGGTTTCTTCTATATGCATGGTTTGACTTCCAAAGAGTCAAACGGGTGCACTTAGAGCTTTCAAGTGCACAAACCTAATCCGGGTTTCTTCTATATGGATGGTTTGACTTCCAAACAGTCAAACTAGTGCACTTAGAGCTTTCAAGCACACAAACCCAACTCAGGTTACTTCTATAAGCATGGTTTGACTTTAAAATAGTCAAACTAGTGCACTTAGAGTTTTTATGCATACAAACCGAACCTTATTTGTTCTATATGCATGGTTTGGGTTTCAAATAGCCTAATAGGCACACTTAGAGCTTTTATGCGCACAAACCGAACCTTATTTGTACTATATGAATGGTTTGGGTTTCAAATAGCTTAATGATGGTCGCAATAATTGCATGTTGACGAGAGTGGTGACGAGGAGGAAGAGTTCCAAGACTCAAACAGTGACTCTGATGAAGAAGAACCTGACTTGTCTAATCATTCCTTATATGATTAAATAGTATTTTAATCTTAGGCTTACTAAACTCTGTGTAGTTAGGGCATTTATGTATATCTCTAGCATATGTAATATGTTTCTGTATCTCTAACATATGTAATATGTTTGTGTACTTAAGGCCTTTACGCGCACAAACCCAACCCTATTTGTTCTATATGCATGGTTTAGATTTCAAATAGCCCAATAGGTGCACTTACGGCCTTTATGCCCACAAACCCAACACTTATATGTTCTATATGCATGGTTTGAATACTTGAATTACTATTGTATGCTTTCTAATGTTGCTTTGTAGACAATGCCACGTGCCCGTGTGACTGGGTCCGGAAGTGTAACACTCTAAAATTCAGAGTAAATTAAAACCTGGAAATATGGCAACAAGACATCCGTATTGATATAAACTTCCCATAAAGGGGTTCAGTCCTTAAGACTATACAAAAACCTGTACGGATTTAGAATTCTTCGACAAACCAATCTAAACATATACTATCTAGATTACATAAGTTGTTGATCCAGAATCATCAAGAAATGTGGGACTTAACAATGCCCAACAATCCAATACTAAACATCTCAAAAACCCTCGGGATCAGTCCCGGCACTCAAACCCTTGGCAACCTGCCGCTAACGAGAACCTGAATACATATCATTTGAGAAAAAGTGTTAGGCTTATAAAGCCTAGTGAGAACATACAGTTTATACAAAATCAGAGATATAAACATTTGCATCCAAACGGAAATCTTTCAAACGAGCATTTCCAAGTTCTCCATTGATAGGAACATAATCCATTTAAAATAAGGTCATAAACCTTCTTTCCAGAACCTCACAATTTAATGCACATGTAGTTCTTCGTTTTGGTAATCATATAGAACCTCACAATTTAATGCACAAGTAGTTCTTTTATAAATTTCCCGAAATATAAACATCAGTATCATAAGGAAATCTTTTCATAAAGGTTTAATTTATAAAAGATAACGTTTCGCCACATCCGGGCCTTTTCGGTCCAAAACTCATCATACGATGACAAAAGAACCATTTTACCAAGGATGGTGGTGTAACACAAAGTAGACCACAAATCCGAGTTATGAGCTAAATACTAGAACCATGGCCACGAACGCTTCGGTCCGTACTACGATGTGAGGGAGGCCCCCAAGGAACTCAGTCATACTCATTCACTAGACTACATTTGACCCATGGCTAGTAACCGGTCTCACATAACCGTACCAAGTGCCCCCGAAGATCAAATGTATCTAGCTACAACAGAAGGGGCACAACCTTCCCAGCCATAAGTCGACTCGATACCATGGGGGAGGTCTTATTGATGTTACCACTTTCCTCCTCTGTGCTAGCAGGAGTAGTGGCAGCCTCATCACCCATATGCTCTGCCTCCTCCTCAGAGAGCACCTCCTTGGGGTTGGGATACACCCCTGTGGTTTCCCTTTGGATATTCCCTAAAGGAGAATTCTCCCTTAGAGGACTTAAAGGCTTGGGGGATGATGGTATAAGAAGGGAAGGAGCCTTCTTTGCCTGTTTCCTCTTGTAAGTTTGTGTGATAGGAGAGGTTGGTTTGTCAAGAAGAGACTGGGGGATAGATATTGAGTGGGAAGGTTGGGATTGGCTAGCAGGAGGATGGTCTAATGGGGGCCTTGACCCTGCTGCCATACCTTCATTGGTTTGGGACACCACCATCATTGTAGAGAACAATGGGGTGTCAACTCCTTCCGAGTCCCCAACAGATCTTCTCATATTTGAGAAAACCTTGCCTTTAGGGGGTTTTGGTACATATATCCCTTCAGATTGAGGAATATCTGTCAATTCGTGGTTGATTACTGCTTGAACAAACCTGGGATACATGTAAAAGCTCTTTTTGTTTCCCATGTTTGAGACAAGATCATTGAAAATCATTTGTGAAAAATTGTACCTTCTGGCAGTGGCCAAACAGACCAAAGCATAAGCAATGGGACTGCTGAACTCACTCCATCCAGTAGTCTTTTTAGAAATGCAGTGCATCAAGGTATGAACAAGAAAATGCCATTGGGGTGAGAATTTAGCTTTTGAGAACTTAAAAATACCCAATGGGCCTCCATACCCCATTCTTGTAAGAGAAGAAAACAGTTCATCATTAGGGATAGTATTTATACCAGAGGCATCGTCTAGACGTAGACTGATACGAATTACCTCTTCAGTAACTGTCAAAGGCTTGCCACATACTGTCGTTTTGATCATTTGCACACCATCCTCAGTAACAATGGTTGCATTTGCCCAGAATTGCCTTTGATGCTCGTTATAGATTGGAGGCGATACAGTAAGAGCATGGGCAATATGGCTTGACTTGAGGAAATCCACAATCTGATGGAACCCAGCGGCCTGTTTGGGCTTCTGTAGCATCGCGATTTCATTGTGTTCATCTATGAATGCCATTGATGCCATTGACCTTGAAGATTCTTGCCTGAAGACTTTGAACTTGAGAGAGAAAGGGTTTAGAGCGCAAGTGAATAGTATGCAAAGAGTCGTTATGAACTTTTAGGCGGACAAAGAGTATTTATAGTATTCGGGATATAAGCAGTATTAACCTAGAGCAGTATTAACTGAGAGCAGTATTAACTACTAGCAGTATTAACTAACTAGCAGTATTAACTACTAGCAGTATTAACGAACTAGCAGTATTAACTACTAGCAGTATTAACTAACTAGCAGTATTAACTAAGAGCAGTATTAACTGAAAGCAGTATTAACTACTAGCAGTATTAACTAACTAGCAGTATTAACTACTAGCAGTATTAATTGACTAGCAGTATTAACTGAACTGAAAGCAGTATTAACTAACTAGCAGTATTAACTACTAGCAGTAGTAACTGAAAGCAGTATTAACTAACTAGCAGTATTAACTGTGCACTGGCAGTATTAACTATACTTACTCCTTTGATCTCTGGAAACACTGAGTACTGCTATACCTATCCTGAAAAGAAAGATTAGTAACACCAAGAATAGACAAGATTCAGGTATAGAACCACTTGTTGATAAGGAACTTATTCAGAGTTGATCATTCCCACACTTGTGACCAAGAAAGTGAATCTACCCACATCAAAAGCTTTGGTGAATAGATCAGCAAACTGGTTATCAGTGTGAACTTTTACAACTTGAATAAGTTTCTTTTCATTACAGTCTCTTATGAAGTGATACCTGATCTCAATGTGCTTTGTCTTTGAGTGCTTGACAGGATTATTCACAATGCTAATAGCACTGCTGTTATCAATAAAAATTGGAGTGTGTAGAAAGGTTACCCCATAGTCCAACATTTGATTTTGAATCCATAAGACTTGAGAACAGCAACTTGCAGCTGCTATATACTCTGCCTCTGTTGTAGATGTGGACACTGTGGTTTGTTTCTTGCACTGCCAAGAAACTAGTCTTGCACCCAAAAACTGACATCCTCCAGAAGTAGATTTTCTGTCCAAGTTTGCTCCACCTAGATCACTGTCTGAGTATGCAAGTAGGTCAAAGGATGAGGCATGAGGGTATACCAAAGTCCCAATCTTGGTTGCCCTTTGAGATATCTGAATATCCTCTTGACAGCTTGATAGTGAGATTGCTTTGGCCTAACTTGAAATCTTGCACATACACAGACTGGAAACATTATATCTGGCCTAGAGGCTGTAAGATACATGAGAGAGCCAATCATGGATCTGTAAAGATGAACATCCATATCCTCCCCCTCAAGATCTGCTGTTAGCTGCTTGTGTGTCTCCATAGGTGTGCTGGCAGGTTTTGAATCTGAGAAACCAAACTTGGTTAGAATGTCCTGCACATACTTGGACTGACAGATGAAAATTCCATCTGACTTCTGTTGAACTTGGAGTCCAAGGAAGAAAGTAAGTTCCCCCATGGAACTCATCTTGAACCTCTGGTGCATTAGGTCCTCAAACTCCTTGCACATGTTGTCTCTTGTTGATCCAAAGATAATATCATCAACATAGATTTGGACCAACAAGATATCCTTCTTCTTTCTCTTGATGAATAGAGTCTTATCAATGACTCCTCTTTCAAAGCCATGTTCCAAGAGATAGGAGGACAGAGTGTCATACCATGCTCTTGGAGCTTGATGTAGTCCATAAAGTGCTTTCTTCAATTTGTATACCCTGTCTGGATAGCTTGGGTTTTCAAACCCTGGTGGTTGGCAGACATATACCTCTTCTTCAATTGAGCCATAGAGAAAAGCACTTTTTACATCCATTTGGTAGACTTTGAAGTTCATGTAAGAAGCATAGGCTAGGAATAATTTGATTGCTTCTATCCTAGCCACAGGTGCAAAAACTTCTTCATAATCTATACCCTCTTCTTGAGTATACCCTTGAGCCACAAGCCTTGCTTTGTTCCTTATGACAATTCCTCTTTCATCTCTCTTGTTTCTGAAAATCCACTTTGTGCCAATTGCTCTGTGACCTTTAGGAAGGTCTACTAGATCCCATACGTCTTGTAGCTTGAACTGTAACAGTTCTTCTTGCATTGCTTCTATCCATCTAGATTCTTTCATAGCATCATGTGCCTTCTTAGGCTCAAGCTGAGATAGAAAGCAAGAAAGCACTGTATGCTGTTGATCTTGCATTTCTTGAAGCCTGCTTTGATGTCTAGTCATCATAGGAGATGATATATCTCCTATTACCAGCTGTGGAGGATGATTCTTTTGAACTCTGGTGTTATGACTAGGTTCTTCATTCAGTCCTACCTCGAAATTAGAGTCATTCAACTCAACTGAAGTGTTTTCAGCAGCTACTTCTGATTCTTTATTTTCTTGAGTCTCCACATCTCTACTTTCTACTTCACTCTGACTTGGTTCAGTAGATGGTTCCTTTTCAGAGTCTTCAAAAGAATTCACTGTGGGTATGGGAAAGATCACAGATTTAGATATACTTTCTTGAACTTGTGTAGTCCCTGATCCTCCACATCCTAAACCTGCATAATCATCACTGCTAAAACCAAAAGAGTTAGTTAGTGAATCAATGTCAAATAGCCACTTAGGACCAGTTCCAATAGGATTTGGTGTGTTCTCATTGCATTTGACATTGTCACTTTCTTCAATTATTCTAGAAGATGTGTTAAAAACTCTGTAGGCCTTACTCTGGGATGAATAACCAACAAGAAATCCATCATCTGCTTTGCTATCAAACTTACCTAAGTGAGATTTGGTATTGAGAATTGTACAAGGACACCCAAAAGGTTTGAAAAATCCAATGAAAGGTTTTCTTTTATTTAAAAGCTCATATGGGGTCTTGTTCTTTGGTTTGACTACTAGAACTCTGTTTTGGACATAGCAAGCAGTATTAACTGCTTCAGCCCAGAAGGTAATTGGCAGTTTTGAATCAGCCAACAGAGATCTAGCATCCTCAATTAGTGTCCTATTTCTCCTCTCAGCAACTCCATTCTGTTGAGGAGTCCTAGGGGCACTGTATTGTCTCTCAATGCCTTTATCTCCACAAAAGTTGTTTAGATCAAGATTTTTAAATTCAGTCTCATTATCTGATCTAATGACTTTTACTTTTTGATTAGTTTGGTTTTCAATTCATAGAATAAAGGATTTGAGCAGTCCACTTGTCTCATCCTTAGTCCTTAGAAAATATACCCAAGTAAATCTTGAGTAATCATCAACAATAACCAAGCAGTAAGATTTCTTGCCTATACTCATAACATTTGTAGGACCAAACAGGTCCATATGCAATAACTGGAGACAAGAAGAAATAGAATTTAATTCTTTGGTCTTATGAGAAGTTCTGTGCTGTTTGCCTTTAAGACAAGCCACACAATGATCATCACATGAAAAGACTTTTGAAGGCAAACCTCTTACAAGGTTGTTTTTAACAAGTTTGTTCATAGTCTTAAAATTCTTATGACACATCCTTCTGTGCCAAAGAGAGGATTCATCCACAGAGGCTTTTGAAACAAGACAGTTCAGGGATGAATCACTATCAACATTTTCCAAATCTAGACAATAAACATTGTCCTTTCTTGGAGTTCTAAGTAGTATCATGCTTTCATCAACTACCATGAACCCTGGAGCAAGGATCATACACTCAGTATCTGTAAATAATATACTATGTTGTTTGTCACAAACCTGTGATACACTTAACAGGTTGTACTTCAACTGGTCAACATAGTAGACATCCTCAAATGTCATCTTACCTTTTGTGACATTACCTTTGCCACTTGTTTTACCTCCAGTAAGATCATTTCCAAAAGCAACATGTCCTCCATTGATATGCTTGAAATCCTGAAGGCATGACATGTTACCTGTCATGTGCCTAGAGCAACCACTATCAACATGCCAAATGCTCTTTCCCTTGAGCTGTTGGTTGCCCTGCACATAGGATAAATCAGTTAGTTTGAATTAGGAACCCAAGCCAAAGTGGTCTTGGGTATCCCTTTCTCATCAAAATACTTGCATTCTTTCTTGACAAGATTTTTAAACTTAGACTCCTCATTCTTGGAGTACTTTGTCACAATAATAGGCTTGGAAACATGTTTGCTAGAAGCAATACTGGTTTTAGAAGTACTGACTGCCTTATCAGCACTTGCAAGCTTAGCAGTACTAACTTTGTTAGCAGTAGTAACTGTGTTAGCAGCATTAATATTTTCAGCAGTACTAACACTGTTAGCAGTAGTAACTGTGTTAGCAGCACTAATATTTTCAGCAGTACTAACACTGTTAGTACTTCTAGGTACCCATATTAAAACACTTTCTTTTAAAACCTTATTTTTCATAGGGCCTTTTATTTCAATAGATTTCTTTATCACATGTTTCTTTCCAGCCTTCATATAACCAAAAGGTTTTTGCACAATTCTTTGAAAGTTTATCTGTTTATTAATAGGGTTAAAGAAGCAATACTTAGCCAAATGATTCATCTTGCCACATATAAAACAAGGTTTTGGTCTATTGATTTTATTCAGATCAACTCCTTGTTTCTGAGCCCATTGATTATTCCAGTTTCTTTGATTTCCTCTTTTTATACCAGAATTTAGGCTCTTTGCTTTATTGTAAGCACACTGTTTACAAGGTCCAGGATTCACAACCGTGGTTTGTTTGTAATGGACCTTGTTATCTTTTCCTTTGGTCTTCTCTATCTCCTTGGAATTGACCCAGATTTTCTCACATCCCTCATTGGTGATAATGTTGTTTTTTAATGGTATCTTTTTACTCACAGTTTTATCCCTATTCTCACTGGCTTCTTTCTCAGTCAAATCCTTAACTACTACCTTATCCAAAGGATCTATCTTAAAAGCTTCTTCAGACAAGTCCTTTTTCTCTTTGGTTTCCAACAAGTCTGAAGTAGGAGAGATATAGTTGTTGTTGTAAGGAGGAGGTGTATTGTTGTATCCAATACCAGGCTTCATCTTATCATGAATCTGAGTCTTTAGAAGAGAATCCATTGCTTTTGAAGCATATGAAAACTTTTCTATGTCAAGCTTAACTTTAGACAGTTCCTCTTTCAGCCTATCATTCTCTTCTAAGGACTTAGACAGTTTGGTCTCTAACTCATTCTTTTCCCACTTCCAATAGTTTGTGTCATAAGAGTGTTGAAGTTCATTAGCTTGAAAGCCTTTGATTTGCTCTTCAAATCTCTCTACTATCAACACATAATCTCTTCTGTCCTTTTCCAATCTTTTGAGGTCATCACACATACTTTGATTGTGATCCCTGTATCTTTTGACAGTGTCTATGCAGGATTTAGAGCAGAGATTAGGAATTACCTCAGAGGGGAAATCAGACACTTCTGCCATGAGAGCTTGATTCTGAATGGCTTCCTCAGCTTGATCACTCCAGTCAAATCCCATTCCTTGTTGAGAAACAAGGGCTTGAGCAGGATTTTTGTTTTGATTGTTGCCTCCATTCTGAGCTTGTTGGCCTCCATTCTGAGTTTGCTGGTGGTTGTTGTTTGGACCAACACTCCTGCACTCTCTAGCAAAATGTCCTTTCATATGACACTTATAGCACTCCACCTTAGTCTTGTCAAAGCCTGCTCCATCTTCTCTTCTTTGAGAGAAGTTGTTCCTTCCTGTTCTTTTAATGAACTTCTTCACTCTCATAGATAACATGGCCATCTGCCATTTAATGTCCATCTCCTCCAGGTCATCAGGGTGAAGTTGATCCAGATCATCATTAATCAATGAACTGTTGCTATGACTGGACAAAAAGGCTTCAAAGATAGTTCCAGTGCCTTTTTCTGAATTTACTCCACTAGCAGTACTAACTGCTTCAGGGTTGGCAATAGTATCAGTGGATGCTGAAAGAAGTGCAGCATTGTGGATATAACCAGTGGGCTTCTTCTTGGTTTCTACCTCAGCTTCAAAAACTCTTAGATCATTGTATAGATCATCAAGTTCTTTCTCTTCCAGATTGTCACTCTGTTTATATGAGACAGTGTACATAGTCCATTCATCCCCAAGAGATCTGAGGAACTTTCTGTTAACATCATCTTGTTCCATCTTCACTCCTACAGTAGCCAGTTCACCAATGAGTTTGTTGAATCTATCAAAAGTTTGAGTCATAGACTCATTCTTTGAGGAAGTGAAGTTCTCATACTGCTGCTTTAGAACATCTCTTTGATTTCTTTTGATGCTCTTAGTTCCAGCAAATCTTTTCTCTAGAGCATTCCAGAGAATCTGAGCATCAGTGCAGTTGCAAAATTGATGCTGATATTCATTGGGGATGGCCAAGAGCAGAGTGCTCAAGGCCTTCATCTCTGTCTGTCTGATCTTCCTCTCACCATCTGTCTTGGGTGGAGGTCTTTTTCCATCTGGTCCTATCCTTCCAGCTTCAGAAGGACCATTCTCAATAATATCCCACATTGAGTAGTCAGTGAGAAGAATATATTGTCTTATTCTGATCTTCCACATGTCAAACTCACTGGGTTTGAGCATTGGAACCTTAGAGACCAAAGTACTGCTTGATTCTGTAAGATTTTCCATGATGAATAGCTGTTTCTGAGAGAGTTTGGCTCTGATACCACTTGTCAGGATCGAATTCTCAACAAGAATTATGAATACTCAGAAACAATATCAAAGAAGTTGCGGAATAACACTTTGATATTCAATAAAACAGTAAATCAAAACAGTATATAATTAACAACTTGTAAACTTGTATTGAATGCTTAAAGTTACAAGATTTAAACACACAACCTCAATATTGATGAACAGACTCACCAATACGAATTCTACTTCTCTAGAATTAGGATCTGTATCTTGAGGTTGATTTTCTCTAGAACTTCGAATGAATGAATAATCTCAAAAGTTATTTTTCTATTCTAAACAATACAAAAATATATACTGAAGATAAAATATAATTACAATTAATAAAATATCTTCAGAATATCTTCCATCATTATCTTCAAGCCTTCCTTGAATATCTTTAGTTTATCCAGCTGTCATCCTTTCCATACAGATCTCCATCTTATAAGCAGTATTAATCATAAGCAGCATTAATCTCTTCTCAGCAGCATTAACTACTAAGCAGTACTAACTACTAGCAGTACTAACTAGCTAAGCAGTACTAACTTTGTTCAAGCAGCACTAACTTTGACTAGCAGTATTAATTCTACTAGCAGTAGTAATACTCAGCAGTATTAACTTTGAAGTCTTCTAGCAGTAGTAATTCTGAACTAGCAGCATTAACCATACTTAAGCTTTTCTTCAGTTCCCAACACAAAGGACGGAGCTAGCACCTCGTGATGTCAACTCGAACGAGTTAATTCATTTATATTAACTTGTTGATTTAATGCATTGTTATTTTTATGAATATTAATTCAATTCCTTATGTAGATGAAACCTACAATCGGCGAGCAACATGGCCACCAGGATAAATCAGACCTTCTTTACTGAGGCATGTCGTACTTGGTCCCACATCCCTATTTTCGAGAGGAACAGGATGTTTGAGCGTTTTCAGGTTCGGATTGTATATTTAAATAATCATATCTTTGATAGTTTTATTTCCAACTTAAGAATAACTAAACTTGTTGTTGGGAATTGAAGATTAACTCAAGTGATTAATGCTGCTAGTTCAGAATTACTACTGCTAGTAGAATTAATACTGCTAGTCAAAGTTAGTGCTGCTTGAACAAAGTTAGTACTACTTAGCTAGTTAGTACTGCTAGTGGTTAGTACTGCTTAGTAGTTAATGCTGCTAAGACCAAGTTAATGTTGCTTGAAGAAGTTAATGCTGCTGAGCATAGTTAGTGCTGCTTATGACTTGAAGATCCGGATGGAAAGGATGACAGCTGGAAAGAATCAAGATATTCATGGAAGGCTTGAAGATAATGATGGAAGATATACTGAAGATATTTTATTTATTGTAATTATCTTTTTGTTCAGTATATGTACAGATTTGATAGAATAGTTTACTAATTAATTAATTCATTTATTCTAAGTTTTAGAGAGAATCAACCTCAAGGCATAGATCCTAATTCTAGAGAAGTAGAATTCGTATTGGTGAGCCTGTTCATCAATATTGAGGTTGTGTGTTTAATCTTGTAACTTCAAGCATTCAATAAAAGTTTACAAGTTGTTGATTATATACTGTTTTGGTTTACTGTTTTATTGAATATCAAAGTGTTATTCCGCAAACTTCTTTGATATTAGTTTCTGAGAATTTATTCTTGTTGAGAATTCGATCCTGACAAGTGGTATCAGAGCCTAACTCCCTCAGAAACATCTATTCATTCATCATGGAAAACCTTGCAGAATCAAACAGTACTCTGGTCTCTAAGGTTCCAATGCTCAAACCTAGTGAGTTTGACATGTGGAAGATCAGAATTAGACAATACATTCTTCTCACTGACTACTCAATGTGGGATATCATTGAGAATGGTCCTTCTGAAGCAGGAAAGATAGGACCAGATGGGAAAAGACCTCCACCAAAGACAGATGGTGAGAGGAAGATCAGACAGACAGAGATGAAGGCCTTGAGCACTCTGCTCTTGGCCATTCCCAATGAATATCAACATCAATTTTGCAACTGCACTGATGCTCAGATTCTCTGGAATGCTCTAGAGAAAAGATTTGCTGGATCTAAAAGCATCAAAAGAAATCAAAGAGATGTTCTAAAGCAGCAGTATGAGAACTTCACTTCTTCAAAGAATGAGTCTATGACTCAAACTTTTGATAGATTCAACAAGCTCATTGGTGAACTGGCTACTGTAGGAGTGAAGATGGAACAAGATGATATCAACAGAAAGTTCCTCAGATCTCTTGGGGATGAATGGACTATGTACACTGTCTCATATAGACAGAGTGACAATCTGGAAGAGAAGGAACTTGATGATCTATATAATGATCTAAGAGTTTTTGAAACTGAGGTAGAATCCAAGAAGAAGCCCACTGGTTATATCCACAATGCTGCACTTCTTTCAACATCTACTGATACTACTGCCAACCCTGAAGCAGTTAGTACTGCCAGTGGAGTAAATTCAGAAAAAGGCACTGGAACTATCTTTGAAGCCTTTTTGTCCAGTCATAACAACAATTCATTGATTAATGATGATCTGGATCAACTTCACCCTGATGACTTGGAGGAGATGGACATTAAATGGCAGATGGCCATGTTATCTATGAGGGTGAAGAAGTTTATTAAAAGAACAGGAAGGAACAACTTCTCTCAAAGAAGAGAAGATGGAGCTGGTTTTGACAAGACTAAGGTGGAGTGCTATAAGTGTCACATGAAAGGACACTTTGCTAGAGAATGTAGGAGTGTTGGTCCAAACAACAACCACCAACAAGCTCAGAATGGAGGCCAACAAGTTCAGAATGGAGGCTACAATCAAAACAAGAATCCTGCTCAAGCCCTTGTTTCTCAACAAGGAATGGGATTTGACTGGAGTGATCAAGCTGAGGAAGCCATTCAGAATCAAGCTCTTATGGCAGAGGTGTCTGATCTCCCCTCTGAGGTAATTTCTAATCTTTGTACTCAATCTTGCAAAGACACTGTCAAAAGGTACAGGGATCACAACCAAAACATGTGTGATGACCTTAAAAGATTAGAAAAGGACAGAAAAGATTATGTGTTGATAGTTGAGAGGTTTGAAGAACAAATCAAAGGCTTTCAAGCCAATGAGCTTCAACATTCTTATGACACAAACTATTGGAAGTGGGAAAAGAATGAGTTAGAGACCAAACTGTCTAAGTCCTTAGAAGAAAATGATAGGCTAAAAGAGGAAAATGATAGGCTAAAAGAGGAACTGGCTAAAAGAGGAACTGTCCGGATGCGAGTTATCTAGGAGAGAAAGTGTTCGAAATAATACAACGACAACCTGAGTTCCACCCGGAGGAGAGCCACCAAGTTGTCCACAAATAATGGGCGACCCTATGATGAGAATGACCCCAACCGAGATATGAACTTGTTGAAGCCATACCCTTCTGATTGGGTCTTCCCGACGAACTGGATTGCAATGATCGATGGATGGAACAACAATCATTGGAAGGGGGTTTGTGTGGTGGCGCATGCGAACCAAATGACGGAGGTGGATGGCGAAATATCCAAGCACTGCAATGGATCGATCTCATTCGGAGAGACATCGACTCGTTTGGTAGGACCTTAAAATGTTATAATTAACCATTGCTTGTTTTAGTAGTTTGTTATTTAATATGTTATAATTAACACATGTTTATATTATTTTCCCTTTGCAGACCATAGCAAAGGGTGTGACACCATCAGGTTTGGAGCTCTTCGATGTGACCCACAAGAAGAGGCGGTCGGGTTCGGATACCTCGTCTTCATCGGGGGATTATGTGACTACGAGGTGTAGCCGGGTTGCGATAAGTATTTTGCACAATACTTTAGAATATCCATATATATTTCGTGTTTAACTTTAAACTTTATATATCTAGTTTGGATTACCATTTGTTGGACAAGCATTAGGATTTTTATACCGTAAGACTCTATCTTAGTGTGTATATATGTATATATCTATCTAGATTGGGTTGCCATTTGTTAGGTGAACATTAGATTGTTTAACATAGTTGGGTATGTCCTCTTTACAGTCGTTATGCGCACAAATCCAACCTTATATGTTTTATATGCATTGTTTGGGTTTCAAATAGCCCAATAGGTGCACTTAGGGCCTTTATGCGCTCAAACCTAACCTTATATGTTCTATATGCATGGTTTGGGTTTTAAATAGCCCAATAGGTGCACTTAGGGTGCGTTTGGTTTGCAGATTGGGTGGGACGGGATGGGACAAAAACTCATTGTCCCACGTTTGGTGTGACATGGGACTACACAAAAATTCACTGTCCCACGTTTGACGCGACATGGGACAGGGACAGAGACTGGACAAGGTGGGACAAGATGGGACAAAAAAGGGTTTTCTTGTTCCACCAAAATAGGTGGAACAACATGGGACAAAAGTGAGATGGAAACTAAAAATCACCGATCTACCATCATTTGATATATAATACTTACATAGTATTACTCTTAAGGGTCACCACTACTCATTGCAGCCACTACCACCATCGACGGCCACCAGTAGCCACCGCCAACCACCGTCAGCTACCTCTCCCTAATTCTCCACCATAACAACCACCTCCACAACCATTGGCCACCGCCACCACCACTACCATTGTCGACCACCTCTACTAACACCGATCACCACCACCTATGCCCGACACCACCATCAACGACCACCGGTAGCCACCACCAACCATCGTCGACCACTTCCACCTCTTCCTCGACTACTACAACAACTTCCTCCACCACCTCTACAATCACCGCCTATCGCCACCTCCACCGATCACCACCACCCATTGTCGCCTCCACCACCGACGCTCACCGCCAACCACCGTCGCTCGCCAACCATCGTTGGTGACCTCTGCCTCTTCCTCCACTACAATAACCTCTATTACTACTCTCCACCACCACTACCATCGTCGACCACCTATACCTCCACCACATCAACCACAAAAACATCCTGCACCACCATTATCCACTATCTTTCACGTTCTTCACAACTACCGTCCTCCATCAGCCACTCATCACCTTTATCTTTACCTGTCGCTGCTACTATGCATCCGCCAATTCATTAAGATCTGCCAAATTGAATCAAATATTATATTTTCTTTATATTAATCGGATTTTTTCGAACTACATCAATTATTTCAGACTCTTCATTCAAATTTCCTACCACTGTTTTTGTATGTATTTATATGTATTAAAATCGTGTAAAAAAATAAAAACGTTTTTTAATTAAATTACTTAAAGATATAATTTATTTGTGTTATTTATAACTATTATATGACATATAAAATCATCAAACAACTTTTAGGGAAATTTGTCCAGTCCTGTCCTGTCCTGTCCTAGCCTCTTGTCATGTCATGTCATGTCCAGTCCAGTTCTGTTCTGTCCAGCCCTGTCCAATCATGTCTGCGTATCAAACGCTACCTTAGGGCCTTTATGCGCACAAACTCAGCCTTATATGTTCTATATGCATGGTTTGGATTTCAAATAGCCTAATATGTGCACTTAGGGACTTTATGCGCACAAACCCAACCTTATATGTTCTAAATGCATGGATTGGGTTTCAAATAGCCTAATATGTGCACTTAGTTCCTTTATGCACACAACCCAACCTTATATGTTCTATATGCATGGTTTGGGTTTCAAACAGCCTAATAGGTGCACTTAGGGCCTTTATGCGCACAAACCCAACCTTATATGTTCTATATGCATGGTTTGGGTTTCAAATAACCTAATATGTGCACTTAGTTCCTCTATGCGCACAAACCCAACCTCATATATTCTATATGCATGGTTTGGGTTTCAAATAGTCCAATAGGTGCACTTAGAGCCTTTATGCGCACAAACCCAACCTTATATGTTCTATATGCATGGTTTGGGTTTCAAATAGCCTAATATGTGCAGTTAGAGACTTTATGCGCACAAAACCAACCTTATATGTTCTATATGCATGGATTGGGTTTCAAATAGCCTAATATGTGCACTTAGTTCCTTTATACGCACAAACCTAACCTTATATGTTCTATATGCATGGTTTGGGTTTCAAATAACCTAATAGGTGCACTTAGGGCCTTTATGCGGACAAACCTAACCTTATATGTTCTATATGCATGGTTTGGGTTTCAAATAGCCTAATAGGTGTGTCCCATTTACAGTTGTTATGCAATCGAAATTGACTTGTATGTATTTGTAAAAACCACAGGGTGGGTATTCGATAGGCCTCAGCTAGAGGTACCGCAATGACCCTAGCCAGTATCCCCTTTTGATACCGAGTTGTGGCAGGAGGTTACTAGGGGAGTGAAAAAAGTTCGTCTTTTTAGGTTCAGATACCACCCAAATCCCAACGTGATCTTGATTGGGACACCCTCACAGGGTGGTGCTTCTTCTTCTTCTTCCCGACAGGTGCGTACCACATTTCATTATATGAGTTTTATCAATTTATTTTATAATTCATGTTAAACTTGTTCTAACGTCTTTTTTTTTTATAGGAAATTGAGGATCTAAGGACCCAACTTCAGGAGTTGAGGGAGTGGGAAGAGAGACGTGCGGCGGAGGAAGAGGTACGTCGGCGGGAACGTGATGCAAGGTACGACCAGATGTGTGAAATGGTAAGGCGTTTCTGTCAGTCCCAACCCCTACCACCGCCACCATCACCCATGTGATGAGATATTAGTTTATATTGAACAATGTTTGTTGGAACAATATTTGAACAATGTTTGTTGGAACAATATTGAACAATGTTTGTTGGAACAATATTTGAACAATGTATTAGCATTTATGACCTTAATTTATGACAAGTTAGTTGTATTTTATGTTTTTTACAGTTTTGGCAGAGTCTAGTGTATTTACAGCTTTCAGCAGGTATTTACAGCTTTTTAGCATGTTTTACTTTTTTGTAGCAGGTTTTTTAATGAAAAAACAGGGTTTTTCTTGTTTCTGTTTTTAAAGTTCTTTGGCGGATTTTCGGCAGATCCATCCGTCGAAAATATTAAATAAATAAATAAATAAAATTAATTATTTTCGACGGATAAATCCGCCGAAAATCCACCAAAAAAATTCGCTGAAAATACATTTTTTCCTTTAAAAAATAAAAAAAAAACATTTTCGACGGACATAACCACCGAAAATCTGCCGAAAACTTAATTTTTTTAATTAGGAAAAAGATTATTTCGGTTAATTATTTAATATTTTTCAGCCAACTTTTCGACGGATCCATCCGCTGGAAAAATACATTTTCGGCGCCTTTTTTCCGACCGGAATATCCACCGAAAATCTGCCGAAAATGAACATTTCTAGCGGATTTCCAATGAATTTCTCCGTCGAAAAAACCTGGTTATTTTGTAGTGTATGGCACCTACTTTAATTATTTTCTCCACCAATCAAGATAGCCGTGTATATTGCTTAGAAAATGACTTGAATATTATCTGTATGCCAATATTCATTGTATTTAGGGTTGAACATTTTTTAACAACACTTAAAGCAAGTCATCCGTATCAATGTAATTAGAACTTAATTTTTTAAAATGTCAAGTTAATTAGCTTTAAAAATTACTTTCATTACAATCAAATTGAGTTTATAGGACCTCTAAAGTTATTAAATGTTCCAATTGAATACCTTATAAGACTTAAATTTATAGGATCAAAAAATAAAATATCTTATCTAAAAGTGTTATAATAAGTTTATAGGACACTTTTGGGCGTCGTAACAAATTTTTTAGAAAAGTTTTAAATAAAATGTAATATTATCTATTATATATGACACTTAGGGGTTGTTTGTTTTTTTAGAAAAATCTCTTAATAGCTCTTAAGTCTGAATCGTTCAGACATTTTTACACATCACCTCTTATTAATCATAACTAAATTAAGACTTCAGACTTTAGACCTCTTAAAAAACAAACGGCACCTTAGAAAAATTGTCCTATGAACACAAGTGTCCTATAAAAAGATGAGTTTATAGGACAATTCTTAAAAGTGTTCAATAAAATATATGACACTTATTTTAAAAAAAATGTCCTAACACACTTGTTACGATATGCAAAACCGTCTTATAAACTTATTGTAAAATTTTAGATACAATCATTTTATTTTTTGATCATATAAACTTAGGGGGCGTTTGGTTCGCAGAATGATTTCTGAAGAAATGGAATCTATCTAAGGAATTGTAATCTGGAAGGAATTGGAATGAAATGTTATCAGGTTTGACCAAGTGTTTGGTTGGTAGGAATGAAATGTAATCAGCCAAATGAATTGGAATCTGTCTGTTTGGTTTGCAAATGAATTGGAATGAAATTATGAAAAATGACAAAAATACCCTTTCTTTTATTTTTAATTTTTTAAATGCCAAGAGAGAGAGGAGAGAGATAGGAGAGAGAGAGAGGGGAGAGAGGAGAGATAGATGTAATAACTCTGGTTTAAAAAAAAAGAGAAAAATATATATTTATGGCATGCATTTGAAAGGCCTCAAACGGCCGGATTGTGAAAGGTCGTCATCAATCGACCATTTATGTTGCGTCCGTTGATATGCTTCGAAACCGACGGTAGGTTAATATAAAAGGGACGATGCATAAAAGGTAACCATATGTAAAAACCGATTGAGAAGGAGAGTAATAGAAGCCAAGAAAGAAGACAAAGGTTCGCTACGAACATGACTACTTCGACGTCAATTGGGAGACACTAGCCATTGTGAAGATCGGTTTGGGCTACAACGAGTACCGTGAGTTATACGTGACTTTTTATAAATGGTTGCATGTTTTATTAAAAAGCTTATTGATATTTTTAAATGTCGTTATGCATGAAATGTGAAATATTTCCCTGATATATGTTTTGAAATCTGTGTGGCAACGGGGGTGTATTACGATGTAGACCGTAAGGCGAGCATGCTGTGTGAGCTTGTCTAAGTTGTAAGTGCGAACATGCTGTGTGAGTTCGCCAGGTAAAGCTGTATGAATAAAATACCTCCCAATATGCCGTTAGCTTTGTGATTTAAATTATTTTACCACATGCATGATAAATTATGATGCTTTGTGAAATTCATTATTGATATTATTCATGCATGAAAATCGTGTATTCACTTGGCCTTAGGCTCACCCAAACTCTTTTAAAATTGTTGCAACCCAGACATTTATTAGACTGGAAAGAAAAGTGGAATGAAGAGAAGATCGAATGACCGATATTTGAAGAAGATATGTGAAGATCAAGGCACTTATACATAGAGCAAAAGTATGTTCGTCAAAAATGTAAAGTTAGAGATTTTATTTCCGCTGCAATGTAAGTGATGATCTTGGGATACTATTTTCAATATATTGAGGTATTCGAAAATTTTGGGATGTTACAAGTGGTATCAGAGCAAAGTTTAAGCGAACTAGGTTACTGTAAACCTAGACTTAAACTAAGAATGGAAGATTTTTTTTATGTGCGACTAAAGATTGATTTATAGTGATGAAAGTAATGGTTTAAGGTAATTTGGGGTTTGTGAATCTAGTCTTGAACTAGATCAGTTGTTATATGGCTTAATGTCAACGGATATAATGACATTGATAGAGATTGACTATAATTGATGAAAAGTGCATGCAACATGAGATAGAAAATAAAAAGGTAGAGATAAAAGAAGTTTTGAGGGATAAAGTTAGGTGATAAACTCCCACTAGTTTTCTTGAGTAAGAAGAAATGTGTTAAGCTTTAAGAATAAAGGAACTCATAGTATTGATGATATAATTAGATGATTCAACCCATATTTGAGCGACATGGGGAAATATTTCTTATATCAATTGGAGAGAAGAATAGTCAGATATGAGAATAGCAACGAGGTCATTAGTATCATCATTAATGGCAACAAATTTATGGTAAGAACTGATGATTGGATGCACGACTAGTTGAAAGATTTTACAATCAAGAGTTGGGTAGTCGAGATCATATGTAAACGTTATGAGAAGATCTAAGGGTTTTCTCAAAATTAGTTTCATAAAATAAAGACACCAGGTCAATGTGCGAGATGGTCTTAGAATGTAGGATACTATGGTTTAGTATTCTAGTTGGAAAGTTGGGGTTCTATTATCCTACATGTATGTATGGTGTGGTGTGGTTAGAGAGATGGTATTAACTTCTTTGATTTGATGAAATCAACTACTGTTAGTAAGCATGTGTTGCTTTGAGCAAACTATGAAAGCGAGAAGGTGATAAGACAAAAAAAAGGTGTTATGATTGTAATTATGTATCACGTGTAGTTCGGAAGAAATATTTTGTGGTAAAATAATAAGGTTTATCCAAGTGTATGACTTCTAAGCCATAAATAGGGGGCAATGGAATTGTTCCCATGGTTATAAAGGCATCGTGCTAGGATAGTACAAACATACATGAGATGTTCTTCATTTAGGGAAAGATAAGTAAGATGCGATACAAGTTAAGAGGATGAAATAAATAAAGTGGTGCACTTAAAATCATCAATGATATGAATGACTCATAATATCCCAAATATCAATGAGGATGAATGGTCAATATCAAGAACCTTGTTTGAGGATGTGTAGTTGATGATAAGTATATGAATTGGTTCAGGAGAACCAAATGGTGGCATGTGTGGTATAAAAAGCAGAGTTAACTAATTAGTTAGTAGAACAAGTAGTGAAGCTGGTTAATGGTACATATTTGTCGTCAAAGAAGAGTTGTGACTAGATTCTAGAATGAATGCAATGCATGATATAAATATTTTCCTTTTTGGAAGATGAGTTGCGTTAAACTTTATGGTCGCTTACAGGATGAATTCGAGTATGAATTTGGCAAAATATTAAAATAACTCAAGGGTTTGTACTCGACCAGTGACTTGGTCAAGTCAAATGATGAACATTATGATGTTTAAGCATATCACACAAATGTGAAGTCATAAAGGTAAATGAAGTATGCCATGAAGACCAAGAAGTGATCCTAAAGTGTCTCTGCTAGGTTAGACAAAGGCTTTTTTTTTATACAATAATCTTCCAATGTTGGCACTATGATGTATATTGGTCAAAAAGGGAAATGTTATAGTATGTGTGTCATGGTAATTGAAAATGGAATACCTGAAATTAGTAGCAGTAGTAGTGAATCTAAAAAAAAATTGAGGGATTATCTACAGAAAGTATTGTGTAGTCCATACTCGATAGCTAAAGTCATCTTGTGTGAAAAGATAAGTACATATATGCATAAGTGCATGAATATAAAAAGGTTTGATGTTGGATGCATACTTAAGTTGTGAAAGAATTTGCAACGAATAAGATGAATGTTGGCTTGCATGTTGCCATATTTTGTTGATAAGAAAGACAAGGTGGTACTTATGTGGGATAACCTTTAATGACAACTGGAATAACCGCTTAGTGTTGAAAGCATTCACCTAAGTTAATGATTATCAAGGGGTATTCAGACAGAGCCACTCGAAGAGTACATTATATGATAAATGCTAGACGGTTTGTCGAATTACCATTAAAAAAGAGACAGATAGACGGATCGGTAGTATACCTTCATTTGTTAGAAAATATTGATCAAGTTAGCAATAGATTAAAGATTGATAGGATAAACAAATGAGTTATTTACAAAAATGGAAAGGAAGCTTAAAGCTCCAAGCAATAAAATAGTTGGTACAATGGAAATTATGACATAATCTAAGGAAGTGTCTGGGCCGATGAAAGTGTCGAGGTAACTCTTAAGGATGAAGAGGTGGACAAAATTATAAGCAATATTGAAGAATCGAAAGCTATCGTTGATTGAAAAGTAAGGAAACTGAGAAACAAAGAGATTGCTCTCATGAAAGTTCAATGCATGGAGACATCATAGTGGGTGAAAAACAACTTGGGAACCCGAGAAGGAGATGAGATTGAAGTACCCTCATTTATTTGCATAGGACAAATTTTGAGGACGAAATTTTGTTAAGGGGGGAAGTTTGTAATAACTCTGGTTTAAAAAAAAGAGAAAAAAATATATTTATGGCATGCATTTGAAAGACCTCAAACAGCCGGATTGTGAAAGGTCGTCATCAATCGGCCATTTATGTTGCGTCCGTTGATATGCTTCGAAACCGACGGTAGGTTAATATAAAAGGGACGATGCATAAAAGGTAACCATATGTAAAAACCGATTGAGAAGGAAAGTAATAGAAGCCAAGAAAGAAGACAAAGGTTCGCTACGAACATGACTACTTCGACGTCAATTGGGAGACGCTAGCCATTGTGAAGATCGGTTTGGTCTACAACGAGTACCGTGAGTTATACGTGACTTTTTATAAATGGTTGCATGTTTTATTAAAAAGCTTATTGATATTTTTAAATATCGTTATGCATGAAATGTGAAATATTTTCCTGATATATGTTTTGAAATCTGTGTGGCAAAGGGGGTGTATTACGGTGTAGACCGTAAGGCGAGCATGCTGTGTGAGCTTGTCTAAGTCGTAAGTGCGAACATGCTGTGTGAGTTCGCCAGGTAAAGTTGTGTGAATAAAATACCTCCCAAAATGCCGTTAGCTTTGTGATTTAAATTATTTTACCGCATGCATGATAAATTATGATGCTTTGTGAAATTCATCATTGATATTATTCATGCATGAAAATCGTGTATTCACTGGGCCTTAAGCTCGCCCAAACTCTTTTATAATTGTTGCAACCCAGACATTTATTAGACTGGAAAGAAAAGTGGAATGAAGAGAAGATCGAATGACCGATATTTGAAGAAGATATGTGAAGATCAAGGCACTTATACATAGAGCAAAAGTATGTTCGTCAAAAATGTAAAGTTAGAGATTTTATTTCCGCTGCAATGTAAGTGATGATCTTGGGATACTATTTTCAATATATTGAGGTATTCGAAAATTTTGGGATGTTACAATAGAGATAGAGAGAAGAGAGGGGAGAGAGAGAGAGAGAGAGGAGAGAGGAGAGAGAGCAGAGAGAGAGGAGAGAGAGCGAAGGGAGAGGAGAGAGAGGAGAAATAGGAGAGAGAGGAGAGAGAGAGACAGAAGAGAGAGGAGAGAGAGAGAGATAGAGGAGGGTAAAGAAGCGGCTAGGGTTTTTAGAAAAGGTTAGGAGGGTATTTGTGTCATTTTGAGAAAATCTGATGGAATGGAATGGAATTCATTCCATTCCATTGGAAACCAAACTGCAGGATGAAATTTGGTCAATAGAATTGACCATTCCAATTCCATCAGATTCCGGCGGAATCCAGCGAACCAAACGCCCCCTTAGTCTTATAAAGATTCTATTAGAACATTTGAATACTTTAAACGTCATATAAACCTAATTTTATTGTAGTTTTCACAATTACCTTCAATATCAATAAAATCGCCAATTTCTTAAACTCTAATCACATAGTAAAAAATATATTTTAAAAAACTTGAACTTTAAAGATTTTAATATATATATATATATATATATATATATATATATATATATTATAATTTGATATCAATATATTAATTTCTGAACTAATGATAAAATAATAAATTTGAATTTTATGACAAATTAATAATTTTAACATATGTTATAAATAGTTAAATAAGATATTTTTATTTTTATTTATAACATAACTCATAAATTAGTAAAATAACCATTTAACAATGTTTTTAAGATAGCTTTTATAATAAAATAATATTGTTAAAACATTCAATTAAATATAGACTTCTATAATTTCATAAAATAATTATTTAAATAGTTTATATTGATGTATATATTTGTAATAAATTTCAATTTGGTTATATATCAAAATTTATAATATAGTAAATTACACTCTTTCAAATTAATTACATTTTTGATCAATGTGGTTGTCATTTAATTTCACTACTTTTGGTCCTCCAGACTAATTTTAATTAAAATAGTTAGCTATCTTAAGGGTATTTTAGTCTATTTACCTTTTCTTTGTCTTTTTCACTTTTTTATTTTAATAGATTATATAGTAAGGGGTTGTTTGGCAGTTGCTGAATGGTTTAGTGCAGAATAATTATGTGGTCTGAATGATTAAAAGATTTTTATGATATAGTATAAAATGAAATATGGTTATTTGCTTATTGTTCATAATGAAATCTGGACGCTTAATGGTTAAGGGAGGGTCAGGGTACAAAATCATTCAGAGAATTTTGGAACCATTAAGAGACAACTCTTTTTTTTGTCAAACAAAATTTACCTATTAACGATTAAGAGGTTGCCTCTTAATGGAACCATTAAGAGGCAAATAAACAGCCCCTAAATTACAATTTTAGCCATTGTGATTTGTCTTTTTTTTTTTTTTTATCATTCCTACTTTTTTCTTTTATACCCTTATTATATTATTTAGCTAATGATTTTTTTACTAACAATACATTATAAAAATAGTATTTTGTTGTTTTCTTGTTTTTCTTAAATAGTTAGCGTTCTCATTTTAAATATATTATGAAAAGTTAAAATTAACTAACATTTTAGTATGTCTTCGTTGGTCATTTTACAATTTTTAACTAGCTGTTTTGTTAAATGTAGTAATTTCATCAACTAACTTATTAGTTTTTTTTTTTTTTTGAAAGGGTATCCTGGGCCTATGACCCAGACTAATCCCTGGCGATTAGGGCCTTTGGCGCAGCTGCTAAAGCGTGTAGCCCTGAGTTTATCCTCAGTGGCCACAAGTATTGCTAGTGGGGCTCGAACCCGGGTTGAGCGCTATGAACTCCCCAAGCCTTTACCACCATGCCACAACCCTTGTGGTTAACTAACTTATTAGTTACTGGATAGTTTATCAAACATCAAATAGTTTGTCAAACGTAGCTTAAGTTTGTATTTTTCATAATTTGTACATCTACTTTTTATATTATATTGAAGTTTTGTAGTTATATATGCTTCGACATTATAAACGTACATTTGTCGACATATTAGTATTGACAGTTTATACTTTAATGATTTATAGATTATTTAATAAAATATATATTATACTCAATAATAAATAGAATATTGTTAAATAATCGAATACCATAATTTATAGTCCCATAGAACTCAATTCCCACAATGTTTTATACATTATTTCTGTCATATCGACAAAATAATAATAATAATAATAATGTTATATAACAAAAATTAATCAATTACTATCATATCTCCTTATTATCTATTCTACAAATTTATGCCAGCTATCAAAAATTGCAAATGTTCTTGTGTATCCCAAATTGAATTCCTATACCGCTCGGAAAACAACAGGATGTTGCAGATGGTGAAAAAAGTGCTAACCTTCGCCTAGGGACAGACCTAGAAATTTTTTTATACGGTGACACCATATAATATAGACAAAAAATAATTACAAAAAACACGTATTTTATCGACGTGTCTTCATCTTTTTACCGACGTTCAATATTTTCTGATGTATTTTAGCCTAATTCCACTATTTCGAGGAATTTTTAAAGGTTTTTTTGCTTGATTTCGACATATTTTTAAGTTTTTTTTATCGATTTTGAGGGATTTTTCGGTTTTTTTGGTTGATTTCAAGAGAATTTTTTGGTTTTTTGGTTGATTACGAGATATGGTTGCACCTTCTTGAAGCTTCCAAAACAATACGGTAGCACATTCCAAAATGATACGGTTGCACCTTTAACGAACCTAAATTTTTTACCCTTCGCCGAATAAATCATACGGTGGCATGTGCCACCATATGTAACACACTACATCCGTCCATGCCTTCGCCACAATATATAGAAACCAAACAAGTATTTGGTTGTTAAAAAGCTTGTGATGTTTAAAACATCAAGTCCAAACAGTTTCGTTTATTTTGGAAAACCTATTTAAACCCTCGTATACTAGCATATATATCAAGGCACGTATAGCAGTTACAGTGATCACTGTATGACCTAATGATGTTGTCTAGTCCAACTAAAGGTCCCTTACGTAAACAATCATCATGCATGGCAATTGGCAACTGCGTAGACCTCATTATCTGGTACTTGTAATAACACATGTCAATTTATCGTCGTCTTTCAAATTGGCCTAGGGTTTACTTGCCACGTGTAGTACCCTACAAGTTAAATCATCATGATGAACATGAACGCATGTCAGCAGACTAGAGAAGAAAATCTTGCTGATGGGATGAGAATATATATAGTACATATATAATATGCCTGTAATCATGTCAGATTATATACACATGTAATGAAATAGATAATATGAATATTTACATGGCCAATGGCCCAATAGTACCACAGAATGAACTGCATGTGTTGGTAAATTATGGAAAAGGAAAACTGTAAGGGGCGGTGGCAGTTACAATGTCGTATTTCAAGTGATTTACGGTCTTAAAAATTATAACAATAAATCACGTGCAACTGACCCGTTACAATAAATGCGGAATAACGAGATCTAAATATTGTATATTTTGGTCTATTGATTCATACCGATCCACAATCGTAAATATAGCAGTTATCGAATATACGATAAAATATAACGAAACAGCAAATAAATCGAGACAGTAATATTTAACGTGATTCCACTATCAGTGTGATAGTGTACATCCTCAGGGAGAGATAGATCTTTATATTACCAACCGAGAGAAATTACAACGTGTTTACGAGATCCTTGGATCAACAAATCAGCTAACCAAATGTTCCCCCAAAACAAGATATATATAAATATATATCAATGATATATATATATATATATATATATATATATATATATATATCAACAAAGAGGAACAAGGAAGAAGAAGAAGAAAAATAGAAAGAATACTTCTATTTTTGTTGGTGTATTTTTGGGATGGAAGGATGCATGTATTTATAGGGATAGAATGGTGCAAGAAGACAAATGGGTATGGGTTGACATCTAGTTCGCATCCAAGATATCTTCCATATTTCCCATGCAAAAAGAAAATCCAAGTCAAGTAAACTTTCAAAAATATGTGGCTTAAATTAATCCACATATCCAAGCTTTAAACACTTGTACATTGTGTTTGGTGAGTTGCACAACACCAAAAAAACTTATCTGATTTAAGTTTTTCAACACTCCACCATGATGTGCAAATCACCCGATGAAAACCAAAGCACGAACCAATCCCCCGAATACGGACAAATAGCTGATAGAGATTGACACGAGGTAACATAATACATTTTGATCGTGACGAGCTTCGGCTCGGCCATCACCCGTCAAAAACAAAAGCAAAAATCCTCAAGTGAGCAATCTCAATAAACGAACGAGTTAAGCAACCTAATAACATGTATCAAGTAATATCTCCCCAAAGATGTCGCTATGTCATCTGTAGCAATATTCTCATCTCTCCCACAAGGTGCCAAACGGCACTAACACAATCTGAGCTGGATCAAATTCGAGCAATGCTCGAATGCGGCTGGCGGTAACGACTTGGTGAACATATCTGCATTATTATCTTCAGATAATATTTTCTTCAAGTACACAACCTTTGCGTCGTGTAAAGCTACCAGAAATGCATCACGCACATTAATGTGCTTTGTTCGAGAGTTGAACGTCAAATTTGTAGCCAAGTGAATAGCACTCTGGCTATCACAATTAATACGGACAGTAGTCTGCTTCAGGCCCAAACCAAACAAGAGTTCCTGTAAATGAACTGCTTCTTTAGCAGACTCGACTGCTGCAATAAGTTCAGCTTCGGTAGTCGATAATGCAACAACAGACTGTAATCGAGATCTCCAACTGACAGCTGTTCCACCTAATGTAAAAACATAACCAGATGTGGATTTCCAACTGACACGATCACCTGCGTAATCTGAATCGCAGTAACCAAGAATATCACAGTTGTTTTGCATACCATAAATCAGGCCGTGAGTTTCCGTACCTTTCAAGTAACGAAATACTGTTTTCACTGTATTCCAATGTGACTTACCCGGGTTCGATAGAAACCGACTAATCACACCAACGGAATGTGCAAGATCGGGACGAGTGCATACCATGGCATACATAAGGCTCCCGACTGCACTGGCATACAGAATCTTTGCCATCTCAGCCTTTCCAATATCGTCTACCGGACAATCGTCTCTTGTAATCTTGATATGTCTTGGAAGTGGCGTAGACACCAACTTTGCTCCATCAAGATTAAACCGCTTCAGAATCTTTTGAATATAGCCCTTCTGTGTTAACCTGAGAGAACAAGACTTTCTGTCTCGAACAATTTCCATGCCGAGAATAACACGAGCTTCATCGAGATCCTTCATTTCAAATTCTGATTTCTACCAATCTTTCAAACGGTTGATTTCAGAACGATCCCTGCAAGCTATCAGCATGTCATCAACATAAATAAGTAGATAAATAGAAATGCCACCGCTTGATCTATGATAGACGCAAGCGTCTTTCTCACTACGCTTAAAACCCAACGAGAGCATAAATAAATCAAACTTCTTGTACCACTGTCGAGGCGACTGTTTAAGTCCATATAGGGACTTTTTCAATTTACAGACCCAATCAGGTTTGTTGTCGGAGATGAAACCTTCCGGTTGCTTCATGTAGATGGTTTCTTCAAGATCTCCGTATAGAAAAGTTGTTTTCACATCTAACTGTTCGAGCTCCATATCAAGAATTGCCACAAGGGCCAGAAGGACCCGGATAGATGTGTGTCGAACCACAGGCGCAAAGATATCGTCATACTCGATACCCTTCCGTTGTGCAAAGCCTTTCGCAACCAGGCGAGCTTTATAACGCTTATCGTCTTTGACTTTATAGACCCATTTGCAGCCAATTGCAGGACTGCCTTTCGGTAATGGACAAAGCTCCCAAGTGTTATTTTTAGATAGAGCTTCCATTTCCTCATGCATAGCTCCTAACCACTTATCATAGTGGCTCGAAGATAGGGCCTCCGAATAATCAAATGGCTCATCTTGTACAACATGCAAAGCAAACTCTAGCTGGTCAGTAAAACTCATATTTGCAAAATCCCAATCACCATACCTATTAGGAGGACGGATAGTTCTCTGGCTCTGCCTCACAGGTACTGATACTGGAATTATATCGCCTTGACCTCCACCATCATTCAGAATTTCTTCCTGAACTGAACTAACTGGATCAGAAGTAGATGTATCTGGTGGACTAACATCTTCTTCAGATTCTTATCCCAAATTAAAAGCACGAGCAGATGAGTTGGGTACAATAGGACTGACAATTATCTCATCTCCATCGGCTGTTGGAGAAACAGAAGATATAATTTCCAGTTCTGGAGCGGGTTGTCGATTATGATTAGACTTGAACATAATCGACTCATCGAAGGTCACATGTCGAGAGTGAATCACCTTTTGGGTGACCGGGTTCCAGATTCGGTAACCCTTGATTCCATCTGTATAGCTGAGTAGGAATCCCTTGGTGGCTCTGGGATCCAACTTGTCCTGACCTGTCACATGAATATACACAGGACATCCAAATACACGTATGTATTTCAAACAGATACAACCCTTAACCCTCCAAATTTCTTCCGGAATTTTCCCCCCAATGGTTGAACACGGTAACCGATTCACAATGTGTACAGCAGTGTGAAGTGCTTCAGCCCAAAACATTTTAGGGAAACCAGATGTAACTAACATACATCGGACTTTTTCTAACAAGGTCCTATTCATCCGCTCGGCGACTCCGTTTGATTGCGGATCGCCAGGTGTGGTGTAGTGTCGGTGAATACCTCTACGTGAACAAAAGTCTTTAAAGTTACCACTAGTGTATTCACCACCATTGTCAGATCTAAGCACTTTTAATTTTCTACCAGTCTCGACTTCGACTAGTGCTAACCAAGTTTTGAATATTTCAAAAACATCTGACTTTAACTTAATCACATACACCCAAAGTTTGTGCGAGAAATCATCAATAAAAGTAACATAGTACTTACTTCCACTGAGGGATTGTGTCGAAGATAGTCCCCAGACGACTGTATGAACGTAATCGAGGATCCCTTTGGTGTTGTGTTTTCCAACATCAAAAGAAACACGCGTCTGTTTACCCGAGACACATTCTAAACAAAAGTCCAGACTCGTAGGCGTATTCACTGCAATGAGTTTCCGCTTGCGCAGAATCTCCAAATTCTTCT
Source organism: Arctium minus (assembly GCA_954870635.1). Taxonomy (NCBI): domain Eukaryota; kingdom Viridiplantae; phylum Streptophyta; class Magnoliopsida; order Asterales; family Asteraceae; genus Arctium; species Arctium minus. The sequence goes on from OX941093.1 coordinate 55,164,509, forward strand.
CTGAAGTGTGTCCCAACCTAAGATGCCACAAACGGGTAGCATCTAAGTTTTTCGAACTATCCGCAACACACGCATCATAACTGACTGTTTCGCCTACCAGATGAAACAGGTTATTTTCTGCCTGCTCACCTTTCATCACAACAAAGTTCCCTCTAGAGATGCGCATACTCCCATTCTCTATTCGAATCTTACAGCCAAGTTTGGACAGTTGTCCAACAGAAATCAAAGAACGAGTCATAGACGGTACAAATTTAACATTTGATAAAGTTCGAATAGTACCGTCAAACATTTTGATTCTGACTGAACCGATGCCCCGAGTGACACACGATGTACTGTTTCCCATATTAATATGGTTACCTTCGAACTCCTCGAAAGTAGTGAAACAGTCCCGAAATGGTGTCATATGGCACGAAGCTCCGGTATCCAACACCCAACGCCTGTCGCCTTGCGGTGCAGTAACCGTTGTTGAGAAGCCTGTATCTTGTTCGGTTGCAACTGCTGAAGATTCTGCTTTGTTCTTGTCCTTGTTTTTCAAACTCGGACAATCTCTGACCCAATGACCTGGTTTGTGACGATAATTACAATTGCCACGTTGCTTAGATTTCCCGCGATGACTAGGTTTACGAGATTGGGAGCGACCACGAGTTCTTCCCCTGAGCTGATCGTCTTGGTCTCTTTCGTCAAATAGACCATGACTGTTGTGGTTGTTCTCCCGCGAACTGTTACTGATTTTCATATGAATTCTCTGTTCTTCACAGATCATCCCTGCTTTCACGTCAGACAAAGATATGGAATCTCTTCCATAAATAAAACTGTTAGTGAACTGGGAATATTTTTCGGGAAATGAATACAACAGAATCAAGGCGAGTGCCTCATTATCTGTGGCAAAAATAGAATATGTTGCCTTCAACTTCATGATGATGTCTTCGAATTCAGTCATGTGGGACTGAATGGTAATGCCTTTCTTCATTTTGAAGAACATGCACGACCTCATCAATAACAGTCGGTTAGTCAAAGTTTTCTTGAGATAAAGATTCTCAAGTCTTTTCCAAATCCCTGTGGCTGTCTTTTCAGTAACGATTTCAGAAATTACATTTGGACCCATAGCCATTTGTAAGGTAGTGAAGGCCCAAGCCTCCATTTCCTTAGCTTCTAAGGTGGACATGTCCGGATTTATTTCTTCCGGAGCAAAGACTACGGGATGAACATCGTTTTTCCTACGTGTTGCTGCTGTAGTAAACTGCCATTTACCAAAATCACCCTCCCCGTTCCATTTTTCTATTCTAATCCCGGCCCCCGATAATTTAAAAGAACCTTTTTGATAAACATTTGGGTCCGAGTTGGAAACGGAACCGGCGAATGTATTTCCTGAATCAACAGACATTTTTTAACGAGCACTTATCATGCGACTAAAAATATACAATATAAGTCAAATTTAGATCTAGAAGCTCTGATACCAATTGTAAGGGTCGGTGGCAGTTACAATATTGTATTTCAAGTGATTTACGGTCCCAAAAATGATAACAATAAATCACGTGCAACTGACCCGTTACAACAAATGCGGAATAACGAGATCTAAATATTGTATATTTTGGTCTATTGATTCATACCGATCCACAAGCGTAAATATAGCAGTTATCGAATATACGATAAAATATAACGAAACAACGAATAAATCGAGACAACAATATTTAACGTGATTCCACTATCAGTGTGATAGTGTACATCCTCAGGGAGAGAGAGATCTTTATATTACCAACCGAGAGAAATTACAACGTGTTTACGAGATCCTTGGATCAACAAATCAGCTAACCAAATGTTCCCCCAAAACAAGATATATATAAATATATATCAATGATATATATATATATATATATATATATATATATATATATATATATATATATCAACAAAGAGGAACAAGGAAGAAGAAGAAGAAAAATAGAAAGAATACTTCTATTTTTGTTGGTGTATTTTTGGGATGGAATGATGCATGTATTTATAGGGATAGAATGGTGCAAGAAGACAAATGGGTATGGGTTGACATCTAGTTCGCATCCAAGATATCTTCCATATTTCCCATGCAAAAAGAAAATCCAAGTCAAGTAAACTTCCAAAAATATGTGGCTTAAATTAATCCACATATCCAAGCTTTAAACACTTGTACATTGTGTTTGGTGAGTTGCACAGCACCAAAAAAAACTTATCTAATTTAACTTTTTCAACAAAAACCTATCTGATTTAAGTTTTTCAACAAAAACCTCTTTGAACAGTACTTGAGAGCTAGAGGTTAGAAGAAATGTTGACAGCATTCTAGTGTTCTTTGATAAGCTTGTGATGTTCAGATTTTGTAATATGTTTGTAAGTAAAAGAGGATAAACGCTTTTATGGAAAAATTAGTACCTCAAACTATTACATATATTTGGTTGCAAAGATATGTAGATATGGCAATGGCAGTTTAATTATGTTTTCGTAGTTATATTTAAAGGATAAAGTTTATTTTTAAACGATCTTAATTAAATCACAACCAAAGCCATCAAGAGTATATATATATATATATATATATATATATATATATATATATATATATATATATATATATATATATATATGGATATGGGATAAGCTTGTGAAGAAGGAAGTTATCCCGGCCCCGACTGTCAGCTGCCGGCTCTCTCCATCTCTCCTAAACTTCCCCCGGGTTTCTGCCCGAGCTGTATGAGGCAGAAACTCGTCCCACGTACGGTTTGGAGGCCGAGCCCCACCCAGCAGTAAGGGTGCGGCTTAGGTTAACTAACACAAAGAAGATACAGTTCACTCAATGATTGCCTTTGGGTTCCGAACTCCATATGGGAAAGGAGCGTTGTTGTTTGCAAGGTCTCGATTATTTACATGGACCCACTTCTCATTCAATTTGTGGCAATTTTCTGATCTATAAACCGTCCCTAACTAACGATCGGCTCATGTTTGAGGATGATGAATCACTTTGTGTCGACCTGTTGCCAATAAACTTTCCGGCCTCATATGAGAATGGAAACTAGAGAATTTTCTGCATCGGTGGATAAATAATCGCGAACATAAGAATTTCTGGTTGACCATGTTCCCAGAAAAAAGATACTTTCAAGAAACGACAAACACGACTGAAGTGGCTATACATACAAATCCATTTACGGATCTATATGCTCCGATTGGAACTTCCAGTTCCAGAACAGGTGGCTGGTATACTACCATAATGAAACTGCCTTTTATTTTTTTTATTCGGATCGGATTTATGTTGGATATATATATATATATATATAAAAGGAGGATCAAACGAGAACACTAAATATTTAAAAGAACACGAGAACTAACAAAATCATTAGTGATTTTACATTAACGCGCAAAAGAGCCACGTGGACCTGAAGCCGCGGCCAAAGTCCTTTTTTCGTGTGTTAATGTAAAATCACTAATAATTTTCTTAGTTCTCGTGTTCTTTTAAATAGGTACCGTTCTCGTTTGAACCCGACTCTCTCTATATATATATAAAGTTACAAAATTGTGTTTTTTATTATCTAAATCCATATTTACGATTGCATACTCATCTAATCCATGATTATACAATACACTAGTTATTAGGTTCAGACATAGCTAATCAATGTGAATTCATAACATGTTACTGTTTGTATTAGATGATCTGGGCATACATACACATATAATTATGGTGACTTATATAATATGCATGTTTTGTGTGTATGTGTGTGTATATATATCAAACAATTGTTGTTCAATTGACGTATATTTCTTTTTTATATGCATGTTTGGTATCTTGATTTAATTGATTGAAACAATATTTTAGGTGAGTAACATTTGTTGAGGATAAGCCCTTCATGAAATTTTTTGGGGTTTAAAAGAAAAGGGTCTCGAGAAGTACAAAAAAATCTTAAAAGAAATGTTTTGTTAGTATAAGAAATATAATGGAGTACAATAAACTCTAATAATTCACAATACTATACAAAACGGGTCTTTTTACACCGTTATAAATGACCTTTTTCCACGGTTTTTATGTGTAAAAGGCTACCGTGTAAAAAAGTCTACCACCTTTTTACATGGTTTCGGAACCGCGTAAAAAAGTGAATCTTCTTGATAGTTTCAAAACCGTGTAATAAGGCGAATAATTAATTTTTACACGGTTTTTGGCTTAAACCGTGTAAAAAGTCCATTTATTAACACAATTTGGAGCTAAAACCTGTGTAAAAAAGTCATTTTTAAATAAAAAAAGTTATCACCTGTTTACATGGTTTTTTGTTTGAAACCCTGTACAAAGATGTGCAAATTTAAAAATAAAAACAAAATTTGACGCATTTAAAACTTCCTCCCTCCCCCCACATAAGCAAGAAGTATTTAGAAAAACAAAAGTTTGACAAGAAAACATATATATATATATAGTCTGTTTTATTACTTAGTAATATGCAACTTAAAAGAAAGTAGAGAGAATAGCTTACATTCATGTAGTTTATTTAATTAAAGTGCATTACCTTCAATAGAACAAGGCAAAACTAACTTAAGTAAGGCCAGATAATCCTTGAACAAGAACAGGAGCTTGTTGTGATCTCAACTGACATAAAAAAAACACAAAATATCAAGTACAAAATGAAAATTGAAGTTTTCCTGTCAAAAAGTTGACTTCCAAGTTGCAATAACATTCAAAATGGCAACTTAAACAAACAAATTGAATTAAAAGAAGGTATACTTGAGTAAAAACATCTATCAAGTGACAGATACAAGTGATAACAAATTAATTCAACTCACCGAAATCATCACTTTATTCAAGAACAAAGAGGCTTTAAATAGCCATTTTACACAACGGAAAACCGAAAATACTGGAAAAGAAAAACAAATCATAACAACCCTAATTCTGCGTTAAACACGATGACTAAGAGTAAGACTGAGTAAACGGATCACTAACAACTGACACTTGGCTTGGGCCTTATTTCAATCAAACTAAAATCCAAAGAGGGCTAGCCCAACATAGAGACCAGCCCAATAAATTCCTTCCCTTAAACAAGCGAGCATTAAGCTGCTTGTTTAACATCTTGCACTCCGATTTCCTCTCTGATAAACTCAAAGATTGTCAACATCAATGGCTTGGTCATGAGATCTGCTAACTGCTCCTCTGACCTACAAAACTTCAACTGAACAACGTCTTTGTTCCCCAACTCTCTAATGTAATGAAACCGTACGTCAATATGCTTTGTTCTTCGATGCATTATAGGGTTCTTTGACAACTTTATGGTTGAACTGTTGTCACACATAACCTCCACAGTTCCATCTTTTTCTTCAAGTTCTTCAAGTTCTTCAAGCAAACCTTTCAGCCATACGCAATGGCACGCACATGTTGTGGCTGCAACGTATTCCGCTTCGATCGTTGACAGAGTGACTACTTCTTGCTTACGTGAACTCCAACATATTGCAGCACCATTAAACAAACAAACGTACCCAGAGGTGCTTTTCCAATCCTCTAGATCACGTGCATAATTGCTATCAGTGAACACCCTCCACTTCTGACTTTTATCCTTCCCGTAATACAGCCCATAATTTATAGTTCCTTTTATATATCTCAGTACTCGCTTTGCCACAACCATGTGTTCTTCTTTAGATTTAGCCATAAATCTTGATAATAAGCTGACCACATACATTAAGTCTGGACGCGTCACTGTTAAATACATGAGACTTCCTATGAGACTCATATACTTGGTGTTGTTCACGTCCTTCCCTGGTCATAAGTTTGGTACCCGGAACAATTGGATTCTTCACATCATTTGCTTCCCACATTTTGAACCGTTTTAAGACCTCCCTTGCATACTGTGATTGACACAATGAGATTCCTTCTGAATTCTGACTTACTTCCACACCAAGGAAGAAGTTCATCTTCCCTAATTCGGTCATTTCGAATTCAAGTTGCATAGACCTTTTAAATGACTCACACATCACAGGATCATTTCCAGCATAGATCTAATCATCAACGTATAAGATAACAATGATGACTTTATTCCATACCTTCTTTACAAATAGCGTGTGATCATGACAACTCTTCTTGAACCCTTCACGTATGAAGCAACCTTCAATCCGATTAAACCAAGCTCGGGGAGCTTGTTTTAATCCATACAACGCACGCTTTAACCTGTACACCTTGGCTTCCTCTCCTTTCTTTATGAACCCCTTCGGTTGAGTGACATGCACCACCTCCTTGAGCTCACCATTTAAGAAAACGCTTTTGACATCTAATTGGTACACCATCCAATTTCTTTGTGCAACCACTACTATTAAGGTTCTGATCGTGTCCCACCTTGCGACTGGAGCGAACACCTCATTATAATCTATTCCTTCCCGTTGGGCATAACCTTTGACTACTAACCTCGCCTTGTACTTGTCAACCTTCCCAAGTCCGTTTAGTTTCGTCTTGTACAACCATTTTACTCCTATAGGCTTTGTTCCGGCTGGAGGATCAACCAATTCCCAAGTATGGTTCCTTTCTATAGCAGTCATCTCGGCATTCATTGCTTGTACCCCATTTTTCATCTTTGCATGCTTCTTCATACGTCACTAGGTCTTCCATTGCACTATACATTGCAAAACCAGCTTCATCTTCATTAAATGGGTCTTGATATGTATAATAGTCATCCATCCACACAGGTGGTCTTCGTGTGCGAGTGGATGACTCAGGTAAAGTAGCCGGTACACTCTGATCCTGCGAATTTCCTGTGGTAGCCAAGATTGGACTGTTAGAAACATCATGAGAGGTTTGAGTTTGTGATGTACCTTGGACTGGTGAACCTGCTTCATTTTCAGAATTCTGTGTCGTATTGGGAGTGTTTTGTGCTTCATTTTCAGAATTCTGTGTCGTATTGGGAGTGTTTTGTGAATCTTCTACATCTTCATTTTCATGTTGATTCCCTTGAACCTTTTCATCATCTTCTATGATGAGTTCTCCCGATTTCTGATTTTCTTGAGACCAATCCCAAGTTGCATACTCATCGAATATCACGTCTCTACTGATCACAATTCTCTTACAAAATGGGTCATACAAACGATAGGCTTTTGATTCTTGGCTAATGCCAAGAAACACACACTTGTGACTCCTTGCATCCAGTTTTGTTCGTAATTGAGCAGGTATATGGACATGCCCTATGCATCCAAATACCTTAAAATGCTCAACACTTGGTTTCGAGCCCGTCCAAAACTCTTCTGGTACCTTTTCATCAAGGCTCCTGCTCATACACCTTTTTAACACATGGCACGCCCACTTTGCTGATTCTGCCCAAAAATATTTCGGCATTGATTTTTCAGCTAATAAACACCGAACCATGTTCATTAAGGTCAGGTTTCGCCGCTCTGCAACCCCATTTTGCTGTGGGGTGTAGGCGGCTGTAAGCTGCCTTTTAATACCTTGAGCTTCACAAAACTCATTAAATGAATTCGAGGTGAACTCACCTCCTCTATCGCTTCTCAAACACTTGATATTCATGCCAGTCTCTTTTTCCACAGAATCTTTAAAGTTTTTAAACATTTCAAAACTTTCATTTTTCTGTGATAAAAAATAAACCCAGGACTTTCGTGTGTAATCATTGATGAACATAAGTATGTACCTCTTTCCACTGGTTGAGGCTGGAGTGATGGGTCCACACAAGTCTGTGTGTATTAATTGCAGCTTCTCTGTAGCACGCCAATTTCTCTTCTTGGGTATCGCCTCTCTCTGTTGTTTTCCGATGGCACACGTCTCACATACAACGTGTTTTTCTGCAACTGAGGGTAGACCTTTCACCATCCTTTTGTATACCATGGTTCTAATGGTTTTGTGGTTGACGTGTCCATACCTCTTATGCCATATTGGGTCTTAGAATCCTCACTGACTTGTAGACACTTCAATTTTTGAGGCTGCAATGAGGCACTAGCAGGAAACATCCTGGTTTTGTCATGTTAGATGTAATGATCAAACCTTTTTGAGGGTGAAAAACCATGCAAACACCACCTTGAATAACAAAAGTCAAGGACTTTTCTTGAAGCTGCCCAACACTGATGAGATTTGATGTTAGTAAAGGTACATAATAAACATTCGTAATGACTTGTGTTATGCCGTTCACAGTCAGGCGAACATCACCCTTTCCTTTGACTTCCAATCTGTGGCCATTTCCCAATCTGACCTTGTGTTGATACATCTCATCTATGCGAATAAACCACTCCTTGATACCCGTCATGTGGTTTGAACAAGTCGAGTCTAGAAACCAGAATCCCTCCTTATCGTGCTTGTCTTCACTCACTGCTGCCATTAACATTTCGGTTTCCTTTTCGTATCCTTCGATATCAACTGAAGCCATCAACAGAAGTTTTTCATTGTCTTCAAATTCTGCATAGTTTACTGGACGGGCATCATTTGAACATTCATATTGGAAATGCCCTAACTGATGGCATTTATAGCATTCAATTTGAGACTTATCAAATTGAGGTCTGTTCTCACTTTGTGATCTTCCTCAGCCACACCCTCTTCCTCTATTTGAGTTTCCTCTGCCCCGACCTCTTCCGCGTCCAGTACTATGATCGTTTTCAACATTTAGGACTTGTTCATCATTCACCTTTCTTCTGATCTTTTGTTCATGAATCAGTAAAGAACTTTGAAGTTCATCTACTGTCATGGAATCAAGATCCCTTGATTCTTCTATGGTACAAACCACGAAGTTGAAACTTTCTGTCATGGTTCTTAGCACTTTCTCTACAATCTTTACATCACTCATATCTTCATCGGCATTCCGCATATCATTTGCAATAACCATGACACGTCCAAGATAACCAGTAACTGTTTCTCCAGCTTTCATCTCCAACATCTTGAAATCCCTTCGAAGCCGTTGCAATTGACCTCTTTTTACTCTAGCATTGCCTTGATATTTGAGCTTCATAGCATCCCATATCTTTTTAAACGTCTGCTTCTGTGTGATTGTCTTTAAAATCGATTTGTCTATAGATTGGAACAGATAATTACAAGCTTTTAAATCCTTAAGCTTGTTCTCCTCATAATTTTTCTTTTGCGTCGCTGTTGCCTGCTCCCCCGACCTGATTTCGCAGTACCCCTCATCTACCACTCGCCAGTATTCTATTGATCGGAGAAGGGTCTCCATTACCATACTCCAATGGTCGTAGTATCCGTCAAATTTGGGTACACTGGGGCCATGAAACTGTCCTGTTTCCTCCCCCATCACAGCGATTGCTTGAATACTCTCAGGAACTCTCGTGAAAGGAATTATGCTCTGATACCACTTGTCAGATACAAGTGATAACAAATTAATTCAACTCACCGAAATCATCACTTTATTCAAGAACAGAGAGGCTTTAAATAGCCATTTTACACAACGGAAAACCGAAAATACTGGAAAAGAAAAACAAATCATAACAACCCTAATTCTGCGTTAAACATGATGACTAAGAGTAAGACTGAGTAAACGGATCACTAACAACTGACACTTGGCTTGGGCCTTATTTCAATCAAACTAAAATCCAAAGAGGGCTAGCCCAACATAGAGATCAGCCCAATATCAAGTCCATTTTGATAACACATAAAACCACCAAATATATGTATAATATCAATCGGTTAATTAAGCAACTTAATAATTATAGCATCAACCGGTTAATCAACTTAAAAACTATGGATTCTAAGTAACAGAATCGAATGAAAAGGGTGGAAAGGAATAACATTCAGACGTGGACTTGAGGGCATTTATTGTACTTCTACTTCGACTTCGTGGTGTATGTCACTATTGCTGGTGAAAAGAGTAGGGTTTTGAACATCGCCATTCATCATCGTCGGTTAGCTGAGCTTGCGATTTAGACTTGAGAGTGTTTGAACGTGGGAAGAAAGAATGGTTTTAAATGTAATCTACGAATCCACAATTTTTTACATGGTTTTAATATTTTTACATGGTTTTAACTTAGCAACTATGTAAAAAGATTTTACTTTTTTACATGGTTCTAGATAAAAAAAACCATGTGAAAAGCTCACTGCACCTTTATGATTTTGACTAAAAAACCGTGTAAAATGTCTGAACATTTTACACGTTCTATAATCATGTAAAATGGCTCTGGGTCATTTTTTACACGGTTTTTTCCATAAGCGTGTAAAAATTGTTATTTCTATAGTAGTCATCATATGAAATAATTTTCAAGTATTCCTAGATGAAAACTCATCGATAATAATATCTACATCAATAACATCTACCAAATATATAAATAAGTTTATGTCAACAAATTCCACCAATTGTCTGCCCCACCAAACCAAAGTTAAAACAATATGTTACTACTATTACAAATAAACAAAACTATTTTAAAGATTCTAGACAAAATTCTCTCATTATAGTATTACTACCATTTGAATATAAGAAAAATATCAAATAAACACAAACAAATCATATTGCCCTAGACTTGTATTTCCTATTGTTTTCCAAATTCGAATTTCTTTTACCTTTTTTTGGAGTCTGAAGAAATGAAACTGTAGTCATTGTATAAATATTATTATGCCAATGTTGTTCATTTTTGTTCGATTTTTCTTATTAATGAACCTTTGAAAATAGTAAGAAAGTCCACAAATTCACTAGTCCACCACAACTTTAATTTTGAAGCTACAAATTGAAACTGCTTTCTTCTTTTTGTTTTGAGTTTCTCTTTGTGCCATTTCTTTGTATCAATCATTATACCATCAAACCTACCCAGCTACTACATCATACTGATCCATCTGCAATTGGCAATCCTATTACAATGCTCCCACATTGATGTCTCCAAGAACATTAATCAAGAAAATATATACATGATTAATTAACTTTCACATGTAACATTCTTTCAACAAAAAGTTGGGCTCTTAGTTTATTCTCACTTTAAAGTATGAAATTCTCATATACCTGAAATGTTAGTGCCTTAGTTTATTCCCATTGCAACCATTAATTGGAACATACATGGAATAAACTATTATTCTTAAACATTCAATATAATTTGTTTAAAACACGTTATTAGTGGGTCTTAGATCACTTCACATAGATAATGAAAACTGGAAATACACTAAACAAGTAAACTAAAAGAAACACTAAAATGCCTACATATAGATTAATATGATATAAATCGTAAACAGATTAGCTAGCCTTGGTACCAGGGAGAGAACTCAGAGAAAAAACATAAACAAGCAAAATAGTAGAAACGAATGATCGTGACAGTGTGATTAAATTAACAGACTCCAATACAATTACATAATACATTTTTTGGATCTTTGTTATCTACTACTTTGGTCATTTCTATATACTCTTTTTTTAGATCTTGTTTAGTACTAAAATAAAGTTTAAGTATTATTTATCTACAAATATTTTTTGGACTCGTACTACATGCTATAAATGTTTTTCACGTGGCCCTCTACTTTTTCTCGCACTAGCCGTGGGCCTGCCCCACCCTCCCTCAGGGATGGCCCCAGTTGAGGAGATTGATTAATTTGAAATAGAGTAAATCACATATTGGTGTTTAAGGTCTTTGGGGTTTCTTGTTTTTAGTCTTTACAATTGATTTATTACATAAAAACGCTTGGTGTATGCAATTTTTTTTATCTCTTCCACTTACGAATGTTAACTTCCGGTCGTTATGTCAATTTACATCATGGCAATATTGTTGGTCCCAAAAAGCAGTAAATAAACAAGAAAAGTATTGTAGAAGGGGGGGTTGAATACAATACACATAGTTTTTCACTTAATTTAATTCTTATTGATTTGAAATCAAGAATTACACATAGAAAACTTTTGATTGTTGTGGAAGAGAACAGATGAATCTGCTCAAACAATCTAACACTAAGAGAAATGAAGAACAATTGTAAAACACTTAGAAAACAATAAGAACTTCGTAGAGAGAAGAAAGCCAGACACTTAGAGAACTTGAAGGTTGTAGAACTGGTGATCTTGCATATTGAACCATCCTCCATATTTATAGTGCCTCATGCATTAAATGCATGGGACACCTGTTGAGCAAAGAATGGACACAGGTCTTCAGCAAGGTACAGGATGTATCTTTTGTCTTGAGGTGTTTTGGCTTGAAGTGTTGACCTGCAGAGGATGGTGGAGACCTTTCCTTAAAAGAGTGTAAAATACAAAACATACTTTTTCTGATCTTCGGATGAGGTCCATGTCAATGCAAGATATCACAAATATACTTTGTTAGAAAAGTACAATGTGTTTGAGAAATCTTCAGGCCTTGAAGATTAAGAAGTCTTCGGCTCCTGAAGATTGAGAAATCTTCGGCTTCCGAAGAGGTCTTCGGCTCCTGAAGACTGAGAAATCTTCGGCTTCCGAAGAGGTCTTCGGCTCCTGAAGACTGAGAGGTCTTCGGCTCTTGAAGACTTGAGATCGGCACCATCCTGGCCAATGGTGTTGATCAAGTAGGCATACTTGCCTTTAAGCTGAGGAGTCTATCTTCAATCCGCTTTGAGAGATATACTCCTTCTTTGTCTTCTTCGGCTGATCTTCGACTTCACCGAACATTTGTATAGAAACCAAGCTGCTAAAAGAACCTCAAAATATTCGAAGTATGATGATATAAAATGGAAGATCGGGAGGTCATCATCAAATCTTTAGATGACCCAACAAATATAATCATTTTTCCCTTAAAAATTAAGCGGTTCAGTGATTATTTGTATTTACCCAAGCAGTCCAATTAAGCACATACTTAACTGTGATTGTTGGCCAACAATCTTTTTCACTATTTTAATTTGGACAGTGGGGCAGGGCATGTGTACATGAAATTCTTTTCTAGGAACAACTCCATGATCTTTTTTACTGAGTTCAGTATTTCTCTGCGAATAATTTCACTTCCCAAAACCATTTCATTAGTTCAGTTTCATATGTTAGTAAAATCCAACTGACCACTTGCAAGTACATGTATGCAATTCCATGGAACTAGTGAAGTAAAATGTTATACAATATTTCACTGAAATTTTGGAACTCAGCCAAAAACGAAATAATATAGGTTTGCCTAGATTGTTCGTGTAAACAGACAACCTCGTGCAAATGAGTAAGCATATAACTCAAAGAAATCACAATTCAAAAGCCTTAAGGAAAACACAGTGAATCGATTAGAGATTTGTTCCTAAATTGCTATGAATTGAATAACATACTTACACTTGTAGGAGAGGCAACGGTGAGTATCCAAATTTCGAGCAACAACTGATCACAACACCAAAATCAGTTGTTTGATTGTTTCCTGATAAAAGTCGATAGGTATGTATAGAGAGAGGGGAGGTGGAGTTGGGGCTAGGGTTTTTGACATCGATAAAGGGAAACCACATAAATTAACCAGGAAAAGACCCGCTTGTTTTGAAAAAAGTTTACGAGAATGACATTTTTAGCCCCTAAAATTCTATTTATTATATTGTTGCCACAATTTTAATATATAGTGACCACAATTTTTTGGTCACTAACTTTCTAACTTAGTGACCACAATTTCTTGGTCACTAGTCTTTCCAACTTAGTGACCACTATTCTTTCGGTCACTAACCCTTCTAACTCACTACAATTAATCTAAGTATTGAATACCATTTAGTGACCACTATTTTTTGGTTACTAACACTCTCAAATTAGTTACCACTATTTTTTGGTCACAAACACGTTCAATTTAATGACCACCATCTTTTTGTCACTAACTCTTAAATATATGATTAATGAATACCACTTAGCGACTACCTTTATGGTGGTCACTAACACTTTCAATTTAGTGACCACATTTTTTTGGTCACTAACCCATCCCAACTTAATACAATACTACAACTAATGAATCTCATTTAGTGACAACTACTTTTTGGTTACTAACACATTTAATTTTGTGATCAAATTTTTTAGTCACTAATTAACCTATCCAACGCAATACAATCCTACAACTAATGAATCTCACTTAGTGACCACTATTTTTTGGTTACTAATACATTCAATTTAGTGACCACATTTTTTGTCACTAACATTCCTAAGTGACATCAACTTGTTAGTGACCACTATTTTTGGTCATCAATCATTTCATATTAGTAACTACTTATTTTTGGTCACTTAAACTTCTAACTTAGTGACCATCATTTTTTGTCACTAAATTTTTCAACTCAGTGACCATTATTTTGGTCACAAAACACATGAATTTATAACATTAATGACGAAAAACATAATCATCACAAAATTTAGTCATTAAAATAGGTCGATATCAAAAATATTTTTTTTGCATGAGAATCAATGACCACTTAGTGACCAAATTGATCTTTTGTCACTGAATTTCATATTAATGACCAAAAATTAATGACCACCTATGTCATCGTCACTAACGTCACAGTTAATGACCAAAATACAAGTCGTCATTAAAATTTTGGTCACTAAGTAAGTTTTTTCTTGTCCCAACTTCTTTTGTTTCTTTCTCCTTAGGTTGTTCTTGGTACTCTTTGTTCTTTAGAAACTAGGAGTTCAAATTATGGTTTTCTTTTCATTTTGGGTTTGATTCTCCTTGAATTGAAACTAAGATCCATTGAATAATTTTATTAGATTTAATCAATCATGTATAATCTTAAATTAAGAAGATATGAAGAATTTACAATCTTTTAGTTTTCAATCATCCAATCAAGGTATCTAAATTGGAAGGACAAGGAAGAAACTTGATAAGCCTTATCAAAAGCATATGATGTTGTGGTACTATTTCAGCTCATTTTCTCTCTAGTTGCATTACTTAAAAATGATAAATTTGAGTCTTTTATTTTGACATTTTCCACCTTTATAGTCTTGGAGTCTTAAGTATGAAATAGATCTGTTTTTACTCATTTTGGTACTTAATTTATTAAAATTATCTCAATACAATGTGTTGCAGCCTTGTTTTTTGGAAGCTATATATAGCTTGGTAAAGTTGCTGAAATTCAGAAGATATGCTATTTAAAAAATGTTCCTGAAATGTTTAGATCATCCCATCCCTTTCTCCAATCTTTTGGAAAGAAGAAATTTGAAACCCACTCTTTAAATAATGCATGAGCTTTTGAAGTTATTCTTTATTAGCATTTAAATTCTTGCACCTTTACATTATTGTTAAACTAGTTGTCTACCCGTGCAATGCCACGGGAGTTGAAATTTGAATAAAAGTTAGCCAACATATCCATTACGAAAACAATTGCATTTGAAATTATCAGTCAAAACTTAAGTCAATCGAGAAATAGTTTTTTATTTTTTATTTTAATTTGAAACTTCATAATGTCATTATTGGATGAACATAATGTCATTCTTGTTTAGTTTAATAATGGATTTTTTTTGCGCTAATTAATATAATAAACATTTAATTGTTCATATCCCACATCCATTGTATTTGATAACAGGTTTTCAGCCTATAAGACATTAATTATTTAAAAAGTTTCTACATATTCAAAAATAACAACAAAGTAAGCCAACATACCCAATACGGATAAAGAATTGCATTTGAAATTATGAGTCAAAAGTTAAGCCATATTTGACCAAATTTTTGGTATAGACCCTAGGCCCGACATGGGAAAGCCCGATCTGAAAAAGACCTGGTGGTCTAAAGACTCGTGCAGAATGGATGTGAATTAGACAAACATATTAACAAGTAAAAGCAAGAAATCAAATTGCAAAAATTCAAAACCGATTCTGAATTAGACAAACAATTCATCAAGTTTACTTTGATTAAACAAAATGACTAATTTAAAAGAAAAAGATGCAGATAGTTCCAAAATTTAACAATATCAGTTCTACTCTTCTCACACACAAACCACTTGTAACTCTTCACTTGATCTTCTTCTTGGGCCTTAGCTGCAACCACAAACAATTCATAATCAATAAATAAAAATAAAGCAAATTTGATAACAATTAAGAGCACCAAATTCAGATACAGCATATAAAGGCATCTTAAAAACATGCACAGGAATAAATTGAAACCTGGTTGTTGTGGCCACACTTCTTCTTCCTGCAGTTTACAGCCCTTGGGTGCAACCGAGCATAACACCTAACAAACCATACAACCCAATTATTAACTCAATATGTGCAAGATATCAAGCTACAAAAAGGCAAGATTTGGCATAACCAAAGTTACTAAAGATGGATAACATTTAATCATAAGACAAACATTTAAATTCTTAAAAAAATCATGTACCAAAATGAAATTGAAAATCAACAGCAAGTATATAAATAAACTTTTTAGCCGGTGACACCACCTCCACACATCGAACAAGAGACCATAGAATTACTGAAGAACCAATGAAGGATGATGGTAAAAGAAATTATAATATCTCAGCCATAAAAAAAAACTGAGTGCAAATCTACTCAACATGCCATATAAATCCAAGTTGTAAACTGCTATAAGTTTAGAAATGAACAATGAAAAGAAAGAACAACTCACTTGTGGCAAATGGTCTTATCTTGATTGTATTTCCTAGCCAATGCCATCAAAGAAGGCTCAATAATTCCTCCCCTTAACCTCAAGACCAAATGAAGAGTCGATTCTGAACAAA
Source organism: Arctium minus (assembly GCA_954870635.1). Taxonomy (NCBI): domain Eukaryota; kingdom Viridiplantae; phylum Streptophyta; class Magnoliopsida; order Asterales; family Asteraceae; genus Arctium; species Arctium minus. The sequence continues at coordinate 55,181,040 of OX941093.1, forward strand.
TAATGGAAGATTGCAAATTAAACATCGTAACAAAAAATTGAAAACCAATTACATTATGACATAAGAAAAAACATCCAATTAAATTTAGTTATGCAATATGTTCGTTAGGCAATTCCAGTAACCATTTCTCATATTTCATTTCTATCCAAGAAAAAGTAATGACAGAAACAATATATCGCTTCTATAAACCGCAAGAAGAAATGAACTGCAGGTAGGTAATAGGACTAATAAGTAATAACAACAACCATGAAAGCAAACTCGTAAGGCGGAAATTCATGACTTCAGTGGTATTTTATTTGTAGTGTAGCACGCACAAAGCAGGACCTGAAGACAACTAAAACCCCAATCCTATGGTACCAATCTATATCACACCCAATCGTTGTGGAACAGAATGCACGCTATTGCTAATTGGTACTGTAAATTGTCCGTTTTCGGACAATTTACAACTATCATAAAGAAATAGACGATTTTATTATACAAAGAAATGATAGTTCAATAACTTCGAAATTCCAAATAAAATCAAAAACTCCTTTCTAACTTCATTGAGGAATTCTTGACGATGGCATAAAAATTCTAAATTCATGATGTATTACCGATGATTAAAAAAAAGAATACAACATCCAAAATACGACATTTATTCAAAAAAATTAACGAAGAGACGCCTACTACTGAACTTCTAAACAGTCATTTCTACATATATCATAAGTTTGATGAATAATTCATGAAACCGAAATAAAGTTGCTTAACGGTTAGTTTGAAGAAATTGAAAAAAGAAAACCTTTCTGGATGTTGTAATCAGCAAGAGTTCGGCCATCCTCAAGTTGCTTTCCGGCAAAGATCAATCGCTGTTGATCCGGTGGAATACCTACGATAGAAATTCATTCAGACACGCTTACATATAGATGATACAATCAATATTCAGTTTGGATACAAGGAAACCATCATACCTTCCTTGTCTTGAATCTTGGCCTTGACATTGTCGATGGTGTCACTGCTCTCGACCTCTAGGGTGATGGTCTTCCCGGTTAGGGTTTTCACGAAGATTTGCATCTTTGTTCTCTCTCGATGTGAGTTGACATCACGAGGACCAATTTCGAGCTTCTAATCACTATAACACCGTTAACACGCAATTTCATAGAACATCAATTTCACAATTACTTAATTTCTTCACTAATCTAACAAAATCAAAAACACATGTACCAGTTCATGAAATTTCGGTACATGCTCATAACATACGCATTCAATGTCTGTTTTCAAATGATTTTCTTTTGGAACTCTAATCAATTTCGTTCAGAAACATATACAAATTCTTAGAAACAACATATCAAAACTCTATCGATACATATATCGATCACAATGTGTAAATGTAAATAAATTGTTAATTGATTCATCATGAATTGAAACAACCGAACAGCTAATTAACACAAACAATTAAAGAGATTAGATAAAATCATACCTATGATTCCAATAATCATACGTATACGCTCATTATCCATCGCCATTTTTGAAATCTAGAGCGAAGATTCAGAAAAACGTGAATGATATGATGTAACAAACCAAAATCGAAATCGATTTTAGTAGCCATGGATAGAAGAATGGAAATCGATTCCGGTTGCCATGCTATCAAATCAAAATCGAATTCAAGATAACAAACCAAAAATCGATTTCAGTAGCCAATCGATAGAAAGCAGAAAAAAGTAGAGAAAACTGATAAGAAACCGAACTTGAAGATCATAACCCTTACCCTTGAGAGAAGCAGAACCCTAGAGATCGGCGTTCGAGAGAAGCAGGCGATTGAGAAGGCTACGAATGTTGCCTTGGAGGTTGGAACTGAGAGGCGTGAATCAGAGTTATTGGAATATAAACCCTAGTTTAGCATTAGCAATTGGTACATCATGCTTATAATATTGTAATTTAAGAGATTGTGCATAAAATAATAGTACATTTCGCTTAAAAACTTGTTTTTAAGAGTTTTTTATGTCTCTTTTATAATATAGTATAGATGATTCACATTTTACATATAATACTTAACACTAGTGGCGCACCCACGTTGGAGGCATACGCTTCTCTTGAAATTTCAGTTTTTCTTATCTTTTATATATAATACAATAGTCCCTAAAGTTATTTTTCATATACACTTTTGGTCCCTACAAAAGTGAAATTTGTGTAAAAGTTTCTGTGGTTACTTGACATATCTTGTCCCAAAGTTAAATTTATACGTTTTCCCATCTATTTTATGTTTTTAATACAAGGAGGGCCGGTTCACTACAACTAGTGTTATACCCGTCCGTTGGTCGGGTATACAACATGACTATAATATAGATTCACTTTTTTGATTGATCACTCTTTTTCACCATTGTCGAATGTTGTTTTTCAATTGAGCAAGAAGCTTAGTCAAACTATAACCAACTTTCCCGAAGTTTAAAAACTTTAAACTAAAAAAATCCAGGAAAATCTTTTTAAGGATTCTTTAGTCAACAATACCAGCTTTCGAAAAATAATGAAAAAGATAATGTCAACAACACACTTTCTAGACAAATAGTAGGCATCTTAATGTAGCTAAGATTAATCAGGATTGATGCAACTCTTGTTGTGAGTCTTATTAGCAGGTTCACCGAAAGTCAAAAGGAGGCTTCTCCTGGCTACAAAACCGTTTTTTAGATACTTAAAGACTAACAACTAATTATGGGCTTTTATAAGAAAGATGAAATTTCTAATTTGTCTTGTTTTAAAGATAGTGACTATGCCGATGATCCTAATGTCTAATGATAAGAAAATCACATCTGGATATGATTCTATGTTTATGTGCAGTTTCATTATCATCAAGTAGCAGTCGGTGGTAACTATGAGTAGCCAAATAATGGCAACAACAAATTGGTTGGGGGTAAATCCTTGAATTTGTTAAGGAGCAGTTCGATCTATTGTGATAACACTTCAAACTATCAACTTTTCTAAAAATCCTATTATAATAAAATGACCAAAATATTGATGTTGGATTCTACCCCCCCCCCCCAAAAAAAAACAATTGGTATATCCTGAATTAAGATAGAAAAGTGGATGTTTATTAGGTAAGATAACATTATAAAGAAGATAAAATATAGATTTTGCAGCTGTAAAAAGGAAGAAAATTATCTTGCGTATAAGGTATTGCAGGAGCATTCCCACAAAACTGTGGGTCCAACCAAGGGGCAGGCACCACCTGAAGGGGTTGGGGTTGGGCACCATGGCTCAATGGCATGAGTTGCATGCCAGGGTGGTCAAGACCAATAGCACCAGCAGGTCTGTTCCTTGGACCTCTGTGGTTTCCAGGTCCCATGACCATAGGGATAACATCATACACTATAATTTGGAACCACAAACGGCCCATATGGTGGTTGTGGGTGAGATTAACTGCGCTATCATGTATAAAGGAAATAACGATGTATCAAAACAGAAAGTAAAGAGGTCTTACCATGCCAGTTTTTTTCTCCGAGTCAGCTCCTGAAGATGCTCCTTTCGTATTTGGTTCAGCTTCCACCTTAGCTGTCGGTTTTTCCAATTGAAGAAAAAAAATATAGAAGTTTAAAAGTTTATTAGAAGTGCTTTTTTAGCCCAGATGAATCAGGATGAGTTAGTGCAGAAGGACAGTAGCATTTATCCCATAAATAATTCGATATGAAGATTAATAGATAGAATAAGACCGAATGCAAGTGAATACAACAAATATGAATTGTAGATACGAACAATAAACAACCTTGATGTCACTCAATTTGTATTGCAATAAAAAAAACAACAGGAAAAAGAGACTATGTTGTTGATGACAAACCTGAGCCACAACCTCTTCATAACCTATCAATCCATTTATTCGACCACGAAATAGAAGTATGAGTTTCTTTGTCATACGTGACGTGGAACACTGGTGAGCCAGCTTATGCTCAGCTCATGAACAATTCTTCAGTCCTGGTAATGTTCTCAAGAGTGGTAATTGTAGCTTTTGAGGTAAGCTAGTTGAGAAACCCTGAAAGTTTAAAGAAGATAAAGGAAAAAAGAGTCAAGTGTCAATACTCAAATTACAAAACAAAAACAATTTTACATCATCTATGGTTCAGATGAAAGGATAAATAGTCCAAGGAAATCAAGCAATGAGAGTTTACCTAATTAAATGCCAATAATAGAATATAGGCATAATTAGCAATCTTCATAGCTCTTTCTTGCATAAGTTGTTCATCCAAGTCGTCCTTATCCACCAAACAAACAACACTTTAAATAAAAAATATGATACATATATATAACCCAATAAATGTAATTTCTAGGGTTTAACGGAAGAACAAAGCTTGAAATGGAGAAAACAAAATTTCACACGTAAGCCAAGGAAGTGATTAGAAAAGAAGAAGTTCATCCGCAGATCTAAGCAAAGAGCTCAATTCAAATATGAAAACCAAATCTTGAAACAACAATGGTGATTGAAAACCTGTATAGACTCGGTTTTCATCTTCTCACTGTGTAGTGGCCATTTGAATCAATTTGGCGATTTGAATCTTCTTCCCTCCTCTCTTTTCTTTGACGTTCGTAGTAAAACATTGATTACCGGTATAAAAATCGGGTTTGAGAGAAGCTCCATGGAAGCACAGGCAGGATTAGAATTGCGGAGGAGAAAGTACGATGAAGTAGGGGAGGAGAGAAATGAGAGGGGGTTTGAATGAAGGTGGAAGAGGGCAGTAGGAGGGATGGGGAGTTTCCATGGAGGTTGAAGGCTGGAAGTTCGTGCTAGTGGTGATCAACATGCAAGCGCATACACAAAGATATTTCGAGTGATGTTTTGTTTGATCATCAAAGAGAGAATCAAACCCCAAAATGATAAAAATGAAAGGCCTCTTGGTTTTTCAATTTGCTTTTGGTTTTTCTAATCGATAATGAATCCTGCAAAAAAAGAAGAGATTACAAAAATCTTACTCACCTGCAAAATGAACAAAATGTACAGGTTACCCGGTTTAACATCCAATATCAAAGTGTTAGATCACAAAATGTACCAGATTACAGAAAGCAATTATTAAGAGAAGCAAAAAACCTTTATGGAAGAGAAACAATCGAGCTTTGGGGAAGTAAACCTAAACTCATAAAAATCAGATTAAAAAGACCATAAAAAATAAATACATAATGAGGCAAAAACAAAGAAACAAAAATCGACATACCATAAATCAATGAGAGGAAAGACCCATCATTATAAGTTAAAGGGAATTTCAAGTTGTGGCAAATACAAAGGAATAGACCCATCAATATAAGTTGTTTATGTTTTGAACCTCAAGAAACATATATCATTTCTGTCTTTTAGTATTCCTTCTCAATCTTCCAGTATGTTCTTTACATCCATAATTATATACCATTCATTCCAAATAAAATCAAAAAACCCATGAGAAAGCCAATGATGGACAAAAAGGGAAGATTGGTGTTTCACCAAATTTCTTTCCATTCAAGAAAACACCCTAAGTTGATAATGAACAAAAATGGTTCATATCATTCAATCTGACTTCGTTGATGATTAAGTTTGTAAAACCGAATGAATTTCAACGGCATCTGTTAAAATATATAAAAAAGACGAAACCAGACTTCTAAGAAAAAAAAGATAGATATACCTGGAACTAAATTACAACAAATAGTTGAAGCGATGGTTCAATGTAACAAATACCAACACTCCAACAGCACAGACTTACCGTTCTTCTTAGAAATCAAGGAAAGTTAGAAATCATATTGAATTGAAAGAGGTTAAAACTTAAAAGGAAACAGTGTAAGGATTTCTGACTTCGTGATAATTGTTAAAACAACATCAAAAACTCGAAATCAAAAATCTCTAAAAGCAAACACAACCAAAAGGAGATTATGAATACCTTAAAAATGAAATCCCTTAGCAAAACTTGTAAGCTTTCGATAGGGGGAGGAGGTGTGCAGTGAAATCAACCGATTTCATCCCTGTGAGTTTCGATAGGAGTCTACAAAAACAAAGTGATACAACATTTTCGTACCGATTGGAGGATAAAATATGCTTTTGATTCTGCAAACTGCCTCTCCATGTATGATTTGACCGTTAAAGAATCCTGGAAAGAGAGGAGATGAACGGTCTTGAGTTAAACCATTGCAGCGGAATGAGAAAAAAAATACAAACCTATGTTCAGAAAACAAAATATAATCCTCTGTTCAAAACACATACCTTCTTCGAAGCCAGCGACAGCGAGAAAAGCTTTTGGTTTCGGTTTCTGAAGCCAACCATCGTAACAAACCCTAAAGAAGATAAAATAGATAGAAAAAATGCCCTAAAGAGATGAGGTTGTGGTCTTTGAAGTTCATCAATGGAGATTATTCCTCCAAATAAAATATACCTTCTATATGCATCCACGGGTATATATAAATCGTGGAACAGAATAGGGGAATGGAGGATTGAGATGATCGTCCGATTGAAGGGGAGGAGTGGGGCTGGAACTCCATGAACTTGGAGATTGAAGGTGGAGATAGTTCGTGGGAGAGATATCAGTGTGTAAGAGGGAGGGGAGGGTTCGTTTGAGAGAAAGCAGGGTGTGAGGGATTAAAAGGAGTACGCTGGAGATAGAATAGGGCGTGAAATTAGGAATTTAAACGGTCCAGATTGCATTTCAGATGAATTTAAACGGCCAAGATCAAATGAAAATCATTTAGACTCGTCTCCATCCATATATATATAATTAATACACATCTCTAATTCATTATAACAACTCAATCTCAATTATATAATGTTTTATCACATAAGTCCATTAGTTTATTGTTAAAAATAGAAAGAAAAAAACAACAGAAATCTAAAATAAAAGTTACTTTATAAATGATTATAAGGATTTAAACCTCAGATTTTGGTTACATGAATTGAAAAGAGTCGATCATACTATTAGCACTTTACCAAATTGGTATTACAGATAAGTTTTAGAAAATTGAGACTTGTCAATCAGGATTGTTTGTTGAATATGTTAAGATCGGTGTTCCATTCTTATAAAAAATTCAGATAGTTACATTTATTTTTGAATTTAATCATTTCATCAATATAAATTAATATTATTGTGCTTTTTATTTAAAAAAAATAATATTTATTTTTGTTTTTGTATACTCGATGCTCCTCCTGATTCGAGATACTGGCTCTGCCACTACTTAACACCACTCCCATGTTAGACTAAAGCCTTAGCATGGTGTGGGAATAATGTTGAGGCCAAAACTCATCTAATGGTGGAAGTTGTTCCCTTTTTAACCATTCATTCAAGGTTATATTGATAAAAATCACATTTCTTGATAGATTGATCATTGTTGAAAGTGTTAAAGTGGGTTGCACTTATGAGTTAGTCATCATGTCGCATAAACGTGAATGATATGGAGATATGTTTGGAAATGCTATTTAGAATTAAGGAAAACTTGTTCATTCCATAAGGTCTATACAAGGTCGGCCATACCTAGACTTCAACTCCAACATAGGAATATGAAAGTTGGTCCATGGATAAGTGTTTGTGTCAACCTAGGAAGAGTACCTTAAAAATCTATGCTTGGATAGACAAGTTATTATTGCAGCTAATGCTACAGGCTTGTGTTGGTACATCAAAATGAGGTGATAGCCTTATTCAGTAGGTCTGAACTAACTCCCACACCCTTGTTCTTCTAAATCACCTACAAACCAGTAATTCTATCACAAACCATGAATGTTTTCCTCAAATTCACCATCTGAAACTAATCATTTACATTGAATTTTTTAAGAATTTTGATTTCATGTCCTTGTAGATTGATATTTGGTATCTTAGTAGTTTTATTACTTGTTAAAAAATGACAATGATTTGAAATGTATACTTGCATGGATCTTCATTTGCTTTTATCTTAGAGGTTTCTATAAATCTTGCAACAAGGTTTTGGTACCGTTGCTAGGGACAGGCAAGGCTAAAACAAATTTTCAGTCAACGTACGAGATTAGTTTTTCTACCACTTTATTACCCAACTCTTATTGTGTATGCCGAAGGCTTCCACATGGAAAAAAAATTCCAACTTGATACTGACATTGAATGGACTTTCCAACTAGATGGTGCAAATAGACACGTTACTTTAAACCCTTCAAACATGTCAGGAAGTGGAGAATATGATCCCATTAGGAAATCCAAAACATCACTCATATAGTTGATTCTAGATACAAAGGCATCATGGACTTTGTTATCCCTATGTTTAATCAATTAAACTTAGGAATACTAAGTCCGAAAATTGAGGCTCACTTTAAGCTCAAACCAGTAAGGTTCCAAATGTTGCAAACAAATGACAATCCAATGATTTAGCATATGGAGATCCTCGTTCCCACTTAAAGTCATTTATATAAATCACCAATTCTTTTGTCTGGGAGTACGAGATGATGCTCAAAGACTTAAATTGTTTCCATTTTTACTTTAGGATATAACTAAGTCTTGGTTGAACTCACTATCGGTTGTTTTCATCATTTCTTGGAAAGTATTTTCATCCTACACAAAATGTAAAATCCAGAAATGAAATATTCTTGTTTAAACAAATGGAGGATGAGATAGAACCTGATGCATTGGAGAGGTATAAAGAGATCTTGAGAAAATGTCATCATAATAGCATCCCTTATTTACTACATACGGCTAGAGAAATTTTACAATGCCACTTGTAAACAAATTAATGATGTTAATGCTGGAGGGGATATCATACCTAGTACCTCTGAAATCGGTTGATCCACGTGTACTAGTACCCAAGAAATCGGATAAGATGCATTAGGTTGAAGCTTAGACCGCTTTAATAGTACATATAACAGTTATGGAAAATCTAATAAAAACATGACAACTACCCAAATTGTGAATCTGTGACTCCCACTGTTAACTTAGTACAATGTGTATATTGTAGTGAATGACATCCATTAGAACGATGTCCCTCTCTTGATGAATCAATGAATTATGTGAGCATCCAAAACAAATCTCAAGACTTATTCTCAAACTTACACTAATCCTGGATGAATACGATACCCTAACTTTTCATGGAATAGTGTTAGAACTGTAGATCTTTGTTTAAATTGTAGAAAAATTGAAGAAAATTTCCCTTGAAGTTTTTCTAAGGGGGTGTTTGGAGAGGTATTAAACAGTAATCAATGATAATGATAATAAATAAAACTGTTTGGTTTTATATAATATAATGAGTTTATTCCCTGAGAAGCCTAAGTTTTCATTTCAGGTTAAACAGGGGGGAATGAAAATTCATACACATTTTCATTCCCTGTCATTTTAATTTCATTCGCATTTTCATTCCCTTGCCTGAGCCAAACAACACCTAAGTGTTGGTCTCTGGTCTGTTTATGTAGAAGACATCAAAGGCTTTGATCAATAGAGATAGAAGGCAGAACAAACTTGAATCAAGATAACTAGCGTGAAGACATTCAACACTAACACAATTTTGAAGACTCGAAGATATGAAGACCAATTGTTCCCACCCAAAGTTTGTCATGCACTTTGCACATGGAAAATGTCTATTGGATAGTGCTTTGACTTTTGCTTTGAAGGCCTATAAATACTAGTCTCATGTCTTTAGAATTATAACTTATGAATACACAACCTTATGAATGAACTCCGTATATATCCTAGAATAAGATTGTAATTCTCTAAAGAATTTCTACTACTCAACAATACATCTGTAATCTTCCTTGACCATAATCAATAAGGAGGCTAATTATCGTGATAAGGTAAGAAAAGAACGTTAAATGAAGGTTCGTATGTGAGTAGTTGAAAAAATTTATTTGAAGATTGATAGCAAAAATACACACTTGTAAAATGTGGCACAATAGCGAGGCAAATATAAACCAACTATTGAATTTGCTTATCAAGTAATATAATGGTAAGGACCAAAACTCATATCCACAAGGATTTGACTTAACTAAGATTCCAAGATTTCTATGAACTTCCGGTGCAAAGTTTAGACTTTTATAAAATTGGTTGGTTTTGAGCAAAAATAAAAATTTTAACTTAACAAGATAATAAAAGGCGGGGTACCCCCAAGAGTATATTAATAACTTAAATGGTTAACAAAACCGGTCACAATGTGTCCCCATAGGATTTCCTCCTCTCGAAGCTACGTCGTATAGGTTGCGATGGTTTTATTATAAACTATCCACAAGTGCTAAATTTCGGTTTATCACTAAGTAGATCTCGAAAATATTAGCCCCGCTAGTGCAGAGATATGTGTATATCCTATGACACACCAACTCGACCGACATCTGGACCTTAGTTCGGCTATGCAAAAATCCATACCTCTATGCGATTATTGAAGATTTTCTCAAACTTCCTTGCATCACCCAAGCCATATTCGAATCCTCCCCTCTCGCGGTCTAAGAACTAATATTAACATACACAAGTGCATATGGTTTCCTTGTATCACCCAAGTCGTAAATAGACGTATTTGGTTAAAAGGCATTTTTAGTGTTTGTTTGAGTAAAAGCTTTAATTTTGTGTTATGGGACGTTTTGAAAGGATAAAGAGTATAAATCTATTTGGAAAACCTTTTGTCCCGACTTAAAACTGTGTTGGAGTCCATTCAAGTATTTTGGGGCGTGTGATTGCATGGTATGGGTCGAGTACATTTATTATTTGAAAAGCGTTAATCATTGGTTAAAAAGAGGTTTTGAGTATTTTGGCTCGATGTCGTTTTAAAGGAGTCTTGAGGACACTTGTCCGGTTTTATATGGCTCAATGTAGAGTCCATTTATGACGTATGTACTAATACGTTGTGTTGCATATTGAGGTTGGTTACGGGCTCGAGTGCTTTGGTCATTCATGTGTAGTCCGGTATGGTTAGATTGTGTTGCATTGGATCCATAGGAACGTAAGTCAGTCTGTTTTGGATGGTCAATTAGGTATTTCGGGATTTAACTCCGGTATCCATGTTTTACGACCGAAAACTTTACAAGTGTGCACTAGGATGGTTGAGTCTGGTGGTGCTACCGAGGAGGTAGGCACTAGGATCTCCGCCGCTTGAAGTAATGTCTGGGAGGTAGTCTTTATGTGTGACGGGCCTTCGGGATGGAGTTCTTCGGAATGTTTATCAAGGTCAACTGACTTGTGGTGAAACTTGTTAAAGAAATCGTAGGGACACTTGGGCTTGTATGTCGTGAGGTGTCATGCGGTTAACGTTGCATGGGTGGCATACTTTTGTGTTCCTCCACTCTCAACGGATACGGGTCTCCCCCGTTGTCGGCTAGCAGCATTTTAAACATAATGACGTTTTACTTTATTGTCATAGGGCTTATGTGGTTGACCGTAAATGAGGACCTTAATATTGGATCTCCCTCAATGTATATTATGGTTTGAATGAAATACGTCATTCCCATGTTTTGATATTTGGTTTCCTTCCATTTTACAGTCGCGTGATGTAACACCCCAAAAATGGGGCTAACAAAAATTTCCGGAAAATGGAAACTTGGTATGCATAAAATGCCAACGCATGAGCTCATACAAAAAAGGAACAATAAATGCCTGTTAATTACAAGTTTGTAAAAAGAATCAATAATAGATAACAACTTCCTAATCTAAGCCTCCCTAGACAAAGATTACGGTCGGTTGTCAACTATAATGAAAAGAGTTGTCTTCACAAATGGCATCCCAAAATGCTCCCATGCTCACCACTAACGGTCGGCTAAGCCTCCTTGGCGCTTGCGCCACTAGAACCTGAGATACATACCAACAATCAAGTGTTAGACCAAACGAGTCTAGTGAGTTTCATAAAAACATGGCATACATATATAAAGCATGTTATGAACAATTATGACACTTCAATCACCAAAGTCCATACGGGGTCAATCATGGGGGAGACCCATTACACCAATGAGTTTTACCTCAAGTCAATATACCTTAATGTTCACTCGCTTGAGCAACATCCCGAAGGCCCGGCATACTTGAAGACTACCTCCCAGGAATTACTCCAAATGGTGAAGGTCTAGGCGCATACCGTTATAGTGGCACCTAAGACTACATCCTCCTAGCACTTACTCATGGTTCGTTCTATGTACGTACAACGTCCGTCTCTATACACAATTTCATACCCATAAGATACATGTATAAGACTTCAACAATCCCAAGCATAATTTAGGTACGAAACTCTAAAATATGCACATACCCAAATATTATCCATAGCTCATCAAAACACATGTTATCAAGCTTTAATACCAAGAATAATAACCTCGTCAATGTCCACCATAATAACCAAGACTATACTTTCATCAAACCCAAATGTAGCAGTTAGGTCAAACTTATCAGGTGATCAACTTTTATGTAAACATGAAATGTTAAGCAAGTAAATGTACAAGATGTGTATCTCATTTGAAAATATTAAGAGGAAACTCATTATCTAGGGTTTTACACAAAACCCTAGAAAACTTGGATGAGAAGATGAGAGAGTGATGGCTTGAATGAGACTTGAATGCCTTCCTTGAATGCTCTTCTAACACCTTTAAGCACCAATAAATGTCCCCAACTAATCTAGGGTTTTAATAAATGTTTGGTAGGTTTAGAGGTGGAAGAAAATCTCCCTGTTTAGCTCCAAGCCGGTCCCAAAACTATTTGAGATGAGAAGTGAAGTCAAAATGGTCAAAGTTGAGTTTTTATACCCTCAGACCCCGACGGCGACAGTGCCCGGCGATTGTGCCATTGGCACTGTCGCGAGGGCACAATCGCGCCAGGTACACCACTCGCGGTACATCCCACGCGATAGTGACTGGCGATTGTGCCCATGTCACTATCGCGCCGGCCCCCGGACCTCTCAGTACAAATCTCGCGATAGTGACCAGCGACTGTGCCCCAGGGCACTGTCGCATGGCACTATCGCTCCACACCCCCGGGACACCGAAAACTTGATTCTTATGAAGGGGACAATAAGACAACTATGATACAGCTAAAGCATAACATTTTCAATATATTTATACGTAATTATACTGAATTAAGACTTTCAAATATCGACATAATATCAAAGGACGATTGAAATACTCACCTTAAAATTCTCGGGTGTTACACGTGAGTATTGGGCCTAGTGTCCATGTTTTCGGTAACATATTGTACATGCGGGTTTTAATAATGACTTATGGGTCGAGTATTTTACCCCACCCGTGTTTGGGTGTTTTGGGATGCAATGCTTTATCCACGTATATTAAATTGGGAGTCGATTATATTCACGTTTTGCGTGAGTTTTGGGTTGCATCATTTTATAAAGAATGGTTTCGTTGGAGTATTTTCGTTAAAGATGCATGTTCTTGGAAAACGAGTAGTTTCCACATTTAAAGTAAATCATTTTGAAAGATCATGATTTGAATTGAATTCTTTCCTCTTAACGATATATTTATTTATGCTGAAAACTCTTGAACTCACTAGGCGTTTGCCCAACCTTTTTATTTGTCGGCATGTGCAACAGGCTTCGTTTGGGAATAGTTCTTGTGGCACTATGAAAAGAGAGGTGCTAGTTGTGTGCTCGTGATTGCGACGTCTTCCGCGTAGGTTTTGTGAGGAGCAAATTGTATTGAGGTTAAGTGGCACCCGACTCCAGTTTAGTCTTTGTATATTATTGGAGTTTAAATTTGTTGAGGTTAGTTATAGAATTTTTGTAACACCCTGATTTTCAAAAAGGCATCATTTAAAGTTAATACCGAAACCGTTATATTAGGGAAAAATAAAATAAAGGATTTTGGAATTGAATCCTAGATTTTATAGTCTAGATAGATGAAGGATTCAATTACGAGTCCAACGGTTCTTTCCGGAGCAAAAACGGAGCTATAACGAAAAAGTTATGACCAAAACAGTGAATGGGTGAGATTGTTGGGTGGCAGAGCTCCACGCGGCTGGAGGGGCGCGGCCACCCGTGCGGAGCCCCTGTGTGCATAAAAACGAGAAATTTCGGCCCCAAACCTCATTTTTCACCCTAAACTCAAATCCCTTCCCCATTTCTCTCCCAAACCGACCCCCAAACCCCAAAATCAAACCCTAACTCATATTTTGGGTGTCCTCCTCCTAAAATCAAGAAAACCTTCTTCATCTAGCAAGCTTGGAGGTTGGAACCATAATCTCCCATCTTCATCTTCTCCACCTTTGTTTCTAGGGTTTCATCCTACTTTTTCACCATCTTGAAGATTAGAGTTTTGAGGTTTATTTTGGAAGATCTAGAAGAGTATTGTTGATGGGTTCAAGCTTTGGTAAAGGTAATCTTCTCTTCTCTTCAACTATGGAAATTAGGTTTTTGGTATATATTGAGATCTTCAAGTATAATGTTTAGGGAATGACCTCTTATGGTTGAATATGCGTATTTATGGTTGGAAATGTATGGATCTAGGTTTTCAGGAGTTTTGGCTTGAGGATTCAAGTGTTCTTCAAAGGAGCTCAAGTTTGGGTAAAATCTAGATTTAGCCTAAATCTAGCAAGGTGAGTTCAAGTGATTTGTGAAAACGGTGTACATGCCAAAATGCCTATTTTAAAGTGTTTACATGTTTTATACGGAATTGTTAACTGCTAATCATCTGATAAGTTTTGGTTATTTGGAAGTATTCAACTTTATAAACTTATAAAACACCCACATTTGGGATTTTGTGCATTTTGATAAATAAATCATATATTTTGGGTATCTAAATGATTTATTTCATGAAGTATATTTTCGAGTATAAATGCATCTTATTGGGTGTCATGGGATGATTTGAAAGGATAAAAGGTATAGACCCGCTTGGAAAATGTTTTGTCCCGATTTAAATAATGTTGGAGTTATTTGTGTGTGTTGAAGCATGGGTTGCATTATTTCGGGTCGTTTACGTTGGATTTCATTTTATGATTTTCAACGTTGGGTCTTTGGATTTGTTGAGCTTATCGCTCGGCTTGGATTTTATTGGGTCTTGGGGACATTTGTCCGGTTTTGATAGCTCAATGTAGAGCGTTTTGGTTATGATTTGCATTTATTGCATCTTATTTGGGATTTACATGTTTTGAATGCGTTGGTTCATTCGTTTTGAGTCATGTAATGTTTCAGCCCCGTCTGCTATGGATCCATGAGCACTTTTGTTATTTTGGGCGATGTTGGGACGACTAGCTTCCTACATCGTGGCATGTTAGGCATCGGATTGGGTTATAAGTCCTTCGTGCAAACATCTATGGGTGTATGCTGAAAGACGCTGAGCTCGATGCTTTTATTATTTGTCCAATGGCAAAACGCTAGTTTTCTCCGTTGCGGCGCGGTTTGGCTTCTTCGGTATGGTGTAAGTCCTCCGTGCAAGTATCTATGGGTGTATTCTAAAAGATGTTGAGCCCGATACTTAATACCAGTTTAACGTAATGTGTGACTTACTCTGTGCACGTCACATTATGCGGAATCGGGTTTTCCCCCGTCACCGAAAGATGTTGTCTTTGGGCTGAGTCTTTTTATATCGGTGACATTTTGCATACATGAATTTATTCCATGTTTTATGGGTTGAGTATTAATCCTCGCCCGTGTGTTGGGGTGTTTTGGAATATGAAATGTTATAAATTGGGAATCGATTTATATTCTCACCTTGAGCAAGTTTTGGGTTAAATCTTAGTTTAAGAAAGAACGGTTTATATTGGGATCTCAATCTTTGAAAACAGTTGGTTTGGTTAACGATTAACTCGGTGTCTCTTTCGTTTAAAATGCATAATTATTGATAAACGAGTCGTTTTCATAAGTGAAGCACATCATTTTGAGAGATTATGATTTTAATTGCATCCTTTCTTTTTAAACAATTAATTTACATATGTTGAAAACTCTTGAGCTCACTAGGCGTTAAGCCTAACCTTTTTATTTTGTCGGCATGTGCATCAGGTTCCGTTTTGGGTTAGTGTTAGCGACACTTTGAAGAGACGAGTGTTAGTTGTAAGCTCGAGAAGCGTTTTGCTTGGTGAAGTCTTCCGCGTTGGTTTAGGAAAGAGCAGCTTACATTTGGGTTAAGTGACACCCGACCTCGATTTAGTCCCTGTATATAAGACTGTAGTTTTATAATGGTTGTGGTTAATTATAGAATTTTAAATTTGAGGTATATGGAGATTGATGTATAAGTGGAAGTTTTGTCTTTTAATTGATATTATATCGAGATTTTTTTTGTTGCTCTTACCAAATTTGAGGGTGTTACAATTTTAACTTGAGGTATATTGAGTTTTGGAATTGTAGGAGGAAGTTTTGTTCCTTATGTTGATGTTTATATCAAAATTTTAATTAGTTGCTCCTACCAAATCTGAGGGTGTTACAAGTTGGTATCAAAGCTTAAGTTTGAGAGATTTAGGTGTTGATTTTAGATGCCTAGACTCAAACTAGTGTTCTTTTAAATGATCGAGAGAGAGAATTTAACCCATAGGCACTTTAAGATTGGATGTTTTGAGGTTGATGGAGTCATTAAGGACGGGAATCATGTCGAGAGTAGCAAGGATGATCATGTACAATACGTTCATAATTACACCTGGCCAGTGTTATGGTGAACCTACGACTCACATGTGTATGCTTGTATTACTTTGATGTGACGACCGTTGGGGTAGTGAAGAAGTTTCTAAGTGGATAGTTGTTAGGAGAGGCTGATGATTTTAGCGTTCGTCACTTGGAGTGACAATAAGTATGGTGATTACATTAATTGGACCCTTTCGGGTCGAAATGATTGGTTGGATTAGGACCATAGACTTTTGGAATCAACATTGTTCGAGTAGAAGTTGTAAGGTGAACCTATGGAACCATTGAATTATTGTCCTGAGATGTTTAAGTATCCAGATGACAATAGTGTACCGGAAAATTGAGGATATTTGGTCTGGGGAAATTGAGGCGCGTGGTTCAAGACGTTAAGTGCCGATCAAATTCATACACGAAATTTATTTCTAAAATGAATTGCATCAATTATTTCTCATGTTTCCGAATCATCATGTGGAATTACATTACGAAATTTTAGAAAGATGTTTAGCACACACAAGGTTTTAAGCCATGATTTTAAATATGCATAAAACTACTTGATTGCATGAGGTTGCAAACTCTGCTGAGACTTTCTTTGTCTCATTGTTGTCCAACGCTATTTTCAGATATTGCGATATTTGTATTTTGATGTTGTGTAGAGTCTTGGACAAGTAACTATGGTTTATGACCTTAACATTGGATCTCCTCCACATATGTTAAGGTTTTGGACGAAGAGTTATCTTCCATTATTTTGATGTCTGAGTTTATTGGAAATTTTATTTCGTGTGAGTTTTGTTAAGCTTTATGGAGTATTATTTTATGACGTTTGTGACGCATGGGTGAACCTTGAAATGCGTAGACTAAGTTCTTTGCGTGCGTTGGTTTACGGTTTATTGAGAAATTTATTTCATGAGAGTTTTGTTGGTGGATGTCACCCCATATGCTATTTGGCGAGTCTCAATGTCGAGTGGGTTCATTTTTGAGTTTTATGCAAGCATATTTCGTTGTATGCAACTTAGTAGGCGAGTTGATTTAAACTTTTGGTATGAGCAAACTTATGAAAAACCTAGGATGGTTCGTGTTAAACTTTTGCTTCGAACGTCCTTCGGTTAGTGATTTCACTGTCTTAGTCTCACGCAATACATTATATTGATTTACTCGTATGCATAATATAATAGCCGCCATTTTGGGTCAAAGAGCGTTTTATCCGTGCAGCTAAAAGTTTGAAATCGAACTAAATTATTGTACGTTTGACCAAATCGCATACTTCTATCATTTTGCTAAGTTTGAGAAATAAATTTTTATATGCGAGTCTTTTTGGAAATATTATCCATGACATTTTATGGGTGAAGCAGAGAATTTTGGGGGCTTGAATTTGTGAAGTTCATCTTTTGGAATTGGTACAAACATTTTTTTTGCACATTGTTTTAATGCAGAAAATTATTTTACGTACATGGCATAAATTAATGCATGTATGGTCCATAGTGGTCCTTTTGAAAAGTTTGTTACCCATCTTATGTTATTGTCATTATCAGCGTGAGTAGTGATCAAATGTCTTCGAAACGTTTTTTTATCTGTGTGACGTTGTGACCCCTTTGTACACCTACCGAGAAAACAGTAGTGGATTTTTATTCACATGATTAATTGTTATAAAGCTTGTGTATTTGAAAGTTTTATAAAAGGCCAAATTGGCATATTAGCTTGAAAAACCCTTGAACTCATTAGAACAATAGTTTTAAACCCCTCTTTGTGAAAGGACTTGTTAATAAGGTCTAGAGATGTCCTTGGGAATTGAAGCGTCGAAAGAGACGACTTGTGGCCAGTTTCGAATTTTGGATTTAGTTTCATGAACTGGTTCATACAGAAGTATTTGAGGCATTAGATTCATGTTTTCTCTCGGTTAATTAAGTGGTGATCATTATGTTTTAGCGAATCTTCGTGTTAAAGTCTGAGGTGGCTACTTGCGTAAGGTTGGAATTGAATTAATGGATTGTTGGTAGACATCATGCATGTCTTGGGGGTGTGCCACCGGGGTGAATCTTCAGGAATAATGGAAATATTGTGGTTCGTTTGTTTGAAATGTAAGATTGGAACTTTAGTGTCATGTTAGGCGTCACCTTTAATTCGACAATGCATATCCGGAATGAAATATTTGACAGTATACCCATGCTTTCAGTGTGACCAGTTTGATTTTAGGCGTCGACTCGTTCTTTCAAGAGCAATGATTTTGGAATGCTCGGAAGTACCCCTAGATCATAAGAAGTGTTAGCCTCAAAGTGAAGGAACTTCAAAGAGATTAGGTATTCGTAATTAAGAATCGATGATTAAGATTTCCTTGATGTGGTAACAATCTATATCGGCTATATGTTTGAGAATAGTTCGGAGTTGCGCGACAGCCGAATTGGGACTAACCAGCTCCCTGGAAAGCGCATTGGTACGTTCTTGGAAGGAAGGATTTACTAATATTAAGGGTGAATTATTAAGAACTTTTGGAAATTCTTTGGGTTTGTTGTTGATCATTGGAGTACGGATTTAGAATCATGTTGAGCTGGGATGAATTAGTTAATGAGAAGTTGAGATCACAAGCTACCATGGAGGTAGTACGTGTCACCTAAGGTTGGGAGGCGACCGAGATCTTATGGCTAGAAAACACCCCATCAATGTTCGGTAGACTTCTATTATCGATGTTTAACTGATGCAAGAAAGGATCAAGCTACTTCTGGGAACCGAGGGAATACAATAAGTGTTGTGTAGTATTGAAATGCTTTCTGTATGAACTAGATTTCGAGGACGAAATCTTTTATAAGGTTAGGAGGATTGTAACATCCTGATTTTTATCCTAAGGGAGGAAAAGTATTGAACTAGGTGAATCGGTAAATGAAGAACCAAATATGAAGTATGGCTATAGTGCCATGTATTCGTGACATCTGTCACAATAGCACAAATGGTACTGGAAGTGTGGTAGTCCAGGTTATAGTGCCATGCAGTTGTGACAAATGTCACAATGGCATCGGCGTTACCGAGTGTTCGGTCGTCCCAACGAATGTGCCATGAAATTATGGCAATGGCACGATAACTGGCATAATGGCATCAAATGTTCCGAGAGAAGGACGATAAATGGTTGGGAAAACGATCGACGAAAGGCCAGGAAAACAGTCGGGAAAGCCGTCGAGAAAATGGCCGAGTCGAGAAAACGAGCAAAAATGGCTCTCGGTACCTTTTGGGCGAAAGTACTGCCAAGCTAAAGTGACATTGGCACTTTAGCCAGGCACTTTCACAGAGAAAAATTGTCCCACGGTACAATCTGGGTGAAAGTGACAGCTAAAGTGACACTGTCACTTTCGCTTGGCACTCTCGCTTAGCACTATCTTCATTTGGTCATATATTTCTCATTTCTACTCCGCTTTTGGTGATTCAAATTGCTATGGTTTCGTACTTGAGAGATCTTCAAGTATAGATTGTAAGTTTTAGGAAGATCCAAGAGTATATGGTGGTGGAGTGGAAGCAAAGATCAAGAGTTCATCATCATCACCTCCATCTTCAAGAAATTTGGGGTTTTCTAGGTTTTCACCAAAACCTAAGTGGTGAGTTGATCCTACTAGTTTGTAAACTTTATTATAAGTCATAAATTATCCATTGATGACTTCCTAGTGTTAATGTTTCTCAAATTTCGGTTTGGAGGATTTTGAGAAAAGTTAGGTCAAATTAGGGTTTTTAGCCAAAATGGAGATTTTGATACAAGATGTTTGGGGAACGATTCTATATGGTTGAATATGAATATTTACGGTTGGAAATTTATGGATTTAGGTTTTTAGAAGTTTTTGGCTTGAAGATCCAATTTTCTTCAAAGGAGCTCAAGTTAGAGTAAAATCTAGATTTAGCCTAAATTTAGCAAGGTGAGTTCAAGTTGATTTGCGAAAACGTTGTACATGCCAAAATGTTCATTTTAAAGTGTTTTGTGTTTTACATGAAATTGTTAACTGTTGATCACTTGATAAGTTTTGGTTACTTAGAAGTGTCTAACTTTATAAATTTATAAAACACCCACATTCGGGATTTTTGGGCATCTTGATAAATGAGACGTATATGGACGTATTTTGGTGATTTATTGCATAAATGTGATTATTTGGTTAAAAGGAATTTTTAGTGTTTGTTTGAGTAAAAGGTTTAATTTTGTGTTATGGGACGTTTTAAAAGGATAAAGAGTATAAATCTATTTGGAAAACCTTTTGTCCCGACTTAAACTATGTTGGAGTCCATTCAAGTATTCTGGGGAGTGTGATTGCATGGTATGGGTCGAGTACATTTATTATTTGAAAAGCGTTAATCATTGGTCAAAAAGAGGTTTTGAGAATTTTGATTGGATGTCGTTTTAAAGGAGTCTTAAGGACACTTGTCCGGTTTATATGGCTCAATGTAAAGTCCATTTATGACGTACGTACTAATGCGTTGTGTTGCATATTGAGGTTGGTTACGGGCTCGAGTGCTTTGGTCATTCATGTGTAGTCCGATAAGGTTAGACTGTGTTGCATTGGATCCATAGGCACGTAAGTCAGTCTGTTTTGGATGGTCAATTGGGTATTTCCGGATTTAACTCCGGTATCCATGTTTTACGACCGAAAACTTTACAAGTGTGCACTAGGATGGTTGAGTCTGGTGGTGCTACCGAGGAGGTAGTCACTAGGACCTCCGCCGCTTAAAGTAATGCATGGGAGGTAGTCTTTAAGTGTGTCAGGCCTTCGGGATAGAGTTCTTCAGAATGTTCATCAAGGTCAACTGACTTGTGGTGAAACTTGTTAAAGAAATCGTAGGGACACTTGGGCTTGTATGTCGTGAGGTGTCATGCGGTTAACGTTGCATGGGTGGCATACTTTTGTGTTCCTCCACTCTCAACGGATACATGTCTCCCCCGTTGTCAGCTAGCAGCATTTTAAACATAATGACGTTTTACTTTATTGTCATTGGGCTTATGTGGTTGACCGTAAATGATGACCTTAATATTGGATCTCCCTCCACGTATATTAAGGTTTGAATGAAATACGTCATTCCCATGTTTTGATATTTGGTTTCCTTCCATTTTACGGTCTCGTGAGTATTGGGCCTAGTGTCCATGTTTTCGGTAACATATTGTACATGCGGGTTTTAATAATGACTTATGGGTCGAGTATTTTACCCCACCCGTGTTTGGGTGTTTTGGGATGCAATGCTTTATCCATGTATTTTAAATTGGGAGTTGATTATATTCACGTTTTGCGTGAGTTTTGGGTTGCATCATTTTATAAAGAATGTTTTCATTGGAGTATTTTCGTTAAAGATGCATGTTTTTTGGAAAACGAGTAGTTTACATATTTAAAGTAAATCATTTTGGAAGATCATGATTTGAATTGAATTCTTTCCTCTTAACGATATATTTATTTATGCTGAAAACTCTTGAAGTCATTAGGCATTAGCCTAACCTTTTTGTTTGTCAGCATGTGCAACAGGCTTCGTTTGAGAATAGTTCTTGTGGCACTATGAAAAGAGAGGTGCTAGTTGTGTGCTCGTGATTGCGACGTCTTCCGCGTAGGTTTTGTGAGGATAAATTGTATTGGGGTTAAGTAGCACCCGACTCCTGTTTAGTCTTTGTATATTATTGGAGTTTATATTTGTTGAGGTTAGTTATAGAATTTTAACTTTAGGTATATTGAGTTTTGGAATTGTAGGAGGAAGTTTTGTTCCTTATGTTGATGTTTATATCAAAATTTTAATTAGTTGCTCCTACCAAATCTGAGGGTGTTACAAATTTGGTCCCTCCCTGTAATGGGCGTTAATAAATCCCGTTAGATGAGGGGTATTTTCGACTTTTTTCCATTTTTTGTCAAGTTTATTTTATAAATAATTAAATATGTAAATTACATTATTACATGGACTTCAAATGTAATTTGCTCGCTCTCTCTCTTTCTCTCTCTCTCTCCCTCTATATATATATACACACACAAACACATAGATTGAAACTCTCACATGAAGGAAATTTTCTGCCGTGTTTTCTTCTCCGGTAGTCACAACCCACCTCCGACGGTCATAGCCCACTTTTGGCGGTCGCCATCCATCAAAACTCCTCCCCTCACCGCTACTCCACCGCTCCCCTCCCCTTCTGTACCCCTCTCCCTGTCTCACATCAAACTCACTCCGACGATGACCCTCTTCTCCAGCCATCTTCCTCGATGACCCAAATGTAAGAAATTTGTGTTTCTAAACCAACGCCTACTTTGGATCACGACCAAGAAAAGGAAAAACGTGTATTCAGAACAAGAAGAACCCGATTTGTGTTTCTAAAACCATACTTGTATTGTAAAATTAGCCAGTGGCTTAAATTACTGGGAAAACGTTACAGTGGTCCATAATCTATTAGTTGTGTGTTTTATTGGCATGTTTGTGCAAGAGTGATGGAATTTAGGGAGATCAAGACCCAGAAGAGCAACAATCCTTTCTAATACTTATGCAACAATGTTATTTTAAGTAGGCAAATCTCCACTGATTCCCTCCACGAAAATAAACACACAAAAGGTTTGTCGTTTAGCTGTTATATCTAATCAATAAATCCAACCTAGCACGTAAAATAACGGATCAACGACGCAATTTTGTGAAACTAACTTAATTTCAATAATGCATATATCTTCGATACACGCATCTTCCCAATTATACTCAATATATTTATTGAAAACCTGATCAACATACATGTCATCAAATTATCCAATACTAAAAGAACAAATAAACCAGCACGTTATCAATGAAACCCCACAATCTGAATAACCTTTAACAAACATTAGGGTTCCAAAGTCTACGTAGGCCTTAAATTAGTTTAGTAAACGAGAATGGCAAACACATGAAATTAGGGTAAAATACGTAGATCAAAGAGGTCATATGTTGAATATAAGAACAAAATGGTCACAATAAAACAAATATCCGAAGGAGGAAGTGGTTGTTGCTTGTGAGGGGAAGATTTCATCAGACTAGCCTCTTCATTGGTCGAAGCATAGCCAAAATCCAACAATCCCATTGCATTGGTGCATGTTTTACAACTCTAGATCAAGAGATAGCAGATGAAAATTATAACAGAATTTTAAGAGCTTTTGCAGAGTTTAGAGAGAGAAAGTAGAAGGAAAAAATAGTGCAGTAACAACAAGCCTTTTGGAGTTGCGAGTGTTTGGCTAGCAGAAGAAAGGTGGCGGTGGAGGGAGAGAGGGGTTTGCCGGTGGAGACATTCCTAGGGAAGGGGTACACTATGCAGTATGCACACATGATATATATATATATATATATATATATATATATATATATATATATATATATATATATATAAATTGTAACAACCTGTATCTTTATACATATATCAAAATAACATTTCTGTCTAAAAACTGCCCCAGGCTTACATTTTAGAGTACAAGGTTTACAACTATCACCTATTACACAACCGAGTCCAAAAAGTAAACTATTGCAGGAAGTCTTCTAGCTCCTGGAAATAGCTCGCATCTTCTCCTTACCCTTATCTGTACCTGCCACTTTTCGATAACCTGAAACAGGGTTATAATTTTGAAAGAGCGAGGGTTAGACCAATGGTCTAGTGAGTCCCCTCCAATCACTACTGCAACAGTTCAAATATTATTTAAAACATTTAAACAAAGTTTGATATCTCAAAAACATAACTTGTTCTTTTAATCAAACATTGAAATACTTTATGCTTCGCATGCATAACTCAATCTACTGGCCATCACTAACCACTTTTTACGCTTCGCAAGCGTACCTTAAGCTACTGACCAACACTGCCGTCAAAGACGGTATGTCTGTCTCGTACTGCCGTATTTTAGGGACACACCCTAATGGCATAAACGGGCCACACTCCCCGGTACGAGCAGGCGGGTAACACTTCCCGACTTAGGTCAGACTTCTGACTCAAATGTATGCATACACTTAGTCCTGACTATATTTAAAACAAGTTTATATAAACTGAGCATAAACATGCCAAACTGATTAAATCAACCTTTTTAAATAAATCTGTATAACTTTCAATACTATAAACGTGCAGTTTATAAAAACCCACATTTATCAAATAACTGTCAAAATCATAAAAGATTTAGTTTGAAAGACTCACCTCTGATTCTTCTTACTTAAACTCTGCCTTCTAACGATTAACACCACCTACGATGTTATCAAAATACAAAGGTAAGCTAACTCGCTACTAACATTTTGTCCTTCTCTAAACAAATTAACACACTGTGCACCCGGTCAAGACTCCTCCGGTCGACACACCACAGTGCACCTTTCCGGTCGCTAATTAAATACCGGTCGAATACTTATACCGGTCAGTTCACTATACCGGTCGGTTAACACCGGTCGCCTACACCGGTCGACATTATATCGGTCGACCTTATACCGGTCAACAACATATCGGTCTACAAAACCTAGTCCGGTCGACAACACTACCGGTCGGTCGTAACATACCGGTCGGTCGCAACCTGCCAGTCGACACCTTCGTTCCGGTCGACGTTCATACTAAGTCGGCTACTTTTACAGAAAACCCAGAAACTTCAAATCTTGTAAATCGATCAATTATACGGTTAAAAGCTTGAATAACAAGATTATTTACCGACTATAACATGCAGATAGAAGTATTAAGCTAAAATCATACCTCTATTTGACAAAAATGGATCGATTCCTCAGAACCTCTTTCTCTTTCTCTCTGCCTTCTTCGCTCTGTACTCTCTCTAAGTCGGTTTCTCAACTTTTTATCAGACTTTGATATGAAACAAACAATTAAGGTTATATATATATATATATATATATATATATATATATATATAACCAAAGTTTTATTTAACCCCCCTAAACTTTGGGTCTCGTTTAACTTTTTACCCAACTTCCAAAATAAATAAAAATTTCGGATCCGAATATTACATATATAGCCTTAGGTTCATTTGAGAAATGATAAATATATGAGAAATAAAGAAATAATCCTAGCAATTCATACGGTCAAGATCGGATTTGACTGGTCAAATAATTCGGCTTTGACTGGTCAATAGTTGCTGCTTTGACTGGTCAAAAGTTGCGGCTATTCCAAAAATAGGACACTTTGGTAATTTTAACAAAATGCACGGCCTGTGTTCATATATGAACATGTATAATTCACATATGAACTATATGTTCATATGTGAACCAGTGTAATTCAAATATGAACTCTTTTAACTGATTCCGATATGAACTAATTAACTGTATGTTCATATATGAATCAGTTGAACTAATTAACAGATTCATATATGAACCTTTGTGATTCATATATGAACTAATTAACTGATTCTCATATGAACTAATTAACTGATTCATATATGAACGTATAGTTCATATGTGAATCACAGGTTCATATATGAACTCATCCCGTGTATTTTACGAAACTACCCCTCTACCTTCTATAGACCACACAAGGAATTATCTGGCGCTTCGCAGTCAAAGCCGCAAGTGTTGACCAGATTAATCGCTAAGATTACTTCTCTATTTCTCATACGTTTACCATTTCTTAAATGAACCTCTCCCTATATATATACATTATATAATTGTAAATTAAAGTAAGTTACATTTTTAGTCCCTGTATATTAAAGAAAATTGAAAGAAATGTGGAAAAGTCGAAAATACTCCTCATCTAACGGAATTTATTAACACCTGTTAGAGGGAGGGACCAAAGTTGGTCGTTTTTGCATACCACAATGGCCAAACTGTAATTTCAAAATTACAAGGACGAAAGGTGTTACTTTTAGGAAACCACAGGGACCAAAAGTGTAGTTTACTCTATAATAATGAACGTGTTTAAGGGGGGCTCAGAGCCAGTCCCCATGCTGGCTCCGCCGCACTATATACCAAATTTATAAACACAAATATGACTCACTATCTAAAGGATGTTGCTAACCAATTATTTAAAATAAAATAAATATCTTGAAAATTTTAAAAACAGGCTTTGAATTTAACACGAGCAAAATCATAACATCAATTTTACAAGTAGGATTTTATATTACATGTCGTTTTACTAAAATCAAAAGTGCTTACATTACGACAAATAAATCCAATGACAGGAAATTGATCCAAATAACTCTCTCCTAAATTAGTTTCCTAGTTATTCATCTCCCATCTTTACCAAATGTCACTACCTCTGTAAGTGGCAGCTCCTCAATTTACGGACGGGTCAAAAAGTTAAAAAAATAAAATAAAATATGAACACGGTCCGCATGTACAGGGACCAAATTTGTAAATTTTCTCTACATCCACAAGTATTGTCCGCAAGTTGCAGACATGTTTAAATTACTTTACAGATTATGCACTTGCGGAACATGTTTAGAAACCTTTTTTTTTTTTACTTTTTGACCCTCCGTAAATTGAGGATGTGTCACTTGTGGAGATAACGACATTTTAGTAAAAATGGGAGAGTAATAATTAGGAGACCAACTTAGTATTATCACCCATGCGTGTGTGTGATATTTAGGTTCCAAAAAGATTTTGAATTATTAGAGCATCTCCAACAGCTTCTCCAAAATGGAGAAAATGGAGATTTTATTCATTTTTGTGCTCCAACAGATTCTCCAAATCTTTCTCCAAAATGGAGAAAGTAGGAGAGATGGTGTAAGAGCATCTCCAACAACATCTTCAAAATTTCTTCAAAATGGAGAATTAAAAGTCAAAATCTACATAAAAATTTACATCAATCTCCAACAGATTCTCCATTTTGGAGATGAAATCATTACTTATAATATTAAAATATTGTATAAATCTAATAAAATATTATTTATCTCTCATATCCATCTCATTTGAAGAAACCTTATTCGTAGAATATAATAAAAAAACAATTTCTCTCTCATGATAATCATTTTTTGAGATTTTGGAGAGTTCTCTATATTTAGAGAAAATTACACTCTCTCTTCTACTTTCTCTATTTTGGAGAAAGATTTGGAGAATCTGTTGGAGCACAAAAATACCTAAAATCTCTATTTTCTCCATTTTGAAAAAGCTGTTGGAGATGCTCTAATTTTCTCCAAATATGGAGAACTCTCCAAAATCTCCAAAAATGATTACCATGAGAGAGAAATTGTTTTTTTATTATATTCTACTAATAAGATTTCTTCAAATGAGATGGGTATAGAGATAAATAATATTTTATTAGATTTATACAATATTTAAATATTATAAATAATGATTTCATCTCCAAAATGGAGAATCTGTTGGAGATTGATGTAAATTTTTATGTAGATTTTGACTTTTAATTCTCCATTTTAGAGAAATTTTGAAGATGTTATTGAAGATGCTCTTAGGAATCCTTCGCTTTGAGTGCTTACTAATTGCCTAGGAATCTAATCAAAGATCCTCCCACGACCTATCCTAAGCTCTTGCCCCGCCCCTAGGAATAGAATACCCTTTCTCGACAATCAAAACTAGCATATGTATTATTCATCTATTTATATAAGAATTATATCGTATTTTGTGGTCAATTTTTATGTTAAATAATATATATTACTAGATAAAAAGGTTTCATCAACAGAATTTTTTGATGGATTTTTCCACCTGAAATTTCCAATAGATTTATGGCAGATCACTGATTATCGGTGGATACGACCTTCGATGAAGGTGAAAGGTTTTGAGCAATCCTACTACCACATGATATAGGCAACGGAAGCATATTTAAAATTATCATGTGTAGCAATACAAACTAACAACTTTTCAGGATACATATGTTCTAGATAATTAACTACAAAAGAATGAACCAAGATTACTTACTTGTTGATTGTGATTGTCGAAAATCACAATGATAAATCAAACCTTTGATCTCGCTTCTTGGATGTTAAGGACCAATAGTATGAATCCCTCTAGTGGCTCACACTTAAGAACACCAAATACCAACAATCAAGAAGAGGCTTAAACCCTAACTTTTATTTGGGTTCACGATTTTGGGAGAGAGGGAGAGGGGATCGACGGCTACTAGAGAGAGGGAGAGAAAAACTGATTAGGTTTTGACCTCTAGCAGTTTATTTATACTCCTCTCCTGCTTCTATATTTTACACTTAGCCCCCTTGAACAGATAAGTTCGTTAAAACTATTTTAACCAATTATCGTTTATCTCTTTATATAATTAATCTAATTAATTATATTTTAGCTTACTATTAATTTATCATCAAATGATAAATTAATAAAATAATTGTTTCCCTTTATCCTTCCGATTGTTTATTTGGGTCTTAAGGGCAACCCAAAAGAACCCTGCTATTATTAGAAGTATTACCAATAGTTAATGACCTTGGACACTATATCCAACAGAAGGTCAATCCGCTGATAATCACAATCACTGGGACGTGAGATCCAACGGATTTCTAGTGGGTAAGTCCGTTGGTGAAACCCCTTTATTTACTAATGATAGTACTTGTTACGATATATTTTAATTTTTCCCTTCCCGCTGGTAGTCAGTGACCCGTCGGTAATCACAAACACTGGGGCATGAGATCCGACGGACTTCTACACTACAACAAAATAGATCTACAACAAGGACAAAAGTCGTGTCTATAGGGTTAAATGTCGTTGCAATAGACGAACTGCAAAGACGATTGTTGCTATTGGTTTCGTCGATGTTGCCCCGTTGCTGAAAGTATCTATTGCAACAACATTTTGTCGTGGCTGTAGATATAACCTACAGCGACAATATGTCGTGGCCGTAGACTATTAACATAATTTAATTTAATTAATTAATTAAAAAAATAAATTAATTAATTTAAAATATAAATAAATTTAGTAAATGATTAATGAATTGCAACGACATGTCGTCGCGATAGGTTATATACGACGACAACAAGTCGTTGCATGAGATCCGGCGGATTTTCTGACGGCCCAGTCCGTCGGTGAAACCCCTTTGTTAATTTAGGGGTTGTTTGTTTTTTAAAAAAAATCTCTTAATTTCTCTTAAGTCTAAATCGTTAAGACATTTTTACTCACCACCTCTTATTAATCATAACTAAATTAAGACTTCAGACTTTAGACCTCTTAAAAATCAAACGACACCTTAGTAGTTTTACTTGTTGCGATATTTCCCCTATTAGTTATACAACCAAGTTTTTGTCCACTAATGTTAAACCATAGCTACTACAACATATTTAATCATCAAATATAATATAATTATCAACCGATGAAACTATATATGTGTAATAATTTTTTATTTTTATATAATATCACTGAGAGTGTATATACTAAAGTAAATAGATTAGAGGTTGTTGCAATTTTGTCTAAACAAAATATATTGGTTAAATAAAAATCTATGTACAATACATTAATATTATTGTATGCATTTAAATTTATGTTATCTATATAATTTTGTACATATTTAGATTACAATAAATAAATAAGCAAATAAAAACAGAGGGGAATCAAACGAGAACAATAACTATTTAAAAAAATACGAGAACTAACAAAATCATTAGTGATTTTACATTAACGCACAAAAAAACCACGTTGACCTAAATCCGCGGCCGAATTCCTTTTTTCGTGTGATAATGTAAAATCACTAATGATTTTGTTAGTTCTCGTGTTCTTTTAAACATGTACTGTTCTCGTTTGAACCCGACTCAATAAAAACAACTACATTTCATGTCTAAAAGAGAACATGTAATGTATGCCGCAAGATGTAAAGCAAGATACTTGAAGGCAGTAGGCTAAATGTATCTTCTCAGTTCTCACAAACATCAACATTAATTACCTATTTTTTTAATTTATGGTGTTATAATTTGAATATGATTTACTCAACCATTAATGATCATGAAGATGAAGTATGGAGATGAAGCTTGAGAGCATCTCCAACAACTATGGTAAGATAGAAAAAAGAGGGATTTTAGCAATTTTTTGCTCTAACAACTAAACTATCTTCTATGCTAAAATAGAGAAAAGAGAAAGGAGAAAATAAAAATCTTCAAATTTAGAGAAATCTCTAAAACTCACTTTTTAAGAAAGGGAAAATAATATTATAATCTTTCCACCAATAAAAGGTATTAGAGTAAAATGTTTATGAGAGAGAAATAATATTTTATTAATGTATTGATTATTTTAATAATATAATTAATGCTACAATATCTAAAATAGAATAGTGTTGGAGTTGAAAGTGAAAGTGAATTTTTTTTGTCTTTTGATACTTTATTTTAGAAAAATAAATTATAGCATATCTGATGGAGATGCTCTTAAGAAAAACAATCTCCGATATATTTACTTAAATACATGATACAAACTAAGAAGAGATAAACCCAATATATACAAGGAAGTATAACAAAAAGACATAACACACCCTTGAACTAAGGGAAAAGACAAAAAAGCAAAGATTAAACTTTATAAATTTAACATCAGTGTAAAATTTGGCTTAATTCTGACATTAAAATAAGTACATATAGCAACACCATTTTTTAAAGAAAATTTAATTAAAATACCCTTTTTTAAAAAATCAGTGCTCAATATGCCCCCAATCTTTTCATTTTTGCTAATATACCCCATATGTCCGCGGTTGGTTTATTTCACGCGGGTATGATCCGCGTGCAATTCAATTCATTGAATTGTAATTTTTATTATATATTTACAGTTTATACCCCTGTAATTATTTAGTTAGTTTACTTTATATTTTTTACTTTTCTATTATTCATTTTATACTTTTATCATATTTACACACATAATCGTATATTAACTAAAATACGTTAAAAATACGTTTTAATTTTAACAAGTTATATCATTATAATCGTCTCTTCGATACCTTCAAAATGAGTCCAATATTGAATATTTTTTGATTTAATATTTTCCAAAGTTTAGTGACTTCTATTATAGTTTTTACAGAAAGTAAAATTATTTTGTTATTTCTATACATCCTTAATTATTTTGGCCATTATGTAGGAGTACGTACATATACATGAAGCAAAGCGACGTATCAAATCACAAGAAACAAGAAATTAAAAAGTACTTTCTTAGGCGAAGACAAACATGAAGGGAAACTTTGTACGAAACCAACGAGGAATCAAAAGATCGTAGCTTATTGGCTACTTTGAAAAATATATATATATATATATATATATATATATATATATATATATATATATATATATATATATATATATCAAGAATAGAAACTTGTGGCTACTTAGACACGATCGGAAAGGATGAGGTTAAAGATTTAGTTTTGGGGTCCATCCCCGATATGCAATATGACCAAAATCCAGCTGGAAATAATCAAAAAAGTGAATGAATTATTGGATAGTGGTTCTTTACCAGATGTATCTATCATTAAAAAATCTACAGGCAATGAAATTATGCAAGCCAAGATAATGATTTTGATAGGTCCATTTGTTAATAACATTTTTACACTGTTCATTCGACGACTCCTCAACCTTAATAGCTATGGGTACAAGTGGTTAATGCATGCCATGCAAGAAAGATCATATTTGCCCACTTTCAAACACGAACTAGTCCAAGAATTAATGTTGTTTTAGACGATTGATGTATGTGTGACGAAAGCTAAGAAGAAGCTATACATTGAGATTTATAACCATCTTGAAACCCTTTTGTTGTCAACCTAAGTGATTATGCTAGAAAGGCAAAGGATATTGAAACTCACATGGACCCTAGCCATATGTGCACAGAGGCATGAGTCTCACCATACTTGAAGTACTTGGCTGTAGTTTAACTATAGATCTATTGCCAAAAAAAAGGCTAAAGAGCAAGTATTTATTATATAGAAAAAAGAGTAGATGATCACACTTGTCAGGTTATTGTATTCTTAATGTTGGTAGCTAAAGATTCATCACTTGCATTATAACACCCTAAAAATAGGGGCGAATTAAAACTTGAAAATATGCAACAAAACCAATCTATGCATCAAACAATCACCCAATAACGGGGATAATGTGGAATAGGAGTTTACAACTATAAAATGGGTACTTAAACAACAACCTACTAATCTTGATTAAACATAAATCAAGATTATGGACGGGTGTCACTAAGACCGCCAAAAAGATTTCTATCCACTAAGAACTCCAAGTATTTACTCCAAAAGGTGTGCCTCTAAAAGTTGCCTTGAAAACGGCTAATAGCACTTCTCCCAACGATCACAATCCCGCTAAACCTTAAAACCTGTTATACAAGCCACATTTAAGAAAAAGTGTTAGACTAACGCCTAGTGAGATCAACCATTTATAAATAAAGCGATAAGTATAGATTCCGGAAAAGATGAAGACGATGCCCTTTAAACTATACTAATCTTCTCAATTTCAAACACTTGAAAAACTACATGCACATCTTGCAATGAAGGGGGAGACCCGGTTTCCATGTTGGTGAAGGAACACAAGAGTAGGTCACACAAACATGTTCAAGAGCCCCACTATGAAGCAATGATCGATCCATTGCTTCTAGATTTCATCCATTCACAAGAAATTACAATTAATGGTCGTTGGCCATTGCCCGGCTTAGAAAGCCGACAACTATTACCCATCTTGACCCCATGCCTATTTCTTGGAAAGATATGGAATATCAACATTCCGACAATGCCATATAACCAGACTCAATGCCTATGGATCCATCTACATTAGTCTAAGATTTGACAAGTATGCATCGTGCCAACCAAAATGACATATATAGTTCCCACCACCAAACACTCTCATAAAGAATGGTTATTATTGAGACCTCATCACATAAGTCCTAAGAAATTATGCTATCCCAAAGGGTCATTTTTCCCACTTGAATGCAATAATATTCTATGAAACAATCATCTATAAAATTTGCATAGAGTAAAGTAACCATTAGTTCCCAACTAAAATAATCTATACATTTTATTTCCCAAAAATACCACTTTTGCCATTGAAGGCATTCGATATAAGAATCACCATGAAGGTGCCCAATGAGGGATATTCAAATTTCCCAACAATTAAATGCACATAATACTTCTTTTTATAACTCACATAATGAAACCCAACATTTCCCATAAAAATGGTAGAAACCCTAAAAATCCCCAAATTGTACAAGTTAGGTCAAAACCATTAAAAATGCAAAAGTTGTTAGGGGATGTTTAGGAAATCAAATGATAGTATTTTGGCATGTATAAGGTTTAGTAAAATAAAATGAACTCACATTGTAGGTTTGATAAAACCTAAAAACTCTAGAATGAAAAAGGATAGATGGAACTTGAGAGATGACTTAAAGATTCTTCACATAAAGCAATGGGAGTCCTATAATAGCACCATAAATGATCTTAGGTCAAACTTACCAAGAATTTATGAAGAGAGAGGGAGGGGGAAGAGTCTTACCTACTTGGATCAAAGAGAAGTCATTCAATAAGTTGGAAATGAGGTTGTGAGCTAGAAAAACGGGGTTAGGCATTTAATACCCGATTCAGAGTCGGCGACATTGCCCAGGCGATAGTGAGACTGTCACTATCGCGGGGCATAATCGCCCCAAACGTACCACGGCCCTCTAGGCTAGCGCGACAATGCCACAACGAGTATGACCCGGGCACAATCGCCGGGCATACTCGCGGAGTAAGTACCGAGGCTGGAGAGTCCCCAACGATTGTGCCATCCGCGACTGTGCCATCCGAGACTGTGACATGGGCATAATCGCCGGTCACAGTCGTCGGCCATGTACCGAACTCCAAAATGACCAATTTCCAAAACGAGGGCGATTAAGACTTAACAACTATCATCTAGGGAAGATTTACTCTATACCTAACAGTTAAACAAGGATTCGCCGCCCAAACACAACAAGACTACTTACTTGAGTTTTTGGGGTGTTACATGCATTGGTAGCATCCTCAGCTATTCATAGAAGATTGGATTTTAGCTTATTGACCCTCTATTGAAGTACATTTCATGAACTAATCTCATATTAATTGTTTGTGTTTTGTTATATATTTTTTTATAATAATTTACATTGAGTAAATTGCTAAACTATCCCGAAACATAAAAACAATCCCTAAATCCTCAAATTACCTCAAGTATTACCAACACTACCTTTTCACTGATTTAATTAATTCCCTCTGATTTGCTTCTCTTTCGTCAGGTGGTATTCGATTCTATATACTATCGCATCATGTATCTTTTTTTTAGGTTCTTTTTTTGAACGTTTTGCAGACATATTTGGGGGGTATATATATATATATATAATTTTTCTATATTTGTATCATCAGATTCTTAGTTGCTTTATTGGTTCTGGGAATATAAGTGACTGAACAACATTTATGCAAGATCTATATGTGATTGAGTCTTGCTTGTTTTTGTTTGCTTACAAGTTGTTTCCTTGTGACATTAATGCCACATTGACTCATTGTAGCTACCTGTTTGTTAGTGTATGTTGACAAAAGATATAGTGGAAAACTAATTTCTTTCGGGAGCAACAATATTCGGCTCATTGCAACTTTGGCACAGTTAAAATATAAAAATATTTTTGAAGTATAAACAATGTAGCATTAATTTAAAAGCTTTCTGGAAAAACGTCATTTGAGTTCTAGTAACGTATTGTTTATGATCTGCTACGAGTAAAATTGTTTATAGGGTTTTACTTAACTTAATCCATGATTCATACTCTAAACTAGAGGCTTAAACAAAGTGTGATACATGAGCATGGAATATAAGGAATTCCTTAATGTGTGCCATTTTTGTGGCAACTATCTTTTACAACAAGCATTTTCTTTCTGTTTTTGACTTGCTACTACTAACAGACATGGATATTCTTTATTTGAAGGTTGCTTTGCCTTGACAGAGAGAAAGTCGATAAACTACTATAATATATGATTGAACTAAATAAGAATTATAAAGGGCCAATGTGGCAAAGTATTCAATGTCGTATATCATGATGAACAAAAACTAGTCTTTCTATTTTATTTTCAAAGAAAACTATACAGATAACTTGTGTATTAATGTTAATCGTTAGTAGAATGACTCACTTATTGAACATCTAATGATAGTTCATCAATCACCTATTCCTATGACACAATCATTGATTCAATCAATCCCACCCTTTTTACTCGTATATATATACATATATGCATATGTATTTCTCAGTATATTGATGCTTTTATTATTATGGCAGATATTCAAGATACATATGACCGTAATTGAGAAACTTGACTGCGATTTATGCTTCTTGTCGAATATTTTGATGTTAATAACCTCTACAGATTGAAAAGTTTCTCCCCATTTAATTTGCGTCAAAGGAGATTTCAATTGAAATCTTAAATGGTGAAACCAAGACAATATCTAACTTTTGATTTGCTTAGGTTGATCATATAGAGAAGTTAGATAAAAGAATGTACAAAACATTTAATAATGATAGTTTCTAAGGGTATAGAAAACTTATGGTATTGAGATCTCATATTATATTTTTGCAAAATAGATTAAAACAAGAGTAAATTACATGTTTCGTCCCTGTGTTTTTTTTTTATAACGCATCATGTTCCTCTTGTGAAATAATTATGGATTTACATCTTTGTGGTTTGTGATTTATAACGTATTGGGTCCCTTTTTCTAACTCTCTTAAACTTTTTATGTTAAGTAGGTTAATTAAAATGACATTTTAGTCATTTAACCTCTTCCATTAATTTTAGAGTAAATTACATATTTGGTCCCGGTGGTTTATGTGTTTTAATAGTCTGGGTCCCTACTTTGAAATATCTATGGATTACATCCTCGTGGTTTGCATTTCATAACGCCTTGGGTCCCTAATTTCTATCTCCGTTAAATTTTTTTGTTAAATAGGTTGATTAAAAGGGTATTTTAGTCATTTTAATTGTATTTTTTTTATTTTTTTAGAGAGAATTACACTTTTGGTCCCTAAGGTTTGTTGATTTCTTTGAAAGTGGGACCTATACTTCAATAAGTCAAGTTGTAGTTCTTGAGGTTTGAATTTTGCTTTGAAAGTGGGACCTGAACACTAAATCCGTTAAGAAACTCAGTTAATGTCAGGGGCAAAATCGTCCAACCATGTTATTGTCTTTTTTTATACTTCTTTTATTTCTTCTTTTTATTGTAAAACAATCAAAACATAGGACCAACTAGTAATTAACTCTATTATATATATATATATATATATATATATATATATATATATATATATTTATATATTTCACAGGACCATCACCGTAAAACTCCATGGATGGAGAGGATGTGGAGAGGATGATTGGCTGAATGAGCTCGCTTATTCTTTTCTATACTTGTTCACCATTGTTGAGCCCCGTTGTTCCAAAACGAGCATCTAGTCTAACACAATGCCCTTGGAATTTTTTTACAGTTTGGAGGGAGGAGTCATATAACTATTATTTCTTAAATCTTTATGAATGCCATTGATGAAGTCTTCAGGTTATCAACATTTTCTCAGTTTTTGATAAATTGTCTGTGAATGTCATCGTAACTTCTGATTTTTCCGAAATAATGACATCATTTGATACCACTCAGAGCTAGAGTTATCCTTAATCTTTGTTAATCTTGGGAGATAGACTCTAATTGGTGTAATAATTTGGGTGATTGCTTGCTCCTTTTTCATTCTTGAACTAGATGTTATTAGCAAAATAAATTAGTTTTCATGCTTTGAAATTATTAGGGACAAGCATGGGGAAGCAGGTTTGAATGGAAGGGGAGGAGTTAACAAGGGATTGGTTATGTCTTTCTTTGTGAGCTTTGGGGGTAGTTTGGATTCAAATCTGTCCAGTCTTGGTAGGAAAACTGGTCCAATTCACTCCCCTCCCTTCCATCAATAACTCCTTACTCCCTTCCACATTAAAACTCACAAATGTTGTGTTAGAAAACACAATTGTTGACGTATTAAATGAAGAATGATGCCATTATTTGAAATTTTCCCATAGACTGAATGCTCTGAGTGAAGACGTAAAAAAACTAAACAGTCCACGGGGGATGTCTGTGCCAGGAACCAGGGTGTTTCCGGGAAAAAAGGAGGGGGAGGGAGGTGGAAGAAAACCCATCGTCCCTTTGTTTTAATATATATATATATACATATATATATACACACACACACACACACACACATATATATATATATATATATATATATATATATACAAGGTTGAGTTCTTTTGTTAACCTTCATATTATTGTTAACTATGTGAATTAATCCAAGCCATCCATCTTGATATTGGATGGTTGAGATTAATACTTAATTTTTATTAAAAAAACGTCTCATTTATTACATATGAAGATGAACATGACTGGTCAAGGGTATTAACGGGGAAAAAAAGGCTCATAGTATTAATCCATATGAAACGCCTAATTGAACATTTATTTCATTACAATAGAAACGGATGAACATTTATTACATTTATTTCATTACATATGAAACATTTATTATGGGGAAAATAAAATGGTTTAATCATAACATACAATATAGAAGCTTCATTTTTGTAACCCCCAATAAAAATTAATTTTAATTCAGAAAACACATGAACATCCCTGAAATGAACACAACA
Source organism: Arctium minus (assembly GCA_954870635.1). NCBI lineage: Eukaryota > Viridiplantae > Streptophyta > Magnoliopsida > Asterales > Asteraceae > Arctium > Arctium minus. The sequence continues at coordinate 55,218,970 of OX941093.1, forward strand.
ACGATGAACATCGATAGAGATTAACACAAATGTTCATCGATGAACACCTTACAAACATAAAACATTGACAGAAGTAACATCGATTAACACAAACATTGATAGATGAGAACATCGATGAACACCTTACAAACATAAAACATTGCATAAAACACATATGTTCATATTTAATATATGAATGTTCGTGTGGTTTACGAATGATGATTAATATATGATAAATCTCAACCTCTTTTCATATACCAATCATTCATTGTCAATAATTCATCACTCCATCAGTGTGGGTCATACAAAACTCAACCACAATTAAATAAATAATGAATATTTATTCCTTAGGATGTCATCTCATTCTTGGTGGGTTTTACTTTAATATAAACGAAAAATAATTTGGTTGCTAAAAAAAGATCAATTAAAATGAACCAATCCGTGAGCTTAGAGGATTGACCAAAAGGAGCTAACAACATGAGCTTAGATGATCGACCAAGAGGAGCCAACCCTATATGTTACCAAAAAGGCATCTCAACCTCCCTTCATATATCAATCATTCATAGTGAATCTTTCATCTCACTATCAATATGGGATACACAAAACTCAACCATAATTCAAGAATACTCATTCCTTAGGATGTCATCTCATTCTTTATGGATTTTACTTTAATATATATAAAGATATGTTGATTTTAAATAATAATAGATGTATATTGATTGATGATTTTTAATTTAAATTAAAAAGAAAATAAAAAGTTTTATCATTTAATGTGTTGAAATCATTTAAAAATAAATCAAAATTATGAGAAAAAAGATAAATATAAAAGGAGGTTTCTCCTTAACCCTCTCTCATCTTACTTCTTTTATAAATATATATTGATTGATGATTGTTAACTTACAGAGAAAAATACACAAAATTAAATATAAAAATAAGTTCATAAATTTAATAAAATTTATTAATTAAATAAAAATAATAATAATAAGTTTCTAAAATTAAATAACAAATTTGTTGGATTCATTGAATAATTAATAATGCAAGGTAAATAATATTTTAAATAATAATAGATATATATTGATTGATGATTTTTAATTTAAATTAAAAAGAAAATGAAAAGTTTTATCTTTTAATGTGTTGAAATCATTTAAAAATAAATCAAAATTATGAGAAAAAAGATAAATATGAAAGGAGACTTCTCCTTAACCCTCTCTCATCTTTCTTCTTTTATAGATATATATTGATATATTGATATTAGCTTACAGAGAAAAATACACAAAATTAAATATAAAAAATAAGTTCATAAGTTTAATAAAACTTATTAATTAAATAAAAAAATAATAGTAAGTTTATAAAATTAAATAATAAATTTGTTGGATTCATTGAATAATTAATAGTGCAATGTAAATAATATTTTAAATAATAATAGATATATATTGATTGATGAATTTTAATTTAAATTAAAAAAAATTAAAAGTTTTATCATTTAATGTGTTAAAATCATTTAAAAATAAATCAAAATTATGAGAAAAAAGATAAATATGAAAGGAGGGCTTCTCCTTAACCCTCTCTCATCTTCATTCTTTTATATTGATATATTGATTGATGATTATTTATTAGTTTTTCAGTTTTCATTATAAGTTTTATGTTACAAATTTTGTATTTAAGGTATTTTTTTTTCAAACATTATGGTCAAAATTATTTTGATGTTAACTTTTCAAATGTATTTGGATTAATTTCCTAACTTTTTAGTTAGTCTTACACTATTTTTAATTACGCATTTCGTACGTATTTGAATTTTTTATTATATGAATTATATGCAAAAATGTCATCGTCAAACTTATTTGGAAGTTGTGATTTTATAATTATTGGATTAAAGTGCGTTAGATGCAAACCGCATAGCCGTAGTAAACCCGGTTTGATGCATATGCGGTGTGATTTGCAGTTTGAAAAAATCTTCAAACCGCATATACGTACGATATGGTTACGTAGTTTAGTCCTTAATGTCACGGACTTGTCTCTACAAGATCGCGTGCGGCCTTAGTTCTCGAACTAAGTTAGCCAAACTCCCGAAACAACCAACGATTAAGGCAAGAAAAGAGAATACAAAAAATTATTGGAATGCAAAGGAAACTTATATTGCTTGAGAGAAATATTACAAGAGAGCTTAGAAGAATATTTTGAGGTGTGTTGAGCCAAATGAGGCCACCACCTATTTATACTACTCAAAGGAACAATCTAGAGAACAATTATCTAGATATGTACAAGGAATATTCTAGAACTTCTACGTCCTTCCATGAAACTTCTACATCCTTCCATGGAACTTTTACATCCTTCCATGGGAAGTCTTCTAGAAAAGCTTCCACAAGAGTCACCATTCTTCTTGAGTAGTGTAGAAGGTTCCGGAATCCGGCTAACCATTGAGAAATGTGTCTTATTCTTGGCGGGTCGTCACATTCTCCCCCACCTAAGCTCGCGACGTCCTCGTCGTGCCATCCTCATGATACTTCTTGATCTTGTCCGCGAACTGCCATAATGTGTCTTGAGCCTCCCAACTTGCTTCACTATCGGGTAAGTTTCGCCACTTGATCAAGTATTCCGTGTAGCTTGGCACTCCTCGTCTTGATACCTTTTGATCTGAAAGAATCTCCTCAACCTCCCGATCGAAAGAAGTCACTTCCGCAGTCGGTGCCCTTTTGGACACTCCCCGTTCTGGGTCTTCCATATCCTCGTGATAAGGCTTGAGAAAACTTACGTGGAAAACCGGATGAATCTTCAACTTGGGCGGTAGTTGAAGCCTATATGATACCTTCCCAACACGTCCAATCACTGGGAAGGGACCTTCGTACCTTCGTATCAATCCCTTATACACCTTCCTTAACGATTTGAATTGTTGAGGTAAGAGTTTTATCATTGCTTGGTCCCCTACCTTGAACTCGACGTGTCTTCTCTTCTCATTCGCCCATTTCTTCATCTTCTTTGTTGCTTTGTCTAACGAAGCCCGGGCCATATCTGCTTGCTCGTGCCACTCCTTCATTGTCTTATATGCGGCTGGACTATTTCCATCGTAAGACGTGGCTTATGCATTTGGGGTCAACGGTTGCCGCCCCGTAACCAATTCGAAGGGACTCTTCCCCGTAGCCTCGCTCCTTTGCATATTGTATGAGAATTGGGTAACATCAAGGAGTTTTGCCCAATTTCTTTGGTTGGCACTCACATAGTGTCGAAGATAGAGCTCCACCAATGCATTTACCCTTTCCGTTTGCCCATCGGTTTGGGGATGGAAGCTCGTAGAGAAGTTTAAATCCGTCCCCATGATTTTGAATATCTCCGTCCAAAATATTCCCGTAAACCGTAGGTCTCGATCGCTCACGATTGTATGCGGCACGCCCCAATACTTTACCACATTTTTGAAGAAAAACTTTCCCGTCTTTTCCGTGGTACAATCGGGTGGTGCGGCTATAAAAGTTCCATACTTTGAGAATCGGTCCACCACCACGATTATGTTTCCGCAACCCTCCGACTTTGGCAAGCAAGTGATAAAGTCCATAGAAACGCTTTCCCATGGTCCTTTAGGTGTCGGTAAGGGCTCCAATAATCCTCCCGGTTGTCGTTGCTCTATCTTGTCTTGTTGGCATACTAGACACGTTCGAACGAATGTCTCTACATCGTCTCCCATCCTTGGCCAATAGAACGTACTTTCTACCAACGTTAGTGTCCTCTTGATCCCCGAATGACCGGCCCACTTTGAATTGTGACACTCCTTTAAGATAGTCCGCCTAAGATCGCCCCACTTAGGCACGTACAACCGATCTCCCTTGGTGAATAAAAGATCTCCCTTGAGCCAAAACCTTCTTGTCTTCCCGTCTCGAGCCAACGCCACAAGATTCTTGGCCATGGGATCATGCTCCAACTTTTCTTTGATTCGGTCTTGAAGGAAGAATTGTGGTTGAGTGATAGCCGCAAACTCTGCCTTACGACTCAACGCGTCCGCAACTACGTTAGCCTTCCCCGACTTATACTCCAAGTGGTAGTCAAATTCGGCTAGGAAGTCTTGCCACCGTGCTTATTTAGGACTTAACTTCTTTTGGGTTTGGAAGTAACTTGTCGCCACGTTATCCGTCTTGATCACGAACTTCGACCCCAAGAGATAGTGTCTCCATGTCCTCAAGCAATGTATGACCGCCGTCATTTCCTTCTCTTGCACCGTGTACCTCCTTTCCGTATCATTCAACTTTCGACTTTCGAATGCTATTGGATGTCCTTCTTGCATTAGAACTCCTCCAATGGAAAAATCCGAAGCATCCGTGTGTAACTCGAATGGCTTGGTCACGTCCGGTAATCTCAACACCGGTTCCTCGGTCACCGCATCCTTTAACTCGTCAAAGGCGCCTTGGCAACGTTCATCCCACTCCCAAGCCTTTGTCTTCTTCAATAGGTCCGTCAAGGGTGCCGCCTTGGCCGAATATCCCTTGATAAAGCGCCGATAATAATTTACCAAGCCAAGGAAGGACCTCACTTCTGTAACCTTGGTTGGTGTCTCCCAATCTCGAATAGCCTTGACCTTTGCCCCATCCATCATCAATCTTCCATCCTTGATCTTATGCCCGAGGAACTCCACCTCTTCTTGAGCAAAAGAACATTTCTCTAACTTCACGTAGAGCTCATTATCCCGTAATACTTTGAACACCTGTTTCAAATGAGATATGTGCTCCTCCAAGGTGTCACTATAGACGACTATGTCATCTAAGTAGACCACCACAAATTTATCGAGGAATGGATGGAATAATTTGTTCATCAAAGTACAAAATGTAGCGGGAGCATTGGTCAAGCCAAATGGCATGACTAAGAACTCGTAAGAGCCATACCTTGTGACGCATGTCGTCTTTGCTTCATCTCCCTCGGCTATCCGTACTTGATAGTATCCCGATCTCAAGTCCAACTTGGTGAAGTATCTCGCCTTCCCTAATTGGTCAAACAAATCCACAATAAGAGGAATTGGGTATTTGTTTTTTATTGTTACCTTGTTTAGTGCCCGGTAGTCTATGCACATCCGCAAGGACCCGTCTTTCTTCCTTTGAAATAGAACTGGCGCGCCATAGGGAGATTTAGAGGGTCGGATGTACCCCGCATCAAGTAGCTCCATGAGTTGCCTCCGCAACTCCTCCAACTCCGGTGGAGGCATTCGGTATGGGGCTTTAGAGGGTGGCTTCGATCCCGACTCCAACTCTATCGCATGGTCCACCTCCCTCCTAGGTGGGAGCTTCTTCGGTAACTCCTTGGGCATCACGTCCTTGAACTCATCAAGAACTTTCTCGATCTCTTCCGGTACCTTCTCCTTGCTTCTCCCACCATCATCCTCTTGCCTTGTAACCGCTAAATAGCAAGGCTCGTTCTTGTTGTATCCCTTCTTGAATTGCATGGCCGATAGGGACTTGGAACTACTCTTAGGTCCACGTTCCGTATCCACCATACAAGTCTTTCCCCCATCTAGGATACATAAAGAATTAGCAAATGGCATAGGGAAAATGCATACCTTATCGAGAAAATCTAACCCGAACACCACTTTGAAGTCGTCCATGGGTACCACCGAGAAATCGATCTCTCCTTCCCACTCTCCAATCTTGGCCCGCACATCTTTGGCTACACCATGGATTGGTTTGGCCGTAGAGTTCACCGCTTTGATAGTACCACTCCCCTTCGTCCCCTTAATCCCTAGCCTTGAGGCTTCATCAATGGAAACAAATTATGAGTAGCACCCGTATCGACAAGAGCACGTACCTGATTTCCTTTGATGGTAGCTTCTACGAATTGCAACCCCTTGTTGGCTACTTTGGTCACCTCCGTCTTTCCTTTGATTGCATTCAAGATCCGCACCGACCCCATGCATTCATCCCCGTCTTGAGAGCAACCCTCATCCCGAGTTATAGCGTGGAGCTTTGCTTTGCTTGGACAATCTCGAGCTCGGTGTGGTCCATCACAAAGGAAACACCCATTATTCTTGTAGGATGTCCTCAAGTCTTTGTTCTTCCCGGTTGGTGGTTTTCGTGTATCATCATTCCTTACTTGAGTCGGCTTCTCTCCCCCACCTTTATCATGGTTACCCTTCCGATCTTTTGGCTTTGATGGCTCCTTCTTGCTAAAATCGATCAAGGCCTCCGCCTCGGCAATAGCCGTTGCAAGGTCTTGTACCCCACGTCGCTTTAACTCCGTCTTGGCCCATGCTTGCAAGCCATCAAGAAAGTAGAAGAGAGAGTCTTTTTCGGAAAGATCCGAAATTTCCAAGATAAGGTTGGTGAAATCCTTCACATACTCCCGGATCGTTCCGGAATGCTTGAGTTTGCGAAGACGACTCCTCGCCTCGTCCTCGGCATTCTATGGATAGAATTGTTTCTTAAACTCACGAATAAAATCACCCCAAGTAGTAATGTTACACGTACCTCGTTCGATATCTCCATACCGACGTCGCCACCATAAAGCCGCCGTGTATTTTAAGTATCTCGTGGTCGTCTTGATCTTCATCGCATCCTCCACGATGTTGACTCCATCCATGTATTGCTCTATTTCCCATAGAAAATCATCAACCGCCCTAGCATCTCGCTTTCCCACGAACGGTGATGGTTTGGGAAAATCTACCTTTGGAGCATGGTTGCTAGTGTTGCCCCCTCCACTAGCCATAACCCGTTTAGCTTAACTCACGTCGTCTTGGATTTCTTCCAAATGTTGGTGAATCGTGGAGATCTCTACCTCCACCTCACCTCGTAACTTAGCTAGCTCGTTCATGAACATACCTCTTAAGTCATGAAACTCGTGTTGCAAGTCGCCACCCAAGACGTTGAGGGCGCTTTTGAAATCATCCCGCATATCGGCAAAGTCGGAGTCCAACCCTTCCACATGTTGGTTCGTCTCCTCCACTTGTGCCTTCAACTCGGCCACGGATGTCTCTACACCCGTCATTCTCTCTTCCAAGCTAGAGAGCAAATATTTGGAATCACCTCGGTTCTCATTCGCTCCTTCATTGCGAGACTCTTCTCGGCCACGATTCTCCTCAACAACGGATGCACCAACAACATTCTTGCTAGACCCTTTCGCCATGCCTTCAATCAACCTGGCTCTGATACCAAATGTCACGGACTTGTCTCTACAAGATCACGTGCGGCCTTAGTTCTCGAACTAAGTCAGCCAAAGTCCCGAAACAACCAACGATTAAGGCAAGAAAAGAGAATACAAGAAATTATTGGAATGCAAAGGAAACTTATATTGCTTGAGAGAAATATTACAAGAGAGCTTAGAAGAATATTTTGAGGTGTGTTGAGCCAAATGAGGCCACCACCTATTTATACTACTCAAAGGAACAATCTAGAGAACAATTATCTAGATATGTACAAGGAATATTCTAGAACTTCTACGTCCTTCCATGAAACTTCTACGTCCTTCCATGGGAAGTCTTCTAGAAAAGCTTCCACAAGAGTCACCATTCTTCTTGAGTAGTGTAGAAGGTTCCGGAATCTGGCTAACCATTGGGAAATTTGTCTCATTCTTGGCGGGTCGTCACATTAACCTCACCAAACCCCTCCACGAACACCCCTAGCGTTAATCATAATAAATGAACTCTGGTAATCTTCTATAAATATCCAAATCATAATAAAAACTTTCATCAAATTTATAAATATCATAATTAATTGGTTTATATAGTTTGTACTAATGATTGGGTTTGTAAAAGATCTATGCTCTATATATAGGACTGTAAACAAACCGAACATTCAACGAACAGTTCGTGAACCGTTTGATAGGAAGTTTGTTTATGTTCGTTTATTTTATAAATTATCGAACATGAACATATTTTTCTATTCGTTTAGTTAAATAAACGAACATGAATAATGGTCTCGTTTATTCATTTACGTTAGTTCATTTATGTTCGTTTACGTTTGTTTATATATAAATATATTTATATATTATGACACTAGAGGTGGGTTCATAAGAGAACAATATTCATTTAAGAAAACACGAGAACGACCGAGTACATACAAAATCATATATGATTCACGTACAAAATCATATATGATTTACGCGACTTTAGGTCACGGCCAAAGTCGCCTGCGTCCGTTTTTCTTGGATTAATGTAAAATCATATGATTTTGTACATGATTTGTTGTTTTCTTGTTTTATTAAATAGTTAGCGTTCTCATTTGAATCTTCCTCTATGACACTGATGTGTAAAATCATTAATTGAATTAAAGTTTTAGAATTTTTTTTTAATCTCTACTAGGTTACCCGGTTTTTCATTTTGTTATATTATTTTTTAGGAAACGTAATTATGAGTAATGGTTGTTATTTTTTGTTCATTGAGTTCGTTTGTTTATGTTTATTTAGCATTGTTTACGTTCGTTTATCATCTTATCGAACGAACACGAACAAACATATTTTCTTAACGAACGAACGTAAACACAAAAAATTCCGTTCTGTTACTGTTAATGTTTATTCGTTTGTTCAGTTAAGTTAAACGAATGAATAAGAATAAGCCTCTATTCTATAAATTTTAAGGGGAGGCTATTTGCACCCTTTGAATTGCTATTTGCATCCTCATGATTGGAAATCATGATTGCATTTTTTTTGTTTTTTGTCTTTTTTTTGTCTTTTCTTTTTCTATTTTATTTATTTGTATTATATTTTTTATTTATTTGTATTATTTGGTTTAAAAAGGTTTTTTTTTCTTTTACTTTTTGGTTTTATTTAAAAATAAATAAATATTTATAAATATAAATATTACTAATTTTTTATAATTATATAATTATAAAAATAAACATAAATATTACGATTTAACATATAAATAGAACATAAAATAATCTATATTACATCCGATTATTCTAAAATAACATTATCCGTAGTACAATTAACACGTAAAAGTTGCATGTACTTCTGTATTCGCTCTGAATACGGGGTAGCCCATCAAGCAGTACACGGATAACTGTAATGGAAAAAATGTCCTACAATTTGCGGAAACGGGTATCCTTCTGCCATATCTAATTTCACATAATGGTTACCATTAACGTATCCAATTGTAACAACAACATGTTCAGGCCACACTAACAGAGTGGACCTAAGCGGCAAGTACGTCCCACTGTCGGTCATACTTATAATGTGTAATATCACATGGCAACTCATAACTTGTACGTAGTAGACAACTACAATTCAGAAAATTATAAGCCAATAGATTGAGCTCGCTCATACTCTTGGAATATTATGTTTAATGCATAATGTGAAACGAAACCACACAATTGTTGGAAGTGTGGTATGCAATGACGATGTTTCGTGACACTTTTGCTCTTTTGAATACTTGCTTTAATTTCCGTATATTGTGAGAAATTAAACACATGTAAGTTTCATCCGTTATCGAGTCAACTAATGTCACCCATATATTAAGGTGTACAAAGGATATTTATAAAATATATATGATCACTGTACAAAAACACCATCTACTAGAAAATATGAATACCACCAAGGATAATTTACTCAATCAAATGAAAATTATTTTTAGATCAACCATGGAAAGAACATTTGACTAACATAAAGAAAAATACATTTTCAAAGTTATAATAAAATCAAAAGTTACAAATTTATAAAATAAAATAAAATAGAATCAAAAGTTACAAATTTTATAAATTTATAAACAAATTTATAAATTTTATAAAATCAAAACACACACACACACATATATATATATCATATGTATATATATATCATATATATATATATATATATATAAAGATAATGTGTATATATATATACTAGATTCGCCCCCATGTATTACACGGAGTAATTTCAAAAAATTAAATTATGTCAAAAAACTTTTCTTACAGATATGAATGATCATCGAAAGTACAATGTTATTTTTCCAAACTTTTTTCCCTTAAGAGTTGTTGTTTTCTCTTTACAGTTGGTTACAAAATGTCCTTGTTTTTTGCAAAAAAATAATAAAAAATATGAATAAATATTAAAAATTTATAATAGAACATAAATGAAATTATGGAAAAATGCATAGTTAAAATATTAATAAAATAAAAATCACGTATCATAAATTATCAAATACTTCTTTATATACAACATTTTTTATTTTATTGCTAATTATACTTTCATCGTCTATAATTAATATTTTTAAAATTAAAATATCATAATATCATAATATCAAGAAAATAAAATTAAAAATGTTATTTTATAAAACATTATGATAAAAATTAAAATTCTTGTATAAAAATTTAAAGAGGATGAGGTTTTTATAAAAAAAACTTTTGAAGTAAAAATTGATATGAAATAGCCAAAAGAAAATTAAGACAATTTAGTGATTATTTGTATCAAATCTCATACTAATCACGACACATTAATTCGTGTATATTTATGATATTTAATAATATAATTAAATCCAAAAATATTCAATATTGGATTCATTTCGAAGGTATATTTGACGAAACGATTAGAATGATATAATTTGTAAATTGTAAAAAATAAAAATGTTTTTAATGCATTTTAGTTCATATACATTATTTATTTTATATGATAAAGGTCTAAAATGAAAAATAAAAAAGTAAGGGATTAAAAGTAAACTACATACCTAATTATAAGGGTAGTAAATGTAAGGTATAAATTAAAAAAATTGAATTAAGGAAAGATTTGAGGAGGAGTGAATGTGGATGTGCTAAATGAACTTATAATGTAAAATACGTCCAGATACATGTTTAGGCGGGAAAAATGAAAAAATGGGTTCACCAGAAGGCGACACGTGTCCTTCTAATTACTTATTTATTATATATATAGATATAGATATATAAACAATAATAATATATATATGTCAAATGAAATGACATATGATACCTTAAAAATAATTGGTACAAAAAAATTTGCAATCAACACCCTATTCAAAGGGTGCAAATAGCACTGCCCAATTTTTATCATTAGAATTTATCTATCAAATCCTAATTGCCATCAAACCTTAATTATAAAACATCGATAGTATAAACCTTAAAACCAAAAGGTAAAGGGGAGTTTGGTTGATGGATTATGACGACTATGGAATTCACATGGTATTAATTGACCATCACCAAATTTCTTGAACATGTTCGGGTGGCAACATGGATGGAATTCAATCTAACACATGGCATTCTTTCATTTTCTTCCATTTCACAATCTTTAGTCCTTTCACTTCCATCATCATTCCTAATGAGTTCTAGAGACAACATTTTGAATAGTTGCTTTCTACAAATGAGACATTCATCACTTCGCATGGTAACACGTGAAAAAAGACATTCATAGTTCGGTACCTAATTAACTCACTTTCAATTATATGTAAATATAATTTTCATAAACTATTCATATTTAATATTACAATTCTCAACAAAAAAATTAAGAGTAAATTACAAATTTCGTCCCCGTGGTTTGGTGAAAATTTGGATGGGGTCCCTCAAATGAAATAATTACAGGGATGGTCATTGTGGTTTCATTTTTGTTATGGATCAGGTCCCTCATGTTAATATTTGTTTAAAATCTCCGTTAACTTAGAAACATTTTCATGATCTCGCTCTATTATGAAATTTTTAATTGTTTCAAGGACCTATTTTGTCAATTTCTAAAACTCAATAACAATAATAATTAAAAAAAAACAAAAAATAAAAACAAATACTTGACCCATTATACGGCTTCTTCCCCAAGTCTCTAGCCCTTCCCAATCCTTCACCTCCAACCCTTCCCATCTTTGATTTTTGAAACAACCTTGCATCGCCATTAATGAAATAGAAACAAGAAGCTTCACAGAACGAAGGTATGTATCAACTCAATCCAGATCAAGTGAAGAAATCGAACCTATTGTTTCTTCGAATGAATCTTTCAGTTGAAAAAACCGAACGAGACTTTCGAAATCAACAAAAAATTGATTTTCTGCATCTGCTCCATCTTTTTTATGATTTTTGGGTTTTGATTAGGGTTTTGGATTTTATGGTTTTAGCAATGGTTTTTTGATATGGTATGAATCTTAGGGCGTGTTTAGTTTGCGGGATTGGAATGGAATGGAATGGATTTCGAGTAAGGATTTGGATTTGGAGGGATTTGGATTTGGGGGGATTTGAAATCCTGGCCCATTGCAAAGGAATTCCAAATCCATCAAGTAAATGATTTTAAACAGGTCAAAGGAATTCCAAATCCGGTCAACAAATTCAATTCCTGCAAACCAAGCATAGGATTGGAATGGATTTGAAATTCAAATCCCTCCAAATTCATTCCAATCCCACAAACCAAACGCGCCCTTAGGGTTTTCGATTTAGATTTAAGATTCTTGATGTTGTGTTCTTTATGAGTTATTAACAAATTTGATGTTGTTGATGAATTTGATATTTTTTGTGTTCTTGATTTAGTTAGGATTTTTTTTCTTTGGGTTGAGAAAGATGGAAAAACAATCCAGATTTGTATAAATGGCTTCAAATATAGGTATTGGTGTTGATTTGTGTTGGTCCCGAGGGTGCTTAACAAGTTTGTAGAAGGGGGGGGGGGTTGAATACAAACACAAAAATTAAAGTTTAATAAATTGTTTATTGATAAATCAAAATACAATTTACAAGTTTGTTGCGGAATAAGATTAAGACAGACTCAATCTAAACAAACTTAAGAAACACTAAGATGGTTGCACAAGAAATTCAGAGAATGGGGGATTTTTAGAGAGATAGAAAACAAGGGTTTCTATTTTGGAGTTCAAGGATTGAGCACACCTTCAGATGAAGGAGTGAGCTTCCTATTTATACCCTATGCATTAAATGCATGGCAGGGTACTTTACACGTGGCATTCATAGATTGGCTTTGGTAGTCTTACTTTTGGAGACATGCTTTTGGCCGCTTTATGAACAGTGTAGTTGACAGAGTTGGTGTACGATTTGTGGCAGAGACTTGTCCGTTCTGACACATTGTACTGGTTGTGCAAGGTAAGACAAAAGAAAACTTGAGGCATAAGCTTTGTGATCGTTGATCGCTGAGTATCTTTTCTTTCAAAGATAGAGAAGTTCAGCTATCGCTGAAGCTTTTCCTCAGGCTTCTTCGCGTAAGTAGATTCGTCTGGTCTTCGCTGATATCCGCATCAGGTCACTAGTAGACTTATCTATTGTTCAGTGGCTTCGTCTTTGATTCAGCTATGAACTATGTTGACGCGAGACTTGTCTTCAGGGATTACGTTAACTGTGTTACATAGGAAACGATCAGTGATGACTGAACAGACTCAGTTTGATCGCTGAAAGTGAAACACATACATATTAATGTTTACAGAAAGGTCATCAGCGATAACTGAACAGACTCAGTCTGATCGCTGATGATGAAACATTAATACATATAATAACGTAATTTTCACTAAGTATAAAAGAGGGTCGTTATCAAATCACTGAGAGAGTTTGGATCAACAATTTGTTCTTAAAAAATGAGGTTTGTTGTTGATTTTGTTATTAAAATATGGGTTTGTGCTGTTGATTTTATTCTTCAAAAATAGAAACTGAATTTGTTCTTCAAAGATGGATATCTGTTGTTGATTATGTTTATTCAATTATTATTTTTTTGGGTTTGAATCTTGGTTTTTTGGTTTGATTTTAGGTATGGTTTTGGGTTTGATTTTTGTTCATGTGAATCTGGGGAAAGGATAGGAGAGGTTTGCAAAACAAGTCTAGGTTTAGAAAAAATAGATGAGATAGTAATCTGGGTTTGGTTCTTGACTTTTAAAAATTAGCAATACAGGTCCTTGGAACAATTAAAAATTTTATAATACAACAAAAATATGAAATTGCTTCTAAGTTAACGGATCTTAAACGGCTATTAATATGAGGGACTTGATCCATAACAAAAAGAAAACCATAATGAGCATCCCTCTAATTATTTCATTAAGGGACCCAATCCAAATTTTCACCAAACCACAGGGACGAAATTTGTAATTTACTCAAAAATTAATGTAACTTAATTCTTCATTACAATAAGACCATTTAAATACACTTTCATTCATCTTCCAAGCCAGGGACGGATCTAGCCTTGTGGCCACGGTGGCACGTGCCACCGTATCATTTCTCCAAAGAAGGGTAAGAAAATTTAGGTTCGTGAAAGGTGTAACCGTATCGTTTTGGAAGGTGCTACCGTATTATTTCGGAAACTTCAAGAAGGTGCAACCATACCTCGTAATCAACCAAAAAAAAACCTTTCTAAATCAACCAAAAAACTGGAAAAAAAACTCTTGAAATCAACCAAAAAAATCGGAAAAATCTCTCGGAATCGATAAAAAAAACCTAAAAATCTATTGAAATCAAGCAAAAAACTTTAAGAAATCCCTCGAAATGGTGGAATGAGGATAAAAGTACATCAAGAAATATTGAACGTTAAAAAGATGAAGACATGTCGATAAAAATCTTGCTTTTTGTAATTATTTTTTATTTATATTTTATGGTGTTATCGTATGAAAAAATTTCTAGATCCATCCCTGTTCCAAGCTCTATCATATCAAGATAGATAGACCACTTGATAATTCATTCATAACAGAAAATAAAGTATTCATGAATCTTCAAATTCAAAAAAGATGGTATTACAATATAATTAATAAATATAAACAAATTAACCTAATTATAAATTTTTATCGATATGTGAATGACTTGACAGGTCGATACAACCTGCTAGACAAGTTAGACTTGAACTCGACCAATCACACGATACTAGAAATGATATTCTCAGAAACAATATTTTTCGACGGACTTGTCCAATGGTTTTATTCACCAATGGGACTCCGACAGGCCACCTACGAAACGAATTTAAAAAAAAATACAGTGTTTTCATATCGTCAAGGGATTTAGAGCATCTGCAGCGGTCGGTTTATCAGTTTGATAAACCGGTTCAAAAAAAAGAGGCGCCGCTGGGAAGGAGCGGTACACCGCCACGTAAGAGCATCTCCAATGGAGGTTTTTATAAGAACCTCATTTTTGTACTTTTTAATGTCACATCATTTCCACCTCATTAAATTAAAAATTCACATAAAAACCCACAATGGTAGTTCTTATAAGAACCTCTTTTTGTGGGTCCCATACATTTTTTACAACTTCAATAATAATAATTATTTATAAATAAATATTTGATTTCAATATTTTATTTGATTTCAATAAATTATTATTTATAAATGAATATATAATTTACATAATAATTTATTAAATGTTAAATTATAATATCAAAATAATTATATAATAATTTATTAAATATCAAATTATAATATCAACGTTGATATTATAAAATGATTATATATATATATATATTAATATTTTTCACACATATACGATAATATATATATATATATATATATATTAAAATTAACTAAAACATAAACATAAATTTTCATTACGATCATAGAAGTGCAATATAACAAACATATTAATCTTAATAAGTAGATAGATCACTCGTAATCACGATTGAGCCAAATATGTTCAACCAAGTCAGCACGAAGTTGATGATGCATTTCATTTGATCGCATCTCAGAATTTCGTTGAAGATATTCTTGGAATTCGTGGGTGGAGCCTTGAAATGCTTGTGTAGAGTACTCTGTTTCATCGTCGACCCAATTAATCAACACGTCACCCTCGTCCTCGACAATCATATTATGCAAAATTATGCATGTATGCATGATGTCCCTTAATTGTTCTTTATACCACATTCGTGACGGTCCTTTGATAATAGACCAACGAGATTGAAGCATTCCAAATGCACGCTCAACATCTTTTCTTGCACTCTCTTGTCGTTGCTTAAACAATTTTCTTTTTGCATCTTGTGGGCAAGGAAAGCTCTTCAAGAACGTCGCCCATTCTGGATATATACCATCAGTAAGATAATATCCCTTCGTATAGTGCGTACCGTTTATCATGAAATCAACTGGTGGTGCCTCCCCTCGTAAGACATTATTAAATAAATGTGATTTGTTGAGTACGTTGATATCATTACGAGATCCTGCGATCCCAAAGAATGCATGCCATATCCACAAGTCTATATATGTGTGTGTTAATAATTACATATATCATATATGTATATATATATAATATTAACAATTAGATATATCCATTCACGTAATATATATATGATATTATATATACGATATTAATATATATATATATATATTCACGTAATATATATATATATATGGTATTATATATACGATATTATATATATATATATATGTATATATATGATAAATAAATAAATATATTGTAATATTTATATAAATAATATATATAATATTAATAATTATTATAAAGTCAAGAAAAAAAATAAAAAAACAAACATGTTGTCAAATCTCACACATTTCATGGTAAGAACCAAGGTTCTTGTTTAAACACCTAGAAGACTTTAGGTTCTTATAAGAACTCTCCACAATGCTAGTTTTATAAGCTATTGCACTTTTTGCTTATAAGAACCTTGCATTGGAGATGCTCTAAGAGGGAGCGGTTCCTACCCACTATTAATTACTTTCAAATTTTAATGAATAAAATATTAGAAATTATAAACAAATAAAATTTCTCCCATTATCATCACTGCATCACGAGTTAGTTTTAAATAAATTTAATTTTATATTAATTTTCTTTAAAGTTTATTATCATTATTAATTGCTATAATTTCAAGTTTTATTGTTATTTTAATTTATTGTAATTTTTTAAATTATTGTTGTTGATTTTCTTTTATTTGATATATATTATTGTTAATTTTTTTTTTCATTATAAAACTTTTATTAGTTGTTAGATTTTATTTTTTTTAATTATTATAATTTATATTATTGTATTTTTTATTATATAAACTATGAACCGATTCATGATTGAGAGTAAAAGGTTTATAATATGTGTAGGAAAGAGAAAACTGATGTGGCAGAGAGAGAAATCTGATTATGGATGGTCTTAAAAAGCAAGCATTCGGTAATGATTACTAAAGTGAATGAATTATTGTATTGTGGTTTTTGGGTATGGATATATATCTATGGAAATACAGGCAAGAAAAAATGTGCAGGCCAATGATAATGATTTTGACAGCTCTTAAGGTTTCCACTTACTGATAACAACTTCACACTATTAACTTGGTGGATAAATCCTATGTTCAAAATTGCAGCAGGTACAAGTACTTGTTGATGCATTATGCACCAAAAACTATCTACTCCACGCACGAACGCTCTTAAAGAAGATTTGTGGGATAACAGTTGATCAGTAAAAACTTCTATCTTGAAACCACTTCATTTCGAAGCTCAAGTAAACAAAGAGAAAGACTAAATGCTAGAAAGATATGAAATTAAAGGCTTATGTTTTCATTTCTATTTCTATCAAAACATGGTTGGGAAAAGTTTTTGACCATTATCTGTATGTACCCAGGATATGGTAAGAGAGGACAAAGGAGATTTAGATTGACTGTCATTTTATACAAGTTAAAGTAACACCAAGTTCCCAGCACAAACCGTAAAATGATAAATTAGTTATCGGATATGTTAACACATAGGATTTCATGTCCTTTGTTCAATTGTTCTATCCTATAAAGAATATATATGTTCGATCGGCCACCTGATGCAGCGGTAAAAAATCAAACAAAGATTTCACACGTCGATTATGTGAATACCCGTGGATAATCTCTACTAAGGTTCGTTGATTCGATTCTCGCTCACAAGAACTCAGAATTCGGAAGAAAACCGAAAGTCTCTGGATTAGTGTTGTGACCATCCAACTTACACAAACAAAGGTTAAATAAGAAGGCCAAAACATAAAAGCCCAATGAAAATGCAAAAAGAAAAGGTAAAACACTAAAATGTCCAAAAAGCATGCTTAAACAGCGTTTTTGGGGTTCAAAACCATGACATGCGTCTCGTTCCAGGCTTCGAATCGACTGGTCCCGGGCCTAAAATGTCTAAAGTAGCCCGATCATGGGCCTCCAAAAATAATAGGGTCTGATCCTCCACGCCAAGGCCCGCATCACCACCTCAAAGACGTACATACGTTGTTTCATAAATCTACCTTCTTAAGAAGCATGTTCCTTGATTCATCATTTAGATATTTGCTTCTTTCTTATAATCGGTCTAAATCACCCAGTTGAAGGTTTCTCCACAAAGTTCATCTACGAGACTTGGTTTATCTTTCACAAGACACCATAAGAGATATAGGCTTCTTCTATTTTCTTGCACATCAAATGCAACACTAGATCTTTTATTGCCCCCTTTTTCACATATTAGGGTCATCACTGTTGGATGATATCAGAACTCAGAGAAAGAAAGACTATAAAGCCTGGATAGAAACTGAGATCATGTGAGAGCTCGTTTTCTTTTAGTTATATTTCAACCCAAATCTATCAGCATATAACGAAATTAACTCAAAGATAATCTCAATTTTTGTTATATGATTTTGGTAGAACTTTTTCCTTTTAATCATATATAATCATAATCACTCCCAATATAAAATGTGAAAATACTCCTATTAAATAGAAATGATTACTGAAGTAACAGGGGCGGTTAACTACACAGTAGTTACTGTTATAATATTTAATTATATTATACATTGGATGCTACATGTGACTAAAGCCAAACTTGGACCAACTTGGTATAACTCAAATTTGGACCACATATTTTACATTGGAAGGCTTGGCATATGTCATCCTCCATATGTCATCCTCCACTTCCATCCTATAAATACCCCTTCCCCTCCAACCATTTTCTTCATCCCTTTCTTGAGTTTTCTCTAGATAACCACCAAACACTCTCCCTAATATATTCTTGAGGTTGAGAGTGTTCTTGATATTCGGTGGTATTCGGGAAAGTTTCGTTAGGTGATCGTGGATCTCAAGATCCTTGTACAAGCACTTTGTAATCTCTTTGGTTGGTAATAATATTCTTGCTCTCTCTCTTTGGTGGATGTACACTATCACACCGATAGTGGAACCACGTTAAATCACGGTGTTATTTGTTTTGAACTTGCTATAATTATAGATAATAACGTTTTTATTATTATCTATATTTCGTGGGTTTATTTTTCTACGTTAGAGAATTATTGTGCAACATCTAGATTATTGTTATCCGCATTCGTTGTTGGGTTAATTGTGCACTTGGATTTCTACCCGTTTGGGACCTTAGAAATCACTCGCTAGCTTTTGCATTTGTGAGGCACAATCTTTACCTAACAATTGGTATCAGAGCTTCGGATCTAGATTTGGGTTTGTGTAGAAAATATACATAAACCAGTTTGCACATTTTTTTCTCTATGGCTGACGTAGAAAATCCATTTGGTGTCGGTTCCTCAAACCAGTCCCAAAAACCGTACCAAGAAGGTACATTTAATTTGTCCGGGGCTGGATTCGTATACAGACTTGGAATGGGGACGGTGACTTTGGTAAATGGCAGTTCACAACATCTGCTGCACTTAGAAAAAATGGAGTCCATCCCGTAGTATTTGTTAAAGACGAGTTAGACCCTAATATGTCTGACCTTAAAGCTAAAGAAATGGAAGCATGGGCATTTACTACTTTGCAGATGGCTATGGGAGAAAATGTTATATCTGAGATTGTGTCTGAAAAGACAGCTGCAGGTATTTGGAGCAAGCTTGAGAATTTGTATCTCAAGAAAACTTTAACCAACAGATTGTTACTGATGCGGTCGTGTCTTTTCTTCAAAATGAAGGAAGGCACAACCATTAAAGCTCACATGACCGAATTTGAAGATATCATTATGAAGTTGAAGGCAACGGATGCGCTTCTTGCTAAAGATGAAGAAGCACTTGCTATGATCCTATTGTATTCACTTCCCGAGAAATATTCGCAATTCACTGACAGTTTTATATATGGAAGAGAAACTCTTTCTTTGTCTGATGTGAAAACAGGAATGATTTCTGAAGATCAAAGAATTCAAATGAGGATCAGTAACAATCCCAGGGAGAACAATTGCAGTCAAGGCCTATTTGCTGACAGAGGCCGAGACGATCAGCAGTCTTCAAGAGGAAGAAATTGTGGGCGCTCTCAGTCCCGTCGGACTGGCTCTCGTGGGAAATCAAAGACATATGGCAACTGTAACTATTGCCACAAGCCAGGTCATTGGGTGAAAGATTGTCCGAGTCTTAAAAACAAAGACAAAGACAACGCCAAATCATCAGCTGTTGCAGCCGAAGAGGAGCAAAATGGCTTCTCTGCCACAGTTACACCACCGCAAGGTGACAGGCGATGGGTGTTAGATACCGGGGCATCTTGCCATATGACACCATTCCGGGACTGTTTCTCTACCTTTGAAAAAGTTGAAGGTAACAGTATTTTTATGGGAAACAGTACTTCGTGTGTTACTAAGGGTATCGGTACTGTGCAGATCAAGATGTTTGATGGGTGTATTCGGACATTGAATAATGTCAAGTTTGTTCCATCCATGACTCGTTCCTTGATCTCTGTTGGACAACTGTCCAAACTGGGTTGCAAGATTCGGATTGACGACGGGAGTTTGCGCATCTCCCGAGGGAGTATCATTGTGATGAAAGGCGAACGGGCGGAAAATAATCTTTTCCATATGATTGGCAAAACTATTTCTTCTGAATCGTGTGTAGCTGATATTTCTCATAATCTCGATGTTGCTCGCTTATGGCATCTTCGTTTGGGCCACACATCCGAGAAGAATTTGGAGATTTTGCGCAAGCGAAAACTCATTAAGGTCGCTGTACCTGCCAGCCTGGAGTTTTGTTCGGGATGTGTCAAAGGAAAGCAGACGCGTGTTTCTTTTGGTGTTGGAAAACACAACACTAAAGGAATCCTCGATTATGTTCATACAGATGTCTAGGGACCATCCAGTACTCCATCTCTCAGTGGAGGTAAATACTTTGTTTCGTTTATTGATGATTTCTCACATAAGCTTTGGGTGTATGTGTTGAAGTTAAAGTCAGATGTCTTCGATACGTTCAAGAATTGGTTGGCACGAGTAGAGGTTGAGACTGGCAAGAAGTTGAAAGTGCTGAGATCTGATAACGGTGGAGAATTTACTAGTGGAAACTTCAAAGACTTTTGTTTGCATAAAGGCATCCACCGTCACTACACCACACCAGGCGACCCTCAATCTAATGGGGTTGCAGAGCGGATGAATAGGACTTTGCTTGAGAAGGTCCGATGTATGTTGTCGACATCGGGATTCCCCAAATCTTTCTGGGTCGAAACAGTTTACACCGCGGTGCACATTATTAATAGGTTACCTTGTTCGGCCATCGGGGGAAAGATTCCGGAAGAGGCTTGGAGAGGTAAAAGAAACAACTGTCTGAAATACATACGTGTATTTGGTTGTCCTATTTATTTTCATGTTTCAGGCCAGGACAAGCTGAATCCTAAAGCCACCAAAGGATTCTTGCTCGGCTATACAGATGGTATCAAGGGTTACCGAATTTGGAACCCCTTGACTCGTAAAGTGATTCATTCTCGACATGTCACGTTTGATGAATCAGTCCTGTTGAAGTCACAGGATCCTCAGTCCTCTCAAGATCCGGAAGTCGTTACTACTGTTGCTCCTACTGCCGATGATGTGGAGACAGTAGACAGTCCTTATATTTCCAGTTCATCCACTCCTGATATTAGCTCAGAATCACCCGTTAATGTTGAAGAAGTCATTCCGCCAGTGACTTCTACTAGTGATTCTGAAGAAGAGATTTTAAATGATGGCGGAGACGATGGCGATACAATCCCAGTTATTGCATCTACCAGGCATAGTCAAAGAACTATTCGTCCGCCTAACAGGTATGGAGATTGGGATTTTGCTAACATGAGTTTTACAGATCAGCTGGAGTTTGCTTTGCATGTAGGGCAAGATGATCCGCTTGATATAAAGGAGGCGTTGGCCTCGACCCACAGTTCTAAATGGCTTGGAGCCATGCAAGAAGATATGGAAGCTCTCTCGAAGAACAACACTTGGGACTTATGTCCATTGCCGAATGGCAGTCGTGCTATTGGTTGCAAGTGGGTTTTCAAAGTCAAATATGACAATCGATACAAGGCTCGTCTCATTGCTAAAGGCTTTGCACAACGGAAAGGTATCGAGTATGACGATATTTTTGCTC
This sequence comes from Arctium minus, assembly GCA_954870635.1. Classification (NCBI taxonomy): domain Eukaryota; kingdom Viridiplantae; phylum Streptophyta; class Magnoliopsida; order Asterales; family Asteraceae; genus Arctium; species Arctium minus. The sequence continues at coordinate 55,241,025 of OX941093.1, forward strand.
CCGTTGTACGTCATACATCTATTCGTGTTCTATTGGCGATCGTGGCTATTCACGATTTGGAGCTAGAACAGTTAGATATGAAGACTGTCTTCCTACACGGAGACTTGGAGGAAACTATCTATATGAAGCAACCTGATGGTTTCATTTCCGAAAGCAAACCAAATTACGTATGTAAGCTCAAAAAGTCCCTCTACGGACTTAAGCAATCACCTCGTCAGTGGTATAAGAAGTTTGATTTGTTCATGCTCAATCTGGGATTTGAGCGAAGTGAAAAGGATGCTTGTGTCTATCATAGACAAAGTGGTGGCGTTTTCACTTACTTACTTCTTTATGTAGATGACATGCTTATAGCCTGCAGGGACCGATCAGAGATCAAACGTCTGAAAGATAAGTTGAGTTCAGAATTTGAAATGAAAGATCTTGGCGCGGCGCAGAAGATTTTGGGCATGGAAATCGTGCGGGACAGAAAGTCCCGAACACTTAGATTGACACAACGGGCGTATATCCAAAAGATATTGAAGCGGTTCAATCTTGATGGTGCCAAGACGTCTAGCACTCCGCTACCGAAGCACATCAAGATTACAAGTGAAGATTGTCCAAAGGATGACAAGGGAAAGGCCGAAATGTCAAAAGTTCCATATGCTAGTGCGGTCGGGAGTCTCATGTACACCATGGTGTGTACTCGTCCCGATCTTGCACATTGTGTCGGAGTGGTGAGTCGGTTTCTCGCGAGTCCGGGTCGATCACATTGGGCAGCCGTTAAAACGGCATTCCGATATTTAAAGGGAACTGAGACACATGGTCTTATATTTGGTTTGTACAATGACTGTGAAATTGTTGGATTTTGTGATTCTGACTATGCAGGTGATCGAGTTGGTTGGAGATCCACATCCGGTTATGTGTTTACCTTAGGTGGAACAGCCGTCAAGTGGAGATCACGTTTACAGTCCATTGTTGCATTGTCAACCACAGAAGCTGAACTTGTTGCGGCGGTTGAGTCTGCAAAGGAAGCGGTCCATTTGAAAGAATTGATGAATGGCTTAGGCTTCGAGCAGCCTTCCGTGCCCATTTTCTGTGATAATCAGAGTGTCATACATTTGGCAATAATTTGGCTTTCAGCTCCTGGACAAAGCACATAAATGTGCGTGATGCATATCTTGTGAGATTACATGAAGCGAAGATTGTCTATTTGAAGAAAGTCCTGACAGATGACAATGTCGCTGATATGTTCACTAAGTCGCTACCGCCAGGCTCAAACTTGATCCAACTCCGTTTGTGTTAGTGCCGTTGGGCGCTTTGCTCGAGAGAGACAGAATATATTACCACAGGTGACAAAATGACATCTTTGAAGGAATTACTTTGTTAAGTGCTTAGAGCTTTACTTATGCTCTACCTTATTTAGTAGATTGTGCATTTGAGGTTATTTGTTTGCTTGTAACTTTGACGGGTGATGGCCATGCCGAAGCTCGTCAAGGTTGGAATGCATTTTGCTACCTCGTGCCAATTTACTTTGCTATCTACTTGCTATGATCAACCGTTGGAAGAACTCGTATTGGTTGGATTGGGATTCGTTTCGCTATCGAGGATCACATGCATCATGGTGGAGTGTTATAATATTTAATTATATTATACATTGGATGCTACATGTGACTAAAGCCAAACTTGGACCAACTTGGCATAACTCAATTTGGACCACATATTTTACATTGGAAGACTTGGCATATGTCATCCTCCATATGTCATCCTCCATATGCTTGGTTGTCATCCTCCACTTTCATCCTATAAATACCCCTTCCCCTCCAACCATTTTCTTCATCCCTTTCTTGAGTTTTCTCTAGATAACCACCAAACACTCTCCCTAATATATTCTTGAGGTTGAGAGTGTTCTTGATATTCGGTGGTATTCGGGAAAGTTTCGTTAGGTGATCGTGTATCTCAAGATCCTTGTACAAGCACTTTGTAATCTCTTTGGTTGGTAATAATATTCTTGCTCTCTCTCTCTCTTTGGTGGATGTACACTATCACACCGATAGTGGAACCACGTTAAATCACGGTGTTATTTGTTTTGAACTTGCTATAATTATAGATAATAACGTTTTTATTATTATCTATATTTCGTGGGTTTATTTTTCTACGTTAGAGAATTATTGTGCAACATCTAGATTATTGTTATCCGCATTTGTTGTTGGGTTAATTGTGCACTTGGATTTCTACCCGTTTGGGACCTTAGAAATCACTCGCTAGCTTTTGCATTTGTGAGGCACAATTTTTACCTAACAGTTACAAACACAACAGTTAGAAACTTCTTACACGGATCAAAAAGTGTTAGAAACTCTTCAAAGTAAAAAGCCTATGAGTCAGAAACACTTTAGAATCAGGAGCTTATGAACAAGACTTAGAGGCCTCTGAAGAGAACTCAAAGTCTTCCAAGGAAAACTTAGAATCTTCTAAAGGGAACTCACAGGTTTCTGAATTTCACTTAGGACCACCGCTAGGGGTGCTACCCCATTGACCCCTCGCATATAGCGTCATCCAGCGATCCCAAGTTCTAGTTAGCTTACACGAGTGTGCACTCCACACCGCCTATTTGTGTTATGCTTAACTAACAACCGCATATTTTTTGTGAATCCAATTACATAAAACAAAGAGATGATTTCACTAAAATCACCAATAATCACGACTTGTTATTCTCTTGTACGTTATGGTAAGGATGCAACATTTGTTATCTTGCCTTCCTAATTCTGATTATAAAATCACTTTACCTTAAAAAGGTTTTTCTAACTCTATATGCATTTCATTCCCGTCATTACTTGATGCCTTGGTTGCTTCTAACAACTATATTATCAAATATGTCAAAGGTTCTACATTTTTGTCACTTGTTGTCCATTAGACTTCCTTACTTCTTATTTTAACTATTTAACACTTCCATATCATCCCCGCTCAACTTCTTGAATTAGTTACTGTAACACCCATATTTTCTCCTTGATAAGTGTTACGTAATCTAAACAATTCCTCTAAAAATACTCCAAAATAACGGCTAAATTAAGACTTTAGACCGTTTACAGCGGAAGACTTTAAGATAATAAATATGTAACTTAAATGCTAACTCGTCCCATACCGAGTTGCGTTACAATATTTATTCTTAATAGATGCCCGAACATAAATATTGAACTTAGATGAGGCAAGTCTCTATGTCTGCTCTTTTCCTTTATCCAACCCGAAACCTTCTGTCCTTGAGATGCATACTATAGTCAGCTTATAAAGCTCAGTGAGTTCATGGTTTGCGTGAATAAAATCATTTCACATAATACATATCAACTTCAAACATTGTATCAAATAGTATGCACTTTCTGAAAACATGCAGCGCTGAAAGAAAATAGATCTCATAAACTGTCTCGTCGGGTAAGGGTCATTTTTTCACTGACACGCCCTGGGTTGAACTTTCTATTATGTTCGATCACCCACTTGACTGGGTCGTGCCACTTGTCCGTGACTTACTAGCCAAATGCCCACCCATTGAAACCGTCCGTAAAACTTGCGTATGAAATAACATGCTAGAGTTATTTGAAAACAAAATAAACACATAGCATGCAACTGATCATAAATAACATACATGTAAAATATAGTGCATCATGTATGTAAATTGAAACATCATGCATAAGTACACATCACCATATAAATCATATAATGCTGAAAATAAATTTGTACATAGGTATGCATCCCAGTGTAAGTCTCATGAGGACTCATCTGATTCCATGTAGATCCGTTACCAATGTTTTAAAAACCGGTTTTTTGGTTGACCCGGTGTGGTGACCGGGTCACAGTTCAACCGGTCCAACCGGGTGGTTGACCCGGTTTCAAAAATTTTACGTATTTTTCATTTTCTTACATATATATATATATATATATATATATATATATGTCGGGGTAGGTTCAAACGAGAAGCTAAACATTTTTGCGAGAAGGCGAGAAATGTTTAATCATATATGATTAAACACATGTTATATTGGCAATACATAAACGTTTAATCATACATGATTAAACACACTTACAAGCCGTGTAATCATATATGATTAAACACTTCTCGCCTTCTCGCAAAATGTTTAACTTCTCGCATGATCCTCCCTCTATATATGTATATATATAAAACCAAGAATTTGATGTCCACAAGTTAAAACATTAAAAATACACATAACAAAAAGTTTACATCAATCCAAAAACATTAAAAAAAAACATAACAACAAGTTTTATATCAATCTAAAAACATAAATATAAAAAAATTATTTTTTTAACCGGGTCAACCCAGGTTTTTGCCGGTTCAATCATACCGGTTCAACCGGTTTTCTCAAAAACCCGGTGGTTCGATTCGGTTCATAAATCCCCAAAAACCCGGTGATAGTTGACCCGGTCTCTTGACCGGTTCCCGTTTCAACCGGTTGAACCGGTCGGGTCGACCCGGGTTCTAAAACATTGTCCGTTACTGATAGCTCTTGACTGAAAACCTACACATTTGATACCACCATATCCAGTTAATGACTTATTTTCTCCAAAAGTCAACTATGGTCAACCCGACTCGACCTAAAGTCAAACTCCAAAACTGAGTGTCTTAATGCCTCAAATCTCCATTTGATCTTATCGTTAAAATACTTGTGGGTCAAACAAGGTAAAAGTCGACCATTGGTCAACGCGGTCAACCTCAACTAACTTTAGTCAAAACTCAAGTCTAAAACTTGACAACATCCTAAAACGTCAAAATAAACGTTTTATAATTTTATAGATCAATCTCTCCAACTAATCGGCTTAATGACATCCCATAGCGTCAAATAAATTGTCATATATTATATAAAATCTTTATTCTGAACTAAAGCGTCCCAATATTTATTTAATCCAAAGACGACATTTTAATTTCATCAACACTCTATTAAGACATAAATAATTTATTATAACCATTCTCTTATGAATCAAATAACTAAAATACGAATCCCTAAGTGTAGACCATTTCGGTTGCAATATACTGAGATTAAGTTCATGAAATTAAAATAGGGTCAACTTTTATATTTTGTCAGACATATCTCTAAAGCTTAAAATAGATAATAAAGTAAAAATAAGGTTTGAGGCTCAAAACTGATTTATAAATAAAACGATAATAATATTCAAATATGTTAAATAGAAACATGGTTGTAGGATCAAAAGGCTAAGGGGTTGTTTGTTTTTTTTTAAAAACCTCTTAATTACTCTTAAGTCTGAATCGTTCAGACCCTTTTACACACCTCCTCTTATTAATCATAACTAAAATAAGACTTCAGACTTTAGACCTCTTAAAAAACAAACGGCACCTAAGCCCTCTTTCTAAAATTTTGAAGTTCTATACGTTGGAACCAACAACTCCAACTCTTACACCTTTTTTCTTCTTTTTATATATAATAAGTAAAAACAAACAGCAACATCACTTTGTTTTCCTTCTCTTTATTTTAAAGCTTCAAAATGAGTATCTCTTGCTTGTTTGAATTTATTCTTTTTGCAAGAAACCCTTGGTAACAATTTTACCCACAATTTGACAGAAAGAACATAAACTTTCATGAAGAAATGAATTTCATTTTCTCATTTAAAGTTGAGGTCTGAAAATTAAAACCCAACAACTTTGGACACTAATTTAAACCATAAAAACACAAATTTGAGACAAAAGACTACTAGAGTTTGATAGACCTCTTAAAAACGAAACCATAGATCTGAAAATCATAAGATTGAGTTAAGTATTTTACCTCATATGTGAACAAAATAGAACAAAAACTTCTCCATGATTTCTTCTAGAGCTTTTCATTTGTTAAAGAAAAGTGAAGGTATCCTCCAGAAATTATAGCAACTACATACATATATTAAAAAGTCAAAAGAATCCTTACACCTGCACATTGCAGACTGCCATACGGCTTTACCATCACCAAATCAAATTTTCTGATTTTATTACAAAACAAGTCCCTCAAACTTGGACCATTTATTGTTTTGCCCCTTGCCACTTACTAAAATTACAGTTTACCCCCAATATTGACAAATAACTTTAACATTTTCCATCTAAGTGAATAAAAACCTATTTTATTCACTTATCACTTTTATTAAATGGCATAATTGGCCCATTTTTACAATTTTCTTCATATTTTTTTGTCCAATAAAATAAAACGCATTTTATTTTATTTTCCATTTTCTTTTCTTTTCATATTTATTCTTTTGTCTTATTTTGGGGTGTCACAGTTACATCTACTAATTTAATTCAACGTACGTATCTGTTTATGCCAAAAATTACACAAGTATAATTTAAGGTTTGGATTACAAGACTACTCAACTAAAGATATAACCTTCGAAATAAACAAGATAGACAACGTAAAAAATAAATGAAACAAGATATTTGGTGATGAAGAAACCCCGTCAAGGTAAAAACCACAGACGATGATAAATATCATCGGTGCACTATGGACGTCAATCAGCGACGTCGTCCTTAATAATAAGAATTACAAGGAATGGTCATGGATAACCACAATGTGTCGTGCGTAAACTTAAGAAAATAACAGTAAAATCTTTAGAAGCGTCTTGTAAAGTGTCCTTCATGTTATAGCTTGTATTCTTGTGTATTTATATGATTCGAGAGCGCTAAAGAGTTGTTGGATGTGGATAGATGTTGTTCCATGTTTCTTTGCTCGAGTGTGCTTGGTTCTTTTATAGGTGCCTTATGTAATGGTTGTTAACGGCCGTCTTTATATTTGTTTTAAGTTGATAATAGTTGGATCCTTAATGTGATTGTAAATGTTGGTTGTCAGTTACTTTAGGTGTATTGATGAGGTGTATCTTTGGCATTTATTCTTTAGGACTTGCAATAAATGACAAAAATAACGGTTGTCGGAGGAAAAGAAACGTTAACAATAATCTTAGAGGTTAACATTGGGGTTAGTCGAAAGAAATATTATGTCAAAGATATCAACTGTCATTAGTTGTTTGTCGTGGATATCCTAGTCACCGTGATTATCATCGATTGCTCGTCGATGTAGGTCATGTCGAGGACTTTTCCACGTCAGTTCGGGACGTGATTTCTTACCCAAACAATTTTCCTCCCGAGATTTGAATTTCAAACCTGACATTTAATTTTCAAATCTCGCGCCAAAAGTGGGCTTTTAGGGATTTATTGACACGTGTTCCCTCAGGTAGCGTTTGGACTAGACATGACAGAACTAGACAGGACTGGATAGAACTAGACGAGACACGACAGGACAGGACAGGTCAAGTGTCTGTTTGGTGTTTGGTACGACTAGGACGGGATAGGACAGAACAAGACAAGTTGCCCAAAAAAGTTATTTGACGATTTTATATATCATATAATAGTTATAAATGACAAAAATAAAATAAATATTTTAATAATTTTATAAACATTTTTACACAATTTTTATATACATAAATACATACATATATATAATAGTACCAAATTAGAATGAAAATTTTGATATAATTGATGGTAGTTCAAAAATTACCCGATTCATATAAAGGAAAAACTATGTTTTATTTGGTTTGGAAGATCCTTATCAATTAACGAACGAACAGTGAAGATTTTTATAGCAACAATGGTTGTAGAGGTAAAGACAGTGGTGGTTGGTAGCGATGGTGGTTGTGGAGCACGTGAAGATGATGGATAGTGGTGGTGGTAACGGTCGACAATGTTGGAGGACGTAGTTGTAGCCAAGATGGTGGAGGCAGTGGTAGTGGTAAGCAATGCCAGTGGTAGTCAATGGTGGTGGTTATGGTGGCCAATGGTACTAGTGGTGGTGGTTGGTGACCGATGGTGGATAGTGGTGGTAGTGGCGGCCGATAGTGTTGGAGGAGGTAGGTGTGGTCGATGGCTACCGGTGGCTGCTGATGGTGGTGGCAGCAGCGATGGGCGGTGGTGACCATTAAAATAAATACTATATTAAGGTTATATATCAAAATTGGTTAGATTAGTAGTTTTTTTAGTTCTTGTCTCACATTTGTTCCATGTTGTTCCACCTATTTTGGAACAAGAAAAAAAACCTTTTTTGTCCCACCCTGTCTCATCCTGTCCCTGTTCCATGTCGCGCCAAATGTAGGACAGTGAGTTTTTGTCTTGGCCTATGTCGCACCAAACGTGGAACGGTGGGTTTTATCTCGTCTTGTCTTGTCTAGTCCCATCTACCAAACGCAGCCTCAGGTAACTAGATCGATTGAAAAGAAACCGATTTGGTTTCTTAAAGAGACATAATCGTTGTTTTGGTGATGTATGCGCATGACATTATCATGTCAAGTCTACTTATGTGTAACACACATCATCCATCAGGGGTGGCAGTTGAGGCCCAGGACAAGTGTTGCCCATCCAGAGGATCTGACACAGGGTGATGATCTTTGAGATTTTGGATTATAAATACCTGATTTCTTAGAGTTTCCTCTTTTATGAAAAATCTCGAAAAGACATTTTTTCCTTACCGTGAGTTCCTGCGAGAGATCGAATCCATATACTCGAAGGTCTATGTGTGTGTGTGTGTGTGTGTATATATATATATGTGTGTGTGTGTGTGTGTGTGCGCGCGCGCGCGCGAAGTATCGTGTGAGAAGTTGAGGTTAAGGTGGGAAGCCCGAGAAGTGGATCTGAATCGTTGATCACTTTTAATCTCATGCCCTCTCATGAATTGTGCCTAGAAGGGAATTGATCTAGTGCATCTCGCTTTATCTTATCCTAATGTGCGTCCATTTCTGATCCAACGGTTGATAACCACTTCTCACGCTTCTCAAGTTAACCTCGACTTCTCAACGGAACTCAACCTTATATACATATATATACACACACACATATATATAGGGGTGCTTTAATATGAAACCCTAATAAATCTTGCAACCCTTGCAACCTCCCTCATCACCATAGATTTAGATGTCAACGGTCCAGATTAATTTATCACTTTCAGATTTATTAAATTCATTTTTCATTTTTTTTCATTGAAATATAACCCACTAACGGGCAAAATGGGAAGAAATTTCAATTTCAGGCATGGCCTAATCATGGAAACGTGTGTTTTAAATTTTTAATGAATTAATTAAATGCTAAATGGTACTTTTGGAAACAAGAAAAAAAAAACAGTTGTCAATTCCATCACTATCACATCCCAAAAAAAAGCTCCATATTAAATGTCCATCATCTTCATCATCTGTTCAACCATTCATCATCTTCATCATCTGTTCAACCATTTTATCATCTTCATGCATTCATCATCTGTGCATCATCTTCATCTTCATGCATTCATCTTCATGCATTCATCTTCATCTGTTGTAACATCCCAAAAAAAATTTAAAAATTTGAACTTTTAAAAATAACAATTCAATTGCATAAGACACCATTAATAATCCAAATAACCGTTTCGTTTGCAAAATTAAATAATAAACGTTCACATTTAAACTAAGCAGCGGAATTAAAATGTTTTTAAGTATTAAATTAAATCTCATGACTTCAAAGAGCCCTTCGTACGCGCCAGTGTGTACTGTCACGCCTTGGAGCCACTAGTACCTGAAACCACAATTTATAGGGAAAGGGTAAGCACAAAGCTTAGTGAATTCAACACCACATACAACACAATTATATAACATTACCCCTAAACAGGTAGATACACATAATCAAGTATACATGTCAAAGAACGCATCCTTAACAAGCATACTCACACCAACCCACCTAACACCATCGGTCTCCCCGATGACACACTATAATCGTGCACGTATCCCTCGGTCCCACAGAGTTCCTACGCCACTCGTGTACACAATCCTCGATCCCACCGAGTTTACATGACACCCAAGGTTCATACTAGACACAACCCTATCTAGTACCACACAACGAGTAATACCACATAGCACAATGCGAACTACAGTAATGTAAATATAACCATAGTTCTACGTAGTGAGTGAACTCACCTCAAAAGCGATGTAGAAATCTCGAACGATCACACAAGCTAGCCAACTCCAAAATCACTTCTCGACACCTAAATAAGCGCTATATAGTGTCAATTTGAAACCCGGGACCCTTCATTATAAGCATAAAATTAAACGGGTGATATTTATTCTTTTCGGCCTAAACTGCAAGTCTGTTCGAGACCTGTTTAGCCCCTTCTAGACCCACAAATCTAGAGATCAATTTTTACAACCAGATATGTCTAGGTCTTAGCCTTCCAGGGACATATTATACGCGTTCTAACGATTTTCCTACGATTTTATATGATTTTTCTAAAATTGAAGCGTCAATCTGTCAGATTCGGACCTGCTGTAAAAATGGATATTTTGCACCTAGCTCGAAGCTTAATCAGGTTTTAGCTAAAACACGAAAAATGTGCCCGGCTCAGAAGGTGAACCGTGAGCACCAGTTTCGCCTCAAACCGAGCTAAGACGGAAGAGTTATGGCTGAAGCAAAACAGTGGCAGATTGCACATTTTCACATAAACTGATAACTTTTTAAAACGGTTAAGGGTTTTCGGGTTTGCAACGAGTCCGGGTTTTAGAGTTTGCAAGGGTTGTACAAGACCACGCACCACCCTCTGCCACCACCGAGTGGTGGTGGTCGGCGGCGGCGGCCACCGGCGGTGATGGCGTTTTTCTTGGGTTTTTGACGCCGAAACGAAAAGAAGAGAAGAGAAAGAGAAAAGAAGAAACCTTACCTCTCTCGGGCTACATACTCGGTTCATGAGGTCTATGAACGCTGTTGGTGCATTGGTGAGCACAAAAGGCATCACCACAAACTCATAATGGCCATAACGCGTGCGAAAGGCCGTCTTCTCCGTATCCTCACTCCTTACCCGCATCTGATGGTATCCCGACCTCAAATCAATCTTAGAGAACCACGAGGCTCCCTGAAGCTGGTCGAACAGATCATCAATCCTTGGCAGAGGATAACGATTCTTCACCGTAAGCTTATTCAGCTCGCGGTAGTCTATACACATTCGTTGAGATCCGTCCTTCTTCTTCACAAACAAAATAGGGGCTCCCTACGGTGAACAGTTCGGCTTAATGAACTCCTTTTCGAGAAGTTCCTGCAACTGGGCGTACAGCTCCTTCATTTCCGGTGGAGCCAGGCGATAAGGTGCCTTGGCCACCGGAGCAGCACCCGGAATCAGATCAATTCGAAACTCTACCTGTCGCTCGGGAGGTATCCCTGGCAAATCATCGGGAAACACATCGGTAAACTTCTGTACGACTGGCACTTCTTCCGCAGTCTTCTTCCCTTTGTCAACTCGCGTGTCTATCACATATGCCAAGTATCCTTGCCCACTATGTTGCAAATACCTCCGAGCTCTCGCAGCTGAACATATCGCTGAATTCCGTCTAGGCGAGTCTCCCTGAACCAACAGTTCTCCCCCGCTTGGGGTTCGAACTCGCACTTGTTTGTGACGACAAACAATCTCCGCATCAAACGTATCCATCCAATCCATGCCCACACTTGAAGTATCCATCAGTTCTCTTCCCACTAGCATCCCTAGGCTTAAACCCACCGCTCCTTGGGATCGAACGTGAGTCCGCGAACCTTGACTTCTTTGGTACAACAGAGATTGGCGTCACCGCCTGTGTCGCCTTTCTCTTCTTCGCTTAAGTCTCTAACTCGAGTTCTCGTCTCCGGGCATCCTCCATCATCGCAGTGAGTGAAGCATACTGCGCAATGCTCACGAACTCCCTAATCTCGGTACGTAATATGTCCTTATACCGAGACATCTTTATGTCCTCCGAAGCAGCATACTGAGGACAAAACAGCGCCATTTGTGTGAACTTCCGATTCATCTCCTTCACAGTCTCTGTCGTCTGAGTGAGCTCTAGAAACTTCTTTGCGATCCTCTCCATCTCTACCGGGGGCATGTACTCTGCACGGAACCGGGTGAAAAACTCCTCCCAGGTCATAGTAGTACGCTCAGCCAGCGTCAACGCCGTAGCACACCAATCCTTCGCTCCGTCACGTAGTAAGTTCACCGCGAAGCGAACCTTTAAGTTGTCGGGGCAGCCACTAGTCAAAAATGCGCACTCCATGTCCGATATCCATCGCATACTGATGATCGGATTCGGGTCTCCCTTGAACTCAGGCGGAGCACAAGCAGAGAGATCCCTATACTGAAACTCTCGTGTACGCGGCTGTCCACCTGCCGGTGGTGGAATCGCCGCAATGCGCTCCTCCAACAGAACTACCACCTCGTCGCGGATGGCAATGATAATCTCGGGGATCGCCTCCCCGATCGCATGTGCCACCTCAGCAACAATCATCTCCCGGATCTGCTCCGTAGTGATCCCGACACCAGTCTCTGGCTCGGCAGTGTTGCTCCTCCTAGTGATGTCCATTTCTAGGTAGAAATTATAACGAGTTATTAGTACATAATAACTCATTCTATCAATGCTCACGCTCAACTCCTTGGATTCCTCGTGACTTTCCCCGACTCAAGCATTGATCCTGTGCTTCCGGTAGTAGGAACTCTACTACTACCTTCCACACCTATCATTGCTCGTTCTGAGTCCCATCCCGAAGTGTCCAAGTAGTTTCTCGCAGATAACTATACCCATATGCCCGTACCAGCATCTGTATACACTCTTCCTAGCTTCCTAGGAATTCCATCCCAAAGCACTACCCTTGCTATAACGAAATCCCTACTAGTCATAACGAGTTACCTCGCGAATACCCCGTCACATGCAGCGTGAAACAAATAGACATTCGAATACAAGATTCTATCCTAGAACGGTTGGACTCAAACAAGAGTTGCGCAAAAGAACTAAATCAAATATTCTAGGGCTATGTGATTCTTACTGCATACAACCTATAGGGCATTCACTGAACAACCTACCATGACTAGCATAAATTCCTACTAGCAAGCAATGAACATACAGCACAGTGCAAATAGCACAAGCAATTTAGCATGCATACCCCTATGATCTAGAAAACAATAAATACACTAAGGGGTTGTTTGTTTGTTTTTTTTAAAACCTCTTAATGACTCTTAAGTCTGAATCATTCAGACCTTTTTACACACCACCTCTTATTAATCATAACTAAAATAAGACTTCAGACTTTTGACGTCTTAAAAAAATAAACGGCACCTAAGTACTGTACCTTTTCCCTTGGCTTCGGCTGACTGTACACACTGCGCCCTCGATGACCGTTTCTCAAACGCATTTTCCTTTCTTTTATTTTCCAAAAACTTTTTTAAAAAAAAAATTATAGCCGCAAACTTGAGATCAACCACACCGAGATGTGTTTGATTCACTCAAGTTGTGCTCTGATACCAAGTTGTAGCATCCCAAAAATTTTAAAAAATTTTGAACTTTTAAAAATAACCATTCAATTGCATAAGACACCATTAATAATTCAAATAACCGTTTCGTTTGCAAAATTAAATAATAAACGTTCACATTTAAACTAAGCAGCGGAATTAAAATGTTTTTAAGTATTAAATTAAATCTCATGACTTCAAAGAGCCCTTCGTACGCGCCAGTGTGTACCGTCACGCCTTGGAGCCACTAGTACCTGAAACCACAATTTATAGGGAAAGGGTAAGCACAAAGCTTAGTGAATTCAACACCACATACAACACAATTATATAACATTACCCCTAAACAGGTAGATACACATAACCAAGTATACATGTCAAAGAACGCATCCTTAACAAGCATACTCACACCAACCCACCTAACCAAGCAACCATCGGTCTCCCCGATGACACACTATAACCGTGCACGTATCCCTCGGTCCCACCGAGTTCCTACGCCACTCGTGTACATAATTCTCGGTCCCACCGAGTCCTCGATCCCACCGAGTTTACATGACACCCAAGGTCCATACTAGACACAACCTTATCTAGTACCACACAACAAGTAATACCACATAGCACAATGCGAACTACAGTAATGTAAATATAACCATAGTTCTACGTAGTGAGTGAACTAACCTCAAAAGCGATGTAGAAATCTCGAACGATCACACGAGCTAGCCAACTCCAAAATCACTTCTCGACACCTAAATAAGCGCTATATAGTGTCAATTTGAAACCCGGGACCCTTCATTATAAGCATAAAATTAAACGGGTGATATTTCTTCTTTTCGGCCTAAACTGCAGGTCTGTTCGAGACCTGTTTAGCCCCTTCTAGACCCACAAATCTAGAGATCAGTTTTTACAACCAGATATGTCTAGGTCTTAGCCTTCCAGGGACATATTATACGCGTTCTAACGATTTTCCTACGATTTTATATGATTTTTCTAAAACAGAAGGGTCAATCTGTCAGATTCGGACCTTCTGTAAAAATGTCTATTTTGCACCTAGCTCGAAGCTTAATCAGGTTTTAGCTAAAACACGAAAAATTGTTAAGAATCAGAAACAATTTCATTCTTACTTCAAACATCTCCTCTAGATCAGATCTGGAACATGTTCTGACAACCGTGGGCACCAGTTTCGCCTCAAACCGAGCTACGATGGAAGAGTTATGGCTGACGCAAAAAGTGGCAGATTGCACATTTTCACATAAACTGATAACTTTTTAAAACGGTTAAGGGTTTTCGAGTTTGCAACGAGTCCGGGTTTTAGAGTTTGCAAGGGTTGTACAAGACCACGCACCACCCTCTGCCACCACCGAGTGGTGGTGGTCGGCGGCGGGGGCCATCGGCGGTGATGGCGTTTTTCTTGGGTTTTCGACGCCGAAACGAAAAGAAGAGAAGAGAAAGAGAAAAGAAGAAACCTTACCTCTCGAGAAAACGCAGCAGCAACGCGACGACTCGACGACTCTTATCTCTCTCGTCATTCTCGCTCTCGCCGGCGGCAAGCAACGGCGGCGGCGCTGGTGGTTTGGGTAGTTCACGGCGCAAGGGAGAGAAGTGAAGAGAGAAAAGAAAAGAAAGATTGCTAGCCAAGTAGGGTTTCCTTGCCTTTTCGTTTAAATTATCAAGGCCATGACGAAATAAAAGGGAATCGATCCTCAAGGCCTGGCCCATGCAACCTTCACCAAGTGACAACTCTAGTCCTTCACTATAAAGCTTTGCCAAATTTTAACCCACTAATATTTGGATTTTTATTACTTAACCCCTAAGGACCAAAATGTTAACAAACACATTAATTAAATAAAGTCATAAAAAAAAAAAAACGTACCGGGACACGGGCTTTACATCTGTGCATCATCTTCATCATCTTCATGCCAGCTTCATCATTTGTTCATCATTTTCATGCATTCATGAGATGAAAACAACTAAAATGGAGAAATATATATATATATATAGAGAGAGAGAGAGGGAGGGAGAGAGAGAGAGTGTGAAAGATGAAACTAAAACTCGTATGTTGTAGACGAAGGTGGTTCTCGAATTTGAAACTCATACAACAGTGGCTCTCGATGGTTCTAGAAAACAATGTTGGTGGCTCACGGTGAATGATGGAGGTGCTTCTATTTGGGAGAGGCCACTGTGTGCTCATCAAACCATTTACAATGTCGGTTGGCGAAAACGGTTTACTTATGTTGTACTTAATTCTTCTAACTTTCATATAAATTGTATGTTCTCACTAGGCTTTAAGCAACACTTTTTCTTAAATGATGTGTATAACAGGTTCCCTTAGTGGCGGGTCGTCGAGGGGTTGAGAGAAGAGCATGGACTCTTGAGGGCATTTTTGGTTGATTAGATATGTTGGAGTATTAACGTTAAAACAATTTATTTATTTTGGTATTGGGTTGACAACCTATGTAATCTAGATAGAAATGGTTTAGATTAGTTTGTTGTCAAATTTCCATGCATCTTATACAGGTTTTGTAAACGCTTACATTCTAGCCCATTTGGGTGGTTTGCTCCAAATACAAATGTTGTATTGCCGAATTTTCAAATTTTTTTAAATTACCCGAATTTTAGGATGTTACATCTTAGTTATGTATACAATATTTAACAATATTTATATCTTTGTGTGTATATATTTATGAATTATATCTTTGTGTTTGTACACTTATGGTTTTAAATTCATCCAATCTTCTCTAGATTTCTTTAAACAGACATATGATGATGTATTGTTGTACATTTATGCATCTACACCTATGGTTTGACTTTGCAATAGTCAAACCAATTTCTTAACTTAGCTGGGTCGCAGCAATAAGGGTAGAGGCTCTAGTAGGGGTAGTAGCAACTATGTCGAAAGTGGTGACCCTCGTGCCGACAAGTCCGACGATTATGTCGCAGGCACCTTCATCGAGGGATTAGATCAGATCTAGAAGGAGGATTACGCGAGGGTTGTGTCCCCGTCCTTTGTATGGGGATCGAGGACTAAACGCCTAAACATTACGATGCAGACGCCTCGTCATCTGAGTCAACCGGCGATTCCGACGATAGGCAGCAGGTAAGTAGATGTGGTATAAGATGTTAAGCTAATGCATAATAAACTGATACTAATGCTTTTTGTGTTGTATATTTTGCAATTATGAAGGTTTTGAGATGCGCCTGCTATCCGGGGGGTCACCTCCATCTTTAGGTCCATGTTCAATAGTTTGTAGGCTCACTATAGGGATGTCCCTGAGTCTAACATCAAGCTCATGTTCGAGCATTTTCGGGTTTGTAATTTAGTTAATACAAACTATTTATTTCAATTTTTTTACTTAATACAAACAATATGTATACAGAGTAAGTTTAGCTGGGAGCCTCATCTGGAGGCAAACGTTTTTAATGTCTTCTATCGTACCTTGCGGAATATGTACCCGAACCAGATGAGGGATGCCCGTAAATGGGTCGAGAGACAAGTATTAGACATCGATGGCGTACAGTTCGACGATTAGGACTTCACACCGCTTACGGTACACCAGTAGGAGTGGATCTCAGAGGCGTATTGGCGGGATTAAGGGTGGAATCGGTACGGTACCGACTTTTTTTTTGCCAATACCGTGTACCAATCAATTATAATTGGTTTGTAAAATCTTATACCATGTACCAACCAATTGTAATTGGTACCGACTTAATTGGTACCGACTTTTTTCGGTTGGTACATGTTGGTACCGGTTTTGTACCAACTTCATGTTACATATACGAAATAAGAAAAAACTAATTCAAAATGCGCAAATGATCAAACAAAAAAGTTGAATGTAGCATTGTTTAATATTCAATACATGATCAATTGGGTTTCTAATTACGTTTTTCACTTTTTTGGGCCTTTAGGTGATAAGGTGAAAACTAAAAGAATTAAGGATTTTTAAATTTTAAACTCAAAATTAATAATAGCATTGATTAATAAAAATAGTAATTAATTAAATTATTAAAAAAGTCGGTACCACGGTACTACCGTGGTACACAACATTCAATACTGTGTACCAACCAAGTTCAAATACTTGGTACGGTACAACCAGCCAATTTAAATTGGTACCGATTTAATTGGTACGGCTGGTACACATGTTGGCTGGTTTGGTTTGGTACAAAATTGCCACACCTAGGCGGGATATGATTGATCAAGTATGTGTGGTTGAATCTTTGTAAAGGTTTGTAATTATTTTCTAATGATTCATGTGTTATGTCTTAACATGTGTCGGATACCAACACGTTTAGGCGTCAATCTAGGGCCAATCGGGTCACCTAGTATGAAGGGATGTTGTTCAGGCACACTGGGGATCCATTAGTTCCATTCAGCATCGGGATCGCTTGGTAATTTTTCATCTACTATACTAAATGTATATAATTTATGAATGTGTTGTCTACTAACAACTTAAGTTGTCTACGCATGGGGTCGTAATCCTACTGCTAGTGAGTTTTTGAGAGGATCCACTACAGCAACAGGAGGCCCGTTCTGAGTGTGACGGGTCCACCCATGGATCTTCCGATCTACGTTTACCCGAAGGCGGCTAGAGCGACCGTAAGTTCAATTTTTGTACTCGATTTACTTTGTTTTATAGGATTGGTTAGTTTTATAGGATAAATAACTATTAATTAGTTTGGGTTGCCATTGTTGGGCAGACGATAGACTTGGATATAGTTGCAATATATTTGTTAAAAACAGGCAACAGATATGTTTGAATTTCAGTCGTTAAGTTGTCAAACTATTTACAAGTTAGTTAACACAACATTGTTTTGGTGGATGAGACATACGTTGGCGCAGATCCCAGCACTATTCCTTCTGATAACCCAGAGTTGTGGGAGCATAATGTCGGAGGTCGGCACAAAGGCCGCCTGTTTGAATTTGGACCAGTCAGTATATCCCCGGTATGCTATGATTGAGGATCCTTATGCTATCAGCAGCAGCAAGAGCTCGTACGATAATCACGGAGAGGTGTGTTTCATATTTATATACATGTGAAGAGGATCGTTTCAATAGCATGGGCTGCAATAAGGGCTCGGTATCTCGTCTATTTTTTTTCAAAATTGACGCTTGTATCATAACACAGATATCCATTTAGCAAAATATGGTATAAGCGGCAGAGATGGCTTAGAATCAATACTTCATCATCTAATGGATCTTTCCGTTCTAATACTCTATCCGAGAGGAGGCAATTCTGATTGGTTAATAACAATCGATTTCAGTTTATAATTCTACAACATCAGGTATAGTAAGCAAAATCCTACGAAAAGAAAATGGGGGATAATACAAAAGGGTCTTTTACAAATACAAAAGGGTCTTTAATCATTTATCGCCTAACATTGTTATATGTTTGTTGAATGTTGAATAATTTCAAGTAGATGCGTTAAAAGAATAACTGGCAAGCTATCTGGTTTCGAAATCCCATCTTCGAAAGACTAGGAAACATTCCACTCGATCCTTTTTCTGCAGAAGCAATGGTCAATGAGGGAAGCTTTAGAGTAGCAACAGAAGGAGACGGTAGACGAGCTAACTTGGCAGAAGGCGTTGACCGAGCAGTTTACTGCATTCATGAGGCAGTTCCGGTCATCTCCCTTCCCCGTTGTAGGATTTTCTTTATGAAAGGTTTTAATTTGTATGCTATTTTGAATTATTTGTAAAAACAGATTATGTTGTGATTGGTATGATCTTTTAGTCATTTGGCAGGTTTTATTATAAAGGAAATTTGTCATTTCAAATTTTAACTTTTTTAAAAGAAATAAAACTGACGGATTTTCTGTTTTACTTAGTTTTTATTATTTATTTTTTTATGGCCATCGATGACCCATTGGTATTACCCGCCGTTGGTGATTTATCGGTATCACCCGTTATCGATGACCCGTCAGTGACCTGTCGGTAATGGAAAGTTGTTGTTGAGCCATCGGTAAATGAGTATGTCGGTGATTCATCACAGATATACATCGGTGATCCATCGGTAATACCTTTTCCCATGACATTTTTTCTGAGGGACTTTCACCGACGGATCCGGATTTTAGCAACAATCCGTCGGCAAAAGTCAGTTATTTTGTTGTGTATAACTTTTACTTCTTATAGCAACTAGCATCTTACCATGCTTTATGAAAGCATATCTCTCATCTAAAGCCTTAGCTCTTTACCAACTTAAACATCACCAAGAAGCGGGCATTCCTTTTTACATGACTACTTAGCTCGTCATCTCTTTTATGTACTTCATTTATAGATCTTTTTATAAAAAAAACAAGTGATCATTGTTTCAATATTTTTTTTTGGAGCAAGTTGGTTCATTATCATACTCGAATGTATGATCTCGACATCTTGTGGCATCTAGCACATACTATGTTTTCACTACACACTATGAGCTATATTTTTCTTTTCTACTAGTTTAATCATCGCAACAACATTCATTTTTCAATCATATTCATGTTGAGTCCCTCACAGCTCTTCAATCACTGGGCCCATTTGTAGCCTTGTGTGTTAATGATCCTTAATTCTTGTACTGATAAAGCTTTTCCTCTTATCGAAGTTTATCTTGTATCTCTTTGTTTCTCATTGTATATTCTTATGATAGGCATTCCTTCCAATTTTGACTTACACCTCAATGTTTAGTCTCCTAATTATCCTTCAGGTCAAGTATTCACTTGACATTTACTTTTGACGTTATGGTCAGCACTTACCTTCTTGATAATTTTAGTGTATGTACTCAATCATCTTAGTGTGATTGTGAGTTACTTGAGATTGATTAGGTAATAAGGAAAACATTAGTGAGTTAGGAGGTGTAGAGTGCAAACTCATAAATGTTGCATCTATCACCTTAGATCGCCTTAAGGCAGGGGTAAGGGGGTGATCCCCCTTGTGAGGGTCCTAGGGGCAGCGCCCCTGGCGGTGGTCCCGCAGATTTACTTAGGAATTCTAAGTTTTGAGATGTTCTGAACATGATTCTAAAGGTCGGAAACCTTCTTGAAATAGTTCTGGAACTTGGTGAAAATTGCCTAAGTATGGAACAGAAGTATGTGGACTCTAAAGCCTCTGAGCCTTCTCCACAAGGCTCTGAGTCTTTACTTAGTTTCCCTAAGTCTTCACAAAGAGCCTCTGATCCTTATGGTCTAAGCCTCTGAGCCTTCGGCTTAGATCTTTTGGACCTATTAATCGAGTTCTTCTGAACCATTGCTTCTATGGCGTGGTGCATCTGACTCAAAGCTACTAAGTCAGTTGTAACTATTATCCAATCTTATCTGTTAATTGTTACAATTGTTATGCGGTTATGTTTTAACTGTTTAACCGCCCATAACCGTCGATCTCTATTATAAATATGTAAACATGAATCTGGATGTATATATCAGGACTCGATCTTACAGCCTTTAAGGTAAGAGTTTTCATTTGGATTATCCCAATACGAAATTCATGATACCCAAGGCCATTAAGGGACGGGTTATTGTATTTGGAAAGCGGCCATACGTGATCCAAGTGATTATTTGGTTCGTGTACTATCTCCAATTTCCCATATATATCTAACATACCTTTCTAGTATAGATGCACAAGAACCGGTTAATTAAGAGTGGTTCTCCAAAGCTTGTCCAACAAGTTGAAAAAAAATTGTCATGCCGGTCCTTGAGATGAAAAATAGGACCCAATCGGTCCTTTTGCTCACAATCAATCCAGTATTTAAAAAACCTATTTTTGGAATTATATAATACATATTTACAAAAATACCTACATATATGTTATTTCCGGTGAGAATAAGAGTGATATTGAGAATACTTCTAAGTCGTTCGATGACTTGTTTTTTTTTATCTAACGGCTAAAAAAATGTGGACCTTCAATTACCTTCAATTAATTGCTAATAAAAAACACGGACCTCCACCCACCTTAATCTTCAGTTTCACTCACCTTCGTGAACTTTAATTATATGCATTCAATCACTTTCACATTCATCAATTTGTTAAAGTTTCAGTCACGGTGATAGAAATAAGTCAATGAAGGTTTTGTTCTCACATTCTTATCATAACTCTTATTGTCACACGATCCCAAGTCTCTCTCTCTCTCTTATAATTTTATTCTTTTCATGACCTCTTTCACACTTTTCTGTTTACATAATAAGAATCAATGTGATCTGCTATGGATATAACACAAAAATACATTAACAGTATCATATGTGATAAGATACGTTGTAAAATGCATCAACGCATGAATCTATTATCAAATATCATATGTGATAAGATGATAAGATGTAATGTAAAACACATAATGTATCATCTAATATCAATTGTGATATTGTTACATGATAGAACATAATAATAGATAGCAACCATAAGATAAGATGATCTAACGGATGTGAAAGGGTTCAGTTGTTCGCCAATTCAAGTGGTGTATCTTCTTTATGTTAGTTAACCTAAGCCGCACCTGTCATCGGGATATCTATGTTGAAAGAGAACCTAACCATCTTTTTTCCATCTCGATTGGGTTGGTGTTCAGTGTTTTTACAACCACCATTGTTCAAACAATCCTCATCCCTTACATTTGAATAAAAATCAACAAAATACAACAAAAACCGAGCCAAACAAATTATACCAAAAAAAATAGCATTTTATTATCTTTAATTTAACATCTATTTTGTTATATTTTTTTCATGGTGTTCACCGGTGTTTTAGTATTCACGTATTTTGACTACGTTCTCGTTTGAACCCTCCTCATTAATAATGTATACAAAATCTTTCAATTTTTATAATATTTTTATTTTGTCAATTTTGTAAACAATAAAGAGTTTTTTAGAACACTTATGGCCCTTCTAAATGAAGGAATAAAGTTTTAAAAACCTATATAAAATCTAAATTATTTTAAATATAATTAACTTTTTAATTAAATGGATTGTATATAGAAAAATAGTATCTTATTGTTTTTTATCAACAACCAGAGAGCGGAAGGATGGCTTTTGTTTTTGTTTTCCAACCTGGGACCAAATGCAGGTTGGCTTCTAACAATCACTTAGGCCGCGTTTTGTTCGTAAATTCTGAAAAAATCTGATGGAATTGGAATATTGAATTCCATTAACCAAATTCCATTCTTTTATTTGTTTCATTCTTTTTCACGGAAGGAATCTCTAAATTCCACAAATGAGGGAATTTAACATTCTTTAGCAACTACAAGGTATTTTAATGGAATGTAATTCTTATTTTTCATAATACCACATATGCTCTCTATCCAATATAACCTAATCAAATAAAACTTATCTGATTAAACCATGCCTCTATTGGTTCATTCTCTAAACCACCACCGACTACAGCCGGTCTGAACCACCACCGACCACCGTTGTTCTGAACCATCGTCGATCTGAACCACCGCCGACCACCACTAACCACTGTTGACCACCGACCACCGTTGTTCTGAACCACCGCCGACCACTGTCAATCTGAACCACCACCGACCATTGTCGACCACCGCCGAACACCATCGTCGATCTGAACCGTCGCCGACCACCGTCGATCTGAACCACCGCCGACCACCGTTGACAATTGATCACCGCCATTCTGAACCATCGTGGATCTAAACCACCGCCGACTACCGTCGTTCTGAACCACCGCCGACCACCGTCGCTCTGAACCACCGTCGATCTGAATCACCGTCGACTACCGCCGATCTGAACCACTGCCCACCGCCAATCTGAACCACCGCCGACCACCAACAACCACCGTCGGCCACATCCGATCTGAACCACCGTTCTGCACCACCAATGACCACCACTAATCTGAACCACCGTTAGAAATAAAGTATTTTTAATGGCTATTTTATTAAAGATGTTTTGTTTAGAAAAATTAAAATTATCAAAAAGGGTATTTTGGTCATTTATCAACATTTCATTCCAATTCCAAAGCTACATTATATGAACCAAACAGATATATTCCAATTCTTTTAACAAATTCCATTCTAATTCTGTCAACCAAACAGGTGGTCAAACCTGACTAAATTCCATTCCAATTCCTTCAAAGTCAAATTCCTTTGACAAATTTCATTTCATCCAAAAACATTCTGCGAACCAAACGCCCTCTTAGAGTTTTTAATTAAATTCATTACCTCCCTGACCTACTATGAGAAAAGTGGTTTCATACTCATGAGTAGAGGTGGCCAATTGTCGGATATGGGTCGGGCCAGGCCAATCGGTCATCGGGCCGAAATGGTAACTCTCTTAACCGGTTAAGGCCCAATCAGTCCCGGGCCGGTCACGGTTTGGGGTGAAATCTCGGGTAACCGGGTAAGGTTATGTGTAACCGGTTAAGGGTAACCGTCTCGGTTCGGTTATGGGTCGGGCCCACATGTAACATCCGGAAATTCAGGTAAGTATAAGGTTTTGTTAATCTTGTGGTTATACGTTTATCGAAGTAGAATTATATGCTTAATTGCTATTTGGTTTAAATATGGTTATTTGGTTTGGCTTGGAAGTTTTAGAATCAGCCTTGTGTAGTAGTGACTCACGCGACTTACGCCGCGGGTTGAAGTCGCGGCACAAGCCGCGTAGGCCACTGGATTGCACGACTCCAAGGAAACGGGTGACTTATGTCGCGGGTGCAAGTCGCGGGGCGACCTGCTGGTCACCAATACCCTTCTTGCCCGAATTTTTCTCTCATAATTCTCACATCTCTCTCCCTTGGCGATTTTTGGAACACCCAAATCAGTTTCCTTCCTCACCAAACCCTAACCCTCATAAATACAACATTCATTGGTGGTTGGATCTTAGATTCTTGCATTTACTATCATCAAGGAAGCTTTTCTAGGGTTCTCAAGTGCTACCATCCACCTTCCAAGTCTCATCTTCACCTAGGGTTACATCTTTTCTAGGTTTTGGTCAAAAACCTAGATTGTGAGTTTACTAATCCTTTGTTAAAACTAGATACACATCATAATCTATTACTTGTTATCATCTTGCATCCTACTTGAAATGTTCTATTTATATGTTCAAGTATTTGAAGGATTTCTTTATGAGCCATGTTCATTTATGTCATGACTTGAGTTATTGGGATATGTATATGTGTATCTTGTTAAGAAGATGATATATTATTTGGGACTCCATTTTATGGGTCAAAACCACATGATTAAAATGTGGTCATATTTGTCTTGTTATAGACTTCATATTAAATGACTTGTAATATTGTACCCATGGTTGGTATGGATAATATTATTGGTCATATTGTGCCTTGAGGTCGATTAATAAATTATGTTGGACGAACCAAGTCAGTAGATACTAGGAGGATGTAGTCTTGGGTGCCACCGTATGGGTATGTGCCTAGACCTCCGCCATTCGGGGTAATGCCATGGTTGTAGTCCTCGGATGTGTCGGGCCTTTCGGAATGTCACTCGTAGTAGTGGGCATCAAGGTATATCGATTCTTTGGGTGGAACTTGATTGGTGTTATGGGTATCCCCCGTTGACTCCACATTAACTGAAAATTGGTTAACTGCTGATAATAATTGTAAATGTTTTGACATGCTATTTTCATGTTCAACTCACTAGGCTTTTTGGCCTAACACTTGTTTGGTGTCGATGTGTATCTCAGGTTCTAGTGGCGCCGTTTCTAAGCAGGCGTAGGCTTGGGTGAGAGCTTGGGGAAATGCTTTTGGACATACATTTTGGAGAAGTCCTTTGGGCTTATAGATGACACTCTTTTTGTAATCTCTTTTCTAGATATAGAAATTAGATTAGTTGGTTGTTATTTATTTTTCGTTCAATTGCAATTGTGATTAAACATGTTTATTTATTTTCCCCATTTTTGGGAGGCTCTTGCTAATGCACTTTATATACCATTTCTCCTCTTTGAGAAAGTTTTTTGTTATTCCTATTTTTAGGGTGTTACACCACAACCGGTTAAGGCTTATTTTTTTTTAAATAAAATTAATTACATCAATTAATAAACTTTACAAAATAAATTTCGGTCACTCAAATACACTTTAAAAATACATTTTAAACCAAGAATTGTTGCGTTTTTTACGTTTTATAACTTAGTATCTAACCCCATAAACCACACAACTTATTTATAGTGTTTTTTGGGGGTTAGGAGGCAAAAAAAACGGTAACATTATAAAAAAACGGTAACTTAACGGCTATAAACAGCTACTTTAAAAAAAATCGGATCGGGCTTGGGCCTTAACCGATTCCTTAACGGTCATTGGCCGGATCGGGCCGTCAAATCGCTCCAAAAGTGTAACCGGTTATGAATTTCAAGCCACCCTTAACCGGTTAAGGTCGGTCCCGGGCCAGATCGGTCAAGCATTGGATTGGTCCCTGTTAACCGATCGGGCCAGGCCCATTTGGCCACCACTACTCATGAGAAGGTTATAAATTTAATTAAAAAACTCATTTAGTGTTATATAGTATATACCTAAATATCTCACCTCTCCTCTCGTATCTGAAAAACCTGTTAAAACATAAAACAAACAAACCAACAATTAATGAATTCATCGACTTCAACACCCTTGTGTTGCCGATAATATTGATATCATCTACAACTTCTGTATGTATCATCGACATCACAAACTTGTACCTTAATAAGTCGTATGACACCATTTTCCAACACGACATTGAGACCATTCCTCCATAGGATTCTACAGCAACATCATGTTGTCGAACGCTCCTAAATGATACTAGCTACATTATAATCTAAGGTATAATTTAATTATATATGGTTAAAGATTGTAACCGAGCCATCCGTCTTCCCTTATCGGCTGCCACGATTATGCTACATGAAACCATACAAGGCCTTGCTTTTTTTAGAGAAATATGGTAGTCAGCGATTTCTGTGACAGGAGAAGTGCCAAAAGGAAGCAGCCTGTGACAAAAAGGAAGAAAAATCAGCGACTGAACAAGTATATGATCTTATAAAGATGGGGAATATGTATCAAAATACAACCTATTTTGGTCTGTTTTTCCTATTTTGTGTAACGTTATTTCAAAACTTTTATTTTGATACCTCATTGATATATCAAATATTTAGGTATTTGCAAGGCCGGCATTAGGCATAGGGGGTGTTTGGGATTGCTTATTTATTTGGAAAAGTGCTTATTTGGAAAAGTGCTTATGTGGTGCCAAATCGGAGTTTTTTAAAAAGTGTTTGGATTAGCTTATTGTGGTACCAAAACGTAATAAGCTAATAAATTGTTATTTAAAGGTGTTTGCGATTGCTTATACATATAAAAGAACCAAAAAAGTCATAAGCACTTTTGAAATAAGTCATAAGTTACAACAAAATGACTTATCAAAAATGGATTTTTAGCGGTTTGACACCGCTATAAGCTGTTTTCTTTTTGTTCCATCCAAACACTCAAAATAGCTTATCTGCGGTGCCAAATCGCAATAAGCTAAAAACCCCTTCAAATAAGCAATCCCAAACACCCCATAAGCAATTAGGACCATTGCCTAAGGCCCCATTAATTAAGAAGGCCTATTTTTAATCAGATTATTAATGTATTAATGATGCCAAAAGATCATGGATTTACTGAAAATTAAATCTTATTCAAGGTTATGTACCTAAATATACCTAGATTGTTTTTAGGATTATAATGATGCATCAAGTATTTTTCTCCCAAAAAATATATGATGATATAGTTAGTGAATTATAGTCATAAATATAACTATTGATGCAACATATCAAAATCAAAATGAAATCAATGTAGATAATAATTTGAGTCGATTTTCTAATGATATTTATGGTCCTAGAAGATGGGTAGCTATTTGATGATAAATTAAGAGATTTATTAGTAAAAGAATGTCAAATTATAGTAAGTGATATAACTTTTCCAAAAGATGAAAATTCTCGACATTTTCGTACATTTTTTTTGGGTAATCGTGGGTTTCCGGACCAGCTTACACGTACAGACTAATCCCCCGGACAACCCAACATTTTCGTAATTTTAGTACATTAAAGAAATACAAATGGTGAGATTTTAGTACATTAAAGAAATACAAATGGTGAGAAACATGATAGAAATGATTGTCTCTCAAAAAGCACAAAAAAAAAGTAATATTTTAATAAATTTAGAAAGAAAAAAAAAAGTTTTTATTTTAGCCTTGAGACGGCGCTGGGGGTATCTGGTTTACATCCGAAAATGCTACATACGTTGGTCTGCTTTCTATTTTGTGTAACGTACATTTGTCTAAATGTTTGAGACATGTCATATGCGGTACCGAAACGAAGATAGGAATCGGACCAAAGTTCGTTCCATTCTACTTTCTAAAAATCAATTTTGCACATTACCTGATCATTGCCTGATATGGAAACTCTAGTACTCTTCCTCTTTTTGCTGCACGGTGTCGGTGTGTTCACTTTCTCTACCACAGAATCTTCAACAAAGTTCTGATCAGTCACCTCTGCAATGATAAAAATTAGGACAAATCTACAAATACCAGTTTCATGTGATGGCAATATATATCAAGTGTGTTGCATAAATGCATAATTTGGGCAATATGCACAAGTTTAGTAGTCCCTCCGTCTGAAAAGTTATTGATGACATTAGTTTTAGTCTACAAATTTTCTCACTTTTGTCTTGCTAACGGTCACTGTATGCATTTGATTATTAGACAAAGACTCGTAAACTATGAGAATGCATCTATTTCGAACAGGCTAGACGTGACAGGACTGGATGGAGGACCTTTATTAGTGTGTGTTTGGTATGTAGGGGATGAATCTGGACCGGACAGGCTAGACGTGACAGGACTGGATGGGCGAGAGTGAGCTCGGGAGGTGAAAGAATTGTGAAAAGTTTTAGAGTTTTAATTAAAGATGAATAGTTCAGTCCTATGCAGTTAATTGCGTTGCAATAGCGGATTGCGGTCTCGAGGAAAATAGCGGTCCAAAATAGCGGTGGCTTGTAGCAGTGCCGCAATTAGCGGCGCTATTCACCGCTATTGCACCGGGATTTGGGTTTACAATAGCGCTCCACTATACTGCAATAAGTATCTCATGGGCCTTTCGAGTTTCTAGAACATTTG
This sequence comes from Arctium minus, assembly GCA_954870635.1. Lineage (NCBI taxonomy): Eukaryota > Viridiplantae > Streptophyta > Magnoliopsida > Asterales > Asteraceae > Arctium > Arctium minus. Next base: position 55,269,315 of record OX941093.1, read on the forward strand.
GACTTTTTTTTCTATGGCCTTTTAATTTAATATGTTTGGGCTTTCTTTCTATGGGCTTCTAATTGGACTTTCTTTATATGGCCTTTACTTTTAGACTTCAAATTGACCCAAATTAAGTCCATCTCCCTTCCTTTCTCATCTTCATCAACGACTATGAACCGAGAACTCTTGACTCCAGAAGTGAAGTCGTGAACCCTTGACTCCAGCCCACTCGAATTGTCTGAATTAATGAATTGTTTAACTTGATATGTATTAGGCAAACAATATATTAAGTTACATAAATAAATATATATATATATATATTCATATTTAATTTATGAACCTATTTTTTTACTGCGATTGCAAATCAAGGTCCCGACCTCGATTTCCGCAATCGACCGTATTACTGCTTAGGTTCAGTCATTTACCAATCTTGTTTCATCTTCCTAATTTTTGTTCCACCTATTTTCGTCGGAGAAAAAATTTTGAGTTGTGTCCCACTTAGTCCCTGTCCTACCAGTCTAGTTGGTGCCAAACGACACTTGTGTCATGTCTCAAAGTCTCGCATACCAAACCTACCCTCACCAAACAAGGTTCATTTGTTGGGAATAAGCATGTAAACAAAATTTGCATATAATAAAAGTCAGGGACTGAATATGCATGTGAATTCTAGTGCCATAGAAGTACCTGTATCACTGCCACTTGTCTGTTGAAAGCACAATTTTGAATCAGATACCGCAAATTTCTGCGACTTCGCAGTTGATGATGGTTTTTCCTGGGGTGGAAGGGTTTGGGCAGCTTCATGCCTGCTTCCGTTTGTAAAATGTTGGATCCATTGATTGCCCAAAGAAACATGGGGTGTTTCTGCTTCCTTAAGCACCACGTTTTCTCTCTTGAAATCGATCCTTGACCATAATCCATGCTGTTGAACCTTAAACTGATATTTACCTAGTGTTAGATAAACCAAATCAAACCAACCCAGTATATCCCACCCTAAAGTGGGGTTTACGGGTGGCATGTATGTTGACCTACTTCAAATACTTCAAAGAGTAGGGCGACTTTTATTTACAGGGTGTCAGATGTTGAAATCAATCGTTAATAGAAGATGGTAGCAATGTTTTAAAACCCGGTTTTTTGGTTGACCCGGTGTGGTGACTGGGTCACGGTTCAACCTGTTCAACTACCGGGTCAACCAAATACATTAAAAAACACACATAAGCATAATTTTTTCATAAATACATTTAAAAAAAAACAAATACATTAAAAAAACCGGTTCAACCACCGGGTCAGCCACCCGGTTCAACCGGTTTTTTGATAAAACCGGTCGGTTCACTCCGGGCCATAAATTGCCATAAACTCGGTCGCAATTGACCCGCCCTCTTCCCCGGGTCCCGGTTCAACCGGCCGGGTCAACCCGGTTTTTAAAACATTGGATGGTAGACAATAGAGAATGCATCTATTTCGAACCTGGCCAGAAGGATAACGGTTGTTGGCATGAATTCTCCTAGATGACAATGAATCTGACGAGCACTGGTTTTGAGTTTGTGAACTTCGCATATTGAAAGAATTATATAACTGATCAACAAAAGAAGCTTCCATTGACTTTAGGTACAAACTATGCTTCTCGTTTGTCCATTCTGATGATTCTCCTTTCGGAGATTCCTGAGACAACAATTTTTTATAAAGCGCCAGAAAAGAAAATTAGTAAAATATTGGAGCAATAACGCAAAAAGCACCGGCACCAGAGATCAAAATGGAAAGATCACATGACTTGAGAAGGGTTTGTTGAACTAGAAGCCAATTAAAAAGAACCCCTAAATTAGCAAAGTATGCCAAACAATCCCTTTCAGAAAAAGAAAGTGGAATGTATCACATGTTTGATGTTTCAACCCAGAACATGCACATGGACCTCCAGAATTCCACAGTTTAGCATCTCATGACAAACTGTCGGTAAGTAGAATAAATGAGGATTGAAATGGTCCTCACTTGAACAGCAACTATACTCTTTGAGGTAGAGACCAGGTCTGCGTACATCTTACCCTCCCCAAACCCCACCACCAGATCGTATATTACTGAATTCGTTTGGTTTGGTTTAGATGAGGATTGACATATGAACTGTGTGCCACCATGCATCCAAATTTTATAGCCCAAGAAACATTACCAACAAGACTCTAGCTGCAAATGACAATTTGGGTCCTCAGACAATGCACTAATTTGTATAAGGCCATGGAACCGAATTATGAGTCCATTCGAAGCTATTAGTAGCGTATTAGCTTTGATGTGCTAACGTAACAAAATAAATTCTAAGAATCTGGGTATCATTTCATTTCCTGTGCAGATAAAGACAAGAATTTGCATAAAGAAAGAAAGATACACAAAATAAAAGGCTGTATCGCAACCAAAAGAGCATGCATCATGCATGTCCATCAGAAACTCGAAGGAGCAACTACGGAATGCACCCAAAGAACAACCTTACAAACAAACATACTGAAAAGATACCTATTCATAGCCAATGCCTCTGCCTCCAGTAGATGCATTTAGGTTTTCGCCATTATGGATTCAATAAGATTGTAATTACTCCTAAATATACATATGTTGAATGATTTCCATCGAAACCCCACATGTTATTTGTCCATTATAATGAAAGGCTCCTACTTCTCTCTCCATATCTAAATATTACCTAATCGTGCTTAAAGCAAGTTTTAATCATGTTACATTCATAACATGGTATCAAAGCCAATGTCTACCATCTAGGACACATGTGCCCCGGACTCGACACTTTCAGACATCCATGTCCATCTTAGCCTCCGTTTGAGGGGGCGTGTTAGAGTCCTACATAAGCTAGGCTTGGACCATTCCCCCCCCCCCCCCAATATACGTTGGAACCTCCTCCTCCCCTCAAAGGCTCTTTTGGAGATAAATCTATTGGGTTCCACATATTCTCACAAAATAAACCAATATTTTGAGACATGGTCTCTGTACCATACTGAATTCACCAAATCAGTCTAGTAGACTCCCAAAATTTCATGTAGTTACTAACTAACTTTTCTTTTACAACACTAAAGTCAGTATGGATTTTAAAAAACTGAAACCTAACCAGTTTGATTGAAAGGAAAAATAGTCTTTGAAATTAATGGAATACTGCATAAAAACATAAAACACCCAAAGCTATACACTGGTTCCTAACGATCTCCTAAAAAACCAATATGCCATTAAAACAGATGTAAAGCAATCACAAAACACAATACTGCAATCAAACAAAACAAAAAAATAATCAATCTAAACTCAACAAAAAACGGCAAAAATACCTAAAAACAAAATAGCATTTCTATACGACGATAACAAACCTAACAAATCCTAATGTAAGATCATACTCATAATGCATTGACACAATGACACTTTAAACAAAAATCGATGAATAATCTCACCATAATTGAACTCTCCTCCTGTTCCACAAAGTCATTCAAATCGCCGGTCATCTCCGACGCCACCAAACACCTCTGCGCCTCCGTGACCGGTGGGGAAAGTGAATACTCCATATCACATTGAGATATTGAAGAGATATGAATTAAGAAGGAAAAAAAAACGACGATAGGTGTGGAATTTAAGTTTGGTGAGATGAGGCTTATGAGCCGAGGAGTTTCGTTGGTCGGCTCGGCTCGGCGAGGGGAATTAGATGTGCCAGATGTCACCTGCTTTCCACATGGCATTGTGACACGTCAGCAGGAAGTACTTGTTTGACTTTAGATATTTTGCTGCACCGCAGATTTTTATTTGTACGGTGTTAGATATTTTTTTTATGCTTCTCAAAATATCCAGGCCCAAGTACTTTTGTTTACTTTATTCTTTGAAACGACTATAACAAAGTGACATTTTATTCCTTAAGAGTAAAGTTTGCTTTTAGTCTCTAATGTTCGTCATTTTTAACAGATGTCGTTCTTAAACTTTGTTTTAATAGTTTTGATCCCTGACATTTGTCGATTTCCAACAAATTTCGTCTTTTTGTCTAACGACCGTCAATTTTTTCATTAAATAAGAGTTATTTTAGTCATTTTTCGTCATTTCCTAACGACCAACAACTAGGGATGGGAATCGGGGCAGGACCCCGATCCCCAATATTTGTCCCCATCCTATCCCCGTACCCATCGAGGAATGTAGATCCCCAACGAAAAAACGGAGATTTTTTTTTACCAAAAATGAAAAAACTATGCTAATATAACTATTAAAATAAGTGACCAACAAGATTGTTAATAAAAACTATGGCAAGGCGTGTACTTCATCGTTTAATGGACCAAGTGACCAACAAAAATTTTGAACTAAAACCACAGCAACAACAAAAGAAAAGCATCAAGAGCAAAAGAAGTTAAGAACCTAAATAATAAAGGCAAAATGAAGGCATGGGAACAACAACAAAAAAAAATTAATTAATTAAACTAAAACCACCCAACCCTAACAAGGAAAAGATAATACATTTTTTTATCAATTTAAGTAGAAATAAGTAACATATATTTTTAATATAATTAGTATATAAAAGTGGTACGGGGCGGGGAGTGAGATACTCCTCCCCGGCCCCATCCCTATCCCTGGTTTGAGCTAAACGGGGATTCCCGTCCCCATCCCCAGGACCTGGTTTAGCGGGGAATCCCCATTTTCGATCGGGGCGGATGAACCGAGTTATCCAACGGGTTGGGCCCAATTGCTGTGCCTGCTAACAACGGTAACTATCTCATCCAACAAAGCAACCAACGACGATACCATCTCATCTCATCTCATATCCCGCCTCTCGTCCCTCTTCTGGTACGCTCAAGCTCCTACCCTCAAATCAAGGGTTTTTTGCTTCTGATATCCCACTGGTTTGTCTTCTAATTTACCCCATCCTACACCAAGATGAAGTCCAAGGGTTTGATATAGGTTTAGGTTTTTGTTTGATTTAGGTTTGTTTTTTATTTATTGTATATATGACAGTTTATCCATAAATAAATTGTACAAAATTATTCTTAGGATTTTTATTTTGTGTTCGGATTAGCCGTTGCCAGCAATGATGGGGTTAGGAGGGACGAAAGCAAGATCCATACACACACCCTATATATATGTATGTATATCTCTATATGATATGTTGCGTGTATATGTATTAAATGTAATAGTATGATATTATTTTAACCTTTAACGGAAAAACCACAAAAGAGTAAAGTGACCAAATTACCCCTCGTTATATTGGGGTTAAAAAACATTAATAATCAGTAAATGGGGGGATGAAATCCATTGGAAATTGACAAACGTGAGGGAACAAAACCGTTAAAATGAAGTTTAAGAACGAAATCCATTGAAATTGAAAAATGTTAGGAGTGAAATCCGTTAAAATTGAAAAATGTTAGGGATGAAACCAAACTTTACTCTAGACCTTATAACTTTTTTATTAAAATAATTAATAGAAAGTAAGGGTTGTTTAACAAACCCTTACCCGGTAAGCTCTTACCAAGTCACTTACCTTACCGGATGAACATTACAACTACCGATAATCTTACCCGGTAAAAACGATGGCAAGGGCCAAAAGTCTTACCCGGTAAGTGTGGGCGGCAAGTCTTACCGGATAAGCACTTACAAGGTATATTGTTGCATACAATGTCGTTTAAATGAACTAGAATCTTACGTGAGAAAACAAGTGGAAGTGTTAATTTTTACCGGTAAGCACTTACCGGGTAAGTATTTGGGTAAACAGCCCCTAAGTGATGTTAATTAATTCCTTCATTTCAAAATAAGTATTTATAAAAGAAATAATACACGGTTTTAAACATAAATAACTATTATATTTTTAGTTAATCAAATAACAATTTTGTTCTCAATTAATGCATCTATCTTGTCTATTCTTAGATAGGGTCCCCTTCATTTGCTAACCGTGACATTGGTGCTAACCGTGCTAACCAAATTTCGACCAATCAGAAGCTTCCTAGAGTTTTTGTTATCCCATGAATGCTATTAAATATGAAAGGGTAATATGGGAATTTGCTAAATATCGCCCATTTAATCTGTTACCATATTTAAAAAATGTTTTTTTATTTTGGTAGTTATCCTGATATTAAATATATTGATTAATTAAAATTTTTATTTTGATTTGCATCTTATTAATTTTGGAAGTTATCTTTTACCTTTTTTAAGCATTTTATTTATTTCTAACTGCACAATCAGTTTACCCATCGATCTAGGTAATTTTTTTTGACGTTTTGGAACTGTTGTTGAAGAAAGTTGTTCGTTTATAGTGATTAGCATTATGCATATATGCAATTGGGAAATATGTCCATACCATATCCAATAGTTGTGCACATATGCATGTATGATTAATATAGTACATTTATGAATTTCCACAAAAGTGAACACATGAATTTTTAATTATAGTGCATATATGCATGTATATATGCCAGTATGGACATGTGCACTTCATTTTCATTATGTAATTTCCAAATATGAGAAATGCACACATAATCATATGTGATTGAAAATTATGTATGGATATACCCAAATATGCACATATGCATATGTGCAATGTGTATATGTTAATTCTATATGGACTAACACAATCATATACCATACAACCACATATGCAGTGAGGACAACCACATGTTTTTGTTTTCCCTTTGTGTTTTGATGATTACCTAATGATTCTAGGGGAAGAAATCCCTAAATGTTAGGGATTTTACGATTTTAAAACGTGTTTCCGTAAATAAAGTTGGATTGTTATTTTACTAAATTAACCCTGTGCACTTGTGCATTGTTTTAAATCAATCCTTATATATAATAATTAATTAAATGAAAATTCAATTAAATATGGGTCGTTGATCATCGCAATGGATGGTTGAGATTGGTTAGCACGGTTAGCACCAATGTCATGGTTAGCAAATGAATGGACCTCTTCTTAGATATATATGCATTGATTTATAGTAATTTTGGAAACTTAGTTAACTATTTATGAAAGTAAATATTTGTTTTAAGATTAACATAAATAGAAATGTTAACATTTATTTTGGGACGGGCCAAATAAATATTTATATGTTCATTAATAAGGTGACGTTTGTTTTTTAAGGGGTCTGAAGTCTTATTTCACTTCTGATTAATAAGAGTTGGTGCTGAAGTCTGAAATCATAATCAATAAGACCGTTTGTTTTTGTAACTTTTGGAGACGTCTTGAGCAAAAGGAGAGCATATGAAATGAGGTAACGATAACAAGTTTTAAGAAGTTAGGTCACCGCTTCTTATTTCAGATGTATTTAAGAGTTAAGAGGTTCTGAAAACCGAAAAAACAAACAGTCTGAATGTAAAAAGGTCTGACCGATTCAAACTTAAAAGTCATTAAAAAAAATTTTTTTAAACAAACAACCCCTAAGTGTTATAAATTATGTTGAGATAGATTGTGATTTCGATTGGTATTTTAAATATTTGATTGTTAATTAGGAATTTTTTTATCAACTTATGTTAAACATAAGTTGTCGAAATAAATGTAACCAAAATTTATTAATATTAGGCCTTGTTTTATGGCCCGTTAAATGACTTGAATCATTAAATTCATTTGATTAGTTCCGATGGACTTATTGTTTGGTGTTTTGGTAAATCAAATTCATTTTATGATCTAAATAGAGAATTTCTAAATATGTTATATGCTAGGGCTTTAGAAAATTATTCAATTGTTAAAATTTACAAGATTACCCTTGATTTTCATTGATATTCTTATACATCGTTGTTGGCTTCGTTATCAATGTCGTGCTCATAATTGTAGTTCGTATAAAAATCATAGTCGTAATCAACTAATTTGAGTGCATGTGTGACCTTTGTCATATGATTCATTTATTGTCTTTATAGTGAAATAAGATTCTATTTTTTATTATGAATATCAGTTGTTTGATGTTATTCTTTCACTAATAGAACAGGTTTGCAATATCGTGATATTAATAATTGTTATAAATTATAGTGAGATGGATTGTGATTCAAAAAATTTGTGATTTTGACGGTATTTTAAGTAATTAATTATCGGTTAGAAATGTTTTATTAACTATATGTTGAGTCCAAAATTGTATTTTCTTTACGAGGAAAAAATACATATATTGTTCTATAATAATTAGCGGGGGAAAGCCATGTAGTAATAGGAACAATGCCTGGATATCGGGACCTCAATTCTCATCCCTATCCTTGTTCCTGTTTGGGAATATAATTCTACCCCTATTCCCAGGCCCAATAAGGAATAAGGATTGCCAACGAAGAATTGGGGATCTTTTCTTGTCTATACATTTGCATTTTTTTTTCATGTATATGATGACATTTTCTGTGTAAAATCATAAAATTGCATATATAACTCGAAACTTTAATCAACCAAAATTTTATAGTTGCACTCAATAATCATAAGATAAAACAAGGGTAAGCTACATAAACTTCATATCTTTTTAAATAAAACCACAATGTCTTTAAAGCTATGTTGTTAATTGCAGTGCAATAGCGGATATCTACCCTTCACGAAATATTGGTGCACTACAAGGGAAAGGGGTTTTAGAGAAAGAAGTTTCAGAGAAGGATTCGGAAGTGTATCTAAAAGGTTACCTTTAGGGAAGGAACTGTATGACGAAAGTGAAAAGTGTAATAGAAGGTAAGGTGACTTTCAGAGAAGGATTTCGAACCAAATAATACACTATGAAAATCGTCCCTAAAACTTTTAGAGACGCTTCCTACCTAAATCTTCTCTGAAAACCGACCAGAAGCTTTAGATACGCTTTTCAAATCGTATCTAAAGAATAAAGTGTTTTTATTTTTATTTTAAAATTAAACAAAGGGTTTTAGTTACATTTCTATAATTTTCAAAGCGTATCTAAAGGTTTCTTATTTTCAATAAAATCAATTTTTTTATATAATGAAATTATAATAAAAAAGGAAAGGTAGCGTGTATACGACCATACAAGAGTCCAGAGTCATGTACGAAGTTCTACGATTTCTCTTCCATCTTTCAACAATCGGGACAATCTATCCCTGGAATCAATCGTACTGGTTCTACGAGTACTACGATTTCTCTTTGAATTATGTTCAATTTCTCTTCGAATTTTTTTTCGATTTCTCTTCGATTTATGTTCAATTTTTTAATTTAGGGATTGAGGATTCATCGATATGGTAGGCGACTTCGAATTTGTCTTTATATCTTCATATTGATGATTCATTGCAATCAATTAGGAAGTTATGGTTATACTGTAAAATTATGTTTGATTTGGTTACAGGTTTGACCGATTTGTGATTCGGAGGCTCTGGTTGCATTAGAATATGCGGCTAATTCATTGCAATCAATTAGGTTTGTTTGCTAGACCAAATTCGGTAGCTCAGTTGATGTACATTTGAAGTAAGTTCTTCAATTATTTTATGGAATGCTATCAGTGTTTTTAATGTTACTATCGATTTGTAACGAGGTTGTTATGTGGTCTCATGTCTCTGTGTATGTTTTTAGTTCTATCAAGATAATCTAACCCTTTGGCAACTCCAAGTGCAATTTTTATTCTCTTCTCCCAGCTGAGTGTCTGAGGCCCAACGCAGGTGTGGGAACACTTTAGTTGTAAGGTAACGAGTTTAAGTTTGTAAAATGAAAGCTAACAATTTGAATTTCTATGTCTATTATTCCTACCTCTTGAACACCATCCAGTCTGCAGGAAATGTATTCATAAGAAGCTCATTAATGAGGAACTTGAATGTTGCCCAATATGTAATATTGACCTGGGATGTATGCCTTTAGATAAACTGAGGTCTCTCTCTCCTTGTCAATATCCATCTCTCTAGTGTTATTGCATTTATCAATGTGCTTTAAAGTATTAGTTTGAAGTGTTGAAGAGAAGATAATAGATATACCCGTCTTGTAACTCTTACAATATTTGTCCATGTAGGATGGTGAACAAATGCATTCAGCACTATTCATAACATAAGTAATTGAGATAAGTTAGAATCATATTTTAATTGATAAACATGCTTCTTAAGATGGATATAATGTTTACGTTATAGCAATAGATGTTTGTGTAACTAAATTGATCTTATATATATTATATGATCCATCCATAGCATGTGCATATCCAAGATGCAGATTGGTTTTGATTCTAATCTCTCGATATCTCTGATATAGTCATATAGCCATGTTAGTGACATTTCTTATGTTTTATATAGAAGAGGCGTTAAAGCACATTGTAAGCATACATGTGTTGAATAAGTGAGTAAAAATTTAATGTTTTCATAATATTTAATATAAAGATCCAATTCTTTTGTTGCAACTTACAAGACTTAGACACTTTACAGAATACACGTTGTCTATTTGCCAATCATGTGGTAGGTATGAGTCTCAACAAAGCAAATATAACATGTAGTTTCATATTCAATAGGTTAAGTATATATATCAACATATTCATTTATAAGAAAGTGATATAATTCAAAACATATAATATGAGGATTACTAAAAGTGCAAATAGAAAACTTAATTGTTCCCAAACAAGACTTAGACACTTTGACGGAGGATATGCAGTATAAAAGTGATTGCAACAGGTGATCCAACACTTCCTACTCATTAAGTTTCATCTACTTTACAACATCAAAATAACTCCATGCCATGATTATATAGTCCATTAATTTCATCTCTATTTAAAGTAGTATCTTTACATGTTAATGTGTTATGTGTTCTTCACCCAAATAGATCTTTAAATGACTTCTTTTTGCACAATTACCTGTATATGATTAATAACTTTCATGTATAATGATCTTCAGGTAATAGTATACTGGAAGGAGGGTTCTTCTAAAGTTGGGCTGACTGGTATGAAAGAGGTACATTTTATGAATCTTCTTGCAAAACGGTTAACGTGTTTGAATGTCGTACACTTATGGTTAAGATTTGTTCTTTTTTCTAGTGACATTTGTGTCTTATCACTGCAAATGGTCTATGTAACACCCGGATTTTCGCTTAGTAAGTTTTCGTTCATCTCCAGTCATCTCTTCACCTTCCGTTTATCTTTTGGGTGAAATAAGTTATACTTTCGAACCTTAAATCAACCCATGCGAAAATCTCGAGTTTTGGACATTTTTGGGCTTCGGTACAAGTGGCGCGAGAGTGACTCGCGATAGTGACATGTGTCACTATCGCGTGGCACAATTGCAGGGGTGTACCACCCGCGGTACATTCCGCGTGAGAGTGACTCGCGATAGTGACACATGTCACTATCGCCGGGCACAATCGCGAGAGAGGTGCAGTCGGTTTAAAATCTGATTTTAGCCTCATTTCTCATTCTAACTCAATCTTTTCTTTTGTCATTTCCTCTCAACTTCTCCCTTTCATAGAAACCAAACCTAGGGTTCATTTTCTCCTCAATCACATCATTTATTGCTAGAAGTTGGGTGTTTCCTCCAAGGTTTTGGTTTGGAAGCTTTACCACCATCTCCATCTTCATCACCTTCATCAATTTCTAGGGTTTTCACCCAACCCTTTTCTTTGTTCTTGAAGTTTGGGAGTTTATAGCTCATCTTGGTGATCTAAAAGTATTTTGGTTGGTGGATTGGAGTTATGGTTAAGGTATGTAACACCCCGATTTCGAGAGGCACCATTTCAAGTTAATACCGAAACCGATATATTAGGAAAAAATAAGATAAAGGATTTTGGACTTCAATCCTAGATTTTATAGTCTATATGGATGAAGAATTCAATTACGAGTCCAACGGTTCTTTCCAGAGCAAAATCGGAGCTATAACGAAGAAGTTACGGCCAAAACAATTAATAATGAAGAAACCGGACAAACAGTGCATGGGGCGAGTTGTGGCGCGACCTAGGCCGCCCCGTAACCCGTGCGGAGCCCTGTTTAAGCATAAAACCCATTCGGGCGACTTGTGGCGCGACCTAGGCCGTCGGTAACCCGTGCGGAGCCCTGTTCGAGCTTAAAACCCGATTTTTCAGCCCTAGAACTTCATTTCTTCATATCTTCTTCATTCCAACTCCGTTTTTGGTGATTGAAGTTGACATGGTTTCGTTTTTGAGAGCTCTTCAAGGATTTATCAAGATATTGGAAAGTCTATTGGAGTATACAAGAGTATTTGTGGTGGTAATCTCCTCATCCCTCCATCTTCATCTTCTTGATCAAGTTTTCTAGGGTTTTATCCACCCTTGTTCTTCCTTTCATAGATTGGAAGTTTGTAACCATTTTGGTGAACTAGAGGTGTTTTGGTTGGTGGATTCAAGCTTGGGTTAATGTAATCCTCCATTCTCTTCAGTTATGGAAGTTAGGGTTTCGGTATCAATTGAGGTCTTCAAGTTAATGTTTGGGGAACGTTTCTTTGTGGTTGATTTTGATTATTTATGGTTGAAATTTATGGATCTAGGTTTTTGGAGTTTTTGGCTTGAGAACTCAAGTTTCTTCAAGGAAGCTTAAAGTGGAGTAAAATCTAGATTTAGCCTAAATCTAGCAAGGTGAGTTCAAGATGCTTTGTGAAAACTATGTACATGTTAAAATGTGTATTTTGAGATAAAAATATATTTTACTTGGTATTTGTCAAGTGTGAGTATTTTAATAAGTTTTCATATTCAGTAAACTTGGGTTGTTTAGTTCCATGAAATGCTTATATTTGGGTTTTGAATGTTTCAACAAGTAAATGACATGTTTTACATATTCTTAGCGATTTGGTACAAATAAAGCCCATTTTATGAATTATGCATCTTCGGTGATTTTTGTACAAATGAAGTCTAATTTATGACGTAGGACATTTTGGGATATTTGAGTTTATAAACTATTTGGTTAATCATTGGTCCCAATACGTGATGAGTTTTGGGTTAATCACATCTTTGGGGTATGAGTCTGCATAAACGTCGTTTAAAGACATTTCATTATTTTGGGGGATCGTTATTTGTTGGTCAAATGGATTTCGAGCATTTTAGTTCGGTGTTGACTTAAAAGAGTCTGGAGGACATTTGTCCGGTTTTAATGGCTCGATTTAGAGTCCAAATTATGATTTACAACTTAATGCATTTTATTACATAATTATGATAATTACAGGCTCGAGTGCTTTAGTCATTCATGTGTAGTCATGTAATCTTAGACTGTGTTGCATTGGATCCATAGGCACGTAAGTCAGTCTTATTTGATGGTCAGTTGGGTGGTACGGGGTTGGACTTCGGGACTCATGTTTTATGACCTTGTCCTTTCAAGTGTACACTAGGAGGGCTGAGTCCGGGTTGTGCTATCATGACGATGGGTAGTCCGTTGATGGGCGTTTTTGGGGTCTTCGCCTTGTTGGGCCAATGCCATAGTTGTATCTGTTGGAATGGGTGTCCAAAGTCATAACTAATTACTCATGACTTTCCATTAATAGTAGGGTCCTTTTTGGGTTGCCCTCGATTGTCCAAGGGTTATTAGAATAATTAAGAGATAGAGATAAATAGTTTATTAATTATTATTTGATAATAATTAATTAGAAATTATTATGGAAATTTTTATAGAATTAATTGGAATTAATTTAGAATTAATTCAGAATTAATTTAGAAATTAATTGGAATTAATTTAGAATTAATTGGAATTAATTTAGAATTAATTTGTGCCAATTAAAAGTGCAAGAAGATGAAAGGACTTTTCTCTAAATCCTAAAGCTACTTACCACTATAAATAGAGGTCCATGACTCCTAAATCATGGGTACAAACTCAAGCATTCTTCCTTGAGTTTTCTCTTCTCTCTTTGCTCCATTCCTTGTGGGTACTCTTACTACACTTGGGTGAATATTCCAAAGTCTAATAATCTTGGACAAATTGGGTACAAACCATTAGAGGTAATCTCCTTTGGTTACTACCTTCCTAAGCAATTTGGAATCGAAGTGTTCGAGTTCTTCACGTGAATAAATCCAATTACGAGTTTGGATTAAAGGTTGGTGATCCTTTTTCTTTCTTGTTGTTAATATCATTCACTAAAGTTTTCCTTGTAGGGTTTAGTTATATGATTCTTGTTATAGTTTCCGCTGCATTGTTTATTTATAGTTTATATAAAACCCAACAGTGGTATCAGAGCCATTAGTTGAGATGATATTAGCACTTGTTTAAATCTTGTTTGCTAAATTTCAATATATATATATATATATATGTCTGTTTGATCGAAAATTAGGATTATTTTTAGTTAAAAATGTTGATATTTTTGGCTATTATCCCCTAACTTTTGGTAAACAGTTATTAAATGACAATTATACAATGTTCATCTAATAGTCAAGATTTCCGAAAATCTTGAGGATTACATGAAAGATTGGATAATTATGGCTATTATATTATTTGGCAAAATTGAAAGATTTAATAGGCTCATATTTTAAAAGGTTTAAAATTGAAAGAGTTTTTATATGCCAACCATGTTTTCATTCTATATATATATATATTTTAATCATTATCATATGTCCTCATATGATTTAAGTTTAATTGGCTAGATTTAAATTTCCATATGATTCAATCTGATAATTAGGATTAATTGAATTGCAAATAGTTTTTTTTTGCATGTATTATTTAATGTTAATTATTAATATGTGACCTCTCATGTTTAGAATGTTTAATTATCTTGTTAGGTTACTTAGTTAATTATAATTAATTTGATTAAATAATTGGTAAGTTTTAAAATGTTTAAAATTTACCCTATACTTATAAATTGTTTATACAGTATATAGTATAACCTAAAGTTAAACACATCGTAGTTGGATCACTACTAGACCCATCAAACTCCTAAAACTATAAGAAGGTACTAGGAGTCTGCCTATAAAATGGCGTGCAAATGAGAAGGGCTTTCAAAACGCCATGCGTTGCCAGCTCATCGACTTTTTGTGTGAAGGAGTGCGAGTTATCGAATGGATCCAATATTGTCGATGTTAAGATTAAAAGTATTAATCTAAAACTTATATCTAATTTAAATTCCCTTCTTAGATACACATAAGAAAATGTGAATATGTATGCAAATCCATGAAAACGCACATCACTTCTAGATGGTCTATTAATGGAGCGTGCGTGGATAACCGACACATTAATTTGAGACTATGATAGGCAAGGTGATGTGGCAATTCGGTTTTATAGTTTATTGATGGAGCGTGTGTGGATAACCGGCACGTCAATTTGAGAACTATAAATAGAATGAATGTGCCAACGCGATTTTTTGCATGGTTAATTCACAATCTTAATTGTGGTCTTCGGCGTCCCAGCCACAATGAGTAAGATGTATATCCGAGACTAAACATGCCCTTGAATGTACAAGGAGTCTCTAACGTTCCAGGAATTTCATAAAGATGAAATTGGCAAGTTGTATGCCTACCTAAATTAAATTCATATATAATTACGGCATCCCTCTTTATATAGTGAATGTTAGAAATTGGATCCTAGCCTTAATATATTAATTGGGTAAATAGTTAAGGATTATTTAAATATCACTAACTAAAACCACTTGTCTTATAGATGTCTGGAATCAATAATGATCTTCCTCCTACTCCTGCTCCTACCGGAAACTCCGGTTTCACTCTCCTTCCTATTCTGGCGAAGGAAAAGCTTATAGGACCCAATTATCTTGATTGGATGTGTGCCCTAAGATTGACCTTACGCTATGAAGACAAGGAATACGTACTCGATGAACAAATCGTTGAAATCGATCAGAACACTGCCTCTCCCGAAGAAATTACTGCTTACAACAAGCATTGCACCGACTCTACCAAGGCATCTTGCATCATGGTGTCCACCATGTCCTCTGAACTTCAAAAGATGTTCGATGAGAGCTGGGCATATGAAATAAATGAGAAACTTCGCGAAATGTTCGCTAAGGGACAAAGGCAAGAGCGCTTGGAGGTTCTTAAAGCCCTGAAAAAGTGTCAACACAAGGATGGTGAGTCAGTATGTGCCCATGTGCAAAAGATGCAAAGGATCATTGAAAGACTCGAGAAACTGGATGTGAAGTTCGACAAGAACTTGGCCATTGACATGGTCCTTGATTCACTTCCAGATTCTTATGATCCGTTCATTATGCAGTTTTATATGAATGATGGTGAGACCAATATGATGCAACTGCATAACCTTCTGCAAAGAGCTGAGCAAGGCATGAAGAAGTCTCATGTTTTATCAAGCTCAACTGTTGTTGCACAGGTAAATGCCATTCGGCCTGGAAAAGGGAAGAAACGAAAAGCCACTACTCAACCCGCTTGGAAAGGGAAAGCCCATGTTGGAGAGTCCAACAAAGGGTCCAAGAGAACGGTTAATCGTGACATCCCGCCTTCCAAAGATCCGAAGCAGGCAACGTGTTTTCACTGTGGACAACCAGGGCATTGGAGGAGAAACTGCCCAAAATACCTTCAAGAGTTGAAAGAAAGCAAGGGCAAATCGTCTGCCACTGTTTCAGGTATGTACTTAATCAAACACACTAATTTGAAATGTTCAAATTCCTGGGTCCTTGATACAGGATGTGGTGTTCACATCTGTTCTGTTTTACAGGGACTAAGTGAATGCAAGGAGTTGCAGCCAGGAAAGCTAAATCTCATCATGGGCAATGGGCGTTCTGCACCTGTTACGAAGATGGGGATTTTTGAGCTTGTCTTGGATAGTGGGTTTAGATTAGAGTTAGTAAATTGTTGTTATTCATCCGATATGTCTCGGAATATCATTTCATTTCACGCATTGTTTAAACAAGGATTCCGTTATTACTTTGATAATTTGAATGGAGATATTTTGGTTTTTAAAGATGACTTGTTTGTTTTTAAAGCTAATCCTTGTAATGGTGTTTATGAATCTGTTGTGTGTGATAATAACTTGAGTAATGTGCTAGCTATTGATTCTTCTAATGAGTTAGACCATGCATCTTTGTGGCATTGTCGTCTTGGTCATATAAACAAGAAACGCATCGCCCAACTCCAAAAGGATGGAGTTTTGGAATCATTTGACTAAAAATCGAATGATGCATCTGAGTCTTGTTTTCTTGGCAAAATGACCAAGTCACCATTCACCGGTTCTTTACAAAGAGGTTAAGGATTGTTACACCTAATACATACAGATGTATGTGGTCCATTTAGATCTACCACAAAAGATGACAATCGCTACTACGTGACTTTTATCGACGACTATAGTAGATATGGTTATGTTTACTTGATTAAACATAAGTCGGATACTTTTGAAAAGTTCAAAGAGTTCAAGAACGAAGTAGAGAATCAATTGGGTAGAAAGATTAAAGTACTACACTCCGATAGGGGTGGTGAGTATCTTAGTCTTGAGTTCAATGAGTATCTTAAGGAATGTGGAATTGTTTCACAATTGTCGCCTCCTAGAATACCACAACTTAATGGTGTAGCCGAGAGACGCAATCGAACCTTGTTAGACATGGTTCGTTCTATGATGACTCGAGCTCCTCTTTCGACCTATTTCTGGGGATATGCCTTAGAGACAGCCGCCCATATCCTAAATCTTGTACCAACAAAGAAGGTTGAAAAGACACCTCATGAAATGTGGACTGGGAAGAAACCCTCACTCGCACATATCAAGGTTTGGGGTTGTGAGGTTTTCGTGAGACACGAGAGCCAAGATAAACTTGCCAACAAATCTGAGAAGTGTCTATTCATCGGTTACCCACAAAAGTCTTATGGTTATTTGTTTTACCGACCCACTGAAAATGTGGTGTTTGTAGCTCGAAGAGGAATCTTTCGAGAAAGAGAACTTATAGCTAAAGAAGTTAGTGGGAGTAACATTGATTTTGAAGAAATTCAAGAATCAAATGATGAAATGCCTGACGTTGGCACTAGCACTCAACCCGAGGTAGAAATACCTGTTGAGCCAGTTGACGAGTCATTACCTCTTCGTAGATCCTCAAGAGTTAGCCACCCTCCTGAGTTCTATGGTCTTCATATTACTGCGGAAGGGGATACATTAATAAGTGATAGAACACTTGTTAGTTTGGATGAACCAGCTAACTATAAGGAAGCCATGAAAGGTCTTAAGGCTGCTAAATGGAAAGAGGCAATGGACAGCGAGATTCAATCCATGTATGATAACCAAGTTTGGAATTTGGTTCATCAAACACCAGGTCGTAAGACGGTCGGTTGTAAATGGATCTTCAAGAAGAAGATCGACATGGACGGGAATGTACACACGTTCAAGGCTAGGCTGGTGGCAAAGGGTTATACTCAAACCCAAGGGGTTGACTATGATGAAACCTTTTCATCGGTAGCCAAGATCAAGTCTATTAGGATAATGCTTGCCATAGCCGCCTTCTATGATTATGAAGTATGGCAAATGGATGTCAAAACCGCTTTCCTTAACGGGAAACTTTCAGAGGATGTGTATATGACACAACCGGAAGGTTTTGTAGACACCAAGCATCCCAATAGAGTGTGCAAGATTGAAAAGTCTATTTATGGACTTAAACAAGCTTCTCGCAGCTGGAATCTTTGCTTCCATGAAAAGGTCAAAGCGTTTGGATTTTCTAGAAGTGAAGATGAGTCCTGCGTATATGTCAAAGCTAGTGGGAGTACGATAACCTTCCTAGTCTTATATGTGGATGACATACTCCTTATAGGAAACGATATCCCAACCTTGAATGGTGTAAAATCCTGGCTTGGGAAATGTTTCGCTATGAAGGATCTAGGAGAAGCAACGTACATACTGGGTATAAGGATTTATCGAGATAGAACAAAACGTCTAATAGGACTAAGCCAAAGTACATATGTGGATAAAGTATTGAAAAAGTTCAATATGGAAAATTCCAAGAAAGGGTCTTTACCCATTCATCAAGGCATAAAGCTTAGTAGATCTCAATGTCCCGTCACTCGTGATCAGGTGGACAAAATGAGTCGAGTCCCATATGCTTCGGCTATAGGATCGATCATGTATGCCATGACATGTACTCGCCCTGATGTCTCGTATGCTTTGAGTATGGTGAGTCGATATCAGGGTAATCCGGGTGAAACTCATTGGATAGCAGTGAAGAATATTCTCAAGTATTTGAGAAATACGAGAGATATGTTCTTGGTGTTCGGTGGGAATGAGGAACTTAGAATTAGCAGGTATACTGATGCCAGCTTCCAAACGGATGTGGATGACAGTTGTTCACAGTCCGGTTGGGTGTTTCTATTGAATGGAGGTGCAGTGACATGGAAGAGTTCCAAGCAACCTACTGTGGCGGAATCAACCTGTGAGTCCGAATACATTGCAGCTTCTGAAGCTGCTAAGGAAGCTACATGGTTGCAAAACTTTATTGGTGATTTGGAAGTCGTTCCAACTATCAGTGAACCCATAGAGATCTTTTGTGACAACACTGGTGCTGTCGCCCTTACGAAGGAACCAAAAGATCATGGAAAGACCAAACACATCAAGAGGAAATTTCACTATGTACGACATAGAGTGGAGGATGGAGACATCTTAGTGAGTAGGATATCATCGGAAGAAAACCCGGCTGATCCTTTCACAAAGGCACTTAGCAAAACCAAGCATGACCTGCATGCTAGGAGCATTGGCTTGAGACAAGATATTAGTTTTAGTAATTAAGTGATATTCTAAACATTGTAACAGTAATAAATTGTAATTGATTTGGTGATGAATAATAGAGATTATTTATGTGTTAGTGAACTGCCATTCAAATTATTTATTATTGTGTTTTTTGCATGTTTAACTTCCCGAGTATTAAGTCGATGTTTGTAGAGATAAACACAGCATGAGAATGCGACTGAATATTCAAAACTCTACAGTCGGTCATACTCTTGGAAGTAAGTATTGTTTTAAGACTGTCATGGAGTGTTAGTTGATGTCTATAGAGATAGACATAGTATAGAGATGCATCTAACCCTCATGAGTACTTAAATAGAGATTTAAGTATTAGAGAAACCCGCACTTAGAGATTACTTAATGGATTAAAATCACAAGTAATTCTAAGATGATAATATCTGTTATTCTTCAAATGGAGATGCATGAGTTTAAGTTTATGATTCAGTTATGCATTGGTACATCTAAACGCTACCGTAACTGAAAGTTATAAAAGATGTTTCCATGTATGATTTGAAGAATAGATTTGGACTATGTAGTCAAAGTTTATTCGTTCCTTTTGTCTATTAATGGAAAAGCGATATATGTGGTCCCCTCGGTGATTTAATGACGACATTATAGTGCTGGGCCCAGCCTGGACTAGATTGATGTGTTCAATTCAGTAGTCTAATAAAGTCCTCATAAATCGAAAACCGGGAAACAACCTTGAACTTGAGATTGATTCATGTCCATGACTCAGTTCATACGATATCTTGAAGAACTAAGGAATACGCTGATCACTTATCTAGGGTTGTCTCTGAATCAGAGTTCGGCAGTTGCTAAGGAAGCACTCTCTGCTGATTGTTTGGTTAGTTTATGACTAATAGTAGTTAATGACTTGTCCAAGTGGGAGACTGTTGGAATGGGTGTCCAAAGTCATAACTAATTACTCATGACTTTCCATTAATAGTAGGGTCTTTTTTGGGTTGCCCTCGATTGTCCAAGGGTTATTAGAATAATTAAGAGATAGAGATAAATAGTTTATTAATTATTATTTGATAATAATTAATTAGAAATTATTATGGAAATTTTTATAGAATTAATTGGAATTAATTTAGAATTAATTGGAATTAATTTAGAATTAATTTGTGCCAATTAAAAGTGCAAGAAGATGAAAGGACTTTTCTCTAAATCCTAAAGCTACTTACCACTATAAATAGAGGTCCATGACTCCTAAATCATGGGTACAAACTCAAGCATTCTTCCTTGAGTTTTCTCTTCTCTCTTTGCTCCATTCCTTGTGGGTACTCTTACTACACTTGGGTGAATATTCCAAAGTCTAATAATCTTGGACAAATTGGGTACAAACCATTAGAGGTAATCTCCTTTGGTTACTACCTTCCTAAGCAATTTGGAATCGAAGTGTTCGAGTTCTTCACGTGAATAAATCCAATTACGAGTTTGGATTAAAGGTTGGTGATCCTTTTTCTTTCTTGTTGTTAATATCATTCACTAAAGTTTTCCTTGTAGGGTTTAGTTATATGATTCTTGTTATAGTTTCCGCTGCATTGTTTATTTATAGTTTATATAAAACACAACAGTATCCCCCTTGTGCCGAGCCTTTGGCGTATCCTCATAATATTTGCTAAGGTCAGCTGTCTCTTTTGGTGTAACTTGAAGGGAGTCGTAGGGGCACTTGGGCTTGCGTGTCGTGAAGTGTCATACGATTAACTTTGTTTGAGTGGCATACTTTTGTGTTCCTCCACTCTCAACGGATACGGGTATCCCCCGTTGTCGGCCCGTAGTATTTTGGATATTTAATTGTCCATGCTTTAATATTTGGATTTCATTCTATTTTATGGTCGCGTGAGTATTAATTCGAGTTACATGTTTTCGATGACGTACCATATCTTTATGGATTGTTTTCCACTATTTAAGGGTTGAGTATTATGCCCCACCCGTGTTTGGGTGTTTTGGGATATGAAGTGTTATCCACGTCTTCACAAATTGGGTGTCGAATTATAATCCCGTTTTGGGTGAGTTATGGGTTGCATCGTTTTATAAAGAATGTGTGTTTGTGAACATTGTCTTTAAAAATGCATATTATGGGGAAAATGTGTCGTTTCCATTTTAAATTAAACCATTTCTAAGGATCTTGATTTGAACTGAATTCCTTTCTTTTTAAGATATATTCATTCATGTTAAAACTCTTGAGCTCACTAGGCGTTAAGCCTAACATTTTTATTTGTGGGCATGTGCATCAGGTTCTAGTTGGGGGTTCAGACTCTAGTAGCCTCATGAAGAGTTGAGCCTTAGCTTTATACAAGAGTAAGTTGTTGATTAAGTCTTCCGCACTTATATTGGAGATAGCGATTGTTATTAGGATATAGTAACACTCGGCTTTAGTTAGTCTTTATGTAAGACTTTATTTATTTGTTGATGGTTCAACCTAGATATATATTTCAATTATGGACTAGTAGTAAGAGATTTTATTATCCTTTAAGGTATTGTTGAAAGTTTTTGTTTAGTCGCTCTTTCCAAATTTGAGGGTGTTACAAGTTGGTATCAGAGCTTAAGTTTGAGAGAATTAGGTATTGATTTTTGGATGCCTAGAATCAAACTAGCGTTCCTATAAGTAATTGTAAGTGCATTTGCACATTAGGTATCTTAAGATACGATATTTTGGGGTTGATCGAGCTGCTAGAAACGGGAAACTTGTCGAGGGTCGCAAGGATGATCATGTATGGTACGTTCATAATGACACCTAGCAGTGTTATGGTGAACCTACATGCTACATGTGTATACTTGAACTACCTTGGTATGATGACCGTTGGGTAGTTAAAAAGTTTCTAAGCGAGTAATTTAAGGAAGGATTGATGTTTATAGCAATGTCACTTTGGAGTGATGGTTAAACGTGTTGAATGCACTAAGTTAACCACTTTGAGTCGGAGCTATTGGTCGGATTAGAACCATAGGCTTGTTAATTGACTCTATTACGAGAAGAAATTGTAAGGGGAACCGATGAAATTGTCGATGATCGCCTTAAGATGTTTGAACATCCGGATGATATTGGTATGGCGGAAAATTGAGGAACGTGATTTCGAGGTATCGAGTGCCGGCCAAATCCATGCACGACATTTATTTCTAAAATGAGTTTGCATTATTTGTTTCTCATGTTTTCAAAGCATAAAGTGAGCTATATTACGAAATCTTGGTAAAGTGTTTAGCATTCATCAAATTTTAAACCGTGAGTTTAAACATGCACAAAATTGTTTTGTTGTTCGTGATTACAAAAAAATTATTTATTGGAAATCTCTTCATCTTCGTTTTGTGCCTAACTCTATTTTTGGATATTATAAGATCCGTATTTTAATGTCATTTTGGGTATTGGACAAGTAACTGTAGAATTTTTAACCTTGACATTGGATCTCCTCCACGTATGTTAAGGTTTTAAAGGAAGAGTTGTCCCTATGTTCTTGAGTCGGAATTTTCTGGAGGATTTGTTTGTGTGAGTCGTGTTTAATTTTATGAGTATAGTTTTGCGGCGTTTTGGGGTGCGTGAGTGTACTTTGAGAGACGTGAGTTTTAATTTCATTGCGTGTAAATTTACGCGTTTATCGGGCGTCGTGTCTCATCAAAATTTAGTTGAAAATGGTCACCTTACCTTACGTTGTGGTTTTAGAATTTTGACATTTTAGACTTATTGTCGTCTTATACTTTTATGTTGGGAAATGAAAATTTTGACACCGCCTGGTTTTGCGTTAATGAGTTTTACAAAAATTCAGTTGGTTTTAAGGTGTCTTATTTTACGACAGTTTGAGTCGCGTAATAAAAAGAAATTTTGGGAACGTGTAGACTTGCATTAATGTGTGCATCAACTTATGAGTTTGTTTAATACTTTGTCTCATGCGAGTCTTGCACAAGTATTTTTGCAACCGTAAGAGGCATTTTGAAAATCTTAATGTCGCATGACTGCATCTTGAGTTTTACACAAGTATATGTGTACACTGTTTGGGTTGAGTTTGATTTACACTCGTGTAAGTAAGTATGTATGCTATCTCGTATTAAACTTTTAATCTATACATGTTCAGTTGTTGAATTTACTGTTAGAAATTGTCCGCAGTGCATTAAAGGAGTTATTGGTATTCATGTCGTTGTAGTTCTATTTTGGTCAAATGTGTTTTGTCTGTGCGGCTCAGAGCTTTAAACTCGATTCGAAATTTATTTGCATTCCCATCGTCCTATTGAGTTTTGGGGAATAAACTGATGCATATGGGACTTGTTGAAAGTTTTATGCCACAACATTTTTGGTTAAAGAGGAAAATTTTAAAGTTAAAATTGTGAAGTTCTCTTTTGGAGTTGTACAAACATTTATGGCGCGTGTTGGGGTGCCGGAATTTATCCTCATGTTTATAGTGTAAATTTTGCGACACACCTTTTGTTACCATTTTATTTACGTAAATATTGATCAAACAAATTTTGGAAATGGTTTTATATGTGTAGCGTCGGTGATCAATTTTCAACCTATCGAGTGATCGGTAGTGAATTTTACCGCACAAGCAATTGTTATAAAGCTTATGTATTTGAAAGTTTCATAAAGGTTTAAATTGACATATTTGTTGAAAACCTTGAACTCATTAGGCCTATATATTTAAACCCCTATCGTGAAAGGAGTTGTAACTAAGGAACTAAGGAGTCCTTGGGAAATGAAGCGTCGGATTATCCGATTCGTGGTCAATCCGAATTTTGGTTTTCAATTTATGAATCGGTACACGCACGAATGATTTAAGTAGTAGAATTGTGTATTCTCCTAGATATTTAAGTGGTGATGTTTCCATTTCGGTAAACCTTCGGGATAAATCATTGGGTGGTTGCTTGACTCCGGTAGGATAGAAGCTGATGGGTCGGATGTGTACCATCTGGGTGAGTCTTTAGGAATAAGAAATTATGGTGATTTGTTTGTCGGAATTTAGTTCCATGATAGGTGTCAAATCGGTGTAAAATATGGATCGAAATTTGTGGTGGTATATCCACAGTTGAGGTGTAAAAGTTTGGAACATAAGTGTCGACATTCGATTTGAGGATAATAACCGTTGGGATGCTTCATTATACTTCCGATGAAACCGGTGCGTCAGCAATTTAAGTGGTAACCTTGAGAAGATTAGATGATGGAAATTAGGAATCGATCATTGGTAATTCTGTAATCAACAAGGTTTCACTGATTCGTCAACCGATGCTTGACTGCACTATGGGAATTGAGTAACCGTGTAGTTAGGGTAATTCGTTGTCTACCGATGTTGTGCCGTGTTAGTTGAGGAACGGATCGAATGTTATGATTGGATCGAACCTAACTGGTGTTAGGAAATGTCGTCAAGGAAGGGGACGATGAATCTTTTATAGTATGGATTATCGAGGAATTGGGTTAGAATGTCGAGGTAAACCTTAAGTAGAAATCGACTATTAAGGAGACCTTGATAGGTTGGAATTAAAATGCCTAAGGGATGAGTTCGCTTTGGAGCATTCTTGGTGGAACTATTCTTGAGGGGATATGTGCAACCCAAGGTTGGGATACAACCGAGATTTTAAGGATAAGAGAGTGGTTGATAAGGACTCGATGTTCATCTCGTCATCGGTAAGATACATCGAACCTTGAAATTGAGTTATGATCGGTTTCGTACATGGGGCAAGGAATCGTGCAAGCATTCCTTTTTGGGTAGAGAACCGATTGACCTCGTTAAGGGCAGCGTTGGGTGTTTGATCGGTGCCAGATTTCGAGGGCGAAGTCTTTTTCAAGGTTGGGAGGATTGTAACACCCCGATTTCGAGAGGCACCATTTCAAGTTAATACTGAAACCGATATATTGGTGTAGTTTGAAGGGAGTCGTAGGGGCACTTGGGCTTGCGTGTCATGAAGTGTCATACGGTTAACGTTGTTTGAGTGGCATACTTTTGTGTTCCTCCACTCTCAACGGATACAGGTATCCCCCGTTGTCGGCCCGTAGTATTTTGGATATTTAATTGTCCATGCTTTAATATTTGGATTTCATTCTATTTTATGGTCGCGTGAGTATTAATTCGAGTTACATGTTTTCGATGACGTACCATATCTTTATGGATTGTTTTCCGCTACTTAAGGGTCGAGTATTATGCCCCACCCGTGTTTGGGTGTTTTGGGATATGAAGTGTTATCCACGTCTTCACAAATTGGGTGTCGAATTATAATCCCGTTTTGGGTGAGTTATGGGTTGCATCGTTTTATAAAGAATGTGTGTTTGGGAGCATTGTCTTTAAAAATGCATATTATGGGGAAAATGTGTCGTTTCCATTTTAAAGTAAACCATTTCTAAGGATCTTGATTTGAACTGAATTCCTTTCTTTTTAAGATATATTCATTCATGTTAAAACTCTTGAGCTTACTAGGCGTTAAGCCTAACCTTTTTATATTGTCGGCATGTGCATCAGGTTCCAGTTGGGGGTTTGGACTCTAGTAGCCTCATGAAGAGTTGAGCCTTATCTTTATACAAGAGTAAGTTGTTGATGAAGTCTTCCGCACTTATATTGGAGATAGCGATTGTTATTGGGATATAGTAACACTCGACTTTAGTTAGTCTTTATGTAAGACTTTATTTATTTGTTGATGGTTCAACCTAGATATGTATTTCAATTATGGACTAGTAGTAAGAGGTTTTATTATCCTTTAAGGTATTGTTGAAAGTTTTTGTTTAGTCGCTCTTTCCAAATTTGTGGGTGTTACAAGGTAACCTCTTGTTCTCTTCAGTTATGGAAATTAGGGTTTTGGTTATATGATGAGATCTTGTGTATAATGTTTGGGGAACAATCATTTATGGTTGAATATGTTTATTTATGGTCGAAAATGTGTGGGATCTAGGTTTTGGAAGCTTAAGTTGAAGAGTTGGAATGGATGTCTTCGGAAAGCTTTGGGTATGATCTATGCTTTTGTAGGCCAATGGTTGGGGATTGAAACCTAAGTTTAACTTAACCTAGCAAGGTGAGTTCAAGTTGATTTGTGAAAACGGTGTACATGCCAAAATGTTTATTTTAAAGTGTTTTATGTCTTACATGAAATTGTTAACTGCTGATAAGTCTGGTTATTTTGAAAGTGTCTAACTTTATAAACTTATATAACACACATCTTTGGGATTTTGGGCATTATGATAAATAAATCATATATTTTGGTATTTTAATGATTTATTTTATGGAAGTAGATTTTGAGTATAGATGTATTTCATTTTGTGTTTTGGAGAAATGCATGGTTTTGTGTTATGGGACGTTTTGAAAGGTAAATGTTATAAGCTCACTTGGAAAACGATTTGTCCCAATCTAAACTACGTTGGAGTTAATTATAGGTTTTGGAGCATGGGTTTACATAAGTACGAGTTGTTTATGTTTGATTTCATTTTATGAATTTCAACGTTGGGTCTTTGGATTTGTTGAGCTTATGGCTCGGTTTGGATTTTGTTGGGTTTTGAGGACACTTGTCCACTTTTAATAGCTCAATGTTGAGCGTTTGGTTATGATTTGTATTTACTGCATCTTAGTTGAGTAATACATGTTTTGAATGCATTAGTTCATTCGTTTGAGTCATGTAATGGTTTAGTTAGTGCAATTGATCCATAGGCACGGTGTTCCTATGTCCCCGTTTTTGGATATTTGGTTCACCACTTGGCACGGAATAAACATCGGGTCACCATGATAAGTAAGGTGTTGACCTATACGGTCGGGCAGCGTCTCATGGGCAGTAAGGTGTAATTCCCTTGTGCTTAAGTTCCCCTGTTTTGGAACTTTCAGTAATAGACTCAGAGGAGTTGAGCTCGGTGGGTTTTTATTTGTGTAACCCACATGTTTTGATTTCATGCTTTCGAGTGATATACTCAGAAGAGTTGAGCTCGGTGGGTTTTTATTTGTGTAACCCACATGTTTTGATTTCATACATAATTACGTGACCTACGTTTTTGTTCCATCACGTACAATGTAATCGGGTCTTCCCCGTCACCAATAGGTGTGGTTTTGGTTATGGAGTTTTATAATCCATGTTTTCGGAGACGTTTGAGTATGAGTATTTATTTATGTTTTAAGGTTTTGATTATTGAAACTCATTCGTGTTATTGGGATGTTTTGGAAGTTGAGGTTATCTACGTTTTCAGTGTTTGATCATTATAATGTCAGTTATGTTTTACGTACGCTTTGGGTTTTGGCTTTATTTGAGGAGGCGTCTGTTTTATGATTTTAATCACGAAAAGGGTGAATGACGAAAATAGATTGTTTTAAGATTTAATGTATTTCGTTTTTGGTTGCTTTAAAATCTAGTGCATTGCATTTTTGAAATCATGATTTTAAATAACATTTCCTAATGTTATTGTTTTATATATCTCTACTGAAAACTCTTGAGCTCACTAGGCGTTAAGCCTAACATTTTTATTTGTCGGCATGTGCATTAGGTTCCAGTTGGGGTTTGGTTCTTGCAAGTGCTTTGAGGAGTTGAGCATTAGACTTACACGAGAGTAAGTAGTTTGGTAAAGTCTTCCGCAGTTGGAGATAGTGACTTTTATTGGGTTTTAGTAACACCCGTCCTAATTGTAGACTGTATGTGTAGAATGAATGTGTGTATTGAGGTTAAATCTTAATTTGTGATTGTAGATGAATCATTCATTGATGTATTTAGAAAATTTTAAATTTGTTGATATTTTCAGATTTGAGGGTGTTACAGTCTAACACTACGGTGGATAGAAAAAATGTTCTAGTCTGTTTTCTAGAGCCTCACGTTAGATAGAGAGTTGTTTTAGTTTTCCTACGTAGCTTTTTGTCTTTATAGGAGTCTTAACTTGTCATGCTTACTGTATGTCAGTCTTTATTTCTCTTCCTGCTCTATTAGTTGTAAGTAATGCGTTTTGTGATTCACTATTAGATAAAACAAGTGACTTCAAGCTTGATGAACCTCTTCATAAAAAAACCTCTAGCAACCCTACCAATGTAAACATATCATCCACTCAAAAATGGCGTATTGGTAACTAGACACAAACCCATGTTATTGTCAATAACTACAGATTTACAATGAGTTTCTACGACTCTAACCACTGCCATTGAGACGGTGAGAGAACTAATCCTACTCCAATCCTTTGAAGGTTTCGGATTCCTGTTGGAATTCCAGTGAACCTTCTCACCAACAGAACCAAAATACGGTCATAGACTAGGATTAGAAGAAACATGAACACTAACTTATTAGAATGGAGGAACCACGAAGTTGAAACCCAAGGAGGTTCCTGCCCACGATTTTATGCAGTGTTCTTTCCTTAACTCATGTAGATATATTTTGCAACCTGCAAAGTCGATCGATGTGTTTTTAGCCTAATTCCATCTTTTTGATGGATTTTTAAAGTACATGATTAATATTGAAGATATGTTTGTTCTATATGATATCTTCACGCATTTTATCTTGTTCTCAGTTTTCTTGTTATATTTTTTCTATATTTTGATTAACTTGTGTAATTTATTAAATATCATAATAAAAATAAATATTTTTATAATAAAATATATCATTATAAAATTTTCGTCAAGACAATTAAAATGACACCAAAATATGAAATTTATATAATTTCCAATTTTTATTTTATACCTTTTCTATATCATGTTTTTATTATTAATATTTAATAAATTACACAAATTAACCAAAATATATAAAATGAATAAACAAATGAAATTTTGAGAACAATGAAGTGAAAGTTTAAAGTGGATAAAATACAATAATAAAATAAAGAATGAATGAATAAAATGTAAAAATGAGGCATATTTGATATTTGAGAAGGAAATTAGGTTTTATTTTGAAGTTATTGGCAAAATATAAGCTTGTTCCACCTTATTCCATGGGGGTGAGGGTGGAACACGCCTGTTCCACTTTGTGGCACTCTCATGTTTCTTCCACATAAAAGTCATGTTAAACATGTAACAGTGATCCCTGTTATGTTCTGCTATGTCCTATCCAGTGTATCAAACATATCCTTAGAGAAGCTTCTTTTAACCATCTCTGTAAATACCTTTTAGGGATATTTATCACAAATATCACAAATGCTTGAAAAACGTCAGTACATACTTTTAAAGAAGCTTTTAGGAACTACTTGGGTTGTGGCACACTGGTAAAGCCTTTGGGGGATGTAGTGGAAAATCTCATCTACCCAGGGTTCAAATCCATGCGCTGCCAAAGCCCTTGTGGCCATGGAGGTTCACATGCGATGACTCCAGGCCATTCGTGGTCGCCCGGGGATTAGTCGGTGCGCGTAAGCTGGTCCGGAAACCCACGGTTACCAAAAAAAAAAAAGCTTTTAGGGGAAAAAACAACCAACCTTTAGAAAAACTTTGAAAGTGTATCTAAAAAAAGGCTTATCTAAAAGTTAACATAAATATACCATTTAAAAACTCTCTCTAAAACATTTAACTTTCATTATATAGAGAAGTTCTTTGACGGAAATTAAAAAACTTCTCTAAGGCCCTTAGAGAAGCGTTTTTAAGACTTTTGAATACAAATGAAAACCTTCTCTAAAGTCTTAGGGGCTGTTTGTTTAGCTTTTAATGGTTAAATTAAGAACTCACCTCTGAATCGGTAAGAGGCTAGGGCTATTTGGCAAAAAACAAAAGACACCTCTTAACCATTACATATACCTCTTAACAATTTTGACATTAGGGTTGCACTAAATCGTTCAGATCCAAAATAATTCCACTCTTGCCCTTCTCACATCTATCCCACGCCGATTCCTCCCATATTGATCTCGCCGGCAGTCTTCTCCATCCATCTCATGCTCTGGCGTCTTCTTCGTCCATGATGTAGTGTAATCAGTCTGCAAGCTTTATACAAAAATGAATGCATATCACTAACATAAAGCTTAGAGCAAAAAAAAGGAACAAGTAAAAACTTCAAAATTTTAACTTATATGTTAGACGAGTAAAAAATAAATAGATTATAAACAAAATACACTATCTGAGTGAGACCTACATAACCCCTACACTGCTACACATTCCCGGGAGGGAGGGAGGGGGAGGGGGGGGGGGGAAGGAATTTAACAAACACCGTAACCTGTAAATGAACAAATGAGAGGGAAAAAACCACCTTATTCGGAGACTATTTGATGGAATTAGTCTCATATGCTCGCAGTCTTATAAACATGACATGAATTCTTGTTATATATATATATGTATGATGTTGAGTTTTTTTTCCACATGATAAGAAACTATATACAAGTAATCAACTACAATATAGAAAAAAGCAACCGATGTGTGGAAGCTATGCATCCCTATCTAGTAACCTAACTAGCGACTCATTAACCCTCTATCCTCTACTTCTCCAGCTTCCTTCCTCCGTGTAGATCCTCACCCCTAGTCTGCTACTTTGGTCTTATGTCTCCACGTGCTCCTATCGAAAGTCATGTCTTCTAAAATGCCTAAAGGCGCAATGTCCAAGCTCAATTGCTCATTCCAATCCTCCTTGCCCCCTCGGCCGTCACACTCTCTACCATTCTCGTTCGAACCACCAATTGTCTCCTAAAAATGTTAGCAAATCTTCCATCCGACGGCACTCCCAACAATGCTTTAAAGAATCTGTTGGAACAAAATAAAGAATAAACTCTTTTTTTTTGTCTATTTTAAATATTGGATAGAAGGAGAGAAGTTGGCAAATTGCTAGAGAGATGGGTTTATCTCGTTGCGACTAGCTCTCCTTTACTACTAGCATAACATGCCATGCCATCTTTGGAACTAAATTTGTGGAATAAGTTTAGGGTTTATGATTTATGCAATACCTAAACTAAACTCACAAATATTATATTTCTTGTAGCAATGGAATCAATTTCATGGTCATCATCTTCTCACATTTACCTTAACCAGAGAAACCACCCCGTCTCTCTCCTGTTTCACTCAACAACTCCTTCAATCCTTTCTTTTCCTTATTGTCGTCAACAACGATCTTCTGCCTTGAAAACCACTACTTCTGGTGGCGTTTCTCACTCTGCCTCCGCTGATTTATTGAGAAAGCCCACGGTGGAGGTAAAAGACGATGATGAAGGGGACAAGACGAGTGGGGAAGAAAACTGGGAGGACCAGATTCTGGAGGACACTGTACCCTTGGTTGGCTTTGTTAGGATGATTCTTCATTCCGGCAAGTAGGGTTTCGATTTTCATTTTTCTTTATTAATTCTTGCTTGATAGCATTGAATTTGAATGAATTCCCAAATATTTGGTATGACATTTTTCTTGTTAGGACTAGATACATGAGAATTTTCCTAATCTAATTAAATGTATATCAAGTCCAATGGAATGTTAATAACTGATGGACAGCCATTGGTTTGTGCTATCTCATTAAACAGTTCATGGTATGAGGATTTCTTTTTGGGGATAATTAGATTATTATGATTCCAGAGTCTTTTGTTTATTGAATGGAAGCTTATTACCAAACTTTAGAAGCTCTAATATGATAAAAGTGAAACAAATAGTTCTGCATCTCTTGTCAATCATGGAAGAATTCTAGCCCAATGCATTGATTGCTGGTTTCAGTGACCAGTTTCTCTTTGCTTTCTACAAGGGTTTTCGCGCCTGTTCCTTTTTCTCACTCGTTTCCTTTTAATTTTTGTTTTGCAAGCTGGGGTTTTCAACGGTCTCTCTCCCCATTGGGATAGAGACAAGGTTTGCGTACATCCTATTCTCCCTGACCTTGCCTCTGTGGGATATACTGGGTTCGTTTGATTTGGTTTGAATTATAGATGCTTCTTTCCTCTTTCCCTTTGTATTTTCTCTTTTCTTGGATCTAGTCTTTTGGGCACCTTTTCTTTTCTTTTCATTTTATATTCGATTTCTAATTAAACTCTTTTTCCTTCCCTCACTCTAAAAGAGCCTCTTTATTCAAATTTGTTTGCTGACCACCATACCTTGGAAGAATAATCACATTAACATGTTCATATCTCCAAGGTTTGTATTGGTCTTAAGAAATAAAGCTTGCTTTTGTGATTAAGGAAATGAGTACTCCTAGAGAAAATTCGTGAGGGGTTTGCTTACACTAAAAAAAGTTTGTGAAATGTAGAGTGACAACACTTTGCATCGTAATTGTGGTAATAGCAATCACTTCCATTATAAAAGAAGTAGAGAAAAGAGCCTTATGAATATGAAGAAGGTATGCATAAAACATAACCTCAGTTTTGTGAAGTGTTACGCTAGACTGTAGAAGCATCCAAATACGACTATCGCTAAAAGATTCAATAGCCAAGTGACTTCTATACACATTTTATTTGACCATTTCAACATTACCACATGGTGGTTGATAATTCAATATTCTTGTGGGTAATTTACATTTCAAGTTATACGGATTTCATTATATTCTACATGGAATATGCTCTTGTAGATATGAAAATGGTGAGAGATTAAGTTCTGAGCACGAGAACATCATTATACAGAGGCTGTTGGCACATCATCCAGAGATTGAGAAGAAAATTGGATGTGGAATTAATTACATCATGGTAGTGTTCTCTTCTTCTCTCACAAAACACAAACGCTTGCAATTAATTTCATGACTGCACAGTTTAGCTGTTCTGCCTGCTTTTGTTATCAAGATTGTATATGGATATGTTTGGCAAACTAGTGGCTAAGCTAGTTGTTAGCTGAAAAGTTAGTTGTTAGCCAAATAGCCACTGTTGACTAATAAGCTAGCTTATAAACTAGTCATGCTTGGTAAAAATTAGTTGATAAGCTATCTGATAATGTAGATTGTGACCTAAAAGGACATGTTGAAAACTTAATTGGAAAACGTGAAGGGGCATAAATGGAATTGAAATGCTACTTGAAGTTTCAAAAAGCTAGTTTATAGCTTACCAAACAGGGCTTTTTCGATAAGCTAAAAAACTATGCTAGCTTATGGTTGCCAAACATGGTCTATGTTTATCTTGTTCTACTTTCTTTCCATATTTAGTTATACAGCTTGACCATCACAGCAAAATAACACGTTCTTCCAATTCAAAACTCGAATACTTTTGGCTTCGTATAATTATGAAAAACTTAAGAAAATGGATCACCATTGTTTTCCTTGCCTCGGGATGATTGACAATTTAGATCAACAAGAAGTCTCACTAGAATAGGTTTCCCTTGCCTCGAGATGATGATAAAGATTGGAATCAAATTGAAGTTTATTGAAGAATATTCTAGTATTCGAGAGACTGGACTTCTCCTACTCAATTACAAGAACCGAGAAAGTAACAAATGAATCCGAATGCCCACCTCCAGTCCACTAATGTCCCTTTTATACTACCCATACACGCTCCCCCATAACAACTTTCCAACATCCTCCAATCACAACTCAACAACCTCCTTTCTGAATTTACTTCTTTGCCCTTCTCTTTATGTATGTGATACCTTATACATGATGTCAAATTCATATCCCAACAATTTGTTCAACCACTTTTGATATTGAGGTTCCATCAAGCGTTGCTCCAAAAGGAACTTTAAACTTTGTTGTCGGTCTTAACTATAAACTTCCTTCCAATTAAGTACGACCGTCATTTAGTCATCGGCTCACTGCCAACACAATAGCCATCAACTCCTTTTCATATATGTATTTCTACCTTGCAATCTGACCCATAACTTGACTTTAGTAAGCAATAGGTTGACCACAAGCACTTGCTTCTGTCATGAATTGCTTTGTAAATCTGGTAACCGCAGAACCGGCGATGTGATCATTGCCTTCTTCAGTTTTTCAAAAGCAACAGTCGCCTCTTCATTCCACTTAAACCCTTGCTTCTTTAAAAGATCCGTCAAGGGACGAGCGATTTACCATAACCTTTTATAAATTTTCTGTAATATCCCGTTAATCCCAAGAACTCTCGGAGCTGCATTACTGAATTAGGAGTCGGCCATTTGAGCATGGCCTCCACCTTAGACATATCAATCGATATCCCTCTCTTGGACACCACATGACCGAGATAAATCAACTTAGTTTGCCTAAACTCATACTTCTTTCTGTTGGCATATAAGTCGTTTCGAGACAATACCTTGAACACCATTCTCAGATGTTTCACATGCTCTTGAATGTCTTTGTTGTACACCAAAATATCATAAAAAAATACAAAGACACACTTCCGTAGAAAGGTCGTGAAAATGTCTTTCATTAACTCCTAGAAACTGGTTGGGGCATTAGTTAAGCCGAAAAGCGTAACCAACGACTTGTAGTGACCCTTGTGAGTTCTAAATGTTGTCTTGTGAACATCTTGTTTCATCCGAATTTGGTGATATCCTGACCTTAATCCAACTTCAAAAAATACGCGACTCCATATAACTCATCTAACAACTCTTCTATGATTGGGATTGGGAATCTGTCGGGAACTATATTCCTATTCAAAGCCTGATAATCGATACAAAGTCGCCAACTTCCGTCTTTCTTCTTGACTAGTAACATTGGGCTTGAGAAGGGACTTTGACTATACTGAATCACCCCGATAGCCAATATTCCTCGAATTAACCTCTCAATCTCGTCTTTTTGATACTGTGGGTACCGATACGGTCGCACATTAACAAGCTCCGTGCCATGTTTGAGAATGATCCCATATTTTCTGCCCTAACTAGGTGGTAGTCCCTTTGGCACACAGAAAACATTCCCAAATTCCTCCACTAATTGCACTATCTCAACAAGTGTTTCTACATCACCCACAACCTGTCTCGACATTTGCTAGTTCAATCAACACCCCTTGGCCCTCGTTCCTTAGTGTTTTCATCATGGCATTCAACGCTTCCAAGGACCTGCCTAATGATGGATCCCTTTTCAACATTAAAGATT
Organism: Arctium minus; assembly: GCA_954870635.1. Lineage (NCBI taxonomy): Eukaryota > Viridiplantae > Streptophyta > Magnoliopsida > Asterales > Asteraceae > Arctium > Arctium minus. The sequence goes on from OX941093.1 coordinate 55,304,600, forward strand.
GCACACCTTTTTGGAACTTAATCGTTTGAGATTGCCAGTTCGACCAAGTTGGTCCCAAAGAAGCTAGCCACTTCACCCTGAGAATTACATCTGAATTTCCCTAGTTAATGGGAAAAAAATCTTCCACTATCTACTCCCCGTGATTCTTGTGGTTAATCCAAGTTCTTCCACTAATACCCTTGCGACAAAGTTATGGGTATCGATCAAGACAACCACCTTTTGTCCTCTCCACCTTTTGTCCTCTTATCTCCCCTTCCAATTTCATTGTTTTTGGAGTTGATAGACGGATTAAGGAATTTTCCACATTTTTTTCAGTCTCGATATCCGCTAATTCCGTTAATTCCGTTAAGGGTTTCTGCTCAACGTCTTCCTCCATGTCAAACCCCTCTGTTTCTCTATGATCACGTTCACCTCTTTCTTTTTGCATACGGTTAACTGGTGCATATTAATTTCATCGCATCTGTAGCATAAACGTTGATTTCGTAGTTGTTGTAATTGTTGATCTGAGAGTTTTCTGAATTCCCCTATAACTTTTGGCACAAAATTGTTGCTCTTGTTTATAGTCTTGGCAGAACTCTTATCACTCCTTGACCCTTCAGTTTGCCCTTTTTTTATTCACCCAACTCGATTTGAAATTGGTTGTATGGGCCATAATCTTGTTCTTTTTCTCCATTGCTTTAATGCCACTGCTGCTAGTAATCGCACCTCCGCACGAATCTCGAAACTCGACCCATTCAAGAATTGACTCACAAAAAATTCCTTGAGAATTCCATCTAATGGGGTCGCTAAAGACAAATCATCTTCTGTAATAACCTATTGTACCTTCTTGTTTTACCGCAAGAAATTGTTCACATAAGGATCATCCTCCCATCAGCTGAAATTGGTGAATTAGCAGCTTCTTTAATTCCTCTCAGATCAAAATTGGTCTCTTGTTTTCCCATTGAAACCATATCAACGCGTCTCCTTTAAAAGAAATAATTGACACCTCCAGTTTCTCTTTGTTGTGAGGCGATTTAGAGCGAAATACCTTTCTGCCCTCATTTTTCAACTGTCAGGATCTTTTCCTTCGAACACTGATAGCTCTAATTTCCTTTCTTGAATAGCGAAGAAATGACTCGATTCCTGATAACAATCTTCCTTCTTTATCGTGTTTCTTGGACCAGAACCGCCGAATTCACTTCTGTCGAATTTTTTCTTCGTAGTGTTTCCTCTTGCATTTTCAACATCGATTCCTTTCAGTTGCATCATCTTCTGTACATTGTCTTTAATCGATGAGATTTCCGCTTCGTGTTCATCTATTCTTGATTGGACCGAAAGTGTCATGATCGACTATTGATTGGATGCAATTTGACGTTGCTCTGATACCATTTTGATAAAGATTGGAATCAAATTGAAGTTTATTGAAGAATATTCCAGTATTCGAGAGACTGGGCCTCTCCTACTCAATTACAAGAATCGAGAAACTAACAAATGAATCGGAATGCCCACCTCCGGTCCACTAATGCCCCTTTTATACTACCCATACATTCTCCCCCATAACAACTTTCCAACATCCTTCCGTCACAACTCAACAACCTCCTTTCTGAATTTACTTCTTTTGCCCTCGTTCTTACGTATGTGATAAGATCCTTGCTCTTATCAGATGATTGTCAATTATCTCTACAATTTGAGTCCTTGTGGATGGTTATGATTTATATTTTCATGGAAACATTGGTTCTGTCATTAGTCCCTTCTAATATTCGAATATATGTATTGCAGTACTTGGTATTTAATAAGTTTTGAGAGCTTCTTGCTATTTCGATCTTTCAAAACTGCATTGACCTAATATTTTTGTTGTGATTAATATCTTGTTGACCTATAAATATCTGATATCATAATCTAATTCACATTCAATATCCACAATGGCCGAAATTTTTAAAAGCTTAAATATTTCTGATGTAAAATAGAAATCTTCACATCCTTAGAAGTTCAGTGTAGAAATTATTCATAAAATACTAAGATAATTATTTAAAACATACTTTCATATTCTAACAGCGCATTATCATAAATTTACAACCATATGTCATCTTCTATGTGGTTTTAAGTTTTAATGTTATACCGGGGTTCTAAAAGACGTGCCATGGCATAAGATGTGTCTCTGCCGTTACGATAAGACCTATAGCGTTTGTGTAAGGCGTGGCTCCCACCATGGCGTGCGTTTTTTACAAGGAGTGACTTTTTTTATTTTATTTTAGCTTTTGTAGATTTTACACTTTTACAGATTTACCTAATCACATCACTCATTGTTTCATGGATTCACACATGCCACGGACTCACGGTTAAAACGAAGTTGTAAAACCCTTCCTAGTTCTATTTTTAATATTTGATCATAGATTCTTTATGTAATACTCTACTAATTAAACTATATGATATTTTCTTCTTCTAATATGAATGTAATTTTTTTTAATATCATTATATCATTGAATAATAAATAGAAAACATGTATGCATATATATAATTATATAGTTATATATATGACATACAAATTTACTGCCTTATGTCACATTGAAAAACGCCGTGGCATGTAAGGCTTGAGGTTTGACTTCGTTGCCATTGATAAACAAACATATATTATACATATTATGTCGCATAAAACAAGATTCTAAAGACTTCATGGGTCATCACCTCCAAAGTCCAAAAGACACTTGTACCCTTCTAGAGATTGGTTAGTTTCTTACAAACAGAACAATAACCATCTTAGGATAAGATAACTAAACCTGTCATAGGATAACTGTTTGCTATAATTTAGCTGCTTAACCCTGATATTTCATGATAAATTGTTTCGTAACAATTTCTATTTGTTGCAAAATGTCAGATTAATTCCCTTCATATCAATCTGCTGATGCTCTTTCCTCCCTTACATCCATTTATTAGGCTAATGTACTTGAAGAATTCAATGTGCATTGTTATATAGAGTAGGAGACATCCATTCGAAAAATCCTTCCTCCTGTTATGACTTGACTTTCACCCCATCTCGTGATGTGGGGTCCATTTCATTTTCAAGGGTCCGGTTTGGGGTCTTCATGAATACGCGACAGCAACCACATTGCTGTTTCCTTCTTATTGTAACACATGAATTCTTCCCTTGTTATGGCTCATAAATCCATCTTAGAACGAGGAGCAAGCCCTAGGTAGGACCCAAAGGAGCCTACGGGACTTTTGAGGCCAAAAACGTCGTTTCAACATGTTTTGAGACACTTTTGTGTTTTTTTTTTTTTGCTTTTCATTTTCCATTTGGGCTTTTATGTTTGGCCCATCATCTCTTTTAAAGCCCGATTCTTTTTGGAACTTTACATATATATATATATATATAGGGGGCGTATCTTTTGCAAACCAGTTAATTTATACAAACTTTGCAAACTCAATCTATACCGTTAATTCATCTCATCAATGGTCATGAAAAAAGGAGTGGCAGCAATGTAAATTATTAGACATATTGAATCTTTTTTATATGGGTGAGATACACGTGAGGGTATAATAGGTAAACTAAAGATGTTTTGTAACCATAAGCAATCACTCACCACTCACCGCATACCATCTCCAGCTTCCATAACGCCGGCCACCATCACCGCATGAAGGGAGCCTCCCCCGCCGACTTGCCGGTCACCATCTCCGGCTTCCGTAACGCCGGCCACCATCACCGCATATCCATTCCTCCCCCGCCGACTTGCCGGTCACCATCTCCAGCTTCCATAACGCCGGCCACCATCAAACGCTCCATTCCTCCTCTCTTGTTTTATTTTCCTTTCTACCGATCTCATCTACAGCCATCCCCGACCGATCTCCTCTACATCTCCGATTGATCTCTACAGATCTCCGAAACAGATCTGTATTAACAAAACCCTTGAAGATGGGTTTCGACGGAGATCATTTTCACGAAGATGTGGTTTCGACGAAGATGGTTTCGATGGAGATGGGTTTCAACGGAGATGGGTTTCACGAAGATCTGTCCTTGATGAGAAAGTTCTCTATATATGTTGGATGTGTAGAGTGGAAGGTCACTTGATTCCATCCAATTTTTAAGTTCTCTGTGAATTCGAGTTTGAGCCTAAAGCTTTGCATTCGTTAAATCAACAAGCTTTAGAAGAGGTTACTCCTGGGTATTCATAGAATCAGCAGGATTAATCTTTGATTCGATTATCATACTTTGCATCAGATATATGGGTTCTTTCTATCCCATGATGGACTAGAATGGGTTTGCGCAACTTTTGACATTTGTTGTTTTTGGTAGGTTGGGCACCATCCAGATTTTGAAAGCTCAAGATGTCTATTCGTTGTCCGTAAGAATGGAGATGTCGTCGACTTTTCGTATTGGAAATGCATAAAGGGATTTATCAGGAAAAAGTATCCGTTATACGCGGACAGTTTTATCGTGCAGCATTTCCGACGGCGTAGGCTTTAACCGACTGAAGGTAAAATGTTTCAAATTGTTACCTAGCTATCTTGTAGAAGTTTTCCCTGTATGGCACTTCCTTTACCGTTTACTTCAAATTCTATATTCTATTCTTTAACATATTCGTATTAATTATGAATAGCGAATATACAATGGCCGCAATCTCGATACCAGATCTAGCTATGTGCACTTTTGACCGCTAGCATCAAGTCTATTTGATTGTCGAAAAGACGATGGAAATTTGTTTTATGTTAACTTTGGGGTGAGTTTGCTATGCACTGAGTGGGACAAAATGCATGTTTTTGTCCTGGCAAAATAAGTGGAACAAAAATCAGGGAGATGAGAAAAGATTGATAAATTGTTAGGCTACTCAAGTCGAATTAAAAGTCCAAAACCTTCCACAATTGTCCGTACAGTTCATTTAATTATGTTTCGGTCATTATTGTTTCAAATTTCTTACAAATACACTCCATTTATAAGACATTGTTAACTTTTGTCCGTTAAGTGAAACTCTCGTGTATGCATGTAGTACCTCGTCGTGAGGTCATAATTTTTCACCCGTAACTTGGATTGAAACGATTTATTTTTTGAAGTTTGCTTATTTTTTTCAGGTCGCACTCTTGAAAAAATAAGCAATTTAAAAAGGTTATCTTTATATGAATTACAAGTGAAAAATGATGACCATACAAAGATTTTACTACATGCATGTGCAACTCCTCGAAATCTTTGTTATGTTGGAATCAATCGGGGATGATGGAGAGAGATAAGGTCGACGGAGGATATAAGAGAGATTGATTGCCTTTGTTTTAAGTAGCTCGGTTAGCGATAGGAGTTCAAATTCTTTTTTACCTATGTTATTATGAGTTGGATGACAATATAAAAATACAATTTTAACCCCAACAAATTTTAAATTTTGTAAAAAGTATGGTTCGGATTTCTTGGTTTTCGTTCTTACAGTTTGTTTATTCCGATTTTGACGTTGTGGTTTATGTTTTGCTAGATTTTGGATTTTTTCCACCCATTAAATGGCCTCTCCCACAACCACCATCGCTACTTGCAACAAAAAAAAGGGACTAAAATACACTTCACTTATCGGATAAAATATAACAGCAGTGAGAACTGAGAAGGATGGATCAAAACCAAGTAAAATGGCAAAAATTAAGTTTTTCAAAAATCAAGTTTTCCATCAAGTGTTGTTAGCACTCATTAAAGCAAACGAAAACAAACCCAGTATATCTCACACAGAGGTAGGGTCTAGAGAGGCATAATATACTCGGACCTTACCTCTACCTCTACCTCAAGCGATAAAGAGACTATTTCCATGTATACCCCCAACTTGTGGAACAAAAATTAACAAAAAAACCAAGAGCAGTCAATAGCAGAGAAGTGTGTGCAAACAAGCGTATGATACTTGGAACCGGTGGAACAAGTAAAACATACAACAATTATGAATGAAAACAAGTTAAACAACAAGTGCACGTAAATCTAACACGAAATTGGTTCGCACAATCCATTACATGTAAACCTCCATGCCTATATACTTTGAGCATTGACACAATGGACAGAGACTAACCTTACTTTCACATTCTTTACACAGACAAAGATGCTTACATGGCAACAAAAGCATGCACACTTGGTTGATTCTACATACCTTACAAGTCATCAATTCCCGCATTCCATTTTTGCCCTTGCACAGCAGGTGGAAATCAATGGCGCGCCCATTGCAGCAGGAGGCCGTGTCGTCCACCTCACTATCGCCACATCCTTCCTTGCTATCTCTCCCCTGTGCATAAACTTGCTGAAGATTGAATTTCAGGGTGTTGATCATATTTTCGTTGTATTTGGCCCGTTGCTGCCAAGTGCCAGCCTCCATGGCTAGCTGTTCGACCTGCAACTCCAGTTCCATGTTTTTCTTGTTGATATTTTCCACTTCGGCTTCTTTTTCACGCAGTTTCTGAATGAACTTATCTTCAACACACGAGATTATCTGAAGCTGGTTTGCCTGTACCTTCTCAAGAACTGCTTGCCTGAGTCTGTCAGCCTTTAAAAGGTGAAAAATAAGGGAAAGGAAAGGTGTGTTAAAAGTTGTTTAAAAGTTTAAAAGCAAATTACTAAAAGCTTGGTGTCACATATAAGACTAAATGGTGCCACTTTGTTGTCATGTAAACGATAATAAGAGGAAGATGTGAGTACAACTAATGTCAAAATGGGGTGCAAATTAGTAAGCAAGCAAATAAAGGGTTGTAGAGGGTAAATTACACCATCCTCCCCAAGTTTGAGGTATATTTAGGTCTACATCCTTTGAGCGTAATCAGCACCGTTAATACCCAATAACATCCCTCTTTGACCAGTTTTCCTTAAGTGGGCACAAATGACTATTACACTCTACGTCTCACGAGCATTCTGGAAAGTAAACATAATGAAAGGTTGACTATTCTTCCATCTTCATCACCAACAACGGGTCAATATTACTTGAAAGGAGAGACAAAAGTTAAGAAAAGAAAGCACAGAAAATGGTTCAACAAACATCAGTCATCTTCATCACCAGCAATGGTCCAACACTGACATTGTGGCTGCAACCTTGAAACAAATAATAGTAATCTTCTCTAGCCTCAAACTCAAGCCTAACTGCCTCTGATTCCAAAACTAAACCTTGTAGGCATATTTTGTCATTTTATGGAGAAAATGAAGCCAATCACTGGCACCATGACAGTCGCATTCAGCAGGACCACAACACCAATGGTAATCGTCTGCCTCAAACTCAACCCTGGCTACCTGCTTTGCTGCCAAAACCAAAAACCTCTTATCCTCCTCCCTTGTGAAATCACATGCTGCCATGTCACAGGGGGATGTGAAGCCACTCATTGGCATAATCACAATTGCAACCACCAGGACCACCACATACATAAATCTTACTTCCCCTCCAACAATCACGGATGACTAGCTTTATTGTAATGACATCCCACACAGAATGACCAAACCATATGTTCAATTGAATTAATGTACTCTTTATTCCACAAATTCATGTTTGAGATGTGAATGTGATGAAGATTAATATATGCATAAGCAAGTATTATGCATCAAAAACTAAAAATATCAGAAAGATTTATCAGCTACAATGGTTTTCCTAGTGGTGTTTTGTAGATTTCTAGTCTAATTCCAGAGTTTAGCAGAATGTCGGACTTACATGTGTGTGACATAGATAAGAGAACAACAAAAAGTAATTTGAGTTATGGGATCTTCTGCTGCTTCAGCATTTTAACACATACGGGTCAACATGTGGATGGAGAGAGAGTTAGATTAGGGGTTGTTTACCTATTGGCACACATTGCTGACCAAGATGCTCACCCGGTAAGCAAGGAGGGGTTGCTCTGGATGAGGTTTCTCGAGAGAATTGGTATATAGAATATAGACTAGTTGACTACAACTCCCTTTTTCAACTAAAAAACCAGTCAAAGTATATAATGTTATTAAGGGTACCGCATCTAATAATGCCTAAATACTGTGGATGTAACTAGCCCCAAAACTAATGGAGGTGTGTGCAATTTCATTATTAAAAATATGAGTCACTGAGCAATATGTTGGATGAATTTTACTCTTCTTCAGATATGTGCAGTACCTTCAACCCACTCCCTCCTTGAATCAATGTCTGTAATACAATCTTTGACTGTTGGTATAATTTCCGTCAAGGAATCCATTTAGTGCCATTTGTCAAATATGGCAAGACTTGGACATGGACGTCTAAATATCAAATTCAATTATAGCACACAACAATGTATGTAAATGCAATGACATTTGAAATATATTCTGGAAGTATACGTAAAACATGTATTGAAGGGCAGAATCCTAATAATAGTAAAATATTTCAAATTTGGATCAGATGACAAACTCTAGGTTTGACCAGAATATTAAAGAATCATATGATCATCAAAATGTAATTATTGATTACTCAAATTATATGTGCAAACCAATATGCATGGCTAATAGAATGTCACAAGTAGGCCACAAAAATGCATAAATAGCTGACATCTTGCTCATGCAAAAAATTTCAACTCTCAAATAGCAGCCATGCTAGATCAACGTCTATTACCCACCCACAAAATAGAAATCAGTCATGCAAATGCAAACGCATATGATCAACCATTCACAAGAATGTTTCATACAAAGCCAATTTAGTTGTAGCATATTTAATTTTTTCCTGAAAAGCATATGAAGCACATACCAAAATATTTCTTGTTGCAATGAATGTGAAATCAAACTGAACATATATATGGAATCTTTACCATAAAATATACCTGAATTTTCATAAACCTATCAATCTCAGCATCCTGTCTCCGCAACTCCCGTTCAATTTCATCTCCCATAAGCCCAGCAACAAAAGAAGACTCACCAGATGAAGCCAACCTACCATTGTCAAGAGACAAACCTAGCCCTGTTGAAACTGATCGAGGTTGCAAGAAATCAATAGATGATATCTGAGAATTTGTATTATTATTTTCCAAAAACTCTTGCTCTCTCGGCCTCTTCCTTCTCGAATCCAAATCATAATTCCGCTGCAAGTCGAATCCGCCATCGCTAACATCCGTACCCGGTGCAAACCCTACCACATGAACTGCACCAAAACAAAAATTAACACCTTTATTTACGATTATTGCAAAATTTCAACTTCAATTAACCAAAAAATCGAAAACGTGACAACTACACAAAGATAAAGGGGTTTACATTGAGGAATGTAAGGAGGATGATGAGCTTGATCGGCGTTTATATAGTTGATCGGCGCTGAAATCTGACCTTCCATGTTGTTGAATATATCTCTATACATCCAAATAGAAAGAGAAAACACAAGATTATGACAGAAATCATACGTTCTAGGGTTTTACAATCGACAAACGAGGGGATTTTCAATAACGAGAATAATACCTGAAAGGTTTCGATTGCTGTTGATGCTGTTGCTGCTGCTGAAGGTAGTTGTGAAACTGGTGGTGTTCAGGCATAGCCATGGCTGGCTGTGATGATGATGATGATGATGATGATAGAGAGCGAAACGAGAAGAGAGAAGGGAGAAGGGGGGGTTGTGCACAGGATGAAGGGAGAAAGATTATAATTGTGTATTTGCTACTTGGTCCCCTTAATATTAATATCTTGTCGTTGGTTTTGTTGTTTTGAAGAAACTTCGGTGGCAAAATTCTAAAAAGGTAAAAAGTGAGGGTTGTTTTTGAGTGTTTTTCCTTTCTTTTCTAAATGGCCCCTCTGCTTTTGATGTTTTCAGTTGGGCCACTAATTATGAAAGGGGATTATATAGATGTGATGTTTGATGGTAGGCATGTTCATCTAAACCGCCAAATCACCTAGACCGCACCGCAAAGCACGATTTAGAACTTCCGCAGTACCGTTTGCGGTTTGCATTTTTTACCAAACGACACTATGAGGTGTCGCGGTTCCAATTGCACTGCACCGCATATTGTATATATATATATATATATATTTTTAATTTATATATTATACACATATATATGTATATATAGAATAATTGCAATATTTATGTAATATGTATTTACGAATCGGACGTGTTGAATATTTTTATTTTTTGGATTACGGTCAAGTTATCGTTGACTTCAAAATGAAGTTTTAATCAAATAATTATTGAATTGTAGGTGTAAAGTGCGTTAGGTACAAACCGCAACACGAACACCCCTATTTGATGGTGGTTCTTTCAAAAATCAAAACCATGATATTTTGTCAATTTCTGAAATTGGATGTGGGATTGTGGGAGTATGATGGTTAACACTAGGAATTCAAGATTGGGTTTAATCGTTCGATGTCATACCTTGTTGTAAAATAATAACGATAAAATTTTATATTCGAACAACTTAATAAAGTATTTTGATTTGGAGGAGAAGTTTATACAAAAAATTCTTTTTATAATAAAAGAAAGTTATATCTTAGCTTAACATACAAAATTTGCCAAAATTGGAAGTAAATTACAAAAACTGTCTATGAGGTTTATGAAAACTCTAGTTTTCGTTCCTAACATTTCGAAAGTATAAGGATGGTCATCAATGTTTTATTTTCATTGTGGTTTTCGTCGTTGGTCGTTATTGCCCATTACACTATGTCGTTAAGTGTTTCACGTGCAAGTCAAGTAGGGGGCATTTTAGCCATTTTCTATTTCTTTTTTTATTAAATAGTTCTTATTGTAGAAGCGTTTAAAACTTGAATATAAGCCATTAAAGCATTTATAAAGAAACAAAACCTAACTTAACCCCCCCCCCCCCCCCCCCAAAAAAAAAAAAAGCGATGGCAATTGTCAGGGAAAGAATCGTGACTCGCGACCCTCCTTTCTCTCCCTCCAATTTCGGCCATTATCAGCTACTACCATGGAAACAGAAAGACTAAACCTTTATGATTTAACCCACTTAAAAGACTCGAATCTGAAAATGCTTTGAATTACGAAACCACTATAGAGGTGGAGGGGAGTCACTAGTACCTTACTAGGAGATGGGGGTGGGGGTCATTGGAGATGGGGAGGAGATAAACAGGGGTGGATGTCACGTGGCGTGTTGGGTGACGTTAGATTTTCTCCTTTTTATTTATTTTAAAACACTTGTACCTTAGCACTAAAGTGTTGTATACTTAATATTTTATTAAAAGAAAATGAAAAATTGTAAAATTGCACTCATGTGACTTGCACTTGCGGGCAATTAACGACACAAGGTAACAAGCTCTAAGGAACAGGGACGAAAACCGCAACAAAAATAAAATCCTGATGACCATCTATGTAATTTTGAAAAGTAAGGGACGAAAATCAAAGTTTTCATAAACGACAATTTATGTAATTTACTCAAAAATCAATCTTCAAAAGTTTCCCAATGGTGATAAGCATTGCCAACCCATTTTTAATGAATTAATACGTTACAATAAAAAAAAAATTAGTTAAAACTTGGATACATAGGTGGTAGCGGAAAATCGTATAGGTCCACAAAGTGGCCACTATGTTGCCACAGTGGCGGTGCAAGTGCACACCGGACACTATGATCGCTTACAAGTAATAAAGTGGTAGAGTACCGATATCGTTTCCACAGGGACTAGTCAACTAAGAATCAGAGACGTTTTCATGAACTTCTAGTGCTTGGTTGATTTTTGAGAACGAAATCAATATTTGTGGGTTTTAAGCAACTAAACAACGATTAAACGGAATTAACAGTATTAAGGGCAGGATGTGGGTACAAGCATTAACTAAGACTGATGTAGTAACAACTTGGTCAGAAACAAAATGACACACGACAACCTTAAATCATTTTTCTCTCGAAAATAAGTTTCCTCGGAACGTGGCCACGTTGCCCCCACTTTGTCACCACGTTGGCCAACTCAAGACTTGCCGACTTAACTAAGTAAACCTCTAAGGGTTTCAGTTCCACCAGTATAGATATAGACGCCCAAATCTCTTTGTGACACCCATATCGACCGACATTTGAACCTTAGTTAAAATCATGCAAAAACCCGTATCTCTACGTGGTTATAAAAGACTTTCTCAAATCTTCTTTGCATCACTCAAGCCGTATTCGGATCTGCCCCTCTCGAGGTCTAAGATCTAATATTAACACTAACAAGTGATCGGCTTGTCCGCGTTGAGTTGAAGTCCCGACTTGAGTGACCAAGTCTAAGAGTTATCAACGATGGCAACACCCAAGTGTTGCCTACTAGTCTTAGCCTTGGCTCATACCCACACCCAAAGGGGTGTTTAGCTCATAATGAAAATAAAAGACATGATGGAAGAAGGAGATAACATAACTTATATTGCATAAAAGAAACTAAAGAACTGCTGCCAAAGTGGTGACAAGGTGGCCACTTTGGTGACAGCTATTACAAGAAATTTAAACTTACAACAATTAAATGCAAACAAACTACAAGGAATGAAAACTAAATGCTAATGCTCCATATGGTGTTTAATGCTTCTGGAAGTGATGCCTGAAATGGTTCCTCCAAGCTCCAATTTATAGCCCAAGGAAGAAGAGAATGTTGATGTGACCAAACATAAAAGTAGCTTTTTAGGAAGAGTATAGCACCTTCCTTTGACTTACATCTCTTGTCCTCTTCCTTGTTTATTCTTATGAATGAGCAGAAGGGTCTTTCACTTTCTTCAGAAGGCAGACTACCCGAATTGGTAAAATCTTATCCAAGCAATTTTTGCCAGCGCCCTAACGTGGTGATAACGTGGGTGCAACGTGGCCACGTTCTGCACAAAAGTTAGTAAAACCGGATTTTTTTGCATTTTTGGGATTTCATCACAATGTTTGAACAATCAAGACCAAATGAAGGAGATGAGAAGCAAATTGGGTGAAAATGTGGTAAAATAAATATAACAAGAGAGGAATTAACTCTCAAAATTTGAGAGTTATCACACCCCCAAACTTGAGTAATTACTTGTCCTCAAGTAAAAGAAGAAAAGAAAACAAAATGAACACGGAACTCGAGCGATGACCAAACAGGGCTGACGAACTTGCTTTAGAAAGGAAAACTCATGCCGAAAAAAATTTGTCGCTCCTTGTTTTGAGTGAAGCGAACTCTTCTTGTTTGGAAAAAAAAATATACCGCTTCCTTTCATGCTTCCCATGAATTCGACTTTAATCAGTAGGGCTTGCTTTGGGTTTGTGTATTTGGGTTTTCGATTCGTATTTTTCGTAATGACCCCCAAACTTGACTTTTTGTGCGGCTCCCATTCTCTTTGGTGTTTGACTGTTTATTCTTTGTATTGTCTTCACCTTTTTACTTTTGACTAATCCCATTTGGAGTTTTCGTTTATTGCTGCCAAAGTAGTGACAACGTGGCCACTTTGGCTTTTGGGTTATCAAAAAATGTTGTTTTTGTTTTTCAACAACCCCCACCCCCAAACTTAAACCTTCAATGTCCCCATTGAAAATCGCAAGATATGTGGCCATTTGGATGTAGATAGGCTAGGTTTCAAGTGGAAAAGTGTTTGGGCTACAAAAAACGAGAAGAAGGCCTAAATCATTTTAAAGTCAGAAAACAAATGGTAACAATCCAGTACGCGGCCTGCAAAACAGATAATCAACAACAAGAAATGCAAGAAACAAGGAACTATCATGAGTGGACCAACCAGAGGTACATGAATGAGCGTAACGTCAGATCAAAAAGATACGAGTCCGAAACATAAAAACACCACAAGTCCCAAAGATAAACTAAAGCAAACGAGTTCAAGCATACGTGATGAAATACCGAAAATGGTCACGGCTTACCCATGTCGGCAGAAGGGCCAACCGCATCGTCGTCAGCGGTGTACGGTTCAAAGGCGGTTGGAGGGGATGGATTGGCCTGGCCAGAACCCGAAGGAGATGCGTCGGACGAAGTGGCGCTCGACGTGGCCACGTTCTTGCCACGTTGAGGCGGACTGTCTATGATCGAAGTGTCCTTCGGCGAGGTTAGTGGGTTGACTGGAGCGGTGGACGCAGGGGGATCGGACGTCAGATTGGAGGAACTGCTGGCGGTGGCCGACCGGCGAGCCCGTCGACTATTGGGGAAAGGGTTGGCGAGGTGCTTCATTCGTGCCATGGTGGGGGGAATCGACCGAGTGAGCGGTGGTGGAAGGTGACAGGGTGGTTTTGGGGGGGGGGGTCAGAGGAGTTTGCGTGGGAGGGACGAGAGAGAGGGAGTTGAGGGGTTGAGAGGGTAATGATGTTTTCTTGGGTTAATAAAATTGAAAAGAAGTTTGCTTTTCCCAACTCCACCTTTTTAGAACAAAACCCTTTTAAACCTCCAGACTTTAGGGGCCACACCTGCAAACTTAAATCTGACCTGCACAAGAAAACAAAAAGAAAGGAGAGTGCTCAAAGAAAACAAAGGACAAAAGGGAAACATGGATTAAACTGTGAAGCTGATATATGCATGGAAAAACCAGTGGACAAAAAGAATAATAGAAGCCATGCATAAAAAGAAATTTTAAAACAGATCTGGAAATTAAATTTCACAGATTTTTCCAACAGCTCAGTCCCCAACATGGCCACAAAGTGGCCACTTTGCACAACTCCGAAAATTTTCAACTTTTTTTTTTTTGCAAAAAAAATTGAAAGTTGTAAGACTAAAAAGGACTGAAAAAAAACATTTTATTAAAAGGCTATTTCTAGCCTTCTCGATATTCAACAAGATGTTTTAGAGGATAACGACACACCATTAGACAAACAATGTTTCTTTTTCTTGTGTTTATGGTGGCTCAATCTTACATCTTTCAAACATGGTTTCCCTCTTATTGGTGGTTGGATTTTCTTTGGACTCTCAAACCGAAGTTCATTTTCGCTCTCTTCTTCAAACTTCTCACCACACATTTCAATGTCTACACCTAGGTCCTCACTCAACAAATTTATGGCCGAACAATCTTCCATTTCATCTTGGAACTTAAGGGACTTAAAAACATTAAATGTCACTTGTTGATCATTTACCCTCATGGTTAACTCACCCTTTTGGACGTCGATCAAAGTTCTGCCCGTGGCAAGAAATGGTCGTCCTAAAATGATGGGGACGTTCTTATCGGCTTCATAGTCTAAAACTAAAAAGTCGGCCGGGAAAATGAATTTGTCAACTTGGACCAAAATATCCTCAATCTTACCCTTGGGATGTGCCAAAGATCTATCTGCTAATTGCAAGGTCATGGTGGTGGGTCGAACGTCTCCTATTCCTAACTTCTTGAAGATGGACAACGACATGAGATTTATGCTTGCTCCTAAGTCACATAAGGCATGACCAACTTCCTTACCTCCTATCGAACAAGGGATGGTGAAACTACCTGGGTCCTTTAGCTTAGGTGGAATTTTGCAAGTGAGGAGGGCACTACTCTCTTTTGTCAAAGCTACCGTTTCAAATTCACTCAACCTTTTCTTTTTGTTAAGGATATCTTTCAAAAATTTAACATAGCTTGGCATTTGCTCGAGAGCTTCTACCAAAGGTATGTTAATATGGAGTTGTTTAAAAATGTCCAAAAACTTTTTGAAATGATTATCGATATTTTTATTCTTCATCCTACCGGAAAAAGGGAGGTCTCTTAAGTCTAGATCCGGTTGCCTAGGACTTGCCTTTTTGTGCTGTGAGGTGGGCACTGTCTCACCACTTTGGCAATGTTGTGCTGATGGCAAAACAGTCCGTGAAGGACCTGCAACATTCTGTCCCGAAGGTGGGCACGTTCCAGCCATGCTGGCTGGAAACAAGGACGGGAATTTTTCTTTGTCAAAAGCATGTGTGGTATCTTCTTGCACAACGGTATCCACTAAGACTTCCTCACTGGGTTTGGGTGCTCTTGTTTCACTTCTTAAAGTTACGGCCTTAACGTGTTCCTTACCCTTAGGGGTTTCGGTGTCACTAGGTAAAGTGCCCACTTGTCTCCCTTTCAACTCGGCGGCAAATTGCCCCAATTGAGTCTCAAAACCTCTCAAAGTTGCATTGGTTTGGTTTATAAAACCTTTGAGTAGAGATTCAAGCGAACCATTACTCTCCGATGCATTTTGTTGTCTCGGTACATATGGTTGTGAGGATTGCCCACTTTGGTATGTATGAGACGGTCCTTGTTGAAATCCCGGGGGATTTGGTGGTCGGTTTGGAACTTGATGAACCCCGGGGGGTTGAAGTCCTTGGTTTCCCGACCATGAGAAGTTCGTGTGATTTCTCCAATTTGGGTTGTACGTTGGAGAAAATGGGTTATTCCTAGAATGGTTTCCTACATACTTAACCGAAGTGGGATTACCGGGACAATACTCAAAAGCATGATTCTCACCACAAAACACACAAGATTCATTTATGGCTTGGACTTGGTTCTTTTCTCCATTTAAGTTCATGTTATTTTTTACCAAGTTAGTTAAAGCTACAATTTGTGCGTTTAAGGCGGTGATGGCATCAATTTCGTGAACACCCGATGCATTCTTAGGAGCAAGAGCGCGTGGGGTTGACCAATCGGTGTTATTGTTGGCCACTTTCTCCAAAATATCATATCCTTCGTTATAAGTCTTAGAGGTGAAAGCGCCACCGGCCGTAGCATCAAGAATAATTTTAGCGGCATTAGTAAGACCATTATAAAATGTCTCTAATTGGATGCAATGAGGGATTCCGTGATGAGGACATTTTCTAATTAAGTCTTTGAATCTCTCCCATGCATCCGAAACCGCTTCATCCTCCTCTTGTCGAAACATTAAAATCTCATTTCTAAACTTCACATTTCTAGTTGGAGGAAAATATTTTTTTAAAAAATTTTCGGCCAAACTTGTCCAACTATCAATGGAATGAGGAGGTTGAGAATTTAGCCAAGTTTTGGCTCTATCTCTCAATGTATAAGAGAAGAGCGTAAGCCGTAAGGCTTCAGTTGTAACACCTTGAATGCGAAAATGATCCGTCATTTCTAAAAATGATTTTAAATGCGAGTGCGGATCTTCTGACGGTAACCCTCCAAATTGACCCATTGCTTGGATCATTTGGAACATTACCGGTTTTAGTTCAAAAGTTTGTGCTACCATGTTGGGCCTAAGAATACCCGATTTTAATTGATCAAATTCGGGTGTTGCATAGTTCCGTATTCCCCGTTCTTTATCGTCGGCAATTCTTATGGTTGTTTCATTAGGTGGTGGTGGAGGATCTCCACCATTTTCAGCCATGTTTTGATTTTGCCGACCTCTTCTACCTCTTCTTCGTCTTCTAACGGTTCTTTCAATTTCAGGGTCAAGAGGTACAAGTTCACCGTGTTGTAGCCTTGGCATACAACACAGAAAATACTAAAAATAAAAGACACAAGCAACTCAGGATCGAATGAAAAGTCAATATCTTAGGATTTAAAATCGCGCTAGTCCCCGGCAACGGCGCCAAAAACTAGACAGCGGAAAATCGTATAGGTCCACAAGGTGGCCACTATGTTGCCACAGTGGCGGTGCAAGTGCACACCGGACACTATGATCGCTTACAAGTAATAAAGTGGTAGAGTACCGAGATCGTTTCCACAGGGACTAGTCAACTAAGAATCAGAGACGTTTTCATGAACTTCTAGTGCTTGGTTGATTTTTGAGAACAAAATCAATATTTTGTGAGTTTTAAGCGAATTAAACAACGATTAACGGAATTAACAGTATTAAGGGCAGGACGTGGGTACAAGCATTAACTAAGACTGATGTAGTAACAACTTGGTCAGAAACAAAATGACACACGACATCCTTAAAAACCTTTTTCTCTCGAAAATAAGTTTCCTCGGAACGTGGCCACGTTGCACCCACTTTGTTACCACGTTGGCCAACTCAAGACTTGCCGACTTAACTAAGTAAACCTCTAAGGATTTCAGTTCCACCAGTATAGATATAGACGCCCAAATCTCTTTGTGACACCCATATCGACCGACATTTGAACCTTAGTTAAAATCATGCAAAAACCCGTATCTCTACGTGGTTATAAAAGACCTTCTCAAATCTTCTTTGCATCACTCAAGCCGTATTCGGATCTGCCCCTCTCGAGGTCTAAGATCTAATATTAACACTAACAAGTGATCGGCTTGTCCGCGTTGAGTTGAAGTCCCGACTCGAGTGACCAAGCCTAAGAGTTAGCAACGATGGCAACACCCAAGTGTTGCCTACTAGTCTTAGCCTTGGCTCATACCCACACCCAAAGGGGTGTTTAGCTCATAATGAAAATAAAAGACATGATGGAAGAAGGAGATAACATAACTTATATTGCATAAAAGAAACTAAAGAACTGCTGCCAAAGTGGTGACAAGGTGGCCACTTTGGTGACAACTATTACAAGAAATTTAAACTTACAACAATTAAATGCAAACAAACTACAAGGAATGAAAACTAAATGCTAATGCTCCAGATGGTGTTTAATGCTTCTGGAAGTGATGTCTGAAATGGTTCCTCCAAGCTCCAATTTATAGCCCAAGGAAGAAGAGAATGTTGATGTGACCAAACATAAAAGTAGCTTTTTAGGAAGAGTATAGCACCTTCCTTTGACTTACATCTCTTGTCCTCTTCCTTGTTTATTCTTATGAATGAGCAGAAGGGTCTTTCACTTTCTTCAGAAGGCAGACTACCCGAATTGGTAAAATCTTATCCAAGCAATTTTTGCCAGCGCCCCAACGTGGTGATAACGTGGGTGCAACGTGGCCACGTTCTGCACAAAAGTTAGTAAAACCGGATTTTTTTACATTTTTGGGATTTCATCACAATGTTTGAACAATCAAGACCAAATGAAGGAGATGAGAAGCAAATTGGGTGAAAATGTGGTAAAATAAATATAACAAGAGAGGAATTAACTCTCAAAATTTGAGAGTTATCAATAGGTCAAATATAGTAAAACAAAAAAATCAAAAAAGAGTTGAGATCATGTTTATTGAAACTTGAAATTGGGTTGGATCGCTAAATCTTAGTAGTGATGGTGTCATATTCACCATTGGTTAGACCAGATTTAAGCTGTGGAACCATCTTTTGTTCGAAAATCGGGTTGTTGACATTGGCCAGTTGAGCTACGATTTGTTTGAGATGCTTGCAATAGTTGGTCATGTAGGTGAAGTTTTTGAGACGGATGGTGTTGAATTGCTCCTCCTAATATACTGCACGTGTATGTTTATTATTGTCGTTAATGACCCACGATCATATCCTAGCAAGTAGTGATAATCTTGTAGAAAATGTGGTTGATATGAAAAAGACTAATAAAGTTGAATTCAAAAAAAAAAATTGACATGTTAAATTCGGGGAAGGTCAATGCTACTAGGCATTTAGGCTATGTTTGGCAAACTAGCTGATAAGTTAGCTGGTTAGGGATGAGATCGGGACCGTACCGGTTGGTACCGAAAAAATTTGGGACTAAAAACCGGTACAGAATACCGAACCGTATGTACCGGTTCGGTTTCGGGACGGGAAAATCGGTACTAGTATCACTTAGGATCGAAAATTAAAAAATGTGTCAAATATATATCAAAACCAATCACAAACCAAAATATATTCATAATGATTCAAATGTGTTTCAAAATCAATCCCGAATCCTGAATCCGTCGGTTTTTTGATGTGAATGTAGGGGCCGATTTTTTGACGGTGATAAATTTTTTTTGGAGAAGAATAGGTACTTATGTATAAAATTTGGGTTGTTTAGAAGATGATTTAATTTGATTAACAAAAAATAAGCTTTATAATATTAGGAAAATATATGCATAATCAAATAATCTTAAAAGACTAACTTTTAAAATTTTCGGTTCGGTTTGGTATTTTCGGGAAATTCCCGGTACCGAATACCGATTTTTCATAATAGTTGGAACTGAATACCGGACCGAATATATGGTATCGGTACGGTACCGGTACAGTTCGGGAAAATGGTCCATTTTGCTCATCTCTATAGCTGGTAGCTGATAAACTAACTGATGACTGATAAGCTAGCTGGTAACTGATATGAAAAAGTCACGTTTGGTAAAAACTAGCTTATGAGCATGTAAAATTACTAAAAAAGACATCTAGAAAAAAAATAATCAATTAAAATATTTAATAGTATAATTAAAACAAATTTATAATAATATAATATATTAATTAATACAAATAAGGTAGTAAATAATATAATATGTTAATTAAAAGAATTTGAAATTTATTATATATATTATAAATTTTGAATTTTAAACCAAATTTAAGAAAAAAATCTAAATTTACCGTTACATATAATATGGAAAAATAATCAAATAATAATTACAAAAATAATAATAGTTGATAACTAAAATATATTGATCAATATTAAAAAAAATTGAAATAGTTATCAATAATTAAAAATTAATATCAATGTATAATTAAAATTTATGTTATAATTTTTAGATAATATTAATTAATATTTATTAATTAATAATAACTAGAAGTGTACTCGCGCAATGCAGCTAGATACATCACGATTTTAATGTTTCATTTTATTCTCTGTTTTTTGTCGATTTACATTACGATTTTGGATGGTTGATAATGATTTTTTATATAAATTTGTTTAATTTAGACTTAATAATATAATGTAATTTATTTTGGTTTAATAATATAATTTTTTTATAAAATAATCTGTAAGATTTTTTAATTATATTTTAGATTTTTTATATCTAAAATATGCTGAGAATTATTTTAGGGGAGTTAAAGTGAGAAATGATTTTAGGAGAGTTAAAATGGTTAGAGATAATGATTGAAAATTAATGAATAGCATTAAATGTAGTACATACAGCTTTTATGACTGTTTTTTAAGTAATTAGCATTAAATAGCGGTACATTAAGCTGTAAGACTTGTTTTTAAGAGTTTTTTATGTCATCTTTATAATATAGTATAGATAAATTTTAATAATTAATATTTATTTATAATTAACGTTTAATATATAACAATGGATATTAATGGGGGTATAACTGGAATAATCACAAAAAACTTCTCATAACAAAAAAGCTAATTTATAAGCTAGCTTATGTCCATCCAAAGATGTACCCAGAAAATAAGCTAGCTTATTTTTACCAAACAATGCCTTATACGGAAACCCTTGTTGTTCTTGAGAGGGAAAGCATTTAATTTGGTACTCTAATTGATGATATGGTTACCAAAAGATCTTCGACAGCATAACCGTGTGTTGACATATATACGATGTACTAATCACTAATGTCTTGATATAAGACATTATGAAACATACTATAGATGTCGGTGCCGTTTGTTTTTTAAGAGGTCTAAAGTCTGAAGTCTTAATTTAGTTATAATTAATAAGAGGTGATGTGTAAAAAGGTCTGAACGATTTAGACTTAAGAGTCATTAAGATGTTTTTTTAAAAAAACAAACAACCCCGTCATATATATATATATATATATATATATATATATATATATATATATATATATATAGAGAGAGAGAGAGAGAGAGAGAGAGAGAGAGAGAGGTATATATAGGGCTGGTTCAAACGTGATAAGAAAACACGACAATATTTAAATCACATGTGATTTTGTTACGCTCTAATCATGTGCAAAATACATTTGATTCTGCATGACTTTGGCTTCTGTTTGTAAATATTTTTTGATTGGTTTTCCATTAAGTCCTGTATGGATAAAGTTGTCTATGTGGATTAATCTGTGTATATAGATTGGAAAAGTTTTTTCATAGATTGAAGGAGTATATTTTTTAATTGGGATGGACAAGTTTAGAAAAACTTGACTTTCTGCATAAAGCTCTCCCCTAGAAGCTTGCCGAATAAAAGTCACTTTCTATATCATTAACCCACTACCAAAGAGTCATATATAGTAGGGGTGCTCACGGGTTGGGTTGATCGGGTTGAAGGCTTTTTAACAACTCAACCCAATATAGGCGGTTTGAAAATTTTACAACCCAACTCAACCCAATTAAAAGTACAACCCAACCCAACCCAAACCGTTCGGGTTAGTCGGGTTGGTCGGGTTGTGTTTAAACAATATGAAATCAAATTTAGAAATATAAACATAAAGAAAACATTTATTTGAAATACAACCGAATGACCGATAATTCATGAGGGTATGTAAGTTCATAAAAAATATTACGATATTACATATAAAAATGTCTAAATCAAATGATAATATGTCAATCAACAACAATCGTTTTAGACGTCTCCAACCCCGATGCTTTCGCTTTCTTGGCCTTAAGGTTGGTCGTGTCATCATCAACCATTTGGTACAACTTATCCATACTTCTTAAATCTTAAATATATTACATTTAGTTAATTTTTTAGTTTGCACACACACACACACACATATATATATGTGTGTGTGTTTAAATTTATTAAACATATATACAAAGGATTCATATAGAGATGAATAATAGATTGAAAATATATGTAAATGAAGAGAGTACGCAATAGTGTAATTGTTTAATTTACATATTAATAGAGACTTAATAATCATATTAAATCCACAAAATAAAATGATCGGGTTCATCGGGTTGGGTTGGGTTGAAATTAAGGTAACCCGATATCAACCCAATACCTACGGTTTGAAGATTTTACAACTCGATTAGACATCGGGTTGCTTCGGTTTGAGTTATTTCGTGTTGAGTTGAGTTGGGTAATCCGCCACAAATCCGCCTAAAATTTCCAGCAAAAAAAAACGGCCGGTGAAGCCTCTTTATTTTGTAGTGGAATATTTTCTTTTTTAACATAGTGTGAACGAATTCTTGTGGATAGCAAAAATGTGTTAACTTGGTATGGTAAATTCAGGTAGTTAGATAATGTACTCATTTCTTGAATGTATTCACTAGATAATTCTCTTTGCCTTCGGTGTATAGTAATTTGGGACCAGCGTATTCGATGTCCTTGGTTAAGTTCAATAAAGTTCGACTAAAGGTCCATCTCTTAGATGGTAAACAACTAGTATATATACACATTACATATGTTGGGGTAAGTTCAAACGAGAAGATAGTCAGTTTGCGAGAAGGCGAGAAGGAATATGAGCCACATAATTTGTTAATTAAAAAATAGCATAAATAAATTTTTTAAATTTTTTTTAGGATAATTACAATTTGAATTGGATAATTATCCTTAAAAATCTCATAATATGTTTTAAATTTTTAAATTTTAATAAATTCATAATTTTTTTTATCAAATTTATATTATTATTTTCTAGATAAAATCATAGTTTTCATCAAATATCACATGTGATATCCATAACTATTTCATTATTTATTTCACCATTTTTTCTCTATTTTTTATATTTACGTTTTAAATCACATGTGATTAACTCCGTTTAACATGTGATATATTATTATGTATCACATATGATCCCACTAGGTGAATTTTTGTAAATATCACATATGACAATATATGTCTGAATATAAATGACGCATAATCACATGTGATAATATTTACATTACAAAAAGATCTATAAATATAAACATACATAATCACATATGATTAACTAAAATATATACAATTATCATATGTGATAATATTTACATCACAAAAAGATCTATAAATCAAAGTATACATAATCACATGTGATTAACTAAAATATATACAATTATCACATTTGATAATATTTAAATCACAAAAATATCTATAAATAGAAGTATACATAATCACATATGATTAACTAAAATATATATAATTATCACATGTGATAATATGATATGTGATATGCATAAATATTCATATAATGATATCACATGTGATATTTGGTTAAAATTGTGAATTTTTTTATTAAAAGTATATTTAGAAAAAAAATTAATAAAAAATTGAAAAATAAATAAATCTAAAAGATATAATGAGAATTTTTAGGATTTATCTAATTTAAAATGATAATTATTCTAATTTCTAAAACTATTTTTTATTTTTTATTTATGGTTTTTTTTAATTAATAAATTATGTGCCCCACATTCCTTCTCGTCTTCTCGCAAATTAGTTTGCTTCTCGCATGATCCTCCCTCTACATATGTTTGTATATATATATATATATATATATATATATATATATATATATATATATATATAGTGAGATTCAAATAAGAAGATTAAGGGGCCGTTTATTAAATGTTTATCGGGGTAAGCGCTTACCAACATCATTTACCTTATTGATTGAGCATGGAAATGATGGATAAGCTTACCCGGTAAGTAATAAGGCAAAGACCAGAAGTCTTACCCGATAAGTGTGGGAAACGACTCTTACAATAAACACTTACTGGGTTTACGACCAACAACCCATTTTCATGGTCAAGTATGTTACACAATAAGATAAATGAAGGTAAATCTCTTGCCGGTAAGTGCTTACCGGGTAAGATTTTGGGCAAACTTCCCCTAAATATAGGGAGAAAGTAAGAAAGAAAAGTGAATTAAAAGAAATGTTGATATGTGAATCAATGAAAAAATTCAACACAAATCCGTTAAGAAATAATCCATAGTTCAAATAAAAACCAATTCTACTATAAATAATGATTAATACAAATATTCAGTTATATGCAAAAAGACAAATACACACACCCCTCAAACAACAATCTTAAATAAAATGAAATGATAAAACAGTAAATAAATAATCACAAGACAAGAACTCTAGTCTAACCCATTACATTAAGAAATAGTTGATCATCAACATAACTCCAGATGTAGCTACAATAAATGTTGCATGAGGATATGTGGAAGTAGCAGCCGAAGGCGTTACGGTGGGACGACTGGCTGGATTGGTGGTCGAAACTCCACCGGTAGATGATGGTGGTGTTAAGGCGGGAGTTGTATCAGATTCAGGTGTTAAGGCGGGTGTTGTATTGGATTGATCAGGTGTCGAAGTCGGTGACTGGGCCTCTGGGACCGTAGATGAACCTCCGGGAGACAAAGCTGGTCCCAACGCAGCCGGACCTATTCATTTCAACAAAAGATTAGCCTTCCTAACACCATCTGCAAGCGTTTGTACTATTTCTTACACCAAAATAAGGTTTGTTTGGTGTAAACAGTAATTCATTTCTAATCTGTTACATCATTTTTAATACAAAATAGAATATTCCAAATATATATTATTTATTCCTAACCATTATAGATTTTCAATAACATCATTGGTTTTTGGTATTGCATAATATATTACCTGGTGAAGGAATGGGGGTGGCAGCAGCAGCTGCAATTTGGAAACAAGAACATCAATGGTAAGATATAGTAAACATAAAATGAATTAAATATAATGGAATTTATATTAATTCATATTTAATATAATAAAATAATTTTATCCGGTTAATTTATCAAAATTTCAAAAAAAAAAAATGTACCCAATTTGACTTGTAATTTGCTAACCTTGTAACATTTGATGACATAGATATCAAGTTGTCAAATTATTTTAAAATTCATTACCTTGAGGACTCGTAAATAACCTTTTTGGGAAAGATGAGTAGATATTTTATATTATAAGAATAGTAGGTTACTAGTCAAATTAGGTATGAAATAAGATATTTTGAAAATTTGTTACGTTCATTGGGAGGGAAAAAAAAGTTGTAACATAGTTCTACAAACCTTTACACTGAAGAGGCACACCGGGCATTTTACAAGCACGAGGAAGAGAGATGGCGAGGGACTGGTTGATTGGAATTTGGAAGGGTACGCTACCGGTAGCAATCATGCAAAGACAATCTGTGCCACTACTGGTGACGGTCTTGAGTGAATTACAACAATCGGCAGTTGGTGTAGAAGTACCGTTGGTGGTGCTATTGGTTATAAAGTTCAAACATGGAGTAAAGCTAGTGATCATCGATGGTGAGCATGGTGTACTGATTTGAGAGTAAACCGGTACAACCACTGAACACAGTGCCATTGCCATTGCCACGAGTACTAAGCATCGAAAAGCCATGTTCAGTATTTTAAAAGATCAATAGGGTTTAAGGTTTATGGTTTAGGAATGACTGAAAAACTGGTTGTGGATGAAGTGAAGGAAAGCAAAGCAAAGCAATTTATAGTGAGGAGGTAGTTTTGGGGTTGAACCACTTTGAACAACATTTTGCAATTAGGTGGAGGATTTTGCTTGTAAAACTTGAAGAGATGGTTGACTCATTTAATCAAAGAATTTGACTTATTTTATTCAAAGAATATGGCAACTAAATGATGGGTTGCATTTGATTATTGGTTTGTTAAATTTGGTGACCAACCTTAAACAAGCAATCCATTATTTTAGAGTTATTCCCATTTAACCACACATAATGGAATATGATAAAGTTGTTTTTAGTTATTGTGAAAAAAAATTAATGCTTAAATTGTATAAATAAATAAATAAAAATTTATTTTTTTTCGGTGTTACTTTGAGAATACTTGTTTTTCAAAATTTTATTTTGATGCATACCATATGACATTTCAAAAACAAAGTTTAATATTAAAAATATTGAAAAATGTAACTTTGGGTTAGCTTAACCGACAATAAACTTGCCTTTGGGAATTCTCCTTAGAGGTCAACGGTTTCAGTCCTGCAAAGCCACTTAGAATTTTCCTGGTTGTTTTCCAGCACCTCTAGGATTAGTCGAGGTGCGGACAAACTGGCTCGGACTCCATTGTTAACAAAAAAAACATCAAGAAGGGTTTTTTTTATTATTATTAAAATTATAATACGTCTTTTTGTTTGTTCCCAAAATTATAATATATATTACGTTGAATTGAGTTGGACTGGACGAATAAGACTGGATTGTACTAGACATAGGTGAGTTTGGTAGGAGGTCAGGGGTTCAAACCTCACAAAATACGAGGAGGGTGTGTGAGTTTATTTGTTGCATTTGTCGTATATAAATATTATATACTTCAAAAAAAAATTGTGATAGTTTTATAATTTTATTTTAATATTAATAGTTTAATAATTTACCAATCTTGTCTCATTATTTGATTATTATTTCAAACATTTTTTTTTAATTTTTATCATGGTTAAATATTGCACGAAAACTAAGATCTTGTTATACCGTGTCATGTCCTTACTTCTAAAGAAATAGTCATAAAAAATGACCCTCCCACCAATTGTGAAAATCAATTGCCCTTTTGTTAACAAAATAGATGCCCATTCTAGAAATTTCTTTTAAGGTCTGTTTATTACAGCTTAATAATTTTAATAGAACTTATAATATATATTTGATTAGTTATACATGACTGTTTAGTAACGGTTTAATGATATAGAAAGTGACTTATTCAGTAAACTTTTAAGGTGGAGTTTTATGTAGAAAGCAAGTTTTTTTTCTAAACATGTCCCTCCCAATTAAAAACACGTTTCTCCCTTTTATGAAAAAATCTTTCAAATAAAAACATTTTCAATATATATAAACAGATTAATTCATAGAGACGGTTTTATCCATACGTGGCCTAATGAAAAATCAACCAAACAACCCCTTAGAACTTTCTGAACTTTTTCAAAATGGTCCATAGTAATTAAAGAAAAAGCTTGAAAAAACACAAACTTTTTTAGGGAATTTAATTAAAATGCCCAAACATCAAAAATGGGTATCCAAAATGTTCCAAATCTTGTAATTTTTGCCAAAATACCCAATAACCCCGTGTTTTTGGGCCGCGTTTTTTAAAAACACGGGGTTATACGGTTTTGGTCCGCGTATGAGCAAAAACACGGGGATAGGTCCGTGTTTTACAAATTTGGTCCGCGTTTCATGCTAAAACACGGGGCTGGGGTTTGAAAAACACAGGGTTGGTTTGTGAAAGCTTTTCACGGATGACACATTCAAGATTTATAATATATATTTACATTTTATACTCCTATAATATTTAGTTAGTTTACTTTATACCTTTTACTTTTCTATTTTTCATTTTCATCATATTAACACATAAAATCGTATATTAACTAAAATACGTTTTAATTTTAACAAGTTACACCATTATAATCGTCTCTTCGAAACCTTCGAAATGAACTCAATATTGAATATTTTTGTATTTTATTATTTAATTATATATCATATGTATATGTACTACATAAAACGCATGAAACGTATGAATATGCTATTTTTTTTTTACCATAAAACATAAAACGTATTATATATCATATATACTACATATTTTTGGACAAGTTATTCATAAACAGTAGTAAAATGGTAGAAAGAAGAATAACATAAAATATGAATAACTTGTCCAAAAATATGTAGTATATGTATGATATATAATACGTTTTATGTTTTATGGTAAAAAAAATAACATATTCATACGTTTTATGTAGTACATATGATATATAATTAAATAATTAAATCCAAAAATATTCAATATTTGGCTTATTTCGAAAGTTTCGAAGAGACGATTATAATGGTGTAATTTGTTAAAATTAAAACGTATTTTTTTAACGTATTTTAGTTAATATACGATTTTATGTGTTAATATAATGAAAATGAAAAATAGAAAAGTAAAAGGTATAAAGTAAACTAACTAAATATTATAGGTGTTGGGTCATCTGAAGATTTGAAGATGACCTCCTGATCTTCCATCTTATATCATCCTACTTAGAATATGTTTGAGGTTCTTTTAACAGCTTGGTTTCTATACAAATGTTCGGTGAAGTCGAAGATCAACCGAAGAAGACAAAGAAGGAGAATATCTCTCAAAGCGGATTGAAGATAGACTCCTCAGCCTAAAGCCAAGTATGCCTACTTGATCAACACCATTGGCCAGGATGGTGCCGAAGACCTCTCAGTCTTCAGGAGCCGAAGACCTCTTAGTCTTCAGGAGCCGAAGACCTCTTCAGAAGCCGAAGATTTCTCAATCTTCGGAAGCCGAAGACTTCTCAGTCTTAGGAGCCGAAGACCTCTCAGTCTTCAGGAGCCGAAGAACTCTTCGGCAACCGAAGACTCCTTAATCTTCAAGGCCTGAAGATTTCTCCAACACATTGTACTTTTCTGACAAAGTATATTGTGATATCTTGCATTGACGTGGACCTCATCTAGAGATCAGATAAAGTAAGTTTTGTCTACTACACCATTTTAAGGAAAGGTCTCTACCATCCTCTCTGCAGGTCAACACTTCAAGCCAAAACACCTCAAGACAAAAGGTACATCCTGTACCATGCAGAAGACCTGTGTCCATCCCTTGCTCAACAGGTGTCTCATGCATTAAATGCATGAGGCACTATAAATATGATGGATGTTTCAACATGCAAGATCAACCAGCTCTACTACCTTCAAGTTCTCTAAGTGACTGGCAACTTTCTCTCTACGAAGATCTTATTGTTTTCTAAGTGTTTTACAATTGTTCTTCATTCTCTATGTGTAAGATTGTTTGAACATATCTCATATGTTCTCTTCCGCTACAATCAAAGTTTTCTATGTGTAATTCTTGATTTCAAATCAATAAGAATTAAATTAAGTGAAAAACTGTGTGTATTGTATTCAACCCCCCCCCTTCTACAATACTTTTCTTATTTACTTACTGCTATTTGGGACCAACAAGTGGTATCAGAGCGGTTTAGTTTAATTCAATAGACTAGATCCGCAATGGCAGCCAGGGCCGGCCCTGGCCCATGGCAAATGTGGCTTCAGCCATGGGCAGCAGGGCCCAAGAGGGCATCAAAAAATTATCAAGACTTTAGTATTAGTAGGCTGAGTTTTACCTTGGGAGGCCCAAATAAAAATTAAATAATAAACATATTACCGTTTCAGTTTCCTTGCGTACAACTCTTTCTCTCGACTCACGCTTCTCCCTCTCGCCTCTCATCAGTCTATCGACTTCTATCGCCTCTCAATCTCTCGAATATCATGGTTGATTTGTTGCCCTAAATCGAATATCGTGGTTGATTTGTTGCCCTAAATCGAATATCGTGGTTGATTACTTGATTTGTTGCCATAAATCGACTCTTGCGGTCTCGACGAACAACAACAGGAAACTCAATCTTTTTGTGACTCTGTGACTCTATCTCTGATCTCTCTCAAATTCTCCATCGGTGGTTGCCCTAATCGATTACTGGATTGTTGCGGTACTGCCCTAAATCGATTATCAGACAACTTGTGGGCTTGTTGATCTCTTGCTAACTTGCTGCCCCCAAATCGTCCAGTCCACCACAGGTGTTTTCTTTCCAACTTCTAAGTTTACTTTGTTGAATTTAAAAATCTTAATGATGCATTTTCCCACTTAGTAACTGATGATGCCAATAATCCCATTTAAGATCCAAAAGAAAATGAATTATAGCACAATAGACTTGTATAGAAGATTGACTGCCATTATTCATCCCTAGAGTTTTGGCTTTCAGGGTTTGCTCATCCCATTTATCATAAACTCATACAACACATTTGTTAGGGTTACTCTGTTTATTCACGAATTCTGGCCCATATAATACAAATGACACCATATGGAAACAAAATGAATTGAAAAATGAGTAAAGTTGTAAAGACTTTATCAACCAAGTTTGATTTATTGTTTGCTTAGCCTGAGTATGATTTATGGTTTTCTGATTCTGAGTCTAAGTTTGCTTTTATGTCGTTGAGTTTTGAGTTCAGGTTACTGAGAAATTTGCAATCAAACTATATTAATTTCAGCTATTAATTTAATGTTGTTTGAAAGAGTCCAACTAAATTAGACTTTGAAGCCATTACTTGCTTCTTTATGTTTTACTATGGATTTGAGGAAATCGACAATCATACATCCTAATAAGACTGTTATACACACACTAAACTCATATTTTTTTGTTTGGGTGTTTGTTTCTTGAACTTTCCTTAACCATTTTGATGATTACAGTGTGATACATTCATATATGGTCTTCATCCTAACAAGACTGTTATACACACACTAAACTCATATTTTTGTGTTTTTTCCTTTTATTTTTGGGGATGAGCCTTCTAACTTAAGTAGGTTTCGAACCCCTTAAAAATAATATGCTTTATTTTTCCTTTTTTTACATTTGGGGCATTTTTTTGGCTTTCCGCCATGGGCATCGGAAACCTCAGGACCGGCCCTGATGGCAGCCTCTTCTTCTTCCTCCTCTTTGAAAAATGCTTCTTCTCAAAACACCACTGCTGTTTCATACGACAATGGCTCTATAGCCAAACCACCAAAGTTTAACCCCAATAACTTCTTCTTGTGGAAAAGTCGTATGATACTCTTCTTAGAAGGAGTTGACAGCAGATATCCTACTATTTTGCATGAAGGTCCTTTTATTCCTAGAGTTTGGGACCGATATAATGCAGACAAGGGAAAAGCTGATGAGGACTCTTCTGAGGAAGAAAGAACTCCAGCTACTGGGAGATACATTGTAAAGGACCCCAGTAAATACAATGATGAAGACAAACGTCTTATAGCTCTTGATACTAAAGTCAGAGCCATCATTGCCCTTGCTCTGCCTGATGAGGTCTATCACTCTCTTGTTAACCTCACCACTGCTAAAGAAATGTGGTCCACTCTGTGTGTTATTTATGAAGGTACGTCTGAGGTGAAAAAGAGCAAAAAGATTGCTCTTCTAAGAAAGTATGAACTCTTCTCTCATGAGAAGGGTGAGTCTCTCTCAGACTACTACAATCGCTTTAACAGTCTTCTCAACGATCTTAAACTTGTGGGTCGCATCTATGATAATGAGGAAGTCTTGTGCAAGTTCATGGACTGTCTTCCTGAGTTTTGGGAAAACATTTGTACTTGCATCAAGTCTACCAAGGATATTGATTCCATGCCTCTCACTGCCTTGTATGGCACTCTCTTCAACTACGAGCAGACTAAACTGCTTAGGAAGTCTATCACAAAAGACATTAAAAGCTCTTCTCTAGCTTTTGTTAGTGATTCTTCCAAAAACTCTGTGTGTGTTCCTAGAATCACCTATCCCTCCGATTCTGACAGTGATAGTCAAGAGGATCCCAATGATCCTTCAGAAGCCTATCTTAGTGAGGCTGATGATGAAGGTGAGAAAATTTCCAGTAACTCTCGCTTCTCTTCGAGAAAATCTAAGTTTTCAAGAAAACCCTCTTCCACTTTTTCTAAAAACACTCCCTCTGACAAATCAAATGAGGAATGTTACAGGTGTGGGAGGAAGGGACACTTTGCTTCTGAGTGCAAAAGCAGGTCTTCTGATAAATCCAGACTACCCTCCTCTAACCGTACCTCCTCTAGGTTTGTCAAAACCAAGTCTAATTCTAATCAACCTTCTTTCCAAAAGACAAATATGTCTGTCTCCTCAAAGTCTGACCGGGCTGAGAAATACAAGGCAAAATATAAGAGAGAGAAGGATAGAAATGAAACCTTGCTCAAAAAGGGAAAAGGTCAAATGACTGAAACCCATGATTGGGCAGATGAACCCACTTCTGAAAGTGACAAAGAAATGGTCAACCTCTGCTTCATGGCTAGAATAGATGATGTTGATAAATAGTGAAGCTCAATCCTTCTCTATGGCCCTTGTGTTTGCTGAGTGCTCTACCTCATCTACCCAGGTATCTCTCTCTCTCTCCTCATCTCTCTCTTTCGACCTCTCAAACCCACCAAAGAACAAACTTTCCCTTACCTCACCTTCGGCCCTCAACCTCTCTCACTATCTTCGACCCCTCTCTCACTCTTCAAAAGCCTACCGAGTCCACCATCTTCCGAGAAACTGCATCTACTCATGTGAAGTTTGATGATCTTAAGTCATCATCTCTTCATGAGATGATGATTGGTGGATATCATCATGTGTTGGTGAAGATTCTCATAATCCTTCATCTAACTCAAATCCATATGTTCCTTTCCTCTCAAGGCACATCTCATCATAATGGTGAACTACCTATCTTCTCATCTCCAATCCCTAATCTTCAGATAGTCTTCTCTGAAGATCAAGATCTCTCCTTTCTCCCATCATTACATTTCACACCTACCGATCTCATTTCTCATCATATCACCTCTCCTTCCTCCATCATATCACCTCTCCTTCCTCTCTTTTTCGGCCACACACTCTCCTCACCCCCAAGCCGAACTCCCCTTGCTCCCAACCCCAACCTTCGGCCAACTCCTCCACCCTCCTTTTTTTTCCACCGAAAATCCCCCTCTCCCCTCTCCCCAACCATTTCCCTCCCCTAGGCCGAAGCCTCTCCCACCGAAGCAACACAACCCATCCCCCTTATCACTCCACCGAAAACCTTTTTTTCCGGCCCTCACAAACATAAGCCGAAACCCCCTTATATCTCCCCCTTCGGCCTCCCTTAACCCACCGAAAACCAACCACCAACCGAACCCAATTATCCCCCCCCCTTTCGGTTCTTCTATAGTCGAAGACCACCTCACCAACCCTCCCCCTATATTCCCAAACCGAACACACCCTTCCCCCACCCCACCTTCTTCGGCCGAATACCTCCCCCCCAAACCCTCTCTCTCTAACCCCCTCCCTTCGGCCTCCCTCTCCCCCTCCTTTCGGCCTTCCCCTCTCTCCCTCTTCCCCTCCCCTCCCTCTCGGCTCCCTACACCAAGCCGAACACCCCCTTCCTTCCCCCCTTCCCTTGCTTTCGGCCCCTTCCCTCTCCCCCTTCCCTTGTCTTCGTCTCCCCCTACCACTTTCTTCCCCTCTTTTTTTTCTTTCCTGTAAGTAAAAAAAAAAAGAGCCCCCCCCCCTAAAAAAAAAAGAGCCCACAAAAAAAAAAAAAACAAAAAAAAGGGGCCACTGTCGTGTCTTGTAATTTTTTTTGGTGTTTGTACCATTTTTTTTTCTATGTGTTGGTGTCATCATCAAATAGGGGGAGAAATATTGTTGGCTCTCTGGTTGATTTGGTGATGACTCTCTAACCAACACTTAGAAACTCAAGAAGACCTCTCTCAACAAGGGCTCTCTATCCACCAATCAAGCTCTCAGCCCAGGTATGTTTTCCTTCATAAACTCTCCCGATCTACAATGGGGTGATACTAAAGACACTCCGGTGTCCAAAG
Organism: Arctium minus; assembly: GCA_954870635.1. Lineage (NCBI taxonomy): Eukaryota > Viridiplantae > Streptophyta > Magnoliopsida > Asterales > Asteraceae > Arctium > Arctium minus. Next base: position 55,338,322 of record OX941093.1, read on the forward strand.
GTCCCTCAATTGTAGTGGACCCTTCTTCCCCTTTCTTCAGTGACGCCGGCTAGCACTAAATCCTCAACCGCTACTGGCACCGCCGCACTTGCCCAAATGGCCATACCACCGAAAGAACCTTCGGCGGTTATCCAGGTCACACCCCATACCTCATAGCGGCGGCACTCACCTTTTTCCCCTCCCTCTCCTCTCAAGAGGTTGAGGAAGGTTTCAAGGCTCAAGCCACAAACTCCACCCACCGATTCTCCACAATCGGCAGGTGTTGAAATTTTCCCATCCGGGCCCGGGGACTCTGCTAAACCCAAAACCACCTCCTTTGTATCCTCACAAAATGATACAATTGTAAAATTGGGGACCCCTATTATTCTCTCATCAACCTTTTCTTTGGTTGATAAGGATGACTTGGACTCCTTCCCTATCCAAGGTGCCTCTTCTCCACCTCACAGCCTATCACCCAGGATTCTCAGTCCTGATGCTTCTGCACAATCCAAGGATGAATCTGCCCTTCCAGGAGCAGGTTCGGAGGATCCCGAAAATCTTCTAACTTCTTTCTTTATGAACACCATGAATTAGTTGAGGGGGAGTATGAGTTGAGGGGGAGCATCTTACCACTCAAGCTTAAACTCTGCTGAAACTAATTTTGCAATGGACTATGTGATCAAAGCCACCTGACATTAGTTGAGGGGGAGTATGAATTGAGGGGGAACAACCAACCACTCAAGTTCAAACAATCCCGGCTACTGTCTTCTGTATCTTTGTATATATTTTTTCTTTCTCATTCTTTATTCATTTTATTCATTTATTCGTATGTATAGCTATACTTTTTCATTCTCTTGTAAATGTCAGATATACCAAAAAAAATCAAAAAAAAATCCAAAAAGAATGGTCTATGTGAAAAGAACCCAAAAAGAGTAAAAATGGGTCAAAATGTATTTATTCAGTACACTCTTTGTTCTATTCTTTAGTATGGATGTCATCCTCAAATAGGGGGAGATTGTTGGGTCATCTGAAGATTTGAAGATGACCTCTTGATCTTCCATCTTATATCATCCTACTTAGAATATGTTTGAGGTTCTTTTAGCAGCTTGGTTTCTATACAAATATTCGGTGAAGTCGAAGATCAACCGAAGAAGACAAAGAAGGAGAATATCTCTCAAAGCGGATTGAAGATAGACTCCTCAGCCTAAAGCCAAGTATGCCTACTTGATCAACACCATTGGCCAGGATGGTGCCGAAGACCTCTCAGTCTTCAGGAGCCGAAGACCTCTCCGGCCGAAGACCTCTTCAGAAGCCGAAGATTTCTCAATCTTCGGAAGCCGAAGACTTCTCAGTCTTAGGAGCCGAAGACCTCTCAGTCTTCAGGAGCCGAAGAACTCTTCGGCAACCGAAGACTCCTTAATCTTCAAGGCCTGAAGATTTCTCCAACACATTGTACTTTTCTGACAAAGTATATTGTGATATCTTGCATTGACGTGGACCTCATCTGGAGATCAGATAAAGTAAGTTTTGTCTACTACACCATTTTAAGGAAAGGTCTCTACCATCCTCTCTGCAGGTCAACACTTCAAGCCAAAACACCTCAAGACAAAAGGTACATCATGTACCATGCAGAAGACCTGTGTCCATCCCTTGCTCAACAGGTGTCTCATGCATTAAATGCATGAGGCACTATAAATATGATGGATGTTTCAACATGCAAGATCAACCAGCTCTACTACCTTCAAGTTCTCTAAGTGACTGACAACTTTCTCTCTACGAAGATCTTATTGTTTTCTAAGTGTTTTACAATTGTTCTTCATTCTCTATGTGTAAGATTGTTTGAACATATCTCATATGTTCTCTTCCGCAACAATCAAAGTTTTCTATGTGTAATTCTTGATTTCAAATCAATAAGAATTAAATTAAGTGAAAAACTGTGTGTATTGTATTCAACTCCCCCTTCTACAATACTTTTCTTATTTACTTACTGCTATTTGGGACCAACAATAGGGGTATAAAATGTAAATATATATTATAAATCTTGAATGTGTCATCCGTGAAAAGCTTTCACAAACCAACCCCGTGTTTTTCAAACCCCAACCCTGTGTTTTAGCATGAAACGCGGACCAAATTTGTAAAACGCGGACCTATCCCCGTGTTTTTGCTCATACGCGGACCAAAACCGTATAACCCCGCGTTTTTTTTCAAAAACGCGGCCCAAAACACGGGGTTATTGGGTATTTTGGCAAAAATTACAAGGTTTGGGGTATTTTGGGTACCAATTTTTGATGTTTGGGCATTTTAATTAAATTCCCATTTTTTTATATTTTAAGTGATAAAGTTCTTAATTTTGTTTGAACATCTTATACTTATTGAAATCAATTAAACTTAGGTGTCCAGGGTAGTTTATTTGCACTTCGACTAATCCTAAGAGAACAACTAGGAAAATCTTTAATGGTCTTACAGAACTTGAACGGTTGAACCTATGACCTCTGAGGATAATCTCCAAAGGCCCTTTGTGCCCTATAAAAATGATTAATATTGGTAAAGTCATGGAAAAGATTTAGAAAAAAACCTAACGTACTTTCATGTTTTAAACAATCAAGTATCATGATTTTTTTATGAATAATAAATCTTTACACTTACTAAACAAAAGAAATATACAATTTCTCTCTTGAAAATAGATATTTTAATTTTAATTATACTTTTAAATGAAGCAGTATAAATGAAGCTTGTGAAGATAGTTCTGCAAATTAAGAATCAGATCAAGATGTGATATTTTTTATACAATCTATTCATATATTTAAGCATGGTGATTTTATAGTTTCAAAGATGATAAAAAGTAATGTGTACCTTTTTAATTAATAAGTTGAAAGTTGGTTTCATTTTCATGCAATTTTTCCATTATATATTTCAAAAATTAGATTAATTTCACTTTAATAACATTATCCAAAACCACAAGGGTTGTGGTGTGGTGGTTAGAGCTCGGGGACTTCATAACGGTTGCCTGAGTTCGAACCCCACTAGCAACACTTGTGGCCACTGAGGATAATCTCAGGGCTGCACGCTTTAGCAGCTGGACCGAAGACCCAAATTGCCAGGGATTAATTTGGGCCAAAGGCCCAGGATACCCTTCCCAAAAAAAAAAAAAAACCGCGATGATTGATATGTTATTTGTCACACATTATTTTTTTAACTCTAATCAATTTTTTTGAAATTATACAATCTTAAAATCATAAAGTATTTGATTATAGACAAACTACATCAAAGTAAAGTGTATGTATGTTGTTACAGACTTACAGCCAACATATGTATCAACCCTATCAATTAAATTGATCTCAATTACAATTGGTTAGTAGTATCATACCAAGTATGTAATCTTCGTTATTACACGGTATCATAAATCGTATATCATAGTAGTATGATAGTACCAACTTATTTAATTATTTATAAATTAAATCAATTAATTATAAACATGGCTATTATTTTTAAGTTATGTATTATCGACTTTCTTGTTTGGCTATTTAAATGTCTGAAAGTTTTATTCATTACAATTAAAAACTCTTAAACATGATATGTATTATCTGCAAAATCAAAACGTCAGCTCAAAATTTGAACAAAGTGATGCGTTTTTATACATATAACTTGAAGTTGGTACCAAGTATAGTTGGCTGATATACAATATAAAACTCTGCATTCGAATTATAATTGGTTGGTACACGGTATTGGAAAAAAATACTTGATATAGTAACACACCAAGTCCACCCCTAACTATAACCACCACCACCAACATCCAAATCCAACTTGAATAACAACATAATCAATTTATCGTCTATTATCAGCCACCACCACCATCGCACAAGTTCCATGTTTTGGCTCACAGCACAAACCGACTAGTTGGAAGTTGGGACCGACGGGTCTAAACCATTTCCACATTTTAATACCAATTAAGCTTAGGGTTATCGTGATGTTTATTTATATACAACAAATTGAACTCATGTAATCCTCACCCTTGGTAAAACTTGAACCCTTTATCCTCCAAGAAGGTGCGGTTGAAGACATACTAAGACTATGATATCATCAAAATACGGACCTAGTTGGACGCAAATCATTTAGAACTAACATGCTTAACGGTAGTCATCAGCGTAACACTAGAAAAAGGCAATTTACATCAAAAGTGTGGCCAATAGGAAATACATGTCCTAATGCTATATATGTGGGTATTTTGAGTTTTCGACCATATAAGTTTTTAATCAGAAGCATGACCTTTACTCAAAAACTACTGGTCTTGTAAAAAGCACTAGAAAGTTGGCACGTAAAACTCATTTAACCAAATACCCCTGATTCATTATTCGCTCAAAATCCTTTCTAAAACAAGGGAATGACACAGAGAAGCCAAGATAAATATATCGATTGCAATAAAGAAAAGACAAATAATATTAAATGAAACACAATCATTAATTTGGTTCCAAAATCTTTTTAGTTCAATATGGTACTAACAAACAACATCCGGAAAGGAGGAGGTGGAAACTGGCTTACTTGGTTGCAGTTTGCCTGCCATCTGGAATGGCGTACAGTACAATAGGTTTTGAAGGTCGAACGAAAGGAGCATCACATCTAAAGTAGCCTTTCCTCTCCAGCTGCAGTATGTCTCCAAGCTTCAAATTCCTCATATTAGAATCCCCAACTGCTGCAATCTCCTTCTTAGTTTCTGCGTTCACCACATCGACAAAGTCCTCATCTTCTTCCACCTGCATCAACAAAACAAACATTTATATAATTTCCTCCTCCAAAAAGAGACTGTTATTTTTCTAAATACATGACCTTCTGATAGATTTGAGGCATTCGATGTTCTCAAATCTGTCAAAAGGTTGTGCTCGTAAATAACCCATTTCCATAAAGACATACGAACGGCTAATGAGTGGAAGACACAGAAGTCGTGATTCACACCAAATAATGAAGAATGCATGCAGAATGTGTACTAGTTTCTACAAGTTTTCTAGAACATAAATTCCAAGGGACAAATGGGTCTAGAGTTACAGATTTCATTTCACGTCATTAAAATCAATCTTGATTATTTTGAAAACAATTATTTAGAAATAAATCAAGCAATGAGATGAGAATGAATAGGTGGGTTTCACAAATCCTGCAAGTTTTTCCCATTACAGCAACAGTCAAAAAGTTTGAAGAAAAAAAACAAAACAAACCAAACAAGCCCAGTATATAGGTGGGGTCCGGGGGTGAAATGCAAGTAGAGTGACTGTGACTGTTTCCATGAAGACCCGGTTTGTCAAAGGGTGCGAAATAATGAGAGAGTTGATAGCAAAAGGAGAAGGTAAGAAAAAAGAATTTGGAACAAGAAAATCTGACTTAAAAGTAGACAACAACATACAAGCCAAAGTATAGGGAGAAAGAAGTCACCAAATTCATACATGTATCATCCAACATAGGCAGTTAAACTATACATCAAGTACAAAGACTTCATGCTAAGAGTAGATGCAAAGCTGGATACCATTCAGCAATTTTTAGAGAAAAATTAAAAATATCAAGAAAAGAAAGAACCAAGCTTACCTTCTTTTTCGTGATTAAATAACCAAACTCCACCAGAGTTAGTGGAACAAGTTCGTTAATCTCAGGTAACCACGTAAGTTTCAGCTTCGTGGTTTTGACAGATCCTTGGAGATGCAAAACCCCAGTTAGTTCGGTCACAGTACCATCTAGGCCCTTCTTGATGTCTTTAATGATTGCATTTCCCCAATCCATTAATGTAATTTCTTCGTTAGCTGATATGGATTTGGCATCAGTTTGTTCAATCCAAATTTTCTTTGTAAAAGTGGTCGCCTTCTCCCCAGCGCCCTCATATTTCTTATGCTTTGGTATTATTCGTACGAATGGATGCTCGGGCCCATCCAACAGAGTCAACAACACACGACCTTCTTCAACAACTGCAGTATGTCTGGGACAAACAGGATCGATTATTTTCTTGTTAATGTTCCAGAGCTTATCCCATTCCATAAGATTCAGATTCTTTGATGCACCCTACGGGGAAAAAAATTGAAACAAACTTTAGCTCCAGCAACTAAAAACAATCCACAATAGCTTATATCACATAATAGAAAAGAAATATAAACAATTAAGGTCACGCTTCACAACCATAAGCTAGCTTTGTTTGAGCTTATTGAAAAAACCCCATTTGGTAAAGCCATAAGCTACTTCAGATAGCCTCTCAACAAGCTTCAGGGTTTTCACTTTTTTCCAATTATCCCCTTATATATTACATAGATGACCAAAAACCCTAATAGTTTTAGGTCATTTTAATTGTCAACTAGCTTTTCAGCTAGTTTTTACCAGACATGATTAGTTTTATCAGGCCATTTTTCAGCCAACAGCTAGCATAAGAGGAAAGTTTGCCAAGCATAGCCTAAAGATGAATGTTAGATTATCATCAGCTGCCAAAATATGGATCATATCAGAAATGCAAACATCAAATAGTTAGTGTTTTAAATATTTGGGCAGTCTTGGGTGAATAGCATAACCTACATTAAGAACCATACAAACAAAAACCAAACCAGAACAAACAAGCCCAGTATTCCCCAACTGGACGTGAGGTTGGGGGTATAACATGTATGCAGACCTTAACCGCTACCCAAAGAGTAGAGCGGCTGTTTCAATGAAGAACCCCGACTTGTAAAAAGGTTGTGAAAGAGAGAGACAGAATACTAAACTTTGAAAAGCTAAGTAAGCAATAATAATACAAATAGAAGCTAGATATTATGAACCATAAAGGATACATAATATAAACAAAACCACTACCCTCAGACAGTGATGACCTTTTAGAAAATACTCAAGTGTATAGAAAGTTACTTGTTCAAGTATGAATTGTATCAACGCCTCGATCTGTAGACCTCTGCGCACAATGCCTTGGACAGTTGGGAAACGAGCATCATCCCACCCATCAACCTTTCCGTTTTGAACAAACCATAGTAGTTTACGTTTGCTTAGAAGTGTATAAACCATGTTTAACCGGCTGAATTCATATATATGAACCTTCCTAAGACCCATATCCTCTTGGATCCGGTAATATTGAGCATTGCGGTCATGATACTCACTAGATCGAAGTGCATGGGTAATACCTTCAATAGAATCAACAAAAGGACATGCAAAATCATATGTTGGATAAATTTTGTATTTGGACCCAATTCTATGATGGGGCATTGGATTGCAACGATAGTATACAGGATCCCGAAGTGATTTGTTTGGGTCTTGCATGTCCAACTTCCCTCGCAAACAACACTGTAGTCCTCTTTCAGATCCAGCAATCATCTCCTTCCATAACTTAATGTTTTCATCGAGGTTGTTGTTCCTACACTTGGAATCAATTCCGTCCATCCTTTCTTTCTGCATTTGCTCCCGTGGGGTGTCATCGATATATGCCTTGCCTTCTCTCATCAGCTTCTCCGCCATCTCCATGAGCTGCGGAAAGTAATCAGAAGTATACGTAACTTTTTCGTAATTTATGCCCAGAGTCTTGATATCTATCAAAAGATTATCCACAAATTCACTACTCTCCTTGGAGGGATTTGTATCATCAAAGCGCACAATTACTTTCCCGTTGTACCGCTGAGCAAAATACTGATTCATCAAGGCAGCCTTTGAATGGCCAATGTGAAGATAACCGCTTGGTTCAGGTGCAAACCTCAAGCAAACTTTTCCCATCTCTGCATACGGCAAATCTACTTCAGGTCGGCTGGCGGCTTTCCCACTTTCGTTAACGTTTCCGTTAACAATCTGTTTGTTATTATGTTGTTCGCTTTCCTTTGTTTTGGTAGATATGGACTTTCCCAAGTCCTTTTTCTTTGTATATGTTGCAGTTATTTCATCCAAGACAGCAGCATGCTCTGAAGAAATCATGTTGTACCACCGAACCAAGTTTTGGTACTTCTTTGACTTCATTAAGCTTTCCCATCTCTTACCAGCCCCTGCAGACAGCAAGAATTTTAGCATTCACGGTACTATCAAAAGATACAAAAAAACAACACCCAGAAAGATCTTAATCATAACCCTTTGGTGTAGCTCAACTGGTCAGGTATTGGGTTTACTCCCATTGGTCAGCGATTTGAGCCCCCTGAGAGCCACCGGAGGTTTTCCTGGCTGTAACGTCAGGGCCCCATGGGATTAGTCGAGGTGCATGAAAGTTGGCTAGCCGGGACACCCATGGTTATCCGAAATAAGTCATTAATCAACAAGTAGTGCATGAAAACTCTAGCCATTGAAGATTTAATCCAATAAACTAGCGGGAAAATTTCAACCTATTTATATGAAAAAGGGTCAATGCTGGTTATATTTTCTAGATTAAAAAGAAAGTGGGTCAAGTGGGTCAAATGGGTCAAAGTTCAAACTGTTTAAAAGTTGCTCAAAGTATACTCAAGTGTTTGAGACCTCCTAATTGATCTATTAACTGGATCATTATTTTGATAAATAGTTTTTGTTATCATATATAATATATAAATTTTTAATCAAATTCAAAAAAAGTTCTTGCGGGTCAAAAAATAGTTTTTGCATGACGTTTCGATCCACCAATTTTGCGCACTATGCTACATAACTACAACAAACTTTGAATAAGCTACATCATTGATCATCCTCTGATGGTAAGAATAAATAAACATATTCATCATTGTATACAATAGATTGACGTATATGGACCAGAGCAAAAAAACCTGACTTATGAGCATGTACAAAGTTCCAGGAACTTGTTATAAATTAAGTTTTTCATGTGGTGATAAAGTTAAAACAAAACAATAAAAGAGAATACTTGAAACTGCACTAATAATATATGCAGAAATGAAACTGTCCACTTCTATTTCATCCAAATCAAGATATTCAGTGAATTGATTTTGTTTCTCTAGAGGAGTTATGAGACACCAAAATATGAAAGCATCAGGGCACAACTAATAAGATTTACCTGCAAGATATGACCAGACAGCCATATCTGCAATTGATAAGCTATGACCAACCAAGAAAGTGCGCTGCAGTAAATATCCATCAACGTACTTGCATGCCCCCTCATATTCAGAACCAGAAGAAAAAATAGGGGCATAGTCTAGCCACTCATCAATCTAGAAGAAACAGTAAAAAGATCGATCCGGAATAATTAGTGATCCTTGAAATAAAAAATAAAATCCTCAAGTGAATATGACTAATAAGAGCATCTCCAACAGTTTCTCTAAAATGGAGAAATAAAAGTCAAAATCTCCAAAAAAAAATATTACATTCAACTCCAATAGTTTATTCATTTTGGAGATTCAAACATTAATTATACTATTAATATTTAATAATATAAAAGAAGTCCTCTCTCTTGAGATGCTCTAAGGACAACATTGTGCTTCAAACTGAAATCTCCTTGAAAAACAAAGGAAAAAAGAGAATTCACCTGTCCAATTTCAAAGGCATCTCCCTGGTACAAGCTGGGAATGGTTGTTGTTGTACGGCCAAGATACCGAAGAATTACATTTGTTCCACGTAACTTCAGCCTACAAAAAAATTCTTGAGTCAATACAAACAAAACAAAACAAAACAAACACAGCATATCACACTCAAAATCTTGAGTGGAAACAAACTTATTATCATTACTAGAAATGTACTCGCGCAATGGAGCGCGATATATCTTGATTTGAATAGTTCATTTTATTTTTTTTGTCTTTGATCTTATAATACAGTTTTGTGTGGTTTTGAGAAAACGATAATGTTTTTTTATAAATTTGTTTTATTTATTTTAATTTAATTTAGGTTTAATAATGATGTAATTTTTTTAGGTCTAATAATATAATGTTTTTTTATAAAAAAAGATAATTAAGTATTCTGTTAAAATTTAACGATTATCCTAATTATATTTTTGATTCTTTATATTTAAAATGTGATGTTTATCCTGTATTTGATTATGTTTATCAGTTAGTTATGAATTCAAACATGCAGCTTTAAAAAGTTGTATTCATGCATCATTTACTTGTAAAGTTGAAAATTAAGAGTTTAGTATTAAATAGTAGTACATAATGCTTAGAAAGTTGTTTTTAAGACTTTGAACCAAATGCTTTATAATATAGTATAGATTAGTATATTGACATGAATACCCACCATGAAATTGTCACATTATTCCATGGTAAGCATACAAAAGGAACAGAGAAAAAAGGTCTGAACTCCAAAACCCTAAAATAAATACCCGACTATAGGTCATCCGAATTCTAGTCTGATTACCCTTTTTGACTTTGAATGTCAAATCCTCTAGTTCCCATATTTGAAGTTAATAACTTATCATTGATTCTTTTTCATATTTAGAACCAATTGTTTTTAAACATATACTACTTACATATTATAATTTATCTATCGAGTATTTGTGATACCTAATCAAACCAAACGAGCCCGGTATATCCCACCCGTCACCCGGGGGTGGGGTCGGGGTGGGACATAGGCAGACATGTCCTCTACCAAAGTTGTTAAAGGCTCAAGGCGCAAAGAGGTCTCTGGGTCTAGGCATGAGGTGCAGGCCTAAGGAATACGAGGTGCATCTTATCAAAGTATATACACACACAACTCAAATATGCAGCAAGTACAAGCCTCCTATGCAACAACCAGCAGTACTTCGATAAAGGCAGAAGGGAGAAGGATTTGAAGTGTGAGCCGTGAGGTGGAAGTTTTAGGGTATGGGTATATATAGAGGAGGCTTGAAATTCTAAGAATTGGGTATTAAATATAATGGTTTGACTTATGTCATGTATTTAATAACTCTTTATGAGGAACGCCTAGGCCCACAAGGTGCCTCAGCTAAGACACAGGGCCTTAGTGCCTGCCTTCGACTTTAATTATGAGCCTCAGAGTCTATAAACAAAACAATTACTTAGGCAAGGAGGGAATATATTAGTGGTAAGATTAATAATTTACATAGCTTTAGCTGTATTTGCTGAAAGACAAAACTCATATCAACAAATTGAACTTAAGTTGAATCTATAGATCATGTGAAGGAAGATTCCCAGTGAAGTTAAATCAAATAATTAATAATTACCATATTATGCCTTCACCTAGCAATTGAATTTTAGCTTTTAGCAAGCCTCCAACATAAGTAACATGAAACAATGTGTAGCATTTGCCTCTTTACTAACCATTCTAACCTATCTATCTTTTGTTTATTCCAGCTCAATAACAGATGCTGGATTGCCAGGAACACAGCACCAACAATGTCTCTTTTCAATAACTTCAAGATAAGATGATTGCGCCCTTATAAATATATTTACAAACTTGAATTATAAACTACAAAAAAAAAAACTGATCTGAATACCTTTCAGAAAAGTGGGTATACAATGCAAGGAAGTGAAAGAAACTGCTAAAAACACCAAATGTGGTGAGAAGCTTGAGTCATGACGATATTGATTAGAACTCACTCTTCAGTATACAAAGATATCTTCATAAGCTTGTCATCCATAGACATTTTAACAAACAGCTAGCATACATTTTGTTCAAAAAAAACCATGAGACAAGGAATGGATTTGCATTACCCGTTGGGCAGGACAAGAACGGGTGGAGAGGCAGACGTGAGAGTGGACTCAACAATGAGCGAAGCACCTGCAAGTTTGGACACGGCAATCACTGATAGAGGAGGTGTGACATCAGCGGTGGTTAGCAGCTTGAGCTCCATCATGAGCTAAAACCCTTTTCACTTTATATAGTCGGTAACCTGGGAGATGGAAATGAGAATTATAATCACAGTTTGAGCTCCAAAAGAGGCTAATGAATGCAACACAATAACCATAGCTGATTATAATTGACACGTAATATGGTGATATCATTATATAAAATATGGCAACAAGGATCAACAAGTTCCAAACTGACAGAGCATATTCATTTGTTTATCTACATTTCATTTGAAAAACAAAAGATTTAACAACGTAATGAAATGCATGTAAGTTACAGATGTAAGATATCATAAGTTGTTATTTTATATCATTTATAACACAGGAATATAGTTTCATGCCTGGACAAGTCAACAGGTATGTAATGGGCTCACACGTCAAAACAATAAAATACAAAATAAGGTAAATACATTTATACACATACCTAAATCTCCTCAACTTAACTTACCACATATAAATCAGGGACATGTTTCGTAAGACTCCTCATTGTGATGTTAGCAAGCTTGTAAAACAAACCAAATTAAACCAGTATGCCCCACTTAAAGGTGGGGTCTGGGAGGGTGAGATGTCCGCAGACCTGACCTCTACTCCAAAGAGTAGCGCGACTGTTTCTGTGAAGGCCCCCTGCTTTTGGAAAACTGTATGTGAGAAAGAAATAAAACTTGACTACTCTTTTCAAAAGTTTGCCGTAACAGGTCAAAAAGACTATCTTGAAAAGAAGCACTAAAGCTAAAAGATATTATATGTTAGCAAACTAGTGTTTCCATATGTGAACCAACTTAATAGACGGCGGTGTCTGCAACCTGATTCCACATCCTATTAGATCCATCCTAATATTTTTGGTGCACTTATGTAATATTGTCTTTGTTGTGTATGGATGGTCGAATGCCATTGATTCTTACAAAACAATCATGTAATAAGATACTGTGGAACAATCATCTCGATAGCATCTCACGGCCACATCACAATACTGCGATTTCACGTAGAGCAAGTAACCATGACTCATCACAATACAGCAATTTCACGTAGAGAAAGTAACCATGACTCATCACAATACAGCAATTTCACATAGAGAAAGTAACCAGACTCATTGCAATACTGCAATTTCATGTGGATCAAATAACCATAACTTGTTTCTTGCTCTTCTAGAGTAATACCCAAGCAAATGGACGGTAACTCATGGTGGATCTCACAGTGGTCACTTCACAAAGCTAAGCAGTTAACACGGTCTATTGCGGAAATTGCGGTCAGGACCTAGAATTGCGATTGCGGTGAAATAGCGGTAAAAAAAAAATAGGTTCATAAATTAATAGGAATATATATATATATATAACTTAATAATTAATATATTGTATTCCTAACACATATCAAGTCAAATAATTCATTAATTCAAATAAACTAACATTAACATAACATATTAACATATAAACATAATCAAACCATTCAATTCATAACATAAAAATATGCAATCATGTTTTACGGTTCAGTAGCTAAAGCAATACAGTAATAGATTGGTTGCAATAGTTAACCTGGAATGCAATCGAGTGGACTAGGAGCCGATTAGGAGATGTTTGGAATCGAGAGTAGGAGAAGTCTTGAAGGGAATCGATCAATCGAGTGGAGTAGGAGCCGATTAGGAGATGTTTGGAGTCGATTAGGAGAAATCTTGAAGAGTTGAAGGGAATCGAGTTCGAGTCATCGACTATCGAGTCATCGACTATCGAGTAGAAGTGTCGATCGAGTGGAAGTGGACTGATGAAATCGAGGAACTGATGAAAGTCGACTGCTGTAAATCGTGCGACTCATATCAAGTCGATTGCTGGAAATCGAGGAACTGATGAAAGTCGACTGCGACCAAAAGTGGACTGAACTGATGAAAAAAAGGATTAAGGGTTTGGTTTGAAGATGAAATCGTGCGACCAAAGTGGACCGATGAAAAAGGGGTAGTCAAATGTCCAAGCCCACAAATAAAAAAGCTCAAACACATAGCCTGGGAAAATTGCGGTATTTCGGACCGAAATATTTTACCAAATTTCGGTGATATTTCGGTAAATTTTGCCGCAATTTTCGGTACCGCAATAATCCACCGCTATTTTGTACCGCAACTTTCCTACGAACCGAAAACCGAAATTTCGGCGCAATTAACTGCTTAGCAGTGAAAATCTCATAACTTTCATTACACATCTTTTGCAAAACCTCCGTATGCGTATATGTATGTGAAATGTTGAATAATCCATTTTGACAGTCCACTGATTTTGGTTTCAAATGTCGGTAAACCACTGATTTTGTTTGAAATGTTTGTAAGGAAAGTTATTATGTTATTTTATGATTTTATCTTTGCTAATTGTTGGGGCTTCTGAAAAGATGCAGATCTTATTTATCTTGCTAATTGCTATGATTCTGATTTTGTTTGATTTCATGATAAATCATAAAACATTTCCAATTTTTGTTTTGTTGCTAATATGTTGGTAAAACATTGTCATGTTGAGTAAAAACAAGTAATTAGTAGAAAGATTTGTTGCCAAATTATTCTCGACAATTTTAGTGTTAACGGATGATTTCGATATTTTAAGTTTGGCATTTCTTTTAGAATCCTTGTTAATTTTGTCAGGGTATGTGTTCTTTGCTGTCGTTAATGACGTTTTACTAAGGATTTCCGAATAACCCAAAATCGTTTTATCCGAACCTCATTCGATTTGAATGGGTTATTCAACTTTGGATTTTTTTTACCCCTCAAGGTGTGTCCCTAATCACTTGCCATCCTGAATCGTCAGTGGCTATGGCCTCACAATGGCCGCAACTTGGCTTCGTCATATGTATATCTAAACATTATGGTCTCATACAATTAATTACGCACCTAGTCACCTACCATTCAACTAATTCCCAATTTACCATGAAACCAACAATAACAGGCCAAGAAACACTAAAACATTACCATAAATTGGAGGAAAACGCTTACTACACAATTTGAAGGTAACCGACTAACCGGTGGGCATGGAGTTTCTACCAGACTCAATTCTAAAGAAAGAGACATTAGTGAAGTGGATAGAACGTTAGTGATCACTGGAGCATCATGTCGAGCATTTGGTCGGCAATTGAAGCATTGAGTTGTTTTTTGGGCATGTTGGAATAGACTAAAATGAATTAAAAAACAAAATAATCTTGGATTGCTAGAACCCCTTCACCGACCAACTCAATTCATCGACTAACATTGATTCGTTGACACCTGCTCTTCCTGTTTGTTAGGCTTATGAACAGCAACATTTGACGAACCCAAGATGTAGTCCAAAGGGTTTGAAAAATAAAGAGCAGAAAGCAACCTAAAGTGGAGACAATTGTGTGGTGTTTCGACCAACAAATCACAGAAGAGAAACCAACAACAATATTATATCACAGAAGCAGCGATTAACATGCAAAAGAATAGCTCTTACCTGTGCAAAAGACGAAGAACCGGCCGCCGGTATGAACTGATGGCCGGCCGATGACTCGCAGCCTCCGCAGGTGAATCGCCAAGAGGAAAAATCGCTAACTAATAGGGTTTACTAGTCGAGTATGCTCTCCCTGCGCTTTTTTACTTTAACAAAAACGTACATATTTCGTAATATTTATTATTATCATTTTTACAAATTCTTTTAATATTTTGAATGTATAATTTCACGTGATATAAAGAAATATGCATCAGGTTGAATTCTGATAAGAAGTTGAGTATGTTTGAGAAGTGGTTATCAAACGTTAAATGCACATTAGGATGAGATACACCAGACCAATTCAATTATGAATCACGATTCATGGGCGAGTTTGACATTATAAGTGATCAACGGTTTAGATCCACTTCTCACGCTAACTCAACTTCTCACACGATCATTCACCTAATAACATCATGGGTCAAATATTTATGTGTCATTTACTAAACGTTTAGGTAGCATTTGGTACGCAGACATGATTGGACGGAACTGGACTGGACAGGGCTGGACAAGACAAATGTTTGTCTTGTGTTTGGTACAACTAGGACTAGATATGACAGAACTGTACAAGTTTCCCTAAAAGTTGTTTGATTATTTTATATGTGATATAATATTTATAAATGACACAAATAAAATATATCTTTTAATAATTTAATAAAAAACATTTTTATTTTTTTGCACAATTTTCATACATATAAATACATACAAAAACAATTGTACGAAATTTGAATGAAGAATCTGAAATAATTTATGGTAGTTCGAAAAAATCTGATTCATACAAAAAAATATAATATTTGATTCAATTTAGAAGATCTTTATGAATCGGATGAGGCATAGTTGCAGCAACAGATAAAGATAAAGACGATAAGTCGTTGGTGAAGGACGATAGTTGTGAAGGACGTAAAAGATAGTGGATAGTGGTGGTCGAGGAGGTAGTTGTGGTTGATGTGACGGAGGTATAGGTGGTCGACGATGGTAATGGTGGTAGATAGTGGTAAAAGAGGTGGAGGTGACCGACGGTGGTGGCGGTGACAATGGGTGGTGGTGATCAGTGGAGGTGGCGATGGGCAGTGGTTGTGGAGGTGATGGAGGAAGTTGTTGTAGTAGAGGAAGAGGTGGAAGTGGTCGACGATGGTTGGCGATGGTTACCGGTGGCCATCGATGGTGGTGGCGGTCATGGGTGGTGGTGATTGGTGTTAGTCGATGATGGTAGTGGTGGTGGCGATGGCCGATGGTTGTGGAGGTGGTATAGGAGGTTGTTTAGTGGAGGAATAGGTAGAGGTGGCCGAGTGTGGTTGGCGGTGACTATTGGTGGTCGCCGATGGTGGTGGTGGCGGCGACGATGGGTAATGGTGACCCTTAAGACCAATATCATAATAGGAGTATATATATCAAATGGCAGTAGATCAATACTTTTTAGTTTTTGTCTGACTTTTGTCCCATATTGTTCCTGCTATTTTGGTGGAACAAGAAAAGACCATTTTTTGTCCCATCTTGTCCCACATTATCCATGTCCCATGTAGTGCCAAACGTGGGAGAGATAATTTGTGTCATGTCTCATGTCATGCCAAACGTGGGACAGTAAGTTTTGTCCCGTCCTGTTCTGTCTCATGTATCAAACCCAGCCTTCGCCCTCAACTAGTTGCCTTCTTAGCCTCTAGCCCTTCAAGTTGCCTATCTCATTCATATAAGGAACGATAAGATCAAATAACTATAGATACCAATAACTATTTGGTTTCCGGCAACGCAAACCCTGACAAGAACAATAAATATTAACCAACAAGCAGAAGCGCACGCATTGGCTACGTAAGCACCGTGTAACAAGAGTAGTTATGAACCTCGTAAACCATCCACATGGGAGTGGTGAAGGAATGGAAACACCCGGGCAGAATGTGAATTTATTTATTGAATTTGTCGTATATAAATAACATATATTTTTAAAAAAACAAGTAGAAGAAACAATGAAAAAAGGGGTGTATCAAGAACCAACTTAAAATCCACATGCAAGCATCTACAACCGTGCTTTTGATCTTGAAGGAAAATCAAAATTGAAAAACTTACCATTAAAAAACCCTTTCCCAATTACAAAAATGACTTAAAAAACTAAAAATCATCTAGAAATGCTCAAGGTTTCTTATACATACAAAAGACACAATTAACATGGGTAAAAGCTAGGGAAGAAGATAGAAATCTAATCAAGTTGCTTGGTCCAGTCAAAAGGTTCCCAATTTCGAGCAAAATTCGTGACAGCTTCTTTTTGAGTGTCGATGGACTCATGCTTTTGACGACGATGCATGTCTTCTGCAGGCAAACGAAGCATACCCCTTATAACGTTAACACCAAAACTGCTCTTGAACTGGGATTCATCATCGATAACGTGAACATATCCCTTCTTTAAACCAAACTCCACATGGAAGTATGGGAAGTCTTTCGGTATTGAATTACGCAACCCCTTTTCACTTGTATCAATTAACTTCTTCGCATTGTGTTGGCTCCATTCTTCTTCAGCTTCATCTATTGCCTGCAAACAAAAACCACAATATCATATTGACATTAACGTTATACAAAAAAAGGTTTCTTCGTATCTCAAGTCCAAAAAAATTACTTAGGAGAGAAACAATACTCCCTCCGTCCCAAGATAAATATCCACAATGAAGAAGGCATACAATTCTAGGAATGTATAATTATTACACTTTTTAATTAACTAAATGACATTTTTACCTTTAATGATAAAGGTAGTAATGTGTTTCTCCATCTTATAATTAAGAGTAGAATTGGAAAGTGGACTTATTTTGGGACGAACTAAGATAAAAATGTGGACAATCTTTTGGGACAGAGGTAGTAATTGAAATAACACGAACCTTCTTAAAATAGAGAGGAGCCTGTTTTGCAATATCTGGAGGCAAAGGAATGCACTCCACCACACAATGCCTGGTCTGCTTTGCCAACCCCATTACTGTTTCAAGAAATACAACATCCCTCTCTTGCTTGGCAAACATCATCAGAAGACATTTCTTGAAGTTGCGTATTTCATCCCACACGTTATCATCAACACTTCTTGTCGCTAACTCATGCTACATTGAAAATCAAAGGAAAACAGCAAATATTTTAAAACTCCGTGAAAACCAATCCAACCCATTGAATGAGTGTGTATGCATCTGTTTTATGTATAAAACGTATACTCGTGATTTATGTATAAAACCAATCCAACCCATTTACACATGTTGCATTGACAACACATAGATGCTTAATCATATATGATTAAACGGGTTGGGTTCCAGTGAGAAATTGAGGTTAACGTGAGAAGCGTGAGAAGCGTGAGAAGTGGTTATCAACCGTTGGATGAGAAATGGATGCACATTAGGATGAGATGCACCAAGATAAGATACACAGAGATGCACCGGATCAATTCCCTTCTAAGCCGCAATTCATGGGAGGGCATTTGGTTAAAAGTGGTCAACGGTTCAGATCCACTTCTCACGCTTCTCACGTTAACCTCAACTTCTCACATGGTCTTTCGACTTTCGCCATGATTAAACACACCCAAATGAGTGTAATCATATATGATATTGAGACTTCTCGCCTTCTTGCAAAATGTTTAACTTCTCCCATGAACCTTCCTCTCTCTCTCTCTCTCTCTCTCTCTCTCTCTATATATATATATATATATATATATATATCAACTCATAAATATTGTAGACCAAATGATTAATCTAAAGATATATGATTTCAATTTTTATGACCCAATTAGTTCTAAATTTCTTGTGAATAAAGCAAATTGACTGTGGTAAAAACTAACCTGCATGGGCAATATGCAACAATGGCCTGGTACAACAGGCTTCCACTGAGGTAACATCAAATATGTGAAATTGGCAATCGCAATAACAAGATGTCGCGGCCTCTTAGGGTTCTCAAAGCAAAAGTTGCAACGCTCTTGCTGAGTTAAAATGCGTTTTTCAAAACGTGTATTTCCCATTGACTTGGGAACATCGTCACTTTTACCGCGTTTCTTTCTCTTAGGTCCCTCGTCATAATCGTATTCATCATCTGCCTGACCTGATATACTGTACTTTTTGTTTTGCACTATTAATCGAGCTACATGCATGTCAGCATCTTCCTCTTTCATCTTTTCACGCGTTTTTATGCCATGCATGATATACCTACAAAGCAACAACAAAAAACAGTATAAATGATCATGGCATAGATTACTCATGCTTATTCGAAAGCATTATTGTTTTTAGGATCGGGATCCGTTACTCAAAACAGATCCCCCTTCTTATTTGTATATCGGGTCTTTAACGAGTCTGGAGACATTTTGGTGCATCATGCTATTGCTCTGGGTTTACATACAACTACGTGATCTGTATATGGAACTCCACGAGAGAAAGCCACATATAGAACAATACAAAATTCAAATCAATACAGTTTGCTTTATGATATCTGTATTAGGGGGGAACCCTGCAAATATAAGGCTGTTGCTCCAGAGCAAAATTACCTGCTTGTAGTTTCATCACCCTGTGGATTGATTGTGACGGTACCGGCTTGGCTTTTCCCTTCATGCCCTTCTGCCTCTTTCTGAAGATAGAAAACAAATCGGGAATTTATTAGTGATGGCATCAAATGAAGCTCCTCCAGCATAGAGCAACTATAATTACATGTTTGTGCTTTACCAGAGTGTATGGTAAAAAAGGTGAAGAGAAAAACGGTGTTCAACCCGTGTAACAAAAGCATCATCTCAAAACAACCAGGACATATTTTCACCGTGTAACGGGGGAAGCTACAAGTTTAAGCATTAATCTCTAAGTACATATCAAGAACTCTTGCAATCAAAAATGACCAATTGTCTATCCATTAGCACCCAAAGATGTACATGTGATAGCGTAAATTTAGGACAAGCAAAGAGCACAAAATCTTGCAAAAGATGTTCATATATGAATATGTTTCAATTTTGATTCTTTCAGATTAAGATCATGGAGGTTGCTTCAGGTGTTAATTGTGTTGCTTATAATCTGTTTTTGGATTCTGTCGCTACAGCAATTTTCAAACACCAACCTTTTGGGTTTCTTCTTTTTCCCAAAGGTGAAAGAAAAATTAATAAATGAGAGAAGAAGCCAACCCGAAAACAAAATTACCAGATATAACTTGAGGTGTTATAATGTCAGTATGTTACATCATCATATGGGGCACGTTAGAGCATCTCCAACAGATTCTCCAAAATTTCTCCAAAATAGAGAATCAAAACTCAAAATCTCCAAAAAGAATTACATTCAACTCCAACAAATTTTCTATTTTGGACATTTTGGAGAAAGTTTTGGAGAATCTCTTGGAGGAAAAATTTGCTCAAACCTTCATTTTCTCCATTTTGGAGAATCTCTTGGAGATGCTCTTAAAAGACAACAATACCCCATGCTTTCTCTTCCTTACATGTATATTTTCTAAACCTCTTATGCCATCACTAACATGCCTCTCTTCATATTATAAAAATGTAATAGGACACAAGACTTCCTCATGTGCACCCAAATCATAATTACTTGCATATATAGAAATGCAAATGTTTCACGAGTTCAAAGAAAATGTGGCTAGAGGAGAAGTGATGAGCAAACCAACATTGTTCCTTACCAGAAGTTTCTCAGCTTCGTCATGCTTTCCTTTCATACGGAGCTGCATAACTTTAGCAGCCAGCTGGTTTGCACTTAGTGCAGGCTTTATGTGTCCTTCGTCTTCACGAGATGGTTTTTCAGATTTGGACACATCAGACACAACTCTCCTGTCATGATCGGCATATGAATCATCATCTTGTTGAGATTTGAATTCTTTCAAGAAACTTCCATCACTGGTGAACTTCTGTAAGCTGGACAACGCAGAAGAAATGACACCAGCATCCTTAACCGACATGCTCTGACTTTTCCGCTTCCCCCAGGATAAAGAATCATCAGGTCTAGGCACTCTCATTTTATTTTTAGCATGCTGGCCAGGCATGCCCTTCTGGCTATCCCCTTCAGCGCCCTGATATCAACAAATTACATCATGAAAACAATAAAATAAACGGAGTTCCATTTTGCTTCACTAGATAAAGAACAATAATCAACTAACACAACCAGTTGATGGAATCAGTGAAGATTTTATGTTAAATTTAGTGAAAATAAAACTGCAGGCCATAAATCTGTGACATATATGGCACATAACAAGTTAAATAATAGGCCACTAACCTGAACTATAAACAGAATGACCTTTTCTTTCTTTAGCACACCACTTAACAAAATTAACAATTCACTCCTAAATGTTAGTAACAAGGATTCCCTTAAGCTCTTCAATTTTCTGGGTTGTCAAAGAATTTATTTCTTATATGTAATTCCATTTTAATCCATCTGCTTCATCATAACCACCACACACACAAATACTTTAAAATGTAAATCTTCAGGTAACAATCTTACTACTCTCTCCCAAATAAATCAATTATCTTCATCTCATTTTCATTATCTTGGAAACTCATTAAATCATTTATTGATACAAGAATTTGTAACCATAATGGAAATGAGTATCGCTTTCATTCATCTTCAGAACATTACAGAACTGTTTTTTGTCAACGTAGCAAATCAAGCAGAGCAGAAGACAACAGTGTACCATACACCGCTGCTCTTCAACAGAATAGAGACAAAAAGACAGACACAGACAGAGTCTTAATTATTTGAATGAATCAAAGCCATCTGCACATACACAATAACATCCACTCTCTCCATATACAAAGTTCTCTCCCACAATTTCTTTTACACGAAACTCCTGCAGTTGATATCTTCCTATTTTCAACCTCAAGAGTTAAAGATGGTAGTGCAGGTAAGGATTGATTAACTTGCATTTCTATCCACTATGTTTGATTTGAACTGTGGTTTAATGAAGTGTCCATCCAATTTATGTCCATGGTAGGCGTTTGAACATTAGGATCAGCCAATTAGGTATTTGGATCAAAGAGTCCAAGTAGTACTGGGTTTTAAGCAGTTTAGCGTTTCCTTGCTTGTTTGAACCTATTTCCCTCTGTGATATGTCCCTGCTGCCTTTATTGTAGTTGATGTCTTCTTGCACACACTTTTTTGCTACTTTGTTTTCTCTTTCTCATGCTCTCCTGTTTCTTTTCAAATTTTGAATTGCAAAGAAACAGCCTCACTACCTCTTGGGGTTCAGAAAAAGTCTGCGTACATCCTACCCCGACCTACCTCTGAGTGATATATTGCGTACGTTTGGTTTGGTTTGATCACAAACTGGGTTGAAAAATAAAAACAGTGACCAGATTCTTTTGGAAGATGCAAATGTAACATGGTCATTTCATATGTTTTAAACTACTCAGCCAGAATAGAAACAAAAATTGATGGAAATGGGCTATCTATTAACTAAAAACAATACTAATGGCTTGTTTTGTTGACTTTTAAGCCTTGTGACCCTTCTGCCAAGATTAGTGGCTTGAACAGGTATTTTTCCGTCAATTAATAATGACCTTCCGTCGAGAATTATGATAAATAAAAATCAAATTGCAATATACCGAGCCAAATGAAAATGAAGATTGGTTAATTCTTACACTTTGATCACCTGGTACAGTTTGCTGCTCCCTAGTCTGCAGTCTTATTCTATTCTTTATGGCATGAAGGTGAGCATGAGATGGCGCAGCAGAAGCTGATGCCACAGAAACTGCTAGTTTACCCAAAGAACCCCACCGCTCTCCAACCACCTGTAAAGTCTCAATCTGTCAATATTTCCACATGATAATGTTGATAATGATGATAATGATGGCGACGATAAAGTAAGGTCAGTAATGCCTCACTATAGGATGGATATTAATGCAAAATGCACCTCATCAAGCTTTTTTCCTTCACGGGCTGCTTGCTCTTGAGCACGCTTTAAAGCTTTAAGTCTCCAGCTTGCACCTCCATCCCCTACTACAGAATTTGACAGCAGACTACTACCTTGAGAACTTGCTCCATCTGCCTCTTCTGGGTAACCACTTCCATCATTGTTGAAGTAGGGATTCAGTTCTCTAGGATTCACCTTTTTAATCTGAAAAAAAAAAATGATTCCTACATAGTGAACAAATGAGAGTACACAATTCAGAAATAAAAATACATTCTACTCTGAACACCTCAAAACAACAACCATAAGAGCACTAGAACGATAAAAACATAACAAGATCAATAAGCACATTTACATTCTGATACACAAGATAATAAGTAGGGATGATGTTTAATTTCTTGTTCTGTTCTCTTATAGAATTGATAGCTAACTTAGCAAAGGTGTCTCCCCATCCATCCCTCCCTCCCTCTTATGTCAATTGTTTTTCTGCTACAGTGGATCCATCTCAACAAACACATTAATTCCCTCAAAATTTTAAAAATCAAGAAAGAAAGTCTTATACAACGTCAATAATATATCATTCGGGTGTGTAAGGATATCAAGTAGCTTCAAGCCACCTAGAAGATGGCTTCCCAGGGAAACATCTAACCAAGAAAACAAGATTTGGGGTTTGTTAGTCGAGGTATACTCTAGGGGTTAGTATCAGAACGAGAACATGGCACAGATCCAACATTGGGTAGAAAAATCAAGTCCAAGAAGAACAATCAAGAGCTTCAAGGACCCCTGTCCTCCTAACATCAACAAAGTAACTTAGGTTGAGGGATGTTGGCCTTATAGAAAACTCTCTTTGTCAAAAGAACACCCAAAGCAATCAGTCAATCAAACATATATTATACATAGCTCCCGGCTAAAAACTGAAGCTTTTATACATTGAGGTGGACCATGTTTCATTCAGGTGCTTTTCGTACGAATACAGGACTGGACAGACAAGACTCGACATGCGAGAGTGTGGTAGGCGGGTGAAAGAATTGTGGAAAGTTTTAGGTTTTTAGTTTGACATAGGTAGTTTAGTAATCAACCAATCTTGTCTCGTCTCCCAAATTTTTGTTAGACCTATTTTGGTTGTCCCACTTGGTTCCAGTCGTGTCCCGGTCAAATGTCACTCCAAATGAGGGACAACAAACTGTATTGTTCTGTCCCGCATACCAAACGACACCCTTCATGTGTCACCGCTACATAGCTACAAATCCTCCTAGGTGATGAAAAATTCAGAGCCATTGCTAATAGCATAAACTAGCAAAGGAATTTGTTAAGAGACTAATTACTATTGAATTAACTCGTATCTGAGCATAACAGTCAAACGCTATCTATTACGTATCACTTATTCTACACGGACACACCTAGTCAACGACTCGAAAAAATCTGCTAGTCGACTCAAAAAGCCGAACTTCACATATTCAACATTTATTCCAATTTTATTCGCCACAACAAACAAAGATGATACAGTCGATCAATCACCAAATCATTCCTATATCCCATAAGTTAAACCATAAACAACTCTGTATAAATGAAAATGATAACAATGAAACATGATGCTCAGAAATAAAAGTTGGAAGGCGGATGTCCAAACTACGAAGTTGATCTATTATATTTCATTTTATTTTATCTATTTGAAGAATAAAAGCAAGTCCTTTTAACCTATAGAAGATATACCAAAGAGAAAGATAAGAATCAAGATTGAAATCCTATAATTTTGATAAGATATAAGTATACCTCCTTTGCAGGAGCTTCTTCTACCATATCAATCGTTGAAGCAGATTTCTGATCCACATTATCTTTAGGTCTAAGCATCCACTCCAATCCCATTTCTTTCCTTGCAATATTCTCCTTTTCCGTGGAAGGAGATACGCCGCAATTTCCTGCAATATAAAGCAAGGTGATTCCTTGAAGTTCAACCAACCACATAAAATAAAAAGCTGACAGACATACCATCCATGTCACCATCAGAGTCCTTGTTTAATCTTCCTTTGCCCTTCTTATGACCTTTCTGAACTACTTTATCTTCTCTGGCACAATCATCATCACTAGAATATTCTCTTCTCCTCCCTGATTTCTTTGACTTGCCTTTCTCTTCGTCGTCGAATCTACGCTTGTGCCTCTTCTTCCTTTCTTTACTTTTCCGATGTCTCCTCGTATCCTGATCGCTACCACTTTCACTCGCATCTGAGTACGAAGACGAATCTTCTTCTGAGGAATACCACTTCTTTCTAGACCTTTTCCTGATTTTCTGAGATCCATCATCACTTGAACCACCATGATGGGACTTCTTTTTCTTCTTATAACTTTTCCTTGAGTCTGAATCATTCGCCTTCTCATCAAGTGTCTAAAAAATTCAGAAATCGCTTTTTAATATAATTGCAAGATGTCACATTGTTATGCTATAGCATTAGCATCATGTAATTAGCGAAAATAAATGAACTATGGGCAACTAAGACCAAATGAATGAAGCTTACCTTATCAATCTGATCGCGGGGTATGAACTTCAAACCTGAAAGCATCTTTCCCTTTCCTTCTTCACAAGTTTGACGAATTTCTTGGATTGCAGAATTTAGGTATCACCCTGAAGAATCATAATAGAAATTCATCAAACAAAATATCAAATGGGTCCAAGGGCCTGAACCCAAGCACAATAAAATCCTATTTTTAACATAATTTTATATCCCAACACTCTTCAAGGTGGAGAATACATATCCATAGTTCCCAACCGGATCTTGTATATGCTTAGGCTTCAAAAATTATCATGTGGTCCACAAGCCTGAACACAAACACAATATAATCCTAGTTTTAACATAACTTTATATTCAAACAATCTCACTTAAGTTGGAGGATACACATCAATAGTTTCCAACTTGACAAGAAAAATATAAACAGAATAGTTTGTCAAGACCGGATGACAGCTCTTTCTCACAACCCTCCTTGAATAAATTTCTTTGCAAATTCTCACAAACTTAGAGAATTGATCCACCTAAAATATTCCTTCAAGAATGTCATTTTGGAAAACACTATTGACATCCAATTGAAGCAAAAATAAGAACGGTCACAGAAAAGCCTAAACAAGTAGAACAATCAACAAGTGATATCCCAAATGATGACAGAATGACAACAGGCAACAAATGCTATCACAAATAAGAATAATGTGACATCGCTTGAACCTTAGATTGTGCTCTCACATAGGGGTGAACACAAAAAACAGAAAATCAACAATCAAGACTCAAAAGTAAGATAACGCAACGACCTTCTAACAGCAGCAAATAGGAGGATGAGAGAGTGGCATGTGTTATCTCAATGGTATGGTTGAAATATGTTAAGGCCCTGTAAACCCTCCCCATCGGCTTACTCAATAAGAGGTTGTTTGTTTTTTTTAAAATAACTCTTAATGGCTGGCTCTTAAGTCTGAATTGTTCAGACCTCTTGACATTTAGACTGTTTATTTTTTTCCAGTTTTTAGAACCTCTTAATAACTCTTAAAATACATTTGAAATAAGAAGTGGTGACCTAACTTCTTAAAATCTCTTATCGCCGCCTCATTTCATATGCTCTCATTTCTCTCGAGACGCCTCCAGACGTTACAAAAATAAACAGTCTTATAGATTCATATTTCAAACTTTAGCACCACCTCTTATTAATCAGAAGTGAAATAAGACTTCAGACTTCATCAAACCTCTTAAAAAACAAACGCCACCTAAGTCATAAACAAACACTAACATATGGCAAAAGGGAACATGTGATGGAAGAAAGAGAGGAGGGCAACGACTTAAACAGCAAAACGATTTCATGGGAGGTCAAGTTTTGAGAGAAGGGCATAGGTGCAAAAGGGGCACTTGAACATGGAAAAAGTAAAGTTCTATATTTAAAGGTCCAATGTAGTGCAAATTGGTTTTATCGTTGAACATGCGCAAATACATGATAACTTACCTAATTCAGTCATTTCTAATCATTACTTAATAGTTAAGAGAAAACAAGCATTGTCTAATGGTTGAACGAATAAGCCACTAATAAACGCATGAGGGGATGTTTATTAATCTTCCTATTAAAGGCTCCTATATGAGTTAAAACAAATTATTGTTTGTTTACATTTTTTATGTTGGATAAATAATTTAAATTAGAGAAATTACCATTTTACCCTTCTGTTTGGATCAAGTGTTGGATGAAAAATGACTGGTTGATAAAGATTTTACATAGTTATGAATGACAAAAAATATCAATATATGAATCATTTAATTAAAAACTATCGATCTAACATAATGATATAAATTAAGTGATATTATCACAACAACATTATTTAATAACTAATCATAATTAAAGCACATGAGTATCAGAGTTTGGATACAATTCTCAAATTTAAACATTTGATCAAGGACGGAGCCAAAATTATTGCCTAGGGTGGTCCACTCCTCTCAAATAAAGCAATGTAATCTTATCATCGATAATTGACTCCGAAGAATCAACTTAACAATTTCAATAATCAACTTAAGAGAGAGTGATGAACTTAACACTTTCAAACAAATATGATAAACACGTAATTTCAATAATCAACACACCAATTACAATAATAAACACAACAATTTAAACGGTCAATGCGATAGGCTTAACACTTTCAAACAAATATCCAACAATTTGGAAATTTCAACATAACAGAACTATTCAATAATCATTATAGAATTTCAAGTCTCGGCTCGAAATTAAACAAGCTCAACCTTGAGAAAGGTGGTAGGCCGAAGAACCGTTGAACGCCCCCAACCCCCCTCAAGAGAGGAGTGCTTATCTGAAGGGAACACGCTTTTTCGACCACGGGGTGGTATGATTGTCGGGCCCTCCTCGTTTTGAGACATTATGGCTTTGGGGTCGACCCCGGTAACAAAGACGGAATCCATAAAAACCCGTTCGGCTAGGGCGCGACAGGGGAGCTTCGAGAAGAGATTGAGAAAAAGGGATTTTCTCTCCCTAAGGTTGAGTCTCCCTTGCCTTTCGCCCTGCTACCACTGTTCTAAGTTCTTCTGACTAAACGAAGTTAAGACTTGGTCCTATCGTTTAGCGGCTCTTTCTAAGAGACGGGAATGTAAATAGAAAACAGAGTCCATTCACGGCTAACTTACCACCAATGAAGAATTCCTCTTCCCTTGGTTTGGGGGGGAGACGGGCGTCGACCCAACCTTATGAGTATTCGAACTATAACAGTTCCGATGAACAGTCACACCCTCCCAGGGTGTGACGGGAGGTGTGTACAAGACCCGGGTCGACCAGTTAAGTTATAAATTATTTTACAAGTTTTTTAAGATTTTTACAAGTTTTTTAAGATTTTCAAGTTTTATGTCAAAGTTTTTAAGTTTTTATCTACTCAAATGTATTATTAAAGTGTATTTTAATATTAAATTTCAAAAAGCATAACTATAATAAAAATGTATGACATTTTTTAAAAAAGTTTTTTTAAAACCGGGCCGAGCCTGAGCCCGGATTTGGGACGGCCCAATGGGACTGCTAACCGCGCCTAGATTGGTTCTAGGACTTTTGGTCAGGATCGAGACCCGCCGGTCCAATTTTGAAGGGACAATAAGAACCAAAATCGGTTGGAAATCGGCCTAACCTAGCTCAGAACTCAATTTTGACCATGTCTGCATACATAATACGAAAGAAACAAATTTACCATCAATAGAGCACCATACAATGTACATGACACCAAAGGTCCAAAACCTTGAATGTTATAAACGGGAAATGAAACTTTGAATGTGAAGTAGTTAAAACCATGTATATTTTCAATTAGTTAAAAATATACATGATATGAAAACCATGAATGTTACAAGGGCATCGTATGACATCATCCCAAACAATATAATCAACAAATTGTAATTATCGTCTTGAATAACTCAAAATCAACAAGGAAATTGCACAACATATTAAAAGTCTATAATGAAAGCTTGAAACCACATAATACATATCATATGAAGCTTGTTGGTGACCATTGGTTCAAAGGTACATTTTCAAACATATTCGGTTTGAATAGTCACTTTCAGTGTTAGGTGCTAAAAAATTGTTAGAAGTGAAAGTTCCAAAGGTTATCATTGATGCCTATATTTTGAACACCAAAACTCTAACTCTTCAACCAAATTACTGATAGTTGTGTTGCTATAGAAACACAACTTTTTAATTCTTAGAAATCATTGTAGATTCAATGGTTCACCAAAACTATCACCATTAGTGTGGTGTTGATAATTGTTCATTTGTTTTACAGACAAACCAAATTGGAAACCAATTCAACAATTGTTGACATGCTTTAGAAAAAATTAACCAACAATTTAATTAGGCATCGGTCGGGTCGGGCCCCTAAACCCCAAACCCTATCGGATATCGGGTAGTGTGTGGAAGCCCCGAAACCTGACCGGTTGTACTTCGGATATATCGGGTTGGGGGTTCGGGTTTCGGGTGGCGAGGGTCGGGTATTCAAGAATCAAGATAACAGAAGCATTAAGCCTATAAGTTCCCAAACTAAAAATCTAAATTGTGATCTGTGGAGGATAGAATGCTTAGCATTCAAAAAAACAGAAGCATTCTAAGGAGATTACTAAAATTAAACCCCCAAAGGCCAAATCCAAACTAAATATGTAAATTGTAATCTGTTGTGGTTGGAATGGAATCGTTATACAACAGAAGCATTAATATAACTCAAGGTCTAAGGAGTGATTACTAAAACTAAACCCTAGAAATTTCAACATACCGAGAGTTGTGATCGTCGCAGAGCAGCAACACGCCGGCGAGAACGAGAATGAGATTCTGGATTGGTGATCGTGACAATGGTCGTGCGCCGGACGGCGGAGAAGAAGAACGACGAGGAGCTGGACTGCTGGCGAAGGTATTAGGTGATTTAGGTCTCTGTCGATTATGAACTGATTTGGGAATTGTGATTTAGAAATTAGGTATTACTCTATCTCGCGCAATGCAGTAGATACATCACGATTTTAATGTTTCATTTTATTTTCTGTTTTTTGTCGATTTATATTACGATTTTGGATGGTTGTGAGAGAGTGATAATGATTTTCTTATATAAATTTGTTTAATTTAGATTTAATAATATAATGTAATTTATTTTAGTTTAATAATATAATTTTTTTTATAAAATATTCTGTAAAATTTTTTAATTATATTTTAGATTTTTTATATTTAAAATATGCTGAGAGTTATTTTAGGGAAGTTAAAGTGGGAAATGATTTTAGGGGAATTAAAATGGTTAGAGATAATAATTGAAAATTAATGAATAGAATTAAATGTAGTACATACAGCTTTTATGGCTGTTTTTTAAGTAATTAGCATTAAATAGCGGTACATTAAGCTTTAAGACTTGTTTTTAAGAGTTTTTTATGTCATCTTTATAATATATTATAGATATAGATATATTAACTATTTATAAAATAGTTTTTTTTAAATAAATTAAATTCGGGTTTCCGGGTCGGGTCGGGATTTGGATAGTTAATCGGGTTTTCGGGGATTTGTCTTTTTTTATTATTAAAAGTTTCATGTACAAGTGTGATTATCATATCAAAGAGAAGAAGAACAAACCCTTTTTCCCCCTCTCTCTCCTCTCATATCTCGTGACTTATTTATCTATATCTACTAGGCATATACCCGTGCGATGTAGCGGAATGTAAATAAATAACGAACAATTAATGTTACTTCCTTATAGACATGTCATCAACAATCCAACCATGACCTGTGAATCACAATTTATGAAACCCTAAACCCATAAATATATTCAATAATTAGTTTATATTACAATTATTGACAAAAAAAATTATAATGATATAATTTATAATAAAAATGAAACGTATTTTACGATTATGTATTTTTAATGTGTTAACGGTGGAAAAAAATAAAACGTATGGATAGAAAACAAATTAGTTCGTAGATATTCATAAAATTTAATAGTACGGTTAAATTAAAAAATATTCAATATTGGACTCGTTTTGAAGATATTGACGAGACGATTATAATAGTATAATTTGTAGAAAAAGAAACGTATTTTTTCATTGCATTTTTGTTCATATACGATTATTTGTGTTAATATGATAATGGTGTAAAATGAAAAATGAAAAAATAAGGGATATAAAATGAATTAAATAAGTAATTGTAAGAGTGACAAATGTAACATTACAAGGGTGATAAATGTTATTGTATAAAAGCTTAGGGTAATAAGTGTTATTGTATAAAAGCTTATGGTGATAAGTGTTATTGTACAAAAGTTTGTACAATAACTGTATTAGTTTTTTTATATAGTAGTAGAGATTTAATTCGTAGATATTCATGATATTTAATAGTACGGCTAAATTTAAAAATATTCAATATTGGGCTCGTTTTGAAGGTATTGACAAGACGATTATAATGGTATAATTTGTAAAAAAAGAAACGTATTTTTTCATTGCATTTTTATTTATATACGATTATTTGTGTTAAAATAATAAGGGTGTAAAATGAAAAATGAAAAAACAAAGGATAGAAAGTAAATTAAATAATTAATTGTAAGGGTGATAAATGTAAAATTTAACTTTCCAAAAACCGTTTTCCAATAACCAACTTTTTCAAGAACGGTATTAGAACTTTTATAATATAGTATAGATACTGTATTATAAGGCATGGATAAAAAACTCTTAAATACAAATTATTAGGCACAAGGTACCATCATTTTATGCAAAGTTTTAAAAATCTCTTAATTTACAAGTATCAAAGCACAAGATACATATTACTACTGCAGACTTCTAACACCCACCAATTTAGTATGTGCAAGACCTTCCTTTTATGCAGACTTGTCCATATATCATTATTAATTAATATATTATATTACTATAAATTTGTTTTAATTATATTATTAAATATGTAATTGATTATTTTTCTAGATGTCATTAAAATATATAAGATAACCATTGAATTCTAACAAAATACTTAATTTTTTTATATAAAAAACATTATATTATAAGCCTAAATTAAAAAAAATTATAAAAAAAACGTTATCACTTTCTCAAAATCATCCAAAATCGTACTGTAGATCGACAAAAAAACAAAAAATAAAATGAAACATTAAAATCGTGATTTATTTCGCTGCATTGCGCGAGTACGCTTCTAGTATTGTGTAATTTATATGAAATAAATTTCTCAAACTATTAGCAAATAGAGACTTGTGTAAATATATATTTATCAATCCTTTGTTATCTTATACAACTAATAAAATGGTAAAATATTAAATATCGATCAATAGTTACAAAAAATATGAACTTTCTTATGTCAAACTAAAAAGATAATTTTAGATGATGAAATCGAAGAAATATTTGTATACGGTGAATTACAACTACTGATATGAACAAGTATATAAAAAGGACCAAAAGTATAAGAATTCATTAAAATTGTTGCAGCATTAGAAAATAATGTCATAGTATTGCAACAAATAACTCATTTAAAACTTTAAAAACAAATGGTTATGACGCTTAAATAAAGTTTACAAAAATTAAAGCCTAGTAGGGGTTGTTTTATTTGTAACCCTTAAAAATGTTGCAAACCTTGCAACTCACATCTTAACCGTCGAATTCATGATCGACGGTTACAATATATATGGGGCCCAATATTTTTAATTAAAAAAAACAGAAAAATAAAAATAAAATAACCATTGATCATGAATTCAACGGTTAAGATGTATGTTGCAAGGATTGCAACCTTTTTCAGGGTTGCAAAATATCCTTTCACTAGAAGGAATTGATTGTGAGAATGTAAAGATAGACTTTTATAAAATAAACGATGGTACTAAAAGATGACAAATATTAAATTGCAATAATGTAAAACATAAATTAAACTACTAGAGAATTAAAACTTAAAAAGCCTTAAAAGGAAAACAATTAATACTAATGTTTCATTAGAGAGAATAGAGGAAATACAACAAAATAAATCACCAAACTGCAGTGACGGAACACGAGCCTTAGAGATCGAGAGGTCGAACCAGTTTTTTGGGTTCTCTTTGTAGGGGTTAGTAATCAAAACACTGGATTTGGGTGTATTCTCAATTGTTGTTCTCTTCAAAATTTTAAGAAGAATTTGCATGTTTTCTTTTAAAAATAGATTGATTTTATGTTGATCCATGTGTCAAACATAAAGTAACAAACAATATATCGATATATCATTAATTTACTTTTGAAGAACAAAGTGTTAAACGTTCGTCACTCAAGCAATAGAAAAATAGCTTAATCAAAATACTTCAAAAAAATTATACTAAAACATCTTAAGAACTTGGAACTCAAAACTATCAAGTGTGACAAATATGTAATTCAAGAATATGATCCAATCAATTAAAAGATATAGAATTCTTTCACCAAGTTTTATATAACAACACTTTTCATCAATGTACATAATACAACATACTAACAGAAAACAAAATTATATTTTGTTAATATGTTTATCACATTATTAAACTATTTTGTTATTTTAGTTTCTTATATTAATTATTTTATAAGTAATCAAACAATTGAAACTATATGTTCTTAAGCTAGTGTTGGGTAGTGTTGAGGGGCTTAACAATAATTATATTATAGTTTCTTTCTTGGCTTATAACCAGGAGGTCACTACCCTAAAGGCCCTCCGCCATTGCACCAAAGGTTTTGTTGGAGGAAATTGACTTAAATAACCAAAAAAACAAAGTCAAATTGGTCTCTTAGTTATCCCTTTTTCGATTTTTCATTTTTGTCACTATTTCCGCAATGATCAAGTCCGCCATTACGGATCTGGATTAAAAATGTAAATATTTTTTCAGATTTCACCCACTTCCCCAATAAGACTTCCGCAAAGTGCCACGTGTCAAGCCCACATGGTGACATGTTGGTTGATCTGGTGGTGACATGTTGGAAGTATCATTGCGGAATGGGTGAAATCTGGAAAAATATTTACATTTTTAACCCAGATCCGCAATTGCGGACCTGGTCTTTGCGAAGGTAGTGACAAAAATGCAAAATCGGGAGAAGGATGACTAAGAGACCAATTTGAATGCGTATTTTGGTTGTTTGAGTCAATTTCCCTTTTATAGGTGCATGAGAATATTTCTCTTACACTAGCTTTTCCTTAACTAACTTCCTTTCAAATGACAAACAAAAGCTTCCTTTATAAAAGACCTTTAAGGAAGGGAATGTACAAGTAATGATGCTCATAATCTCATGAGATATATCCTAGTACGCATGACAATCATATGTCATCCGAAAATCATCTTCTTAGATTACTTTCATCGTAAACAAAATCACACTTTAGGCCCATATTGCAGCATCTTGCGGCTTTCTACACCAACATATCTATTTAAGAAGGGACTAACCACAAATTAGTGAATTAATTTATATTGTAACACCCGGATTTTCGGTGAGTGTTCGTACTTCTTATTTCCTTTATTTTAATCCTTTGTGTAAGTTATTATGTGCCCATGACACATGTCATACAGATATACTGTTGATGAGTATGTAAACATATAGGGTCGCATACAAAGAATGCGTTTGTTTCCATCTTTAGAAACCCGAATTAAATCAAGTTGATTAAGAAAATAATTATTCTTAAAAGATAATTATGAAAATATGTGTTAAACTGTAATTATCAAAACGTAATTATGTTAATTACGTGGTGTTATCTGTAATTATATATAATTATATTTAAAGTTTAAAAGATAATTATATATATATATATATATAGTACCTTAATATACATTTACACCAAATGTCTTAAAGACTAGTCTTAAAGCATAAGTTACAACTACTTTATGCTATAATTTCAAAAAACTCTTAATTACAACTTATTATGCATGATGTACAAGTCTTTTATGCAAAAATATACAAGTCTTTTAGCCCATGCTTTTTGACCCCCTTCTTCTCTCTTCCTTCACGTCTCTGAGTCAGGCCATATTGTAACACTCTAAAAATCAGAGTAAATTAAAACCTGAAAATATGGCAACATGACATTCGCATTGGTATAAACTTCCCATAAAGGGGTCAGTCCTTAAGACTTTACAAAAACTGCACGAAAATAGAATTCATCAACAAACTAATCTAAACATAACTATTTAGATTACATCAGTTGACAATCCCTAATTCACCAAAAGAATGGGACTTTAACAAATGCCCAACTACAATACTCGTCATCTCAAAATGCCTCGAGACCAAGCTCGTCTCTCAAAACCCATGGCAACCCACCGCTAAGGGAAACCTGATATACACATCAGTTTGAGAAAAAGTGTTAGGCTTAAAGCCTAGTGAGAACATACAGTTTATAAATTTCAAGAGATATGAACATTTGTATTAAAAAGGAAATCTTCTCAAATAAGCATTCCCAAGTCACATGTTGATAAGAATGATAAATCATACAACAAGACTTATAAATATTCTTTCCAGAACCTCACGATTCAACGTGCATGTAGTTCTCCATTTTACTGTACTTCCATTCAGAACCTCACAATTAAATGCGCATGTAGTTCTACATTTCATTTTACCATCAGAACCTCACAATTCATGTGCATGTAGTTCTATAATTTACCTTCCATTCAGAAACTCACAAATTAATGTGCATGTAGTTCTACATTTCACTTTACATTCAGAACCTCACAAATTAATGTGCATGTAGTTCTATATATAATAAATGTTACCTTCAAGTAACTTACATAAAAGTGCAAGTAAAACATCCGTTTACTTCAAATAAGATGGAACCCATTATTTTAGTCAGAACTGACCGGGAACCCCAAAATCTCCCAAAACTCAAGTTATGTCGAAATGTAGTGGACTTAAATCCATACCGTGGAAATACTTCAGATTTCAAAGATATAAGTTTTGACATGTATAAAGTTTGTAAAATGATAGTAGGAACTCACCATAGGTTTCAGAATAAAACCCGGAAAACCAGATATCGATCACGACGAAGAGGTGAAGCTTTTAACACCGACCCCTTGCTAGAAACACCGAAAACTAGCAACCAAACGATACCTCGAAGATCGAAAGAAGAAAAGGAAAAAGAAAGAGAGAGAGAGACTGAGATATTGAGATATTTTGGAAATATCTCTCAAATTAGATATTTAAGTTGGCCTCGAAAAACCAAACTGACAGGACGCACGACCCGTGTGCTTTCAAAGAAGGAAAGGCGCACGACCCGTGCGAAAACCCACTGCCGAGGCCCTGACCTTGTGCACGACCCGTGCGAAATTTCTGTAGACCAACACAGAAAGTCCCCTTTTCTCTATTCTTCTTCGCAAAAGACCAAACGAAATTCGGGGTGTTACAATCCTCCCCAACTTGGGAATGATTTCGTCCCCGAAATCCCAACTACTCAAAAAGGTGAGGATATCTTCGCTTCATATCCTCTTCTACTTCCCACGTCACATTTGCTCCCCGGTGATGCTTCTACTGCATCTTGACCAAAGTGACTTCTTTGTGACGCAACTTCTTAGACTTTCTATCTAAGATAGCGTTGGGTTCTTCCACACAACGGTTACCTTCGTCCACTCTTAACTCTGAGAGGGAAATGACGATGTCTTCTACCGCTAGACACTTCCGAAGGTAACAAACATGTAACGTGTTGTGGATTCTGCTCAACTCCTGTGGCAGTTCCAATTGGTAGGCTTGCAAACCCACCCGTTTAAGCACTTTGTAGGGTCCGAGGAAACGGGGACTCAGCTTCCCAAGCTTTCCGAATCGGATAATACCCTTCCATGGAGACACCTTAAGCATCACGCGGTCGCCCACTTGGAACTCTATCGGTCGCCTCTTCTTATCGGCATAGCTTTTCTGCCGATCCTGAGCCGCTTTCATTCTTTCACGAATGCATTTGACCTTATCGGACGTCTCTTGCACAATTTCAGGCCCGACGAACTACTTATCCCCCGCTTCAAGCCAGCACACGGGAGTTCGACACTTTCGCCCGTACAATGCCTCAAAATGTATCATTCCAATACTCGAGTGGTAGCTGTTGTTGTAAGCAAACTCCACCAAAAGCAGGTGAGAGTCCCAACTACCCCCGAAATCGATGACACAAGACCTCAACATGTCTTCTAAAGTTTTGGATCGTTCTCTCGCTTTGCCCGTCGGTTTGCGGATGGTAAGTCGTACTCAACTTAACTCGTGTACCAAGCTCTTTCTGAAACACATCCCAAAAGTTCGAAGTGAACCGACTGTCGCGATCCGACACGATCGACAATGGTATTCCATGCCTCGAGACCACATCATCGATATAAAGTTTTGCTAACTTATCCATCGGTAGAGTCTCGCGCATAGCCACGAAGTGAGCGCTCTTTGTCAATCTATCAACTATCACCCAAATGGTATCGTGACCTCGAAGAGTTTTAGGCAACTTCGTCACGAAGTCCATGGTGATATGCTCCCACTTCCACTTGGGAATCTCTAAAGATTGAAGACTCCCATACGGTCATTGATGTTCGGCCTTAACTTGCGAACACGTCACACAACGCTCCACGTAACGCGCCACATCAAGTTTCATTACTGGCCACCAATAATGCAACTTCAAGTACCTATACATCTTTGTACTCCCCGGATGAATAGAATACTTGGACTTGTGAGCATCCTCAAGCAACAGATCACGGTTACCCCCAAACTTGGGTACCCACACACGCCCGCTGAACAGTTTCACTCCACGGCTATCCACCGTTAAGAGAAAACGTTGTTTTGCCATGACTTCCTCTTTGAGATTCTCTTCTAACAATGCTTCAGCCTGCGATGCCTTGATCTTTTCAACAAGGCTAGACACTAGCTCGATTCTCGAATAGGTAGCCCGTATACTTCCGCTATAGTCTTTTCGACTTAACGCATCGGCCACCACGTTTGCCTTACCGAGATGGTAAAGCAACTCACAATCGTAATCTTTAAGCAATTCGAGCCACCGCCTTTGCCTCATAATCAACTCTTTATGGTCAAAGACATACTTCAGACTCTTATGATCTGTGTATAGAGTACATTTCGTGTCGTAGAGGTAGTGTCGCCAAAGCTTTAAGGCAAACACCACCGCTGCCAACTCCAGATCATGGGTAGGATAATTCTTCTCGTGTATCTTAAGTTGCCTCGAGGCGTAAGCGATTATCTTGTCTCTTTGCATCAACACACAACCCAGCCCCATTTTCGAAGCGTCTCTATAGACCATGAAATCTTCTGACCCTTCAGGTAATGACAAGATCGGAGCTTCACACAACTTCTTTTGAAGGATTCGGAACGCCTTCTCTTGTGTTTCGGTCCATTCAAACTTCACATTCTTCCGAGTCAAAGTCGTCAAGGAAGAAGCGATTTTCGAAAAGTCTTGGATGAATCTCCGGTAGTATCCCGCCAGACCCAAGAAACTTCGGATCTCGGACGGATTCTTGGGAGGATCCCAATTCATCATGGCTTCCATTTTGGAGGGGTCCACTTTCACTCCGTCCCGAGTGACAACATGACCCAGAAATTGTACCTCATCAAGCCAAAAGTCACACTTGGAAAACTTGGCATACAACCTTTCTTTTCTCAACACTTCAAGCACTTCACGTAGATGTTGTTCGTGTTCTGACTCACTTTTGGAGTACACGAGTATGTTATCAATGAATACAATGACCGATTTGTCGAGAAATGGTCGGCATACTCTATTCATCAAGTCCATAAATACCGCCGGTGCGTTCGTTAGGCCAAAAGGCATCACGAGAAACTCGTAATGGCCATAACGCGTTCTGAAAGCCGTCTTCGGAACATCTTCTTCTCTAACCTTCACCTGGTGATAGCCCGAACGTAAGTCGATTTTGGAAAAACAACCCGCTCCTTGAAGTTGATGGAACAAGTCGTCTATTCTCGAAAGTGGATACATGTTCTTCACTGTAGCTTTGTTCAACTCACGATAGTCGATGCACATTCTCAGCGTGCCATCTTTCTTTTTGACAAACAAGACCGGAGCTACCCAAGGTGACGAACTCGGTCTTATAAAGCCTTTCTCCAATAGCTCTTGAAGCTGTGCCATCATCTCTTGCATCTCTAATGGCGCTAAACGGTAAGGATCTTTAGCAATTGGTGCTGCTCCAGGCACAAGGTCAATCCGAAACTCCACTTGTCGATCGGGTGGTAACTCGGACAAGTCGTCAGGAAAGATATCTGGAAACTCACGCACAATCTTCACATCAACAAGCTTTGATTTCTCTAACTTGACATCGATCACATAGGCTAGGAAGGACGAACATCCTTTTATCAGACACTTGCGTGCCCTCGCCATTGTGATTATCGCCACTTCGCCTTTTCTCTTCTCACCATAGATCACAACGACTTCACCACAGGGATCGGGAAGTCGAATCAATTTCTTGGAACAGACGATCTCGGCATGATTGTTTGACAACCAATCCATGCCAACTACAACATCAAAACCTCCGATAAACATCGACAGTAAATCGATCGAGAATTCTCTCCCTTCGATCCCGAGAGTACACTTCTTCAGAACATCACAGATCAGAACTTGACTACCATCAGCTATCTCTACCACTAACGCATCCTCAAGACTAGTAGTGGGCATAACAATCTTTTGACGGAACAACTCAGATACGAAAGAGAAACTGGCACCCGTATCGAATAAAATACGAGCAGGTACAGAGTTTATAAGAAATGTACCCGATACAACATCAGCGGATGCCTTGGCCTCATCAAACGTCATCTGAAATGCTCGACCCGGAACCCTAGGAGGGTTCTCCTTCTTTGCCGCCACGCTACCTGATGCAAGCTTCGGGCAATCTCTCCTCATGTGCCCCGGTGTCTTGCACTCGAAGCAGATAAGCCCTCTGATCGGACAGTCACGGGTGACATGGTCAGACTTCCCATACTTGTTGCATGGTTGAGGAGTGGTATTACAGTTACCGTGGTGCTTGGTCCGACACTTCGGACACCATCTAGCTTCTTGATAACCGTTGAAGTTGCGGTTTCCGACAAAAGGTCAGGTTCGCTTGGGAGGTACAGAACTGCTCTCCCACTTTCTCTTATCAGTAACCACCACAGCTTTCTCGGCTTTGTTTCTCGCGAACATCTCTTCCATATACTAGGCTTCCTCAACCATCTCGCGAAGGTTAGAAGCTTTAGAATTGTGGACCATGGATTGCATGTCCGCGGGTAGACCATTCAGATAGGCCTTCATCTTATCCTTCTCTGTTGGGGCAGCGTGCCCCACCAGATCAAGCTTCTCCATGAACTGACGGGTGTATTCCCTCACCGTCAGGCTTCCCTTTACCAAAGACCGGAACTCACTCTCGATTCGGTCCATAGTCCTTTCACTGCAGAACTCTTCCAACAACTTCTTCTTAAATTGGGCCCAAGACAACTGAGCCAACACCTTAGGAGACAAGGTGGATTGAGTGACATTCCACCATGTGAGGGTCGTATCCCTGAACAACTGGGTACCGAACCGCACCCTCTGATCATCTCCATATTCGGAAGAGCCAAAAGCTTGCTCGACCGCTCGAATCCACTTCACACACATGACTGGGTCGTCGGAACCAGAGAATTCTGGCGGTCCGCAACCCATAAAAGATTTGTAGGAACAACTCTTCCCACTTCCCGGAGCATTAACAACCACACGCTCCTCGGTCCTGATCCCAGGGCCAGCGCCTCCAGAACCAATCACAATGTTTCCCACAACCGTTTCACTCCTCCGATTGTTTATATCGCGATCTTCAATTAATTTCAGCAGAAACTCTTGCTGCTTTGCCATCTTTTCCCTCATTGCCAACATCATGCTAGCCATCATTTCAGACTGGGAACTAGCATCCCTGATGACTGGGTGGGACGAAGCCAGGTCTACTCGCGGAATGACCTCTGGCCTCCTACCTAGCCTTTGTTGAACAGGTGGTCGCACAACAACCTCAACTCCCTCCGGCTGACCAGCGGTGGAATCTGTCGCCTCCAGACCATCAACACGCGTACGCGGTCTACCACGCGTACCTACCATACTGAACTGCTACACAGAGCAGAGAAAGAGATAAGAGACAAGTAGGATAAACATGAAGGAAAACGTACTACCACATTACCAATTATCATATTAACAGCAAATCAAGCACTCTTACGTACAATATCCTCATAATAACATTAGCTAAGTGAGATTATGAACATATAACACATAAAGGTTCTTGTCACCACCGCTACAACGCCTGATAAACGTACTTTCCGTCGACTCTATGACTAACCCATCTTAGAAGTTTTACCCAACTCACGAATCAATACTTAGCATACTCAGTCTAAGTCTAGACATCTTACATTCATGCCTAGTTCGCTTAAACTAGAGCTCTGATACCAACTTGTAAGACTCTAAAAATCAGAGTAAATTAAAACCTGAAAATATGGCAACATGACATTCGCATTGGTATAAACTTCCCATAAAGGGGTCAGTCCTTAAGACTTTACAAAAACTGCACGAAAATAGAATTCATCAACAAACTAATCTAAACATAACTATTTAGATTACATCAGTTGACAATCCCTAATTCACCAAAAGAATGGGACTTTAACAAATGCCCAACTACAATACTCGTCATCTCAAAATACCTCGAGACCAAGCTCGTCTCTCAAAACCCATGGCAACCCACCGCTAAGGGAAACCTGATATACACATCAGTTTGAGAAAAAGTGTTAGGCTTAAAGCCTAGTGAGAACATACAGTTTATAAATTTCAAGAGATATGAACATTTGTATTAAAAAGGAAATCTTCTCAAATAAGCATTCCCAAGTCACATGTTGATAAGAATGATAAATCATACAACAAGACTTATAAATATTCTTTCCAGAACCTCACGATTCAACGTGCATGTAGTTCTCCATTTTACTGTACTTCCATTCAGAACCTCACAATTAAATGCGCATGTAGTTCTACATTTCATTTTACCATCAGAACCTCACAATTCATGTGCATGTAGTTCTTTAATTTACCTTCCATTCAGAACCTCACAAATTAATGTGCATGTAGTTCTACATTTCACTTTACATTCAGAACCTCACAAATTAATGTGCATGTAGTTATATATATAATAAATGTTACCTTCAAGTAACTTACATAAAAGTGCAAGTAAAACATCCGTTTACTTCAAATAAGATGGAAACCATTATTTTAGTCAGAACTGACCGGGAACCCCAAAATCTCCCAAAACTCAAGTTATGTCGAAATGTAGTGGACTTAAATCCATACTGTGGAAATACTTCAGATTTCAAAGATATAAGTTTTGACATGTATAAAGTTT
Organism: Arctium minus; assembly: GCA_954870635.1. Lineage (NCBI taxonomy): Eukaryota > Viridiplantae > Streptophyta > Magnoliopsida > Asterales > Asteraceae > Arctium > Arctium minus. The sequence continues at coordinate 55,380,573 of OX941093.1, forward strand.
GTAAAATGATAGTAGGAACTCACCATAGGTTTCAGAATAAAACCCGGAAAACCAGATATCGATCACGACGAAGAGGTGAAGCTTTTAACACCGACCCCTTGCTAGAAACACCGAAAACTAGCAACCAAACGATACCTCGAAGATCGAAAGAAGAAAAGGAAAAAGAAAGAGAGAGAGAGACTGAGATATTGAGATATTTTGGAAATATCTCTCAAATTAGATATTTAAGCTGGCCTCGAAAAAACCAAACTGACAGGACGCACGACCCGTGCGCTTTCAAAGAAGGAAAGACGCACGACCCGTGTAACACCCGCAATTTTGGAGTTGGGTGAAAAGTTGACCTTTACCCAAAGTTCGAGGGGGTAAAATGTAACTTGGGTTATATAAATATAAATCAAGTTTTAGATATTTTCTAAATATCACAAAATCTGATCTTTAAGAAAATCAGAGAGAGAAGGAAGCAGAAGAAAAGAGGTCGTTCGTTTTCTTCAAATCAAGGTACGAATCTAGCTTAAAACTTCGATCTAAGTGTTATCTGACATTAGTCGAGGCACCCATTTTCCCAAATGAACTTATACTCTTATATTTTCCAAAATGTCTCATAACACAAATGACATGCATTTTCCCAATTTTGACTGCTGATAAGAATGAAAAGCATAAAATGAGACTATAAATACTCTTTCAAGTACTTCACATAAAAATGCAAGTGATACTTTATAAAACACTCCATTTCATGATGATGCATAAAACCCGACAAACATTTAAAAGCGTATTTCCTTGACCAAAGATCCATTCATGCAATAAGACCTCAAAACACATTCATTTGTGACACATATGTTAAATGCCAAAAAATCCCAATTGTAGTGTTATACAAAGTTTATAAAGTTAAATACCTCAACAAATCAAAGATTAACAAATAACCCAACATTTGATAATTTCATGTAAACCCATAAACACTTAAAATGGACATTTTGGCATGTACACTATTTTCACAAATCAACTTGAACTCACCTTGCTAGATTTAGGCTAAATCTAGATTTTACCCAACGAGCTCTTTTGACGGCCATTTGAATCCTCAAACCGAAATCTTCCAAAACCTAGATCCGAACATTTCAACCCATAAACACCCATAATCAACCATAAGGAACATTCTCCAAACATTATAAATCACAATCCCAAACAATATCCAAAACCCTAATTTCTCCAAAACCACCAAATCCGAGATTTGGTATACCAAACACTAAGAGATCAACAATGGAGTATTTCAACCTTTAAAATCAAGAAAGATTACCACTTAGAGACGATGAGACCTTCCGAGGACACCCATAACAATTCTTCAACCCAAACTCCCAAACACGAACTTTGGGGAAGATGAAGGTGGAGGTTCTTGACCATAGCTTCCAATCTTTGTTGGGTGGTGAGGAAACACTTGGAATATCATGGATTTGGTGACTTGAGGGTATAAAACCGATTTTAGGGTTTGGGTTCGGTTTATAGAGAGAAAAGGGTGAAATGGGGGAAGTTGGAATGAGAGAGAGGCTGAAAATTCGACTTTATGCAGCTCTGCACTCCGCCGGCGACATTGCCACGCGACTATGCCCTTGGCATAGTCGCCGAAGGGGAGTGCCCGCGGTACCATTCTTGCGAGAGTGACACTCTGTCACAATCGCGGGCATAGTCGCCCAAGGTGTACTGAGGGTCCAAATTCCGACTTTTTCAACGACAAAGCTCCCGATACTCCGAGGGACTTATACAAAGCATTTCCCCAACAAAGCCCCACCGATTACAAGTCACAGAAATGTCCGGTTGACATTTACTTACCGAAAACCACGGGTGTTACACTATATGTCCTTGGATCTGGAAATTAAACGTCATGATAAGGGGTTGTCGTCACTGATAAAGTGAGAAACATAAGGAAAGGGAACGAAGGGTGTTTTCTTTTCCGGTGGGGTTTGGTTTGATTTTTTGGGTTTTATTTGGGAAACGGGGGAAGAAGAAGAGGAGAAGGATGTAAACTGAGAAGATGGCTGAAACAAGGAGGACGTTGGAGGAGATGAACGGTAAAATAAGGAGGTTATCGCCGGAGATGAGGTTGTCGCCGGTGGTAAATTGGTCTATGAAGTAATATAATATTATAATCATACTGATACAATAAATAAATAATATAATGAAATATATTTTTAAATTTTAAAAGAAAATTAAGTAAAAATAAGGAAAGACAAAAATACCCCTCGTTTGAATAGCATTCTTTAACAGAGTTAGTGACCAAGGACTATTTTCAAAGCAAAGTGCAAACCATAAGGACCATTTTTAGACTTATCAAAGTTTAGATCCTACTTTCAGACTTATTACTAAACCTTGAGGACCAAAATTAGAGTTTACTCTAAATTTTGTGAACGGACAAAACAAAATAAAAAGGTAGGACAGGCCCCACACGGTTACAATTTATACAACTCCACCTTTATTTTCCATATTGTGTCGTTTGGACAGCATTTGTTGTTCTATTTGCAATCTTGTTTTAAATGTCAATTTATTTCTCATGTAAAACTTTATGTATTTATTTTATTTTTTTGAAAGGACAAAAATAGCCGTAAAATATTTAAAGTATGTTTTTTCATAAAATAAAAATTGAAAAAACTTATGGATCATATTTAATTTTGTAGACATCTTATAATTGCTATCTAATGGGAAAATTGATAAAAAAAAAAAAGCGAATTAAATTTTTTATCCTTCGTCTATGGCTGTTTTTTGGTTTTCATTCCTACAATTTGTAAAATGTAAAGGTGGTTTATTTTTTGTGTTTTGAAGCCCCAAAATGGTCCTTCTAGCTAACATCGTGAAAGAATGTCTCTGTTAAGTGCATCATGTGTCCCTCATGTGAGAGAGATTTTGGTCTTTTTACGTATGTTTCTTGTTGTATGATATTTAGAAGATTAATCCATTCCCTAAATCCCTTTGAAGGTTGATCTTGAAACCACCCCTTCCCCTAGCCCCTCCTTCATCGTCCCTAAACCACAACAACTCCATTTATGTTTCTTAAGCCTTCCATGAAATGTCCCCTACCCCAAACCTACATAAATCTCTCCATGAAACCCTCACTTTACCCCCAAAACAGCAGACGAAGATGAATAACACGCAATAGTAGACGAAGATCGATGGTTTTGATTTCAAACATTTAGAAGAATAATACACAATAGAAGATGAAGAGTGATTTCGAAGACGATTTCAAACAATTGTTTTGGTTTACAAAGACGATTTCAAAGAGGAAGATGAAGATTTAGCTGTAGGGTTTTGATTTCAAACGATTTCGAGCCCCTAGATTCAGCTTTGATTTGTATTATAAAATTCTAAATTCAGATTTATAGAGAAACCTAGGGTTTTGATTTAGGCTTTTTCTTGTTCTTATTTGGATTAGTTTTTAGATTTAGATTCTTTAGAATCTTTGTATGAATAAGATTTGTAAGAATTTAGACTTGATTATTGATTATGTTCATTTTCATCTTCAAATGATAGAGTTTTTTCTGGCTTTTTTTGATTTAAATTTAGATTCTTTAGGTTCTTTTTATGAATTTGGGGTTGCTTTTGGGTTATGTTTTTTTTTTCTCCCTTTTCTTTTTTGGGTTATGATTTTGGGTTATGTTGATGTTCATCTTCAAATGAGTTTTTATAATATGTTCTTGTTCATGTTCATCGTCATCAAATTTGTTTTAATTTGATGGTTCTTAGCGTTGTTGATTTTGTTTTACGTTGACGGTTTTAACTTGGTTGGAGGTGGTGAATGGCAGTGGTGGCGATGGTGGTGGCAATGGAGGTGGGCGGTGGAGAAATGTTTTCTTGGTAGATGTGAGGAAGGAAGGTAAAATGACCAAATTACCCATAGACAAGGGACCAAAAATGTAATTCATTCTTGATAAAATTGGACTATATTTTTTCTAGAACTAAAAACATATTGTACTAAAAGGTAAACAAACGGTTTTTATTTTTTTTTAAAGCCAAAAAAGTATATCTTTCTAAAAGTAATAAATAAAAACTTTAGGAGATTAAAGATTTTTGTAGGATCTTTTTTTTTTGGAAAGGGTATCCTGGGCCTATGGCCCAGACTAATCCCTGGCAATTAGGGCCTTTGACTCAACTGCTAAAGCGTGCAACCCTGAGTTTATCCTCAGTGGCCACAAGTGCTGCTAGTGGGGCTCGAACCCGGATTGAACGCTATGAACTCCCCAAGCTTTACCACCACACCACAACCCTTGTGGTTTGTAGGATCTTTTTGGTGTATAAATTATATAAGATGGTACGAGATCAAAAAATAGTTTCATGTTTAACATGACAAAGATAAGCTTTGATAACATTGGGATAAAATTAATAAGCAAAAGTTGACTTAAGACATAATGTCTTTTGTCAACGTTAATATAGGACCCCATTTAAACCCTGTTAAAACAGGTTTTTAGGGGCCTTAAACGACCTCTCAGTGGGTTACTGCATAATATCGTTATAGCCCGACCGGAACACAAAACCCATAATGTCGTTAACGAGGGCCTTCCTCACTCCGCTCACTACCCCTGGAGGTATGGAAGAAGCTAGCTTCTCTTTTTTATTGGATTTTGAAAGCTAACTTCCCCGATACCAACTGTCAGGGTATGGAGCCGCATCGTTCGTTGGCGTGCTAATGAGGGGCCCACTACTTCCCTCAAAAGCGAACAAGTAAAACACCAGCTTTTGACTGGCCAACCCCTTTTTGGGGCCTCCTGAAGTACTTGTTCAACCAATGCCGTCTTGTCTTCCTTGGCTATACCAGTCAGACTTTATGCCTTTAAAATTTTATAAGAAAGGTTCATTGGAAGGACAAAAATAATATTTTTTGGTGTCGTGAAAATCATACATAACCTATGTGCATATATATTTTGGAAACAAGCCGGTTCGCTATCCATTATGAAAGTTGTTGGATGATCATTTTAACAAGTGATGTTCTTAAAATGATAGAAAATATATACCTTTTAGTGGCACACAACTAACCTATTCCCATTCGTATTTATTTATGATACATCTAATAGTTGACTTTTTAAAATATGTTTTAATAGTATAAAAATGCATATATATATATTTTAAAGACAACAAAATTTAATGTGAAAAAATCAAATACAACAAAGTCAACAAAGATTTCTACAAGATGAAAGAAAAACTAAGCAAACCAACAACAAAACAAAAGCCACAAAAAATAGAACAAAACAAAAACTAAACCCCAAAAATACGTATATTTATCATCTTTATGATTTATATATTTTTTAAATCTGTATTTTAACATTTATATTTTTATCTTACAATATTTTCATTTATCATCATTTTTACGTCATTAATTAAAGTACATTTGAGATTTAAACGTTTATTTGTTTAAATATGAACAATTTTCGTAATAATAAATTATTATTTCTTCAAATTATCAGTTTTAATTATTTAAGGGGATGTTTGGGATTACTTATTTGAGGTGTTTTTTAGCTTATTGCGATTTGGCACCGGAGATAAGCCATTTTGAGTGTTTGGATGGAACAAAAAGAAAAGAGTTTATAGCGGTGCCAAACCGCTGAAAAACCATTTTTTATAAATCATTTTGTTCTAACTTATCAACTTATTTGAAAAGTGCTTATTGTTTTTTTGGTTATTTTGTATGTATAAGCAATCCCAAACACTTTTAAATAACAACTTATTAGTTTATTACGTTTTGGTACCACAATAAGCTAATCCAAACACTTTTTTAAAAACTCCGATTTAACACCGCATAAATTATAATAAGCACTTTTCAAAATAAACATAAGTTGTTTTAAATAAGCAATCCCAAACACCCCATAATAAATAAATATTTCAAAAGAAATATTTTGAGTAACATTCCAGCATTATTATTATTATTATTAAATTATATATAGTATCAAAATCAAATTTATATTTTTTACAGAAAAAAAAAACCTAGTACTTAGCTGTATCCCTCTCCAGTCCCTCCTTTTACGTCATAACTCCAAGAATACAAAGAGACTCATGGATTCATTCCATCACACAACTCTGCATTTATTGTTAAGCAACATCGGAACATTGATCTTCTTAGGATCATAAGCAACATCACACTCGATCTTGTCGTAGAATTTCGGTTTAACAAGTTTACCCAAAACGTACGCTCTTGATCGAACCACAAAGTTCAGCTTCAATGGCACCGCCGCCGTCGGCACTCCTTTCGAGCTCTTCAGCCACTGCCCGCTTCCGTACAACGGGATCTTATTTCCGAACACCGACACCGTCACCAATCGCTGACTCTTTCTCGACTGATAAAACTTCTTTATCTACAAAATCAAAACCATTCTCATTTCTCACATTAACCTCAATTTTGAATTATTTCTCGATAAGAACAATTAAGAGGCTTACGGTGCCGGAGCCAAGTGCAATCTGAGAGAAGGAAAGATCAAGCGGTGTAGATGTGACGTGGAGGCCGAAGAAGGTGGCGGTGTTACGGAAAGTGAACCTGACGGTGGAGTTCATCGACACCATATCCGTCGCCACTCCGGTGAAATCCGACCCGGCTTGAATCGCAAATCTCTCAAATGTAATACTCTGGAACACCAAAATTCAGCATAAAATGTTGTTAAATCGATTCAGGAGAAACCTAGAGTTTAACCACAATTTGATAAAAATTTATCAGAACTAGCTAACCTTCATAGTAAGCTTAGGTTTTTGTGGCTTACTAGCTCCATACAGAATCAAAGCAAAAACAGAGAACAAAATCATAAAACAAATTACAAACGCCAAAACATAGCACCGGCGAGGGAGGCCTTTATCGGAATCATCATCATCATCATCGAGAAGACCTTCTTCTTCGATGACATTGAACTGTTTATCCCACGACTTCGCAAACCTCTTCATAGCGACGTCGTTTGGGGAAACCTTGCGCGAACCATGGGGGGGTTTGAGGGAGCCGGAGAATCGGGTGGAGGAGGATTCACGGGAGTGGCGGCCGACGGAGGAGTGGGAGTGGGGAGGAGAGCCGGTGGGAGTGGAGTTTAAGGAGATGGTGTTGAGGTTGTTCTTGTCGCCATCGTGTGAATCACGAGATGGACTCTGAACGTAATAGACCGGCGTGGGTGAGGACGCCGTGAGGCTTGTGGCGTCGGAATCGGTCTTAGCGTGGTGGTGCATATTTCCGGCGATATTTTGTAGTAGTAATTGTTTTATTTATTATATATGATATGAAGAAGGTTGTGAGTTTTGACGACAGCCACAGTACAGTTGGCAAAATACCAAGAGCCCCGCGGCGTGTAAACAACCGTGCCATTTAAAGTTTTCCTCCCATGGTTTGTTAAAATTTAGAGTAAATTACGTTTTTAGTCCCTGTGGTTTGTTAAAAATTATGGATTTCGTCCTTATGGTTTTGAAATTTCATTTTTCGTCCTTATAGTTTGCAGTTTATTTTTATTTTCGTCCTTGAGGTCAAAACATTAATTTTAAGTATGAATGGCTAAAATAGAAATGAATTGTAAATCTTAGAGATGAAAAAAACAATAAAATTTGAATCATAAGAATGAAAAAAGTAATGAATTATAAACCATAAGGATGGAAATCGTAATTTTAAAACAATAAAGATGAAAATAAAAATTTTCAACAAACGATGGGGACTAAAAACGTTATTTACTCTAAAAATTATCATTTTGTTTATGTAATTTAGAAATTACGTTTTTGTCTCTATAATTTATTGATATTTTTGTCTTTATTAATTTATTGTTCTTTGATCTATGTGGTTTGTAGTTTTTCAACTGTTTTAATCATTTATAGTTAAAGGTAGGAATTAGTTCAATGACGAAAATAGCAATAAATTGCAAATCGTAGGGATGAAAGTCGAATATTTTAAACCACAAGGACAAAAATTGAAATTATTAACAAACAATAAGGTGTGTTTGGTCCGCAGACAAGATAGAACAAGATGAGACGGAACAAAATAAAACATAACAGTTATTCAACGTTTGATAAGACAGAACTGGACATAACAGATAACACTGACCAATTTACCCTTAATAAGTTGTTTATATATTTTGATTATTATGTACTTAATTAAATTATAATAAAATAAGTATTTTTTATAACAAAATAAATTATTAAAAAGTTTTTTCAAGACGATTAAAAGTGACACCAAAATATAGATCTAGAGGAAACTAAAAAGTTTTTCTTACATTTTCTATATTTTTTTTACTATTAGTATTTTTAATATTTTACATAAATTAATCAAAACATAGAAACCATATAAAATAGTATTTTGAGGAAACTAAAGTGAAAATATAAAGAGCATAAATACAATAAATAAAATTTAAAGAATGAATCAAATATAAAATATAAGGTGTATTTGATGTTTTCTAGAAGAGAATTAGATTTTGTTTTGAGATAATATCAGTAAAACATAAGTCTATTCCACCTTGTTCCATGTGATGGGAGTGGAACAGGCCTATTCCACTTTGTTCCTGTCTATTCCACATATAAGTTTTGCCAAACATGAGACACTGATCCTTATTCTATTCTACCATATTCTATCCGTTGTACCAAATGCACCCATAGAGAGGAAATTTGTATATTACTCTTTTATTTATCACAAAAGTAAACTTCATTTTTGGTACCTATAGTTTCATCGAAAATCTAAAAATAGTCCATATAGTTTGAAAATTACAAAATAATCACTATACTCCCATGACATTTTGGCAAACTACAAGGACTAAAGTGGAGTTTACTCTATATTTTATATAATATTTTACGTAATTTTTTTTCTTATTGAATCTGGAGTAAATCCATAACATATAGTGAAGGTTGTATCTCCAATGATGTCAATTCTACAACCATCTTATCTCGATTCAAATGGGTTTGAAAGAAGAAAGAAGGTAAATCGTGGGTTTGCTGGTGGTGGGTTTTGTGAACACAAAATAGTTCCTCATCCCTCCTCTGTCCTCTGATGCGAAAAAGAATGCCGAAAAAAGTGAGATCCTCGATGCTTATCTATGGCAAAAAAAAAATCATAATTTGAAACCTTTGCTTGTGAAGATTTAATTATTCTAGTAAAAGAGGTAAACATACTAAAATACCCTTACTTGACGACATCTAGTTAATGAAGGTGGGATAAAGAACCATTTTCAAAGTAAAACACAAAACATATTAACTATTTTTATAATTATCGAAACACATGGATGATCTCTAGATATTTGGATAAACCACAGGGACCAAAACTCTAATTTTAAACACTTGTAGTTTGAAATTTTTGTTTAAAAATTTAAATTTCTAAAATATTTATTTTCGCAAACATATTTTCAAACTAAAGATGCGCAAAAATATCTTTTTGAAATATGTTGTCTTAAATGGTAATAATTTAATGAAAATATATTTCTTTTAAGAGTGAATTATGGATTTTGTTTTTGTGTTTTAATGTTTTTTCAAAGTTAAGGTTTGTATCATATGTTTATTATGGTATTGGCTATGATATCCTTCATTAACACCGTTAAAATAAATAGTTAACTTAGTTAAATCGAAGAATATATTTTTTGTTTGTGTCTATTTTGTTTGTCTTTAGCCTGCATATATATAAACACACATATATAGGGCTAAATTAAATGAAAACAAAAAAAAAATTACAAATTCGTGAGAATCGATTTAAAAATAAAATTTTACATGATTTAAGATATTTGATTCATAATGTAAAAGTTTCACATCTATCTGTTTCATCATATGAGTATTTTTTACATGTATTTTTTGTTTCACCAAGTGAACAAAAAAAAAGTTTTACATGTAATTCTTTCACATGGTGAACACAAACATATGTGAAATAATATGTTAAATCATAACTTTTGATAAAAAAGAATAACTTAAGAAGCTATTTCTATATTGATTCTCACGAGTTTATAATTTTTTTGTGGTTTTCATTTGATTATCGTCCCCCCCCATATATATATATATATTGTATTTACTTATTTAGGATATCAAAATAAATAAAATAAGATATCGTTTTATACTTTGATTTGTTTAAATTAAGAAATCAATTATATTAAATATTCATACCTAAATAGACAAAAAGGCAAAAACAATAAAAATTAAACTGTTTTTAATAAATTAATTTTTTAATTTAACAAATCATAAAACGATATCTTATTTTATTTATTTGATATCCTTATTTTATATATATATATATGTGTGTGTATAAAAATATTGTTTTTACTTTTTCTAATAGGAAAAAGACATAAAAAGGCAAAAAAAAAAATACTAAAGTGATCAAAGATTTAACTGAGTTAACAGATTTATATTAATAGTGTTAATCAGTAGGACCATAGCCAAGCTAAATTAATATCACATGGACCAAAACCATAATAAACATACCATAGAGATCTTAGTTAGATAAAACATCAAAAAGAGGGACCAAATACATAAATCATTCTTATTTTAAATATCATTTATCAATAGATTAATTTATAACTTCATTATCTTCTTCTTCCTTCCATCAAGATATCAAAAACCTGAAACAATAACGGAATTTAAAAAATCTAAATTAATCAAACCTGAAAACCATACAAATTATCATTTTTATTTTCCAACACCACCACCATCATCTTCAACAATCAATAGACGATTCTCAATGCAACCCCTTATTCCCTGTGGGTGTCACAAGCCAAAAGTGTCATGAATTAGAAGCATAACTCGATTTTCCAATGGTGCTGGATTTCTTCTTGTGTGTGTGTAGTGTCAAATAAAACCTAGAATTTGATTTAGGGGTTTAGATATTGATTAAGATTTTTAATTTGAGTTTGTGGGTTTGTTATTAATGTTAATCTAGAGAAGATGAAAATTCAACGAGGGAGGGGTTCGTTGGTGGTTCGTCTGAGAAGACTTCATCTTCATGAGTGGAAATCTTCATCTCTATCGTTCTCCTGTTCTTGTGGCATCCGTCGTTCTCCAGTTACCCCCAAATTAAAAATCCACAAGGATGTCACCATCTCCGATTCCCCCAACTTCAAAAAACATGTCATGCTAGAATAAAAAACTGAATCAGACGCATATCTGGATGCGGGGATGGTTCACGAACAACTCCTCTTTGGCTTACAAAATAGATGTATTTTCATGACTTCAGGGTTTTATTTTGGTCTTTCATGTATGTTTGATTTATGTTTAGAGTTTGTTTTTGATTTTGAATTAAGTTTGTTCTTATGTTCTTGAAGCTTTTATGGAGAAGATGAATATTCATGAACACATTTTTTTTAATAACAATTAATATTTATGAAGATGGTAAAAAGTCGTTTACCTCTCGAATTTAACGGACTATTGGACGGTCGTTTGGTCCAGGGACCAAAAACGTAAAAAGTGCATACCCCAAGTGTTCTACATGATAAATAAAGTCTAAGAACTAAGGGGCTGTTTGTTTACCTCTTAATGGTTCCATTAAGAGACAATTTCTGAATCGTTAAGAGATGAATCTTGTTTGGCAAAAAAAGGGGGTTGCCTCTTAATGGTTCCAAAATCCTCTTAATGGTTTAGTATCATGACCCTCCCTTAACCATTAAGCGTCCTGATTTCATTATGAACAATTAACAAACAACCATATTTCATTTTACACTATATCATAAAAACCTCTTAATCATTCTGCACTAAATTATTCAGCAACTGCCAAACAGCCCCTAAATTCGTTAAAACCTGCGTACTACAAGGATCACACCCATAATTTATTCTAACAACAAAATGGGAAAAGACATTTGAAAGATTCAAATAAATAATTATGGAAACGTGTGGACTTTTAATTTATTATTTTGACTTTTGGTATACGTTTTTTCATGTATTTAATATAATTTCTCATTGGTATTTTTTTTAAAGATAAACAATCCTAACATAAAAGAACAAAAACAATATAGAGAAAGTTAGACAGATTGATTTGTAAGATACAAAACAAAACAAAATCAAGCCATAAAAAAAGACCAAAGGTCCAGGATAAACCATGAAACTAAGGATTGGACTAAAACCAATGTTCTAAAAAACTCGTCGCACGGCCGATATGGTACGCCATGACATCAAGGCTTGTGTCTCACGCCACGTTAAGCTCGTGGCACGCCATGGCCTAATGCACAATTTCGTAATGCAATATTTGATTTTTCTTTACGTTTTTAATGTCTTATTTGCAGGTTTTTTAATATATATCAAAATTAACTTGTTTATTACCATTGACTCATTGAGTAACACTACAAAACATATGTTTTTATATATAATGATATATATGAAATAAGGAAATGACGCCATAAGTTACGGCTTGAAAACGCCATGACTTTACCATGACTTCTAAGACTTGAGGCTTGGCTTCACCACCACGCCACGCTTCACGCCATTTAGAACCCTGACTAAAACACCAAAACCAACATCAAAATATCATCATCCACACAATCGAATCACAACAAACTACAACCACCCAGGGAGTAAAGCCCCACAACTAAAAAAAGTGTTTTAATTTATCTGAAAATTAAAACTAAAAAGTGTTTACGTTTAATTTTTAAACTTAAACAATTAATAATGGGAAAATTGCATCAAAATAGAACCAACTTTACTCTTATTCCTATTTTGGGGAACCAACTTTCAAAACCTTCACTTTAGGGTCTGAAACAAACTATTCGTTTATTTAAGGAACTCGTTTACCTGATAACCTATTAACAATGACATGGAACCGGTAAAATCTGATGTGTCACTTTTTGTTTTTTTAATATAAAATAAAAATTACATGTCATTAGTAAAAAAAAATAGTATGGCCTCGCATTCCATTATTCTAGCACCTTACCGGCCGGCGACTAAACTTTCCTAACCTCCTTTTCGATTTTTGCGGGGGACCTCTCTCCCCCCCCCCCCCAATGCCCGATTTGTTTTTCTGTTCAATGTGTGGGTGAACAGGAGATAGGTAAAGATGGTGTGTAGAGAGTTGTTTTTTTTTCTGATGGCCACCTCCTTCCATCCACGTCCGGTTAGTTTTTTTTCTCAATATACACCGGCATTCGAGATGGATACAGGTGGTGTGAAAAGAGATGATGGCGGATCTTGAAGGAAATGATTGAAAACAGGAGAGAGATGGAGAAGATGAAGAGGGTTGTTGCCGGAGATTAAAGGTGAGTCACCGGAGATTATGGAGGGTTGCAACCATGGAAATGAGAGCATGTGAGGGGGGCGGTGGACTTAATTAGTTTAGGGTTTCAGCTTTTTGTTTTAAACTTTTTAAAAAAAAAAGTTCACAAAAATTATTATAATATTTTTAGATTTTTCTTTTTCAATTTTTTGGCACCTCATTTTTTTGGTAACTCGTTACCTGCTCAACAGGTAAACGACACCCTTAAATAAATAAAAAAGTTTGTTTAGACCCTAAAATGAAGGTTTTGAAAGTTGGTTCCCCAAAATAGAAATAAGAGTAAAGTTGGTTCCATTTTAATGCAATTTTCCCATTAATAATAATAAACTATAGAGTAAAAATTATAAGAATAGTTCCTAAGCAAATAAGATCCGTTTTATATCTACTGATTTGAGTTTTACTTCGTGTTTTAAAGATTATTATTTTGTTGGTATCTTTAACGAGCAATTGTCCATCTCCATTGATTCTTTTTTATTGTATTTGATATTTGTACCACCGATTGAAACCTTTTGAATGTTTGATTTTGATTCTTCGATTTTAGGTTTGTAGCGATGGGTGGTTGATAATGCTCACTTAAGATAATAGAGAAAAGTAGTAAAGAAACTATAAAAAGATATTCTTTCAATAACTTATAAGGATTAGAAGAGAGAAAAGAAATGGCCTTAATACTCCTAAAAAGGTGATTTATGAAAAAGTAATATGAGTGTCTTGGTTAATTGAGAAGTTTTAACTTTTGAAAATCAAAAACAAAAAATTTGCAAAATTCTAGTTAGGGCATGTATAAGCTCCTTATGATGTTAAATAGTCTGTTTGTTAGTAACTTAATGAGTTTAATGGTACTCACATGTTATTCGGTCATCTATACAAAACTGTTTGGTAGTGTCTTAATGATATATAAAATGACTTATTTAGTAAACTCTTAAGGTGTAACATCCTGATTTTTATCCCAATTGAGGAAAAGTGTTGAACTGGTGAATCGATAAATGAAGAACCAAATATAGAATATGGCTATAGTGTCATGTGGTTGTGACACTTGTCACAATAGCATCGACGTTACTGAGTATAACACCCTAAAAATAGGGGAAAATTAAAACCTGAATATGCACAACAAACTCTATGTATGAACAAGGATTAATTTTTACTTCCCCGCCTAGCTACTCTAGGTTGGGGGTATACTATGCATAAATAATCACCCAATCATGGGGAAAAGTAGAATAGGAGTTTACTACTATAAGAATGGATACTCATACAACACCCTACTAATCTAGACCGGATACAATCTAGATTATGGAGGGGTGTCGCTAAAATCACCAAAAAGGGAGTTCTATAACCCAATGATCTCCAAAAGTCTCTTCTCCAAAAGTTAGTGCTCTAAAAATTGTCATAACCGACAAATAGCACTTGCTCACAAAGTTGCTGCCTCGCTATTCTTAGAACCTGCTATACATGCCACGTTTAAGAAAAAGTGTTAGACTAACGTCTAGTGAGATCAAACAATAGATATACTTTTCTGGAAAAGTTAAACTTGATACATTTCATAATATAAACGCTTTCCCAATTTCCGAAATTATGACACACATACATCTTGCGACGATGGGGAAGACCCGATTTCCATGTTGGTGACGAAACACATAAGTAGGTCACACGTCCATGTTCGAGAGCTCCACTACGAATTGATGGTCATCCCATCAATTCTAGACTTCACTCATTCACAAGAAATTACAATTAATGGTCATTGGTCGTTGCCCGACTTTAAAGTCCACAACCATTATCCATCTTGACCCATGCCTATTTCTTGGTACATTTGGGAATTTAACCATCCCATCATCATCTCACATGCACAAAACCCATAAGCCTATGGATCCATTACATTAGTCTACGATATTTTCATAACACGAAGACCCAATATAATCACTTTCACAAGTTAATAATAAAGATTCCACATTTAGAATATTCTCACCTTCAAACCTAAGAAATCAATACATGGCCATAAGATTCACCATTTCAAATCTTCCATCTTTAATAAACCATTCAATACATCAGCTGCCATTCGCATGTGGCTATTAGTTCGAATACTCCATATAATAGAAACTTTTATTTTGACCTAGTTTGCCAAAATTTTCCAAAGTTGTGTTAAGTAAACAATATTCATGGAGGTTCTCCAATAGTGATTTTCACTTCTAAAAACAAGTATGTGATACTTCTACATTAGGTCATTAGTATTCAAAAATCCCAAAACCTTCATAACTTTCCAAAAATGGATTATAAGTGTCAACAAGGTTAATATGACCAAAACTAGCTTTAAGAGATCAAAATCAAGATATTTTAGCATGTGTAGAGTTTTAGAAGGGTAACATGACTCACACTTAGGTTTTGATGGAAAACCTAGAAACCTTAGGATAGGGATGATGGCTTGGAGCTAGAGAACACTTCATCCTCTAAACAACAAGTTTTGGTGGAGGTTAGCGAAGCTCACTCAATGCTCTTGATGATATTATAGGTGGAAATTAAACGGGGAGAGTAAATGAGGAGTGTAAATCGCCTAAAGAGAGAGAGAAATCGATTCTAAATCAAAATGGAAGTGAATACTGCCCTAAAATCGGACCTGTTCTCTAATTAAAACCCCCGAGGCCGCTCACGACTATGCTCGGGCGACTGTGCCATGACACAATCGCGGGGAACTATCGCCTGGATTGTACAGTGGTCGGGCCCATTCGCGCGTCATTACCAGTGCGAGTGTGCCATGGGCATTGTCGCCAAGCACACTTGCGATGTATATACCGTGGGTTTCGGCTGGTGCGCAATAATGCTCTCTACAACTATACATTGGGCAAGATCGCCGGTCATAGTCGCCGACCACATACCCAAAATCTGAGTTTTGTGATATTTTAACGAAAACTAACCCCGTTAATCCATTGTTCCAAAATAGGTTAAATCTTTCAAACTATCATGAAAAGGTAGACAATAAGGTTAAAACCTTGGAGTTTAAACTTAATAAAATTCGGGGTGTTACACCGAGTGTTTGGTCATTCCCAGCGAATGTGCTAGGAAGTTATGACAATGGCACGATGACTGACATATTAGCATCCAATGTACCGAGAAAATGGTCGAGGAACGACCGAGAAAAATGGTCGAGGAACGACCGAGAAAAACGGTCGAAAAAACGGGCGAAAAGGGATCTCGGTACCTTCTTGGCGAAAGTGTCATGCGAAAGTGACATTGGCACTTTAGCCTGTCACTTTTGCATGTCACTCTCGCGGTCGGGGTCCAGTGCATAAAATCCAATTTTTGAGCATCTTTCTTCATTTGTCATATCTCTCTCATCTCAACTCCGATGACGATTTTTTTTGCTATGGTCTTATTTTTTAGAGCTCTTCAAGGATATATAAAGAGATTGGAAGTTTATTAGAGTATCCAAGGGTATTTTGTGGTGATAAACTCCTTATATTTCTCGATTTTAAGCTCGAGTTTGATGTGTTCTTCATTTTCCCTTCTCTCCTTTCCTTTTTGCCTTCGATTTTGGATCTTTGGAGGTAAATGAAACACTTTGCAAGTGTTGGATCTAAGAGTTATGAGGTGTTGCTTGTAGATTAAAGTCTTCACCAAGAAAACTCAAGTTTGGGATAAAAACCTAGATTTAGCCTAAATCTAGCAAAGTGAGTTCAAGTTGCTTTGTGAAAACTATGTACATACCAAAATGTGTATTTTAAAGTAATAATGTGTTTACTTGGTATTTATCAGTGTGTTGAGTATTTGACAAAATTTTCATATTTGGTAAATTTGGGTTGATAAATCTTATAAATGCCCATACTTGGAGTCTTGGACATTTTGATGAGTAAATCTCAAAAGTGTGTTCTTTTCATGATTTATTGTACAAAGGGAGCCTATTTGATGATTTTATGCATTTTTGATGAAATTGGTTTTATAAACCGTTTGGAAAATGCACGTTATAGTTATATGAGGCATTTTGGAAATATAAGAGTATGATTTCTGTAACACCCTGACTTTTTACCAAGGAAAAGAGGGAGGAGGGCAGTGTTCCACGCGGATGGTCGCGCGAGTGGAGTCGTGCCATGAGCCACGCGAGTCTCTGTTCCCTCACGACTCCAGAGGCTGGCACGCCTCCTCGCCCGAGTCTAACCGTGCCAATCAAGGGGAAAACAACCATCTCTCTCATTTACTCCTCCATAGTAGCATTCAAGTCATCCTCTCCACATTTATTGTAAGAATCAAGCCCCAATCAAGGATCTTATGGTAACACCCGGATTTTCGCTTAGTAAGTTTTCGTTCATCTCCAGTCATCACTTCACCTTCCGTCTATATTTTTGGGTGAAATAAGTTGTGCTTTCAAACCTTAAATCGACCCATGCGAAAATCTCGAGTTATGGACATTTTTGGGCTTCGGTACAAGTGGCGAGAGTGACTCGCGATAGTGACATGTGTCACTATCGCGTGGCACAATCATCGGAGGTGTATCACTCGCGGTACAATCTCTGCGAGAGTGCCCTCGCGATAGTGACAATGTCACTATCGCGTGGTAAGGTCGCCGTCAGGGTCTGTTTGGTTAAAAATTCGGATTTTAGCCCCTTTCTCTTTTCTAACTCACCCATTTCATTTAGTTCTCTCCCTCTCAACCTCTCCCTCCCAAGAACCTAACCCTAACCCATTTTGGATCCTTTTCTCCTCTAAAGTAAGTGTTTCTTCTTCATCTAGCACACTTGAAAGCTAGAGCTAAGATGTCTTCATCTTCTTCACCATCCTCTTCAATTTCTAGTGTTTTCACCCAACCCTTTCCTTTGTTCTTGAAGTTTGTGAGTGCATAGCTCATCTTGGTGATCTAAAAGTATTTCGGTTGGTGGATTGGAGTTATGGTTAAGGTAACCTCTTGTTCTCTTCAATTATGAAAATTAGGGTTTTTGGGTACATGATGAGATCTTGTGAAAAATGCTTGGGAAACAATTCTAAGGGTTGAATATGATTATTTATAGTTTGGAATGTGTGGATCTAGGTTTTGGAAGCTTGAGTTGAAGAGTTGGAATGGATGTCTTCGGAAAGCTTTGGGTGAGATCTATGCTTTTGGGAGTTCAATGGTTGTGGATTGAAACCTAGGTTTAACTTAAACTAGCAAGGTGAGTTCAAGCTGATTTGTGAAAACGGTGTACATGCCAAAATGTCTATTTTAAAGTGTTTACATGTTTTATATGAAATTGTTAACTGCTAATCATCTGATAAGTTTTGGGTATATGTAAGTATTCAACCTTACAAACTTATAAAACACCCACATTTGGGATTTTGTGCATTTTGATAAATAATCATGTATTTTGGGTATTTAAATGATTTATTTTATGGAGTATAATTTTGAGTATAGATGCATTTTATTGGGTGTCATGGGATGATTTGAAAGGATAAAAGGTATAAACCCACTTGGAAAATGTTTTGTTCCAACCTAAATCATGTTGGAGGTATTTGTGTGTGTTGAAGCATGGGTTGCATTATTTCGGGTCATTTACATTTGATTTCATTTTATGATTTCAACGTTGGATCTTTGGATCTGTTGAGCTTATGTCTCGGTTTGGAGTATGTTGGGTCTTGGGGACACTTGTCCGGTTTTGATAACTCAATGTAGAGTGTTTGGTTATGATTTGCATTTATTGCATCTTATTTGGGAATTACATGTTTTGAATGCATTAGTTCATTCATTTTGAGTCATGTAATGTTTCAGCCCTGTCTGCTATGGATCCATGAGCACTTTTGTATTTTATCCGGTGTTGGGACGACTGGTTTTCCACATCGAGGCATGTTCGGCATCGGATTGGGTTATAAGTCCTTCGTGCTCGTATCAATGGGTGTATACTGAAAGATGATAAGCTCGATACTCTTATTATTTGTCCAATGGTGGAACGCTAGTTTTCCCCATTGAGGCGCGACTAGGCCTCTTTGGTATGGTGTAAGTCCTCCGTGCTAGTATCTATAGGTGTATTCTGAAAGATGTTGAGCCCGATACTTATACCAACTTAACGTAACGTGTGGCTTACTTTGTGCACATCACATTATGCGGAATCGGGTCTTCCCCCGTCACCGAAAGGTGTTTTTGGGTTGAGTCTTTTATACATTTGTTTTCGGCGACATTTTGCATACATGAGTTCATTCCATGTTTTATGGGTTGAGTATTAATCCCTACCCGTATTTTGGGGTGTTTTGGGATATGAAGTATTATTTACATTATCATAAATTGAGAGTCAATTTATATCCACGTTTTGAGTCTGAGTTGTCTCTCTTATGCTATAATCCTAGAAACTTGAGTTTACTCATATTTTGGTCGTTTATTTTATAAAGCTTACTCGAATTTCATTATTAGAGCATTACCATTATTCTCGTTTTGAATAAGTGTTGGATTTCATTATTTCATGAAAGAATGTTTTGGCGTCGAGACATCCATTTATAAAATGCATATTATTAGTAAATGAGTTGTTCTCTTATTTTATTTAGTAAATCATTTTAAAGGATCATGATTATAAGTTACAATACTTTCCTTTACGTTTTCCTCTATAATCATGATATAAAACTCTTGAACTCACTAGGCGTTAGCCTAACCTCTTATTTGTCGGCATGTGCATCAGGTTCCATTTCGAAATTAATCTAGCGGCACTGAGATGAGATGAGTGCTAGTTGGTTACTCGAAGAGGTGATTAGCTTGTTGAAGTCTTCCGCACTTATATTGGAGATAGCGAATGGTATTGGGTTATAGTAACACTCGACTTTAATTAGTCTTTATGTAAGACTTTATTTATTTGTTGATGGTTCAATTTAGAAATGTATTTCAATTATGGACTATTAGTAAGAGATTTTATTATCCTTTAAGGTATTTTTGAAAGTTTTATTTAGTCGCTTTTTCCAAATTTGAGGGTGTTACACTTACCCAAGGGTTCCAAGTCTCAAGATCATCTTCCTTCTCCATCCTCACTTCTAAGGTTTGCAAGTTTCTAGGGTTTTCTATAAAACCTAGATTGTGAGTTTTCTAACCATTTTTAAAATGAGATACATGTCTTTATATGTTTTCTATTATCATATCTTGTTCCTTCTTATCATGTTAATCACCTGATAAAACAGATCTAATCTTGTTATATTAGAAAATGTTGGGATATATTCACATGATATGCGTATTTGATGAATGCTACATGTGGAATTTACCTGATTTAGGATTTTGACCTAAAATGAGGCTTGGAGCTATGTGGAATCTTTTATATAATTTTGCTTGGAGTAAAATGTATATAATGTGAGATTGAATATTGGATGAAATTCGAGTAGGCACTAGGAGGATGTAGTCTTGGGTGCCACCTTATTGGTATGTGACTAGATCTCTGTCATTGGGAGTAATGCCTTGGAGGTAGTCTTCAAATGTGCCGAGCCTTCGGGATGTTGCTCATGAGAGTGAACATCAAGGTACATCGACTCTTGAGATGAAACTCGTTGGTGTTTTGGGTATCCCCCATTGATTCCTCTATGGACCTTTATATTGTTAAGCCCCTTTAAATGAATATGTTATGCTATTATTCAACTTACTAGGTTCTTTTGACCTAACACTTGATTGGTTTGATGTCTATCTCATGTTCTAGCAGTGTGACCACTAAGAAGGTTTAGCAAGCCCTTAGGGGAGAGCTTGGGGAGCATTTTGGGACACCATTAGAAGATGTTTATTTTGATATTTAGATGACAATTGTTTGTAATCTCATTTCTTGTTAGGAGTTAGATTAAGAGGTTGTTATCTTTTATTGCTTTATTATTAGAAATATGTAATTATAACAGGCATATATTATTCCCCCTTTTAGGAAAGCTTGTGCTTTGGCATCATCTTTATACCACATTTCCATTTTCGAAAATTTTTGTTTCTCCCAATTTTTTTTGTTGTTACAATTTCATTTGGAAAATGGTTTGTCTCAACCAATGATGAGTTTTTGGGTTAATCATATCTTTGAGATATGTATTTGCATAAATGCCAGTTAAATGCGCCTTATTGTTTTAAGGATCTGTAATTATAGGTCCATTAACTTGTTGAGCTTTTGACTCAGTTTTGACTTTAAAGAGTCTTGGGGACACTTGTTCGGTTTTGATAACTCGATGTAGAGCTTTGGATATGGTTTGCATTTATTGCATTTTATTGGAGAATACATGTTTTGAGTGTGTGTGTCATTCCGTTGGATGTATTTTAGACTATAATGCATTGGATCCATAGGCATATGAGTCGGTCATATTTGATTACTTTGGAAAAAATACCCGAGTTGGCATTGTTGTCGTCCTGGTATTGTGGATATGGACCTTTAGAGGTTGGACTCCATGACAATGGGATTTGTGGTTTTGATGCTCTAGACATCTTGGGTTATAAAGTAAGGGATTGAGGCTCCTATCTTGAATGATATGGAGTATGCACTAAAGGTCGAATGGGAACCTTGAGGTTGTAACTCCATTAGAGAACGAACATGCAATAAGATCGGGTATCCTTGAGGTGAATCCTGGCAAGGCGTGCGTACTATAGGTACTGTGTCCTTGAGGTGACACCCATGGGTGCCCTAAAGGAAATTAGGGACTTGAGGTGTAGCTTTCTAAAGCATGCAATAAAGTCCCGACTTGAGGTGTGGCTTATTAAAGCATGCAATAAAGTCATGATCTGAGGTGTAGTTTGATAACATAGAAATGTGACTTAACTTTGTGTTCCGCCACACTCAATGGAAACAGGTCTCCCCCGTCACAAAAATGTGTTATTTTGGATATTGAGTATTATCCATATTTTCGGTGAAGTTTTGAGTACAGATTAATATCCATGATTGTGGTTTTGTATTTATTGAGTTTCATACGTGATTTTGGATGATTTGGATAATAGAGCTTTATCTTCGTTTCAGGATTTGGTTATTTAACTCCATTGTGTTTTGGAGAGTGTGTTGGATTTTGGATTCATATTAAATGTGTATTTTGATTTAGTGTTTTTCATTATGAAAATAGTGGGTTTTGGAAAGGTGTTGCTTTTAGGATAAATGAGTTTCATAATGACTTATGTTTTAAATAAGCAGTCTTTCACTTTTACTATTTATTAATATGATGTAAACTGCTTGAACTCACTAGGCGTCAAACCTAACCTTTTTCATTTGTCGGCATATGCATCAAGTCTTTATTGGTGGAATTTCTTCTAGCGACATCGTGAAGAGTTGAGTGTTAGTTAGACGCACAAGAATGATATAGCTAATGGGTGATGTTTTCTGCACATTTGGAGATAACAATGGTTGATGGGTTTAGTGAAACTCGATCTTTATTTGGTCTTTATATAAGACTTGATTTATTTTTGTTGAAGTTAAATCTAGAATTTCATTTGAGATATTTCAAGTATTGAAATGTAATCCTTCATTTGATGTATCATTGAAAATTCTAAATTAATTGTTTTTTCCAAATTTGAGGGTGTTACATAAGAGAATTTTATGTAGAAAGTCAAGTTTTTTTATTTTCAAACATGTCCCTCCCAATTAAAAAAAAACTCCTTTCATCTATGAAAAAGCCCTCCCAAACAATCTTCTTAATCTATACAGACGGATTAATCTACACATGCAACTATATCTATACATGATTTAATGAAAAAACCAACCAAACAACCCCTAAATTTATCCATAAAGCTACATTTGACACGACATAAACTAGTGTTTTCTCAAATGTTATGTAAGTCAATAAGTTTCTTAGTTTTTAATAGCTAAATTATCAGCTACTTATGCCAAACACAGTCTTATTTAATCAGTCAATAGAGCTAAATCTACAACTAAGTATACTGTCATATGAATTGGTTTTAATAATTCACAACTAAGTATAAGACAAAATTTTAATCAAATAGGTCATTTTGATAATGATATAGCACAAATGCTTTTACGACTTATTCATTTATTATTATCTTAAAACCTAACGACCGTCATGTAAAATAATAATTATGTCATCGTCATATGAAGTATTGCATGAATTTCAAATATAAAAAGACAATGTCCAAATTCGAACAATATAACTTTGAATCATGTTGATTTTTTAATTATTATTTTATATTTTCTTCTACTAACCATTTCATCCATTTAAATTAATATTCTTTAAATTAATATACAGTGGAATAATAAGGATTAGTTATTTCATATATACGTGTGAACATCATCAAACATTTTAGTATAATTGAAATGGACTTGAAATTGATGAAAATTGAGCAGTAAGACAACTTTGATGGGGTGGAGTGCACGTGTTGTATATGTTGTATTAAACCTTAAATCACTATATAGCAGGGTTTGGGGGCTAAGTTAGCCCCCTTGTGAGGTTTTAGGGGCAACGTCTCTGATGGGGTTCCAAGAGTCAGAGGCTGGTATGTCGTTTTCAGAAGGTAGGTTGTATTTTGAAATTTATAGAGAAATGTCTGTAGCCTTCTGAAATTTCATATCAACTTGTGGTGACTAGAATTTCGAAGACAAGTCGTTAACAGGAGGGCCTAATCTGTTAAAAAATGAAACTAGAGGGATGTTATCTATCAAAAATTCACTTTAGGGACCCAATCCATTAATTTCAGCAAAGCTCAGGGAGTAAATTTGCAATTTACTCACATATAATAATAATAATAATAATAATAATAATAATAATAATAAAAGAGCTATACGTAGCTGTGCATTGGAAAAAATATAGTCAAAGAGGATGAAAATTGGTGTTTGGAGACCATAAGTATTAAAACCTAAATCTATACTATATTATAAAGATGACATAAAAAACTCTTAATTACAACTCACTAAGCTTTATGTACTATCATTTAAAGTTATCTACTTAAAATCTCTTAAAAATAACTACTAAAGCCTAATGTACTACCTGTAAAGCTTTTAACCCTAATTAATATATTTCATCCTTATCCCCCAAAATCCTTATCTCTAATCCTCAAACCCTAAAATTATGAAATTTGAATTATGATAAACATAATCAAAACAGGATAATCATCTCAATTTAAATATAAAAAATTTAAAATATATAAGATAATTAATGAATTTTAACAAACTATTTAATTTTTTTTATATAAAAAACATTATATTGTTAAGCCTAAATTAAACAAATTTATATATAAAAAACTATTATCACTCAATAAAACCATCCAAAATCGTACTGTAAATCAATAAAAAACAAAAAATAAAAATAAACATTAAAATCGTGATGTATTAAGCATTATGTACTATTATTTAATGTTAATCTACTTAAAATCTCTTAAAAAATAATTAATGAAGCAATATGTACTACTTTTAAATGTTTTTAATCCTAATTAATAAATTTCATTCTTATCCCCCAAAATCCTTATCTCTAATCCCCAAATCCTAAAATTATGAAATTTGAATTCTGATAAACATAATCAAAACAGGATAAACATCTCAATTTAAATATAAAATTTTAAAATATATAAGATAATTAATGAATTTTAACAAACTACTTAATTTTTTATATATATAAAAAACATTATATTGTTAAGCCTAAATTAAACAAATTTATATATAAAAAAATCATTATCACTCAATAAAAACCATCCAAAATCGTACTGTAAATGAATAAAAAACAAAAAATAAAAATAAACATTAAAATCGTGATGTATCTCGCTGCATTGCGCGAGTACGCTTCTAGTTTTATATAAATTAAATATGTTAAAAGGTTTTGAAGACGACGATATATAAAATTAATGTAAATTTTATTTCTTATTTCAAGTCAACGTAATTTAGGGTCTGTTTGTTAGTAACTTAACGAGTTTAATAAGACTCAATTTATTCTGTCAATTATACTGGACTATTTGATAGTGGCTTAATGATATAGAAAGTAGCTTATTCAGTAAGGTTTAAGTAGAGTTTTATGCAGAAAGTTAACATACCCCTCTCAATTAAAAAACAAATTCCTTCCATCTATGAATAGGGGTGTTTACCAACTTTTAAGCCATGTATTGGTTAATCCCTAGCATATGTGATTCGTTTGTAGGGTGAGTATCGGTGTAGTGCCCAACGCCGTATCTCACAATTAGTACGCTTGGATCTGCAGTCCAACGTACAGGCCTGTGTGGCCATATGTCTGACATTTGTCACGTCGGTAGATTTGCAAGTATATGCGTTTTTCGAGCTCGATTAGTCCCATCTTTCGTTATTTGTTTGACTACGATATTATTGATTCCTTTAAGATTTTGTACCTATTTTGTCCGATATCTTGAGATCAATTTTGCATGTTTGTATTATTTTTCTGCTGTAATTGTTTATCCTTTTACTGGGTATTTGGCTCAACCTTGTTTTCTTTCCTTTCCTCACGGCATGTAATCAATGGGGGTTGCTAAGTCTTTGTGAGAAGACTAGATAATGATCTCAATTCAAGCTTTCGAGAGGTTTATCGCATTTATTAGTGACTTGTCAGTTTATTTCATTTATGTTTAAACTAGTTCTTTTGGCAAAGATTTAGGGTTGGTTTTAATCATTTGATGGGAGATACTTGAATCTATTGTTTGGAGTTTAAATCTTTATTGGAGACTCTTTATTTTGGAGACGTCTTATACCGTTCCTTTATGTTTTGAAGTAACATCCCTTCCCTTGGAATGGGGTGTTACATATGAACATGTTACCAATGGCTTTTACCGTGATTTTCATAACCGAACTACTCATTTGTTCAAGTATCCTTCATTTTGTTCATTAATGAATGGTCTTTTTGTTCATATATGAAGTCAAATGATGTTATGAAATCCCTAAATAGCGAAATAAGTAATTGTGAACATAGTATACTCCACTTTCATAATTAACAAATATCCTAATTCGATGTGTTGGTGCAATTTTACATATTTAACCTTGTTCATTCTTATTCACTTTCCCTTCACCATGTTTCACGCATATGCTTTTCATTTTTTCACACAATTGCCACCGTTCAATCTAGACCATTGATTTTAGATTTTAATGGTTGTGATTGGTTAATAAAGTTAATATCATTTCATTGGTTAACAAGAGCCTATATATGTATCGGCACATTTTATGGGGAGATTTGAAAGTCCTCTTAATAGAAAATTAGAGAAATCCAGATGTTTCTATGCAATTTTCTATTGAAGTTTCTTTCATGATTTTGAAGATGAAAATAAATTCTTCATTTTTTCATGATAAATCCCGATTAATAGGTAAAAAGACCAAAATGTCCCTTGAGTTAACTAAAAGATTTGATCTACCGTTGTTGGAAAGAGAGTAAGTTAGAAAGAAAATGCATACCGCTTGACTGTTTAAGTAATTATTTCACTTAGGAAGGAAATCTATAGTTTCATGTAAAGCATAGGGACTAAAAATGCAACTCACTCTTAATTTTTATTAGAAAAAACAATCTACAAACTTGTACTACTTTAAATACTTGTACAACAAATTTTTTTATAAACATTATTAGAAATGACTTGGAATCACTTAGGAAAGCTGGGAGCAAACAATTGAAAACGATAAGGATTCTAATGTAATTTCAAAACTCTGAGGGGGCGTTTGGTTAACAGAATGAAATTTGATGGAATTGGAATCCATTGAAGGAATTGAAATGGAATTTGACTACGCGTTTGGTTGATAGAAATTATATGAAATTCAATTCTTTCACTTTAGCTAAGCTTCATTTGTGGAATTCAATGGAATTCAAAAGATTCCATCATAATCAATAGGTGAACCAAATAAAGGAATTGAATTTTGGTCAAATGAATTATCCATTCCAATTCCTTTCAATTCCTTTAAAATCCATGAACCAAACACCCCCAAGTGACTTAAAATTTTAGTAAAACTATATAGATGATTTATGTAATTTACTCAAACTAAAATAAGGTAAGCAAAGTGCGGATACTGTAAGGGTGTTCAAAAAATCACTGGACTTTTAAATCTTTCGAACCAAATTAGATCCGACTGTTTTTGACGTCCTATCCAATCTAAAATAAGCTAAACCGTCCAGTCTACCTTTTGAACATTTTTTTAGCTGTTTGGACGAACTGACTGCAAAAAATACACATGTATTATATTTAGTTTTCAAGTTCTAAACACAACTTTCATGGCCCAATTAAAAATTTCCGTTTACATTAAAATTTTTAGTTTTCACTTCTCAATTGTCCGTATTCCCTAAATCGGCAACATTCTGAAATCCGTCAAAAATCAAAATCCAAAATTGCAGATCGTTATTTGACTTGCTTAATGTTTGTTCAAAATTTCAACTCTTGTTAGTGGACTTTTTAAACTCTTTTTTCTAACTTTCTCAATGTATTTTTAATTTTAGAGATAAATGTTTCTTTTATAATTCGGTATAAAACTTTTTGAATGATGTTATATATTGGTGGAATTTCATTTTGGGGATAGATGATATATTTTTTTTTTCAATTTAAAGCTCATAATAGGTTCAAACCATCTAAATCGATCAGACCAGACCACCTTTTTATTGTCCAGTTTGGTCAATTGCTTTCAAACTGCTCGATTTGGAAAATTTCATAAACCGCCATTACGATTTGGTTTGTGGTTTGGGGTTTAAACCGTCCAAACCAAACCATGAATACCCCTAGTGGATAGCGATAGAAAGGGAGGTTGGATATCTAAACTTTCACATTAGTTATTTCCTCGTCTTAAAATAAAAATCGATATTTCTATATATTATATTAGTTTCCCTTAAAATAAATGTCTTATTTCCTATTTTATCAAATGAAAAAAGTGTAACTATTATTTGATAAAATTAAAAATATAATAATTACAAGTCCTCCATGCTTACTGGGTAAGCATCTCGGTCAGCAATGTGTGTGCTTGTGTTGGTGGTGATGGTATGCATCGATCAAGGAATTACGTATAAGAAAGAATGAGTAATTTAGGGGAGTCCTAGTTACAAGTAACATTTAAGAGTGAATTGTTAATTTTGTTCATACAGGAAAACAGATCAATCTTTATATCAAATAACTACTGGTGGGGTGGGGTGTGAGTTGATTAATTAGTATTTTTCTTTGTCCATTTTCTTATTTTTCATGATGTATTTGTTGATCTCAGGATGCCGAAAGTGATAGCCAGAAAAATGAGAGTGCCGAGACTTGATGATCCTAGTGGAAGCGGACAAGTCAGAGCATGTCGAGTAAGGATGCTGGTGTCTCCGAATCTGAAAAACCATCTTGTGAAAGCGATGATGGATATATAAAGCCTCCACCGAGTGCAAACCATTTGGACGCTAAAGTTACGGAGCTCCTTATGAATGGAAAAAATGAAGAAGCTTCTGGTAAGGAACCATTTGGCCAACATATTCTTTGAACTCATATGAGAAATACCTGTTTTGGAAAACACATTTTAACTCAGCAAGAGGGCTGCAAGCTTTGCTTTGAGAACCCTAAGCGGCCGCGGCATCTTGTAATTGCGATTGCCAATTTCACATATTTGATGTTACCTCTGTGGAAGCTTGTTGTACCAGGCCATTGCTGCATATTGCCCATGCAGGTAAGTTTTTGTTACAGTTAACTTGATCTATTCTATATTCAGAAGAAAATACTAACAACTAATTGGGTCATAAAATATGAAACTATACAATTAAGCATTCGGTCTATGATATTTCCTGAACTGTAATGTATGTCTTTATTTCATTGTAGCATAGCATGAGATAGCAACAAGAAGTGTTGAAGATAACGTGTCTTCTAATGATGTTTGCCAAACAAGGGAGGGAAATTGTATTTCTTGAAACAGTGATGGGGTTCGAATCCATGCGTACACAACAATTGTGGCCACTGAGGTTTAATCAGGGCTGATGTCTTACAGTGTCAGGATCTAATTCTCAACAAGAATAATGAACTCAGAAACAATATTAAAGGAGTTGCGGAATAACACCTTAATATTCAACAATCAATGTAACAGTGAATCAGAAATCACAACTTTGTAAACTTTATTGAATGATCAAAGTTACAAGATTTCAAACAAAACCTCAATATTGATGAACAAACTCACCAATACGAATTCTACTTCTCTAGAACTATGGTTCTAAACCTTGAGGTTAATTCTCTCTATGAAAACAAAAAATTCAGAAGTTACTTCTATCATAAACTTCTATACTATTTATACAAGACATATTACAAGATAATTATCAAAATACAATTGATCTTCAGTCCATAATTATCTTCTTTACTTTAGCAAGTCTTCTATACAGCTGTCTTCATTCCATACCGAGTCTTCATCTCATAAGCAGCACTAACCTTCTTCAAAGGTATTAACCATCTTCAACAACATTAAAATCCTCAGCAGTAGTAATTGTGTTCAGCAGTATTAACTTTGATCTGACAGTACTAACTTCAGCAGTACTAACTACTAGCAGTACTAACTCTCCAAGCAGTAATAACTTTTGAAATAGCAGTACTAACTTGTCAAAACAGTATTAAATCTACTAGCAGTAGTAATCAGTTGTGCAAGCAGCATTAACCATACTTGAGCAATTCTTTAATTCCCAACAATCGCCCCCTAACTTGACTTTTAGGAAGAGAAGTCAAGTTCTTCAATTATGGTCTTCAATATGCTTTCAACACTACAGCTTAGTTGCCCAAATTTGGATTCAGACCCAGACTTTGATTGATTGTCCTTCTTACCACAATTCTGGCCATTTCTGATTCCTTTGCACACACTAGCTTAGCTTTCAGCATCCCATTCAGCTTCTCCTTGCTATGATCATATACTTTGTCCACCATGTAGTATTCATGATAACATTTATCTATTGTGATCATGTACACACCACAGTTTTCAAATAGTATCCAGTGATCAAACTTCTTGAACCCATACTCATGATGTAGATCCTTGATCCTGTAAACCACCTTTTCTGGTTCAAACATCATACATAGGTATTTCATTGCAACCTTGAGTAGATTTTCTTCAGTTCCTTTCAAAACATGCTCATAAAGCTTCATTCCCACTTTATACATTTCTTCTAGGTCAGCTCTTGAATAACTTCTGATTACTTTCCCCCAAGTTGAATATACTTCAAATGCATCACCAACTCGTTTAAATCTGAAGTAATCCTTTCTGTTGTCTCTCAGAATGTCCCAAAAGATGATTTCTGGTGCCTTCATAGAAATGGGAACAACCTGTACTGGTTCTATTAAAGTCATATAAAGCCCCACATGTTCATCAGACTGACTTGTTTGTTGTGCACTTTGACTAGGTTGCTCTGTATGATTTGCCACAGATGATTCTGGATTCTGCTCTGGTTCTGCTGAAGGTGGAACAGAAGATTCTGCCTCTCTTTCTGATTCTTCAATCCTTGGCTTCTTGGACTGTTTCTTGGAATCTATAGTCTTTACTCTCTTTGCAGATTTCATTTCCATTCCAACATTCTCTTGTTCTTCCTTCTTTTCTTCAACCTTTTCCTTTGAAGGTGTGGTTTCCTCAGGGAATGGTTGTTGGATGTTGAGATCATGCCTCTCTTTCATCCTTCTTTCTGCTTCTTCCATTTGAGAGTAATCCCCTTGAAGCTTTGTCATTTCCTTCTTATACAGCTCCTCAACTTTGTTGTATGCCATGTTGGTAAACATTTCTCCCTTTACACCAATTGAGCCTTTCAGAAAGTTGATCAGTTTTCTCCTTTCTTGATTGGCCAAAAAGGTCTTGGAAGGTTGTCTTTTCTGCTTCTTGATTGACATTCTTTGCTTGGATGCTTTCACTGGTATTTTCTTGGCCTCAACTGCAGTTTTCATGCTCTTTTGATACTCTTCATTGAGCTTTCTGGCCATCTCTAGTGCAAGCTCTCTGTCCTTTTCTGATTGGAGTTGTTCTTCCTTTTCCATCTCAGCTTGAAGTTGTTTTGCCACTTCTTCATCTAACTCCAACCGGTTCTTCTTCTTTAAGGGTTTTTCAGATTCAACCATCTTAGCTATTCCCTTTGCATCCTTCAAATCTGCCTCACTCATTTCTTTTCTTTTCTTTTCAAGGCCTCCTTCTTTAATGACCACTCCCTTGGCCTTTTGAGTAGCCTTAGGAGTGTCATTGTTGGCTTTTACCAACGTTTCTGCAATTTCCAATTCTTCAACAGATAGCGCCCTATTACTGCTGCTACCTGTTCTGTTACTGCTGCTTGTGATTCTGTTTCTACTGCTGCTTGAACCTCATCTGTTTCTGCTGCTTTCTCCCCCTCAAAATCAAATCCCATCTCAGATGTACTTTCCGTTTCTGCTTCAGCCTCTTGATTCTCCCCCTTGTTGAAAGCATCATTAGCACTTGATCTATTCTTCAAAACAAACTGTCGTCTCCTCTTCTTGTGCACCAATCTTGTCACCATTTTCTTCAATTTGGTAATCTGTACTTGTTGAGACATAATTACCAATTTCATCTCTTCTATGTCTTTGCCTTGTTTGATGACATCCATATTAATGTTGCCCATAGTTTCCATCAATTCATTGTAGTCATGTCTGTTCTCACCTCCTTTGGGTGTGTTTACTACCTTTGGAGAATCATTGGATCTTTTAGTAGTAGAGGTCTTCTGCCTAGCAGAAGCACCTGCTACCCCCTTGGGTTCTTGGCACCTGGGACCTCTGGATGATTGCTCATCCAAAGTTGCCATGGGGAAGGTCTTATTGATGTTACCACTGGCCTCCTCTGTGCTAGCAGGAGTAGTGGCAACCTTTGCACCCATATGCTCATGCATCTCCTCAGTGAGCACCTCCTTGGGGTTGGGAGACACCCCTGTGGTTTCCCTATAGATATTCTCTAATGGAGAATTCTCCATTAGAGGGCTTGAAGGCTTGGAGGGTGAAGGTACAAGAAGGGAAGGAGCCTTCTTTACCTTTTTCCTGATGTAAGTATTGGTGATTGGAGAAGTTGGTTTTTGAAGAAGGGACTGAGGGATTGATATACTGATTGAAGGTTGGGATTGGCTTTCAGTGGGATGGTCTAATGAGGGCCTTGACCCTGAAGCCATACCTTCTTGATTGTGGGACACCACCATCATTGTAGAGAACAATGGGGTGTCAACTCCTTCCGAGTCCATGGCAGATCTCTTCATATTTGAAAAGACCTTGCCCTTGGGGATTTTAGGTACATATACCTCATCAAATTGAGGCATATCCGTCAATTCAGTGGTTAGAACTGCCTGGACAAATCTTGGGTACATATAAAAACTCTTTTTGTTTCCCAAGTTTGACACAAGGTCATTGAAAATCATTTTTGAAAAATTGTACTTTCTGGCAGTGGCTAAGCAGACCAAAGCATAAGCAATGGAACTACTGAACTCACTTCATCCAGTAGTCTTTCTAGAAATACAATGCATAAGGGTATGGACAAAGAAACTCCATTGGGGGTGAGAATTTAGCTTTTGAGAACTTGAAAACACCCAATGGGCCTCCATACCCCATTCTAGTGAGAGTGGAAAACAGATCATCATTAGAGATAGATGAGATACCTGAGGCATCGTCTAGACGTACTGATGCGAATTACCTCTTCAGAAACTGTCAAGGGTTTGTCACACACCCTTGTCTTGATAACTTGCACACCATTTTCAGTAATAGTGGTGGCATTAGCCCAAAATTGCTTCTGGTGCTCAATGTAAATTGATGGTGACACTGTAAGAGCATGAGCGATATGGCTGGACTTGAGAAAATCCACTATTTGAAGGAATCCAGCAGCTTGCTTTGGTTTTTAAAGCATCGAGATTTCATTGTGTTCATCAATAAACGCCATTGAAGCCATCGAGCTTGAGAAAACTGGACTGAAACTCACTAGGTGCTTGAGAGAAAAAGATTAGAGAGAAGATGAACAGTATTCAAAGAGTCGTTATGAGCTTTTAGGCGGGCAAAAGGGTATTTATATGATTCGGGAAAGAAGCAGTATTAACTCAGAGCATTATTAACGAACTAGCAGTATTAACTAACTAGCAGTATTAACCACTAGCAGTATTAACTAACTAGCAGTATTAACTAACACCTGAAGTAGTAACTTTGCCCTGGAAGCATTAAAACTACATTGCCAGTAGTAACTATACTTACACTTTTTGAAGCTTGTGTTAGTCTGAGCAAGGCAATACACTTCCTGAGAAAGATGTTTAGTAGCACCAAAAATAACCAAATAACAGGTATACAAGCACTTTTTAAACATGAGTTCATTCAGAGTTGATCATGCCCACACTTGTGATCAAGAAAGTGAATCTACCCACATCAAAAGCTTTGGTGAATAGATCAGCAAACTGGTTGTCAGTATGAACTTTAGCAACTTGAATTAGCTTCTTTTCATTACAGTCTCTAATAAAGTGATACCTGATCTCAATGTTCTTTGTTTTGGAGTGCTTGACTGGATTGTTAACAATGCTGATAGCACTGCTATTGTCAATGAAGATTGGAGTGTGAAGAAAGGTTACCCCATAGTCCAGCATTTGATTCTGAATCCATAGAACCTGAGAGCAGCAACTTGCAGCAGCAATATACTCAGCTTTTGTTGTTGATAAGGACACTGTGGTTTGCTTCTTACACTGCCAAGATACTAGTCTTGCACCCAAAAGCTGACATCCCCCTGAAGTAGACTTTCTATCCATATTAGCACCTCCCAAGTCACTGTCTGAATATGCAATCAAGTCAAAGTTGGATTCATAAGGATACCAAAGACCTAATCTAGGTTGCCCTCTTAAGTATCTGAAAATCCTTTTAACTGCTTGTAGATGTGACTGCTTTGGCTTGACTTGGAATCTGGCACAAACACACACTGGAAACATGATATCTGGTCTTGAGGCTGTGAGATACATGAGAGATCCAATCATTGATCTATAAAGATGGACATCAACATCCTCCCCCTCAAGATCAGTAGTGATCTGTTTGTGTGTTTCCATGGGTGTGCTTGCTGGCTTTGAGTCTGATAAACCATATTTGTCCAGGATGTCTTTCACATACTTTGATTGACTTATGAAGATCCCATCTTTCTGCTGTTTCACTTGAAGCCCAAGGAAGAAAGTAAGTTCACCCATTGAACTCATTTTGAAGCTCTTGTGCATCAACTCTTCAAAGTCTCTATACATCTGATCTTTTGTGGATCCAAAGATGATATATCCACATAGATCTGAACAAGTAGGATGTCCTTCTTTCTTCTTCTAATGAAAAGGGTTTTGACAATTATTCCTCTTTCAAACTCATTTTCCAAGAGATAGGTAGACAGAGTATCATACCATGCTCTTGGAGCTTGATGTAGACCATAGAGAGCTTTCTTCAGTTTGTATACTTTGTCAGGATATGATGGATTCTCAAATCCAGGTGGCTGACAGACATATACTTCTTCATCAATTGTTCCATAAAGAAAGGCACTCCTCACATCCATTTGATATACCTTGAACTGCATATATGAAGCATAGGCTAGAAACAGCCTAATTGCCTCTACCCTTGCAACTGGAGCAAAGACTTAATCATAGTCTATGCCTTCTTCCTGAGTGTACCCTTGTGCCACTAGCCTTGCTTTGTTTCTGATTACTATTCCTCTCTCATCCTTTTTATTCCTGAAAATCCACTTGGTGCCAATTGCTCTATGACCTTTTGGAAGGTCCACCAAGTCCCAAACATCTTGCAATTTGAACTGTAGTAACTCTTCTTACATGGCTTCTATCCAACTTGAATCTTTCAATGCATCATAAGCCTTCTTAGGCTCAATATGAGATAGAAAGCAAGAGAGTACTGTATTCTGCTGATCCTGCATGTCTTGAAGTCTGCTTTGTTTCCTAGTCATCATAGGAGAAGAGATGTCTCCTATTACCAGCTCAGGAGGATGATTCTTCTGAGTTCTGGTCTGATGACTAGTTTCTTCATTGATTCCCACTTCTAGATTGGAATCATTTAAGTCAGCTGAGGGGATCTCATCAGCTACTTCTGGTTCTTCATGCTCTGAATTCTCCTTATCTCTTCTTTCTTCTTCACTCTGAATTGGTTCAGTAACAATCTCCTTTTCACATATTTCAACAGTTCCATTGTAGGTATGGGAAAGATCACAGACTGAGGAATAATGTCTTGTACTTGAACATTCCCTGATCCTCCACTTCATGAACCTACATGATCATCACTACTGAAACCAAAGGAGTTAGTTAGTGAATCAATGTCAAACAACCACTGAGGACCAGAACCAATAGGGTTTGGTGTGTTCTCATTGCATTTGACATTGTCACTTTCCTCAATTATTCTAGAAGAAGAATTAAATACTCTGTAGGCCTTACTCTGAGATGAGTAACCAACAAGAAAACCATCATCTGCCTTGCTATCAAACTTTCCTAAGTGAGTTTTGGTATTGAGAATGGTACAAGGACACCCAAAAGGTTTGAAAAAGCCAATAAATGGTTTTCTTTTATTTAAAAGCTCATATGGTGTCTTGTTTTTAGGCTTGACTACTAGAACTCTGTTTTGGACATAACAAGCAGTATTAACTGCTTCAGCCCAGAAAGTAATTGGAAGTTTTGAATCAGCTAACAGAGATCTAGCAGCTTCAATCAGTGTCCTATTCCTTCTCTCAGCAACACCATTTTGTTGTGAAGTCCTAGGAGCACTGTATTGCCTCTCAATTCCTTTTTCCTCACAAAAGGTGTTTATATCAAGATTTTTAAATTCAGTACCATTGTCTGACCTAATTACTTTTACTTTTTGATTTGTTTGGTTTTCAATTCTTAGAATAAAGGATTTGATCAGTCCACATGTCTCATCCTTAGTCCTTAGAAAATATACCCAAGTAAATCTAGAGTAATCATCAACAATAACTAAGCAGTATGATTTCTTACCTATACTCATAACATTTGTAGGACCAAACAGATCCATATGCAACAACTGAAGAGAATTAGAAATAGTGTTCAACTCTTTGGACTTATGAGAAGTTTTGTGTTGTTTGCCTTTGAGACAGGCAACACAATGATCATCACATGAAAAGACTTTTGAAGGCAAACCTCTTACAAGGTTGTTTTTAACAAGTTTATTCATTGTTTTGAAGTTCATGTGACACATCCTTCTGTGCCAAAGTGATGATTCATCCAAAGATGCTTTTGAAACAAGACAATTTAGGGATGAATCAGTTGAAACATTTTCCATATCCAAACAATAGACATTATCCTTTCTGGAGTTCTTAGTAGTATCATCTTTTCATCAACCACCTTGAATCCAGGAGCAAGGATAATGCATTCAGAATCAGTGAATAATATACTATGCTTTTTGTCACAAACCTGTGATACACTTAACAGGTTGTACCTTAACTGCTCAACATAGAAAACATCTTCAAAGGTCATTTTACCTTTTGTTACAT
Organism: Arctium minus; assembly: GCA_954870635.1. Classification (NCBI taxonomy): domain Eukaryota; kingdom Viridiplantae; phylum Streptophyta; class Magnoliopsida; order Asterales; family Asteraceae; genus Arctium; species Arctium minus. Next base: position 55,416,996 of record OX941093.1, read on the forward strand.
CACCCTTACCACTAATCTTACCTCCATCTGGAGTATTACCAAGGGCAACATGTCATCCATCAATTTTCTTGAAATTCTTGAGGCAAGCCATGTTTCCTGTCATGTGCCTAGAGCAACCACTATCAACATGCCAGATGCTCTTCCCCTTGAGTTGTTGGTTACCCTGCACATAAGATAAAACAATTAGTATTGATTGGGAACCCAAGCCAAAGTGGTCTTGGGTCTCCCTTTCTCATCAAAGTATTTACATTCCTTTTTGATGAGATTTTTAAAATCAGAGCACTCTTTACTGGAGTATTTTGTCAAGATAATAGGTCTAGCAGCACAAACATTGGTAGCAGCAGTATTGCTTCTAGCAGCACTATCATTGTCAGCAGCACTATTTGTAGTAGCAGTACTAACAGTTTTAGTGCTTTTGGGAATCCACATCTTGACACTTTCTTTCACAGTCTTTTTCTTCATGTGGCTTTTAGATTTAACATGTTTCTTAGCCACATGTTTCCTTTCATCCTTCCTATAACCAAAGGGTTTTTGCATAGCTCTTTGAAAATTCATCCTTTGGTTAATAGGATTAAAGTAACAGTACTTGGCAAGATGATTCAATTTGCCACATATGAAACAAGGTTTTGGTCTGATGATTCTACTCAGATCAACTCCTTGTTTCTGAGCCCACTGATTATTCCAGTTCCTTTGATTGCCCCTCTTTTTATCATGTTTTAGGGGCTCATCCTTATTACATGCACACTGTTTGCAAGGAACAGGATTCACAACTGTAGTCTGCTTGTAATGGACCTTTTTGGACTTTCCCTCAGTCTTCTCTATGTCCTTAGATTTGACCCAGTTCCTTCCACAATCCTCATTGGTGATAATATTATTCTCTAAATGAATCTCACCACTCACAGTATTATCCTTACCCTTACTAGCTTCTTTCTCTGTCTTGTCCTCAACAACTACTTCATCTAAAGGATCTATCTTAGTGGATCCCTCAGGTAAGTCCTTCCTATCATTGGTCTCTAGCAGATCTGATTTAGGAGGGATGTAGTTGTTGTTGTATGGTGGTGGTGTGGTATTGTACCCAATTCCTGGTTTAAGCTTATCATGGATTTGAACCTTTAGGATTGAATCCATTACTTTAGAAGCATATGAAAACTTTTCCACATCTAGCTTAACCTTGTCTAGTTCTCCTCTCAACTTTTCATTCTCCTCCTTGGACTTTGTCAGTTGGATTTCTAGATCATTCTTCTCCCATTTCCAGTAATTGGTATCATATGTGTGTTGCAGTTTATTGGCTTGGAAACTTTTAATTTGTTCCTCAAACTTCTCAACAATTTTCACATAGTCTTTTATATCTTTTTCTAATCTCTTAAGGTCATCACTCATCTTCTGGTTGTGATCCCTGTACCATTTAACAATATCTATGCAAGTTTGAGAACAGAGATTAGAAAGTACCTCAGTTGGAAGATCAGATACCTCTGCCATGAGGGCTTGATTTTGAATAGCCTCTTCTGCTTGATCACTCCAGTCAAACCCCATTCCTTGTTGAGAAACAAGAGCTTGAGCAGAGTTTCTGTTCTGGTTGAAGCTTCCAGTCTGAGTTTGTTGGTGATTGTGAGACACTCCACTTCTGCATTCTCTGGCAAAGTGTCCCTTCAGATGACATTTATAGCACTCCACCTTTGACTTATCAAAGCCTGCACCATCTTCTCTTCTTTGGGAGAAGTTGTTCCTCCCAGTCCTTTTGATGAACTTCTTCACCCTCATAGAAAGCATGGCCATCTGCCATTTAATATCCATCTCTTCAAGATCATCAGGATGAAGTTGTTCCAAGTCATCATTGATTAAAGAGGAGTTTCCATGACTGGAAAGAAAGGCTTCAAAAACAGATTCAGTGCCTTTTTCTTGATTTACTCCATTAGCAGCATTAAATGATTCAGGGTTAGCAGTAGAATCAATTGATGCTGATAGGAGTGCAGCATTATGAACATATCCAGTAGGCTTCTTCTTTGCTTCCACCTTAGATTCAAACACTCTCAGATCATTGTACAGATCATCCAGTTCCTTTTCTTCCAATTGTTCATTCTGTCTGAATGAAACAGTATACATGGTCCATTCATCTCCAAGGGACCTTAAGAACTTTCTGTTTACATCATCTTGATCAATCTGTACTCCCATAGTAGCTAGTTCACCAATCAGCTTGTTAAACCTGTCAAAAGTTTGAGTCATGGACTCATTCTTAGTTGACATAAAGTTTTCATACAGTTGCTTCAATATTGCCTTCTGATTTCTCTTGGTACTTTTGGTACCAGAGAATCTCTTATCTAGAGCATTCCAAAGCATCTGTGCATCAGTGCAATTGCAGAATTGGTGTTGATACTCATTGGGAATAGCCAAGAGCAGTGTGCTCAAGGCTTTCATCTCTGTCTGCCTTGTCTTCCTTTCTGCATCCGTCTTTGGTGGGATTCTTTTTCCATCTGCACCAATCTTTCCTTCATCAGATGGGTCATTCTCAATAATGTCCCACATAGAGTAATCTGTGAGGAGAATGTATTGCTTGATCCTAATCTTCCACATGTCAAACTCATTAGATCTGAGCATTGGAACCTTTGAGACAAGAGTACTGTTTGATTCAACCGTGTTTTCCATGATGAATGAAGGTTTCTGAGAATACTAGCTCTGATACCACTTGTCAGGATCTAATTCTCAACAAGAATAATGAACTTAGAAACAATATTAAAGGAGTTGTGGAATAACACCTTAATATTCAACAATCAATGTAACAGTGAATCAGAAATCACAACTTTGTAAACTTTATTGAATGATCAAAGTTACAAGATTTCAAACAAAACCTCAATATTGATGAACAGACTCGCCAATACGAATTCTACTTCTCTAGAACTAGGGTTCTAAACCTTGAGGTTAATTCTCTCTATGAAAACAAAAAATTCAGAAGTTACTTCTATCATAGACTTCTATACTATTTATACAAGACATATTACAAGATAATTATCAAAATACAATTGATCTTCAGTCCATAATTATCTTCTTTACTTTAGCAAGTCTTCTATACATCTGTCTTCATTCCATACTGAGTCTTCATCTCATAAGCAGCACTAACCTTCTTCAAAGGTATTAACCATCTTCAGCAGCATTAAAATCCTCAGCAGTAGTAATTGTGTTCAGCAGTATTAACTTTGATCTGACAGTACTAACTTCAGCAGTACTAACTACTAGCAGTATTAACTCTCCAAGCAGTACTAACTTTTGAAATAGCAGTACTAACTTGTCAAGCAGTATTAAATCTACTAGCAGTAGTAATCAGTTGTGCTAGCAGCATTAACCATACTTGAACAATTCTTTAATTCCCAACATACAGTCATAATTTGCCAAGGAATTAGTCTAGACATAGCCTAGGACACCTTTCCCACCAAAAAAAAAATTGCAAAACAGGCTCTTCTCGATTTTAAGAAGGTTCGTGTTATTTCAATTACTACATCGTCTCAAAATAAGTGTCTACATTTATATTTTAGTTTGTCCTAAAAAATTGTCTACTTTAGAATTCTACCTTAACTATAAGACAAAAGAAACTAATTAAGGGTAAAATTGTATTTTAGTTAATTAAAAGTGTAATAAAAATGACACGTTTACTGGACTATATTTTCAATGAAAACATTATTTATGATGTGTTGATAAATCAAGCATTACAAAAGTTCAATAGTATGAGAAACCAAAAACCGTGAGTTGAGCTTGAGCATGCCAGTAACGAATTTACCAAGATTATTTTCCGAAGCATTGAAACCTTAGACAGATTGTGTAACCTTTCTATTGTACTTTACGACTGTCTTAATTTTTCTTCATGTACCGGTAGTTGTCTACGTCTGTATTGTGCTCTGTTTTCTTTTTTGTACTTTTTTGTTCGTAGCAGTTGCTTTCTTGTTTCCCTTTATTTATGGTTTTACAAGCCAAGGGGTCTTCACGGAAACAACATGTCTCTGTATGGGATTTGCTGGTTTTATTTATCATGTTGTAAACATATAATTACGGAAGACATTAAGAAATCACCAACCCCATACATATATTACATAATACAAAGTAATTCTTCAGCATGATACAAGTGTAATTAAGATACGCAAAATAGTACAGTTTAAGGAAGTAAAGTCATTGAAAGATAAACAGCTAGCATGAATAGAAGCAGCCAGGTAAAGCATCTGATACCGACCGATTTAGCAATAAGATCACCATCACCGGTCTTTTCATGCATCATAATACTCCCTTCCATCCATGCCACCATAATAGCCAAATCTGCATGTCCAATCCAAAACAACACAAGCTTGAAACCGCGTAGACGCCACCCTCTAGACGGTAGCAGATCAATGAATTTTGGTAATGGGGTTCAGAATTCAAATTTATAAATTTTTAGATATATATTTGTAAAAGATAAAATATTATAATAATAAAAAAAATCAAATTTTGAAAATTTATGGGGGTCAGCTGATCCCAACTCTCGGGCATAGTTCCACCCCTGTGCCCAGTGTTGAACCCGACCTCCTGCATCCTGAGGCAACACACGGGGACTAGATTGAAAAAAGAATGCAAATAAACAAACAGAATACCTTGGGTGGCAGATTAGCCTTGTGACACCATTGTCAACAGAAAGATATCCAACACTTTGTGTCTAGATTTTCATGAAACCTTCCATCATAGTTTGAAGTGGACCTCCATAATGAAGCCTCATCAAGCACTTGACACCCTAAAGTGGGCAGAGAAGATCATTTAGCTCAATGAAATCTTCTTCCAAGCCCAATGGATTCACCTGCATATATCCATGAATTAATATCCTCAACTCCATATAATGTAAAACTTCAACATATATATATATATATATATATATATATATATATATATATATATTGATATTGGTAAGGTATCACGTATTTTTATGCTTTTCAGGTTATTGAGTAAAATTTTCTTTTAAACGATCATGCTCCTAATTGAAAACCATTTAATTTAATGACCCATTTGGATACATACAAGTACTATCCATATCTATGATACCACACTCATCAAGCACATGAAAAAGAACAACGCAGAAAAACATCAATAAATTTTTAAGAGCGTAAATTCTGTACAATCTTTCTTCTCATATAATTCCAGGGTAACTTTAGGAAACATTAAGAGCGTACAATTTGCAATTTCATGCCCTCTTTCCCGACTTCATTACAATGCAAACTATAGTTACAATAGCAAGTTAGCACAAAATAACAATGGACAAGAGAGATTGAAACTATAAGAGGTCCCTAAAGATTTTAACTATAACTTGTAGGGTCTACATATTTATGATGTTTCATTCATAATTCATAAATACACTTTCCCAAGTGAAATGTCAACACTATGGTTATGTACTTTGATATATTACAACTTTTACAACATTATATATCTTCCTATGACTTCAATGCTAATATTATCTTCAAAATATTGTTTGCATCTTCATCCATTCTAACTTTGAAAAAGAAAGCTCATGAGCATGGTTGGGTTCCTATCAAGCTTCACTTGGGTCTGTTCATTAGTTAAACCTGGGCTGTTAATATCGCGATATATCGCCAATATATCGTGTATCGTTCCTACTCATAATATCGGTGTTAAAATATCGTTTTTTATATCGGCAACCGATATATCGCCGATAATACCGATATTTTTGTGATCCTGTTTTGGGCCTATTTTTTGTAATTCTATTACGGTGGGTTGGGCTTTTTTTTGTAATATTTTTTTTGTTAGTTATATGGGCCTTTTTTTTGAATTTTGAGGTTTTTCCATATTACCATATACGACTTCTTCTTCTTAGTTCTTTCATCAGACTTCCTTCAACAGACAACTAGACAAGTAGAACAGTGGTCGACTTCTTCTTCTCTTCTTCAACACAGTGGTCGACTTCTTCTCTTCTGGTACTTCTTCTCTGTTTTTTCTGCTGTTTCTTCATCGATTCTTCTGGTATTTATTCTCTGTTTGACTTCTTCTGCTCCTTCTGCTCAATGCTCATCTGTTGTTTCTTCTGCTCCAATAATGGGTCCAACTTTAAAGTTGCGGGAAGAATCTTGGAAGAACAACATCCTCAGATGTTTTGGACACCATGTGCAACACATTGCGTGAATCTTATGATAGGAGATGTGGGAGAGAAAATACCAAAGATTAAAAATGTGTTAGCCGATGCGAGAGTGGTAGTGGTTTATATCTATAACCACGGAAGGATTTTGAATATGATGGGGAAGCTCACTAAAAATAGGGAACTGCATAGGTCTTGTGTTACAAGGTTTGCAACACAATTTTACACCATTCAGAACATTCATGAAAACCGACATCATCTACAAGTGCTATTTGTTTCTGAACAATGAAGGAAGATTGACTTTGCCAAGAAAGCTATCGGAAAAAGAATTGAAAGAATAATAGCTAAGCAAGAGTTCTGGGACAATATTTATCTTGCTTGTCGGGTATTGGCACAATTAGTTGATGTTGTTCGATTGGTTGACACGGAGGAGAAGTCGTGTATGGGTTATATATATATGATGTTATGGAAAGAGCAAAGGATCAAATTAAGAAGAACATGGCCGGCACTACCCACGAGAGATTGTTCTCAAAAGTGTGGGCTATGATTCAAACACGTTGGAGTGACCAACTTCATCATCCTTTGCACGCAGGTATAATTTATAAAAAAATTGTTATGTTTTTTTATTTAATCTATTATTGTTGGTATTAACTTTTAGTACATTTGTAGCCGGATATTACCTAAATCCCGCCATCTATTATGCACAAGATTCAGAAGTTGAGAATAATAGATACATTAAGACGGGATTATATGAGGCAATTGACCGACTTGTGCGTGATGAAGAAAATAATGATACTTTAAGGATGGAACTCAATCATTATATCGAGTCATCGGGGCAATTTGGATCTGCGACTGCCATAAGGAATAGAGTTAAAGTTGCACCACGTAAGTATCATATATATATAGAGGGGTGTTCAAATGCAACCCCTTTATATGGTGCAACCCATGCAACCCCTCTATCCACCACTCATTTTATTTTTACATTTTTTTAATTAAAAAATGTAAAAATAAAATGAGTGGTAGATAGAGGGGTTGCATGGGTTGCACCATGTAAAAGGTTGCATAATAACCTACCCTTGTATATATATATACTCAAAAGTTTATTTATGTGTCTCTTATTAACCTAATATACTTATAAAACGTAGATATATGGTGGCGTTCTTATGGCATCGACATACCATTGCTCCAACAATTTGCGATTAGTATTCTAAGCCAAACATGTAGTGCTTCTCCTTGTGAGAGGAATTGGAGTGCATTTGATCATGTAAGTTTTATTTGTTATGGAAAATAAATGGAACTTTAATTCAAGTAATGGTTTTAACTTTTAATTTATAACTATCATTTCAGTTGCACTCTAAGAAGAGAAATTGTCTTTTGCAAAAGAAGTTGAATGATCTTGTATTCATTCAATATAACAAAAGACTAGAGAGGCGCTACAAATCTCTCAAGAATAACAAATCTTTCGATCCTATCTTCTTGAGAGATGTGGAAGAAAATGATGATTGGGTGGTTCCAACCGAAGTTGAGCTCCAAGAGTTTGTGGAGGCAAGTGATGACCTCCTTTGGTAGGATGTACAAGAAGCAATGTGAGGTAATGAACAAGTTGGGCCAAGTACAAGAAGTAAAAGGGAGCGTTATAGGGATGATGATGATGATGATGATGATGATGATCAAGTTCGAGAGGAAGGGGAAAGAAGAAGATTGGGAAGCTAACATAAACGAAGAAGTGAATGTTTTAGATGATGTTGACTCGGATGCCGAACCTATTGCTTGCGATTAGCTCGTTTATGAACAATTTTCCTATATTTTGTTTTGTGAAACTTGTTTAATTTGATGTTGAAACTATTTTAAGTTGATGTTTTAATGCATATGATATGTTTATGGATGCATACTGATATAAATAATTAAATATATATATATATATATATTATATATATATATATATAATTCTAAGAAATATTATATGAACCGATATTTTTGACCGATATATCACCGATATTATATCATGTATCGGTCCCTGACTGATACACCACCGATATCTGATATTAACATCATAGAGTTAAACAAGCAAAGCATTAGCTGCAAATTCAAGCCAAATTTTCCAGAGGTTCATCGGTAAAAAGTACGTGTTTTAATTGGACTAGAAAATCAGAAAGTGATTTCTGATTAACCATGAACTGCAATTGTAGTATGATCAAATTCAGTATGTGTGTATTTAAAGATTAGTTTCAGCATTAGAAACATTCTTTCAACAATACTGTCTCGGATATCTTTCAACATCCAATGTGATTTGCCATGATGGGAGTAAATTTAATATTATTGGTCAAATTTTTTAATGAAAATATGGAGTTAGAGCTAAAATTAGGATGGCATTTCATATTTAACTCAAACTGATCTCACGGACACATATGAAACCCTAGTACTACAATGATCGCTCTGATGAGATTTCATGTAATATTGACAAGATGATGTTGGTATTTGGTAAGATAGTATCAAAAGTCACACGGCAGATACGTAGGATTATACAAATTAGAAATGGAAAAGTGTGACAAGCATTTTGTTGCAGGAAAACATTTTGAAAAAACAAAAGAAAATACCATAAAAAGGCATCTATTACCACTGTTGAGACAGAGCAACAGATTAAATTGACAAAATTAAGATTTAAATACCTGCACTGCAACTGGCATATCAGAAACTTTATCATTTGAAGTACCAAATCTTCTCAAACAAATATTATCAGCATAATCAATTGAGCTCACCTTATCCATCCCACTTTCACTGATGAGTGTATCATCGCACTGAATACCAATGTGGCGCACTGTTTTAACATTCTCACCACACGATTTCAGGACGTTACTTGGGGTGTTGCTTCGGTGGTGAGATTTGGCAAACACTCGGCACAGGACATAAGACGCTTCTGCCTGATACAGACACCAAGAGTTATCAACAAAAATATGCACAAAAATGCATAAATAACACGTTTGTTGATGAAAAGCCATGAGTAGAAGACTGGTAAAGACAAGAAATGTGAAACAGCAATAAACATGACTCCATTTCCTTCTGTTTGTTTTTTAGTCTTTATAAAAGGACATGTTGCTTGGTATATCAAACCAGGATTTTCACATGTCCACACAATACCAGTTCTGCTGAGCAGTCTACAACATGTATCACAGAAGAAAAAATATAAATAACATTCATTGTGTGATTGTTCTCAACTTCTTTATAGTAAAACTGACTGAATATGTTAGTAGAATGAAATATCGAAATGGCAGGAGGTTGTAGGTTCTCCCTCTCCTTTAACCTAACAGGGGATCTTTTCTTTTTTCGTTCACACACGTCTCGTCAAATAAATAGAGGAATTCTCATTACTTAACTGCAACTAGTATCGGGAGAGAGAATTTTAATTTTGTGCACAAGTGTGCACTTGTGTATTCAGAAACAAACAGAAAAGGAAACATGAATGTCTTAAATATTTAATCTTTCCCCTCCACCCCTCTTTGGTTACTTGATCTCCCTTTGCTCATGCTTGCTTAGATGCTTCTACATTATTTGATCATTGTTATCATATTTTGGGAAAACATGTAATGTGTATAAACATGATTTAAATTAGCTCCTTTATGTTATTTCAACTTTTCTATTACCAAATTTATTGAATATTCTTAAAATGGAGATAATCATTAATTCATTATCTCATTTTCCCCATCCTGAACTTAATTCTTCTCACTATATGAATCATTTGTAGTCTTAAATACTATTTAATAATCTTTAGGTTATCTAAGCATTTTGGGTAATTTTGAATCTGTAACCAAGGATTTCATGAATTATATATTTAACATGCTAACTAATTATTTGATTAGAACTGCTAAAGCTATATTCTCTCACTTTGTTTTGAAGTATATATATTTCATGCAGCCATCACAGCCTCGCATAGCCAGATCTCTGTTTTTTGTGTGTGTGTGTCTTCAGCATGAAAGTGAGGTGGCAGTGGTGGTGACTGTTATGAATCACAGAAATCGAGAAAGGAATGTAAATTGGATTACTAGTAATTGAATTAAGGGTAAATAGGATGAATAAACTTGTAATGGTCAAACAATTACCATTAACAAGCAATGAGAATTCATGGCTATTCGAGAGGCCATTCTCTCCAGGTTTATAAGGAAAATATCTGCATAAAAGAAAATACTTACCTCACCACCTGATTTAAACAAGATTTATTAAGAGTAATTCCCCAAACTACCCTCCAACAGACTTACTCCCACTCTTCTATTTCCTTTGGAGTGGTCCCCATGACTTGAGGTTCTCTTTTTTTTTTCTCCAGCTGTAGGTGAATCGAATTGGGTTGTTTCTAACATTACCCGCCCCCCAAAGAGCCACCTTGTCCTCAAGGTGAAAGGCAGGAAATAATTCCTGCATGGTTATGAAGTCTTCCCAAGTTGCTTCAGATTCAGGCAAGTCTTTCCACTTCAGTAAAACTTCAATTTTCTGTCCCACCTCCATATCCACCGAACGCACATCTAACAGGGCTTCAGGTATCACTTCTAACTCCAAATCCTCGGCCAACTGAGGCAAGGTAGGGGACACATTCTGCTCCCCTACGGTTTTCTTCAGCTGTGAGATGTGTGTGGAAAACCGGGTGGATGCGAGCCGTCTCTGGAAACTGCAGCTTATAAGCCGCCTTACCAATTCGCTCTATAATGCGAAATGGTCCATAGTAACGAGCAACCAGCTTCTGAAAGGGCCGACGTGCCATCGACTTTTGTCTATACGGCCGGAGCTTGAGGTACACCATATCGCCCACTTTGAATTCAATCTCCCTTCGAGACTTATCGGTCGCTTGTTTCATGAGTTGTTGGGCTCGAAGTAGGTAAGCCCGTAGTTCATCAAGTATAGCATCCCGATCCAGCAGTTGTTCCTCAAGGGACGAAACCCCAGTACTCCCCGGTAAAGCTCGACATAGTTTCGGAGGGTCTCGACCATACAGAGCTTTGAAAGGGGTGCATTTTGATGATGTATGGTACGAGGTATTGTGCCAAAATTCAGCCCATGGTAAATACTGCACCCATTTCCGAGGATTTCCGTTAATAAAACAACGCAAGTATGTCTCCACAGCTTTGTTAACTATCTCGGACTGTCCATCAGTCTGCAGGTGGTACGCCGTACTCCGTAAGAGAGTAGTTCCCTGCAGACGAAACAACTCCTTCCAGCTTAGGAAAATTTTGTCACGATCAGATACAATGGTTGCCGGGAACCCATGGAGACGTACTATTTCCTTGATAAACAATGCCGCTACCGTGGAAGCATCGAAAGGGTGTTTCAAAGGCAGAAAATGAGCATACTTTGTTAAACAATCCACCACTACTAGCACCGTGTTAAACCGACAAACCTTCAATAAAATCCATAGTGACATCCTCCCAAACTTGGGAGGGTATCGGCAGCGGTTGAAGGAGTCCTGCCGGATGGGCCGTAATTGCTTTTTGCTGCTGGCAGGTAGCACACGTCTGAACATATTTTTGAACACCCCGTCGCATCCCGATCCAAAACCATTCAGAGGCTAAACGTTGGTACGTTTTAAGCTCTCCCGAATGCCCACCGACTGCCGAATTATGATATTCATGTAAAAGTTTGGGAAATAGTAGAGTTATAAGGAATTACCAGCCGTCCTTTATACAATAATCGTCCTTGTTCAATGGTGTAGCCCACATGTATCTTGCCCTCGTTAACAATCTCTTGAGTCACACGAGAGATAAAAGAATCAGCCTTAATTTCTTCAGCTAATGCCCCTATATCCACTGTCCAAGAAGACACAATGGTTCCCAACTCTGTTTCAAACACAAACTCCCTTGACAAAGCATCCGCAACCGTATTAGTAGCCCAGGGTTTGAATTGTATCTCAAAATCGAACCCCAAAAGCTTGCTCATCCACTTTTGGTATTCTAATCCCACTTCCCTTTGCTCCATCAAGTACTTTAGACTCCGTTGGTCGGTTCGAATGATGAAATGTCGACCCAACAAGTAGTGTCGCCACTTTAAAACAGCCAGCACTATTGCCATTAATTCTTTTTCATATATCGGCTTGAGCCGATTACATGTACCCAACAACCGGCTAAAATAAGTTATGGAATGTTTGTTTTGGAGTAGGACAGCTCCAATCCCGAACTCGGATGCATCGGCCTCCACCACGAACAACTGAGAAAAATCCGGCATTGCCAAAATCGGGGCGCGACCGTCAAGGTTGTCTTCAATTCTTGAAAGGCCTCGGTGACTGCTGTTGACCATCCGAAACTGTCCTTTTTTAATTGGTCAGTAAGTGGTGCTGCCAAACGAGCAAATGCCGGTACAAACCTCCTATAATATCCGGCCAGCCCTAAGAAACCTCGTAACTCCCGTAAATTCTTTGGTATTGGCCATTCTTTCACTGCCTTTATCTTTTCTGGATCCACGGCCACTCCTTCCGCTATAACATGACCAAGATAGGCCATTTCTCGTTTACCGAACTCACATTTGTTGGGGTTAGCATAGAACTGATGTTGTCCCAATTGTTCCAGTACCGTTGTGAGATGCCCCACATGTTGCTGCTGACTTTTGCTATATATCAGTATGTCGTCAAAGAAAACCAAGACAAACTTTCGGAGGTACGGCCGAAATATATTATTCATAATGGACTGAAAGGTGGCCGGTGCGTTTGTTAAGCCGAACGGCATTACGAGAAATTCGTAATGACCCTCGTGCGTCCGAAAAGCCGTTTTCAACACATCTTCATCTTTAACACGGATCTGATGATAACCTGACTTATAGTCAAGTTTGGAGAACACTCGAGACCCATGAAGTTCTCCCAAAAGCTCATCGATAACAGGAATTGGGTACTTGTCGGGAACGGTCACCTTATTTAAGGCTCGATAGTCGACACAGAACCGCCACGAACCGTCCTTTTTCTTGACTAGCAACACAAGGCTGGAGAACGGGCTGTTGTACGGTTGAATAATTCCCGCCTGTAACATTTCTTGCGCCAAACGCTCAATTTCTGCTTTCTGACCTGCCGGTATCGATATGGCCTGACTGAAACTGGATCGACCCCTTCTTTTAGCGTTATCACATGGTCTCTGTTCTCTCCTAGGCGGTAGTTCGTTGGGCCAACTAAAAACCCCACCGTGCTTCTTGATGACCTCCAAAAACGTGGGAACCACAGGCAGTTTGCCCAATTGTGTGTCGGTCTCTACTAGAGCCAACTGTAGGACGAACCCCCTTTTTTCCTTGCTAATGGTTCGCAACATGTTTTTAACGTTACTTTCGATCTATCCAACGACGGATCGCCTTTTAAAGTGACCGGAACTCCAATAACCGGGAATTTCATTATCTGAGTTTTCCAATTAGTCGTCACGGGACCGAGTTTTTCCAACCATTGAACCCCGAGGATCAAATCGGAATTCCCAAGGGTTAATGGCAGAAAATCTTCCAGTACTTCCAATCCTTGCATCTGTAACCTCAGCCCTTGGCACTCCCCATAGCCTTTTACTGATTCCCTTGTGCCCAAAGATACTCCAAAATTTCCGGTATCACTGACGGGAACTCCCAAATTTTGGATAATGGCCAGGGATATGAAATTATGGGTAGCTCCTGGGTCTACCATCACTATCACCTCAGCGCCTAACAGAACTCCCTTAAACTTTAGAGTTTTGGGGCTTGTGATACCCAAAACCGAGTTGAGGCAGATTTCCGTTACCGGGTTTTCCTCGACCGCTTTTGTCAGAGTTTCTTCATTCTCCTCCGTTTCATCGTCTTCGGTAGTTAACAATACACTCAACTCCCGCCGCCGACAACGATGGCCAACGTTCCATTTCTCATCGCATCTGAAACACAATCCACGTTCACGTTTCAACTGTAACTCCTTATCGCTCAGCCTTCTCACTTCTCCCCCGATTTTGTTTGTCCCAGTGGAACCAATCGAAGTCTGCCCTAAATTCGCCCCACGATTGTTCACCGTTGTGGTCGGAGTCGTTCGATTTTGCACAGGCACCGTCTGGAAAGGAGTTGCCCTGGTCGTCGTTCCTCCAAATCCCCCAGAAACATTTTTCGATCGAACATCCTGATGCCCATAATTAAATCTCTGTTTCTCTTCTAATTTCAAGGCAGATCCATAGCACGTTCTAAAGTCAGAGGCCCAAGGACCCTCACTTCGGCCCGTATCTCAGCCTTAAGCCCATTTATAAACTGGCCCAAGGCGATTTCATCAGGTACGTTCGACATTCGACAGGAGTGCGGCCAATTCTATGAAACTTGTCTGGTAATCCATCACAGATCCGGTTTGTGTGAGAGCAAGCCATTGTTCGTGTAACGATCCAGAATTTGAGGGACGAAATTGACGAAGGATTATGGCCTTCATCTCATCCCATCGATTGATTGGTCGGCGGCGACGGTGTTCCCATTGATACCAGAGAAGAGCATCCCCCTCTAAGGCAACCACCGCCGCTTCTAATTTTTCAATTTCATTAAGACGATAAAATTGGAAATACCTTTCTTGCTCAAATAATCCATCTGTCTAGATTAGCGCCATCGAATAGAGGCATGTCCAATTTCATGAACCTCCAATTCGTATTCCCCATGGCGTTTGACGATCCTCTCCCTGTTGCACTGCTGGACGGACTCCCCCAGGAGGCGGGCCTGTGGAAGAGGTTTGACGAGATTCAAACAACGCACGTAATTCCTCTCTCATCAGTGTCATCTGCTCCATAAATTGTTGCAGGTCAGTGATCAAGGTTTTGACCGATGCTAGCTCCTCTTCTACCTATTCCACCCTTTGCGCTACTGCCTCCGCTCGTGTAGGAACCATGATTACTTAGGAAGGTTGCTCTGATACCAATTTTGTTATGAATCACAGAAATCGAGAAAGGAAAGTAAATTGGATTGCTAGTAATTGAATCAAGGGTAAACAGGATGAATAAACTTGCAATGGTCAAACAATTACCATTAACAAGCAATGAGAATTCATGGCTATTCGAGAGGCCATTCTCTCCAGGTTTACATGGAAAATATCTGCATAAAAGAAAATAGTTACCTCACCACCTGATTTAAACAAGATTTATCAAGAGTAATTCCCCAAACTACCCTCCAACAGACTTACTCCCACTCTTCTCATTCCTTTGGAGTGGTCCCCATGACTTGAGGTTCTCTTTTTTTTTCTCCTACTGTAAGTGAATCGAATTGGGTTGTTTCTAACAGTGACATGAGGGTGGCATAATGTTGGATGCAGTAGTGAGATTGTAGAGAAGATGAAGGAAATTTATTTTGAAGAAACTAATTCTAACATATGAGAAAAGAGAAGTGCAATGCTGAACACACCTTCTTTTTTTAGATTTTTACTGTTTTGAAACTAACGTACATTCCAAACACAATTTGAGTTCAACACCAAATAGAAATTACAACCTCATTTAGATTACAAAAGATTGCAAACGAACAATAGAAACCGTAAGTTGTTACCAAACAAGGCCCAAGTCTAGGCTTCATAATTTTGGCATATGCAGTAGAAATTTCAATGCAAAGTTGAATCATTCAAATTATTTTTGCTACATAATCTAACAACACTTAATAAAAGGGAAGGCCCCATGAAATACGAAGTAACAAAACTGGTTATTTATTTCATTGCTTTACCTTTTCATCCATAGAGATGCATCAATTTTCACTTTTGCTTCTGCTTCAGGGAAGTCTTTTGAAAGCCAGGTTTGCAGTTTAACATCAAATCAAAAAACAACTTATCAGAGATAAAATTTCTACCCTCACTACAACGAGCTTTATTTCACATGCTACTTCTATAGTTCTATAATCTCATAATTATTTCACATGCTACTTTTATAATCTCATAATTGAACAATACCAGCATGTCTTTTGCTTCGTGCTTCACAATGAACATAGTAGTAACACATTCTATTTATTAAGCCATACATCAGGGTCCATGGCAGCAACGGTGAGAAGAATAGAGAGTGTGACGGTCGAGGAAGCGAGGAGACAGACGAAGACGAACAGTTAAGGATGGATATGGCTGCCTTAGACATCTCCACGGAGATGACCTTTGAATCACTCATATGATCTCTTGGAGACGTCATACTAGTGTAGTAGAGTTGAGTGTAGCTATGTAGAAACCTAGACCTAGTGTGAATAAGAAGGGAGTTAGTGAGGTTAAGGTCCCGTTTGGTTTGCAGGATTGGATGGAATTTGGAGGGATTTGGAATTGATTCCATTCCAATCCCATGTTTAGTTTGAAGGATTTCCAGGATATGGAATCCCGGGATTTCGGTCAAATCCCACAAACATAGGATTTTGAAATCCCATGGGGATGGATGGTATTTTGCGGGATTCATAGGATTTGTTTGTAATAAAATTTTAAAATATATTAAAAACACTTGTTTTGTAATAATCAATTAATAAAAATGTAATTTAATTATTTTTATAATTTGTTTTTATAGATTACTTGTAAAAAAATGAAATTCAATTTCATTCCAAATCCTACAAACCAAACACATCAAAGATTCCAAATCCTTCCAAATCCAAATCCAATCCAATTCTAAATCCTTCCATGAAATTCACATCCCTCAAAACTATCCCATCAAACCAAATGCCTCCTAAGGGTCGAACATCAAGAGGATTAGCTGGCAGACAAGGTTACAGGATCCAACTATAGATGGAGGGATGTGTGCGTTTCTTTAGTTATTACATATTTCATGTACCTATTTCGTAAGTTGCTTATCTTTTTTCTACTGCTGACTATGTACTAACCTTGTTTCTTTCTTTCTTTCTTCCTTCCTTCCTTCCTTCCTTTCCTTTTTTCTCAAACTTAACAGTCAGAATTAGTTTGAATTTAATTTTTCTAGACACGTTTGTTCATTTTCTGGCCCATCAAGAGTATTGCTAACTATTATTTTTCCCTTCAGCAGATAGAAACCCAATTAAACTAATCTAAGTCACTTTCATGTGCCTTTAATTCCAATACAAACGGTAAACAAAAATTAAAATAAACCACCTAAAATAAGTTAAAGTGGGCATAAACGGACCTCATGGGACCTAAAAGAACGTTGACCTATAAAATATACGAGGACTCTGCAAGGATTAGCCGAAACTGTAAGAAGCAAACTAGATCTTGAAACAAAGTGAAGTTTAAGAAGCCATAATCATTTGACTGAGCACTGTCTGGTTCTGAACCCCCTTTTTTGGCATCAAAATCAAAGACCACTCTCGATGCATAGTAGTTTTAAAATAGCATACGGCAATGGCGATGAATTTGATCACTATTTCGGATGAATTCAGTTCTACAACACAAAAACCACATATAATTGCAATTCATACAAACATCAACCAAATTAAGACTTGCATAGAACAGATTAATGCATTTCAAAGTAGAATAAAAAGAGGCATGTGTAGAAGTATTACCATTTTCTGATCAACCAAAGCATATTCGTACATGATCCACTTGGTCCTCACAGCAGTCTTGACCGGATCACCCAAATAAAACACAAAAGTCTTCCGCGTCCCCAGCACAACCCCCTGTACACCCGCACCCACTATATCCTTCACCGAACCACTCCGTTTCCAAAACCCGCCACCAGCTCGTCTCTTCTCCCCTCTTCCTCTCTTAACCCTAGGCATGGCCGCGAAACAATACCAATGTTTCCGTTTCCTTTCACGCCCAAACAAAAAGCAGGCCGTTTCTGGCAAATCAAACGGTTCGAAACGGTACAGATCGATCTCCCCAATTAAGTTGGGAACGAGATGATCACCATTGTTTTTTAGGGTGAGGTAGTGACAGACGAGTTCTTCTTCTGAAGGAAAGAATTGGCAGCCAGGTGGAAGAGGTGGGTTAGGGTTCATCAAATCGTCCATCTAGACTAGTGGGAGAGATTTTGCAGCTCGTGCAAGGATGGTTTCGTTTATATGAAATGAAATCAGCGTGTTCCATACGCCACTTGTACAGTGGTACTCATTGTTCCTTCCTTTATAACTATTTTCGATTTTTAAAAATTACTTTTTCCATCACTATGGTGTGTAATTTTATTTTTTTAGTCCCTGACCGACTAACTAACTAACTAACTCTGTTAAGAAAGGTTCATCAAGTCATGGGCAATTTGGTCACTTTACACCTTTTTTATTAAGATTTTTAAGTATCATTTATATTATTGTATAGTACATCATTATCTAATAATTTATACTATATATAAAGAATCTCCTATGGCCGAACCCACCGACCACCCCTCCCCTTCGTTAATGCTTTTCTTCTTCTCTCCCACAGCAGTATTCTCCTTCACTAAGGTTGTTGTTCATCTTTCTTCCCCACGATGGACTCCTTCTCTCGATTCAAATATTGAAACTTGGAGATTAGTGGTTTCTATCTCCGGATCTGAACCCCCTCATCTCCGACAACACGCCCCCAATATAGGTGTGACTGTATCTAAAACAAACACATACACACTTATTGTTTATTAATAAATCGATGATGATAACCCGAACCAAAATCCGAAAACCCATCAACGAATTTGATCAGATGAGATTACTTGGAAAATAAAAAATCGGAAAACCCATCAATGAATCTTCGTTGTTGTTCTGGAGCACCAATCCATCGTCTACAGTTGGGAGAAAGGGGTTGATTTCGAGCAGGATTAAGGATAATTGAGTAGCGATGAAAAAGACCCAGTTGGAATTTTAACAGCGATAAAGAAGAGCTAGATTAGTTGTGCTTTGATGGTTACTTAATTTACTTGTATGCTAATGCAAAACCCAAACAAAAAATAGCGATGAATCAACCTTCTTTCTTCGTTTGTGGGTACACCAAATTTACACAAAACCCAAACAGAGAACCCAGAGCGGTGGTGCTTCGATGAAAAAGAGGGCACTGATGTTCGTAG
The DNA here is from genome assembly GCA_954870635.1 of Arctium minus. Classification (NCBI taxonomy): domain Eukaryota; kingdom Viridiplantae; phylum Streptophyta; class Magnoliopsida; order Asterales; family Asteraceae; genus Arctium; species Arctium minus. Next base: position 55,435,980 of record OX941093.1, read on the forward strand.
ATAGGGTGGGGGAGAGAAGTTGGGGGAGAAGGTGAAGTTCGGTGGTACTGGTGAGGTGAGCTCGGTGGTGGTGTGGTGGGGTTTCAGACGTCGGATGAGTTAAGTTGCATCAGTTTCCTACATCACAATTGACAATTAAGTTGTTTCGATTTTCTTTCGTATGATATTCATGAAACAGAGGAAAAAATAAAAGCATTAACTCTTTTTTCCTTCATCTAACCTGTCAACTTCTTGAAACACAATCTGATTTAGTTTTGTCTCCGTTTTTATTGGAATAATTGTTTTTGTTCATTGGGAGGGGGAGGGGGAAGGGGGTGGGGTGTGTGGGTGCCAACATATATAATATTGTATTTTTATTATTAGAGTAAACTACACTTTTGGTCCCTGTGGTTTCTCGAAAGTAACACTTTTCATCCATGCAGTTGCGAAATTACAGTTTCGCCATTGTGGTATGCAAAGAAAACCGGATTTGAGCTCACTTCTAACCAATCTCTCTTTTCATTTTACCTCATCACACACCCACATTCAGATATTGACTCCTCGCCTCTCGATCACTCAAGGATAACTTCTTGGGTAGGAAACAATGTTATCGTGAATCCATAGAAGTTCTTTTAAAATCTTCATAATCCCATGTATTTGTCCTAAAAGCAAAAAGTTGTTCAACAATTTAACTTTAACAGTTAAAGGCTTAAAGCGCAACGTGAAATACATGTCAGATATATGTATGCTCAACAAGATAATCATGAAGATTTGAGCATTTTAAACATGGAAGATTTTCTCAAAAACAAGTATATTGAAAGAATGAAATGAATACAAAAGACTTGTTTGAGAATCTGACATTGTATTGAAAAGATCAAATATGAATGATTTATCATGAAAAGCATAGGTCATGAAAAATTGGAATTTGTCTAAACGAATCAAATATAGACATTCTTGAAAGAAACGCTTTGAATGAATCAACGCTCAATAAACTTTGAATTTTAAACGGGGTTTATTACCATCGAAAAATTGTTTCTTTTAAGAAATGGTAATAATAAAGTCAACAAAAATAGTAAACCGGTGTGTGTGAATACTTGACAGTATATAGAAAAGATAAAACATAAGTATTTATCTTTGAAAACACACGACTAGTTAAACATTAAAGCTCATAACAAGAAAACATTTAAAATCACACTTCTGAATTCATGAAATCTGTTTAAGAATCGAGAAGTGGTTTGAACAGTTAGCAACATATTTTCCATGTTTGAAAGTTGTTTGTCTTTCAAACACAATGAGATTAAGAGTAGAATATTCCTTACGCTCAGCTTTAATCTCATAAAGTCAACTCCAAAGTCATGAATGATATGATTATGTAAGCTCCTCCTCAAAATCCTGCAAATAGTCAAAAAGTCGTCAAAGCAACAAAGTCTTATTAAAAACAAAACCATTTATTGAAAAATTAAAGACATAAAAGCAGTAAAACTTTTAAAGAACGAGTTCTGATCAGATGTAATCAGAAGTCAATGTTCTTACTCCCCCTGAACATATGCATCACAAAATAAGTCAGTACAAAATATATGCAACAAATTATGTAACTCCCCCTGGAATATAAATCATCTAAACTTGTCTCACTCCCCCTGAAATCATGAACAGAATCTTTCAGTGCAGATATCGTTCAAATTAAAAATAAAGAAATGAAGAAAAATAACAAAGATAAATTGTACTAGGTAACTACAGATTAAGTCTTGAGGTTCAACATGCCAAGTTTCGAAATGAGAAAATTAAATCTCTTTTCGTCTAACGGTTTGGTAAACAAATCAGCAAGTTGATAATATGTGTTTACAAAGTAAAGTTCAATTGTACATTTTTCAACATTATCTTTGATAAAATGATAACGCACATCTATATGTTTAGTCTTTGTGTGCTAAACAGGATTGGCTGATATGGCTATGGCGCTTTTCGAATCACAATATATAGGAATCTTGTTGAACTGGAATCCATAGTCTCAAAGTTGTGTCCTCATCCACAAAACTTGAGAGCAACAACTGGGAGCAGCTACATACTCTGCTTCAGCAGTCGAAGTGGAAACACATAGTTGTTTCTTTGACTCCCAGCTTACGAGTTTGTCTCCAAGAAATTGAATGTGACCCGATCGATGTGCTTTTCCTGTCTAACATACAACCTGCATGACCTGCATCGGAATACGTTGTTAGCTCAAAACCTGTATCTTTAGGATACCACAAACCAAGATCTGCAGTTCCCTTCAGATATCTAAATATACGCTTTACAGCCGACATATGGGATTCTTTAGGCGAAGCTTGATATCTAGCACACAAGCATGTAGAAAACATAATATCATCTATACTCGCCGTTAAGTACATTAAAGAACCTATCATTCCTCTGTAAGTCCTAAGATCAACAGCTTTTCCCGAGAGATCAACTCTGATTTTAGTACCTGCTGCCATCGGGGTTGAAATAGGAGTACAATTTGACATATTAAATTTCTTTAAAAAGTCAACAATATACTTCGATTGATTTATAAAAATCCTCGTGGAAAATTGTCTAACTTGTAATCCGAGAAAGAAGTTCATCTCTCCCATCATACTCATTTGAAAATGTGACACCATGAGGTTAGAAAAATTCTTACAGTACTTCGGATTAGTTGAACCAAATATTATATCGTCCACATATATTTGAATTAAAATGATATCAGCTTTCTCTTTTTTATAAATAAAGTGGTGTCGATTTTACCTTTAGAAAATCCACACTTGACAAGGAATTTGGATAACACATCATACCAGGCTCGAGGGGCTTGTTTGAGTCCGTAAGTGCTTTGTCTAGAATGTAGACATGATTTGGTTTGTCCGCACTTACGAATCCTTCAGTTTGAGAAGCGTACACCTCTTCTTTTAACAATCCATTCAGAAAGGCTGTCTTGACATCCATCTGATAGACCGTAAAATTTTTATGTGCAGCATAGGCTAGGAACATCTTAATTGCCCCAATACGTGCAACTGGTGCATACGTCTCATCATAATCAATGCCTTACTCTTGTATGTATCCCTTGGCTACAAGTCTTGATTTATTTCGAATTACAACACCATCTTCATCCTTTTTATTTTTAAATACCCACTTGGTGCCAATGATTGTCTTTCCTTCAGGTCGGGGCACCAATCGCCAGACTTTAAGCGTTTCAAACTGGTTGAGCTCTTCTTACATGGCTGTAATCTAATCTGGATCACAAAGAGCTTCTGAAACTTTTGTCGGTTCTATTTTGCTCAAGAATGAATCATACAAACATTAATTTGTTGTTGTAGACCTAGTTTGCACTGGTTTCGAAGGATCTCCAATAATCTGATGTACCGGGTGCTCTTTGGTCCACTTGTATACATGAGGGAGTGGATTAGATGTAGACTTATCATGTTGATCATATAAGTATCCACTATGTTCTTCTTGTTGGGGTTAAGTTTAAGTAATTGGTGATGAAGTTTCAGTGGATTGGACATTTGATGTCTGTTGAATAGGCATGACAATACATCCAACTGAATGTGTAACTTATGGCTCTGCAGTTTCATTTGCAACTTCAACTGAATGAGTAGGTGTTTGAACTGGAGTTTCTTCTTGAATCGGGGAATTTGATTCAGTCGAGATATCTGATGTGATTGGATGATGATTACGTGAATCTTCAGATCTGTCAATCACAACAGGTTTAGTCACTTTTGAACCAATAAACTCATCATAAAAATGTTCAAACAATAAATCTAATTATGTTAAATGAGATGTAGACGTTGACGCTTTATCAGAATTAGAGACTTTAACCGCAGGTTCTGGACTGATTTGTCCAGAAGCTAATACTCCTGTTATTACGGGTTTTGAACTGATTTGATCATAAGCCATTTCTTCATCAAATGTCACGTTTACGCTCTCAACTACTATCTTTGATTTCTTCAAATAAACTCTGTGTGTCGTAGATGTTTGAGAATATCCAATGAAAATGCCTTCATCAGCCTTGGGACTGAACTTGTTCAAGTTCTCCTTGTCATTCAGTACAAAACACCTGCAACCAAAGATCTGAAAATGTTTAATGCTAGGTATTCTATTATTTATCAAAACATATGGTGTTTTACCAAACCGGCGATAAATGATTGAACGATTTTGCATATAACAAGCAGTAGAGACAACTTCTGCCCATAAAAATAAAGGTAGATCGGACTGGCTCAGCATCGTTCAAGCAGCCTCTACAAGAGTCCTATTTCGTCGTTCAACTACCCCATTTTGTTCCGGAGTTCTGGCAGCAGAAAACTGATGAGTTATCCCGACCGATTCGAGATAATCTTCAACTGTTTTGTTCTTGAATTTTGTGCCATTATCAGTTCTAAGAAGCTTAACTGTCTTCTGCAAGTTCACTTGAATGGTCTTTAAGAATGAGATGATGACATCGGGCGTCTCATCTTTCGATCTTAGAAATTTGACCCAAGTGTATCTGGAATAATCATCTACAATCACCAAGACGTATTTCTTGCTGTTAATGCTTTACGTTCGCATTGGACCACAAAGATCCATATGCAGTAGTTCTAAAGGAGTACTTGTGCTCGGTTCAGGCTTAGGCTTATGTGCGGCTCTTTTCATCTTACCTTTCTCAAACGCGTCACACATATGTTCTTTGACGTATTTCATGTCAGGTAATCCTTTAACCAAATTGTCAGTCACCAACTTGTTAATGTATCTGAAATTGAGATGAGATAACCTTCTATGCCATACCAACTTTGTTGCATAGAGGCTTTAGAAAGTAGACACACCGCATTATCAGTCCTGGCATTTGACAGCTTAATCGTATAGAGGTTTGACTTTCGAGTCCCGACCAAGAGTTCTTTGCCATCTTCAGTTCTAACACAACACATCTTGGCTTTGAAGTTGACCTCTAAATCCTTGTCACAGAACTGACCGATGTTGAACAGATTGTGTCCTAATCCTTCAACATAACTCACCTTCTTTATCGTTACATTCTCTCTCACGACATCTCCATAACCAATAATTGGTGAAAACTGGTCATTCCCAAATCTTACGTTGCCGCAAAATTTCTCTGTATAATTAGATAAAATATCTTTATGCCCGGTCATATGCTTGGAGCATCCTGAATCCAAGTACCACGTATGACAGGTCTGCACAAGAGAAATCAGACAACAATAGGTTTAGGTACCCATTTATAGATGGGTCCTTTCGTGTTAGCACAAGATTTTGGCACCCATTTGAATTTGGGTCCTCTTTTCTTTTGAAAAACAGTTGAAGATGATCCAAACCAGCAATCAGAATATTGGCGAGTCACAAAATCATTTCGACCATATGTGGAAAACTGAGTAGTAGACGAAGATAATTGGATCAATTGTTTTATTGAATAAGTCTTGTAAGAAGTTACAAGTTTTGTTTTATGGGAAGCAACTTGACCAATTACATCAGGAAAACTATCAGAAGTCCTATTACATTTTGAATCAGAAAATTATTTTGTAGTCTCTTCAATCTTCCTTTTTGGTCTCTATTTCAATCTTGCTTCAGACTTTTTCCATTTTAATTCTGAAACACAAGATTTAACTTTGTTAGAAACATGAGATTTAAGAGTCTGAGTTAGGGGTGCCCAAAAAACCGATCAACCCAACCTGACCAACCCGGGAAAAAAAATCAACCCGAGGTAACCCGACATATAATTGATACAAAATTAGGACAACCCGAGGCTATTGGGTTGATATTGGGTTAGGCTCAAAGTAACCCGACCAACCCGATAACCTGATAAACTTTTTAGCGACTTCTCTAAAATTATTTATATTTCTCTTTAATATGTATAAGTTACCAAAACAACTCGGCAATAACGAGAAATGGAACTCATAAGAGGACATTATTGGAAAGTTATAGGTAATACCTAAATATTTGATGAACTCGTATAGTTTTTTGAATGATGGATCGTATTTCAAAGAAAAAAAATCCTTATTTTTATGTTTTCAATATTGTTTATACTTTGTTTAAATACAACTCGATCAACCCGACTAACCCGAACGGGTTGGGTTGGGTTGAAAATTCTCAAACCGCCAACATTGGGTTGGGTTGTTGAAACGCCTTCAACCCGATCAGTCCAACCCGTGAGCACCCCTAATATGAGTTTTCTTGTGCTTATCTGTGTTGGTACTTTTCTGTGAGCGTCTTTGCTTTTGATTCTTACCTTTAGAATAATAGGTACTCACAGGAACTGAATCATCAACCTTAGTTGATGTTTCACTCTTTTCAAACACACTAGGTAAAGCAACATTATCAATCACAAAAGAAGTATGATCTGGAAGTTTAGCATTGAAATCAAATTAATCAACACTTTCATCTAAACAACCATCAGAATTTAAAAAATCATTGTCAACCGCAAACAAGCAATCAACATCATCATCAAATTGTTGTGCCTTGGAAGAATTTGAAAATTTTAAATCATTTGACTTTTTAGAACACTTCTTTTGATAAGACATTTTATCACTATCTGAAGTTTTAGGACTTGTAAAAACATTTCCCATGTAAACTTTACAGGATGACGCATCTGAATCAGTGAAGTTGTTTGCACTAACTCTTCCTGATTCGGAGTTGTCATTTGTAGCTTCAGATTTGAAATTAGTGTTCTTGATAACATTAGAAAACACAATTTTCTCAAGATCAACCAAAATTCTTTCTTCCGCTAAGATGTTTTCAAGCTCAAAAATTTTGCTTTCCAAGACGAGTGGAGGAACGTAAATTTTTGCTTTAACGGATTTTGCCTCCAACTCCTTAGTAGAATAGCTTTCAAAATAATGGTTGGAAAGAAATTTTGGTTGCTCGGAGAGATAACTATCATTCAGCTTTTTATAGCAGAATGGTAGTTCCATTTTGGTTGTGTTTTTTCTGTTCTCATCTTCCTTAACCTCAACCTCAACCTCATCAGATGATTTTGTAACAAATTTGGGTTTCAAATGACGATTCTTGTCAGCCACTTGTAAGAAATTAAAATTATATAAATATGGTTGCTTTCGAATAGCGTTCTTCAAATAATGTGGGTTATCGTAACCAATACCCCACTTATCTTTAAAATTTGTATCTTCCTTTGGTTTGTTTAGATAAATGGTTTGATCCGTTTGACCTCGAGCATAAAGCTTGGCTTCCAAGCCATTAATCTTTTTCTACAAATTTTTATTATCAATCTGCAAATTGTGAGCTGTTAAAATAAACCCTCGTTTCTCATATCAGACTTATTAAACTTAGAAATTGTTTAAGAGATTTGAGTTTCAAAACAATCTTTTTGTTTTTCAAAAACAGTAGCAGATTTGTTCAAAGGGTCAATCAGGTTTTTGTTCCCAGCAAGTTCCTTGTTGAGATCAAAAATTGTTCGACGCTTTTTCGCAACTCTGTTTTTCTCCTTTTTGAGCTTAGCTTGTAAGTCTTGAAGCTCGACCATCATGGTTTCCATTTGCTTCAAAAAATCAGATTCATAAAAGTTTTGTACCTCTTCGGAAGTTTCTTCATCGGATTCATCATATTTGACTTCCTTGCCCATTAAGCACATGTGAGCAGTCTCTTCTTTATCCTCCTCATAATCTGAATGATCCAACCAGAAATCATCCTCAGCCATCAGTGCTTTGCCTGCCTCTTTTTGCTTGGCCAAAAGCATCTTATTCTTGTAGTACTAAGAATTTCTAACAATCGGCTTCCGACAGTCCTTGGCAAAGTGGCCTATCTTACCACAATTGTAGCACTTGAATGGCTCCTCATTCTTCTTTTGCAACTGATCCCACATTTTCTTCGCAGTAGCCTTGTAACTATCAATCTTGATGTAGATCTCATTTGGTATACTCTGTAAAAGTAGAGATCTAGCCTGTTTGTCAGCCTTGTACCTTTCTTTCTCTTCTTCAGAATATTGAGAGATATCCACTGGAACCCTCTTTGTCCTTTGTTCTCTTGGTTGATTTCCATCTCCGCTGTCAAATGATTCATCATCAGGAATTTCCATAGTGAGAGGAATCATTGGACCTTCCTCAATAGACTTCTTAATGTTTTCACCATTTGCATGTCTGTCAATGAAATCTAGAAATCTGTCCTTCCATTGCTCATATTCTCTTTTGAATAGGACTGGTGGTTTAACATATGTACCGATAGCAAGAGCATCCTTTGAAATCATCTTGAACTGAGCACTGATCTTTAAACACAAAAACAGAAATTTTCCAAAAATTCTGAAAATAGCCAAAAATTGACTAAGTACAGAAGTCGCAAATCTCAGAGAACAACTTGTCGCAAAACCCTAATAACCCACTTGTCGCAGACCAAATGAACTAAGAAATGAGGAACTCGCAGACTGAAGCTTACGAGTTCTCACTTGTCGCAGGCTGTAAGTTGCGAGTTCTGAACTTGTCGCAAGTTGAAGCTTGTGAGTTCTGAGCTTAAAACTTCTTGTGAGTTCTACACTTAGAAAATTTTCGAACGAATAACTTGTCGCAATACGTCTGCGAGTTCTACACTTAGAATAATTTCGATCAATTAACTTGTCGCAAAAAGAACACTTGTCGTAACCCATGGCACTGTCGCATGGTCACAATCGCGCCAAAGATACGACTCTCGGTACCATCCTCACGACTATGCCCTGTGACTGTGCCCTTGGCATTGTCGCGTGGACATTGTCGCGCCATCGACCTAAGCCACGGTACAGACCCCGCGACTGTGCCTCGTGATTGTGCCCTGGGCACTATCGCATGGGCATTGTCGCGCCATGTCCCTGAGACCAAAAATTCAGTTTTCGAACCCAAACACGCTCACGAAAGAGATAGACTAAATAAGGCATAACGAATTTAAACCATAACAAATAATTCATGCACTGAAGGAACTCGGATGGGTAAATTACTAGAATTGATAAAATGTCAGATATGAATACTTACCTTGAATTTCTCGGGGTTTAAATGAGAGGGAATAGACGATATGACAAAAATACCCATCACGTGGGATGCACATGGGGCCTCTAACGACACTTTTTTGACGTCATTAGCCAGAGGGACTACTTTCATAGCAAAATCAAAACTCCAGGGACGAAATCTAGACTTATTGAAGTTCAGGGACCACTTTCGTATTTTTTTGGTAAACCACAGGGACCAAAATTGTAGTTTACTCTTTTTTTTTTTTTGAAAATGAGTTAAAAGGGTAAAAGTACCAAATTATCCTTTGACTTAACGGATTATTTAATAGAGTTAGTGAAAGGGACGAAAAACGAAACAAATACAAACCACAGTGACTAAAAAAGCAATTTTTTAAGACCAAGGACGAAAATGGTTATAAACAACAAACCATAAGGATGAAAACCGTAGTTTAGTATATATTTGAATGGACATAAATTAATTTAGAGCATCTCCAATAAATTTTCCATTTTTGAGAAGTAAAAAATGAAAATCTCTAAAGAAAATCACTTTCATTTCTAACAAATTCTCTATTTTGAAGATTAAACGATTAATTATATTATTAAGAGCATCTCCAACATCTTCTCCATTTTGGAGAAAATAGAGAAAATGAAGATTTTGAGTTTAAATTGTGCTCCAACAGTTTCCCCAAAATTATCTCCAAAATGGAGAAAGTATGAAAGAGAAGTGTTTTTTCTCCAAATATAGAGATTACCCCAAAAATGATTACAAAGTGGGAGAACCAATATGAAACTTTGAAAATAAATATGTAGAGATAGAAATAATATTTTAATAAATGAATAGAATATTTTAATATTATAATTAATGATTGATTCCCCAAAATGGAGAATCTGTTGGAGATGGGTGTAATTCTTTTTAGAGATTTTGACTTTTGGTTCTCCATTTTAGAGAAATTTTGGGGAAACTGTTGGAGATGCTCTAAACTATTCAATACAACTCATAAAATATAGTAAATTACAAATTTCGTCCCTGTGGTAAATGAAAATTTTGGATTGGGTCCCTCAAAAGAAATAATTAGAGAGATAGTCATCATGGTTTCATTTTTGTTATGGATTAGGCCCCTCTGTCATAACTCCACTAACTGTTACTCCGTTAAGTCAGGGATAATGTTGTCTTTTTACTTTTTTCTTTAAAAACATAATTGTATTTATATATAATATAAATATTTGTGTGTATATAATAAGTATTTTATAATATATATATATATATATATATATATATATATTGTGTATATATAATAATATATATTGTGTATGGCTTACAACTCACAGTCATCCCACCCTTCCCTCAAGAAAGTCCCTGTCGGTCATGCACCCTATACTTACTCCGACAACCCTACTTTAACTAACCAGTGTCCCCTTCACCTTCCGGTGAAGAGTATAAGTCTCGGTCTTGAGCTCTGTTGCTCGTCCCTGACAATATACATTGTCATCGCAGCAGGAAAACATTTTCGACGAGACTCCGAGAGTGTGGTTTTCGGTATATGGGTGGCGCTCTCGATCTCCTCTATATATGTAACACCCCGATTTCGAAAAGGTATCGTTTCAAGCTAGTACAGAAATCGTTAATTTTAAGGGAAAAATAAGATATATGATTTTGGACTTGAATCCTATATTTTATAGTCTTGATGGATAAATGATTCAATTATGAGTCCAACGGTCCTTTCCGGAGTGAAAACAGAGCTATAACGAAAAAGTTATGGCCAAAACAGTAAACGAGAAGAAAGCTGGGAGAACCAGCGACAATGCCCTGGGCATTGTCGCATGGCAATGTCACCCAAAGAGGGCAGGCTGCTGTTAAGTCGCGAATTTCAGCCATTTTCCTCATTTCTTCTCACCCAAACTTCTTCCACTCTCTCCCAAACGATTCTCCTTCTTCCCCCTTCAAACCCTAGCCTATTTTGGCTCAAATCCTTGTGTTTTATTGAAGATGAAACACCATCAAGTGGTAATATGGAAAGCTAGGGTCAAGGTTTCATCATCTCCATCTTCATCTTCAACCTCAAGCTCATTGTTGGGTTTTCTAGGTTTTCATCAAAACCTAAGTGGTAAGTGTATCCCTTCCATTTCTAAACCTTAACATAAGTTATAAATGCTCCATTGATGATTATCCTAGTGTGTGACTTATCAATTTCGGGTTTGATAGTTTTGGAGAAATCTAGGTCGAAATTTGGGTTTGGACCAAAATGGAGATTTTGATGTGTAATGTTTGGGGAATGTTTCTATATGGTTGAATGTGGTTATTTACGGTTGGAAATGTATGGATATAGGTGTTTGGAGACTTTTGGCTTGGAGGATTCAAGTTTCTTCAAATGAGCTCTAAGTGGGTAAAATCTAGATTTAGCCTAAATCTAGCAAGGTGAGTTCAAGTTGATTTGTGAAAACGGTGTACATGCCAAAATGTTTGTTTTAAAGGGTTTTGTGCCTTACACGAAATTGTTAACTGTTGATAAGTTTTGTTAACTGCTGATAAGTTGGTTATTTTAAAGGTGTTTAACTTTATAAACTCATTTAGCACATATCTTTGAGATTTTGGGCATTATGATAAATAAATCATGTATTTTGGTATTTTAATGATTTATTTTATGGAAGTAGATTTTGAGTATAAATGCGTTTCAATTTGTGTTTTGGAGAAATGCATGGTTTTATGTTATGGGACGTTTTGAAAGAATAAATGTTGTAAACTCACTTGGAAAATGAATTGTCCCAATCTAAACTACGTTGGAATTAATCACATATTTTGGAGCATGGGTTTATATAAGTACGGGTTGTTTATATTTGATTTCATTTTATGATTTTCAACGTTGGGTCTTTGGGTTTGTCGAGCTTATGGCTCGGTTTGGATTTTGTTGGGTTTTGAGGACACTTGTCCGTTTTAATAGCTTATTGTAGAGCGTTTGGTTATGATTTGCATTTATTGCATCTTATTTGAGAGTTACATACTTTAAACGCGTTAGTTCATTCGTTTTGAGTCATGTAATGGTTTAGTTTGTGCAATGGATCCATAGGCACGGTATTCCTCTGTCCCCGTTTGGGAAGTTGGTTCACCATTTGGCACGGAATAGGCATCGGGCTCCATGGTAAGTAGGGTGTGGGCCTATATGGTCGGGCAGCGTCCCATGGACAGTAAGGTGTAATTCCATTGTGCCCGAGTTGCCCGGTTTTGGGGACTCTCAAGAATAGACCTGGAGTGGTTAACTTGATGTTTTCGGGAAATAGACTTGGAGTAGTTGAGCTCGATTGGTGTTTTATTGTAACCCACATGTTTTGATTTACTACATAACTATGTGACGTACTTTGTGTTCCGTCCCGTACAATGTAATCGGGTCTTCCCCGTCACCAATAGGTGTGGTTTTGGTTATGGAGTTTTATAACCCATGTTTTCGGAGACGTTTGAGTATGGGTATTTATCTATGTTTTAAGGTTTCGGTTATTGAAACTCATTCGAGTTATTGGGATGTCTTGGAAGTTTGAGTTATCTATGTTTTCAACGTTTGATCATTATAATATCATTTATGTTTTACGTGCGCTTTGGGTTTTGGCTTTATTTAAAGAGGCATGTGTTTTATGATTTTAATCACGAAAGGGGTGAATGATGAAAGGAGATTGTTTTAAGATTTAATGTATTTCATTTCTAGTTGTTTCCAAATTAGTTGTATTGCATTTTGGGAAATCATGATTTTAAATAACATTCCTAAAGTTATCGCTTTATTTATCTCTAACGAAAACTTTTGAGCTCACTAGGCGTTAAGCCTAACCTTTTATTTGTCGGCATGTGCATCAGGTTCCAGTTGGGGTTTGGTTCTAGCAGTGCTTTGAGGAGTTGAGCTATAGACTTACACGAGAGTAAGTAGATTGATGAAATCTTCCGCAGTTAGAGATAGTGACTATTATTGGGTTTTAGTAGCACCCGTCCTTATTATAGACTGTATGTAGAGAATAAATGTGTTTATTGAGGTTAAATCCTATATTGTGTTTGTAGATAAATTATTTATCGATGTATTTTAGAAAATTTTAAATTAGTTGCTATTTCCGAGTTTGAAGGTGTTACAATATATGAAACCACCGTGAACCACAACCGACGACCCCCACTTCACCGTCCCTCTCACCCCTCCCTTTCCCCTTCTCAGTTAAAGTTCAATATCAAAAAATAGGTATGAATCGAAGCCAAACATATGAAGATTGAGAAATGAGTTTAAATAAAAAAAAAGATTTTGAAGATCTAGAAATGGTTTGAATCAAAACAGAGACGTTGCAGGTGGTAGATCATTAAAACCAAAACACATAAGTTAAGGTGATAGATTATTAGACCAAAACCCATACACAAACACCTTGTGGAATATGAACATCGATGGGGGTTGGGTTTTTCTTTTTCTAAACAATGAAACATGATGGATTTAGAGAGAGAGAGAGAGAGAGAGAGTGTACTGGTGGGGTTGCCAGACATACAAGTGAGGGAGAGGGGTCGCCAGAGAAGGTGTAGCCGGCGGGAGAGAGGGGGAAGCTCGCGGTGGCAAATCCTGCTGGAAAAATTGAGGCGTAACCGACGTTGGGGGTAGGGGAGAGCATTGTCTAAGGTCGGGGATGATGATAAATATAATAAGCACATAAAAAGAAAATAATTTGTAAAAGACAATATTACCCTTACTTAACGGGCATCAGTTAGTGGAGTTAGGACAAGGGACTCAATCCGAAACAAAAGTGAAATCACGATGACCATGATTGTAATTAATTCATTTGGGGGACCCAATCCAAAATTTTCAATAACCACAGGGACGAAATTTGTAATTTACTCCATAAAATATTATTTCTCTCTCCTAAACATTTAATTTAAAACAATTTCATTGGTAGAATGAATAAAAACTCATTTCTCTCTCATATGTAATCATTTTTGGAGATATCTTTAAATTTTGGAGATTTTCATCATCTCTCTCGTACTTTCTCCATTTTAGAGAATGAATTGAAAAAAATCTGTTAGAGAAAAAATCTCTAAATCTCCATTTTGGAGAAACTATTGGAGATGCTCTTATAAGCTAGCTTATTGAGAAGTTATTTGAAGTAGTTTATTAATAAGTTATTTGGAATAGTTTATAAGAAGCTTTTTGTGACATTTATTCAATTATACTTCATTAATATCAACTAGTCTTGTGCACCGCGCGTTGCACGGTGGCATTATTTTTTTTTTTGTTAGGGAACAAACTTGTAAACAATTGTTACCATTTGGTTGGTTTTAATTACAACCATGGTTATAGATTTCAAAAGCATCTATCATTCTTTTATGTACCCATCATCTTTCTTCAAACTATCATCTTCCCACCAATGTGGAATAACCAACTTCAAACCATAATTCAAAATTTATAAATACTCAAATTACATTGTGTCATATCATCTCCTCATGGTTGTTATTTTAATATAACATCATTTTTTTTCAAAGTATCATTTTCCCACCAACGTAGGATAACCAACTTTAAACTACATTTCACGATTTATGAATACTTAAAATAACATTGTGTCATATCATCTCCTCATGGTTATTATTTTAATGTTGATGTTGATATTGATGATTGTTTGGTCATGTGAGTCGTGACCAATAATCACACATAATGGCGCAACAGTAACTATGGGACTATAAAACAAAAATGATATCCATAATATTTTTCTACTACTTTTTTTTTTGTGAAATGAATAATTAGGTTTTAACTTCATGTTTTGCGTGATATTTAATTGTGTGTTTTGCACTATAATTTTAACCATTTGATTAGTTTTGATTCCAACTATGGTTATAGATTTCAAAAGCATCCATCACTATTTTATATACCCATCATCTTATTTCAAATTATTATCTTCCTACAATGTGGGATGATGAAATTCAATCTTATTTCATGATTTGAGGAATACTCAAACCTCATGTTGCCAAGTCAACATCATTAGTTTCACCTTTAAATGTTGCACTATTATTTTTACCATTTGGTTGGTTTTGATTCCAATCATGATTATAGATATCAAAACCATCCATCACTCATTTATATACTCATAATCTTATCCCAACCCATCATATCATGAAACTCAACCTTATTTCAAGATTTGAAAAATACTCAAACCAAGGATGTTGCCAAGTGATCATCCTTGGTTTCCCTTTTTATTTTAACCTTTTGGTTGGTTTTGATTACAACCATGGTTATATATTTCAAAGACATCCATCACTTTTTTATATACTCATCATCTTCTTCCAAGCTATAATCTTCCTACCAATGTGGGATAATGAAACTCAAATTTATCTCAAGATTTGAGGAATACTCAAATCTTATGTTGCCAAGTCATCCTCCTTGGTTTCTCTTTTAATATATAACTAGTGGCAACCTCGTGCGTTGCACGGTAGCGATAAATTTTTTTAAAGAAGTACTTGACCGAGTTAAAATAGAACATAATTTCTTGCTTAATAATTAATGAGATATAATTTAAAATGAAGAATGTATTTACATAAGTGGTTTATTTTCACGTATTGATAACCTTTTATTGTTATGAAGAGTTTGACACGTATTGACATTAACTTTTTTGTTATGTTATTTAGAATGAAACAACATGTCATACACCCATATCATTATTGTTGTTACGAAAGTTTTGAGGAATCACCGTCTGGATCAAATTTGAGTTTGATAATTTTAAAGTTTGAACTTAAAAAATGTTGCTTATTTTTTTAATGACTCAAACTTGTAATGCGCTAATATGATATCCAACTTGATTCGTTCCAAAAGTTCGTTTGATGCTCTTGAGTTTATATATAAGGTGTCATATAATAAAAACACTCTAACAAACATGTTGACATTAAGTTTTAAACTTAAGGCCTAAAGTAGATGTATAGATTTTTTGAAAAATTATTGTTGGCCAATATATTTAGTCAAACCTATTTTTAAAATTTTCAAGCCAACTTCTACTCATATATAACCATCTATTTTTAAATTTTATCATCTTCATAGTAATGTGGGATAATTTAACCAAACCATAATTTAACGTTTAATAATACTCAAACTTGGTTAGGCCACATCATCAGTTGTGGCGATAATTATTTCAGGAAATATATGTATCGAGATAAGATATATAAAACATAATTCGTCAGTTAACAGTTAATTGAATACAATATAAAATATTTGATGTGTTTCAATGAGTGGTTAATTTGTATATATATATATATATATATATATATATATATATAATTTTTTTTGGAAAATGAGAGTTGGCAGCCAATATCAACCCTCTCTTCCAAATCCTACTTTCTTGCTAATTTTTTATGGGATTTCAATCGTGAGGTAAAACATATTTATCCAACTAAAATTTTGATTGTCAAAATCAACCCTTGTTTCTTACAGTCATCTTCATTCTCGAATCTTGCACCTTGCATCAAGGTGGGATAATTAAACTACAACACAATGCAATATTTTAGAATACTGAAATCTCACAACGTCATCTCATTATTTATGGTTGTTCTTTTTTATATAAATAAAGTCACATAAAGATTAATATTTTATAAATTTTGATTTTTAGCGAAAGAGGTCGACTAAAATGAGACAACCACATAGGTTGCCACAAACTTTTAAACTTGTAAGTCATCTTATCCGCATTTTCTTTTGTTTACCTCATCTTCCAAATTTATTATCTTTACGTTGATGTGGATTAACCAAATAAGACAACTCATGCACCTTTTATATACTAACCTCTACTTTCAAATCTATCTTTTTTTTACCGATGTGGATAAATAAATAAGACATTTCATCCAGCTTTTATATACTAAAATATTCTTCCAAATCTATTGTCTTTATGTCGATGTGGGACAATCAAATAAGACATCTCATTCAACTTTTACATACTCATCCATTCTTCCAAATTTATTTTCTTTCTATCAATGTGGAATAACCAAATAACATCACAATTCAAGATTTGATAATACTTAAATCTTCTTGTGACTTGTGAGAAAATAAAAAGACATCAAGGTTCAACATTGATAATATTGTATAAATTGATGAAATATGATGATTTGTATACATTTGTCTATCGATTTATTTGCTTATATAAATGGGTATTTTTAACAAAAATAGGGGTCGGCCAAAAAGAATATTTAGCCAAGTAATCCTTTAATTTATCAAAATCTAAATCTCTGTGTTTCTACATGTATATCTTCATTCTCCAATCTTATATTCACTCATCAATGTGAGATGTGTAAAACACCACCACAATATAGTAGTATTTGAGAATACCCATATCTCATATCAAATCCAAATGTCCTCGTTTCTTATAGGTACCTACATTACTCAAATCTCACAATGTCATATCATTCTCTATGGTTCTTTCTTTTATATAAATATATATATATTGATGATTCTTATTTGAAGCGTGTCATTTCTCTTGGGTAATTTTACTTTTATATATATATTAGATTTCTTAATCCACATCATGATATGTCATTTTGTCTTGTTTTTCATTTTATGTATACAAAGACAAAAAAATATAAAAAATAAACAAATTAAATTAAATAAGTATATCTTATTAGTTGTAATACAATATATATCAACACCAATAAATTTGTAACTAAAAATCAACTCTTTAATCCAAAATGGATTAAAACAAATCATAAATCATGTAAAAAAAAGTTGGCATACTTTTCCTTTTATAACCATCTTCATGTTCCAACATTTCATCTTTCTATCAATGTAGGATAGCCAAAGTTAACCACAATTCAATATTTTAGAATTCTCAATCCACATTGTACCATGTTATTTATCTTGGTTTTTGCTTTCATATATTTAAAGATAAAGATAGTTGCAATACAATATATAACATATATTCAACATCAACAAATTTGTAACTAAAAATAAACTCTTTAATCCAAAATAGATTAAAACAAATCATAGGTCATGTCAAAAAAGTTGGCATTCTTCTCTTTTTATAACCAACTTCATGTTCCAATATTTCATTATTCTATCAATGTGGGATGACCAAAGTTAACTACAATCCAATATTTTAGAATTCTCAATCCATATTGTGCCATGTCATTTCTCTTGGTTTTTGCTTATATATATATAAAGATAAAGATGTATAAAAATAAAGATAGTTGTAATACAATATCTAATATATATATTCAACATCAACAAATTTGTAACTAAAAATAAACTCTTTAATCCAAAATAAATTAAAAAAAATCATAGGTCATGTCAAAAAAGTTGACATTTTTCTCTTTTTATAACCAACTTCATGTTCCAACATTTCATTATTCTATCAATGTGGGATGACCAAACTTAACCACAATCCAATATTTTAGAATTCTCAATCCTCATTGTGCCATGTCATTTCTCTTGGTTTTTGTTTTTATATATATAAAGATGATATAAAGATTAACTGTGTGTTTTACACTATTATTTTTACTATTTGGTTGGTCTTGAATCCAAGCACGGTTATAGATTTCAAAAACATCCATCACTCTTTTATATACTCATCATCTTTTTTCAAACTATTATCTTCCTACCAATGTGACCTTATTTCAAAATTTGAGGAATATTCAAACTCATGATGCCAAGTCAACTTCATTAGTTTCTCTTTTAAAATTTGCACTATAATTGTTACCATTTGGTTGGTTTTGATTCCAACCACAGTTATTGATATCAAAAGCATTCATCACTCCTTTATATACTCGTAATCTTCTTCAAACCATCATATGATGGAACTCAACCTTATTTGAAGATTTAGAAAAATACTCAAACCAAGGATGTTGCCAAGTGATCATCCTTGGTTTCTTATATAATATTAACCATTTGGTTGGTTATGATTCCATCCATGGTTATAGATTTCAAAGGCATTCATCACTCTTTTATATAGCCATCATCTTCTTCCAAACTATAATCTTCCTACCAATGTGGGATGATGAAACTCAACATATATTATCTCAAGATTTGAGGAATACTTAAACCTCATGTTGCCAAGTCATCCTTATTGGTTTCTCTTTTAATATATATAAAGATTATTATTTTATTATTATTAATTATAAATAAATATTAATTATTTCTAAAATTAATAAATAGTAATTAATAGTAATTGATTATTCATTAATTTTAATTATTCATTAATATTAATTTTTAATTATTAGAATTATTGTTAATCATATTAGTTATTTTTATATTATTAACTTTTTAATTATTAGTCAATATATGGGAAATTAATTAAAGTAGTCATTTTAGAAAATCGGGTTTACCTCCTAGCCATTCTCTTCTTTAATTTATTAAAATAGCCATTAGGTTCGTGAAAGAAGTTTGTATATACGAACTCCTCCTTTGAATACAAAAGTTTGATCCATGTTCGTGATATGTGTTCGTATATACGAACTAAACTTAAAAATTCATAAAAAAAGTCAGTTCGTAAAAGGGTCTAAAAGGGTTCGTGGAAAACATTAAAGAGGTAAAGAAATTTACCTTTTTGGCCCCTGTTCATGAATCTTACGAACCTGGAAATTTACACATTTGGCCTCTCATCGTAATCTTCTAATATGCGAACCACATTTTTTAATAATAAAGTTACAATTTTAGCCCCTCATATTTGAAAAATAATTAAAGTATGTTACATATATCACGAATATGGGGCCAAAATCGTAATCTCCTAATTAAAGTATGTTACATATATAAGATAACAGGGGCCAAAATTGTAATTTATTTAAAAAGACTTTTTCAACATGTTCATATACCACGAACATGCTAGGAAGTGGGGCAAAAAATGTAATATATTTTAATTAATTTCCAAAGATGAGGGACCAAAATTGTAACTTTCTTATTTTTTTTAGAAATGTGATTAGTATATGTAACACCCTCAAAATATGGAAATAGCAACTTATTAAAATTTTCTACATACATCAATAAATGAATCGTCTACAACCCCAAATTTAGGTTCAACTGCAATACACATAAACAATCTATACAAACGGACCATAAAGGGGCGGGTGCTACTCATACTTATGCATAGTCACTATCTCCAACTTGCGGAAGACTTCACCCAATACTTACTCTCGCGTCTAGCTAAGGCTCCACTCTTCATAGGACTGCTAGAACCCATCTCTCAACAGGAACCTGATGCACATGCCGACAAATAAAAATGGTTAGACTTAACGCCTAGTGAGCTCAAGAGTTTTTAACATATAATTTAATCATTTAGAAAGGAAGAATGCGAATGAAACCATAATCTTTCAAAATGATATGTTTCACTTATGAAAACGATCGTTCATCAATAATGATGCACTTTGTACGAAAGAAGCACCGGGTTAACTGTTAACCAAACCAAACTGCTTTAAAGACGAGGATCTCAATATGAGACGCAATTATGTAAAGTAAACCGGAACTTGCTAAAAGGTAAAATAGAGAGCGGACTCCCAATTTTATAAAACACGGTTAACACTTTATAACTTGAAATACCCAACACGGGTGAAACGTGACACACAACCCATAAATCGTAGATGAAAATCTATATAATTTAAATATCGCCACGAACACGATTTTAAACCCCAAACTCACACGACCATAAAATGGACAAGAATAAATACCAACACGTGGAAATGACGCGGTCCATGCGAACCTTAGTATACGTGGGAAGAACCCAATATTAAAGCCATCATTTGTCGTCAACCACTTAAAAACTCCTTTTGATAAAAATACCACATTACCAAATAAAATACCACGAATCAACGATGAGGAGATCCGTAAACACCGAGAATAGAGAACACGTAAGTAGGCCGTTCACGCGACTTCCTTACATGTCCTCTAAACGTTTCCATCTTGGGTGGCGAGAACACGTGAATGGGGCCACCCTTGATGTTGTTGGAGTTCACCACGTATCCCGGACTTAGTTCCCATGCCATACCAGACATCACAACCTCAATCCGTTTCACTGCCTCTAGCCCTACTCCGTCGAGTTCCACCCCAAGGACTTATGGACACTGGTGCCTATCCAACCTAGACGAGTTACACCTCAACGGCTCGTGCCGCTTATTGCCTACTCGCTAGCAAACCCGAGCGGTCACTAAAAGTAACCCAAAACCTCCGACCTTACAAGACCAACAGAACTTACGTGCCTATGGATCCATTACAACACTGTCTAACGTTACATGACTCCAAGTGGATGACCACGTACCCAAAACATGTAACTCACCAACGATACGAACTTAATCGTCATCTCAGTCAAAACCCCCGCTGGTTATGACTCCGGACAAACGTCCACACGACTCGTTTAAATCAAAACCCCCGCTGGTTATAACTCCGGACAAATGTCCACACGACTCGTTTAAATCAAAAACCGAGCCAAAGGCCCAACGCCTTACGTAAATTTCCCACGAAAGCCTTTGTACATTAAAAACACGTTTAGCCGACTGACCAAGACACAACGGTCCCAAAAGTGTAAAAATAACACAAACTCAACATTGATTGCGGCGAACCATTTCCCAAATAAACTCTTTACTCTTATTTCCCAAAATACCTCGTGACACAGTCATGCACATTTTCCAAATAGACGTAAGTACCAAATCATGTAAATGACATTTACATCAAATGAGCTCCATTTAAATAATATACGTCAAATAAACATATCAAAATGCTTTATTTGTCAACAAGCCCAAAATCACCAAAAATGCATGTTTCATGAGTTTATAAAGATGGATATAACCAAATAATCAAACTTATCAGCAGTTAACAATTTGGTGTAAAACATCAACATTTTAAAATAACATTTTGGCATGTACACCGTTTTCATAAATCATCTTGAACTCACCTTGCTAGATTTAGGCTAAATCTAGATTTCCCCCAACGAGCTCTTTTGAAGGCCACTTGAATCCTCAAGCCGAGAACCTCCAAAACCTAGATCCATACATTTCCAACCATAAATACCCATAACTAAACATTTAGAAACATTCCTCAAACATTACATACCAAAATCCCTAAACAAGATCAAAACCCTAGTTTCTCCAAAACTAACAAATCCGAGATTTGAGATACCAACACTAAGAACCATCAATGAAGCATTTATAACATTAATTCAAGAAAGCTTACCATTAAAGATAACGAGATTTTCCGAGAACACCCAATCCAACTCTTCAACCCGAGCTCCCAACCGAACTTGATGAAGAAGATGCAGATGGTGGTTTTGTGGTTCAAGATCTCACAAGCTAGATGATGGAGAATCGTTTGGTTTAAGGAGAAAACCCTTCAAAATGGGTTAGGGTTCGACATTTGGGTTTGGGAGAGAAAAGGGAAGAAGGTTTTAGGGTTTGGGTTAAGAGAATGAGGTTTGGTGGCTGAAAAATCGGTTTTAATCTCACCAGGCAATTACGCGGGTTATGCCGCGACCTCCACTCGCGGCATAAGTCGCCCGTTTCCCTGAGACTCACATCCAGTGAGTTTCGCGACTTGTGCCGCGACCTCCACTCGCGTCACAACTCGCGATGGCCCAAAATTCCCGTTTCTCGCCTGATTCAATCCTCAATAATCCAATAGTAAAACTTATCGAAAATCACGGGTGTTACAGTATACTAGGCATATACCTGCGCACGATGTGGCGCGAAAAATGGTGAAATTGAAGAACAATTGACAAAGGTATGTATCCGCTCGCGAAACATCTCGAAATCAAAATGACAACAACGTTTCATTTTAAGTTTGTATTTCTTCGTCCTTATCGATATTTTAGTCTATGATTCACATATAAGTGCACCAAACGAAGAACGAAATGAAAACTAATGTATTTAGTCTATGATTCATAGACTAAAGTATCGATAAGAACGAAGAATACAAAATTAAAATGAAAACGTTGTTGTCATTTTGATTTCGAGATGTTTTGCGAGCGGATACATATCTTTGCCAATTGTTTCTTCGATTGCATGATTTTTCACGCCGCATCATGTGCGGGTTGTCTATATAATAGTATAGATAAAAATTCTAAAACGGTTATTGTACAATCTTTTGTACAATAACATTTATCACCCTTACAATGTTACATTTACCACTTTACACTTATTTATTTAATTTACTTTATATCCCTTGTTTTTTCATTTTTCATTTTACACCATTATTATATTAACACAAATAATCGTATATGAACAAAAATGCAATGAAAAAAAAATACGTTCATTTTTCTACAAATTATACCATAATAATCGTCTCGTCAATACCTTCAAAACGAGCCCAATATTGAATGTTTTTTAATTTAACCGTACTATTAAATATCATGAATGTCTACGAATTAATTTGTTTTCTATCCATACGTTTTATTTTTTTTCCACCGTTAGCACATTAAAAATACATAATCGTAAAATATCTTTCATTCTTATTATAAATTATATTATTATAATTTTTTTCGTCAATAATTGTAATATAAACTAATTATTGAATATGTTTATGGGTTTAGGGTTTAGTGTTTCATAAGTTGTGATTTTAGGTCATGGTTTATTGTTGATGACATGTCTATAAGGAAGTAACATTAATTGTTCGTTATTTACTCACATTCCGCTGCATCGCACGGGTATATACCTAGTATATATATAATGTTACATATTTATGATACCAATAAAAATATTCAATAATTAGTTTATATTAAAATTATTGACCAAAAAATTATAATATTAGAATTTATAATACTAATGAAACATACTTTTAATATATTTTAGTTGATCTACAACTATGTATTTTTAATACATTAACGGTGAAAAAAAATAAAACGTATGAATATAAAACAAACTAATTCACAGATATTCATAGTTTTTAATAGTACGGTTAAATTAAAAAATATTCAATATTGGGCTCGTTTTAAAGGTATTGACGAGACGATTATAATGGTATAATTTGTAAAAAAGAAACGTATTTTTTCATTGCATTTTTTCTATATACGATTATTTGTGTTAAAATGATAAGTGTGTAAAATGAAAAATGAAAAAACAAGGGATGTAAAGTAAATTAAATAATTAGAGTGAATTGTGGATTTGGTCCATGTGGTTTAATGATTTATTTGGCCATGATCCTCATTCTATGTTTATTGTGGATTTGGTCCTTGTGGTATTCAATTTATTTTGGTCATGGTCCTTCTGACTAACACTTCCATTAACTTTGTTAAATCAAGGACCATTTTAGCCATTTTGCCTATTTTTTGTCTTTTTTGATAAGAAAAATATAAACAATATTTTTATACACACATGCACACACACACACACACACATATATAACGATATTAAAATAAATAAAATAAGACATTATTGTATGATTTAATTATTTAATTTTTTTTAAATTAATTATATTAAATACGATTTAATTTTATTATTTTATTGTAATTGTGAAAAAAGATATAGTTTTATTGTTTTAATGTAATTAAAATTTCAATTTAAACAAATCAGATCATAAGCTATATCTTATTTATTTAGATCAAATAAAATAAAATATGGTTTTATGATTTGATTTATTGAATTAAAGTTTTAATTAAGTTAGAGACGATTTAAATATATTGTTTTTTACTATCATTGCAACAAACAAGCTTATTCTTAATATTTTAACACCAAAAATCATTGAAAACCGTTGAGAAATGAACTATAGTTTTATCATCTTAAAATTAGAAGCTCCAATTTTCATATTGTTTTTCAGTCAAAAACTCAAAATCAATTTTCATATTGTTTTTAGTATGATAAAATTAAAGTTCATTTCTCAACGGGTTTTAATGATTTTTTTGTGTTAAAATATCAACAATAAGCTTGTTTGTTGCAATGATAATAAAAGAACAATATAATTAAATCTTCTTTAATTTAATTAAAATTTTAATTCAATAAATCAAATCATAAAACCATATTTTATTTTATTCGCTCTAAATAAACTAAGATATAGTTTTATGGATCTGATTTGTTTAAATTGAAATTTTAATTACATTAAAACAATAAAACTATATATATTTTCCCACAATTACAATAAAATAATAAAATTAAATCGTATTTAATATAATTAATTTTAAAAAAATTAAACAATTAAATCATACAATAATGTCTTATTTTATTTATTTTAATATCGTTATATATATATATATACACACATGTGTGTGTGCATGTGTGTATAAAAATATTGTTTATATTTTTTTTATCAAAAAAGGACAAAAAATAGGCAAAATGGCTAAAATGGTCATTGATTTAACAAAGTCAATGGAAGTGTTAGTCAGAAGGACCATGACCAAAATAAATTGAATACCACAAGGACCAAATCCACAATAAACATAGAATGAGGACCATGGTCAAAGAAATCACTAAACCACAGGACCAAATCCACAATTCACTCAAATAATTAATTATAAGGGTGATAAATGTAACATTTAATTTTAATGGATTTGCAATTCCCTCTCACATCACATCTTACTTTATTTTTAATTCATAGTTACAGTTTTTGTCCCTAAACTTTTTTGATAGATTTACTTTATACCTTTTAGTTTTACATTTTACATTTTACATTTTCATTATATTAACACATATAAGCATATATTAACTAAAATACGT
Organism: Arctium minus; assembly: GCA_954870635.1. Classification (NCBI taxonomy): domain Eukaryota; kingdom Viridiplantae; phylum Streptophyta; class Magnoliopsida; order Asterales; family Asteraceae; genus Arctium; species Arctium minus. The sequence goes on from OX941093.1 coordinate 55,461,461, forward strand.
TAAAAAAATAATTTTTAATTTTAACAAGTTACACCATTATAATCGTCTCGTCGATACCTTCGAAATGAGCCTAATATTGAATATTTTTTGATTTAATTATATTATTATATGTCATATATTATACATTGGTTAATCGATTTAAAAAAAAAAATGCATTAAATCGAACGTAAGTTTTAACATAAAGATAATAAACATAATAAATATATTGCGTATTTTTTTATTCCAACATATTCCAACTTTGATAATTCATTTAAATCAAATATTCACGAGTACGGGTACGCTCTATATATTTTTCATTCACATCTAATCTACGTTTGTATGGGATAATCCATGACATTGCATCTGGAAGTGCATGACGTGTCCAATGGTGTATGAGTGTGGGCATTGAGTAATCTTCTTTTAATACCGAGTTAGTTCACCCATTAACTCTGTACGGATAGTGTCCCATGCATCTTCATGACCACCGAAACAAGTAGATATGACTTGAAATTCACAATTTCCATCGCCTAATACATTTTGTACTTATGCGATGTATGGATGAAATAAACTCGAGATTTGATCAAGATATGGAGTTGGGGGGGGGGGTGTCGTTGGAAGTAAGAGCTATGTCTCGCTGATTCTTTATGACCAAAATCTTTGGAGTTGATAAATGTTGGCGCGTTAGAATAACTGCGTCTACGAGGGTCTTCAATAATATTTTTATTTATTTCAAATCAATTACTTTACTTTATTTCAAATAATATATTATATATATGTCGAATGATTTTGTTTTCATTGATCGACATGTGATATCCCAAAATAATCGAAATTTGTGATATCCACAATTAATCACATGTGATATCCACAAAATACAACGTAATTATATATGTTAATGTGATATGTTAAAACATATTTTTTAACATATTTTTAACATATAATAAAATAATTAAATAAAAAAATATTCAATATTGGACCCATTTCGAAGGTATCGAAGAGACGACTATAATGTGTAACTTGTTAAAATTTAATATTATTTTTTAACGTATTTTAGTTAATATATGCTTATATTTGTTAATATAATGAAAATGTAAAATGTAAAACTAAAAGGTATAAAGTAAATCTATCAAAAGAGTTGACCAAAACTGTAACTATATATATATCAATAACTACTTTTCAAGAATCATCTTTTTCAAGAACCGTTTAAGCCTTTTAATATATAGTAGAGATTATGAGATTCACGAATATGGGCTAAAAAGGTAAATTTCTTTACCTCTTTAATTTCTTCCACGAACCCTTTTGCGAACTGATTTTTTTATGAGTTTTTAAGTTTAGTTCGTATACACGAACACATATCACGAACATGGATAAACTTTTGACTTCAAAGGAGGAGTTTGTATATACGAACTTCTTTCACGAACCTAATGGCTATTTTAATAAAATAAGGGAGAGGATGACTAGGAGGTAAACCCGATTTTCTGAAATGGCTACTTTAATTAATTTACATATATATATATATATATATATATATAGGGAGAGGTTCATTTGAGAAATGGTAAAATATATGGGAAATAGAGAAGTAATCTTAGTCATTCATCTGGTCAACATTTGCGGCTTTGACCGCGAAGCACCGGATAATTCTTTGTGTGGTCTATAAAAGGTAGAGAGGTAATTTCGTAAAATACACGGGATGAGTTCATATATGAATTTGTATAAATCACAAAGATTCATATATGAATCTGTTAATTAGTTCAACTGATTCATATATGAATCTTTGTGATTCATACAGATTCATATATGAATCTTTGTGATTCACAAAGGTTTATATATGAATCTTTGTGATTCACACAGATTCATATATGAATCACAAAGGTTCATATATGAATCTGTTAGTTAGTTCAACTGATTCATATATGAATCTGTTAGTTAGTTCAACTGATTCATATATGAGTCACAAAGGTTCATATATGAATCAGTTAAAAGAGTTCAGTCGTGAATTGCACTGGTTCATATATGAACATATAGTTCATATGTGAATTATACATGTTCATATATGAACACAACCCGTGTTTCTCATATATTTACCATTTCTCAAATGAACCAAACACTATATATATATATATATATATATATAGTGTTTGGTTCATTTGAGAAATGGTAAATATATGAGAAATAGATAAGTAATCCTAGCCATTCATATGGTCAAGATCGGATTTGACTAGTCAAATATTGCGGCTTTGACCGGTCAAAAGTTGCGGCTTTGACTGGTCAAAAGTTGCGGCTATCCAAAAAATAGAAGGACAATTTCGTAAATTTTACAAAACACACGGGTTGTGTTCATATATGAACATGTATAATTCACATATGAACTATATGTTCATATATGAACCAGTGCAATTCACAACTGAACTCTTTTAACTGATTCATATATGAACCTTTGTGATTCATATATGAATCTGTATGAATCACAAAGATTCATATATGAATTTGTATGAACTCATCCCGTATATTTTACGAAATTACCCCTCTACCTTCTATAGACCACACAAGAAATTATCCGGTGCTTCGCGGTCAAAGCCGCAAATATTGACCAGATGAATGGCTAAGATTACTTATCTATTTCTCATATATTTACCATTTCTCAAATGAACCTCTCCCTATATATATATATATATATATATATATATATATATATATATATATATATATATATATATATTGTTATTTAAAGTCACAAGTCAATGCAGATTCTATTTAAATTGTTTTAACAAATTAAAAAAAAATATATATATATATATATAGGGAAATTAATTAAAGTAGCCATTTCAGAAAATCGGGTTTACCTCCTAACCATTCTCTCCTTCAATTTATTAAAATAACCCCTACGTTCGTGAAAGGAGTTCGTATATATGAACACCTCCTTAGAACTGATGAATTTGATACATCTTCGTAATATTTGTTCGTATATACGAACATAATTTAAAAACTCATTAAAAATCATAAGTTCGTAAAATGGTTTGTGGAAAATGCAACGATTTAAAAAATTTTTGTTTTTTGCCCCTGTTCGTGAAATTCCAATATATTACGAACTGAAAGTTACATTTTTGGCCCCTGATCGTGAAATGGCTTGTTATATACGAACCTGGAAGTTAAAATTTTGGCCCCTGATCGTGATATACTATGAACTCAATTTATTAAAAAATAAGCAAGTTACAATTATGACCCCTCATATTTGGAACATAATTTAAATTATAATTTTGGCCCCTAATGGTGATATACAAATTACAACTCAATTTATTAAAAAAATAAACAAGTTACAATTATGGTCCCTCATCTCTGGAACATAATTCAAAAATATTAACAATTTTACAATTATGGTCCCTCATATTTGAAACATAATTCAAAGATGAGGGTTCTTTTTTTTAATAAATTGAGTTCGTATATCACGAACACATATCACAGGCTAAAATTGTAAATATTTTTTAATTATGTTCCAAAGATAAGGGACCATAATTATAACTTGCTTATTTTTTTTATTTTGAATTGAGTTTGTAATTCGTATATCACGATCAAAATTATTTTTTTATCTTTTTATTTTGAATTGGTCAAAATTATAAATATCTTTGAATTATGTTCCAAAGATGAGGGGCCATAATTGTAACATACTTTTTTTTTTGAATAAATTGAGTTCGTAATTCTTATATCACGATCAGGGGTCAAATTTGTAACTTCTAGGATTGTATATTACAAGCCATTTCACGATCAGGGGCCAACTGTAACTTCTAGTTCGTAATATATTGGAATTTCATGAACAGGGGCAAAAAACGTAAATTTTTTAAATCGTTGCATTTTTCACAAACCATTTCACGAACTTATGATTTTTTATTGAGTTTTTAAATTATGTTCGTATATACGAACATATATTACGAAGATGTATCAAATTTATCAGTTCTAAGGACCGGTGTTCGTATATACGAACTCCTTTTATGAACGTAGGGGCTATTTTAATAAATTGAGGAAGAGAATGGTTAGGAGGTAAACCCGATTTTCTGAAATGGCTACTTTAATTAATTTCCCATATATATATATATATATATATATATATATATATATATATATATATATATATATATATATATATATATCAAGAGGAAAGTTCAAATAAAAACTCAATTTTCATTGTATATGTGAGGACGAATCTCGGCCCCTCCATTTCTATTGATCCAACAACTCGTATTAAATAGAGTTTTTTATTAAAATTAAATTAAGAGTAAAAATGGAAGATAATTTTAAACTCACGTCTACCATATTTGACTTTTTATTTTCATTTTTTAATTAAAAACTTTTACCCACTTAAAGTTTAAAATAAATTATCTTAAAAATATTAATATATTAATCAAACAAACTACATGAAAAAACGAGAATTTTGTGCTCTTCAATATGACATCCATCTCGATATAGTTTTTTTAACCATCTTTACGTGAAATGCTATATATGTGTTATACTCATTATGAATATTTATGTATGTTCAAGTGTGTACAACACCTCGCAACTGTAAGTCCGTAACTCGACATGAATTTATGTGTCAACACCTTCACGGGTTATTCATATATTATTCATCATGAATAATGTATCATTCAGGATGAATAATACAACATTCAGGGTGAATAATACACTATTCATTATGAATAATATATAAATCATGAATTCGTGTATTATTCATCCTGAATACTGTATTATTCATCATGAATAGTGAATAAACGTTCACATTTGTTATTCATACTGAATGTGGACACCTGAGGACGTGCATACATATTCGTAATGAATATAACATATATATAGCATTTCCTGTAAAAACCGGTTAAAACAAAAAAAAACTATATCGAGGTGGATGTCATATCGAAGAAGTACGAAATTTTCATTTTTTTATGTAATATGTTTGATTAAAATATTAGTAATTTTTAAGATAATTTATTTTAAACTTTTAAGGAGGTAAAAATGTTTTAATTAAAAATGTAAATAAAAAGTCATATAAGGTAGACGACTAGACGCTGATTCAAATTTCCAGTTTTGTCCCTAATCACTTCTCATTTAATCTTATTATGTTTAACTATTGATTAGTTTTATATGTTTTGATCAGTGACTAAGATTGATTCTCACATGCACAATGAAAAATGAGTTTTCATTTGAACCCACCCCTATATATCAATATGTATGTCAAACTAAAAATTATAGAAATGGGTTAATTTAAGTTTTATTATAATTTAGAACCAGTGGTCACAACTTGTGGATCTAAAGTAAGTTCTTTTATAATTTATTATTTATACTAGCTTTAATTACTTTTAATATGATAGGCTAAGTTAGGATTTATGAGTTAAAACATGTGTTGATTTTGATATTTTTGCAGATTTACATGGAATGTTTTATATGTTTCAATTTTAGTATTATACTAAACCTTTTGTTGTACTGAAGACTAGATAACTTAACATCAAGTTGTTTCATAAAATATTCAGATTTATTTTTCATCTTAAAATCTTTGATTTCAGGGGGAGGCTGAATAAAACTTGAAGTAAGAATAATTTTTTCAGAAGAAGAGACATTAATATTGTCAGTTCTCTCCTGATTTTGTTCAATTTGACAAATTTTTAGATATATAGTAGAAATATGATCCTCAAGAGAAGATATTTGTTCTCCTAGAATACGAAGTAATAAATTAGAATAATTTTGTTTTTCAAGTAATTCATTAATATGAGATGAAGTAATAGAAAGAGTATCATCTTTAATAAGTTTTGAAAAAGCCGAAAACTTAATGATCGAATCATTTTTTGTTATTTGAAAGGGTATTTGGGGAGGAAAAATAGCAGTCTTGATTTTCCCTGTCATTAATTGATAATCTCTTTCAATAACATTAATATAATGTTTTATATGGGTATTTATAAACCAAGGAATAAAGGAGAAAACTTCATTTTCTTTTTCATAGAATTTATAAAATTCATCTGAAAAACTTTTTATTTCCTCATAAACAAAATTATCAGTATACCAAGTTTTAAAAGGAACCCATTTAATATCACCATAGTAATAATTACAAACAACTTGTCTAGCAGGTGACCCTGTGGTAAAGTCAATCTTACCACCTTCCAAAAACCAATTTCTTTGGGTTGTATTTATCATCTAAATTATATACTGAAATCAGACATAGTCTCAATTTGTCTAGTTCTTTGAACACTAGGTTCAATGGTATTATTATGAACAATACCATTCATGTGAATTTTAGGATCGTTCACCTGATCTTCCAAAGAAGAATCTTGTCCTTAATCCCCATGAGGAGAAGAAAAAGTCTCAGTTTCTTTTATATAAGAGGTAGAAGATCTAGAAGGTTGAGGCTGATCAACCATATATCCGAAAGGAGAAATATGATTATGAGCCAAAGAATTAGATCTTAAGATAGATCTTTTTTCAGAGCTAAATTTTCTCTGACTATTGTTAAATTGTATATTAACAATTCCTTCATTGGTTTGAGTGATATTACTAAAATCACTCTGAATAATAGGATTCTTAGGAATATTCCTAGTTAAAGTCCAATTTTCAGTGAAGATATCTCATTCCATTTTATAGATCTACGAGTAGTTATATTAGATCTATTAAAGTTAGTTTCTATTAAAATCGTTTCATTAATATCTTTATCAATTCTTGTACACCTAGGATTAAGCGTAAACAGAGGTTTAAAATATATGCGATAACAAATACAAATAACTTCTGTACCTACTGCATAATTATAACCATGAGTTTTAACATTTAATGTTAAATAATCAAGAATATTAATATCAGATAAAGACAAACATAAGTTTGGATAAACATCAAAATAAACTGGTCCATGGGACAGACTAGATTGGATCATACCAATTAAAGATTGTTGTCAATCAAGATTTCTTCCATCTCTAAGAGCTGCAAGAAAACTTTCAGGTATCCCTTCAAGGGTGAGAGGTCTGAAAGCAATTTGAACTAGACCTATGTGTAAAAACTTATGAGTTTTTAAATATGGGAAAATGTCTTGCTTATTTAAAAGGCTAATCATCATCTCATCCTCATGAAGAGGTACTGAAGATTCAGTAGTTTTAACAATATGTTTAAAACCTAATTTCTCAAAAGTCCCAATTTTATAAATTAACTTAGGTTCAACCTTTGGAATAGTCCAATTATTTAGAAGTTCTAAATTCTGGGGAATACTATATTCCTCAGTAGTACTGTTATGAACAGTCTCATCATTTCCAGTTCTAAAAAGATTCATAAAAACCCAAAGAAAGAAAGAAGGAAAGGATAGACTATTTTTTCAAGTTTTAATTTAAACGATAATTACATTTAAGATATTTTTATATTTAAACTAAGAAGATAATATATTTTAATAAAGATAAAGTGTTTTATCTCGGATTTTATTGTGTTTATCGGTTAATTATATGAATTGAATCATTGAGTTTTAAAATTTTATATTTTAGATTCAAAATAAAATGTTTATTATGTACTTTGAGTATTTTTACATATTAGTTATAGGAATTTGAACATGGAGTTTTAATAAGTTTACTCATGCATCATTAATTTTAATCTTGAACTTTATGTAATACTTAAAGTTAGAGATTGTTTGGTTACTATTTTATCCTAAAATATAAATCGATATGGGTTTCAAACTAAAGCTTATAAAATACTCATTTTCTGATTTTTTTTATTATAACTTAGATTTAAAAAAATGTAATTATTTTTTTAATTATGAATATTTTTATGAAGATAATGACGATTTTTTATAAAGATTATTATAGAGTATTTTTTTAGGGGTCTTTAATCTAAATATTAACTTTATTTAAAAACAAATAGATAATATATTCAAATAGAAAATAAAAATAAGTGTTTTATATCGTAGTATTTATCTTGTATTTATTATGTTTATATGTAGTTAGCTATACAAATTCAAATATGGAGCTTTAATAAGTTGTGTTTATGCTTAATCAACTTGTAATCTTAATCTTTAGGTAATATGCATTAATAAGCGGTACTTGATGCATAAAAAATAGTAGTTTTTAAGATTTTACCTTAAATGCTTTAAAATATAGTATATATATATATATGTGTGTGTGTAAAAATATATGTATATAGAGGTGGGTTCATAAGAGAACAACGTATATTTTAGAAAAATACGAAAACAGTCGAATACATACAAAATCATATATGATTCACGTACAAAATCATACTGCGTCCGAGTTTTTCGGGTTAGTGTAAAATCACATATGATTTTGTACATGATCTACTTTTTTTGCTGTTTCTTGTTTTCTTAAATAGTTAGCGTTCTCATTTAATCCTTCAATTGTATATATATATATTGGGAAAGGTTTAAACAAGAACACTTTGTTTTACGAAAATGGTAGAATATCATTTTCTTATAGTCAATCATATGTGATATTATACTTCATCATATGTGAATACTAAATAAGAGGCTTGGGTGATTTATGGGGTTGCGAGCCAAGTCGCCCACACACCCATGGGAAGACCTACATAGAGAGTAGGCGGTGTACGGCCCCCGCTCAGTCGTTCCTTCGTAATTGAATTTTTTTTACCAATTGTAGTTGTGCACTCGCTAAATTTTAAAGGGTGCTCTTATATGTTTTTATAATCAAACCTGAAACAAAATCATGATATAGTAGGAAATGGTTGGAGTGTTGCTTTTCATTCATGAGGTCACGGTTTATATTATTGATTGAAGCAAAATTTCTTTTTTACCAATAAGCTGCTACTACTTTTAATTTATTATTGTCCTTGTCTTGCTTTTATTTCCTTTTTTTTTTCTTCTTCCCAATTTACCCGTTTATATTAAAATTGTTTTTTTTTCCTCGTTTTAACATTGACACATGTTTATTTCAAATAAATTAACTTAATCACATTTAAAAAGTCATACGTTGTATAAGTTTTTATCTTTTCTAAATCTTGATAATATCGTAGGTTATTATTCTTCTGTATATGATGTCGTTAAACATGCTTATATAAGAATTTGATAAAATTATATTATGTTGTTGAGCTGCCCATTACGAACACAACCAAAAAAAAAAAACTCCCCGTAAAAGTGGAATTTGGCAACAAAAAAAAAAAACACGTCGGACATAATACATAGTTTTCTGCCTTACTAAAAAAGTCAAGGTCTATTCCATTTGTAAAAATGTATTGTATCAAATCGACACAATTCAAATTTCCCAGAGTCAAACCGTGTTGACTTTTCCCTAGGTTAAACCGCGACTTTACAAGCCTTTGATCGATCTTAAAGGTGCATCCGCTCAGGAAAATTTCTAGGTCTACCATTGCACACACCAGGTCCCACATCACATATAGTAAGGGCGTTATCGTGATTCCGTAAAATGAAAGTGTTTTCGTGTGGACCTATATGTATATGTGTGATATATATGGCTTTATTTTTTCTAATTTCTCCAAACTTGATTTACGACTTCAATCTTCTTGCTGATTCATGTCTGATTTCTCTTTAGTTTTTATTAAAACGTGTTTCAAATAAGTTATCAAGCCTTTTGTTCTGTACGTAATCCACTAGAAATAGAGATTTGAAAATCTTAAGGGTTGTTTGATTATTGTTTGATGAAAAAGATTAAAAGACTGTATAATTTAGTACATAATGAAATAGTTGACTAAGACGTATTCCTAATCATAAAGACCCGTGGCAATAATTATTAATTCAAATACCTACCCATTAATTGACCAAATTAAAGAATAGATCAACTATTTGACCTATTCTTATGGAAAACCTGGATTTATCATTACCCTTCATAAAAAGGATTCATGTTCTTAAGGTTCAAATTGATGTATTAAATGTGTTGTTGGACTCGTATATTCGGATTTGATGATAACACAATATAACATTCGATCAAACACTTAGAATGTCTTATGATAGTAATTTATACGTTATTATATCTGAAATTTACAAAGATGATCCGAAATGTATAAGGATCCGATATGTATAGGATTTAATGATCTAGGATCCAAATATTAAGGAGGATCTGATTTTGGATGTATCTGAAATATTCGAAGAAAGTGTTAAGCTCCAAAAGGAAACTATAACACCCGTATTTTCGAAATTATTATAGGTGTAATGTGTTATTTGAAGAAACATTGGATGATTTACCAAGATTAGGTGCATTTTGTCATTTAAGCAAAGTGTGTGGTCAAAGAGTAACAAATCAAAGATGATATGACGTTTGAATATAAAATCCCGAAATTTGTAACACGTCCTTCATATTAGGTCGTTCAAAAGGAGGCAAGGAGAGAAAAACTATTTCCCTTACAAGAAAGGATTGTGTTGAGATTTAAGTAGGAAAGAATTGGGTGTTGGTGGATTGAACATCTTGTTTGAAGTTTCGATCTTCAAACCACCATTAAAGCATCTCTTTTAAGCTCAACCAAGGTAAAAACTTCTCTCTTAAGGTTTATTCTTCTTGGTCAAATCTTGCATATTTAGCGTTCGGAGCTCATTTTTTGGTTTACATAGGTTGTATTGTATCTATTTGTGAACGCATACATTCTTAGAAACCATATTTTTTTTCCATTAAACGGCGCTACCATGTTCTAGGGTGGTTGTCCTTGTTTTTGTGTTGTTGTACAAACATGTAAAATTCATAATAAATCGTTCATAAATCGGTTTGAGACGTGTAATACCTCCCTGGAACCATTGAGATGTCTTCTACAACCTGTTTGTTTTGAGGAATAACTAACTCGGACTGTAGGTCGATCAAAAATCGTGTTTAACAGAGCAACTTTATTTTTATGACGGGATTAAGTAATCAATCTTTAAATATTCGTATAAAATTGGTCTTAACATTTGTTGCTCTTTATGGGAGGTTTAATGATGGTTTTTTTTAACATTTGTTGCATATGTACTTGCATAATTATATGAAGAGACTCTTAAATTTGGTTTGAACATTATGATGACATCTTCAATTTCAACTTTAAGACGTTCCTACTAGGGCTCTTTGTGTCTACTCTTGCATTCGATTCCCAGAATTTTCAAACTCTTTATTAGGGCTGCACTTGCAAAAAACCGATAGGCCGACAACCATACCCTACACACCCAACTAGAAAATATAAGTCGATAAACCAAACCCAAATTAAACCATAACTCAATTGGGTTCTAAGTTTTACGGGCCAACATGGTTGGTCAGAATAGGGTTAAGGTCAACCCAACCTGATAAGGCAGATGAAAATTGAATAACTAATAATTTAATATATGACTAGACATATACCCGCGCGATGCAGCGGAATGTAAGTAAAGAACGAACAATTAATGCTATTTTCTTATATACATTTCATCAATAATCAACCATGACCTAAGAATCAAAACTTATGAAACCTAAACCCATAAAGATATTCAATAATTAGTTTATATTACAATTATTGACGAAAAAAACTATAATGATATTATTTATAATAATAATGAAACGTATTTTATGATTATGTATTTTTAACGTGCTAACGGTGGAAAAAAAATAAAACGTATGGATAGAAAAACAAATTATTTCGTAAATATTCATGATATTTAATAGTACGGTTAAATTAAAAAATATTCAATATTGGACTCGTTTTGAAGATATTGAGGAGACGCTTATAATGATATAAATTGTAGAAAAATGAACGTATTTTTTCATTGCATTTTTGTTAATATATGATTATTTGTATTAATATAATAATGATGTAAAATGAAAAATGAACAAAATAAGAGATATAAAGTAAATTAAATAAATAATTGTAAGGGTGATAAATGTAACATTGTAAGGGTGATAAATGTAATTGCACAAAAGTTTGTAAAATAATCATTTTAGTTTTTTCATTATATAGTATAGATTCTGATATTTAATAGTACGGTTAAATTAAAAAGTATTCAATATTGGACTCGTTTTGAAGGTATTGACGAGACGATTATAATGGTATAATTTGTAAAAAAAAGAACGTATTTTTTCATTGCATTTTTGTTCATATACGATTATTTGTGTTAATATGATAACGGTGTAAAATGAAAAATGAAAAAGTAAAGATATAAAGTAAATTAAATAAGTAATTGTAAGGGTAATAAATGTAACATTGTAAGAGTAGTAAATGTTATTGTACAAAAGATTAAGGGTGGTAAATGTTATTGTACAAAAGATTGTACAATAACCGTATAACCGTTTTAGAATTTTCATTATATAGCTAGGCATATACCCGCATAATGCAGCGGAATGTAAGTAAAGAACGAACAATTAATGCTACTTTCTTATAGATATGTCATCAACAATCAATCATAACCTAAGAACCACAATTTATAAAACCCTAAACCTATAAAGATATTCAATAATTAGTTTATATTACAATTATTGACGAAAAAAATTATAATGATATAATTTATAATAAGAATGAAACGTATTTTATGATTATGTATTTTTAATGTACTAATGGTGGAAAAATAAATAAAACGTATGGATATAAAACAAATTAATTCGTAGATATTCATGATATTTAATAGTACGGTTAAATTAAAAAATATTCAATATTGGGCTCGTTTTGAAGGTCAGACGAGACGATTATAATGATATAATTTGTAAAAAAATGAACGTATTTTTCATCGCATTTTTGTTCATATACAATTATTTGTGTTAATATGATAATGGTGTAAAATGAAAAATGAAAAAGTAAAAAATATAAAGTAAATTAAATAAGTAATTGTAAGGGTGGTAAATGTAACATTGTAAGAGTGGTAAATGTTATTGTACAAAAGATTGTACAATAACCGTTTTAATAGTATAGATAATTCGTATATATTCTGATATTTAATAGTATGGTTAAATTAAAAAATATTCAATATTGGGCTCGTTTTGAAGGTATTGACGAGACAATTATAATGGTATAATTTGTAAAAAAAATTAACGTATTTTTTCATTGCATTTTTATTCATATACGATTATTTGTGTTAATATGATAACGGTGTAAAATGAAAAATGAAAGAGTAAGGGATATAAAATAAATTAAAAAAGTAATTGTAAGGGTGGTAAATGTAATATTATAAGGGTAGTAAATGTTATTGTACAAAAGATTAAGGGTGATAAATGTTATTGTACAAAAGATTGTACAATAACCGTATAACCGTTTTAGAATTTTCATTATATAGTATAGATATATCAATTAACTATATCAAATGGAAACTTAAATAATCAATAATTTAACATTTTGTTATACCAATTAATTTTGTAACAAAGGGTGGAGCATGTGGTTTAATTCGATACAACATACAAACACTACTACAGAAATAGGTATTTTAAACGGTTGTTTTGGACATTTTTAAACGGTTTTACAACCGTTTGAAAGAGCACCGTTTGAAAAAGTCAGGAGCTTTTTTAAACGGTTTTTGAACCGTTTAAAAAAGTCACCTTTTTAAACGGTTTTTAAACCGTTTAAAAAATAAAAGAATGCTAACTGCTGCACATAGGACTCGATCTCGAAATCACAACCATGCAAACTCACGACACTTACAATTCCGCCACATCTTCTTCTGTGTTTATAGAAGCACCTTTAATTCTTTTATTCATTTTCTGTCCGGCTTTGTACTCCCAACTTCAGATTCGACCCAGATTTACTCCAAATTACCAAAAACTCAAAACACGAACATTGTAGATCTGTGTGTTGGGTTCCAGATCATCTTGAATCACTCAAATCGGAAATCGGACGAGTGAGATATGATCAAAACATCACAGTTGCACAAATCTGTCAAAAATTATGGTTTTGTTCTTTTTCGCTCCAAATTCTTCCGAACCTATCAAAATATAAAAACGCATTAATGTAGTTCGGTTTTACCCTAAATTTTTAAAGGCCTTTTTAAACGGTTTTGTGATAGTGAAAGCGTTTGAAAAAGTGTTTGACATTTTTTAAACGGTTGTTTCTAGAGAACCGTTTAAAAAGATGTATGTATTTTAAACGGTTGTATGAAAAAACCGTGTAAAAAAGTTAGGCGGATTTTTAAACGGTTTTGTTCCATTATCCGTGTGAAATACGTATCCCTTTTTAAACGGTTTTTTATAGCAACCGTTTAAAAAGGTCATGACTTTTTTAAACGGTACCACAACCACAGAACCGTTTAAAAAAAGTCTTAAAAAAACGTGGCCACCTTTTTAAACGATTGTTTCGAATTTTTTTAAAAACTGTTTAAAAAGGTGCGTTTAAAAAGTCATTTCCGTAGTAGTGAAAACCTTACCATCTATTGACATATCTACGAGAATTTTTATGAAAACCTTTCTTTTGGATGGAAAGTGTAAACAAGCAACTCAAATTTCAATAAGCAACAATTACCACATATCATTTATCGGCTTCTCACAATTATTATAAAGGAGTCTCAGTGAACAAACTCCAGGACCAGATATTTGTTAGATTGATGGTTTGATGTATTCTTCTCAATACAAACTTTTGATTGTGATATCTAAATATATATTTGGATGATTGTAATATTTATTGTTTGATAATGTTTGTTTTAATAGTAGGTGTTGAAGTCTTAAGTCTTATCTAACATGTACATATTATTGATGATAAGTGGTTCTGAATTGTTGTCGCAAAGGTTAATATCGGTCTCTTTCTGGTAACAGATATAATGAACATGGGAACTATTGCTAGAAATAAGGGGACAGTAAAATGCTGACAAGACATAGGTTTACCTCTTATTCAATAAGAGGATGGTAAGAGGTTTTCACCTCTAGTCTTATATATAATATGAAAGCTCCAACGTATATGTAACAAGAAAAGAATTGACAATTTTCTTGATTTATAAATTTCCTATTATTATTTCACACTACATACTTTAATAATATTATTAATACTAATTAAATTTTCAAAACAAAAGAAAACCATCGGAACATCTTGAACAAATTATATATAATTTTTCTAAGACAGAAAATAAGAAGTTAAAATCCTTAAAAAAATATATTTAATTTTAACAGATTTTCTATTTAAAAAATTTCATAATTTTATTAACCTAATATAATTTTTAAAAAACATAAATATAAAAATTATAATAATTCAATTTCATTGATCGAAATATATTTCTCTAACCTTAAATCAAGTTTTATATAATTTTTTTAAAGTAGAGGTTTTCCTATTCTCTTAAACTTAATGTAATTTATTTTTTAAAATTTAATTCTATTTTTCATTTAAAAAATTACTCTCAATTTTCCATTCAATCAAAACCACGTTAATTTGCCATGTTATTTTCATGGATTTATATATATAATTTGTACCAATCGTAAGAATGACACATATGTCGGACTGATAATGATATACACGTTATGGAGCAGGTTGATAAAAACAAGACACTAACCAAAAAAAAATCTTGTCGGAAACTCCTCCATGACTTCGCCGACGGTAAACTTAATATCGGAGTGCTACATCAAACCACCGGACGACGCTCTCTCCGACAAAACAAACCAACCCATCCACTTCACACCCTTTGAGCTCCCCTTCCTCAATTTCAACTACATCCAAAAGGGCCTCCTTTTTGCAAAACCACCACCGCCGGAAAATCAAGATTTCTCCATAACCGCTTACTTGGATGACCTCCGCCGATCTCTCTCCGCCACCCTCACTCACTTCCACCCACTCACATCCCGTTTAGCCACTCGAAAACAACAAAACCCACATTCGTATGTCATCTACATAGACCCAGAAAACAACTCCGGCGTCAAGTTTGTTTACGCCACCGTGGATGTAACCATCTCCGACATCCTCACCTCTACCGACGTACCCTTAGTTGTCCATTCGTTTTTTGACCTTAAAAATGCCATTAATCACGACGGTCATACGTTGCCGTTGTTATCCATTCAGGTGACTGAGCTTAACGACGGGATCTTCATCGGTGGCTCCCTCAACCACCTTATCGCCGACGGAACATCTTTCTGGCATTTCATGGCTGCTTGGAGTGAAACTTTCAGATCCAAAGAACAAAAACGTTTTTTCAAACGACAGGCCCTTGAAGGATACGATCCCATTATAAATCTTCCATTTACACACCAGGATCAATTCATCAAACGATTCGAACATCCACAGTATAAAGAGAGATTCTTCCATTTCTCATCCGCCACCGTCTCGCGACTCAAAGCAAAAGCAAACGCGGAATGCAATACCAGTAAAATCTCGAGTTTACAGGCGGTGTCGGCACTTTTGTGGAGATGCGTAACGCGAGTCCGACACCAATCCGGCGTGAGTACGGAAACCATTTGTAAACTGGCTATTAACAACCGGCATCGGTTGAACCCACCTCTATCCGATGATTATTTTGGTAGCCCGATTCAGTTAGTGATGGGAACAGCAACGGTGGAGGATCTGATGGCTCATGGTCTCGGGTGGGCGGCCCTCCGGTTACAAGAAGCGGTGACGAACCATGATAATACGGCGGTGGAAAAGTTGGTGGATTGTTGGCTTAAGAACCCAATGCCATATAAATTGAGTGGGTTGTTCCATCCGAACACTGTAAACTTTGTTAGCTCGCCGAGGTTTGACATGTACGGGTGTGAGTTTGGGTTGGGGAAAGCATTAGCAGCGAGAAGCGGTGCTGCAAATAAGGACGATGGGAAAATGACGATGTATCCAGGTCGGGATGGTGGGGGGAGCATGGATGTTGAAGTTTGCCTTTTGCCGAAATATATGATGGATCTTGAAGATGATGACGAGTTCATAAATGCTCTTAGTGATCAACATTGATTAAAGCATGATTCGATTCAAGAAGGAGTTAAAGTCTAAAATGTAGAAATTGATTCAACTTGGAATCGTGTGTTCAACTTTTTTGGCCATTGTTTTTTTGTGTTCTTAAGTTTCTAACAATTGGTTTATTCGACGTGTTATGTTTTTCGATACTTTTTCGAAAGTGGACGTGACCTTGACAAATTTCCCTCTTTATTAGAGCATCTCCGTTTTTACAAGAACCCCATTTTTACATTTTTTGATGCCACCTAATTTTCAACTCATCAATTTAAAAATTTATATAAAAGTTCACAATGGTAGTTCTTATAAAAACCTCGTGTCAAAATTAATAATTATTATATATTTATAAACAAATATCAAATATTTAATTTAACTACCAATAAAAATAAAGAAATTGTCATTTCACACAAACTTCATGGTAAAAACCAAGGTTCTTAAATAAAAACTCAAATGGGGTTAAGTTCTTATAAGAACTCTCCACAATGATAGTTCTCATAGCACATTTCACTTTTTACTTATCAGAACCGAGATGCTCTTAGACGATATAATAATAAAAAATTGTTTGACCGGAACTTTTCGATATTTTCCCAATTCATGAATTAAATATGAATCCACATCAACTATTTACAACCAAGTCTGGTTTTTAATTTGTTCACATTGAATATGTATTTGTTGGGTTTGTCTCTAATGGGCGGGTATTATATCCCTACGTTGTTGTGAATTTGAATAATTTTCAAGGAACCTATTAATCAATTTATAAGGAAAATACAAGGGGATAGATACAACAATAATGCTTAATAGGTTCCTTGTATTTTGAACCCTGACCTCCTTCGTCATTCTGAACCACCGCCGACCACCGTCGTTCTGAACCACCGCCGACCATTGTCGATCTGAACCATCACCGACCACTACCGTTTTGAACCATCGACAACCGCCGACCATCAACCACCGTCGTTCTGAACCACCGTCGATCACCGCTGATTTGAACCACCGCCGACCACCGATCACCGTCGTTCTGAACCATCGCCGATCTGAACTACCACCGATCACCGCCGATCTGAACCAATGCCGACCACCGCCGATCTGAACCACCACCGACCACTGCCATTCCGAACCACCGTCGATCTGAACCACCACCGACCACCGCCGATCTGAACCACCACCGACCACCGCCGTTTTGAACCATCGACAACCGTCGACCATCGACCACCGTCGTTCTGAACCACCGTCGATCACCGTTGACTTGAACCTCCACCGACCACCGATCACCGTCGATCTAAACCACCACCGACCACCGTCGTTCTGAACCATCGCCGATCTGAACCACCACCGATCACCGCCGATCTGAACCACCGCCAACCACTGCCGATCTGAACCACCGTCGACCACCATTGTTCTGAACCACCGTCGATCTGAACCACCGCCGACTACCGCCGATGACCACCGATCTGAACCACCGCCGACCACATCCGATCTAAACCACCGTTCTAAACCACCACTAACCACCACCAATCTGAACCACCGTTACAAATAAAATATTTTTAATGGCCATTTTGTTAAAGCATGTTTTGTTTATAAAAAATAAAATTATCAAAAAGGGTATTTTGGTCATTTATCAACATTTCATTCAAATTCCAAAGCTACTTCTGTGAACCAAATAGACATATTCCAATTCCTTTAAGAGATTCCATTCCAATTATGTCAACCAAACAGGTGGTCAAACCTGACAACATTCCATTCCAATTCCTTCAAAGTCAAATTATTTTGACAGATTCCATTCCATCTAAAAACATTATGTGAACCAAACGCCACCTTAATCTGAGATGATACACCAAAGAGAACTCCATCTTTTCTTATTATCTTTGTTGTTCATCAAGTTCATGTAATATAGGGAAGGTACAAGTTTAATTAGTTCGCTTAGATAATCTGGTCATGCTACCATAGTTATCTCTTGTTGTTGTATCCTAAGAGATAAACGTCCATCAGTCTCTAGCACGGAAGAGAACGCGAAATTGTCTGAAAGAAATTGTGCTTGCCACAGACATCAATAATTTTCTACATTACCGATCATCGAGGTTGACAAATAACAGGTTGGTATATATATATATATATATACACACATACATATATATAATCATTATTTTCGTTTATTTCGCCTCTTCTAGTACCATTTTTCTAACATCTAATAGTCAATCTTATAATTAAGCAATCATTTATGTGTGATTGCAATCACCCCTTCAAGCGACTGACTCGGAGCTTGGATTGAAAGAACTCAAAGAGTGGACGAGCCAAGCTTTTTGTGAAGGTTGTGATCAATATATGCATTATCCTTAAGCATATGATAAATATAATGAATTCATAAGAGCATAAACACATACTAGGAAATCGATACAACATGATACTATAATAGAGTTTAGTAAACTAACCTAGAGCATCTAGAAATTTATTATCACTTTATTACACAAATCTAAAATACAGAAACAAATTATGCAATACAAAACCCTAAGGTCATAATTAAACTAGAGAGAGAACAATTACCATGAGAACAAAAAGTAAAAGATGATTTGAATCATTCCAATTGCTTCATATGCTTAAAATATCATACGACAATGGTGATGAATTTGATCACTATTTCATGGATGAATTCAATTCTATAACACAAAACCACATATAATTCACAATTCATACAAGCATCAACAAAATTAGGACGCGCATAGAACAAATTCAAGCATTCAAAGTAGAATAAAAAGAGACATGTGCAGAAGTATTACCATTTTTTAATCAACCAACACATATTCTTACATGATCCACTTGGTCCTCACAAAAGTCTTTCGCGTCAACCCCTTGTACACCCGCACCCACTATATCCTTCACTGAACCACTCCGTTTCCAAAACCCACCACCGCCACCACCACCAACTCGTCTCTTCTCCCCTCTTCCTCTCTTAACCCTAGGCACGACAACGAAACAATACCAATGTTTCTGTTTCCCTTCACGCCCAAACAAAAAGCAGGTCGTCTTTGGCAAATGAAACGATTCAAAATGATATAGATATATCGATCTCCCCAATTAAGTTGGGACAGAGATGATCACCATGTTGAATACTAACTTATTAATCCATATAAGTCAAGAATATTTAGTTTATGTATGTTTATATAAAGTTAAAGGGTCTAGTGTAATTAGTTAATAGACAATAATCGAATGGCAGTTAACTTCGGTTGTAGCAGTAAAGATTGAAAGGTTGTGTCTGTAGGAAAAGGCATGATGATAGTTATACCAATTAGTGAACCAGTGTAATGTTTCGTATCGTAGGTGTCTGTTGATTGGTTATAAATACCCATGTAATTAGCCTGTAAATTAACGGTTGTTTATCAATAAAATTAGTGTGATTATTATTGTTTATTCGATCGTTCATAGACACACATATATATATATATATATATATATCCAACAGTGGTATCAGAGCAAAGGCTCGATCCAGAGAAGAGAGAGAGGAGAACCGATCGGGATTAGATCATTTTTCAGAAAGGGTTAGAGAAACCCAAGTTCGATTCAGAAAAATCGAATAGAGAGAGAAAGAGACAGATTGCGTGTTAGGAACAAGAGTAGAACTAGGAATGTTCTTGAGTTCTTAACAACACAGAGAAGAGATAAACATACCGGTTGCGCGAAGGAGAAACCGCCGCCGTTAGTTTGCCGAAAAAGAGAAAACCGCCGCAGTCTCCGGAAAAGAAGGAAGAGACCGCCGCCGCCGTCATCGGAAAAGAAACAGGAACCACCATTGATTGCAACAGGAAGAAGGGAATTGATTTAGCCCTAAGTTGCATAAAGAAAGAAGCGTATTTTTTAGATAAAAAGGGGAAAGAACGTAGATCAAAAGAAAGGTTAGAAGGCATAAGGTCAAAGATAGAAATAGATTTGAAAGGCAAACTAGAGTTATGGAAGTTAGAAATACTTCAAGAAATAGAAATGGAGAAACAAGAGTTTGAGAAGAAAATGAGAAATAGAGAGATAGCATTTGAGAAGAAAATGCAGAGACAGTTAGAGAACCTGGAAAAGTTGAGAGATTGCACAAGCAAAGAGATGAAAGAGTTAAAGTCAAAAGAAGAACAGACTGAGAAAGAAAATCATGAAGTTGTTTTCGAGAAGAAACATCAAGAAGATAAACCAAGCGTTGACAAGGGCAAATACAAGAAGCATCATGAAACACTATTTCCAAAGGAAAGCCAAATTGAGAAAGACATCAAGAAAGTTGAACCAGAAGAGCATGATACAAGTACTACAAGAAACAAATTGTTGAAGATTCAAGATTATGAAATAATACAGGAAGATACTGACAAAGCTGACAAATATGATCGAGATGAGATTAAAGACAAGGAAGAAAGAAGTCAAATCAAAAAGGAAGTTCAGGACATAGTTCGTGTTAAAGACAAAGACAAAGGAAGTGGAAACAAGCCAAAGTTCAGAGAGCAAGACTTGCTGCAATCTGCCCAAGATAAAGATGATGGAGCTTGAAGATATCGAAGGCATGGATTAATAAATTAGGGGGGAATGTTGAATACTAACTTATTAATCCATATAAGTCAAGAATATTTAGTTTATGTATGTTTATATAAAGTTAAAGGGTCTAGTGTAATTAGTTAATAGACAATAATCGAATGGCAGTTAACTTCGGTTATAGCAGTAAAGATTGAAAGGTTGTGTCTGTAGGAAAAAGCATGATGATAGTTATACCAATTAGTGAACCAGTGTAATGTTTCGTAGGTGTCTGTTGATTGGTTATAAATACCCATGTAATTAGCCTGTAAATTAACGGTTGTTTATCAATAAAATTAGTGTGATTATTATTGTTTATTCGATCGTTCATAGACACACACACACACACATATATATATATATATATATATATCCAACACACCATTGTATTTAGGGTGAGGTAGTGATAGACGAGTTCTTATTCTAAAGGAAATAATTAGTAGCCAGTTGGAAGAGGTAAAAAGGTGGGGTTAGGGTTCATCGAGTCATCCATGTTGTGAGAAAGAACCTTCTTCAAACAATCAAACTTATACTTCAATATACCTCATTGACCTGAACCTTCTTCAAACTCATAGAGTCATACTTCAATATATCTCATTAACTTATTACAAACTATAAACCAAACAACAAATCTAAACTAGCACAATGAAAATATCATGAACCCTAATTCTAGTGAGAGAAAGTAAATTAGAGATCTGAATATGATAAAGACTAAGGGGCTGTTTGTTTACCTCTTAATGGTTCCATTAAGAGGTAAACATCTGAATCGGTCAGACATTGGGTTGTTTGGCTACACATTTTAAAATGTTTGAATGGCTAATTTAGGTCTGGATCGCTCAACTCCCGCTCCCTCCCCTATCCCGTTCAGACGCCTCACTTTTCCATTCTTGCCATTTCAACGACGCTTCACGCTCCATTCCATTTCTGCTACTCGATTTCACGCAACCATCGATTTCTTGCCCCATTCGATTTCTGCTACTCGATTTCACCATCGATTCCTTCCATTGTTGCCCCCTTCACGCACCATTCGACTTCACCATCGATTTCTCGATTTCACCTTCACACACCAGTCGATTTCGAGCTCGATTTATGTTTGCTTTTATCGATTGAACGAGGTAAACAACATTCTATTTGCTTTTATTGATTTCGATCTCGATTTCACTTCACTCACCATCGATTTTTGGTACCATCGATTTTTGGTACCTGATTTTGGTACCATCGATTGATTTTGGTACCATCGATAGAGAAGGACCTGTTTTGAATCGATTTTTTGGTACTGTTTTTTGTATCATCGATAGAAAATCGATATTTGGTACCATCGATAGAAAATCGATATGTGGACCTGTTTTGAATCGATTTTTTGGTACCAAAAATCGATTTTTTGGTACCAAAAATCGATTTTTTGGTACCCCATTGATCTGTGATTTATGAAAAAAACAATATTTGATACCTGTTTGCTTTTAATGATATGTGGTTTATGAAAAATGCTTCATGCTCATCAAACATTATAGTTGTTCATGGAATGCTTTTATGCTCATGAGACAGTAGGCTCATGTTTGGTACCTGTTTGCTTTTTTGTTCATCTATATTTGGTACCTGTTTGCTTTTAATGAGACAGTAGGTTCATGTGTTGTTTGTATGGTCTTGTTAACTATATGGTTATCTCCAATTGGTGTTAAATGCTTGAAATTAGATGATGTACGCAAAATTTGGTGTTTGAACTTGCATTTCATGTATTTTTTGTTATGCCAAAACTTGAACTTGCATTTTTTTGTTTGTTTGGAGTGATATGAATCATGTATTGGCTTGGACCATTAATTATTTTCTAGTTTTTATTTAGAAATTTCAGTCAGGACTATTGTTATACGTTATTTTTCATAAAACACAAAACTGGGGGTAAAATGGTAATTTTATGTCATTCAGACTATTCATTCAGAGGAGTTTCCAAACAATTTTTTTTCACCTTACACTAAATCATACAGACTCTTTTAACCATTCTGACCACTTAATCATGCTGCACTTAATCATCCAGTAACTGCCAAACAACCCCTAAAGCTTATGGAGAGAGAAATGTTCTCTCAATTTATATTTCTCATATTTACATCAACAATCCTTAAAGTATGTATACATTTGCTCTGCTAACCACCATCTTTGAGAAAAGTGACGTGCAGTCCCTTTACTTTCTGAGCTTTATCCTATTTGACAATCATCATCCTTATCTATCCAAACTAGAGGTGATCATTTGTGGGCTTGGGTCGGGCCTAACATAATCTTTTTGTCCAATGGGCCTAATATAGTAAAGCAAAGCCTGTTTTTACGGACTTATGGACTTGCATGTACCTACTTTATAAACGAGTCGGGCTTGCCCACGGGCTAATGGGCTTATTTTTTCCACATTTGAAAAATAAAACTTATATAAAATCATTTAAATTACGTAATTTCTTTCAAACATAAAATAAGACGTAACATTTATCAATGTACATAACGTATGAAAAAAATATTTTCACAATAATATGGAGCATGGATATTTTCTCTCTAATGATTTACCAACTTTCAAAGTCCGAGTTTTTTCAATAAAAAAATGTATTCACCTTCAAGAACGAGATTCAAGACGTACTATATAACATAGCACATTTATATATATTTGGGTGACGGTTGGTACTCAGTAGTGGAATCCAAATCAAAGCGACTTCTAAATCTTTTTGATAAAAAACAAGAAATTATAAACTATATATAAAATCTAATCAATTATAATAATACAACAGGCCGGGCGGGCTTGTCCGAATTCTTTTTATCATTGCCCGAGCCCGCCCACTAATATTAGCGGTCCAGCTCGAGCCCTCCCATTTTTTTTGAGAATGATTGTCCAAGCCTGCTTTTTTGACGGGGCAAGTGGGTCGGGTCTAGCTGGTCGTACCACCCATGAACAACTCTAATCCAAACCTATCAAAAGAAAAACAAGAAAGTAATGATTGTTACCAACCAATATATTTCAACATCCGCCGTCAATCTTGACTCTAACTTTTAACAAAGATAATTATGTTGATTAATGCCAAGGGCTTTTGAGAAGATATCAACATGTTGTTCAGAAGAAAGAATCTTCAAAACCTTTAACTCCCGCACTAACCTTTTCTCGAACTTGATGTACATCAATTTCGATATAAAAACAAGATTGTCTGCTATTTGTATAACAAACTTATTATCGCAAAACACATTTACAGGAAGTAAATCATTAACTTCTAAATCATTTAAAATTTTAAGAATACAAACAATCTCACAAGTAACAGAATCCATAACACGATACTCAGATTCTGCAGTAGAATGAGAAACAATATTTTGTTTCTTGCTCCTTCAAGAAATCATTGAGTTTCCCAAAAACAAGCAATAACTAGAGATCGAACACCTAGTAGAAATACACTTACCTCAGCAACATCAACGTAAGCAGTTAAACACAATTTTTCTGACCTTGTGAAACTAACCTCTTTACCAGGAGACTTTTCAAATTTATGAGAACTCTAAGAGCTAACTTTAAATGAGACTATGTAGGAAAATGCATAAACTGACTAAGACAATGTACAACAAAGGCAATATCTGGATGAGTAGCTAAAAGATAAATCAATCTACAAAATCCGGTAAAAACTAGATAAAGCATGATCTTTTGAATTAGAACCATTAGAATCAGTAACAACCAAATTCATATCCATTTGAGTACTAATAGGCTTTCACCCAAGATATCTAATCATTTAAAAGTTTTAAACAATATTTTCTTTGACACATGCAAACACCACTAACACAGTCCAAATTTTAATACACAAGATTTTTTTTTTAATTTTCCTAAATCCTTAATAAGAAATTTAATTCTCAAGTAATCTTTAACGTTATTTATTTCTTCCAAACTATTACCGGTTAACACAATGTCATCTACATATACCAACAAGACAGTAAACACAGATCCAACGACCTTAGTAAAGAGAGAATAATTACTAATAATTTGAATAAAACCATGACCAACTAAACAAGATGATAGCTTTGCATACCATTAACACAGTGCCTGTTTAAACCATAAAAAAGACTTAACTAACTTACAAACACGTTTATCTCTAGGAGTATAATAACCTTCAGGTAGAGACCCAAAAACCTCTTCAGACAAGTGTTGGGATGGTGTAACATCCTAAAATTTCGAGTGAAATAAAATTCAAAATTTTGGCAATATAACGTTTGAAATCAGAGAAACCTGTCACCCTAAAATAGGGGATAATTTAAACCAGAATAGTAAAGGTAAAACAACCCAAGTGTATCATCCTAAAACGGGGTATATGGTAAGGCATTTACAATCCCAATAATGAAGCATAAAACGACAACCTACTAATCTAAATTTGGTTAACTAGATTATGGTCGGGTGTCGCAATCCTTCCAAAATGTATATCTTCAAAAATCAATGTATGTTGGTCACTATGTCTCTCAAAAAGACCACCCACGACCCCAAGGTTGTTCCCTCAGTCCCGATGTGCCCCACCGTTAAAATGACCTGTCAAACATGACAACCAAAGAACAAGTGTTAGGCTAAAGCCTAGTGAGAACAAGTCAGATAAGAATGGAAGTACTAAACCCAGTTGAAGTCACATGGGGGATATAGCCGTGAGCTAAAACCAATAAATCAAATAAACCATTAGTGAATAAATATGGTACATATAACACCAAACACATAATGAGCTCAACTCCTCTAAGTCTATTGCTCGAAAACATCAAGTCAACCCCTCTAGGTCTATTCTTGAGAGTTCCAAAACGGGGAACTCTAGCACAAGGGAATTACACCTTACTGCCCATGAGACACTTCCCAACCGTATAGGTCCACACCTTACTTATCATGGTGACCCGATGGCCTATTCCGTGCCAAAGTGCTGAACCTAATGTCCAAAACGGGACATAGGAACACCGTTCCTATGAATCCATTGCACAAATCCAAATACCAAAACATACTAACTGATAGCGGAAAATCGTATAGATCCACAAGGTGGCCACTATGTTGCCATAGTGGCGGTGCAAGTGCACACCGGACACTATGATCGCTACAAGTAATAAAGTGGTAGAGTACCGAGATCGTTTCCACAAGGACTAGTTAACTAAGAATCAGAGACGTTTTCATGAACTTCTAGTGCTTGGTTGAGTTTTGAGAATAAAATCAATATTTGTGGGTTTTAAGCGAATTAAACAACGATTAAACGGAATTAACAGTATTAAAGGCAGGATGTGGGTACAAGCATTAACTAAGACTGATGTAGTAACAACTTGGTCGGAAACAAAATGATACACGACAATCTTAAACACCTTTTTCTCTCGAAAATAAGTTTCCTCAGAACGTGGCCACGTTGCACCCACTTTGTCACCACGTTGGCCAACTCAAGACTTGCCGACTTAACTAAGTAAACCTCTAAGGATTTCAGTTCCACCAGTATAGATATAGACGCCCAAATCTCTTTGTGACATCCATGTCGACCGACATTTGAACCTTAGTTAAAATCATGCAAAACCCCGTATCTCTACGTGGTTATAAAAGACTTTCTCAAATCTTCTTGCATCACTCAAGCCGTATTTCGGATCTGCCCCTCTAGAGGTCTAAGATCTAATATTAACACTAACAAGTGATCGGCTTGTCCGCGTTGAGTTGAAGTCCCGACTCGAGTGACCAAGTCTAAGAGTTAGCAACGATGGCAACACCCAAGTGTTGCCTACTAGTCTTAGCCTTGGCTCATACCCACACCCAAAGGGGTGTTTAGCTCATAATAAAAGTAAAAGACATGATGGAAGAAGGAGATAACATAACTTAAATTGCATAAAAGAAACTAAAGAGTTGCTGCCAAAGTGGTGACAAGGTGGCCACTTTGGTGACAGCTATTACAAGAAATTTAAACTTACAACAATTAAATGCAAACAAACTACAAGGAATGAAAACTAAATGCTAATGCTCCAGATGGTGTTTAATGCCTCTGGAAGTGATGATCTAAAATGGTTCCTCCAAGCTCCAATTTATAGCCCAAGGAAGAAGAGAATGTTGATGTGACCAAACATAAAAGTAGCTTTTTAGGAAGAGTATAGCACCTTCCTTTGACTTACATCTATTGTCCTCTTCCTTGTTTATTCTTATGAATGAGCAGAAAGGTCTTTCACTATCTTTAGAAGGCAGACTTCCGAATTGGTAAAATCTTATCCAAGCAATTTTTGCCAGCGCCCCAACGTGGTGACAACGTGGGTGCAACGTGGCCACGTTCTGCACAAAAGTTAGTAAAACCGGATTTTTTTTGCATTTTTGGGATTTCATCACAATGTTTGAACAATAAAGACCAAATGAAGGAGATGAGAAGCAAATTGGGTGAAAATGTGGTAAAATAAATATAACAAGAGAGGAATTAACTCTCAAAATTTGAGAGTTATCACTAACTCATTAATTACCAATCATGTATATAAGTAAATCACATATACAAAAAGTTATCAACATGAAACTTGCCTCTCATCATGGAGGAGATTTTATCAACGTAAATCCCATCAATATTAACATCACATATTTTATTTCCTAAGTCATGATTGAAATTAAATGACCAAATGCTTGCATTTCCCCAAACCCTAATTTTCCACTTTGGGTTCACCAAAATCCCATGGAGTAAGGGTTGATTTTCAAATATATGTACATGAGATAGGAAACCTTTAATCTTATTTTGTGACACATTCCTCAACATTCTTATTTAGGTCATAAAACCCTAACATCCCCAAAACCCATATTTAGGTTACAAATGTAAAACCCCCAAATATATAATTAGTCACATAAATGAGTACTAGAATAAGTGAAACCTAACATTTATGAGGGTATAAGAGTAGAAATCTCACCTTGTAAGGGTTATACACAAACCCTAGATGTGATACTTGAGAGGGAAAGAGGAATAACACTTGAGCATGGAGCATAAGACTCTTAATCACAACCAATAACCTAAATCAAATCCATAAACCATGAATAAGGATCCTTACTAGAAGCATTCAATGAGGGAAGGTGAAAACCCTACCTTTTTGCTCTCCAAAAATCGCCTTCAATGAGCTCCCACAATTACCAAATGAATAAAAATGGGTTGGCAAGCATTTAAGGCACTGGATGCTGCGAGCGACTATGCCATGCGACTATGACATGGTCATAGTCGCTGGTCATTGTCGCACCAACACCGCCACCTTCTGTCCCTTCTTGGCGACTATGCCATGCGACTATGACATGGTCATAGTCGTTGGTCATTGTCGCACCATCACCATTCCGGGCACTCTCTTGGGTCTTAATCCCACTTGTTTCCCACACACAGAACGCGACACATCCCAAGAGTGTCCCAAGTGTCAGACATGGCCAAGACTAGGCCATCTACACGAATTTCGAGCGATAGAAGGTATACTTCATGGAGAGGAGATCTTACTGGAAAAACGGGTGTTATAGATGGTTATGCAACCTTAGAGATTCACTTAAATAAAGCTCAGTGCAAGTATATACACCTTGATCTACTATCGTCTTGTAACAAGCAATATGGTAAAAGTACCAGATATCGATCCACAGGGAAAGCTTGTGAAAGTCTTTCTAAAGTCCAATCTTTAAAAACAGACTTCAGATGGCGAATTTGAGGAAATATTTATGAGTGATTTGTTTTAATTATCAACTAAAAATCAGTCGCAGAGAAGAAGCAAGGGGTGCTAAGTTTTGTCAAGATAAAAACAAGTGATCTAGTAAAAAGATGTTATAGCACCTGGACAACCCTACATGTAACACCCGAAAACTTCAGTAAGTAAAAGTCACCCCGTGTTCGGTTGGGGTTTCTAGATCATAGAATTTTGTGATAGGGAATTATTATTTTTAGTCCCTAGGCAATCGAGAGTGTTCTGTGCAAGAAAAGTCGGATTTCGGGGGACTCGGTATGGGTCCGGCTACAATACCAAACGACTATGACAAATGTCATTGTAGTATGGCATTGTAGCAGGATAAAAGGAACTCTCTAGAGTCTATGAGCGACTATGACAGGAAACATTGCCATGTCATAGTCACATGGAAACGTAGCACGAGTGTACCAGAGGGTGATAAATTCGGGATTTCAGCCATTGTTTTTCATTTTTCATTTTTCACTTCTAAACTCTTTCCTTTCTCCCCAAATTGGTTCATCTTCACCCAAATCGAACCCTAACTGGTTTTGGGGATTTTTCATGAAGATCAAAGTGTCCGTTATCCATCAAAAGCTAGTGGTTACATCTTATGATGCAAGGCCAAGTTCTCATCTTCAATCCTAGAGATTTTTGGGGGTTTTCTAGGTTTTTGCTCAAGCTTAAGTGGTGAGTTTGTCCTCCTGTTTTCTATACCTTTATTCAAGTTACAAATTCTCCATTGATGACTTCCTAGTGTTTATGTTTCTCAAATTTCGGTTTGGATGATTTTCGAGAAGTTAGGTCAAAATTAGGGTTTTGGTCAAAATGGAGATTTTGATATAAGATATTTGGAGAATGATTCTAAGTGCTTGCATATATATATATATATATATATATATATATATATATATATATATGTTTGGAAACTTATGGATCTAGGTTTTTGGAAGAATGGCTTGTGTATTCAAGTTTCTTCAAGAAAGCTCATATTGGAGTAAAATCTAGATTTAGTCTAAATCTGACAAGGTGAGTTCAAGTTGATTTGTGAAAATATTGTACATGAAAAAAATTTCCATTTTAAGGTGATTATGTGTTTGCATGATTTTCATTAAATGTTGGAATATTTGAAGAGTTTTACTTGTTTGGGTTATTTGGTTTTATAAATCTTGTGAAACACCCACATTTGGTATTTTGGGGCATTTTGATAAATAAATCATAAGTATAGGTATTTTAATGATTTATCTTATGAATGGAGATCTTTTGGTATATGTTCACTTTTAGTATGTGTTATGGAGAAATGTTTGCTCTTGGGTTATGGGACGTTTTAAAATAATAAATGGTTCAAATGAAATTGGAAAATGATTTGTCCCAGTCTAAAATTGTGTTTTGGGTTGTTCACGTCTTTGGATCATGTGGTTGCATAAACGTGGGTTATTTATGTCTTACTGCATTTCATAACCTATAACAAATGGTCAATTGATTTGTTGAGCCTATGGATTGGTTTTTGACTCTATTGGGTTTTGGGGGTATTTGTCCGGTTTTAATAGCTCAATGTAGAGTTTTGGTTATGATTTGCATTTATTGCATCTTATTGGAGAATTACATGTTTTGAATACGTTAGTTCATTCGTTTGAAGTCATGTAATGTCTTAAATTGTAATGCAATGGATCCATAGGCATAGGAGTCAGTTTGAATGGGATAAATATCCCCATAATGTAACTTGAAATAGGCATGGGATCTTATAGGAGTAAGATGTGGGCACTTTGAGTCGGGCATCGTCCATCGACCAATAATTGCAATTTCTTGTGGACGAGTTTAACTGGGATGTTTGGAAATTCCAAGGTACAGACCTAGAGGGGTTAAACTTGATGACTATCCAAGCAATAGACATAGAGATGTTGAGCTTGTTGACTCGTTAACTAGAGACCCGGAAAGGTTGATGTTAACGAGTGTATAATCCTTAAGTGACACTCATATAACATAGATATGTAACATACTTTTGTGTTCCGTCACATTCAATAGAATCAGGTCTCCTCCATCACCGAATGGTGGATTTTGCATATATTATTTGGAGACAAAGATTATCTACGATTTGGCACTTCCGATGTTATTTATTGTTTATATTGGTTATTTTGGGGTGTTGAATATTATCCATAATTTTGGTGAAGTTTTATATATGGATTGTTATCCATGATTTATGGGTTGAGTATTTATGTCTCATCTGTGTTTTGGATATTTCGGATAATAGAGTTTTATCCACGTTTACATTATATGGGAATTAAATCATTATTCACATTTTCAGTGAGTTTTGGATTTGAGTCCACATCTTGAGGAAATGTTTATATTGGAGCTTTCGTCAAAAAAAAAAAGAAAAAGGATTGTGTGTGTTGGAAAATGGGTTGTTTGAATATTTAGTATAAATCATTTTAGAAATCATGATTTAAGTTGCATTCTTTCCATTTTACGATTTATATAATCACGATGAAAACTCTTGAACTCACTAGGCGTTAGCCTAACATTTTTATTTGTCGGCATGTGTATCAGGTTCCGGTTGGGGTATGGTACTAACGACATTGTGAAGAAATGAATGATAGCTAGATGCACGAGAAGAGAGTAGCTTTTGGGTGAAGTCTTCCACAGATTTGGAGATAACAATTGTATATGGGTTTAGTAACACCCGACCTATATTTAGTCCTTGTGTAAGACTTGGTTTATTATTTGTTTGGTTAAATCTAGAATTAAATTTGAGGTATTTCGAGAATTGATTTGTAGAAATGGATTTTATCCTTTATTTGTTGTATTACTGAAATTTTTTAATTAGTTGCTCTTTCCAGATTTGAGGGTGTTACACTATAGTACCAAGAAATGGTACTATAGTAATGCCACATTATCAACTATCAGATCAAATGGCCTCCCAAGAGTACACACATGCTTACGTGCTATCGATACGAATAACACAACACAGTGTTACCATCCTACATTGTAGGAGTGTAACATTTGTCAGGTACTAAAACTTTTTATAGCCTTCTCCTATTATCTCAGATTTTTTTGCATTTATCTTAACTCTAAAAGCTAACACATTTTCATACAGAAAATTAGTTGTCAATTAATTAAATGTAATCTTCAATGAAATATTAATCACCTGAAATAAATAGTTAAACAACGATGCTATATTTAAAACACCTCTTTACTTTCACACAAATTTCGATCTTAACTTTGCCTTACACCCTAAGCTAGGACTATTAGCCCATCATTACCTTTTTTTTTAATTAAAAAATGTGTTTATGTTCGTTCATTTATTAAAAAACGAACAAAAACGAATTTCTTGCCGAACGGTTCACGAATCATGACCGGTTCGTGGAACGTTCGGTTCATTTAATAACCTTGGATCGGGGGTGAGGATTAGAGTCCCCAATACTTCGACGTAGAAGCCTCGTCATGCGAGTCAGCAATCGTCCATTTGGGTGGGAGGTAGCGAGTAAGTAAATGTGGTATAAGGTTTTATTATATTACATAATAAACTAATACGAATGTCTTATGTGCTGTATATTTTGTAATTGGAAGGTTTCTAGACACACATGTTGTTCGGGAGGTCACCTCCATCTTTAAGTCCATGTTTAGTGGTTTGTGGGCTCACTATAGAGAGGTCCATAAGTCTAACATCATGCTCATGTTCGAGCGTTTTTGGGTTTGTACATAGTTCAATGCAAACTATTTATTTCAATGTTTTGACTTAATACAAATTATGCATATGTAGGGTAAGTTTCCCTAGGACCCGATGATGGTGGCGAACGTTTACAATGCATTCTTTCTTACATTGCAGGATAGATACCCGAACCAAATGAAGGATGCACATATATAGGCTCAAAGACGGGCATTAGACGTAGATGGGGTAGCCTTCAATGGTCAGGACTTCACGCCTCTTAGAGGACACCATGCGGGCTGGATCCTTGATATGTATTGGCTAGCGAGGAATTGATTAGATACGTGGTTAAATCTTTGTAATGTTTTGTAATTTATTTATACTAATTTATGTGTTATGTCTTAACAGGTGTGGGATACTAACGCGTTTAGGCATAAGTCTAGGGCCGCTTGGGTCAACCGGGCCACTTAGTTTGAGGGAATGTCGTCCAGGCGCATCAAGGGATGATTAGTGTCGTTCAACATATGGATCGTATGATAATTAAGTCTACTATACTAAATATGTATAGTCTATGAATATATGATTATATTATATACTAACAACTTAAGTTGTCTATTGTAGAGAGATGCATGAAATTGTGAGCCTAGCCTACTGCGACACTGCACCAACAGTAAACCTGCTCTGGGTGCGATCGGTGGTAAGTTCAATTATTTTAGTCGAGTTAGTTTGTTTTATAGGATTGGTTAGTTTTATACGATAAATAACTATTGGCTTGGGCTGTCGTTATTGGGAAAACTGTAACACTCAGAAAATCCTAGTAAGTAAAACCGGGAACCCATCCTTTAAATCCTTAATTTGTTGTGTAGTTAAGTCTTTAGAATCTTTTGGATCTCAATCTCGTGTCCTGAACCTTTTAAGTTAAACATTTGAGTTGGTTAATAGAAGAAATTCAGGCCCGATCAGCGTTGGGCGAGAGTGTCGTGCACTTATGACAAATGTCATAGTCGATGGTCAAGGTCGCTGGGGTTTGGCAGGCCACGGTACGTGCCAGGCGATTGTGACAGCGATAGTGCCCGAGGGCATAACCGTGTGTCACTTTTGTCTACATTATACCGAGAGTGGGGTGACACTCGCGATAAATGCCCTAGGCAAAGTCACCGAGCACTAGCTGTTGGGTTACGGGATCTCAAGCACAACGAAAAATAAAACCGTAACCCTCCAAGGACCCATACAAACCGGAATAAATCGAGTGTTTCGAAATTATACCTCATAGTTAACGAGACTTTGAATCACAACAACAAACAAAAGTTGATGCCTCCACGGTATCTACACAAATAATCCGAATCCTTTGCCTTCTCGTGATGCTAGTCATGGTTTCAAAAACTAAGAAAGAAAAGGGAGCAATAGTTGTAGGTGATTTTAGAGAGAATTGCAAGACCCAAAAAATTGTATACAATGTCATACATTATATATGGTGATGGAAGTATGGCCTAAAAGATCACCATCATATCCACACCTTACTTGAGAGTCCACAGTGGCCATGCACCATCACTTTCTTACATAACCATACCTAGTCAACTTTATTTATGTTCAACATAAATAATATATCTTATTTTATTTAATCAGATTAAATCAATACAAATCAGATATAATAATTAAACGTTTTAATTATTAAAACTTCTTATTCGAATATGTTCAATGCGTGTGACCCAATGAGTTCTCGACATGTTGGTAATAAATATAAACATCGTATTTATAGTTATAAACAATGAGAGGTATCTAGCAATACATCATCATCACCCCAATGACGAGAATTGGTGATACAACAAATTATCGGTTTGTAGTCAATTTTAGTTTACATATTTAATTCTTTTGTCCTTGATGTCCAGATTGAACACGAGACATTGAATGTGTCATTCTCGTTATGTTCAATCTCTAGTTTCTTGATTCCCTAATATACTAATGAAAACAGAAATTGATATCTCATATTATTTATCTGAGCATGCATGCATTTCCTTAGTATATATTTATCAAAGGACCCAGAGACATCACTCCCGTCATAAAGGAGGGACAAATTCTATCTCGATACATGCTAGTTCTACGGTGTGATTTATAACATACCCAACAATAATTCTGTCATCCAGTTACGGAATGATTAGAACAAATGTCAAAATATATTACTCACACATAACAAACTCCATATTTCTCAAGTCAAAGAATTACATGTACATTAACCACATGAGAAACACTTATGACACTCACATGACATCCAATGAAGTGTTCTCATAGCGAGTCACGTCCGATACACAAAATCTCCATTTTGTACCCATATGCAGATTCAATATCTCTATATGAATCCCTACATATGTTAGTCTCTATCATATTACTTCAACCTTAAAACTCAAAATAATATTTAACTAGGGACATTTAGAATACATTATTCTAAGGTTATTTATTATAAATAATTAAAAACACAAAATATAACATAGACGTAATAAATTGGGCAATGCCTTTTATTTATTAATTTCATGAAACAAAACTCAAAATTACAATCATTGTATGATTAGCTTTTGGGCATTCACTAACACTATCGTCGTCGGGGACTAAGGGTATAAATTCAACCGTTATCCGATTTTCACCCCATTTCTTCTTCAAGGTCGATTTTGGAAGCGATTTTGGGAGCATTTAGGGCGATTTTAAAACCCTAGAAGCTCTCTCCTAATTTATTTTTACTTGGAGTTTAATGGGAGCATTTATTGGTCATCAAGTTTACTTTGGGAGCATTAAGTGAGGAACTTCAAGCTACCTAGTCTTCATCTCATATTCACCAACAATTTCTAGGGTTTTGCTACTTTTCTAGGTTTTTCTCTAAAAACGTTTTTTCTCTAAAAACTCAGATTGTGAGTTCTCTAACCTTTGTAAAAACTAGATACATGTCCTTATGTGTTATTTTATCATGCTCTTGTTTATCTTGGTGAAAATACTTTATATGTGGTAAAATGCTCATAACTCCATATCTTGAGAATCTTTGGAAGTTGGGTTAAGGAAAGTGATATTTGGTACATTGAATATTACAAGTAGGCTTGTAAACGAACCGAACAAACACGAACGGAGGCTTGTTCGTGTTCGTTCATTTAACTTAACCGAACAAACGAAAGAACACGAACGATAAACGAACGAAATTTTTTGTGTTCATGTTCGTTCGTTAAGAAAATATGTTTGTTCGTGTTCGTTTATGTTCGTTCATTAAGAGCTAAACGAACGTAAACGTACGAACATAAATGAACGAACACAAATGAATTAAAAACAACCAACGTTACTCATCATTTCGTTCGTAAAAAATAACATAACAAAATGAAAAACCAGGTATAAACTTAGGAAGTATAAAAAAATTTAATAAATTAATTTAATTAATGTTTTTACCCGTTAATGTCATAATATTTATATACATAAACAAACATAAACGAACGTTCAAGAACATAAATGAACGAACGAGATCATTGTTCATGTTCGTTCATTTAACTAAACGAACAAAAAATGTGTTCATGTTCGTTCATTATTTAAATAAACGAACATAAACGAACTTCCAACCGAACGGTTCATTGAACGTTCGGTTCATTTACAGCTCTAATCACAAGTATGTTGTTTTCTAAATAAATGATGGTCTACGACTTTTCATAGAAATACCCACATCTTAGAGTATTGACCTAATTTGAGACTTTGGCCTAACAGGAGACTTGTATGTTCTTGGCCTAGGGAAATATGGTGATTGTGCTCTTATGTGTTTAAGGTACGGTTTTACTACCTATTATTTTATATGAGAAACCATATGATCTCTTAACCCTAATTTGAGGGTCTTGGAATTTATATGATGTGATTGAATGATTATTTTATTGGTTGGACCACAAATGCCCATATTTATATTATACACATTTTACTTGGAGTAAATATGTATTGGGATATATTTTAATTTGGATGAACAACCAAGTAGGCACGATATAATCTTGGTAGCCACCTTGGAGATATGCGCCTAGATCTATGTCATTGGGGGTAATGCCTTGGAGGTAGTCCCCAATGTGTCTGGCCTTTTTGATGTTACTCGTAAGGGTGAACACTAAGGTGTATCAACTCTTGAGGTGAAACTTGTTTGGTGTTTTGGGCCACCCCCTATGATTCCTTATCTGAATGATTATGGTATATTATTAATCTTTAACCTTATATATGGTTTATGCTTTTGTTCAAACTCACTAGACTTTTTGGTCAAACACTTGTTTAGTGTCGGCGTATATCTTAGGTTCTAGTGGTGCCATCTCTAAGAAGACTTAGCCGGGAGTAGAGTGAGCTTGGGGAGATGATTTTTGGGACACCATAATTTAGAGGATCTTCATTTTTGTAAGACTTGGACGACACCCGAATTTATAATCTTGTTTCTAGTGAAATTAGATTATTAGGTTGTCTTTTCCAATTACTTTGAATTACAAACTTGTAATTAACATGTGATTATTATTTCCCCATTTTGGGAGGCTTGTGCTTTGGCAATATTATACCATAATTTCTGTTTTATGGAATTTTTTGTTTGTCCCAATTTTTTGGGTGTTACATAAACGTTATACATGAATAATTTATTAAAAACAAGTAACATATATGATCGAATTACAACTGTTATATTGTCGAACTATCTACAAGTTACCTATCATATTTTGATTTGGTAAACCGTAAGAGATATATTCACGACTTAGGAAAGAGACATACACTGGCTTCAATCCCAACACCATTCCCCTTGATGACCTAAAGTTGTGGGAGGTCGGCACAAGAACTTCCTGTTTGGATTTGGGACCAGTCAACATCCTCGGTTTGTAATGACTGGTAATCCCGACACTAGTAGCAGCAGCGGAAACTCGTACGATAATCGATCGACGATGGTATATTTCATATAATGTGTATATATATTGTCTTTTAATTATATTATATATTGTCAACACATTGTTGATTATTTGTTAAATGTTGAATAATTACAGGTATATGCATTAAGCTAGCAAAGTATAAGGGGGATCGTGAGCAGTTTCTAAGTCATCTGGAGACTAAACAAAGAAAAAGTGCAGTGACTTATTTCAAAGTCATGTAACAACTCAACCCCCTTAACTAATGGATGAGCATTTGAGTAGCAACAAAAGTAGACAGCTGGCGAGCTAGCTCGGTAGCAGGCGCTAGCGGAGCTTTTTCTACTTTTATGAGGCCATTTAGTCTGGAAACCCTCCCCCTCCTCACACTAGCTAGCAAACTACTTTTATAGGATTAGGAAGATTTTGTAATAAATATTACTTTTGCATTGTAAGAATAGATTATGTATTTCTTCGTTATTAATTTTGTCAGGTTTATTCTTACAAGAAATACGCTATTTTCAATTAGAGTGAATTGTGGATTTGGTCCTTGTGTTTTGATAATTTTTTTTACTAGAGTCCCTATGGTATGTTATTGTGGATTTGGTCCTTGTGGTATTCAATTTGTCTTGGTCATGGTCCATCTGTCTAACACTTCCGTTAACTCTGTTAAATCAATGACCATTTTAGCCATTTTGCCTAACTTTTGTCTTTTTCCTATAAAAATGTAAAAACAATATTTTACACACACACACATATATATATATATATGTATGTATATATAAGGTGTGGTTAAAATGCAACCCATTTACATGGTGCAACCCCTCTATCCACCACATATTTTATGTAATTAAAAAAAAGGAAAAAAAGATAAAAGTAAAATGTGTGGTGGATAAAGGGGTTGCATGGATTGCACCATGTAGAGGGGTTGCATAATAACCTATATATATATATATATATATATATATATATATATATATATATATATATATATATAGTGTTTGGTTCATTTGAGAAATGGTAAATATATGAGAAATAGAGAAGTAATCCTAGCCATTCATATGGTCAAGATCGGATTTGACTAGTCAAATATTGCGGCTTTGACCGGTCAAAAGTTGCGGCTTTGACTGGTCAAAAGTTGCGGCTATCCCAAAAATAGAAGGACAATTTCGTAA
Source organism: Arctium minus (assembly GCA_954870635.1). Classification (NCBI taxonomy): domain Eukaryota; kingdom Viridiplantae; phylum Streptophyta; class Magnoliopsida; order Asterales; family Asteraceae; genus Arctium; species Arctium minus. Next base: position 55,500,088 of record OX941093.1, read on the forward strand.
ATTTTACAAAATACACGGGCTGTGTTCATATATGAACATGTATAATTCACATATGAACTATATGTTCATATATGAACCAGTGCAATTCACAACTGAACTCTTTTAACTGATTCATATATGAACCTTTGTGATTCATATATGAATCAGTTGAACTAACTAACAGATTCATATATGAACCTTTGTGATTCATATATGAATCTGTATGAATCACAAAGATTCATATATGAATCAGTTGAACTAATTAACAGATTCATATATGAACTCATCCCGTGTATTTTACAAAATTACCCCTCTACCTTCTATAGACCACACAAGAATTATCCGGTGCTTCGCCGTCAAAGCCGCAAATGTTGACCAGATGAATGACTAAGATTACTTCTCTATTTCTCATATATTTACCATTTCTCAAATGAACCTCTCCCTATATATATATATATATATATATATATATATATATATATATATATATATATATATATATATATAGGTGGTTTCAATTGGAAACCATATTAAATTGGAAACTTTGGAAACCGTCAATTTCATTGGTTAAATTAATGAAATTAGTTCATAAAGTTGTTTAATATGATCAAGTTGTTTCATATAATTCTTTTGTTAATAAAATTGTTTCATATATTTGTGTTTTTTATGTAGTTTCATCTATTTTTCTCATTCTGATGAAATTGTTTCATGTATTTTCGCAGTCTGATGAAACTTTTTCATTTTTATATGAAAAACACAAATATATGCAGTAATTTCATCAATAAAAGATTTATATGAAACAATTTCATCGAATTAAACAATTTCATGAAACAATTTCACTAACTTAACCAATGAAATCGAGGGTTTCCACAGTTTTCAAAATTAGAGTGGTTTCCATTTGATCGCTCCCCTATATATATATACCGATATCAAAATAAATAAAATAAGATATTATTGTTTGATTTGATTTGTTTAAAATTTTTAAACAATTAATTTTATTAAATAAGATTTAATTTTATTGTTGTGGTGGAAAAAGATAGGGACTCTAGTCAAAAAAATACCATAGGGACTCTAGTCAAAAAAATTATCAAAACACAGTGACCAAATCCACAATTCACTCTTTCAATTATAAAAAAAAAATTTACCGACGGATCATTGACAAAATCCGTTTGTAAACTAAAATCGGTTCGTCGGTGAAAACCATCTGTAATAGATGTCGTTGGTGATTTGTCAGTATATTCTGTCGTTGGTGATCTGTCAGTATATTCTGTCGTCGGTGATCCGTTAGTGAACTCAAACCGTCAGTGATTCGTTAGTGATGCCTTTACCCACCATATCCTATCCAATAGACTTTCACAACGAATCAGCGATAGATCCAACTTTTAGCGATGGCTTACCGACATATTTTTCTGTCAGTGAAAGTTTTCTGTTTATAGTGAACATTAGAACCCTCGTTTATATACCAACAAATTAATAATAAGATTAAATCCTCATAATCTAAATGAATGCCGCTATTGATGACAAAAGAAAATATGTCATCCCAAAATTCCACGTCCCTTTCTTGTCCACCACGAAGGTGAATACATGTCATGAGAGAAGAAAAGATAAACATTAAAGGAAAAGTTCAGAAAAGCCTAATGAACTTTCTCATTTTGAATGATTAAGTCCCCATTTTTTAGTGATAAATAAGCCATCAAATTTTTACCCAAACAAAACTACGTAAAACCGGCCATAAAGTTTTCAAAGTAAGAAAAAAAAAAACTAAATCCGTTTTACTATTTCCAAACTCTATGTCATTCAAACCCTTCGTACCCCTAATCACCTCATCATCATCTGCTTCTATCACTGTTGTTGGCTCCTGTTATCGATCTCTCTCTTGTTGATTACTTTTATTGTTTTTAGGTTATCCATCTTTTTTGTTATGTCTATATGTGCTCTGTTTAATTGTTGTAAAAGATGAAGAATCTAAAGACAAAAAAAAAACTCAAAAAGAGGGAGATCGATAGCAAGGACCAACGGCGATGGGCGATTTAGAGAACAGACAATGATGGGCCAAGTTTGATTAACGTTAGGTTTAAGGACGGTAAAACTAATTTAAGTTTTTCTTACTTTAAAACCTTCTTATAAGCTAGTTACGAGTTTTTTTTTTGTTAAAAATATGTAGGCGAACAATTTCAAAAATCCCACATTAAATTAAATTAAATAAATGATAGAGTGAATTGTGGATTTGGTCCCTGTGGTTTAGTGATTTTTTTACCACGGTCCTCATTCTATGTTTATTGTGGATTTAGTTCTTGTGGTATTCAATTTATTTTGGTCATGTTCCTTTTGACTAACACTTCCGTTAACTTCGTTAAATCAATGACCATTTTAGCCATTTTGTCTAATTTTTGTCCTTTTTTGATAAGAAAAATAAAAACAATATTTTTTTACACACAAACACACATGCACACACACATGTGTGTATATATATATATGTAACGATATTAAAATAAGTAAAATAAGATATTATTGTATGATTTAGTTGTTTATTTTTTTAAAATTAATTATATTAAATACGATTTAATTTTATTATTTTATTGTAATTGTGGAAAAAATATAGTTTTATTGTTTTAATGTAATTAAAATTTTAATTTAAACAAATCATATCATAAAACTATATCTTGTTTTATTTAGAGCAAATAAAATAAAATATGATTTTATAATTTGATTTATTGAATTAAAATTTTAATTAAGTTAAAGGCGATTTAATTATATTGTTTTTTTACTATCATTGCAACAAACAAACTTATTGTTGATATTTGAACACCAAAAATCATTGAAAACCGTTGATAAATAAACTATAATTGAAAATCGTTGCAATGATAGTAAAATTTTAATTCAATAAATCAAATCATAAAACCATATTTTATTTTATTCGCTCTAAATAAAATACGATATAGTTTTATGATATGATTTGTTTAAATTAAAAGTTTAATTACACTAAAACAATATAACTATATCTTTTTGCACGATTACAATAAAATAAATAAAGTTAAATCGTATTTAATATAATTAATTTTAAAAAAATTAAACAATTAAATCATACAATAATATTTTATTTTATTTATTTTAATATCGTTATATATATATATATACACACGTGTGTGTTTGTGTGTATAAAAGTATTGTTTTTATATTTTCTTATCAAAAAAGGACAAAGTTTAGGCAAAATAGCTAAAATGGTCCTTGATTTAACGAAGTTAACGGAAGTGTTAGTCAGAAGGACCATGACCAAAATAAATTGAATACCACAAGAACCAAATCCACAATATACATAGAATGAGGATCATGGTCAAAGAAATCACTAAACCACATGACCAAATCCACAATTCACTCTAAATGATATGTTTTCATAGCACGTAAAGGGATAATGAACTTTGAGATAATAAATTTTTAAGTAAATTACATGTTTGGTCCATGTGGTTTATGTGTTTTAATAGTTTGGGTTCCTATTTTGAAATATCTATGGATTACATTCTCGTGGTTTGCATTTTATAATGCGTTGGGTCCTTAAATCTAATTCCGTTAAGAAAACTCTATTAAATAGGTTTTAGCAAAGGGGTATTTTAGTCATTTTATTTTTTATTTTTTATTAAAATTACAGGACCAACCATGTATTTAGACATTTAGGGTTCCCTTAGCGAACTCCACACCCTCCATTTCTCCGACGAACTTCATCACCTCCCTTTATCCGACGAACTCCGCCACACGTACGTAGCATTAACAGAGACGACATCCACCACCATTGACCCCTCTATATCTATTGTATGTGTATGTATGTGTATATATATACATGTTATTTTGAACCCACCTCTCCCACCTCTTCTTCTCGACGAACATCACTGGTTGCCTTCTTCTCCGGTGACCACCACAGGTTGTCTTCTTCAACAAAAATATTGACCCATTAAATTTAATACATTGAAGAATCATGAACATTAATTGAGTAAATTTAATTTATTAACAAAACATTAATCCAATAAATTTAATTCAACACAAAACAAATTACAAAAATTAGCAATACAACCAATGAAACAAAACCTTACAATTAATACTTAAAACAGCACATCTCAAAAGCAAATTAAAACCCTAAATATTGAAAAAAATGGAAAATGAAACAGATATGGGGAGATGAAAAATATCGCATCTTAAAGTAAAAACCCTAAATAATGACATCTCTTCGTCATTTCGAATTCCTTTGTAGATTTGGAAAAGAAAAATATTCAAAACAAAACAGAATTGAAGATAGCTTAGTTGGATGTGAGGCAGCGACAGACGTTGGGAAGCGGTAGCCTCAGATCGAGGTGGGGGGGGGGAAGTGGAAGTCGTGGGGTAAGGGAGGAGGCTGACGGTGGTGGTGAAGAACTCTTTTTTGTCCCTGTGTTTATCGTCCCTATGTTCTAGATGAAGAAGCAGATTTGTTTCCCATATGTATCACAAACCAGAAGGAGAAGGAGAAGCAAATTTGTGTCTAACTACACCATCACCATCATGGAACTCCGATTCAGATTCAGGTTTGGGGTTTGATTTTTGTGTTTTTAATTTAGAATTCAGGGTTTGTTCTTAATATTAGGTGGGGAAGATGATATAGGGGGAGAAAGGGTTCACCAGAAAAGACATGAAGGTTTTTTTGGATCCGAAAAAGTATGCTTAGGCAATTCTTTCGCTGAGCACAAGAGAATAAAGAGGAATTTTTATCATTTGTTTTCAAATTTTTTGATGGTTTTAAGAGTTAAAAAGTGATAAATACTTAAAATGACCAAAATACCCATCGTGTGCCTTGCACATGGGTACTTTAACGGAGAGAAACCAAACGAGGTTAGTTTTAGGGACCCAATCGCGTTATAAAATGCAAACTATGATGATGCAATCCATAGAAATTCAAAATAGGAACCCAGATGATACAGGGAGAATTCAAGAGGTAATAAGGATTTTCGAGAATAATTGGAAAAGAAGAAAACGAGCTCGAAAGAGGCTCGAAAATTGGAATCGGAAAAGAGGCAAACAGAAGCTACAGAGAGTTTCACTGAGACTTAAGTCTCGGGATAAGTCTCGCTGCCCATCCAGTGCCTACCGACAGTTTCACCAAGAGTTAAGTCTCGATACAAGTATCGATAACCACTGGATTGATTATTATTATTTTTTTAATTATTTTGACTTAGGATAATTATTGTTAGCTTTAATTATTATTAGGATTATTATTTAATTTCCTTTTTATTAATTATTTAATTACTTTTATAGTTGGTTTAGAATTATGATAGATTTAATTTCCATAGTTATCGCTTGATTAGTTTAGCTATAAATAGGTTTTATTGTTTTAGAGAGTTTATTATTGATCACTAAAATTATCTTTAGAGTTTTATCTCTAAGTTTAAGGGTTTTCTCTTATTTTCTAGGTTCTACGTTGGTAGACTCGTTTATCCTTTGGATTTGAGGCTTGTTGATCCGTTCCGCACTTCCCCGCTGCGTTAGTTGGTATCAGAGTAGGATTCGCCTGTCTTTTCACTAACGTGGCAGATCAACAACCCGCTACTAAAGCAAATTTAGCCGAGTTGAACGTGACCTTTACCGCGACACTCCCTAATCTGACGGCGACCGTTAATAGGATTCAACCCAACAACGTCAACGACAACCGTCGGAGAAGAGACAGGTTTAAAGGACCGGTTATGGAGCCATGCAATGGAAATCGTAATCGGGTCGATCTCTCGATTTCCGAATCCAAAGACGAGGAGGAAGAAGACCGCCAAGAAAAGATCAATATCGTGCTCTAACGAATACTTCTTTCGTCAAAGGAAGAAAGCCAACACGAAAATCTTTTCCGGTCGCATTGTTCGGTGCACAAAAAGGTATGTAACCTAGTTATCGATAATAGAAGTTGTGAGAACCTCGTGTCCCAAAAATTGGTCGATTACTTTAATCTACCTACTCAACCCTGTAAAGCTCCTTATTCTCATGGGTGGGTCAAGAACGGTTTTCAAGTTAGAGTCACACAAACTTGTCGGGTACCTATTACAATTGGCAAACAATATCGAGAAGAGGTAATATGTGATGTCCTTGATATGGATGCTTGCCATATTCTATTGGGCCGACCGTGGCAATTCGATAATAATGTCACTTACAAGGGTCGAGACAACATCATGCTATTTCGTTGGGGCGACCGAAAGATCGCCATGGCACCAGTTAACAACTTCGAGGAAAGCACCGACAAGAAAAAAAAAATTATAACCGTATTATGGGTTCGGTTTCTTTGCTAGTCAATCAACCTCCCGCATTGGAAAAACCACCCGAAAAGACGAATTCTTGCCAGGCAAATTCGAAGAGAAAGTCATCCCCGTCGTGATCGAGCCGCAACATGTAATCTTGACCGAGACCAAAGTGTCTGAGCCAGATCTCGAACAAACCACCGAAGAAATCGAAAGTGAATCGGTTAAGAACATTCCTGAGCCAATGAAATATTTATTGCTAGAAGTCAATAAGATTAATCCCGAAGAGTTTGTTTACGCTTGTCGATCCGTTCCGCACTTCCTCGCTGCGTCAGTTGGTATCAGTTGTCACTTACAAGGGTCGAGACAACATCATGCTATTCTGTTGGGGTGACCGAAAGATCGCCATGGCACCAGTTAACAACTTCGAGGAAAACACCGACAAAAAAAAGAAATAATTATAATCGTATTATGGGTTCGGTTTCTTTGCTAGTCAATCAACCGCCCGCATTGGAAAAACCACCCGAAAAAGACGAATTCTTTCCAGGAAAATTCAAAGAGAAAGTCATCCCCGTCGTGATCAAGCCACAACAAGAAATCTTGACCGAGACCAAAGTGTCTGAACCAGATCTCGAACCAACCACCAAAGAAATCGAAAGTTAACCGGTTAAGAACATTCCCGAGCCAATGTAATCTTTATTGCCAGAAGTTAAGAAGATTAATCCCGAAGAGTTTGTTTCCGTTGTTCCCGCACCCAAGGCTCCGATTCAAACCGAAACAAATCCCGGTAAAGCTACTTTAATCTCTTACCCTTTCGAGTTTCATAAAACATCGCTCGTATGGAGACGATCACAACAACCTCCGTTGGGATTTGAAGACTGGTCAACTTTTTTGAATTTCGAAGGCCGAGTTGTGAATCCAAGCATTGTGAAGAAACGGATGTTCTACAAGTCAAATGGAGTTGTTTTTCAAGTGAAATCGAGGGCGAGTTTTTTTCAAGTGAGGGTGACTGATACAGGGAGAATTCGAGAGGTAATAAGGATTTTCGAGAATAATTGGAAAATATAACAATGAGCTCGAAAGAGGCTCGAAAATTGGAATCGGAAAAGAGGCAAATAGAAGCAGTTTCACGGGATAAGTCTCGCTGCCCATCCAGCGCCTACCGAGAGTTTCACCGAGAGACCGGTAACCACTGGATTGCTTATTATTATTATTTTAATTATTTTGACTTAGGATAATTATTGTTAGCTTTAATCTTGGGCGGAACACAAAATCTAAAACCGCAGGGTCGGGCCTAATATATTATATAATTTCAAAAAGACCAAAAAAATACATTATCCAAAATTATAACGTAGTAAAAACTCTAAAACCAGGGTCTCGTATTATAATGTATTAAAATCGATACCATTACTTTCCATTTGAGCTTTTTTGCAAGGTTTTTCCGTATTATCTACATTTGTCTTTTTCTTTTAAAAAACCCATCAATAGTAGATTGAGTTTTCATCTTCATCTACATGTGAAACAAATTTGAACACATTCAATCAAACAAGTAAGCTTCATTGACAAAAAATCTACTTCTAATTTTTAAATGTGTACGTGCTATAAAAAATTCAAACAAGTGAACAACCTAAAGTCCTAAAGTAGACATTTCATAGAGGCATATAAATGCATCAAATTAAACAAATTAAAATTCATTAAAGTAAGTAATCAAACAATCTCAAATTAAGTTAAACCTAGCTAATCAAGTAATCAAATAAATTCAAATAAAGTGAAACCTAGCTAATCAATTAATCAAACAATTTCAAATAAAATTAAATCTAGCTAATCAAGTAATCAAACAATTTCAAATAAAGTTAAACCTAGTTAATCAATTAATCAAATAATTTGAAATATTATTAATCCTAGCTAATCAATTAATCAAATAATTTTAAATAAAATTAAACCTAGCTAATAAAAAAAATTCAAACTCAAACAGGCAATGAGATTGCGAGTAATGACAATTTAAAATTAAAACTTGAATAAAATGAAAAAAGAACCCTTGTGATTTAGGGGTTGTTGGAAAATTATTTGATGAAGATGGAAGTTAAAATCCTTGAGATTCATTTGTATTTGGAGGATTTCGCACCTGATTTAGTCGACCTTCCATTAACTACTGCTGCAATGAATAAAATTGGGGTTCGTGGTGTCGTAGGCGAGAGTCAGAGATCAGAGAGGCATAAACTTACTGCTTACCGTTATCGAGCGAGAGATTGACTGAGTTTTATTTTTTTTGGACTTCCCATTATAAATTGGACTTCCCATGGATTTCCCATTATAAGAACAACATGCCACCAACCCATTTCCATCGTAAGTGGACTCCAGACTAAGGGGGGGGGGGGGGGAACTAAAACTTTCTTTCTTTTTACACTAATTTTTTTTGGTTGCTTCATGAAACTTTCTAAACCCTAGGATCTAGGCCCCTAGTTGCCACCATAGGGTTCCATCCTTGGCTTTAAGGGTGAGTTTGGTTTGCAGACTGGGTGGGACAGGACGGGACAAAAATTCACTGTCCCATGTTTGGCGTGACATGGGACAGGACAAAAGTTAACTGTCCCATGTTTGGCGCGACATGGGACAGGGACAAAGACTGGACAGGGTGGGACAAGATGGGACAAAAAGGGGTATTTTCTTGTTCCACCAAAATAGGTGAAACAACATGGGACATAAATGAGACAGAAACTAAAAATCACTGATTTACCACCATTTGATATATAATCCTAATATGGTATTAGTCTTAAGGGTCACCACTACCCATCGTCGCTACTACCACCATCGGCGGCCACTAGTAGCCACCGCCAACCACCGTCGGCCACCTCTACCTATTTCTCCACCATAACAACCTCCTCCACCACCTCCACAACCATCGGTCATCGCCACCACCACTACCATCGTCGACCACCTCCACTAACACCGATCACCACCACCTATTGTCGCCACCACCACCTATTGTCGCCACCACCATCGACGACCACCGGTAGCTACCACCAACCATCGTCGACCATTTCCACCTCTTCCTTCACTACTACAACAACTTCCTCCACTACCTCCATAACCACCGCCCATCGCCACCTCCACCAATCACCACCACCCATTGCCGCCGCCGTCACCGACGCTCACCGCCAACCATCGTTGGTAACCTCCGTTTCTTCCTCCACTACAATAACATCTATTACCACTGTGCACCGCCACCACCACTACCTCTATTACTATCTTTCACCTTCTTCACAACTATCGTCTTTCACCGGCCACCCATCGTCTTTTATCTTTACTCGTTGCTGCAACTATGCATCCACCAATTCATTAAGATCTTCCAAATTGAATCAACTATTATGTTTTTTATATGAATCGGATTTTTTCGAACTACCATCAATTATTTCAGATTCTTCATTCAAATTTCCTACTATTGTTTTTGTATGTATTTATATGTATGAAAATTGTGTAAACAAATTAATAATGTTTTTTAATTAAATTATTTAAAGATATACTTTATTTGTGTTATTTATAACTATTACATGACATATAAAATTATCAAACAACTTTTAGGGAAACTTGTCCAGTCCTGTTCTGTCCTATCCAGACGTCCTAGTCGTACCAAACACAAGACAACCATTTGTCTTGTCCAGTTCTGTCATGTCCAGTCCTGTCCTAGTCTCTTGTCATGTCCAGTCCAATTCTGTCATGTCCTGTCCAATCTTGTCTGCGTACCAAACGCTACCTAATTATTATTAAGATTATTATTTAGTTTCTTTTTTATTAAATATTTAATTACTTTTATAGTTGGTTTAGAATTATGATAGATTTAATTTCCATAGTTATCGCTTGATTAGTTTAGCTATAAATAGGTTTTATTGTTTTAGAGAGTTTATTATTGATCACTAAAATTATCTTTAGAGTTTTATCTCTAAGTTTAAAGATTTTCTCTTATTTTTGGGGTTCTATGTTGATAGACTCGGTTATTATTTGGATTTGACGCTTGTCGATCCGTTTCGCACTTCCTCGTTGCATCACCAGTCTATTAAAACACATCAACCACATGAACCAAAGATGTAGTTTACTCTAAATTTTTATTCAAATAAATTGATCCACATAGCCTTGTGTAGAAAACACCGACACAAAAAGAAAAGAACAATCATTGAAAATTGAACCCATTATACCAATTACAAGTTGAACCAAAAATTGAGCTCCTTGGAATCAAATCAACCATTGAAAAGTAAAAAGTTCAACGTAATTAATGTTGGTCGTTTAGGGCATTTATGAATTCATCATCATCTTCAAGATCCTTCATATGTTCCGGCAAAAGGCAAACTTCAACATCCATGCTCCCCCCACCATTCCGACCCGGATACATCGTCATTTTCCCATCGGCCTTGTTTGCGCCACCGCTTCTGGCCGCCACTGCTTTCCCCAACCCAAATTCACACCCGTACATGTCAAACCTCGGCGAGCTCCCAATGTGTACAACGTTCGGATGGAACATCCCACTAAATTTATATATCACTCGGTTCTTTAACCAAGACTCCACCCACTTTTCCACCGCCGTATTGTCATGGTTACCCACCGCTTCATGTAACCGGAGAGCCGTCCACCCGAGACCGTGACCCATCAGATCCTCCACCGTTGCTGTTCCCCTCACTGTCTGAATCGGGTTACCAAAATAATCATCAGATAGAGGTGGGTTCACCCGACACCGGTTGTTAACAACAAGTTTACAAATGGTTTCACTCTCGCCGGAAAGGCGACGGATTCGCGTCACGCATCTCCACAAAAGTGCCGCCACCGCCTGTAAACTTGAGATTTTAACGGTATTGCATTCAGTGTTTGCTTTTGCTTTGAGGCTCGAGACGGTAGCCGATGAGAAATGGAAGAATCTCTCTTTAAACAGTGGATGTTCGAATCGTTCAATGAATTGATCATGATGGGTAAATGGAAGATTTATAATGGGATCGTATCTTTCAATGGCCCGTCGTTTGAAACAACGTACTTGTTCTTTGGATCTGAAAGTTTCACTCCATGCAGCCATGAAATGCCAGAAAGATGTTCCGTCGGCTATAAGGTGGTTGACGGAGCCGCCGATGAAGATCCCGTCGTTAAGCTCAGTCACCTGAATGGATAACAACGGTAACGTATGGCCATCGTGGTTAATCACATGATTAAGGTCAAAGAAGGAATGGACAACTAAGGGTACGTGGGTAGACGTTAGGATGTCGGAGATATTTACGTCAACCGTCGCGTAAACGAATTTGACGCCGGGGCTGTTTTCAGGGTCTATGTAGATGACATATGAATGTGGGTTTTCTTGTTTTCGAGTGGCTAAACGTGCTGCGAGAGGGTAGAAATGAGTGAGGGTGGCGGAGAGAGATCGCCGGAGTTCATCCAAGTAAGTGGTTATGGAGAAATCTTGATTTTCCGGTGGTGGTTTAGTAAAAAGGAGACCCTTTTGGCTGTAGTTGGCGTTAAGGAAAGGGAGCTCAAAGGGTGTGAAGTGGATGTGTTGTTTTGCATTTTCGGAAAGACCGTTGTCAGGTGGTTTGATGAAGCATTCCGAAATGAGTTTTACCGGCGGCGAAGTCATGAAGAAGGGTGTTTCCGACAACAAAATTTTGGTTAGCTTCTTGTTGTTGACCAACGTGTTGTATACTGATAATGATAGAAAAAACGTGTATCCACATCATTCTTTTTATAACTCTTCATTTCAAACTTCTCGTTTTAACATTTATTAATACATATTAAAATGGCCACGTGAACGCACGTGCGGCAGAGCATCCTCCATATAAAATATAGATATAAAAAATACCAATTGACTAGCGTTGATCTCAAGAATTTATTGCAAACCACATCTTTATTTGGTTTACATCGGTACATTGATTCATTTTCCCTTATCGGATAAACATGATATGAATTGAAAATCTTATTCGATAGTTAATAGTAACAAAAACTAATAATCTTACCTGATAACTAAGAATGATGATTCCATCCTTTGTAAGTGTTTATCGGATAAAAAAGTTGTACACAATCGTACATGGATCTAATTTGTAAAGGGTAAGGGGGATGGGACCCCACTATATAAATTTTATTATCTTTTTCTTGGGTTAAAAACAATTTTTCTTCAACTTTCTACTATAGATCCCCAAGTAAATTCATGGTTGGGCCCCACCAACAAAAGAAAACCTGAAAATTAAAAAAAAAGACAAAAAAAAGTCTCTCGAAATCAACTAAAAAAACCGAAAAAGTCCCTCGAAATCGACAAAAAAATTGAAAAACCTTTTGAAATCAACCAAAAAGTTTTTAAAATTATTTGGAAATGTGTTAGGCTAAAAACACACCGGGCCACTTTACAAACCTTTAATCTACCCTAAAGGTGCCCCCTACTAGGCAAAAATCTTGGATCCACCACTGCACACAATGCCGTTTTAATGGATTAAAATTCTTACCCCATAAGTTAAGTGAAATTGTTGATTATTACTAGTAATCGCTTACCGGGTAAGTGTTGGGTTAACGACCCCTTAATTTTGAGAAAATGGGTTTATACGGTTTACTATAACAAGAACCCGGTTCATAAAATGTCAAGAAGGTCTATCCATCTTAATAGACTCCTTTATAGACATTAGGTTTATAGGACTAATTACTTGTACGTTTGATGTAAAAGTATTACAATAAATTAGTAAAATGTTTTTAGACATCTTAACAAATCTTTTATAACAAATTTGATTAAAAAAAGACCTATTAATTTTTTATATGACATTATTAGAAAAATATCTTATAAAACAAATGTCATATAAAAATGTGCTCTAAAGATACTTCTCTACAGTATCTTATAAAAAAAAACTAATACAATAATTTATTTTAAATGTATCCTAAAAACTTGTTAAGTTGCCAAAAAACTCTCAATTGGCTTATTGTAAAACTTTTACATAAGCTGCACACTTGTTTGAATTGAAGTCCTATGTAGTAATCTATTAGAACACGTAGACATTTTTTAAGTATGATAAACTCAATTTTATTATAGTGATAATTGTGAAACGTGGACCAATTCCACAACCACTTTTTGTGGTGTTGGGGTTTTTGAGCACCACAAAGGTCCCCCAAAAAAAAACAAATAATACAATGAACTTAATAAACAACAATTAAGTATGTGATGCCAACCAACAACTAATGCAGAAACAAATAGGATCGAAAGCACAATGATCAATCAACCAAAGAACTTTGAAAACACACAAAACACAAAAATTTACGTGGTTCCACCACCGGTATTGTGATGTGCGTCCACAGGTAAACATTTTTATTTTAAGGCTTCTTATTGGTCAAATCTTGCGTATCTAGTGTTGGGAGCTTATTTTTGGGGCTACATAAGTTGTATTGTATTTAGTTTCAATAGGAGAAAAGCTTAGAAACCATATTTCTTTCATCAAATCGTACAATCATGTTTTGAGGGGGTTGTGCTCGTTTTCTGTTGTCGAGACTTGTAAAATTCGTAATAAATCGTTTGTAAATTGGTTTGAGACTTGCAATACCTTCCTGGAACCATTGAGATGTCCTCTAAAATCCGTTTGTTTTGAGGAAGAGCTAATCCAGACCATATGTGAGTCAAAAATCAAGTTTAACATGCAGCTCTGTTTTATGACGGACTTAAATAACCAGTCTTCAAATATTCGTATAAAATTGGTCTTAAATCCAATAGAGGTGATTCTTACTACTTTGGAAAGATAAAAAGATTGTTTAAATATTTTGTTTAGAGTGCATATATTGATTTGGTGATGACATATTGTTTATGTAGGTAGCAAAAAGAATGCACAAGTAGGTTGAAAAGTGAGTTCTAGTTGTTTTGAATAGACTATGTACATGTCAAAATGTTCTTATTTGAATAATTGCTCTACTTGATGCATTTGTTTGCTTAAACCATTGGAGATTTATTTATTTTTATGACATAAGAGATTTTGAATGTAAATCAAATGGGGTTCGATGTTATGAAGAGGCATTTCGATAAAAGGGGTTTTTATGACTTTTTATACTTCAAATTTTATGATTTACTTACAAAAATAAAAATATAATTTATTGAATTTACGTTTTGCTCACGGAAGTTAAAAACGTAACCTGATGAATTTATATTGATTTTCATGAGATAACCCTTGGATTGTGGTATTTGTGTCCACCCTTGCACACTTAGGGGTTGTTTGCTTTTAAAAAAAAACTTTATTAATGACTCTTAAGTCTTAATCGTTCAGACCTTTTTACACACCACCTCTTATTAATTATAACTAAAATAAGACTTCAGACTTTAGACCTCTTAAAAAACAAATGACACCTTACGCTCGATTCCCCAAAACTTTTGAACTCTATGTAGGGTGTGTTTGGGATTGCTTATTTAAAACAACTTATGTTTATTTTGAAAAATGCTTATCAACTTATGCGGTGCCAAACCGAAGTTTTTAAAAAAGTGTTTGAATTAGCTTATTGTGGTACCAAAACGTAATAAGCTAATAAGTTGTTATTTAAAGGTGTTTGAGATTACTTATACATATAAAATAACCAAAAAAGTAATAAGCAATTTTCAAATAAGTTGATAAGTTAAAATCAAATGACTTATCAAAAACTCATTTTCAGCGGTTTGGCAATAAGCCCTTTTAATTTTTCTCCATCCAAACACTAGAAAGTGTTTATCTCCGATGCCACACCGCAATAAGCTAAAAAACACTTCAAATAAGCAATCTCAAACACCCCCGTAGGCTACCAAAAACTTGATATGTTAACTACCCAACCCAATCAATCCAAAAATTGAGTCGATGAACCAAACCAAAATTAAATTGGATGTCAATTGGGTTCTAAATTTACAGGACAACATGGTTGGATTAGAATAGGGTTTGGGTCAACCCAAACCCATGAGGCAAATGAAAATTGAATAATTAATAATTTAATATATATTTTATCAATTAATCTATATCTATACTATATTATAAAGATGACATAAAAAACTTTTAATTACAAATCACTAAGCTTTATGTACTATCATTTAAAGTTATCTAATTAAAATCTCTTAAAAATAACTACTAAAGTCTAATGTACTACCTGTAAAGCTTTTAATCCTAATTAATATATTTCATCCTTATCCCCAAAATCCTTATCTCTAATCCCCAAACCCTAAAATTATGAAATTTGAATTCTGATAAACATAATCAAAACAGGATGAATCTATATCTATACTATATTATAAAGATGGCATAAAAACTCTTAATTACAACTCACTAAGCTTTATGTACTATCATTTAAAATTATCTACTTAAAATCTCTTAAAAATAACTATTAAATCCTAATGTACTACTTGTAAAGCTTTTAACCCTAATTAATATATTTCATCCTTATCCCCCAAAATCTTTATCTCTAATCCCCAAACCCTAAAATTATGAAATTTGAATTATGATAAACATAATCAAAACAGGATAAACATATCAATTTAAATATAAAAAATTTAAAATATATAAGATAATTAATGAATTTTAACAAACTACTTAATTTTTTTTATATAAAAAACATTATATTGTTAAGCCTAAATTAAACAAATTTATATATAAAAAACTATTATCACTCAATAAAAACCATCCAAAATCGTATTGTAAATCAATAAAAAACAAAAAATAAAAATAAACATTAAAATCGTGATGTATCTCGCTGCATTGCGCGAGTACGCTTCTAGTTATATCAAATGGAAACTTAAATAATCAAAAATTTAATATTTTAGTATATTAATTAATTTTAATAAATGGTGGAACATGTGGTTTAATTTGATACAAATGCACAAAATTGCAGGCTCTTGACTTCAACTAATTTATTCTAGATTCTAAGAGAAATTTTATGAAGGCCTTTCGTTTGATTCTTTTTTATGGAAAGTGTAAACCGTAAACATGCAATTCAAATTTCCAATAAGAAACAATTTTTACATATAGGATTCTCACAATTATTAGATATATATATATATATATATATATATCTAAACAAACTACATGGAAATATATTTGTTTATTGATTGTTTGATGTATCCTTCTCAATTCAAACTTTTAATCGAAATAATTAAATTTTTATTTGAATAATTATAATATTTTTGTTGGGTGCGTTAATTATATGATTTAGGTATTGTTTGTTTTTTAAGAAAAGTTGAAGCCTGAAGTTTTATTTTACTTTTTATTGATGAAAGTAGAGATGGTAATGGGTAAAGAAATTTTTAATCATTACCCGCTTACCTGACATTTTAGTAGGTAAGGTATAGATGATAAACGGTTTTTTATTATTCATTATCCGTTATCTGTTACGTTATATGTATATATAATATTACATAAATTAAATGTTAATATTTTTATATACAAGGCTATCATATTTGTCATATATTAAATTAATGTGTAATTTACTTTTCTTTTTGTATTTGTAGAGTAAAGCAGTTCACAATAATTAAATAAGACAAAAGATGAGGTAAAGAAAATAATACAATCAAAAGAAATGTTATCTTTCTATTGATGTTTTTAAAATAATAATTATAAATATATTAGAACAACATTAAAATGTTTATTATGATGGTAGTGGGCCTAAATTAATTCAGGCCAACAAGGTGATACATACTAAAGAAATGGAAGGCCCAAATAAGAGGAATAACATCGAGGATAATGGTGATATACAACCTGGTCGAGAAGTTGGGAATAGTAACAGGGAGACAACATCAAAGGCAAGCAAAGGTAAATTTTCATACGTTCGTGATGATACATCAAGACTGAGAAAGAGAGAAATACCGTCTTTTGGAAGGAACAGGATGAGTTTTCACAAATTGAAACAAATCGCTAGAGGACAATCACAGAAGAAAGGAAATCAAAGAAAAACTGGAATGGGGGGAATAATGAAAAAGAAGGGCAGAACTCGGTCGCAAAGCGGGGGGGAGTGTTCGATATCGGTGGCAAAGAAAATTGTAATTTTGAACGAATTACAGAGTGTCGATAGTCAAGAAGGTTTAGAAGAATTTGGGAGATCGATTGGAGTAGCATGGAAAGTGAAGAGCAGGAAGCTGTCATCGAAAGGATCAGAACAAAACACGGAGTGAAGTATGTCGGGTAAGTGTCGCTTACGTAAGCTTCAGTATGAAAATAGTTTCGATAAATATAAGGGGATTAGGGTCGTGCAATAAAAAACAGTGGATTAAAGAAATTTGTGGGAAAGAAAAACTCTGTATGGTAATGATTCAGGAAACAAAATTGAAACAATTGCATGAAAGGGAGGCTCAGGTTTTGTGGGGGGCTAAAAATGGAGATTTTGTCCATGAAACGGCGGTAGGCAATTCCGAGGGATTATTAACAATGTGGAGTAAAAGCTCGTTCCAATGTGACTTCGTCATTAAAGAGGAAAATTTTATTGCAGTTGTGGGAAAATGGGCCCATATGGATAGGTTGGTGGGTTGCGTAAACGTCTATGGACCAAGGGAGCAAAAGGATAGAGCAATGCTGTGGTCCAAATTGGAGACATTGTGCGCAAAAGAAGATGTTCGGTGGATAATTGGAGGGGACTTCAATGAAGTACGCAGTGAAAAAGAGAGATTAAATTCGAGTACCAATCGCAAAGGATCAGAAGAGTTTAATGATTTTATAAGATGAGCAAATCTTATCGAAATACCGATAGGGGGAACAAAGTTTACGCGTGTAAGTGATGATGGTCAAAAATGGAGTAAGCTTGATAGATTCCTCGCAACACACAATTTTGTGATAAAATGGAATAATTTGGGAGCGAAAACATTAGATAGAAAATGGTCGGATCACTTTCCGATTATGGTTAGCGACATATGGGTTGATTTTGGACCTAAACCGTTTAAGTTTTTTGATGTGTGGCTCAAGGATGAAGGTGTAGGGGATATTGTAAAGGAGGCGTGGGGAAAACCGGTAAATTCAAGAAAGCCAGATTGCGTCTTTCGTGATAAACTGAAGCACGTCAAAGCAGCACTTAAAGATTGGAGTAGATGCAAATGGGGAAATATTGATGAGGAATTGGAGGCAAAAAAGGAAGAGGTGAGAAAATGGGAAAAGAAAGTTGGTGGAAGAAATATGGGGGAAGATGAACGACAACGGTGGATAGCGGCTAGATCAAGATGGTTGGAATTGGAGGAGAAAAAAAGGGAGATGATGAAACAAAAGCTAAGGTGCGATGGGTTAAAGATGGTGATGAAAACACCAAACTTTTTCATGCGGCAATTAAAAGTAAAGAGAGGAGAAACACCATCCGTGGCTTAAGCATAGAGTCAATGTGGACGGAAGACCCAGAAAAAATCAAAGAGTTCACGTTCAAATTTTTCAAAGATAAATTTGCATGCTCAAAGGAGGATCGTCCAAGTTTAAAAATGCATAATATAAAAAAGTTGAATGAGGAGGAAGCCCGTAATTTGGAAAGGAAGGCTACGGAGGAGGAAGTGTGGAATGCGGTCAAGGAATGTGGAAGTAACAAGGCACCGGGACAGGATGGATTCACAATCGGGTTCATAAAGAATTATTGGGAGTTAATAAAACCGGAGTTAATGATGGCGATAGAGTGGTTCATGGAAAAAGGGGAGATGAATGATGGGTGCAATGCGTCGTTCATTACCTTGATTCCGAAGTCCGAAAACCCAATTGGTTTAAACGAATTTAGACCAATTAGTCTTATTGGCATCTTCTATAAGATCGTTTCAAAAGTTTTAGCGGAAAGATTGAAATTGGTCATGGGTAATCTCATAAGTAAAGAGCAGAGTGCGTTTATGAAAGGAAGATATATTCTTGATGGGATTCTTATTGCAAACGAGACGGTGGCATACATTAGGAAAAAGAAAAAAAGGGGTTCGATTTTTAAAGTGGACTTCGAAAAGGCTTATGATACGGTCGATTGGGTGTTCCTTCTGGAAGTTATGGAAGCGATGGGATTTGCTGCAAAGTGGAGAGGATGGATAAAATCTTGCCTTACATCATCCAAGATATCAGTACTAGTAAATGGATCACCAACAAGGGAGTTCCAAATGGAGAGGGGGTTGCGGCAAGGTGATCCACTTGCACCGTTTCTTTTCTTATTAGTAGCCGAGAGTCTCCATATCATGGTGGAAGAGGCCGTGGGTAAAGGGGTGTTTAAAGGAATAAAAGTGGGACCGGATGAGATACAAATCTCACATCTTCAATATGTGGATGATGCTATTTTTTTTGGGGAGTGGAACTTGACGAATGTTAAAAACTTGATGAAAATCTTGAAGTGTTTTCACCTTGTTTCGGGTCTTAAAATAAACATACGTAAAAGTAAAATATATGGAGTGGGAGTACCGGAGGAGGAGGTACAATCTTGGGCACGGAGGTTAGGGTGTGGGTACGATTCACTTCCACTTTTGTATCTTGGTCTTCCGGTTGGGGCATCAATGCGAAAGATAGATAATTGGAAACTGATAATTGAGAAGATGAAAGCCAAACTCTCATCTTGGAAAGCGAAGATAATCTCATTTGGAGGTCGCCTAACATTGGTAAAGTCGGTTCTCGGTGGCACCTCGTTATACTACTTATCTTTGTTTCGGGCACCGCAAGGAGTGTTAAACACACTTGAGAGAGTGAGAAGTAAGTTCTTTTGGGGAGGGGAGTGTGGAGGTGAGGAAAATTTACAAAAAAAGAAACCACTTGCATGGGTCAACTGGGGTACGGTCTTGGGGGGGCTCAAAAAGGGGGGTCTTAATATTGGGGGGTTAAGGGATATGAATTGGGCGCTTTTATGCAAATGGTGGTGGCGGTTCTTTGTTGAAAGGGAGGCTCTATGGGTTAAGTTAATTCAAAGTCTTTATGGGTGGGACGGAGGTTTGGTGGAGGCTAATCACATTGTCTCAGGGGTAACGGGGTTTGGAGGGACGTGGTAAGGGTGGGGAGAGAATTAGGTAATGAAGGAGTTAACTTTGCGGGGTCAATAGTAAAGGAGATTGGGGATGGGGCGGAGACGAGATTTTGGGATGAGAGATGGGTCTCACATCGACCGTTAAAGGAGGAATTCCCGAGACTTTTCCAACTTAAGACTAGCAAAAATATTTCGGTCATGGGGAGAGGGGAGTGGGTAGGAGAAGAATGGGTGTGGAGATGGGGTTGGAGACATGAACCGAGGGGGAGGGAGCTAGGGGAGCTTGAAAACTTAGTGAGGTTGGTTCAGACAAAGGTCCCAAAAAGAACTGGAAAGGATAAGGTCATATGGTCGTTAGATAGTCAAAATGGGTTCACGGTGAAGAAAATTAGGAGTTGCTTAGATGAGTCGAGAGTAGGCGGGAGTAATAATGTGACAGAAACAAAGTGGGTGAAATCTATTCCAAAGAAGATTTGTGTGTTCGTGTGGAGGGTAAGGCATGGGAGAATTCCTATTCGTGAGGTATTAGACAAGTTGGGAATAGAGATGGACAACATATTAAGCCCAAGGTGTGGACATGCGGTGGAGACAATAGATCATGCTTTGGTTACTTGTGAGGACGTGAGGATGGTATGGCAACAAACGGGAAGATGGTGGAACGTTGACTTGTCACAGGCTAACTCGGTAAATGAGTTGTTGGAGGTAAGTGGTCAAATAAACTCGAATGAAACGATTGCTAAAAGGTGGACATCGACGTTATGGAGCTTTATCTATTTTATATGGATACATCGTAACAAAATAATTTTCGAAAAAGAGCAAGGAAAGATCTCGGATATCTTTTTCACGGCGCAATTAAAAGTGTTCGAGTGGATTAAGCAGCGAGACAAAGGGAGTATTACGAATCTGTAACTGGCTATCTAGTCCGGGGTTGCTGTAAGAGGAAAGAAGTAGATACTGTTGGTGGTGGAATTGGAAGGAAAAGTGCGAGTGTCAAAATCAAATTCTTCTGTCTGTTTTGAAGACCGAAGACAGAGGTTGGTAAAATTCGATGCGAAGACGGGGCTAATCGATGATCCTAGGATGATTGAGTACTGATATGGACGATGTTCTGAGGTTTTGATGGGAGGGGATTGGTTGCGGTTCAGTTCTGGACGGTCGGCCAGCAGGCAGCTGATGTACGTGACGTATGGGTGGATCTGTGGAGGTTGAAATTCATTCGTTTCCGGTTGAGTTTGGTTATGCGCATAAGGGGTTTGCTAATTACTAGATCTCTTTATTAGTCTTGCTCGTTGAAGATCGTGTGCTTTAATGTCAACAACAACAACAACAAGGTGCCTTTTGCTGCTAGAAAATGCAAGAACATGAAGCAACTAAAACAAGTTCACGGTCAATCGAAGGCTGGCAGTTAACAATATTGACCATAGATGCTGTTTTTGGGTTGATGGAAGCAGATTTTGGTTCAAAAGATGTAGGTATTGGTTCATTGGATGCAACAATACGATTCACACGATGTTTCTGAAGATCAGTAGGGGTCTGGTTGGGTTTTGCGATGGGAGTTGGAAGTTGTTTTCGGTTCAAAAATGTGGGTTTCGGCTGTCGAATGGTACGGTGGGAGGATTGGTTGCAGCATCAAAGTTCACAGGCCGGTTTGAAGATTGTATTGGGGTCTATTTCAGATGTTGAAGAGCTGCAATTCGAGTGAAGCATGTAGTAACATCTTGAGATCCGATTGGTAAACTTGGGCTTGGTTTGTTCCTCGCAAACCTGGTCTTCTTCTTTTCCATTTCGTGAGTGCTGGTTTTCTATTTTTGGTTGTAATTGTTTGATTCTCCCGTTAAGTTTTGTGGCTCGGACTGTTGTATTGTTTGATGGGTTGGTAATAAAATACCCTCTTGCCGTTCAAAAAAAATATTAAAATGTTTATTATAACAAAGTTATGTACAAAAACAATTACTATGTTTATTAGCTTATGTTTTAGTTATATGTTTAATGTTTAACGGTATTATTTTTAGTTCAAAATATTTTTTTTACCATCCATCCATTATATATTTCGTTATACACGATTTTTAACAGGAATGATATTGATAAGGATAAGAGTTCTATTACATTGATAATTACTAGGGGTATCAAATTTGTACCATGGCAAACCAATCAATATCGTACCAACTTTACAAACTTGGTTGGTACGTGATATTGAAAACCATCTACCACGATAATATCGTACCGTACCGACTTATATATATATATATATATATATATATTATTTATTAAACAAAAAATCTACAAAATGAAATATATTTAATTATTAATGTATTATTTATGCATATGATGATAAGATAACCTAATTGTTTTTTAAAGAGATTAAATTATTTAGTAAATTAACATTTTATTGTTTTACAATTTATAGTAAAAGAGTAAAAGTTTTACTCGGCCCTTAAACTCAATCGTAGGTTTTACTTTATGTTGAACAGCGGAGCATGTTGTTATTCACTTGGCACCTACCACCAAGAGCTTTTGGCTTCATTCACAATTTCACACAACACCACGTGTGAATCCTAGATTGTTCAAGTAACAATGAATATAACGATTAAACTTTTTATTGAATGATTGAGAGAGTTACAAACATAGGATTGAAAAGCAAACCCTGTCTCTAAACTATGAAGCGCACAAAATTGTTACTCAAAGTCTAATGCTTAATGATTAGAAAACAAACATTAAATACTCAGGCGACCTAAAAACCCTAAAGGCCCAAGGCCCAACAAGCAAAACTAACCCTAATAACGAAATAAGGCTTTTACAAACGCTTAAATAAATAAACAAATAAACTATATAAATATTTTATAAAACCTACAGACCCCAACCAAACTGGAACGCAGGCTTCTCCCAAATTCCCCGCATTCTCCTCTCGACCGATCCCTCTTTCTGACTGGACCCTCTCTCTCTCGACCTGACTCTCTCTCTGACCGGAACCTCTCTCTCACGCCCGGACCCTATGCGCCGACCGGTGACTAAGCTCGACCGACCCCAAGCGTCGACCGGTGTCTAAGCTCGACCGACCCCAAGCGTCGACCGGTGTCTAAGCTCGACCGATCCTAAGCGTCGATCGGTGTCTCCCCTCCGGTCCCCGGTTCCTGACATCGACCGGACCAAGGCTCACCCGGTCCCCGGGGTCACCACCTCGACCAGACTCCCTTCTGCTCTGGGCGATTACGAGCAACAAATCCCACTCCAAATCAGATAAGGAAAATAAGCAAACCAATACAATCTCTAATCTTGATGTCAACATTTCTTTAAAACTAATTTATATGAGATTAACGCCAGCATCAATAATCTGATTAAAACCATCCCAAACAACACCAAAAACCTAATGTCTATCATCAGACAACCCAAATCCATTCCAACACTTTGAAAGGGATGCAAACACAAACTAATGGATAATAGAGATGGAAACTAACCTTTTGATGATGATTTCCTTGAAATTCCACTTGCTCTTAGGACCGATTCTTCCAACCTCCCTCGTTTCCTTCGTCGCCGCCCTTAACCCACGCACATAATGAGACCGACCTTTTTAGGGATTATCCCTTTTTTTCTTTAGCCTATAATTCCCCAATTTACAAGTCAGTCCCCTAAGTTCCAAAAATTCACCCATTAACCCAAAACTTTTCAAAGCTTAGACAATTCCACAGAATTTATTTATCTTTCACAAAAGGTCCTTACAACTTTCCCCCCTTAAAAGGATTCCGTCCCCGGAATCCTCTCTTCGAACAGATGAGGATATTTGTCTCTCATTTCTGATTCCACCTCACAGGTAGCATCCTGTCCTTTATGATAACGCCATTGGACTTTTACCAAGCCAATTTATTTACTCCTTAGCTTTCTGACCTTTCGGTCGGTGATAGCTTCAAGCTCTTCTATAAAATTCAAACGTTCATCGATCTGCACATCATGCATAGGCACTACCATGCCCACGTCCGCTAAACATTTCCTTAAATTGGAGACATGGAACGTATTATGAATGCTTCGTAACTCTTCGGGAAGCTCTAGCTTATACGCAACCTCCCCAATACGCTCCGTTATCGCAAATGGCCCAATAAAACGTGGGCTTAACTTTCCTTTCTTACCGAACCGCATGACTCCTTTCCAGGGAAACACCTTGAGCATAACACGATCCCCAACTTGGAATTCTATATCTTTTTGTCGATTGTCTGCGTAGCTCTTTTGCCGATCACGAGCCACTTTTAGATTTTCCCGAATCTGCACCACCTTATCCGCTGTGAGTTGCACCAAATCCGGTCCAGCTAGATGTCGTTCCCCGACCTCATTCCAACACAAGGGGGTTCTACATCTTCGTCCATACAAGGCTTCATAAGGGGTTACCTTAATGCTGGCATGGTAACTATTATTATACGCAAATTCAATCAAAGGAAGATGACTTTCCCACGAACCCCGAAAGTCTAAGACACAGGCTCTTTCCAGGGTCTGGATGGTTCGTTCACTCTGACCGTCAGTCTGAGGGTGGTATGTTGTACTCAACTTTATAAGTGACCCCATCTCTCGCTAGAAACTCTTCCAAAATGGGGTCGTAAAACGACTGTCCCTATCTGAAATTATCGATAATGGTACTCCATGACGCGCTACAATTTCATCTATATACAACTTTGCCAAACTCTCCACGGAATAGGTTTCCCTTATAGGTAAAAAGTGCGCCGATTTCGTCAATCGATCCACAATCACCCAGATAGCATCATAACCCTTCGGAGTCTTTGGCAGTTTGGTCACGAAGTCCATGGTGATTTGATCCCATTTCTAGACCGGGATTTCCAACGGTTGCCACTTTCACTTGTAAACAGGTCAGACAACGCTCCACAAAGTGAGCTATATCCTTCTTCATGCCCGACCACCAAAATTGGTTTTAAATCTCCATACATTTTCTTCGTTCCAGGATGGATCGAATATTTTGACTTATGTGCTTCCTCCAAAATTTCCCGCCTAAGCTCTCCCAACTTTGGAACCCAAGCTCTACCCTTGAAACATTTCAACCCCCTGTTATCTTCAGATAAAGCAGTTACAATTCCGAGTATTCGCTCCTGCTTTAAGTTTTCGGGCAACAATGCCCTCGCTTGCGCCTTCTTTATCTCGTCCATCAGATTAGACGATACTTTCGTTCGCATGGCCACCACCTTTGTAGTTTCGCCTCTCTCCTTACGGCTCAGAGCATCTGCCACCACGTTGGCCTTTCCCGGGTGATACTCGATTTTACAGTCATAATTTAACAATAATTCCATCCATCTTCTTTGGCGCATGTTCAACTCTTTCTGATTAAAGAGATGACATAGGCTCTTATGGTCCGTGAAGATTTGGCACTTCGTCCCGTACAGGTAATGCCGCCAAATCTTCAGTACAAACACCACTGCTGCCAGTTCCAGGTCGTGAGTAGGATAGCGTGTCTCGTGGTATTTCAATTGACGAGACGCATATGCTATCACTTTACCTCGTTGCATTAGGACACATCCCAACCCTAACCTAGACGCGTCACTATATACTACAAAATCATCAGAACCCTCGGATAAGGTCAAAACTGGCGCAGTACTCAGCATGACCTTCAACTTCTGGAACGCTTCATCTTGTGCTTCCGACCACGAAAACTTCACATTTTTCTTCATGAGAGATGTCAATGGCGTTGCGATCCGCGAGAAATCCTTGATGAACTTCCGATAGTATCTTGCCAACCCTAAGAAACTCCTCACCTCCGACGGATTCCTTGGTTGCTCCCAGTCTTGAATTGCCTCAACCTTTGATGGGTCCACCTTGATTCCCTCTCGAGATACCACATGCCTAAGAAATTGAACTTCCTTCAACCAAAATTCACACTTGGAGAATTTGGAAAAAAGTTTCTCCCGCTTCAGCAGTTCTAAGATGACGCGCAAGTGCTCCTCATGCTCTTCCTCAGACTTCGAATAGATCAGGATGTCGTATATGAATACGATCACAAACTTATCCAGGTAGGGTTGACATACCCTATTCATCAAGTCCATAAATGCTGTTAGCGCGTTGGTTAGGCGGAAAGGCATCACCAAAAATTCATAGTGCCCATACCTTGTTCGGAATGCCGTTTTCGGTATATCATCCTATCTCACTTTAAGCTTATGGTAGCCCGACCGCAAATCAATCTTGGAAAAATAGCTAGCTCCTTCCAGCTAATCGAACAAATCATCTATCCTCGAAAGCGGATACTTATTTTTAACCGTTACCTTATTAAGCTCACGGTAATCAATGCACATTCACATTGTACCATCTTTCTTTTCCACGAACAGTACCGACGCACCCCAAGGTGAGGTACTCGGTCTCACAAACCCCTTGTCTAATAGTTCTTGCAACTGAGACATCATTTCCTTCATTTCTGAAGGCGCTAACCGATATGGAGCACGCGCGATTGGTGCCGCCCCTGGCACCAAATCTATGCGAAATTCCACTTGACGATCTGGGGGTAAGGTAGTCAAGTCCTCCGGGAATACCTCTGGATACTCGCTCACCACCCTTACGTCCTCGATTCCCCGCTTCTCCTTTTTGGCATCAACTACATAAGCCAAATACCCCACGAAATCTTCTTTAAACATTTGGCTGTCTTAATCATAGACATAAGACTAACCCTCTTATTTCGTCGACTCTCATACAAGATTACCGTTTCCCCGCCCGGTATCTGTACTCGAATTAACTTCTTATTACAGACTATGTTGGCGTTATTTTCAGCCAACGAGTCCATTCCCAACACTATATCAAACTCTCCCATTGCCATATGATATAACCGCAGGGATACCAAACTCCCTTCTATATCTATGACACAGCCCTCGACAATTTCTTTAATAAACACCCGGTTATAATCGTCCGTTTCTACCTCTAACGCCCTCTCTAAACATTTAGGTTTCACATTCAGACATTTCAAGAATTCAAGAGATACAAAGGAACGATCCGCCCCCGAATCAAATAACACATTGGCAGGCAATGAATTCACCAGAAATGTACCTGACACAAATTCTGGTATTTCTTCTGCCTCTACCGCCGTCATGTGAAAAGCACGACCCTTCGCCCGTGCTGGCTTCAACCTTTTCTCCTCCCCCTTGTATCCCTGCTTTCCATCGTACTAGGTCGCCCCGCCCTTCTTCAGCTGTGGACAGTCTGGCCTTATATGGTCAGGCGACCCACATTGAAAACACGATCGACTCTTCGGACAATCCTTGGCAACATGACCAGACACCCCGCATCGGTAGCAGGACCTCGGATCGATCACATATTCACCCCGATGAACTCGGTGACACTTACCACACGGCTGGGGCATTACCCCATGATTCCCACGGCCATCAGATCTGAACATTTTTCCTTTCTTTCCGTCTGCTCCCGATCCATCCCATTTCCGCTTTTCATTCCCTCTCTCAGACGCTTGGCGGTTCTTTTCCTTCTCTTTCATCTCCGCTGCATTAATTGTTGATTGAAAAGTGGTCGGTTCCTTGTTTGCAACAAATTCCTGAATGTTGCTTATCAAACCAAAAATGTAACGTTCCACGTGCCTCTCCTCACTTGACACATAGATTTCTGCGAAACGAGACTTTTCGATGAATTTTGAAGTATACTCCCGCACGGTCATCTCTCTTTGCTTCAGCCCCAAAAACTCATCTTCCAGCTTTTTAACTGCCACCAGAGGGCATAATTGAGCTTTGAACCTATTCACAAAAGTTTCCCAAGACATACCCTTGGCTACCAACGAGCCCTGACCTCCAGATTCCACGTCCCACCACATTACAGCTTCGTCCCTCAACATTGACAATGCATAGACCACCTTATCTTCGCTTGCACATTTGCTGGTGTCGAACGCCAGCTCCATACCCTTAACCCATTTTAATGGTAAGACTGGATCACATTCTCCTTTATAAGTGGGAGGCTTGCACGTAGCAAATTCTTTGTCAATACACCCTTTAGCTGCCGACTCATTCACCACCAGAGTAGTCGATTGACGATGACTACCTTCCACCGAAATCGGTGAACTGGATATTTCAGTCCCCTCTTTACCCTCAGATTTGTCCTTGTTTCCAGATGTCGACCCCTCCCGCTGTGCTAGAATAGCATTTAGAGTCTCCTGTAATTTACCCATTTCCGCAGCAAAGGCTGTGTGGGTAACAAAAGCTTGGTTACGACCACGACCCCTACCTCGCGGTTGACCCCTTCCCCTTACAGAAATAGAACTCTCCTACTGCAATGCTTCTCTATTCTCGGGAATTTCTCACTCCTGACCTGCCGACCTAACTGAGTCACCCCGCGCCCCCTATTCACAACATTCGGTTCCACCTGGGTGGCAGCCTTTCGAGTCGATCTCACTGTCTTCTTTGCCTGACTCCTGTCCCTTCCACGAGCGACAGGTTGTCTTACCGGTACTGCTCGCTCAATTGTCGGAGTCTCATTACCCAGGTTAATCTCCTCAGCTGGCACTGATCTGCTTCTCAACGACCTTCCCGACATGACGAAACTGCTTAAACCACAAAAGAACCAAAACTTAGAAACCTAGCATGACAAGGTTATTCAAGCACATACATGCACCTGTAAATTTGTGATTACACTGGCTAGATGGAATCCCAAATTTACCTTACATGACAGTCCTCACTACCTTATCATTATCGCTCCTAGAGTGAATTTTTCCAGGTATCCTAGCTCTCGGTTGAATTTCCTAAGTTCTCAGTTTAAGTCTAGGCCCAATGGGTCACCTAAATCCCTTAAACTATGGCTCTGATACCAAAAGTAACAACCCAAAATTTCATACCAAAACATAATATAATGTAAATGAAATGCCAAATGTTTACATTCACAAAGACCAGAATTTAAAACAACTGAAGTCTTGGCTACAACCGAGAGTTACTAGATTTAAACAACAATTAAGCTAAACTAATTAATTCTTCACTCAAGTCTGCTACAGCTCTAAACCTTATCTTTTCCTTTCCCCGAAGCATTACCCACGTTTCTTCCTTAAAATGGGTTTTTAATATTTGAAAATGAGGGTTAGACCGTAAGGTCTAGTGAATTCCTGACAAACGTTAATAATTCACAAAGACAACAGTTGCAACGGTTTATAATTAATAACAAATCCCAACTTAAATGCAATGCAATAATTTAACAAAGTAAATTATTTATTTTTATACAACATCCCAAACGGGTAACACAATGATCAGTTGTGTCCCAAGTTACCATTACCGTGTACGCATTCACGATCAGGGCCCAAGCAGACTCCCCTCTCGTATCGGGACCCAAGTAGACTCCCCGCTCACACCGGGGTCCAAGCAGACTCCCCGTCCACATGTGAAGGAAACGAATTCCATACACATTCGTGGTCTGAGATTTCCGTACTCGCCACAAGTTCAACAGTTCCCATATCGAGACATTTAACGCTGAGATTCGCATATATAATTTCATGATAATCAGATAACTCGCGAGAATATTTTTAAAACACAACCTTAGTCAATAACCAAATCTCATGCATCCCAATTTCAGTTTTAAAAAAAATAACCATTTAAAAGAAATTATAAGAATGAGGAGCCAGAAACTCACCTGATCACCGCTTGCACCTAGCTAGCAATTCTTCCCTACAATAACGAAAGATAAGAAAATTAACTAATTGAACTCACCAAAAACCTACAAACCCCAACCAAACCGGAACGCAGGCTTCTCCCAAATTCCCCGCATTCTCCTCTCGACCGATCCCTCTTTCTGACCGGACCCTCTCTCTCTCGACCTGACTCTCTCTCTCTCTGACCGAAACCTCTCTCTCACGCTCGGACCCTATGCGTCGACCGGTGACTAAGCTCGACCGACCCCAAGCACCGACCGGTGTCTAAGCTCGACCAACCCCAAGCGCCGACCGGTGTCTAAGCTCGACCGATCCCAAGCGTCGACCGGGGTCTCCCCTCCGGTCGCCGGTTCCTGACATCGACCGGACCAAGGCTCACCCGGTCCCCGGGGTCACCGCCTCGACCGGACTCCCTTCTGCTCTGGGCGATTGGGCGATTACGAGTAACAAATCCCACTCTAAATCAGATAAGGAAAATAAGCAAACCAATACAATCTCTAATCTTGATGTCAACATTTCTTTAAAACTAATTTATATGAGATTAACGCTAGCATCAATAATCTGATTAAAACCATCCCAAACAACACCAAAACCCTAATATCTATCATCAGACAACCCAAATCCATTCCAACACTTTGAAAGGGATGCAAACACAAACTAATGGATAATAGAGATGGAAACTAACCTTTTGATGATGATTTCCTCGAAATTCCACTTGCTCTTAGGACCGATTCTTCCAACCTCCCTCGTTTCCTTCGGTCGCCGCCCTTAACCCACACACAGAATGAGAACGACCTTTTTAGGGATTATCCCTTTTTTTCTTTAGCCTTTAATTCCCCAATTTACAAGTCAGTCCCAAAGTTCCAAAAATTCACCCATTAACCCAAAACTTTTCAAAGCTTAGACATTTCCACAGAATTTATTTATCTTTCACAAACGGTCCTTACATAATCTGTCTTTGAAACTTATGTCTTTGTTATTGCATTCTCCCCCTCATGATGATTAGGAGAATCTTGAGCATCATGTATGTTCAAAGACTAACCGGATGAGTAGCAAAATATCAGATAAAACGGTTAAGTAACAAAGATGGGGTAATCAACTAACACAGAGACACAATAGTCATTGTTATCACAACAATTAAAGTAATTGTGTGGCCTATTTTCAAAGTTGGCAAGGGGGTATCTTTGATAGGACTTCCAGTTATCACTAAAGTAAGATTTTAAGAATCAACTTCTCAAACTATTTCGGAAATATCACAAAGATATGCAAGGGGAATCACAAAGATTCGTGCGTGTGTGAAAGAAATATAAACCATATCGATTAGGATCAAAGATTGATTCAACCTGGGACGCATGTTAGAAATCAATAGACACAGTGAGATGAATATGAAGTTCGGAGACCGGAGCTGATGTCTTCCTTGTTCAATATCTAAGACCTCCAAGTGAGGAATAGATAGATTGTGTGCTAAATCTCCATGCATTTATAAAACAAAGTATCTTTTGTGAGATACTTGAGTGGCTAGGTGGGGTGACACGAGTTATCGACACTGGGTCCATGTCTGTTTCAATATCCATCTCCAAAGAATGAGAATGAATAGATTATGTGGTAACCCGAATAACTGACTTGGTTTGGTAAGGACCAATAATTCTTTTAAGTCATGTCACATCCTCACCATATGCTTTTCGCTCCGAACTCATCTATCAAGCTAGACCCCTCATTGATATCTATGAATTGGATGTGTTTCTTGGGTAGGTCATTCCGGTTCTGGATTGACCATAGAGACTTTATGAGCCATAACACTCCTTTAACTCGCCAAAGTGAAACATTAATGTAAACATTGAGAATTCAAACATTTACGAGTCCTGAACTGAATGTTTAGAAGTTCGATATGAGAGTTTAAAGAAAAACCTGGTACTCCCCCTCAAAAGATGGCATAACCTTTGATTGTAGTCATATGACGTGAATAATCTGAATTAAATTCCACATGACATTCCTGCAAAACAGATTAGACAGATTTTAGTTTTGGTATCCATGATTTGATGGATCCTTGATGGTTAGTTGCCTTAGCTTTGAAGCTATGAAACTGAGGATTGGGGATGCTGTAAGTACCATACCAGCTATTGACATACCTGGAATCCACAAAGTCACTATTTCCACAATAAGTGCAACAGATATTTGATCGGTTTAGACTAATCAACTTAGTTGTGGAATAGATATGAGTAGGTGACTTTGGATCAACTACAGGAGATTTGTATGACGTGTTTCCATCACTGTCTTCTGTAGTTGATTTCTTTTTCCAAACCATTTTGACTTTTCGAATCACTTGATTATCTGTATTATCAACAAGAGAATTATAGAAAAAAAATTGATGGGCGAATCCGATCTTTTGAAAATTCATTTGATTTGACACAACTCTTCGAAAAATAGTTGTGGAAGTTGAACTTGAAGAATAAGGAGACTGAACAACAGTACCGGGACTGGATTGTTCAGATAAATCATCTTTGAAATTGAGGTCTTCAAGTTTCTTGACTTTTACGGATAAAACATTTCTTTCTTCGAGAATTGAATCAAATTGTTTTTGTAAATCGGATTTTACCTTCTGCTCTTTCAAAATCTCTGTCGCTAATCCAGACAATTTCTGTGAAAGCTTATGAATTATTGTTTCGAAAAATTTCTTCTCACTTTCAAAGTCTTTTTCAATACTGTTGCGTTTTGTCAGATATTTGTTTGAAAACAACAACATTTTTCTTTTCAAACTCTTTCTTTTTATTCTCAAAATATTTTCTTTCTATCTCAAAATTATTTCGCTCAACTATCAAACTATTTTCAAAATCAGAAATCTATTTTAAAAGTTTAGCATTTTGAAACTCAAAAGTCTTTCTTTCCTCGAAAATCTTCTTTGAAAGATCAAGAATTTTCCGTTCAAACCCCTTTCTTTCATTAGTGAAACCACTACTTTCATTTTCAAAAACTGTTATGTCCTTCTCAATCTCCTTATCAAGATCAGTAATCTTTTGTTTCAGTTCGAGATTGTTATTCTTTAAAGCACTGATCTCATTTTTCAATGAATAATCTGAATCTTTGCTTTTATTTTCAAGAATTTTCAGATCTTCTTCAGGTTTTGAATCTTCATATGATTTTACGAATTTACCATTCACATACATATATGTTTTTCCCATTGTTACTTGAACAAAGTGATCGAAAGACAATCGCGATTTGATTCAAAAAATATTTGGAATGAATACAAACGGTACCCACAATCGATTAGTCCAAACAAATCGATTCACCCTCAACAAACCACAAATCGATCGAAATCAATTAATGAATTACCCAACACAGAAAACGAAATCGAGTACCACCCAAATCGATAGAATCCCAAAAACGATTAAATTTATTGATGAATTTACCCTATCGATTATCGAACAACAAGCCAATACCCGAACAACAAGCCGAATACCCAAATAGCATACAAAAAATCGATATTCTTGCTTTAATCGATTGAATAAATTAAAACAAATCGATTGAATCAATTAAAACAAATCGATTGATTCTTTAACCCAAGCGAATTCTATCAACACAGCCTAATCAATTTCACACACAAAAAAAATCACACTGAACACTTGAACCCAAATTGAAATAACACAGTGGAACCAATATCAATTTAAGACTAAGACAAAACTAATGTCTATGCAATCAAAATTAACCAAGTGAAACAAGTGAGTAAAATTGAAGATATTAACCAAAAATGATGAACCCCAATCGATTAACCTTCATCAAAAACAAACAAATTGAACCCAAATAATTGAAATTAACTAATCCGGGGTTCAAATCCAATCCGAGGTGAAGACAAAAATTAATCGAAATGACAACCGAAATTATACTTCTGATATTGTCAAAAACCCTAACCGGGTTCGATTAAATCGAATCAAAAATCAATTCGTTAAAGTGAAATTCAAATTGTATCAAACCCAATAATCAAAAACCAGTGAATTTGGAATCCCAAACACAATCGATTCAAACAACATGGGCGTCGGTGATAGGGTTACTGGCGGTGGTGGCAATCGTGAACAGGTGAGAGACGAAACTAGAGAGAGAGAGAGAATTCGGGTCAAGGTAGAGTCTGTATGTCCGAGTGAAAGACCCGGGCTTGGGGGGGATCGGTGTTGAGGGATACGGGGGTCGGTTTGGAGTGAGATGCGGTTGTGGGCAGGGAGGTGGGTTTTAGATGTAGGGAGTTAGGGTTTGGTGGTGAAGAGTGTGGAATCCAGCGGTTCTGGTGGTGGCGGTGGTGAGGAATCATTCGGTGTGAATTTGGTGGAGGAGGATAAAGGATTGTGAGGTAAGGGATGTGAGGAGGGTGTGGCAGGGTATGATTGAAGCGGGTCTCGGATTAGGGGATGTGAGGCGGTGTAGGGGAACCGGGTTTGGAGAGAGGTGGGAACCGGGTTTGGGAGTAAGCGGGGTTGGAGTTATGCGTGAAGCGGTTTGGGAGTTCGAGGGACACGGTGTGAGGATTGAAGAGAGTCGGGTTTCAAGACCGGGTTTGGGTGGGGTGGACGCAGGGTTCGACCAAGGACGCGGTTTGCTAAGCCCGAGTAGGGTTTACCCTTCTATGCGCCGCAGATCTCAAATCGACCAGTGTCGATTTAAGAACTTTTATGATTAAGCCCAGATTAAAACCAGATTTTGAATCTAGAACACTAACACCTTTTCAATCAAAATTTAAACAAAAAAGATCTATAAAAACTCAAAATTCGACCACTATACTACGAATTAGACCAATATATTTTGCCAAAATCTTAATCTAATGCAACTAAAGATGATGTGAACAACGAGACTCAACGATTTAGCAAAAATCAATAAATCCAGAAACTCAAGAACAAATGTCGATCGACCAGAACAGTAGAGAGAATTTTTTTTTGTCTTTTTCGAATCAAATCTTCGTCTATTTGCTCTGATACCAATTGTGAATCCCAGATTACTCAAGTAACAATGAATATAACGATTAAACTTTTTATTGAATGATTGAGAGAGTTACAAACATATGATTGAAAAGCAAACTCTCTCTCTAAACTATGAAACGCACAAAACTGTTTCTCAAAATCTAATGCGTAATGATTAGAAAACAAATATTAAATACTCATGATTAAAAACCCTAAAGGCCCAAGGCCCAACAAGCAAATCTAAGCCCAATAACGAAATAAGGTTTTTACAAACGCTTAAATAAATAAACAAATAAACTTATAAATACTTTATATAATTTTCCACGCACTAAGACTTTCAGTCCTAACATGTCAAAGCAAAATTAATTATTTATTTAAAGGCAAATTTTATCTATGCCTTCTCCTATAAAAACCTAATTTTTTTATAGTCCCTACACTAAAATACAAAAAAGCAATAAAAACAATATAATTTTTTTAACGATTTTGCTAAGGGAATTTAATTAAAATGCCCAAATATCAAAAATGGGTACCTAAAATGCTCCAAATCTTGTAATTTTTGCCAAAATACCCAATAACCCCGTGTTTTTTGGCCGCGTTTTTGAAAAACGTGTGGTTATACGGTTTTGGTCCGCATATGACCAAAAAGTCAAAAACACGGGGATAGGTCCGCGTTTTACATATTTGGTCCGCATTTGGTGCTAAAACGCAGACCAAATATGTAAAACGCGGACCTATCCTCGTGTTTTTGTTCATACGCGAACCAAAACCGTATAACCCCGATTTTTAAAAAACGCGGCCCAAAAACACAGGATTATTGGATATTTTGGCAAAAATTACAAGATTTTGGGTATTTTGGGTACTTATTTTTTTATGTTTGGGCATTTTAATTAAATTCCCTTTTGCTAATTTCAATTCTAACCATATATTTTTGTAATTTATTAGTTTTAACTCATTGATATTTTCTATTATTCCTATTATTTTTCTATTTACTACTTTATATCTCATTTATCTTAATTAAATTAATAATGTATTAAACAAAATACATATAAATTTGATTATATTTTTAAGATTAAAACATATTAAAAGTAATCTTTACAATTATTATTTTAATTATTAAATAATTTTGATAAAATAATAAAATATATTGCTTTTATATTTGTATACAATACAATATTTTATTTATATTAGTTCGGGCCTCAATTCTTGTATTTTGTCATTTTTAGAGCAGTATTTTCTTCATTTTCTTTTTGCTAATATCTTTTTTTTCCAATTGTATGTTGTTGATATGTGTTTTAAAGGCATAAACTCAATAACAACAAAAGATTTAGATTAAATTATACATATAAATGTGTTAAGTTAATCAATATATAATTATATAAATATGTATGTATATATAGAGGTGGTTTAATTTGAAAACCACCCTTAGGGTGTGTTTGGTATGCAGACTGAGTGGGACGGGACGAGACAAAAAAAAAGTTTCATGTTTGGTATGTCATGGGACAAAAATCAGATGGGACAACATCGGACAAAAAGTAGATTTTATGGGACAAAACTAGAGTTTTTTTGTTCCACCAAAATAGGTGGGACAACATAGTACTAAATTGAGAAATTACTAAGTTACCTTTTTTTACACCATATATCTATCTGATACGTACACTAAACCTAAATTTTCATCTCTATCGCCTCATCGTCTCCATCGCCTCTACCATTCTTCATCGTCATCGTCTCCACAGGTATCGATTTCTACTGTTCGTCTCCTCAGGTATCGATTTGTTAAATGGTTTTCGAAATCGATTTCTACTGTGGGTTCGAAATCGATTTGTTAAATCATTTTCGAAATCGATTTCTACTGTTCTTCAAGATTTGTTAAATCGTTTTCGAAATCGATTTCTACTGTGGGTTCGAAATCGATTTGTTAAATGGTTTTCGAAATCGATTTCTACTGTTCTTCAAGATTTGTTAAATCGTTTTCGAAATCGATTTCTACTGTGGGTTCGAAATCGATTTGTTAAATGGTTTTCAAAATCGATTTCTACTGTTCTTCAATCGATTTGTTAAATCGTTTTCGAAATCGTTTTCTACTGTGGGTTCTTGATTTATTGAAATCGTTTTCTACTGCCATGATTTGTTAAATGTTAATGGTTTTGTTTCACCTATCATTTTGCATCTATTTGTTTTCTACTACCATGATTTGTTAATGTTAATGGTTTTGTTTCACCTTGAATTCTTCTTTGATATCACATGATACATATACTGTATATTTAGTTTTTTTCTCCTTTTAAAGATAAATGTAATTAGGGTTGTAAACCAACCGAACGTTCAGCGAACCGTTCATGAACTGTTCGGCGGGAAGTTCGTTTATGTTCGTTTATTTAATAAATGAACGAACATGAACACATTTTTTTGTTCGTTTAGTTAAATGAACGAACATGAACAATGGTCTCGTTCGTTCATTTACGTTTGTGAACGTTCGTTCGTTTAAGTTCGTTCATTTATGTTCGTTTACGTTCGTTTATATTTGTTTATATATATATAAATATATTTATATATATTATGACATTAATGTGTCAAAGCATTAATTAAATTAATTTTTTAAAATTCTTTTTTTATACCTCCTAAGTTTATCCGTTTTTATTTTATTTTGTTATGTTATTTTTTACGAACGAAATGATGAGTAATGGTGATTGTTTTTTATTCATTTGTGTTCGTTTATGTTCATTTATGTTCGTTCGTTTACGTTCGTATATGTTCATTTATGTTCGTTCGTTTACGTTCGTCTATGTTCATTTATGTTCGTTCGTTTACGTTCGTTTAGCTCTTAATGAACGAACATAAACGAACACGAACAAACATATTTTCTTAACGAACGAACATGAACAAAAAAAATTCGTTCGTTTACCGTTCGTGTTCGTTCGTTTGTTCTGTTAAGTTAAACGAACGAACACGAACAAGCCTCCGTTCGTGTTCGTTCGGTTCGTTTACAGCCCTAAATGTAATGTGTTTTTTTGGGTAAGTACTGAATTGAAATTTACATGTGTTAAGGTTACTGTTCATGGTAGATTTTTCATGGCAAAATGTTAATGCTACTGTTTTATGGCATATATATATATATATATATATATATATATATATATATATATATATATATATATATTTAAGGGCAATCTGGTCATTTTAACAGTTTTGTCCTGTCCTGTCCAGCTTACCAAACGCAGAACAGACAATTAGTCCTGTCATGTCCCATTCAGTCTGCGTACCAAACGCTACCTTATATAGCAAACTGTGAAACCCACTTTTAAACCATGGATTAGAACTGTCAATGGCCAGGATTTGGTTGATGTATTTATGGAATTAATGAAATAATTTTCATTTTTTTTATTGAAAATAAATTGATGAAAAGGCACTCTGGCATTTTTGCATCACCACATAATCTAGGAAATTGGTAGAAATCCCAAATTAACAGGTATGATAATCAAAAAGCAAACAGGAAGCAATTAATTTGGTGTTTGCTTTCAACAATGATTTGTCTATGAGGAGGTAATTATTTAGGCATATGTTGACTGCATTTGTCACCAACTCATTAATCAGACTTTCATTATAACCAATCGGTTGATGAACGATGAACAGAGATGAAGGAATATGAAATCGGCGATGAACGGAGATAAACGGAGATGAAATCGGCGATGAACAGAGATGAAATCGGCGATGAACGAAGATGAAATCGCCGATGAACGGAATACCCATAAAACCGACGACCTCCCTTTTCTCCGGCGATGAATATAGATATAAATCAAGACATCATTGTTGTTGAATACGACGTTCGCATGGATTTCATTGAGTGATATAGCTTCAACACCATCTTCATCTACGGTAGCAACGATGAAAACAATGTTCAACGAAAATAGAACAGAAGAAGAAAACGCTCAAATAGATGAAGCCGATCGATCTTCCCATTAATCTCGCATGGACGTTAAAGAATAACATAAATATCAATAATTTTTCAAAATGATATTCGTCATTAATTAATAAATTAACAATTCCAAAATTAAAGATATAATGATAAATACCATAAATAAATTATTCTATAATGAAATTACGTATAAGTCCTTGACAATAAATAAAACCGAAAAAAGAAAGAAATTACGTGATTGGTCTAAATGGGTTTGCAAAGTTTGCTGCATAAGTGTGGTTTTCAAATAATCACTCCCCTATATATATATATATATATATATATATATATATATATATATGTTTGTGTGTGTGATGCGTAATCATTTATTAACCCATTAATTAGTGTTAACTTTACAAACTCATCTAAGCCGTTTGTTTTTGTTTTATCAAATGTTATGGTTAAATTGGAAATTTATAAACTGATGAAAAAGGAAATAAAATAAAATAAATGAAGAGAAAATTTGGAACTAATTGTGTTTTATTTTCGGATGATAAATTCGGTTATTTTTTGAATTAAATTTCTTTCTTTTTATCCCTTAGACTGTTTTAATTCGATTTATCCCTTAGATTCAGTTTTAATTCCAGTTATCCCTTAAATTCGCTTATTTTTTGCAATTAAATTTATTTATTTTCATGTATAAACTTTGGTTGTTCCAAATTTTTTACCAAAATTCATAGAGGAAACCAGAAAATGAATGTGATTATTAAGGTAGTTTTAACGAAGTTCATAGGGTCAACGGTGTAATTTACTCTAAAATGAAAGTATTAAAAAGATTTCGTAATATTTATAATACACAATAATATGATTAAATGAAAAAATATTTAATAATGAGCTCATTTTAAAGGTATTGACGAGACGATTATAATGGTGTAATTTGTTAAAAAAGAAACATATTGTTTAACGCATTTTAATTTATATACGTTTATGTACGTTAATATGATAAATGTCTAAAATGAAAATAAAAAAATAAGGGGACACAAAATAATTTAAATAAGTAACTATAAGGGTATAAACTGTAATTTTAAATTTAAAAACGATGAAGTTTGAACAAGTTGAATGGTTTGCGAGGGGAGTAGATTAGTAAGAGGAGGTATGTTTAGCAACCTCCTTATTTAAAATATTTAAAAAAAAAACTACTATTGAATTGATCTACCTTCATAAATTTGAACTTAAGTTTGTCTATGGTTGTTTAATTGAATTGCTCGTGGCAAAGGCCAATATTTGTCACTTTTTGGCAAAAGATATGATAGATTTTGAAAACTTTTGTCCTTCATGTAGTAGCCCAGTGGTAAGGTAACATCCTGGGGGGTTAGTGGATGGTATCCCTGACTACCCAGGTTCGAACCCCGTGGTGAGCATCCTATGACATCCATGATTATGAGTCTGTCACATAGTGGTACCCTTAATTGGGCTGGGTCGTGATCGACGGGGATTAGTCGGATGACACCCTTAAGTGGGAGCCCGGATACCCCAGGAACGTGTGCGTGTGTTAACTTGCCGTTCGAAAAAAAAAGAGCAAAGTTTTCCTCTTGTTATTTTGGAAAATAAAAGGATCGTAAGAGGCTAATTTAAATAAAACATGGGTTGACCTCTTGTTTAATAAGAGGACGACAAGAGGTTTTCATTTTTTATGATACACATAAAAGAGTATGAAAGTTGCAACCTATATTTAACGAGAATTGACTAGCTTCATGATTTCGCTATTATTATTCTACTTATCATTATTCTTTTACTCACCAACTATTTTAATAATATCATTAATATTAAATCTTCAACAACAAAAAAACTTAAGATTCGAATGAAATTTACTTTTAAAGAGTAAGGTGTCGTTTATTAAATTTTTACTGGGTAAGTGCTTACCGGCAATAGTCACCACTCCCATTTTCCTTATCGAGTAAAATTATCAGATATCAAAACTAATTGTTGGTAAGTGTCTTTTACCCTGTAAGCTTATCAGTTAAGAATCTTCTCACGCACTTACCAGGTGAGATTATAAATCCATGCTATTCTTCTTACTAGGTAAAATTCTTAGTCTTTGTCATTCCTACCCACTAAGGCAAGTGCACTAAGTGTTTGGTAAACGACTCTAAAACTTAATTTTGGATGTTTAAGGTTTAGTGAAAGTTCTAAAAGTGTGATCTAATATTTATTAAGTCCAAAAATCATTTATGTGATATGTATTTTTATTCCGAAAATTAAGGGTGCGTTTGGTTTACGGGATTGGGATGGATTTGAAGGGATTTGGATTTCAAATCTATTCCAATCCTATGTTTGGTTTGTAGGAACGGAATTTGTTGACCGCATTTGTAATCCTTTCCCTTTTAAAATCCTTTAAATGATGGATTTGGAATTCCTTTGCAATAGGCCGGGATTTCAAATCCTCTCAAATCCAAATCCTTACTTGAAATTCAATCCATTTCCGCAAACCAAACAAGCCCTAATAATTCTTGACACTAACTCGTTTTTGTTAAAATATAATTAGTTGAGAGATATTTCGAGCATTTTCTCTTTTTATTAGAACAATTGATGTGCAAGTATATTAAACTTGTGTATAAGTAAAATTAGTGTTTAAAAGAAAAAAATATTTTTATATTTTTACATATATATGAAATTTAAACCTTATGCGTTTTTAAAATGGAAAATTGTATTAAAATCACTTTGGGTTAATTTCTATTTTGGGGAACAAATTTTAAAAAACTTTATTTTAAGATTTAATATAAAATTTTCGTTTATTTAAGAGTTTGGTTACCTCATAACCTACTACAGATGATGTATTTCAAGTAAACGTCTATTCGTTATAATTTCACATTATACTATAAAATTAAAAATATCAAATAATTAAAAAATTATCAAATAATTTAAACTTTAAGGTAATAATATACAAACATTGGTAGTATACTAGAAGCGTACTCGTGCAATGCAGCGAAATACATCACGATTTTAATGTTTCATTTTATTTTTTGTTTTTTTGTCGATTTACAGTATGATTTTGGATGGTTTTGAGAAAGTGATAATGTTTTTTTTATAAATTTGTTTAATTTAGGCTTAATAATATAATGTTTTTATATAAAAAATTAAGTATTTTGTTAGAATTCAATGATTATCTTATATATTTGAATGACATCTAGAAAAAATAACCAATTACATATTTAATAATATAATTAAAACAAATTTATAGTAATATAATATATTAATTAATAGTGATACATAGAAAGGTCTACATAAAAGGAAGGTTCTGCACATACCAAATTGGTGGGTGTTAGAAGCATGCAGTAGTAATATGTATCTTGTGCTTTGATACTTGTAAATTAAGAGATTTTTAAAATCTTGCATAAAATGGTGGTACCTTATGCCTAATAATTTGTATTTAAGAGTTTTTTATTCGTACTTTATAATATAGTATAGATAGTTTTTTTTTAAAATATGCGTATAATTTTCTTAAATAAATATGTGAACAAAATCGTTTTAATAAATAATTTTTAAATAAAATATTTGAATCATAATTAATTTTGGAGTGAATTACACTTTTGGTCCATGTAGTTTGTCTAAATAATGATTTGCCATTTTTAACGGTTGTTAGCTGACGGTGTTAACTCAAGGGACTCTGAGTGTTATGAAATTGAAAAAATAGGGACTATCAGTGTAGATAGTTTGTTTTAGGGACCAAATCCAAAATCTAAGTAAACCACAGGGACCACCAATGTAATTCACTCTCTTATATATTTTAATGACATCTAGAAAAAATAACCAATTACATATTTAATAATATAATTAAAACAAATTTATAGTAATATAATATATTAATTAATAGTGATACATGGAAAGATCTGCATAAAATGAAGGTCCTGCACATACTAAATTGGTGAGTGTTAGAAGACTCCAGTAGTAATATGTATTTTGTGCTTTAATACTTGTAAATTAAGAGATTTTTAAAATCTTGTATAAAATGATGATACCTTGTGCCTAATAATTTGTATTGAAGAGTTTTTTATCTGTTCTTTATAATATAGTATAGATTATATATAAATGAGTAAACTCTAATTTTGGTCCTTGAGGTTTAGTGAAATGTCTGAAAATGGGACATGAACTTTGATAAGTCTAGAAATTATCCTTGTTGTTTGCATTTTGATTTGAAAATGATCCCTAGTTCACTAACACCGTTAAAAAAAGTATGTTAGAGCATCTCCAACCGCACGGTAAATCAGAGGATTTGCCGTGCGGTATGCTCCAATCGGCCGGTATTTCCAAAAAGTTTTTACTGGTCGTGTACTTCATACGGCATATTTGCTGTCCAAAATCTTTTTGCCGACCTTGAAATTCTTGGGGGACCTACAATTATGTGTGATATTTAATATAAATTTGATGTTTTTTTTGATGTGGGGTTCACAAAGTGTTTTTAGAGGATTGTTGAAGTTGAGGTTTTTTTTTTGTTGATGGGCCTACAAAATTTAGTGTTTTTGGTGTTTTTTTTAGTGTTAAGGTTGAAGATGCTCTTAAATGAAGGGTATTTCTGTCTTTTATATTTTCTTTTCTTTTCTTATTTCAGATTAAATAAAATTAAAACTTAATGGAACCCACGCAGACCCCCAACCCTCTCTTGACCACTTCATCTCTAAGAACGAAACCCCATCTACTCCGTACCCCTACCCGACGCCATCTCCGTCGACCCAGGGGAATCCTTCCCTCTACTCCTCTCTGGCAACCCAAATACACAACACAAAAGGAACCCTCACCTTCCGTTCTCAGGTAACTGCACCCGAATCATCTTCTATGTACAAGTTTGTGAAAGTTGTGATATAGATTTCCTATCCGATTTCACAGGTTATTTTCTTAAATTCTAAATTGGAGTTTTTGGTTGTGATTTAGGTTTTTGAGTTTTGGTTAAGTTTTTGGGTTTTGATTTAGATTTTAGGAATGAAATTGTTTTAAACAATGCTTTTTGATGAAAAAAATGACTAGTGTTATGTCTTTCACACACCCAAACACATTTGAAGGTGGGTGTGAGGTATTGGTCAAGGGATAGATCACCATTTTGTAGGTGGGTCTTGAGTCACCATTTTGCAGGTGGGTCACGAGTTAGATCACCATGTGGGTGGGTGTGAGGTATCACCTACAACCTGTTGGATCACCATTTTGCTGGTAGGTCTTGGCCACCATTTTGCAGGTATCGTGAGGCTTGGTCACATGAGATGGAGATGGTGAAAATTGCACTTCCATTTATGGTTTCTTCTGGTTGGTAGGAGCTTATAGTGTGTGTATTAGGAGAAGATGAGGTTGACACATCAGAGCTTCAATCTCAGTTTGAGGAAGAAGGCATTGTCTCGGTTTGAGCTTCAATCACATATGTATATCCATATATGTATATATAAATTTATATTATATAATATTTTCTATCTTTAAAAGAAAATTAATAGAAAACATAAAAAAGACTGAAATGTCTCTCACACTGACTTTTTTAACGGAGTTAGTGATCAGGGACCACTTTCAGATCAAAAAGCAAACGATAAGGATCATTTCTAAACTTATCAAAGTTCAGGTCCCACTTTCAAACTTTTCAGTAAACCTCAAGGACCAAAATTAGAGTTTACTCTGTATAAATAAATAAAAAACTAAACAAACAAAAAACTAAAACTAAACAAATAAAAAAACAAAAAACTAAAACTAAACAAATAAAAAAACAAAAACAAAAAACAAAAACTAAATAATAAATAAGAAAACAAAAAAAAAAAAACAAAAAAAAAAAGCTTAACAAATAAGAAAACAAATAACCAAAACCTGGTCCACTACCCTTAATGAAATCGCGCCACCTACCTGCCGTGGCGGATCAACTTAGCTGACTGAGGTATAAAAAATTCCGAAACCGAATAATCCATCCAAACCAAACTATTTTGGGTTATCCGGTTTGCGGTTTAAACGGTTCGGTTAACGAAATAATATGAATTTTGATTTCGGTTATCTTTTTACCATATCGGTTAACCAAATAGCAAAACATACTATTAT
This sequence comes from Arctium minus, assembly GCA_954870635.1. Classification (NCBI taxonomy): domain Eukaryota; kingdom Viridiplantae; phylum Streptophyta; class Magnoliopsida; order Asterales; family Asteraceae; genus Arctium; species Arctium minus. The sequence goes on from OX941093.1 coordinate 55,544,710, forward strand.
TTAATTTATATAATTTCTTTTTAGATGAATTGCTTTGAACATATATACAACTAAAATAAAATAACAAGAAATTGAGATATATATTTAACAAAATCATCAACCAAACATAGTAAAAAATGACTGACAAGCGAGAGAAGAGAGTGAGGGTTCCGTTAAAATAGACTAAGCAACTGAGGGGAACCATAAAAAATGACTGGGGAAAACTAAACATATAACAGTAAAAAGAACAAAATTTTACCTACAAATTTAAAAAAAAATTACAAATGAGTGGGGGCCTTTCCCCTAACTTTATAAGGCTATGTCCGCCACTGTTGACCTGAAACTCCAGCGACTCTACAAACTCTGTCCCTGCACCTCCATCTTCCACCCACATCGTCCTACAACTAAATTCAACCGTGTTCTTCTCCAAGTACTTTTTTTTCAATCAATAAACTGTAATTTTCATGGCCTTAAGACTTTTCCTAATGAAAGGTTGTTTCATCATTTTCGTCGATTTCTGTTGTATTTTCATCTTTATTGATAAACCTTTGATGAGTCCTTTGTATGTTTTCATATTTCTTTTGTGTTTTTATTTTCATGGATTTCCATCTTTTTCAAAGGTTTTCATCTATGGTTAAGAGTTGGAAGCATTAACAAAACATAGATCATAACTTGTTGTTAACGTTTAAGAAATAAAACAAAAAATGGAGGGTTCAAGATTGAGGTGGATTTGTGGCCGTAAAAGGTGAAAAGGGAGAGGAGAAAGGTGGCAGGAAAATAGTTGTTGGCGACGGTGGTTGGAGGTTGGTTTTATTTTATAAATGACATAGATATAATGTAAGTTTTTGATTTATTAATTTTTTGTCACAGACACCAGCTAGAACCTTAAATAAACAAAAAAATTTACTAGAAAGTTGTTTCCGCAAATAAGAATTATTGTAAAGTTTGTTGTATTGATGCAATTTTCCGTTTTTGCTTAGAGAAAATAACTACCATGTTTTTTTTTTTTTCCTTATCTAATCTGTACCAGCACAAGGACAACACGTATATCGGGCTGATTTGCAGTTATCAACAAATTTCCTGTCGGAAACTCCTCCATGACTTCGCCGACGGTAAACTTAATATCGGAGTGTTACATCAAACCACCGGACGGCGGTCTCTCCGCCGATGCAAACCAACCCATCGACTTCACACCCTTTGAGCTCCCCTTCCTCAATCTCAACTACAGCCAAAAGGGTCTTCTTTTTGCAAAACCACCACCACCGGAAAATCAAGATTTCTCCATAACCGCTTACTTGGATGACCTCCGCCGCTCTCTTTCCGCCACCCTCACTCATTTTTACCCTCTCGTTGGCCGTTTAGCCACTCGAAAACAACAAAACCCACCTTCATATGTCATCTATATAGACCCTGGAAACAGCTCCGGCGTCAAGTTTGTTTACGCGACGGTTGACGTAAATATCTCCGACATCCTTACCTCTACCTATGTACCCATAGTTGTCCATTCGTTTTTTGACCTTAATAATGTCATCAACCACGACGGTCATACGTTGCCGTTGTTATCCATTCAGGTGACTGAGCTCAACGACGGGATCTTCATCGGCGGCTCCATCAACCACCTTATAGCCGATGGAACATCTTTCTGGCATTTCATGGCTGCTTGGAGTGATACTTTCAGATCCGAAGAGCAAAAACGTTTTTTCAAACGAGAGGAACTCAAAGGATACGACCCCATTATAAATCTTCCATTTACCCACCATGATCAATTCATCGAACGATTCGAATATCCACAGTGTAAAGCAAGATTCTTCCATTTCTCAACAGTCACCGTCTCGAGACTCAAAGCAAAAGCAAACGCCGAATGCAATACCCATAAAATCTCAAGTTTACAGGCAGTGTCGGCACTTTTGTGGAGATGCATAACGCGAGTCCGACGCCAATCCGGCGAGAGTGAAACCATTTGTATACTGGCAATTAGCAACCGACGTCGGGTGAACCCACCTCTATCCGATGATTATTTTGGTAGCCCGGTTCAATCAGTGAGGGGAACAGCGACGGTGGAGGATCTGATGGGTCACGGTCTCGGGTGGGCGGCCCTACGGTTACAAGAAGCGGTGGCGAGCCACGACAATACGGCGGTGGAAAAGCGGTTGGAGTCCTGGTTAAAGAACCCAGTGATATATAAGGTGAGTGGGTTGTTCCATCGGAACGCTGTAAGCTTTGTGAGCTCGCCCAGGTTTGACATGTACGGGTGTGAGTTTGGGTTGGGGAAAGCTGTAGCGGCCAGAAGCGGTGGCGCAAATAAGGCCGATGGGAAAATGACGATGTATCCAGGTCGGGATGGTGGGGGAAGCATGGATGTTGAAGTTTGCCTTTTGCCGGAATATATGAAGGATCTTGAAAATGATGACGAGTTAATAAATGCTCTTGGTGAATACAACAATTAGCCTTTAATTTGTTGTGATATACTAAAAGAGGGATCATGTATTGATTTCTTTTAGTCATAACTTGATCATATGGGTGTAGCTAGGAACGCACTCGAAACCTTGTCGCAGTTTCGTACGCCTTTATGAACAACGTTGTTAACATAATGGATGTGAATCTTATTTGCGTTTTCAATGTTAAATCTTGCAATTTATTACTAAAAAGCTCGTTTGTGTCATTCAAACATATATAGCTCACATGCAATTGCAATGTTTGGTATTTTTTTAATAGTTCGATATTTCGAAGATTAAATAATACGGTTCGAGCCTGACATAGCAAGCTCATGATCATAATCTAAAACAAAAACTAATAACACCAAATAGAAACCAACTAATTCTTGTTTTTGGATAATTCGTAAAGTACCACATTTAGGTTAGGATGTTGTTAATTACCCTTTTTTGAGTTAAACCAAATCATTTGTTCTTGGAAAATACAAAAAGATCAAGTTAAGGGACTATTTATAGTTGCTGAATGATTTGTACAAAATGATTAAGTGATGAGAACGTTTAAGAGGCTCTGTATGATAAGGTGTAGAATGAAATACTGAAATATGGTTGTTTGGTAACTGTTCTCATGGACAGTTTGAATGACAACAAATTACCATTTAACCCTATGTATGATTTAGTTATAAATGAAATATAGTTGTTTGGTAAATATCTGAATAAAAAATTACTTTGCAAATATAATTACATAATGAGGAAGACAGAGGACGACAATGTGATCCATGTTTCTTATTTTTTTACACATTTAAATTGATTACCGACCGACCTTGCAAGTTTTGATGTTGTAGATACCCATTTATGAAAATGTTATGTCGAATAAGACAATAAGCTTGAGATCCACATTCCTTTAAACATATCAATGATATCATATTGAATAAATTACCTTGTCACCGGTTTATTATATCATCTTATTAACAAAGTAACATAATACATATCCTATGTGTCAAATCTTTTGCTCAACAACCTAAATTCTTCTATTAAACCTTCATCTCCTAACAAAAAAATTTCATCTTGATCTTAAGCAGAAAATGACTATGAATCGATGATAATAAGAAGAAGAAATCAATGATATACAGAAGCAGAAATCGACTACAAATCGATGATAAAAAGCAGTAGAAATCAATGATAAACAAAAGCAAAATTTGACTATAAATCGATGATAAACAGAAGAAGAAACCGATGATAACAAACAAAGAAATCGATGGTAAATAGAATCAAAAATACTTGAGAGCTTGACGGAGAGCATACCGTCATGGGAGCAGACCACTGTGGGAAGATCGCTAGAGGAGGAAGACCGATGTCGGTGGCTCTCGACCTTGGAGGGGATATTGTGGAGGAGGGAGACGAAAGGGAAAATGTGGAAGAAAAGAGTTCTAACCATTTGGCTTTACCCTAGATGAAAAATCGTTCAAAGGAGTTTGGCTTTACCCTTACCTTTGTGCGATTCAGAGGTTGCCTTTTAATGACACCATTAAGATGCAAACAAACACCCCCTAGGTTGATGTTAATGTGTATTTGCATGAAAATGGTAGGAAAAGTTTTGTTAGGTTCCGATAAGTGGTTGACCTACCTCGTATGTTTATCTTATTGACTTCATCTATATTATTCTTTTATTTCTTTTTCATAAATAATTAAATGACTTTTATAATGTGTATATTTATAATATAAAAACACAATATTTTTTTAAATCTAAATAAATGTTATATTATATCCATTAGTAATTGTTATAAAATAAAGATTAAATTATGGATTTGGCCCCTGAGGTTTGTCATTTGTTACATATTTGGTCCTTTATCTTCATTTATTACAAAAAAACCCTCTACCTATGCAATTTGTTATGGATTTGGCCCATCCTCCTAACGCCCATCTACTGTATCCGTTAAGTATGAGGGTAAATTGGTCTTTTTAGCAATTTTTATTTATTTTTCCGTTTTTTCAAACCACAAGAACCAAATCAGTAATTTACTCAAAATTATGTTATATGTCTCTTGAAACCCCATTGTCCACGATAAAACCTAAATACATGATTCCCCTCCGGCGATCCCCTCTGGCGTGTATTTCAATCCATGGCGTTCTCACCATTGTAAGCACATCATCTTTTAGCCACCACCATTACCGCCCCATCATTTCACGTTTGCCCCACCGTTCTAGGTTTGCTCACTCATCTTTTCTCCCTCTCTTCTTTCCTCTAGTTTCCTTTCTCTCAATCGCCCCCTTATCACGCTCTCCATCCTGCTTTGCAACTCAACCACTAACCGCCATCTCACCATTATACCACCGGCTTCCACCCTCTCTCGATTTTCTCTAAACCTAATCGCTGTTGTAACCACTTGCACCGGCTTGTACATCGATTTGGTTTCAAAAATGGCTTCTCCTCTCGCTCGCAGATCTATTCCTTAGATCCAGATCTATAGTTTTCCATGATTTAATTGGTTCCATTGATTTGGTTTTAGATTTTGAATTAGATTTTAGACATTGGATTTTGATTTAAGTTTTGATTTAGGATTTGATTTTAGGGTTTGATCTATGTTTTAGGGGTTGTATGATTGTTGGTATATTGCTCAAATCAAATTATTGGTGTTCTCTTGTTGTGTATATTTTTAATTGCTCTTCATTTGGATAGATATGTTCTTCATTTGAGTATATATATTTTTTTATAATTCCTTCTTATATGTTCTTGAAGAAGATGAAGACTCAATAAAAGTCAATTGAATAATAAAAAAAAATCCATTAAAAATGGAGAAATAATAGAAAGACAAAAATACCCTGGAAGTTAACAGAGATGTCTAACAAACGTTGGTGTAAGGGACCAAGTCCAAAACAAATTGCGTAATGTTGTACGGGTCGTTAAACACACAACAATGTTTAAATTTATAAACCTAACTTATATCAGTAAAAACGATAAGTCGAGTATCGTTCTTCTCAGGGAGTTAGTGGATGGGTTAACTGTTTGTGTTAAATGATTTGCACGTGTGTCACAAAGACTGTCTACTCAATTTATAAAGCTCAAAGATAACTTAACTAAAAACCGAAATCTAATTATTACAAATAACACTATTTCAAAAGATTTGGATTGTGAGTCGTATTAAACTCTTAAACGAATAAAAATAAAAACTTTATCACTAACGAAATAACGTGAACATAAAATCATTCAAAGCTAACAATATTTGTCACACATCGTTCTCAATGAACAATTCATAGAAACTTTATTTAAAATTAGAGCATCAAGATCATCTCAACCTATGACTAATCATTCAACATTTTCTACTTAAATAAAAAGCCACAAAATCTATCCAAGAAATTCAATCCAATACTTTCACTTAGGCAACAATATCAAAAACAAATAACTCAAGCTTTATTCTAAAACCGAACTAAAATTATTAACTATGATTTGCTTAAAGAAAAAATACTTGAAAGAAACCTCAAACCTCCCTTGTATCAAATTCGGATCTTCAATCATCAACAATCTTCAATCATCGTTACCATCGAGTCAACAATCTTTGAATCTTCAATAATCATCCGGATCGAATCCACTCAAATGTTTTTAAGAACATATTTTTATAAAGAAATTGGAAACATCAGCCGAAGCTGGCTGCTCCCGCAGCTGCCTCCACGAATGCCTCCTAATGGCTTTCCTTTTTTTTATAACCACCAAGCTTTTGCCCTAATTACTCTATAATCAAGAGTTGGGTTAGTCACGATTGGGCTACGAATTGGGCTTCATAGATGGGCCTGGGATGTGGTGCTTCAATAAAAAATAAAGGATGCACTGCAAACAACGACTAAAACCCGCCACTTCTATGATATACATGCACACACCTTACCACTCTACCACGACTTTATTTTGGTTCATGAAACACCATTATTTCTTTTATTTCTCCTTTCGTGTCCAGCTTTCTTCGCTCAACTTCGGCATCAGTTTCGGCCTAGATTCAACCCGAATTTGCAGAAACTCAAAACTTCAAAATTGTAGGTCCATCTATCGGCTTTCTAGGATCGAGACTCACCGGTTTTTGGTAAGAAAGTTATACCATTCACGAAATGATATTACCCAAGAGATTATGATGTGTATAATGTTCATCGAAACTAGTAGACGCTAGATTGCTGTTCATAACTCGTGAAAATGATTCAAGTCAAAAGATGTATGTCACGGTTAAAAATTTGTGATGTTTGGGTCAAATTGATTGATGTATGAATCATGACTTGATGTCGTTTAAATATTTTGCTATCTCTCAAATGAATGTCCCCGGTAGTAAACGATGTTTCCCCATGCAGGGGCAGAGCCAGGAATTTTGCCAAGGGTGGTCCTCTTTAATAAAAAAATTGATATATGATTCAAATAAACTGAGATGTCAGGAAACATAAACTTGTTTACTAATTCATAACTGTAACATATCTCAATAATTTATCCATAGTTGTAACATATCCCAATAATTTCATTACAACGTCAGGAAACATAAACTGAAAAAGATGGCTCAAATTGAAAAACTTGTTTACTAAATCATGGTCCTAAAAGTAGTTATGAGCCTACGATCAGAAAACATAAACAACTCATAAAAAAATACCATAACCAAGTGAAAATAAAAAAAATGATTCAACAATAATCCACATAAAATGATAATCTTTAAAAAAAGAATATCTATGTCATAAACATAAACTCATAAATAACCTATCCACTTGTAAACCCTAAATAATAAGATAACATATTTGAAAAATCGAAGTCAAAGGAGAAAATCAAATACCGATAAGCCATCAAGGATTTGGACACAAGGATGGAGTAATGCGTGCGATGCAGGAAGGAGTGTTCTGGACAGAATTGGGCGGGAGGCGGGAGGCGTGAAATATTAGAGTTGGGATTGGATGGATCTTATCAATAAAAAAATTGGGATTTTAAAGGCGTAAGAGTGGGCCAAAGAAGGTAATATAATAAGATATAAATTAGGCTTTATCTATAAAATAAAATGTAGTTGAAGGTGGGCCAGTGAGGCCTCTAATGTACGGAATGAGAGTCTTGTTCTTGGAATTAAATAATACAAAAATGGTATTGATATTATGCGAGAACTCGAGGGTTCGACCAAGAGATTTGGATCCACTTGGATCGAGTTCCAGAGGTGAGAGGACCATGTGATATATATCGTGTTCCCTGGATAGTTTTTAAGGGATCTGTACTTAGGTCCACTGGAAATTGGAAGGCAAATATTAGGTTTATGATTTGCGTGTATATATATATATATATGAGTTAGGTTCAAGGGAAAACCTCAAAAAAAGGGAAAACTGAGGAACACCATAATAACCCTTTATATGGACGGTATGCACTTGTGCATAAGTAATTTGTAACATGCACAAGTGCATAATGAATATGTGCATAAAAACCAAAAACATAACTTAATTTACTTGTATGCACAAGTGCATACCGTCCAGATCAAGGGCTACTAGGGTGTTCCTCACTTTTCCATTTTTTTGAGGTTATCCCTTGAACCTCCCTCGTATATATATATATATATATATATATATATATATGTGTGTGTGTGTGTGTGTGTGTGTGTGTATGTGTGTGTGTGCTTGTGTGTGCTTGTGTGATCCTAGCCCTTCCCCAAAAAAATTAATGCTCAAGATTTAAGGGGCAAATTGTGAAGTACCAGTTAATTCGGTCATATGGTAACAATATGCGGAAGATATAGGGATAGTTTCGTAACTTTTACAAATAAGCGGTATATGTGCATATGTGAACCTGTGTGATTCACATATAAACTATATGTGCATATATGAACTCATGTGATTCATATATTAACTTACCAGGTAATATTGAATAAACAACCCCTTAGTCTCGCATAATCTGTTCAAATAGACCAAAGAGAGTATTGTAAATTTTTTTTATTTAAATATAAAATTCGGAGTTTTTTTTAATGATCATTAACTTTATATTCCCGGTTTACAATGATATATTACATCCCGCAATATGCACGTGTACACATATGATTCAATAAATTTGTTGTGGAGAATTAGTGACGCATGATATGCTTATGGTTCATCACATAAATGCCAAAGTTTAAAGCTTTGGTTCATCAAAGAAACGTCAAAGTTTAAAGTTGTTAAGTTGCCCTAGCCCCTATTTAGCATGAACAAGTACTCTTTCATGGTGATGTACAAAATTGATTGCAACATCTCTAATAGCACAATTACGTTATTTGCCTATTTTCTAATGAATTATCAAATTTATTAATCCTAACAAATCCTTTATATGAGCACTAAGGAAACCGTGCGTTCTTCATAAATTAGCATCAAGATGACAGAGAATAGAACGAAACATGAATGCTATTTTGAGTTCTTGACTTCAAAAAGAGATCATTGGCACCGCATCGGACGGGGTAGATAACTAGTTTAATAAAAATACGAGTAAACTCCAATTTTAGTCCCTGACGTTTTGTGATTTATTTGAAAGAGGTCCCTATGGTTTCATAATTCAAGTTTACATCCCCAGGGTTTGGATTTTGCTCTGAAAATGGTCCTTGACCCCTAACGACGTCAAAATGGTCCTTTAGTGTCAGGGGTAATGTAACACCCCGAATTCTGAGGACCCATGTATTATTTTTCTCGCTTTGGAACATATACATGTTGGGATTTTAAATTACTTAATATCGAGAAAGTTGGATTTAAGCATCGTGGGTTAAAAATCATCAAATTTGGGAAATTTGGGGTTGTTCGCGATTGTGCCTGCGAGAGTGACATGGTCACAATCCCGAAGGCACTATCGCCGAAGGGCATGAGGCCTTGGTACGTTCCTCACGATTGTGCCCGCGAGAGTGACATGGTCACAATCGCCGGGGCACTATCGCCCAATCTGTACCGAAGGTGGTGAGGCGCTCGCGACCTTGCCCGCGATAGTGACAGATGTCACTATCGCCGACGGGGGTTTCGGGTATAAAAAGCATAAGTCGCGATTTTCAGTTATTTATCTGATTTCTAGGGTTTGGGAGCGACTTTGGCAGCTGACTTCGGTAAGCACTCTTCCTTTAGACTTCTCTCTTCATTTATGGTGATTCTAGCTCATTAATGGTGGTCCTTAATACATTTAGGAAGTGGTGATTGGTGAGCTCTCAAGTGATTTCATCTCCTTTATTTCTAGGGTTTGGTTTCCTTCTCAAGGAAACTACCAAGGTGAGTTCTTACACTTTTACTAAACATTATACATGTCAAAAAGTGGATTTTGAATACCTAATATCTCCTCTTTCACATATTTGAATTTTAAGACATTATGCCAACCTTAGCTTTTGGGGATATTAGTATTTGGGATGATTTTGGAGAAATGGTGATTTGTGAACTCTATCAATGTTCTTTAGCTTATTTTTACTTGGGTTATACCTTTATGTGGATGGCATTGCTATGCAAAACTTATGGACTTGAAAATATGGGTATTGTGGTTAACTGCTGATAAGTTACATGTTAAACTCACTTCATATTTTGGGGATTTGGAAATAAAGAGAAATTATCTATATTTTGGCTAAGTGGTCTCTTGGCAAATAATAGGAGTGGTTTTGGTGGGAAATACCCTTCATATCATTTATTGCACACTAATCATTATTGAAATTATTTATGAGCCTTATGTGCATTATTTGGCTTAATTGATGCATTGGGAGTCATGACCCCGTATTTGGTTATTATTGTTCCGGCGTTGGGACGACTAGTTTTCCACGTCGAGGCACGTTAGGTACCGGGTGCGGTATAAGTCCTTCGTGGTGCACGTTAGGTACCGGGTGCGGTATAAGTTCTTCGTGCTCAAGTATTACGATACTGGATGAGGAGCTCAACATAGGAACCCGACGGGGTTGAACTCGAGTTTCCGTGGGTGTACGTTTAAAGCCACTGAGCCTGACATCCCTTGCGTGTACTTAATGTGTTTATTGGCTTTACTGACCCATTGAATGACTTACTTTTGTGTTCCGTCATTCGGGTTAGTAGGCGGGTCTCCCCCGTTAACCCAAGAGGTATTTGTTATATTTCAAAGAGCATTATTTTTGTTATTACCATTATTGTTGTCGTATAGAAAGAGACCTTTTTACTCATTTATATATTCAATTCTTAAACTGCAAATGTTTGATCTCACTAGGCTTTAGCCTAACACTTTTTCTTAAAATGACATATATAACAGGTCAGGTTTCCGGTGGGGTTCGTCGGGACTGAGCGGATAGCTTTGGGACCAAGAGCGGTCTTTTTGGGAGATGTATAGACCGACATTTTTGGAATAGTGAACATACCTTTTGGAAGAATAGCAACACCCAATATTAATCTTTCTTATTTAAGTTAGATTATTAGGTTGTTAGTCTATCCTTCAATTGATTAATTGTAATGATTATAGTATTGTTTCCCCGTTCTATCGGGATGATACTTTGGGATTGATTGTAGCAGGCTTTATGCCCAGATTTTATCCATTTATAGCCGTCATATTGCAGAAATTTCGATTTTTTTTATTCCGCTATTTTTAGGGTGTTACAAGTTGGTATCAAAGCTTTAGTTTAAGTGAACTAGGTATGGATGTGGAATACCTAGACTTAAGCTGTGAAAATTAGGCGATGATTTTGTGAGAATGGGCAGAACTCTTAAGATAAGATAGTTTTAGAGTCAACGGAAGCTGCACAAGTTAAGAGTTATGATGATGGGAATGAAAATTTTTATGTATCGCATGTTCATAATCTCGCCTAGCTAACGTTATTATGAATATGTTTTACGTGATTATGCTTGTTTTCCGTGTTATAATGATTAATGAATGTGGTTGTACGTTTCCTTGTTTGTTCTATGTTCATCCTCATCTTACCTATATTCTCGCGTGTGTGGCAGACAATGGTTAATATGCGTAATCGGCCGGAAGGCCAGGAAACGACGGCGTCGACGGCGGATCAACCGAGAGTGACGAATAATGATTTCCCCCCGCCTTTTATAAACACGTTGGGTGGAGGACCGGAGCATATACCATGACGTAACATAGCTGCAACTCATCCGATTATGGAAGAGGTAACTCCGTAAACTAGAATGATAGAGCGGATGATGCAAGCAATGAATGCAGCTATGGATCAACAACAAGAAGCATTCTTAAAGCTTTTGGATGATCGAGATGCCAACTATCGTAGTCCTGAGGTGGTAGCGGAAAACGTGATTTTGGCGGGATCCGGAGGCTCGGAGCCCATTGTCCCTTCTAATGAAACTCCTCCTCCCGGTCCGCCTAAGACTTATACCTTCAAGGCATTCCTCGGATGCTGACCGCCGGAGTTCAAGGGCACTGACGATCCGGTGGCATGCATGAACTGGACTAGAGAGATGGAGCAGGCCTTCCGATCAAGCGAGTGCGGGGAAAGACAGAAAGCCGTATTCGGATCTCAAATGCTTAGAGGGGAAGCCCTCACATGGTGGAACGTATATTCCGCTTCTGTCGAGGATACCGTGTTGGCCCAACTAAGCTGGGGAACCTTCAAGAAAAAGGTTATGGAAGAATTTTGCAACGAACGAGCTATGGACCAAATCGTTGATGAGTTCCGGAATTTGAAAAAGGGAAATTTATTAGTGAAGGATTACAACAAGCTATTCATGGACAAGCTGGGCGTGGTGGGACACCTGGTCCCCACAGAGAGAGAGAAAATCAAGACATACATCAAAGGTTTGCCCACTGAAATGATGAATATGGTTCGGGTGTCTAAGGCCTCTACTCTCCGAGAGGCTATAGAAGAGGTGCAACTTGTGGAGGACTCTTACGGTTCGAGTAAAGTGGAGAGAGGTGGAGTAGTGGAGAAAAGGAAGTGGGAAGGGGGTCCCACATTTTCAAAAAGGCCAAATCACTTCAACAACAATCAACGGGGAGGCGGTCCGAGACGGGATTCCCCATGGTTTCAAGATGCCGAAGTAAGCACACCGGCCCTTGCAACTCGAGGTTCGAACCGTGCAACAAATGTGGTAAGCCCGGCCACCGTTTCAATGACTGTCCAATTAAAGAGCGTATTTGTTTCGGGTGTAAAGAGTCGGGCCATGTTAGAAGTGAATGCCCGAAGTCAATGGCGAACTTTAGTGGAGGCAAAAAGGTGGACACTCCCAAGGCAACAGGGAGAGCTTTTCAGATGACCACCGAAGAGGCGAAGGTGTCAACGGACGTAGTGTCGGGTACGTTTCTCCTAAACTCCATACCTACGCGTGTACTATTTTATTCGGGAGCTAGTTTCTCGTTTGTGTCAAGTTTGTTTTGCCCAAAACTATCCATGCCCACTACTAGTTTAGAAGAGGCGTTAGTGGTATAACTAGTCGATGGTGATCAAGTAGTAGTTCGGGATATTCTAAGAAATTGCAAGCTTAAAATCGAGGGGAGATAATTCCCGATTGATCTAATGCCTATGGTCATTGGAAGATTTGATGTTGTAGTCGGTATGGATTGGTTGTCAACTAACCATGCTGAGATTCTTTGTGCAAAGAAGTTGATCCGAATTCCGAGTTCTGATGGTCACGCGGTGACCGTGTATGGGGAGAGGCGGAATGGCGAGGTTGCAATTATTAGCATGGCGAAGGCGTAGAAGTGTTTGGCGAAAGGATGTTCGTCCTTTTTGGCATATGTGATAGATGTCAAACTTGAGAAGAAGAAGCTAGAAGATGTCGATGTGGTAAGGGAGTTTTCCGACGTTTTTCCGGACGACTTGCCTGGTTTACCACCCGTCCGTCAAGTGGAGTTCAAGATTGATCTGACGCCGGGAGCGGCTCTTATAGCCCGAGCTCCATACCGTTTGGCTCCATCATAGATGAAGGAAATGATGAGCCAATTGCAAGACCTTTTGGAGAAGGGATTTGTAAGACCGAGTTCCTCTCCTTGGGGAGCACCGGTGTTGTTTGTAAAGAAGAAGGATGGTACTATGAGAATGTGTATTGATTATATGGAGCTGAATAAGGTGACCGTGAAGTACAAATACCCACTCCCTAGAATCGATGATTTATTCGACCAACTGCAAAGAGCGAGTTGTTTTTCGAAGATCGATCTCCGTTCGGGTTATCACCAAGTGAAAGTCAAAGAGGAAGACATTCCTAAAACCGCTTTTAGGACGCGTTATGGCCACTACGAGTTTCTAGTGATGCCATTCGGTTTGACGAACGCTCCAGCGGTGTTTATGGATTTAATTAATCGCGTGTGCCGACCCTTCTTAGATAAGTCTGTTATCGTGTTCATCGATGACATCCTTATCTACTCGAAGGATGAAGTCGATCATGCTCGACACCTTCGGAACGTTTTAGAGATCTTGAGGAAAGAGAAACTTTATGCAAAGTTTTCCAAGTGCGAGTTTTGGTTGAAGGAAGTGCAGTTTTTGGGGCACATAGTTTCAAAGGACGGAGTGAAGGTGGATCCGGCCAAGATCAAAGCTATGATGAATTGGGAACCTCCCAAAAGTCCATCCGAGATTCGAAGTTTTCTAGGCTTGGCGGGGTATTACCGAAGATTCATACAATCCTTCTCCAAGATTGCTTCTTCGTTGACGATGTTGACCAAGAAGAATGTAAAGTTTGTATGGACCGAGGAACAAGAGAAGGCATTTAGGACTTTGCAAAGGAAACTGTGCGAGCCTCCGATCTTATCCTTACCAGAGGGATCGGAGGATTTTGTGGTCTTTAGTGATGCGTCCAAAATGGGACTAGGATGTGTATTAATGCAAAGAGGAAAAGTGATCACGTACGCATCTAGGCAATTGAAGGTGCATGAGAAGAACTACCCCACTCATGACTTGGAATTGGCGGCGGTAGTGTTTGCATTAAAGTTATGGCGACATTACCTCTACGGCACGAAGTGTACCTTGTACATGGATCATAAGAGCTTGAAGTACGTTTTCGATCAGAAGGAGCTCAACATGAGGCAACGAAGGTGGTTGGAGTTACTTAAGGATTACGACTGTGAATTACTCTACCACCCGGGTAAAGCAAACGCGGTGGCCGACGCTTTGAGCCGGAAAGAATATAGCGGGAGACTTCAAGCTAAGCTTACAAGGATCGAGCTAGTATCGAGCCTCATGGAAAGGATAAAAGGGGCGCAAAACGAAGCATTAAAAGAAGAAAACCTCAAAGAGGAAGTGATGTCAAAGCAACAATTATTGTTGACCGAAGATAGTCGAGGGATAAAGTGCTTCAACGGTCTAGTTTGGGTACCAAAGTTTGGTGGTTGCCGAGAGCTACTCTTGGAGGACGCGCATAAATCCAAGTATTCTATTCACCCGGGAAGCACCAAGATGTACCGGGATTTGAAGCTACACTTTTGGTGGCCAGTTATGAAATTGGATGTAGCACATTATGTGGGGCTATGCGTAACTTGTTCACAAGTGAAGGACGAGCATCAACGACCTTATGGAAGTATTCAATCGCTTGAGATACCCGAGTGGAAATGGGACAAGATTACCATGGACTTCGTGACCAAACTACCGAAGACCTTGAGAGGGAACGACACTATTTAGGTTATTGTTAACCGTCTGACTAAGAGTGCTCATTTTCTAGCGATGCGGGAAACCTTACCGATGGATAGATTGGCAAAACTTTACATAGACGAGGTAGTCTCTAGACACGATATACCCTTGTCAATAGTTTCCTATCGTGATAGTCGGTTCACATCGAGATTTTGGGGAGATTTACACCAAGAGTTGGGCACACGGGTGAAATTGAGCACGACTTATCAGTTATCACCCACATACAGACGGACAAAGTGAAAGGACGATTCAAACGCTTGAAGACATGCTTAGATCATGCGTGATCGATTTTGGCGGTAGTTGGGATACCCATCTACCTTTGGTGGAATTTGCGTACAACAATAGTTACCATTCTAGTATTGGAATGGCGCCATTTGAAGCTTTGTACGGGCGGAAGTGTAGAACCCCCGTATGTTGGCTAGAGGCGGGAGAGAAACAGTTTGTCGGCCCGTAAATTGTACAAGAGACGGCCGACAAGGTCAAATCAATTCGAGAACGGCTAAAAGCGGCACAAGATCGGCAGAAAAGTTATGCTGACAAAAAGAGAAGGCCGGTAGAGTTCCAAGTGGGAGATCGTGTGATGCTAAAAGTGTCTCCTTGGAAAGGGTTGATCCGGTTTGGGAAGCGTGGGAAGCTAAGCCCCCGTTTCCTAGGACCGTTTACCATTCTTGAGCGTATCGGACTCCAAGCTTACAAGTTGGACTTACCACCGGAGATGGACGGGATTCATCCCACTTTCCACGTGTGCTATTTACGGAAGTGCTTAGCGGAAGAAGAAAGAGTCATACCTTTGTCCGAGATTCGAGTGGATGATAATCGTTATATTGAAGAGCCCGAGGCAATTTTGGAAAGGTTAATTAAGAAGCTCCGACATAAAGAGGTGGCGATGGTAAAGGTTCAATGGAAACACCATCGCGGCACCAATGTGACTTGGGAAGCGGAAGAAGACGTGAGGCGTAGATACCCTCACTTGTTTAGTTAGTAGGATTTCGGGAACAAAATCATTTCCAAGTTGGGGAGGATTGTAACACCCCGAATTCTGAGGACCCATGTATTATTTTTCTCGCTTTGGAACATATACATGTTGGGATTTTAAATTACTTAATATCGAGAAAGTTGGATTTAAGCATCGTGGGTTAAAAATCATCAAATTTGGGAAATTTGGGGTTGTTCGCGATTGTGCCTGCGAGAGTGACATGGTCACAATCGCGAAGGCACTATCGCCGAAGGGCATGAGGCCTCGGTACGTTCCTCGCGATTGTGCCCGCGAGAGTGACATGGTCACAATCGCCGGGGCACTATCGCCCAATCTGTACCGAAGGTGGTGAGGCGCTCGCGACCTTGCCCGCGATAGTGACAGATGTCACTATCGCCGGGGCACTATCGACGACGGGGGTTTCGGGTATAAAAAGCACAAGTCGCGATTTTCAGTCATTTATCTGATTTCTAGGGTTTGGGAGCGACTTTGGCAGCTGACTTCGGTAAGCACTCTTCCTTTAGACTTCTCTCTTCATTTATGGTGATTCTAGCTCATTAATGGTGGTCCTTAATACATTTAGGAAGTGGTGATTGGTGAGCTCTCAAGTGATTTCATCTCCTTTATTTCTAGGGTTTGGTTTCCTTCTCAAGGAAACTACCAAGGTGAGTTCTTACACTTTTACTAAACATTATACATGTCAAAAAGTGGATTTTGAATACCTAATATCTCCTCTTTCACATATTTGAATTTTAAGACATTATGCCAACTTTAGCTTTTGGGGATATTAGTATTTGGGATGATTTTGGAGAAATGGTGATTTGTGAACTCTATCAATGTTCTTTAGCTTATTTTTACTTGGGTTATACCTTTATGTGGATGGCATTGCTATGCAAAACTTATGGACTTGAAAATATGGGTATTGTGGTTAACTGCTGATAAGTTACATGTTAAACTCACTTCATATTTTGGGGATTTGGAAATAAAGAGAAATTATCTATATTTTGGCTAAGTGGTCTCTTGGCAAATAATAGGAGTGGTTTTGGTGGGAAATACCCTTCATATCATTTATTGCACACTAATCATTATTGAAATTATTTATGAGCCTTATGTGCATTATTTGGCTTAATTGATGCATTGGGAGTCATGACCCCGTATTTGGTTATTATTGTTCCGGCGTTGGGATGACTAGTTTTCCACGTCGAGGCACGTTAGGTACCGGGTGCGGTATAAGTCCTTCGTGGTGCACGTTAGGTACCGGGTGCGGTATAAGTTCTTCGTGCTCAAGTATTACGATACTGGATGAGGAGCTCAACATAGGAACCCGACGGGGTTGAACTCGAGTTTCCGTGGGTGTACGTTTAAAGCCACTGAGCCTGACATCCCTTGCGTGTACTTAATGTGTTTATTGGCTTTACTGACCCATCGAATGGCTTACTTTTGTGTTCCGTCATTCGGGTTAGTAGGCGGGTCTCCCCCGTTAACCCAAGAGGTATTTGTTATATTTCAAAGAGCATTATTTTTGTTATTACCATTATTGTTGTCGTATAGAAAGAGACCTTTTTACTCATTTATATATTCAATTCTTAAACTGCAAATGTTTGATCTCACTAGGCTTTAGCCTAACATTTTTTCTTAAAATGACATATATAAGAGGTCAGGTTTCCGGTGGGGTTCGTCGGGACTGAGCGGATAGCTTTGGGACCAAGAGCGGTCTTTTTGGGAGATGTATAGACCGGCATTTTTGGAATAGTGAACATACCTTTTGGAAGAATAGCAACACCCAATATTAATCTTTCTTATTTAAGTTAAATTATTAGGTTGTTAGTCTATCCTTCAATTGATTCATTGTAATGATTATAGTATTGTTTCCCCGTTCTATCGGGATGATACTTTGGGATTGATTGTAGCAGGCTTTATGCCCAGGTTTTATCCATTTATAGCCGTCATATTGCAGAAATTTCGAATTTTTTTTATTCTGCTATTTTTAGGGTGTTACAGGTAAAACCGTCCAACTACCTTTTTGTCCTTTTTTTGCACTTTTTTGTTTCTTCTTATTTTTGTATAAAACGATTGAAGTATATGGACCAACTTTGTAAATTTTATAACTCTTTCGGTCATCTTCTCCAGCTATATCGCCGATCATCTTCTCCTGTTAGAAACAACCCTCCGGCCAGACCCTATCCTAACACCAACATCAATTAAACCCAATCCAAATCCTAATCTGAACACCAAAATGAAAATTAAAATCAACCACAAATTAAAATCTAACCTTCAAAATCAAAATCACACCCAACCCTTGATTCATACTTAATTGATGAACCCAAATTCAAGAGGATTCTATTTGTTCGATTTTTCCAGATGATGTTCTTATTTTTTCAGATGATGTGTTTGTTCGATTTTTTCAGATGATGTGTGGTTTAATTTTTTCAGACAATGTGGGGTTCAACAATCCACCGATTGTAACACCCTAAAAATAGGGATAACAAAATTCAGAAAAACGGACGTGCGGTATATAAGATTGCCCAAGGCAAGAGCCTCCCAAAAATGGGGAAATATACAATCTATTCAAACACAAATGTAATTGAACGGATAATAAATTAACAACCAACTAATCTAATTTCTACAACTAGAAAAGAGATTACAAAAGGGTTGTCATCTATAAACCCAATGGTTCTCCTACCAAAAGTATGTTCAAATGTAAGTATTCCCCAAGCAACTATGCCTTCTTGGAACCGGCGCCGCTAAAACCTGAGACACACATCGACACCAAACAAGTGTTAGGCCAAAAAGCCTAGTGAGTTGAACAATAATAAGCATGCATGTACAGTTACAATTCTTATCAACAGTTAACCACAATTCAACAAATGTAGAGTCAATAGGGGAGACTTATAGCACCAATCAAGTTCCACCCAAAGAGTCGATATATCTTGATGCCCTCTAACAAGAGACACCCGAAAGGCCCGACACATCCGAGGACTACAACCATGACATTACCCCGAATGGCGGAGGTCGAGGCACATACCATCACGGTGGCGCCCAAGACTACATCCTCCTATTGTCTACTGACTTGGTTCGTCCAACATATCATATAGGAGGTCTTGAGGTATATTTCAACCAATACATTTCGATACCAACCATGGGTACTATGTTACCATCCTATCACATAAGTCCGTCATGAGACCCAAATGACAATCATGCTCATCATGCATATTATATATTACCAAAAAGGTGTTCCAACTAGAAACCATCGTCATATCGAGACATATATACATTTATCACATCAACATGTACATACTATGAATCCAAGAGAAAAAGTCCCAATACTTGCACATTTAAAATAGACCATGGTATTTCACATATAACCATATTTCCAACATTCCTTCATAAGAAAATCCCATGTATTTGAACATATAAGATAAATGACCATAAATAGAAGCATATGATGTGTATCTAGTTTTGACAAAGATTTAGTAAACTCACAATCTAGGTTTTTGAACCAAAACCTAGAAAATAGGAAACCCTAGGTGAGAAGGTTGAGACTTCTTCGATGGTAAGCTTCTTCGATTTAAGGTTATAAATGTTCTTTGGATGTTTCCCTAGTGTTTGGTTTATCAGATCTCGGATTTGTTAGTTTTGGAGAAACTAGGGTTTCGATCTCGTTTAGGGATTTTGGTATATAATGTTGGGAAATGTTTCTATGTGGTTGATTGTGGATATTTATGGTTTGGAGTGTTTGGATCTAGGTTTTGGAAGTTTTCGGCTTGAGGATTCAAGTGGCCTTCAAAAGAGCTCGTTAGGTGAAATCTATATTTTGCCTAAATCTAGCAAGATGAGTTCAAGTTGATTTGTGAAAACGGTGTACATGCCAAAATGGTTATTTTAAGTGTTTTACATGAAATGGTTAACTGCTGATAAGTTTTGAGTATTCTGAAGTAAAAATGTATTTCACTTGGTTTTTGGCAAAGTGTGAGTATTTTAATGAGTTCGTATGTTTGATAATTTGGTTTATCTTAGTTTCATAAAATGCTCATATTTGGGATTTGGACATCTTGATAAGTAATTGCATGGTTTATGCATTATGGGGATTTTGGTACAAATAGAGTCCATTTCATGTTATATGCATTTTGGTGTAATTGCATTCGTAAATCTTTGGCAAAACCTTTGGTCCCATTATGTGTCGGGTTTTTCGGTTAATCTCGTCGTTGAGGTATATGTCTTCGTAAACGTTGTTTTAAGACATGTTATTATTCGGGGGACCGATAGTTATTGGTCAAATGGATTTTGAGCATTTTAGCTCGGTGTTGGCTTAAAAGAGTCTTGTAGACATTTGTCCGGGTTTAATGGCTCGATGTAGAGTCCCATTTCATGGGTTGTATCTTAATGCATTTTATTGCATATTTATAATTATTACAGGCTCGAGTGTTGTTGTCATTCAGGGATAGTCGTGTAATTTTAGACTGTGTTGCATTGGATCCATAGGCACATGAGTCAGTCTTATTGGATGGTCAATTGGGTGGTACGGGGTTGGACTCCGGGACTCATGTTTTATGACCAACTTGACAAGTAGGCACTAGGAGGAGGTAGTCTTGGGCGACACCGTGTGGGTGGGTGCCTAGATCTCCGCCGTAGGGGAATGTTCCTCAGTTGTTAGTCCTCGGACGTGCCGGGCCTTTCGAGTGTCCTTTGTGGCATCAAGGTATCTCGTCTCTTGGGTGGAACTTGTCAAGGATTCGTAGGGACACTTTGGCATTTATGTCGTTAGGTGTCATGCGATGAACGATGGTTGAGTGGCATACTTTTTTGTTCCTCCGCTCTCCACGGATACGGGAATCCCCCGTTGTCGGCCCGATGTATTTTGGATATTTAATTGTCCATGTTTTGATACTTGGATTTCATTCCATTTTATGGTCGCGTGAGTATTAAGTTTCAGTTCCATGTTTTAATGGCGTATCATATTTATATGGATTGTTTTCCGTCACTTAAGGGTCGAGTATTATGTTCCACCCGAGTTTTGGGTGTTTTGGGCTATGAAGTATTATTTACATTTTAGTACATTTGAGTATCGAACTATGACCCCGTTTTGGGTGAGTTACGGGTTGCATCGTTTTATAAGAAAAGACATGTTTGGGAAGCATTGTCTTTAAAAGTGTATATTATGGGAAAATGTGTCGTTTCCATTTTGAAGTATAATATTTTGAAGGATCTTGCTTTAAACCGATTTCCTTTCTTTTAAAGATATATTCATTAATGTTAAAACTCTTGAGCTCACTAGGCGTTAAGCCTAACCTTTTTATTTGTCGGCATGTGCATCAGGTCCCGGCCGGGGGTTTCGGTTCTAGCAGTACTATAAAGAGTTGAGCCTTAGCTAGGTTCGAAAGTAAGTCTTCGGTGAAGTCTTCCGCAAGTTGGAGATAGTGACTATGCATGGGTTTTAGTAGCACCCGTCCTTACCATAGATTGTTGTATAGATTATTCATGTGTTTTGAAGTTGAATCTAATTGTGATTGTAGATGATTCATTTATTGATGTATTTAGAAAATTTTTAATAAGTTGCTATCTTCAGAATTAAGGGTGTTACAAGTTGGTATCAGAGCTTAAGTTTGAGAGAATTAGGTATTAACTTTGGATGCCTAGACTCAAACTAGAGTTCTTATAAGTAATTGTAAGTGAAATTGCACATTAGGTACCCTAAGATAAGGTATTTTGAGGAGTGTTCGAGTCGCTAGAAACGGGAAACGTGTCGAGGGTCGCAAGGATGACTATGTACTGAATGTTCATAATGGCACCTGGCCAGTGTTATGGTGAACCTACGTGCTACATATGTATACTTGAACTACCTTGGTATGATGACCGTTGGGGTAGTGAGAAAGTTTCTAAGGGAGTAAGCTAAGGGAGGATTGACGTTCATAGCGATGTCACTTTGAAGTGATAGTAAGTGCAATGAATGGATTAAGCTAACCGTCTTGAGTCAGATTTATTGGTTGGATTAGAACTATAAGTCTGTTATATCGTTTCTATTTCAAGGAGAAATTGTAAGTTAAATAATGGGATTGTTGCCCTAAGATGTTTGATACACCCGGATGACATTAGTATGTCGGGTTGTTGAGAAGCGTAGTCCGGAGGGGTGAATGCCGACCAAATTCATGCACTAAAGTTATTTCTAAAATAAGTTTGCATAAATTGTTTCTCATGTTCGCCAAACTTAAAGTGTTTTGAATTATAAAGTTTTAGTAAAACATTTAACCCTCATCAAATTTTGAACTGTGAGCTTAAGCATGCATGAAATTGTTTGTTGCACGTAATTGCAAAGTGTTATCTAAATTCTCTTCATTCACGCCTCATGTTTAATGCTATTTCCGGATATTGTAATATCCATGTTTTAATGTCATTTGGATATTGGGCAAGTAGCTATGAGATTTTAACCTAGACATTGGATCACCTCCACGTATGTCAATGGTTTTAAAGGAAAAGTTATTCCCATGCTTTGAGTCAGAATTTCTTGAGAATTTTAGTTTGTGTGAGTTTTGTTAAATTTCATGGAGTATTGTTTTGCATGTCTATTTATGTGCGTGAGTTTTAATTTCTGTTTCGTATAAACTTGCGAGTTTATTCGGCGTCGTGTTCCATGTAAATTTTGTCAAAAAGTGTCACTTTACCTTTCATTGCATTCAAAAGAGGAAACTCTTAAAAGTTTAATATTCTAGCCATATTGTCGTCTTGCACACTTTGTTGAAAAATGAAAATTTTGACATCACATGATTTTAGTGTTAATGAGTTTTACGAAAAATTCAGTTGGGTTTATGGTGTCTTATCGTACGACTTTTGCGTCACGTAGATAATTTTGGGATGTGTGTACATGCATCAGTGTGTGCGTTAATATATGGATTTTGCTAATCGATGTCAGCCCACTTGTTGTTTTGGGAATTTCATTATCATGCAATTTCTCTTTGAGCTATATACAAATGTCAATCGTTGCATACTTTATGCAATTGGAATAAATTATGGCTTTGGTGTGAGTAATTATATAAACGATTTACGTTATTTTAAAACAGGACTTTTGTTCTGATCATATTTCAACCATCAACTGTTACTGTTAGAAATTTCCGAAATGCATTTAACGAGTTAGCGGCATCCTTGTCATTGGAGTTTCTGTTGGGTTAAATGTGTTTACCTATTCGACTTAAAGCTTTAAACTCGATTTGAGATTTTATTTGCATTCCCATCATTTTATCTAGCTTTGGGGAAATAAACTGGTGTGCAAGGGGTTGTTGATGATTTTATGCCACCATGTCTTCTGGGTTAAAGGGTTAGAAGTTTAAAGTTAATTTGTGAATCTCTCATTTGGAGTTGTACAAACATTTATTGCACATGTGGTGGTGCAGGAACCTATTTTCACAATTATGGTTAAATTATTGCGCATGCTTTATTATTGTCCTTATTAACTTAAGTACTGAACAAATGAGTTTTGGAAATGGTTTCATATGCGCTGTGTTGATAATCAATTTTGAAACCTATCGAATGATCGGTAGTGTATTTTCACCGCACGTTTAAGTGTTAAAAAGCTTATGTATTTGAAAGTTTTATAAATTTCAAATTAGCTTACTGGTTGAAAAACCTTGAACTCATTAGGCCCATAGATTTAAACCCATGTCGTGAAAGGAGTTGTAGCTAAGGAACTAAGGAGTCCTTGGGAAATGAAGCGTCAGGCGATCCGACTCGTGATCAGTTTTGGATTTTGGGTTTTAGTTTCGAATCTGTGCACATTTGGATTATGGAAGTAGTAGAGTTAAATTTTCCCAGTTAATTGTGGAATAATTTTATACTCCGGTAATCATGCGGGATAAGGTCTTAGGTGGTTATCTGCGATTAGATTGGGTTCGATTTGGTGGATTGTTCGTCGGTGTGACATCATGGTATAGGTTGACTGGTGTACCGTCTTAGCGGGTTCCGCGATTAAAGGAAATTTTGGTGATCGGTCTGTTAGAAATGTAAGACTTGGAGTTCTAGCTTTCTGTTAGGAGTCAACCTTGGTGCGACAATCTGTCTGGATTGGAAATTGAGGTGGGACATCAACATTTTTGAGGTCACTGTTTAGTCCTAGGCGTCGACTTGTTTTCTTGAAGTCATTGGATTGTGGTATGTTTGGAAGTATTCCAGGTGGATTATGGGAAATAAGGACCATTCGGTAATGGAAAGGTAAAAGAAGATTAGGTGTTGATGTTTAAGTGCCGATGTGTGTAAACATCCTCGTGGTATTAAGGAATCTGTTATGAGAATGTTGTGAGGTTGGGATTGGAACGGAGTTGAGCGATAGCCGAATCTAGGTTAACCAGTTACCTGAAGGATGCATTGGTGCGCCTTGAGAGGTCAACTTTATCAGCGCTATGATTGGGTCGGTCAAAAACTTAGGATTTTAAGAGTTCGTTGACGATTCTTGGCTTGAGGTTCAGAATCGTGCAAATTCGAAGTGGTTTGGGTGTTGATAAGTTGAGTTCACAAACTACACTGAAGATGGTAATTATCCTCTAAGGTTGGGAGACAGCTGAAATCTTGGGGGTGGTAAAGTGGTCGATAAGGACTCGAAGTTCGTCCCATCATCGGCAAGACATACAGGATTTCGAAATGTAGTTATGCTCGGGTCGTGCATAAGTCAAGTATGGTGGAGGCCTTCCGGTTGGGTGGAGAATCAATCCATCTCGTTGAAAGCGGTGTTGGGTGTTTAGTCGGTGTCAGATTTCGAGGACGAAATCTCTTTTAAGGTTGGGAGGATTGTAACACCCGTAATTTGGAGACTTCCTTTAGTGATAGTTCGGGAGTCTTTTGGCTTTTGGAACATAAAGGTGTTGAGAAATCAGATGGGTTTTTCTATGGAATCTTCGAGGATCGAATCAGGTGAGAAGACGCGAGAAAACCGAGAATTGGGCTTCCGCGATTTGTGGCGCGACTTAGAGTCGCGGCACAAGCCGCGTAACTCACTGGAAGGAAACGAGTGACTTATGCCGTGACTTGAAGTCGCGGCATAACCCGCGTGACGCACTGGTTGAGCTAAAAACCGATTTTTCAGCCATTTGCCTCATTCTCTTTCAATCCCAAACCCTAAACCTCTTTCCCTTTTCTCTCCCAAACCCCAAATGTCGAACCCTAACCCATTTTGAGGGTTTTCTCTCTTGAAACACATGGGTCCTCACCATGTAACTAGTGGGATCTTGAACCACAAAACCCCCCATCTTCATCTTTCTCGTCAAGTTCACCGGTTGGGAGCTCGGGTTGAAGAGTTGGATTGGGTGTCCTCGGAAAGTCTCGTCATCTTTGATGGTAAGCTTCTTCGATTTAAGGTTATAAATGTTCTTTGGATGTTTCCCTAGTGTTTGGTTTATCAGATCTCGGATTTGTTAGTTTTGGAGAAACTAGGGTTTCGATCTCGTTTAGGGATTTTGGTATATAATGTTGGGAAATGTTTCTATGTGGTTGATTGTGGATATTTATGGTTTGGAGTGTTTGGATCTAGGTTTTGGAAGTTTTCGGCTTGAGGATTCAAGTGGCCTTCAAAAGAGCTCGTTGGGTGAAATCTATATTTTGCCTAAATCTAGCAAGATGAGTTCAAGTTGATTTGTGAAAACGGTGTACATGCCAAAATGGTTATTTTAAGTGTTTTACATGAAATGGTTAACTGCTGATAAGTTTTGAGTATTCTGAAGTAAAAATGTATTTCACTTTGTTTTTGGCAAAGTGTGAGTATTTTAATGAGTTCGTATGTTTGATAATTTGGTTTATCTTAGTTTCATAAAATGCTCATATTTGGGATTTGGACATCTTGATAAGTAATTGCATGGTTTATGCATTATGGGGATTTTGGTACAAATAGAGTCCATTTCATGTTATATGCATTTTGGTGTAATTGCATTCGTAAATCTTTGGCAAAACCTTTGGTCCCATTATGTGTCGGGTTTTTCGGTTAATCTCGTCGTTGAGGTATATGTCTTCGTAAACGTTGTTTTAAGACATGTTATTATTCGGGGGACCGATAGTTATTGGTCAAATGGATTTTGAGCATTTTAGCTCGGTGTTGGCTTAAAAGAGTCTTGTAGACATTTGTCCGGGTTTAATGGCTCGATGTAGAGTCCCATTTCATGGGTTGTATCTTAATGCATTTTATTGCATATTTATAATTATTACAGGCTCGAGTGCTGTTGTCATTCAGGGATAGTCGTGTAATTTTAGACTGTGTTGCATTGGATCCATAGGCACATGAGTCAGTCTTATTGGATGGTCAATTGGGTGGTACGGGGTTGGACTCCGGGACTCATGTTTTATGACCAACTTGACAAGTAGGCACTAGGAGGAGGTAATCTTGGGCGACACCGTGTGGGTGGGTGCCTAGATCTCCGCCGTAGGGGAATTTTCCTCAGTTGTTTAGTCCTCGGACGTGCCGGGCCTTTCGGGTGTCCTTTGTGGCATCAAGGTATCTCGTCTCTTGGGTAGAACTTGTCAAGGATTCGTAGGGAAACTTTGGCATTTATGTCGTTAGGTGTCATGCGATGAACGATGGTTGAGTGGCATACTTTTTTGTTCCTCCGCTCTCCACGGATACGGGAATCCCCCGTTGTCGGCCCGATGTATTTTGGATATTTAATTGTCCATGTTTTGATACTTGGATTTCATTCCATTTTATGGTCGCGTGAGTATTAAGTTTCAGTTCCATGTTTTAATGGCGTATCATATTTATATGGATTGTTTTCCGTCACTTAAGGGTCGAGTATTATGTTCCACCCGAGTTTTGGGTGTTTTGGGCTATGAAGTATTATTTACATTTTAGTACATTTGAGTATCGAACTATGACCCCGTTTTGGGTGAGTTACGGGTTGCATCGTTTTATAAGAAACGCATGTTTGGGAAGCATTGTCTTTAAAAGTGTATATTATGGGAAAATGTGTCGTTTCCATTTTGAAGTATAATATTTTGAAGGATCTTGCTTTAAACCGATTTCCTTTCTTTTAAAGATATATTCATTAATGTTAAAACTCTTGAGCTCACTAGGCGTTAAGCCTAACCTTTTTATTTGTCGGCATGTGCATCAGGTCCCGGCCGGGGGTTTCGGTTCTAGCAGTGCTATGAAGAGTTGAGCCTTAGCTAGGTTCGAAAGTAAGTCTTCGGTGAATGTAACACCCTCAAATTCGGTAAGAGCAACTAATTAAAAATTTCAACATTTCATCAAGTAAGAGATAACTCTCCAAAATAAAACTTTCTATGCAACTTAAATCATGATCCTTTAAAATGACTTGCTTTAAATGTGAGGACGACCCGTTTCCAATATTATGCAATTTATAAATGGACGCCTCAACACCAAACGTTATTTCGTGAAGTAATGCAACCCAACACTTACTCAAAACGTGAACAGAAAACAAACCCTCCATTTATGAAAATGCGGTTAAAACAATGTATCCCGAAACACCCAGAACACGGGTGGGGCATAATACTCAACCCATAAATCATGGATAAAATCCACTTATATAAAACATCACCGAAAACTTGGATAATAAAACTCAATACCCAAAAACAATACCTTTCGGTGACGGGGGATACCCGAATTCCATCGAATGTGGCGGGCACACAAAGTTAAGCCACATATCAATGTTCTCGAGCTTCACATAAGACCATGGTTCCCCGTATACGGCTCCTCTGAGCTACCACCGCAAGACACCACTGATCCTAGTGTCTACTCGACCTCTAATAAGTGTCACAGCCAAAGCCACAAGTTCCCGTATCCGGCTCACCATGGGCACCACCGCAAGACTTATCTCCGTATACGACTCTGCAGAGCACCACTGCAAGCTTACATAATCAACAACATGACTTGGGGACCACTCACTAGAATTCAAACGCGGACACTAAATTCCACGATGAGTAACCAGACTGGATTACAAACCGGCATCGAGTTCAACCAACCACGATATCTACCTCGAGCCCTCAATAAAGGTTATGCGGTCGTCGAGTTCAACCACCCACGATATCTACCTCGAGTCCTCCCGCTGTCCATAACAATATCCAGTCCCAAAACGGGGATAAGGTCCCCACTAACCAACTGACTCATATGCCTATGGATCAAATGCATTACAGTCTAAAATGTTACATGACTCAAAAGAATGAACTAACGCATTCAAAACATGTAACTCTCAAATAAGATGCAACTAAATACACCATACGTCCAAGGCTCCTTAACGAGCCACCAAAACTGAACAAATGTTCCAAAGACTCATTTGAGTGTAAACCAATCCCCAAAAGGCATAATGAACGTTTGGCTAAAATACGAGAGCCAATATGGTTATATAAACCAAATTAAATCTTTCCCCAAAATCTTTATTTCTCAAATCAGCATTGGCTTTCGGCCCAAAACCCAAAAAGGATTATCATTTTCTAACAGGTTCTCCAAAGTTGGAAATGACCCAAAACCAAAGAACTCACACCTTCGTACTTTTCAAAATATCTCATTTCATGAATGATGCATAAAATCCGGAAAAACACTTAAAAGTGCATTTTTGACCAAATACCCGTTTATGCAATAAACCACCAAAACATGTTCTTTTGTGACACATTTATCAACATATCCCAAAAATCCCAAATGTGGTGTTCTACAATATTTAATAAACTAAACCCTTCAAATAATCAAAAGTTACCAAATAACCCAACAGTTGATAATTTCATGTAAAACACATAAATGCTTTAAAATAAACATTTTGGCATGTACAACGTTTTCACAAATCAACTTGAACTCACCTTGCTAGATTTAGGCTAAATCTAGATTTTACCCCACTTAGAGATTTCCTTGAAGAAACTTGAATCCACAAGCATGATTCTTCCAAAACCTAGATCCACACATTTCCAACCATAAATAATCATAATCAACCCCTTTAGAAATGTTCCCCAAACATTTACATGAACTTTTCATCTTATACCATAAACCCTAATTTCCCATACTTGAAGAAAGAGAAGATTACCTCAACCAATAGCTTGAATCACCAACCAAAAAACTTGTAGATTTTCCAAAACGAACCATAAGCTTCCAATCTTCAAATGGTTAAAGGTCTAGATGAAACCCCCAAGAACTTGGTGAAGAAGATGAAGATGAAGTTGGTTTATGATCTCAACTAGATAGATGATGAAGATTCATGTGGTTTAAGGAGAGAAAACCCTAGAAATGGGTTAGGGTTCGATTTTGGGGTTTGGGGTTCGGTTTGGGAGAGAAGAGGGGAGAGTGTTAGGGTTTGGTTGAGAGGAAAATGAGGTTTGATAGCTGAAAATTGCGTTTTAGACCTGACAGTGAGTGTCGCGGGTTATACCGCGACCTTAAGTCGCGGCATAAGTCGCCCGTGTCTTCTCAAGTCGCGAGATTGGCCCTATGTCGCGGCACAACTCGCGTAGTCTACTGTTCGTCTGGTTTTCTTCTCGCTCACTGTTTTGGCCGTAACTTCTTCGTTATAGATCCGTTTTTGCTCCGGAAAGAACCGTTGGACTCGTAATTGAATCCCCCATCCATCAACACTATGAAATATAGGATTCAAGCCCAAACTCTTATATCTTATTTTCCCCTTGAAATTATCGATTTCCGAATTAACTTGAAACGATACATTTGGGTGTTACAATCCTCCCAACCTTAAAAGAGATTTCGTCCTCGAAATCTAGCACCAACCCATCACCCAACATCGCCCTTGGCGAGATCAATTGATTCCCTATCCAAAAGGAATTTCTTTACGAACCTTACCTCACATACGAACCCAAATACATTCCGGTTAAAGTTGTCGTCGCATTTCTCATAACAAGCCATCGCAAACTCAACCTCAACATTCGATATAACTAACCCATACCGGGGCGAACGTTGAGTCCTTGCCTAATCGCTTTCTTAGTATTAAATCTTGGTTGTCTCCCAACCTTATGTTGCTCATAATGCCTCAAGAGTAGCTTACGACCTTATTTAGTTATTTCCACCAAGAATACCCCAAAAAACTATCGCCTTAGATATTTCGGATTACGACGCATCAAGGTCTCCTCAATAATCGATTTGTGCTTAAAGTCTACCTCGACATTCTCACCAAATGTCTCCAATTAGGGGTGTTCGCGGTCCGGTTTGGGCGGTTTAACCCCTCAGACCATAAACCAAACCGAAAGTGGCGGCTTATTGAATTTTCAAACCGAGCGGTTTGACATCAAGTGCCCAGACCGGTCAAGTCGGACCGCGGTTTAGGCGGTTTGGTCGACCGGTTTAGGCGGTTTGGGCCTTTTAGTGGGCTTTAAAGTTTAAACATAAAAACATATAAAACTTTGAATTTTAAAGGCTAATTGGCTTGAGTCCACTTGAAATAAAGAAAAAAGTTCACAACAAAATAACAAAGTCCACAAAAGTTAACAAAATATCCCAAGATAAAACACTAAAAAAAAGTAATATGCAAAGTGCAAATAAAATCCACGACTTCACTTCTTCAGTTTTCCGTTCTTTGTATTCCACAATCCATAAAGATTTCAATTTGTTAAAATACCTTAGGCCTTTTTGTATATATTTGGACATTTGGGTTTTATATAATCTATTCTTTATAATAAAGGTATATATAAAAAAATAAAAAATATATATTTATATATTTGGCGGTCGGTTTGGTCCAAACCGCCCAAAAAAACCTCCAGACCGCAGACCGGACCGGACCGACCGGTTTGGCAATTTTCCAGACCGGACCGACCGGTTTGGCAATTTTCCAGACCAGACCGGACCGCCAGACCGCTCAAATCGTCAAAAACGGTCCGGTTTGACTTGGTTCGACCGGTTTGAGCGGTCCAACGGTTTTTTTTGAACACCCCTATATCCAATAGTCATTACCACCCAAGAGATATCGTCCTTCATCGAAATTTCCTAATGACTAGTTGGTCTGATCCAACACAACCTTAAACCCATTCCTCAAAGCTGGCACAGACACGACGTCTGCAAGGGTTCCCAAACTTCCATAGATCCCAGCATTGGCCTGATGCTTCCCCCAGAAACGTACCAACGCACTCTACAGATATTCGCTTATCCCAAGCTCCAAGGTTACACAACTCCCGCCATACACTCAAGCATCGATTGCCAAATCAGCAAAAGTCTTGACAATTATCGAAACACCGATGATTGATTCTTAATTAACAATATCTAATTTCCTTAAGGTTACCGCTTGTCCTGCAGACACACCAGATCTAACGGAAGTACACTGAAGCACACCAACAATTATTGTCCTCAAAATAGAGTGTCGACACCTATCCTTGGAATGACTATACTGCCACGTGGGTTTACTACAAAATATTCCATTCCCGATTAGCAATGTCGATTCGAGGTTGACACCTACTCTTGGAAATAAAACCTCAAATCAAACAGCTTCACTAGCCAGCCATAACCTCATCAAGATAGTACACCACCGACACATAGTGTAACACCCTAAAAAAATAGCGGAAATAATAAAAAAAATCGAAATTCTGCAATAGATTAAACTTGCGGAATAAGGTATTACAATCCCAACATACAATGTTATTCCAAACGGAGTATGGGTTAGACATAAACATGGTCAATAAATGAAGCATATGACGACAACCTACTAATCTACAATTAAGTAACTAGATTAGGGTCGGGTGTCGCTATCCTTCCAAAATGTGCATCTTCAAAAATCACTGTACGATGGTCACTAGATATCCTCAAAAAGACCACTCACGACCACAAGGTCGTTCCCTCAGTCCCGGCGAGTCCCACTGTTAAGATGACCTGCCAACATGACAACCAAGAGCAAGTGTTAGGCTAAAGCCTAGTGACAACAAGCCAATAAAAAGGGGAGTACTAAACCCAAATCGATGTCACGCGGTGAGTATAGCCATAAGCTAAGTCAAGAAATCAAATAAACCATTAGTGATTAAACATGGTTCAAATAACACCAAATCACATAACGAGCTCAACCCCTCTAGATCTGTTGCTCAAAACATCAAGCCAAACCCTCTGGATCTATTCTTGAGAGTTCCCAAAACAGGGGGAACTCAAGCACCATATGGAATTACACCTTAATGCACCATGAGACGTTGCCCGACCGTATAGGCCCACACCTTACTTATCATGGAAACCCGATGCCTATTCCGTGCTAAAACGTGAACCAATGCCCAAAACCGGGGACATAGGAACACAGTGCCTATGGATCCATTGCACAAGACTCAAAGCCAAAGCATGTCATTTCGTAACATACTCATATTTAATCAAATATACAGGCAATACATATGAACAATGGTTCAATTCCATAAATCTTGGTTCTTGAAATGATTGGGATTTTAGAAAGCATTATCCAACAATAATAAGCCATATTAAAACAAGGTTTTCCACATTTAAATAAATACATTTATCACATAGCTTTCGTAATACAGACTGATTTAGTTTAAAGGACTCACCTCAGATTTCTTTTTGTTTATAGTCTGCTTCCTACGATTGCTACCTACGACAACACCGATAAATCGGTAAGCCAAAAATATAGATAACTCACTGAATTACAATTCTCGAATTACAAAACACAACACACTGACCAAACACAGTACCGGTCGAGCCCAACACCGGTCGAACCCCACACCGGTCGAACCCACTACCGGTCGAACCCACTACCGGTCGAACCCAATACCGGTCGAACCCAATACCGGTCGAACCCAATATCGGTAGAACCCAATACCGGTCGAACCCAATACCGGTCGAACCCAATATCGGTCGAACCCAATACCGGTCGAACCCAATATCGGTCGAACCCATCTTCTCGGTCTTATTATGATGGGACGTTTACAGAACCCAGATCCAAATCAAAATACGTAAATCTCAAAATGAAACGGTTAAAAACCTTCACAACGAGATTCTATACGGCAGATAACACTCAGATCAAAGCATTAAGCTAGATTCGTACCTTGATTTGGAGAAAAACGATCGACCTCTTTCTTCCTGCTTCCTTCTCTCTCTCTAATTTCTTAAGGATCAGATTTGTGATATATAGAAAAATATCTAAACTTGATTTATATTTATATAACCCAAGTTACATTTTACCCCCTTGAACTTTGGGTAAAGGTCAATTTTTTTCACCCAACTCCAAAATAGTGGGTGTTACACATAGTATACCATCGTACCAATGGCCCACGATTTCAAAACCAACCATACCCAAGCAACCGTACACGGTTTTAACCCAAAGGTTTATCGAAGCATAAAGATCATCACTTAATTAACTGGAAGAGAGTATAAGTCTAACGCCTCATATACTTCTGCGTGAACTAATTCATGAGTTGAAGTCCAAAGATTCAAAATTAACCATAAGTCAGGTCCTCTGACGCTTCAAACCCCGAGGACTTCTTTAGTCCTTAATCTCGACCTCTATCACAAGAGGGCTTACATCTACAACTCTACTAAGTTCAAGGTTTTTCAAGCTACTATGCCAATTTAAAATTTTATAAACCCCTAAATGTAAAAGCTTTATAATGATTAATCATACGAATAAAATCCACTACCTTTTTCTCGGTAGGTGTACAAAGTGGCCACAACCGCCACACGCGTAATTTCAGAAAATAATTGATCAATAATCAAGGTGCTACCGACACCAACGAAAGATATTTTAAAAATCTTTTCAAAGGAACCGCTGTGTTCCCAATTATGTATAAAGTTGTGTCACGTATGAAAAGTAGTTTTATGTACTGAGACAGTGTATAACAAAACACTTGTGTAAAACTGCATACGGGGATATTTACTAAATCAAATCCCAATAATTCACATTTAACCATGCAATGTCATGAAATAAAATTTCCCAAAACTTAGTGAAGACATATGCATGCAATTTGATCAATGTAAGAGTAATCTAGCTTGATTCCAAACTTTAGGCCGTACAAATAAAATGCTTGCAAAACCCGAAACAACATTTCATGATATCAAACTCCCAAAGATTCCGCAACAAAACTTGCATGTGGCAGCTATTCCGCAAAACGAGTAAGGTGACATGTGCATGCACTTTGTTTAAATCGTAGAATAATTTATGTCGGTTTCAAGTTCAAAGCCATATAATAATATGCTCTCCTCGGGCTAAAGTGTTAGCTAAAACACTATGACTGAAATTCCAAATGAACATGTATGCATGCTATATGCAACTCACACAAAGCTCAAGGAAAACGATACCACTTGACGCCATTAAAGCTATCTCATTAAATCCACAAAATCGTATGAATTAAAATTCTTAATAAAATTCAAACACCAAAATAATGGGAGATAACTTTCGTCCAAAACCTTAACATACGTGGAGGAGATCCAATGTTGAAGTCGTAAACCGCAGTTACTTATCCAAGTCCCCAAACAACAACAAAATATACATATCGCAAAACCCGAAATAACGTTGGACAACAATATGAATACAAAAAATCTTTCAACAACGTTTTGAAACCTCATGTCATAAAACAATTTTGTACATGCACGAAATCATGGTTCAAAACCTTGTGTGTGCTAAAACGTTGCTAAAACATTGCTTCAAGATTGCAATTTAACCCACAAGACGATTTAGAAACATGATAAATGATTAGTGTAATTTACTCCATAAATACATTTTATGCATGAATTTGATCGACACTCAACACTTTGGAACCACATTCCTCGATTTCTTAGTTACACTATCGTCATCCAGATGCTCAACATCTTAAAGCGAAGGTCAAAGATTTCATGGGTTCACCTCATAATTTCTCCTCGAAATATCATTAGTTCCAAAAGTCTATGGTTCTAATCCAACCAATCAATCCGACTCGGAACTGTCCACTTAATGCAATCACCATGCTTACCGTTACTCCAAGTAACGAATATTAAAATCATCAGCTCCTTCTAATGGCTAGCCACATAGAAACTACTTCACTACCCCAACGGTTATCATACCAAGACAATTCAAGCAAACACACGTAACTCGTAGGTTCACCATAACACTGGTCAGGTGCTATTATGAACGTACTGTACATGATCATCCTTGCCATCTTTGGCGTGACTCCCGTTCCTAGTGACTCCAACCACCTCGAATCATCCGATCTTAAAGTGCCTAATCGTGCAATCTCACATTCAATCACTTAAAATTACGCTAGTTTGAGTCTAGGTATCCAAAAATCAACACCTAATTCTCTCAAACTTAAGCTCTGATACCAACTTGTAACAACCTCAAATTCGGTAAGAGCAACTAATTAAAATTTTCAACATTTCATCAAGTAAAAGATAACTCTCCAAAATAAAACTTTCTATTTGACTTCAACAAATATAAACTCCAGTCTTATACAAGGACTAGACCAAAGTCGATGTTACTAAATCCCAACAATAAGTTGCTCTTCCCGAAACAAATGCGGAAGACTTCCCTAAGATAATCACCTCTTGAGCACACGACTATCACTCCTCTCTACACGGTGTCACTAGAGTTATTCCCAACCGGAACTTGTTGCACATGCCGACAAATAAAAAGGTTAGGCTAACGCCTAGTGAGTTCAAGAGTTTTCATCATGATTATAAAACCATTAAACGAAAATAATGCAACTTAAATCATGATCCTTTAAAATGACTTGCTTTAAATGTGAGGACGACCCATTTCCAATATTATGCAATTTATAAATGGACGCCTCAACGCCAAACGTCATTTCGTGAAGTAATGCAACCCAACACTTACTCAAAACGTGAATAGAAAACAAACCCTCCATTTATGAAAATGCGGTTAAAACAATGTATCCCGAAACACCCAGAACACGGGTGGGGCATAATACTCAACCCATAAATCATGGATAAAATCCACTTATATAAAACGTCACCGAAAACTTGGATAATAAAACTCAATACCCAAAAACAACACCTTTCGGTGACGGGGGATACCCGAATTCCATCGAATGTGGCGGGCACACAAAGTTAAGCCACGTATCAATGTTCTCGAGCTTCACATAAGACCATGGTTCCCTGTATACGGCTCCTTTGAGCTACCACCGCAAGACACCACTGATCCTAGTATCTACTCGACCTCTAATGAGTGTCACAACCAAAGCCACAAGTCCCCGTATCCGGCTCACCATGGGCACCACCGCAAGACTTAGCTCCGTATACGGCTCTGCAGAGCACCACCGCAAGCTTACATAATCAACAACATGACTTGGGGACCACTCACTAGAATTCAAACGCAGACACTAAATTCCACGATGAGTAACCAGACTGGATTACAAACGGGCATCGAGTTCAACAACCCACGATATCTACCTCGAGCCCTCAATAAAGGTTACGCGTTCGTCGAGTTCAACCACCCACGATATCTACCTCGAGTCCGCCCGTTGGCCATAACAATATCCAGTCCCAAAACGGGGATAAGGTCCCCACTAACCAACTGACTCATATGCCTATGGATCCAATGCATTACAGTCTAAAATGTTACATGACTCAAAAGAATGAACTAACACATTCAAAACATGTAACTCTCAAATAAGATGCAACTAAATACACCATACGTCCAAGGATCCTTAACGAGCCACCAAAACTGAACAAATGTTCCAAAGACTCATTTGAGTGTAAACCAATCCCCAAAAGACATAATGAACGTTTGGCTAAAATACGAGAGCCAATATGGTTATATAAACCAAATTAAATCTTTCCCCAAAATCTTTATTTCTCAAATCACCATTGGCTTTCGGCCCAAAACCCAAAAAGGATTATCATTTTCTAACAGGTTCTCCAAAGTTGGAAATGACCCAAAACCAAAGAACTCACACCTTCGTACTTTTCAAAATATCTCATTTCATGAATGATGCATAAAATCCGGAAAAACACTTAAAAGTGCATTTTTGACCAAATACCCGTTTATGCAATAAACCACCAAAACATGTTCTTTTGTGACACATTTATCAACATATCCCAAAAATCCCAAATGTGGTGTTCTACAATATTTAATAAACTAAACCCTTCAAATAATCAAAAGTTACCAAATAACCCAACAGTTGATAATTTCATGTAAAACACATAAATGCTTTAAAATAAACATTTTGGCATGTACAACGTTTTCACAAATCAACTTGAACTCACCTTGCTAGATTTAGGCTAAATCTAGATTTTACCCCACTTAGAGATTTCCTTGAAGAAACTTGAATCCACAAGCATGATTCTTCCAAAACCTAGATCCACACATTTCCAACCATAAATAATCATAATCAACCCCTTTAGAAATGTTCCCCAAACATTTACATGAACCTTTCATCTTATACCATAAACCCTAATTTCCCATACTTGAAGAAAGAGAAGATTACCTCAACCAATAGCTTGAATCACCAACCAAAAAACTTGTAGATCTTCCAAAACGAACCATAAACTTCCAATCTTCAAATGGTTAAAGGTCTAGATGAAACCCCCAAGAACTTGGTGAAGAAGATGAAGATGAAGGTGGTTTATGATCTCAACTAGATAGATGATGAAGATTCATGTGGTTTAAGGAGGAAAAACCCTAGAAATGGGTTAGGGTTCGATTTTGGGGTTTGGGGTTCGGTTTAGGAGAGAAGAGGGGAGAGTGTTAGGGTTTGGTTGAGAGGAAAATGAGGTTTGATAGCTGAAAATCGCGTTTTAGACCTGACAGTGAGTGCCACGGGTTATGCCG
Organism: Arctium minus; assembly: GCA_954870635.1. NCBI lineage: Eukaryota > Viridiplantae > Streptophyta > Magnoliopsida > Asterales > Asteraceae > Arctium > Arctium minus. The sequence goes on from OX941093.1 coordinate 55,582,280, forward strand.
CAACCTTAAGTCGCGGCATAAGTCGCCCGTGTCTTCTCAAGTCGCGAGATTGGCCCTAAGTCGCGGCACAACTCGCGTAGTCCACTGTTTGTCCGATTTTCTTCTCGCTCACTGTTTTGGCCGTAACTTCTTCGTTATAGCTCCATTTTTGCTCCGGAAAGAACCGTTGGACTTGTAATTGAATCCCCCATCCATCAACACTATGAAATCTAGGATTCAAGTCCAAACTCTTATATCTTATTTTCCCCTTAAAATTACCGATTTCCGAATTAACTTGAAACGATACATTTCGAAATTGGGGTGTTACAGTGAAGTCTTCCGCAAGTTGGAGATAGTGACTATGCATGGGTTTTAGTAGCACCCGTCCTTACCATAGATTGTTGTATAGATTATTCATGTGTTTTGAATTTGAATCTAATTGTGGTTGTAGATGATTCATTTATTGATGTATTTAGAAAATTTTTAATAAGTTGCTATCTTTAGAATTAAGGGTGTTACACGGCGCCACTAAAACCTGAGACACACATCGACACCAAACAAATATTAGGCCAAAAAGCCTATTGAGTTGAACAATAATAAGCATGCACGAACAGTTACAATTCTTATCAGCAGTTAACCACAGTTCAACAAATGTGGAGTCAATAGGGGAGACCTATAGCACCAATCAAGTTCCACCCAAAGAGTCGATATACCTTGATGCCCTCTAACAAGAGACACCCGAAAGGCCCGACACAACCATGGCATTACCCCGAATGGCGGAGGTCTAGGTACATACCATCACGGTGGCGCCCAAGACTACATCCTCCTAGTGTCTACTGACTTGGTTCGTCCAACATATCATATCGGAGGTCTTGAGGTATATTTCAACCAATACATTTCGATACCAACCATGGGTACTATGTTACCATCCTATCACATAAGTCTGTCATGAGACCCAAATGACAATCATGCTCATCATGCATATTATATATTACCAAAAAGGTGTTCCAACTAGAAACCATCGTCATATCGAGACATATATACATTTATCACATCAACATGTACATACTATGAATCCAAGAGAAAAAGTCCCAATACTTGCACATTTAAAATAGACCATGGTATTTCACATATAACCATATTTCCAACATTCCTTCATAAGAAAATCCCATGTATTTGAACATATAAGATAAATGGCCATAAATAGAAGCATATGATGTGTATCTAGTTTTGACAAAGATTTAGTAAACTCACAATCTAGGTTTTTGAACCAAAACCTAGAAAATAGGAAACCCTAGGTGAGAAGGTTGAGACTTGAAGATGAAGCTTGAAGACTTGAGAGGAGTTAATGCAAGAATCAAAGATCCAACTACCAATATATGTTGTATTTATGAGGGTTAGAGTTTGGTGAGAAAGGGAACTGATTTGAGTGCTCTAGAAATCGCCAAGGAAGAGAGAGATGTGAGAATTGTGAGAGAAAATCGGGCAAAAGAGGGTTTTGGAGACCAGCAGGTCGCTCCGCGACTTGTGCTGCGACTTTCACCCGCGGCGTAAGTCGCCCGCTTGCTCCAGGGAGAAGCACTCCAGTGGGTTACACGACTTGTGTCGCGACTTCCACCCGCGACATAAGTCGCGTAGCTCTCTGTTTCCCAAGGGTGGTTCTAACACTTCCAAACCAAACTTCACCAAATAACCATTTTAAACAATATAGCAATTAAGTATATAATTTCTACTTCGATAAATACACCATCATAAGATTAAAAAACCCTATACTTACCTGAAATTCAGGATGTTACACCGACGTTCCTTCTACATATTCCACATTGGTAGATGTAAACATAAACCCATCAAATCTCTTTTGGGTTTTTTCTTCATAAATTACCCATCTTTTGGGTTTTTTCTTCATAAAACCTTGATGGGTTTATAAATCCATCATCGTTTCTTGATCTTTGTTTTTCAATTGTCAAGTCGTTTTCTTTCATTTTACTCCAATTTGGCAAAAATCTAGTTCAAAGTTCCAGAAAAGTGATCCTTTTTTTTGTTTCATTACAGATAGGAACATAAATACATATAAACCATTCAAACAAATAAGATTAAGATTAAGATAAAAAAGTGAAATCGATTGGTAACAACCCAAAATACATATAAACCCTAACCAAAAATTAGGGTAAGTAATTAACAAAGGGTGAAATCGATTTTCAGTCTTCGAACACAAGAGAAAGCAGCAGGAGTATGGGTGGTGTTGTGGTGGTGGTCCTCTTTCTTGAAACGACGTCGTCTTGGGTGTCGTTTGTTTTTTAAGAGGTCTAAAGTCTAAAGTCTTATTTTAGTTATAATTAATAAGAGGTGGTGTGTAAAAAGGTCTGAACGATTTAGACTTAATAGCCATTAAGAGGTTTTTTTTAAAAAACAAACAACCCCTTGGCCTTCTCCACCGGATGAAAAAAAAGAGTTTTTGTCTTCAAAATTCTTGATGATGGTGTTGTTGTTAAAGCCATGGTTGATCTGGGTTGTTCTTGTGAAGGTGATGGTGATGGTGATGGCGGATGGTGGTAGCGGTGGTGGGAGGGGTTTGTGAAGATGATGGTGGTGGCGGCTGGTGGTGGGGAGGGGTTTGTGAAGATGATGGTGGCGGCGGATGGTGTTAGCGGTGGTGGGAAACGTTTGTGAAGATGATGGTGGTGGCGGTGGTGGGGAGGAGTTTGTGAAGATGGTGGTGGCGGTTGGTGGTAGCGGTGGTAGGAGGGGTTTGTGAAGATGGTGGTGGTGGCTGGTTTTTTGCGGTGGTAGGAGGGGTTTGTGAAGATGATGGTGGCGACGACTAGTGGTAGTGATGGTAGGGACGGGTTGTGAAGATGAAGGTGGTGGCAGATGGTGGTAGCAGTGGTGGGGAGGGGTTTGTGAAGATGATGGTGGTGGCTGGTGGTTTTTAAGATTAGGGTTTGTGGGTGTTCATTTAAATGCAGGGAGGGATATTGTTATTATCATATTGGTCCCTTAATTTTTTTGATTTTATACAAAAATAAGAAGAAACAAAAAAAGTGAAAAAAAGGACAAAAAGGTAGTTGGACGATTTTACCCTTGACACTAACGGAGTATTTTAACGGAGTTGGTGTCCGGGGACCTCTTTCAAAGCAAAATCAATACCTTGAGGACGTAAACTTGAATTATGAAACAATAGAGACCTCTTTCAAACAAATCACTATACGCCAGGGACTAAAATTGGAGTTTACTCTAAAAATATTGATAATGAACTTAATGAGGTGAGTTCATACGATAACAACATCTATTTAAGAAAACACGAAAACAATACAAAATCATATATGGTTCACGCGCCTATGCGCACGACCTGTGAGTCGCGCTGGACATCGCCAACGTCCGATTTTTTCGGGTTAGTGTAAAATCGCATATGCTTTTGTACATGATTTGATGTTTTTTACTGTTTTCATGTTTTCTTAAATAGTTAGCGTTCTCGTTTGAATCTTCTTCTGAACTTAATTGACTATACATTCCAAATAAAATATATTCGTGAAAAGTTCTTAGCGAAACGATTAAAGTGATATGAATTTCGAATATAAGATAACATAAACTAATATCATATAATATTTATATGGGTGTTCAATTTTTAGTAATTACATAATGAATATTTTGTTGTCTTCTATTCTTTTGAAATCTAAAACTCGACAATTTTACATTTTTAGTGTTGTTTGCTTGTGACATTAGATATGTATATAAAAGATAAAATTTATACAATCCAATTGTCTTCCCCAAATAAAATAATACAATGTTTTGCAAATTACAAAAACCAATTACTCAATTTATAGAATACATTATTTGACAAAATTGTCACCATAAAAAGAAATTTGAATTTTAGGTATACTTCGTCTTTTTCATAGAGAAATCTCTAATCAAGGAAACTAGTTATTTTTTAAATAGAGTAAACTACAAATTTGGTTAATGTGGATTGTCGGTTATAACGCTTCTCGTCTCTACAGTTTGAAAATACAAGATTGCCATCGTGGTTTGCAACTCGAACTTGGTTCTTCCTTCTAACGATCGTTAAAATAACATGTTAAGTGAGGAAATTATAGTCTTTGTTGGTTTGTTTTTCATATTTTCAATTAAGAATAAAAATGTTCTTTATAAACTAATCACCAAATTCATAAACACGTGTCTCACCTCTTTTTTGGAATCACACGAAGCCATCTAGACTCTGCTCGTTACTTATGGCGAATCACCGATCATCGTCTCCGCAAAACATCGGTCATTGTCTCCAAAATCAAAATGTGAAACCTCAAATTCAAAATCCAAAAACTAAAATCCAAAGACTATAACTTTGATGTGAAGCTGCTTGTCATGGAATCTCTTCGTCCGCTCCTTCTAATGGATGCATTCTCTACTTGTTTTTTTTTTGAACGGCAAGTTACACACACACGTTCCCGCGGTATCCGGGCTTCCACTTAAGGAGGCCACCCGACTAATCCGCAGCGACCCGGCCCAGCCCTATGGACTGGACCCGTCCAGGATTCGACTAAGCCCGGCCTTCTGACCGAATCCGCAACCCATAGACTGGTTGCCCGAATATCTGGACCCGAGCCGACCCAAAGTCTGGGATGCTCCTCATGTGCCAAAGCTTCGCCCTAGATTCGAACCGGATAGACTGGGATACCATCCACAGTCCCTCCCAGAGTGTTACCGAATTTCGAGTTGCCACTCCAACCAACCATGATTTGCATTCAATAGTGTGGTAGGTGCACAAGGCAATATTATTATTAGGTTTTAATCTATTCATATGATGTTAACGCTCACCAATGAGCATTTAATAGCTCATCCTTTAAACCATTAATTTGCTTTTACAATAGTACGTCATCACAATGATCAAACTCCCACTATTTTTTCCAATTTTTTTGTTTTTACCGTCTTTTATCAATAAAAAATATATTTAGAATATCATAAAAATATCGACAAATTGCGAAATTTTTATTTATTTGCCAATTATTTTCATCAAAATCAATAAAAGAAAGGCAAAATATAGGCGATAAAGTAAATGAGAGGTTGTATTTTGAATAATTAAAAAAAAAAACCCAAATAGTACTATTTTTCTCCATTCAACCAAAACCAACGTTTAATTTGCCATTGTTTTTAAAATTTCTCTATAAGAAAAAATGGAAAAATTAGGGGTTGTTTGGCAGTTGCTGAATGGTTTGGTTCAGAATGATTAAGAGGTTCTTATAATATAGTGTGAAAATGAAATATGGTTGTTTGCTAATTGTTAAGAATGAAATTAAGGCTCTGAATGGTTAAGGCAGGGTCAAGATACAAAATCATTCAGAGGGTTTTGAAATCATTAAGAGACAGACCTTTTTTTTGCCAAACAAGATTTATCTCTTAACGGTTCAGAGGTTGTCTCTTAATGGAACCATTAAAAGGTAAACAAACAACCCCTTAGTAATTTATACGAACCGTTGAATCAAAATAGTCAAAAAAAATTGAAAATGTCAATTTTATCACTTATCAAATGTAATTTTACGAATAAATATGATTCTGATAACAATTTCGCAAGTCACAAAGAAGTAGGAGTGTTCACAGTACAGTTTAGCAGTAGCGGATCCAGAAAATTTTATTATTGGGGACATACTTACAGAGTTATGGCGAAAAAAAAAATCTGAAACCAAATAACTCACCCTAGGCAAGACGATTTTGGGTTGTTTGGTTTCTAACTTAAAGTGTTCAGTTTAATTAAAATAAGAGTAAATTACACCGTTGGTCCCTGTGGTTTGCTCAGAATCTGGATATGGTCCATATTTTGAAATAATTACACCAGATATCCCTGTGGTTTGCATTTTGTTTCACCCCGAGTCCCTACCGCTAACTCTATTAACTCCAATCCGTTAGTTAAGGGGCAATATAGTCATTTTATTTATTAATTTAAAATACCATTTTAGAACACTAATCAAATAATGCCATGTGGTTTATTCTTCTCTCCTTTGATTATCCTCCTTCTTTTGACCGACCACACTCCACCTTTCCCTTCCCTCACCACAAAACCACGCCTTGTGTAAACCCACCAGCAACTCATCTAAATAGAATAGAGATCACAAAAATATGATACACACATGGTATACCCACTCAACATATATATATATATATATATATATATATATATATATACACTCACATATCACCCACACACAAATTATGGAGAAAAAAAAACACCTGCATAAGCAAAAACTTACTTACAACATATATATATATACACACACAAAATAGTTATTACACTGTAGCTTTTCTATATATATTTATACACCGGAGAAGAAAAGCGAGATGAGAATGTTTCTTGTCTTCATATATATAGGTATGAAGTGGGTTTTATGGATGATAGGTATGAAGATGGCATGAGGGTGAGGGAGAAGGCTATTTGAGATATTTATGTTAAAACGGATGGTTGTTGTCAATCCATAAGGGGCTATAACATAAAGTAACAGAAAATTGTTGCTATCGACAAACCATATTATGCAGTTGTTTAGCAGATTTTTTTTTGTTCACGATACAAATTTGAATCTATTGCTTTTGTTTGAGCAAAACAGAAAATCACCTGCTGTTGTTCAAAGATTCTGTCGTGCAGAGTCTGTTCTTGCTGCTGTTTGAAGATTACAAATGTATGCAGATTCTGTTCTTGCTAATTGTAGGTCGAAAACAACAGATGATGTAGATGTTGATCATGTATATGATAAGTGCAACATAATTCGATCCTTTGCTGTCAAAGAATGTCCAGAACTTTATCGAAGGCTATTCAGAGATATGCTTGTGCTTTATCAGAGTTTCATCTAAGGTTGATCATAGTTGGTTCAAGAGTGATCAGAGTTTTGATCATGTTTGTTCAGAGATCTGATCAAGGCCAATCAGAGTTTACACTTAACCATTTTTGTGTTAAAGTGATTTCTTGACAGCTTTGCGAACCTGTCGTATTTTGCTCTTATCTCCCTCCTTGAAGCTCCAAATTTGGTGAATCCAGATGCGTCGGAATCCTAAGAGACGGACGTACAACTTTTATGATATGAGTTTACTCAAAATCAGTAGGCTAATGGGTCAAATTCTGTGTTGAATTCAGTGGATAGAAGCTGGACAGAAAGCTTGATTTTCACGCAATTTCTCCCAATTTTTCTGAAAAGTGTTCTACCTTCTGATTTTGTAGATCCAATATGAGTTATTGAAATGTGTTGAGACATTTGGGTGTGGATCTAAACTTGATAATTTGACCCAAGTTGTCGATTTATATTCTATTGGCGGGGCACGTGAATGGAGAAGGAAGCCGAAAGTCAGAAGGTGAAAGGAGGAAGGATGCCGCGCGGGAGGGGGGGGGGGGGGAATTGGGTTCATGGGGTGGGAGAAGACATGTCACTATGTGTATGTATGAATAAGAAAAAATATATGATAATAAAACATAATCTTTTTAATTTTTAATAAAAAATAGGTAAAAAGTGAAATTGGCCAACTTACCCCCTTAGTTAACGGATGGATTTTAACAGTGTTAGTGGTAGAGACTCTTAAAATAGGGATCCCTGGTGTAATTATTTTAAAATAGGGACCATATCTAGATTCTGAGCAAACCACAGGACCAATGGTGTAATTTACTCTTAAAATAAATATAACTTATTCGTTTTTGGATTACTTTTTGTTTATTCGATTCAAGTTAAATGAACGTTCATGCTCCATTTATTATCGTACAATTCATTTACAACCCTAAAACAAAGTCTAGTTTCTATCATCATTTTTAAAGATTCAGTAATCTCATCTGAAAAATAATTAAAACCAGTAAACAAATACTTTTGTAAATCTACAAAATTCTTTAATGAGAACAAATAGCCTTCTAATAATATAAAAAATAAAGATAATGAAGCCATACATATAAACTTAGGTAGACATATGTGTTCAGGTTCATTTTGGTATATATATATATATATATATATATCTATACATATAACAATCTATACATATAACAAATAAGTAACAGGGACACATGTCGCCTTCTGGTTAGCCTTTTTTTTCATTTTCCCGCCTAAACATGTATCTGAACGCATTTTACATTATAAGTACATTTAGCACATCCACATCATTCCTTTTTAAATATTTTCTTAATTCAATTTTTTTAATTTATATCTTACATTTACTATCTTTATAATTAGGTATGTAGTTTATTTTTAATCCCTTACTTTTTTATTTTTCATTTTAAACTCTTATCATATAAATATAAATAATGTATAGGAACTGAAATGCATTAAAAAACATTTTTATTTTTTTACAAATTATACTATTGTAATCGCTTCGTCAATACCTTCGAAATAAGCTAATATTGAATAATTTTGGATTTAATTATATTATTAAATATTATAAATATATACGAATTAATGTGTTGTGATTAGTATAAGATTTGTTAAAATTAGTATGGGATTTAATCACTGTTTTAAAAAAACTCGCCGCACAGCCGCCATGGCACCAAGGCTTGTGGCTCACGCCACGTTAAGCTCGTGGCACGTCATGACCTAATGCACAGTTTTTGTACTGCAATATTTGGTTTTGGTTTATGTTCTTAATATATATAACCTAATTTAACTTTCTTATAACTATTGACTTATTGATTAACACCAAAACATATGTTTTTATATATAATATTATATATAAATTGGAAATTTGACGCTATAAGTCACGCCTTGAAAACGTCATAGCTTCGTCGTGGCTCTTAAGGTTTGAGGTTTGGCCTCGCCGCCATGCCACACCTCACGCCATTTAGAAAATTGGATTTAATACAAATAATCACTAAATTGTCGTGATTTTCTTTTTGCAATTTCATATCAATTTTAACTATGTACTTTTCCATAATTTCATTTATGTTTTATTATAAATTTTGTTTTATAAATTCATTAATATTTATTCATATTTTTTATTAATCTTTTGCAAAACATCATTTGTGAAAACTGTCTAAAACAAGGACATTTTGTAACCAACTGCAAAAAAACAATTCTGAAGGGAAAAAGTTTGGAAAAGTAGCATCGTACTTTCGATGATCATTCATATATGTAAGATAAACTTTCTGGCATGATTTAATTTCTTAAATTACCCCGTGTAATACACGGGGTCGAACCTAGTATATATATATATATATATATATATATATATATATATATATTTGTATATATTTCTTACTCTTTGATTAGGCTTTAGATCTTGCTAGCTTGGGGTTAGGACCTCTCATCCAATTAGTTGGGGGGCCACCTTCTAATATTAAAGAATTATAAGTAAAAAAACAATATTTTTTTATAGTTTTTTGGACAATCCACATGGTGTCGTTGGGGGCCTAGGACCCCTACAAAGCCTTATTCAATCCGCCCCATGTGGTTTAATGGGTTTTGGGTCTAAATCGTAAACCGCACTGCATAAACTTTAAACCGCACCAAACCGCACCGCATTGTTTATATGTTTTGTCCCTATCGCACTTTTGTCCCTATCGCACTTTAAACTCACCGCATTGTGCGATTTGGTAAAAATGCAAACCGCATAGTGCGGTTTGGTAAAAATACAAACCGTAAATCGCCCGCAAAAGTTCTAAACCGTGCTTTACGGTACGATGTGTACAGTTTGGATGAACACCCCTACAAAGAAGATTCCATAAGACTAACAAAACATTCATTGCGCAAGATGTTGCACCTATTTCGTAAACTAGTCTCATCAAAATTATATTTGATTATGAAAAAATATATCATAATTTCGAAAAATAAACACTCACAAATTTTGGTCATTTTGATTAGAGGTATTAATTAGTCTAGTTGATCATTTAAACAACTAAACTTAATGTTTATGGTTTGAAAAATCTCAACTCAACCCCACTTGAATATATCGTATAGGTTGGTCGAGTTGATACTTTAGTACATCAAAATATTCTCTTAACCTTGAATATGTTGTTTGCTCTGTTTATAATTTTTCTTTATTATCAATCATTTGTTACAATTTATCCTCCTTAAATTTTAACCTCCCATGAATTTCGACTTGGAAGAGAATTAATCTGGTGCATCTCAGTATATCTTATCTTGGTGCATCTCATCCTAATATGCGTTCATTTCCTATCCAACGATCGATAACCATTTCTCACGCTTCTCACCATTAACTCAATTTCTCACCGGAACCCAACTCTATATATATGAGTTATATAGAGATGGAGAAGAAATTGAAAGTATATGTATATCAAGGTTATATTAATGGGACTTAACAATTATATTAAATCCTAGAAATAAAATGATATCAAGTTTATTAGGCTGAGTTAGGTTCAAATGACCATAGCACAATTTCAATTCAATACCTACATATAGTTGAAAATTTTACAACTCAATTAGATATTATATTAGTTCAGCTTAAATTATTTTACGCTGAGTTAAAATGAATTGACCAGATTAATCATGTTAGTCGGGTTTTTGAGCAACAATAATTATGAAACAATAGAAAAGACATGGATTGGTTAAAAACTGAAAAAGTTGAAAATAAATTTCCGTTTCCACTTATCCGATATGAATAGGGATCTAAATGATGCGAGTCGAGCTTGAGTATCATTATACTCGACTCGTTAGTATATCGAGTTGAGCTCGAGTTCGAGTCGAGCCTATTCGAGTCGAGTGTTGACCGAGTCGATCTCAAGTGAGTCGATCTCGATTAGCTCGCGAGTTGTCTTGTCTCATTTATACCCCTACATAGGCTCAAGTCATTTAACAAAGGCAAAAGATGTAAAACAAGGGAGGAGTGTGGCCTATATATAGTGGAGTTCAAAGAATTGAGTTCTATATCCCGCCAATGAGGGATGAATTAGACACCATCAAGAGTTTACCCATGCCTTTTACACCATCATTTTTCAAAAAAAAAAATCAAAAAACTTGAGTTTTTATTATTATTATTATTATTATTATTATTATTATTATCTATTAAATTAAAATAATATCACTGATTATTATTATTATTTTGCTTGTCGATTATCTCACGAGCTTATCAAGTCGAGTATCAGGTCGATCGACTCGACTCGTTAGTATATCGAGTCGAGCTCGAGTTCGAGTTAAGTGTCGACCGAGTTTTTACGGAGTCCATCTCAAATACCTCACCAGTTATCTCGTCTCATTTACACCCCTATGAATATCGTAAGATTCACACGTATTCCGCTTGCATCCTTCCCTATTTATCATGCTGCAGCAGGTTGATTAACAACAAAACATTAAAAAATAATTTTGTGTCGGAATCGGAACCCTCCATGACTTCTCCGACGGTAAACCTTATTTCGGAATGCTTCATCAGACCAGCGGACGACGGTCTCTCCGCCGGTGCAAACCAACCCATCCACTTCACACCCTTTGAGCTTCCCTTCCTCAACGCCAACTACAGCCAAAAGGGTCTCCTTTTTGCAAAACCACCACCGCCGGAAAATCTAGATTTTTCCATAACCAGTTACTTGGAAGATCTCCGGCGATCTCTCTCCGCCACCCTCACTCATTTCTACCCTCTTGCAGCCCGTTTAGCCACTCGAAAACAAGAAAACCCACATTCATATGTCATTTACATAGACCCTGAAAACAGCCCCGGCATCAAATTCGTTTACGCTACGGTTGACGTAAATATCTCCGACATCCTAACGTCTACCCACGTACCCTTAATTGTCCATTCGTTCTTTGACCTTAATCATGTGATTAACCACGATGGTCATACGTTACCCTTGTTATCCATTCAGGTGACTGAGCTTAATGACGGGATCTTCATCGGCGGCTCCGTCAACCACCTAATCGCCGACGGAACATCTTTCTGGCATTTCATGGCTGCTTGGAGTGAAACTTTCAGATCCAAAGAACAAGGACGTTGTTTCAAACGACAGGCCATCAAAGGATACGAATCCATTATAAATCTTCCATTTACCCATCACGATCAATTCATCGAACGATTGGAACATCGACAGTTCAAAGAGAGATTCTTCCATTTCTCTTCGGCTACCGTCGCAAGACTCAAAGCAAATGCAATACCGTTAAAATCTCAAATTTACAGGCGGTGTCGGCACATTTGTGGAGATGCATAACGCGAGTCCGACACCAATCCGGCGAGAGTGAAACGATTTGTACTCTTGTTATCAGCAACCGGCGGCGGCTGAACCCACCTCTATCGGATGATTATTTTGGTAACCCGATTCAGACAGTGAGGGGAACAGCAACGGTGGAGGATCTGATGGCTCACGGTCTCGGATGGGCGGCTCTCCGGTTACATGAAGCGGTGGGTAACCATGACAATACGGCGGTGGAAAAGTGGTTGAAGTCTTGGTTTAAGAACCCCGTGGTATATAAATTTAGTGGGTTGTTCCATCCGAATGCTGTACACATTGGGAGCTCCCCGAGGTTTGATATGTACGGTTGTGAGTTTGGGTTGGGAAAAGCAGTGGCTGCCAGAAGCGGTGGTGCAAACAAGGCCGATGGGAAAATGACGATGTATCCGGGTCGGAATGGTGGGGGGAGCATGGATGTTGAAGTTTGCCTTTTGCCGGAATATATGAAGGATTTAGAAGAGGATGACGAGTTCATAAATGCCCTTACTTAAGTGACCGACATTGATTAAGTTACTTTTTGAGTATGATTTGATTTTTTTGTATTTTTAATGTATGATTTATTTCTATATAAGTTAGATTCCAAAACATAGAGTTCCTCATGATTTGGTTCAAACTTCATCTTGTGTTCATTTTCGGTAATTAATAATTTTTCTTTTTGTGTCGTTATGTTTTCTACACCTACGAGAGGTTATGTTTTCAACACAAGGGCTACGTGGATCAATTGATTCGGGTCCTTGATGAATAAAATTATGTTGTACCGAAGTCCACTTCCCCTTCTTGCCCTGCAAATCAGACCAAGAAACATGTTTATTTCATTTCATGTTTATCTTTTTTTAATTGACAATCATATCTATTCAATGGATTAGTGATAAGCGGTTATTTTATTTTTATTTTTATGTTTTTTTTAATTGAAAATATTTGGCCCACATCTATTGTAACCGTCGATCATGAATCCAACGGTTAAGACGTGGGTTGTAAGATTTACGTGAGTTGCAAATTAAACTACCCCTATATATATATATATATATATTGTAACCGTCGATCATGAATCCAACGGTTAAGACATGGGTTGCATGGGTTGTAAGATTTACGTGGGTTGCAAATTAAACTACCCATATATATATATATATATATATATATATATATATAGAGAGAGAGAGAGAGAGAGAGAGAGAGTGAGAGTGAGAGTGAGAGAGTAAGGATCATTTGTTAACCAAATATTTCTTGTTAATTATGTGAATCTTGCTCAACCAATATGAATGCAAAGTTATTTGATGTTTAATTAATTTATTTATTTAATCCAAAATGGCATAAACGTCATAACAGTAGTAATATTTTGTCATTAATTTCATGAAAGTTACAAAAAATGAAGATTCCAAAATTACTTTGTAGGTTACGATTTTTGAAGATCATCCTTTTTCATATTACTTTTTTGAATCATTTCAATATTATTATAATAGTTTTGGTTCATGATTGGATTAAACCGTATATCGTATAGTCATTCTTCTCGAAAAGGTAAACAGAGGTGAACTTATATGCATAACACGAACAGAGGTGAACTTATATGTTTGGTGTTAAAATATATGAACATATATGCATATCATGAACAAATATGTTAACATATTTGCACATGAACGTTGCTGTTAAAACATATTTTAATTTCACATAAAGGTGAACAATCATCAACTACTAAAAGGTGAAATTGGAATTTAAATTAGATGAACATATGGAATTTAAATCTTCATCCACTCCTAATGTTGCTAGTCAAATTGGAATTTAAATTAGATGAACATATGTGATCTAAGAGTTGATATTTAAAATGAAAGTAATTTAAGTTGATATTGAATGCAATTAATGATGAATTAGACGTTTCATTTGGGTTTTTTTTTACCCATAATACCCTTACCAGTCATGTTCACCTTAATTAACAATAAATGAGACATTTTTTTTAATAAAAATTGACTATTAATATCAACCATCCAATATCAAGATGGATGGCTTGGATGAGTTCACAAAGTTAACAAGAATATCAATGTTAACAAAAGAACTCAACCCTATATATATATAGATGGGTGTTCAAATGCAACCCTTTTACACGGTGCAAACTCATGCAACCCCTCTATCTACCACTCATTTTATTTTCACTTTTTTTATTAAAAAACGTGAAAATAAAATGAGTGGTGGATAGAGGGGTTACATGGGTTGCACTATGTAAAAGGTTGCATAATAACCTACCCCTATATAGAGGTAGGGGTTAAATCATGTGAAGACCAAAAATATGTGGAGAACCTTAAGGACTAATCTAATCCATAGATTAAATTAAATCAAGGGTCATTTAAAAGAGGTGCTTATTTGAAATAAAATGGGGAACTAAGGGCATTTTTGTCAAATTCATTCTACTCCTTGTCTTCCTCTTCCAAACCCACCACAGACCTTGTCTTCCTCTTCCAAACTCACCACAAATCTGCATCGATCAAAAATCCAACCCTCACCACAAACCCCATCCCAAATCCTCTGTGATGCCGGTCACCGCCCAATCACCACCGTCGACAAGCAAAACCACCGCCTCTAGTCCACCACCGCCTAGCGGAAATCCGTCGATTCCTTCTCCACCATCTTCAATCACCTCTAAACCCTAAAACACCTCAATAACCACACACACACACTCGTCCTCTCCGCCGACGGTGGTCAGGCCGTCATGTCGCTCCAACAGATCGGGTTACATGAAATCACCGATGGGATTTTTCCAGTGACGAGGTTCGAATTCTGTCGGATTTGTTGGTGCCTTCATTGAGAATTTGAGATGATACATTTGGAGACAACCCTTGGATTTGAGATACAATAGATGGATCGAGAGTTCCATAAATTTCTTGTTTTTTAGGTTTTTTTTCAAGAATGGTGAAATATATGTTTTTTTCAAATTTCTTCATTAAATCTCTTGATTTGGATTGTTTTTGGGTTTGATTCCTCAAATATGGTGAATTTGTGTGTTTCATCTAGTGAATCTGTGTATTTCATCTGGTGAATGTGTGTTTCATCTAGTGAATCTATGTGTTTCATCTATTGAATATGTGTGTTTCATCTAGTGAATCTATGTGTTTTATCTGTTGAATATGTGTGTTTCATCTGGGGAATCTGTGTGTTTCATATGTTGAAATAGTATATAGATGAAATATTGTAATTATTAATACTAGTGTTGGGCTCGTGCATTGCACGGGAGGATAAATTTTTTGTTGGAATATTGAACCGAGTTAAAATGAAACGTAATTTCTCTGTTTACAGTTAATGAAATACAATGTGAAAAACGAAAACTTGTAATTCCTCTGATGTAGTTGGTACAGTTGCTTCTAATAAACAAAAACTTGTAATTCCTTACAAGAGATATACAATAAAGCAATTACTCCAATTATCTCGGTCTGCTAGTAAGTCATCTAATTATAGACGAAATGATTTTGTTTCTCGACAATATTCTGATGATTGGTTTGGTACTTATCATGTTTATAATTCTAAAGCTTCTCATGTTTTTCAAAACAAAAGAGGACCCAAATTTATATGGATGCCAAAATCTTGCGCTAATTTGAAAGGAGCCACATTTAAATGGGTACCTAAAGTTGTTGTTCCCTGATTTCTCCTGTGCAAACCCGTCATATGTGGTACTTAGATTCTGGTTGCTCCAAGCATATGACTGGGCAGAATGATATTTTGTCTAATTATACAGAGAAATACTGCGGGAACGTGCGATTTGGGAATGATCAGTTTTCACCGATTTTGGGCTACGGTGACGTGATTCAAGACAACGTGACGATTACAAAGGTAAGCTACGTGGAAGGATTAGAACATAACCTGTTCAGCATTGGACAGTTTTGTGACAAAGATCTAGAGGTAAATTTCAAGGCCAAGAGATGTTCTGTGCGTACTGAAGACGGTAAGGAACTCTTGGTCGGCACGAGAAAGTCTAACCTCTACACGATTAATCTGTCAAAAGTACAGACTGACAATGAGGTTTGTCTACTGTCAAAAGACTCGCTGCAACAAAGCTGGTTATGGCATCGAAGGTTTTATCACCTGAATTTTCATTACATCAACAAACTGGTCACGGACAAATTAGTCAAAGGACTTCCTGAGCTTAAATATGAGAAAGAACATCTGTGCGCAGCGTACGAGAAAGGTAAAATGAAGAGAGTCGCTCATAAGCCGAAGCCTGAGCCTAGTACAAGTTCTCCACTTGAACTGTTGCATATGGATCTCTGCGGTCCTATGTCCCAAAGCATAAACGACAAGAAATACGTATTAGTGATTGTGGACGATTATTCGCGATACACATGGGTAAAAATTTTGAGATCAAAGGATGAGACGCCCGAAGTCATCATTAATTTCTTAAAGACTACCCAAGTGAATCTACAAAAGTCAGTCAAGCTTATTCGAACGGATAGCGACACAGAATTCAAGAATAGCACTGTAGAAGATTATCTCGAATCGGTCGGGATAACACATCAATATTATGTTGCCAGAACGCCAGAACAGAACGGAGTAGTAGAGAAACGAAACTGAACGCTAGTCGAGGCCACTCGAACTATGTTAATCCAATCGGATCTACCTCTGTTTCTATGGGCCGAAGCTGTATCGACTGCTTGCTACACGCAAAATCGTTCCATAATCCACCGCTGGTTTGGAAAAACTCCATATGCTTTGATATATAATCGTACACCTAGCATTAAACACTTCCATATTTTTGGATGCAGGTGCTTTATGCTGAACGATAAAGAGAACTTGAACAAGTTCAGTCCCAAGGCTGACGAAGGCATCTTCATTGGATACTCTCAAACATCTGCAACCTACAGAGTTTATTTGAAGAAGTCAAAGATTGTCATAGAGAGCGTAAATGTTACATTCGACGAGGAGTTGGCTTCTGAACAAAGCAGTTCAGAACCCGTACTTACAGGAGTGTTAGCTTCTGGACAAATCAGTCTAGAACCTGTGGTTAATGCTACTGATTATGATAAAGCATCTACATCTACATCTCATTTATCAGAATTAGATTTATTGTTTGAATTCTTTTATGATGAGTTTCTTGTATCTAAACTGCCTAAATCTGTTGTGATTGACAGACCTGAAGAGTTAAGCGGTCATCATCCAGTCACTTCAGATGTGTCTACTGAATTTGTTCCCCCGATTCAGCAAGAAACTCCTGTTCAAACAATTACTCCTTCGGTTGAAGCTGAAATTGAAACTGCCGAGACAGAAGTTGTTGACTCAGTTGGTTGCACTGTAACGTCTACTCAACAACCAGAAACTGTTGTACCAACTGAAATTTCTGCACCAAATACTTCAACTGAACCACTCCCTAAACAAGAAGAAACTGAAAGTGGATACTTAGATGAGAATCATGATCAATCTACATCAAATCCACTCCCACATGAACATAAGTGGGCCAAAGAGCACCCAATAAGCCAGATCATTAGAGATCCATCTAAACCGGTGCAAACTAGGTCTGCAACATTAAATATGTGTATGCATGACTCATTTCTGAGTAAGATAGATCTAACACGCGTATCTGAAGCTCTATCCGACTTAGATTAGGTAACTACAATGCAAGAAGAGCTGAATCAGTTCGAAGCATTAAAAGTTTGAAGACTTGTGCCTAAGGCGGAAGGAAAGACTATTATTGGCACAAAATGGGTATTCAAGAACAAAAAGGACGAAGATGGTATCGTGATCAGAAATAAAGCAAGACTAGTGGCTAAAGGGTATAGGCAAGAGAAAGGTATTGACTATGACGAGACTTATGCTCCAGTGGCGTGTATTGAAGCTATTCACATGTTTCTCGCATATGTCGCTCACAAGAACTTCACTGTCTATCAAATGGACGTAAAGACTGCCTTTCTAAACGACATTCTCAAGGAGGAAGTCTATGTTTCTCAGCCTAAAGGCTTTGTAAATCCAGAGAAACCGAATCATGTATACATTTTGGACAAAGCGCTTTACGGACTGAAGCAAGCCCCTCGAGCCTGGTACGAAGTATTATCTAAATTCCTAGTCAAGACTGGATTCTCGAAAGGTAATATCGATACTACTTTGTTTATTAAAAAGGAAAAAGCCGATATCATTTTAATTCAGATTTATGTGGATGACATCATATTTGGCTCAACAAATCCAAAATAATGTAAGAATTTTTCTAACCTCATGGTGTCAAGATTTCAGATGAGTATGATGGGAGAGATGAATTTCTTTCTCGGATTACAAGTCAAACAATTTTCAACGGGGATTTTTATTAATCAATCAAAGTACATTTTCGATATTCTTAGAAAATTTAAAATGGAAAATTGTACACCTATTGGAACCCCGATGGCACTAGGAACTAAGATTGGCACTGATCCTTCGGGAAAAGTTGTCGATGTTAGAACCTACCGAGGGATGATTGGTTCTTTGATGTATTTAACTTCTAGTAGGCCAGATATAATGTTCTCTACATGTCTATGTGCTCGATATCAGGCTAATCCAAAAGAATCACATTTATCTGCAATCAAAAGAATTTTTAGATATCTGAAGGTCACTGCAGATCTTGGTCTGTGGTATCCTAAAGATACAGGTTTTGAACTGGCAGCATATTCAGATGCAGACCATGCAGGTTGTATACTTGACAGGAAAAGTACGTCGGGGCATATACAATTTCTTGGCGATAAACTCGTGAGTTGGGCTTCAAAGAAACAACTCTGTGTTTCCACATCAACAACTGAGGCAGAATATGTCGCTGCGGCGAGCTGCTGTTCTCAAGTGTTGTGGATGAGAACACAACTCCGAGATTATGGCTTTCAATACAACAAGATCCCGATCTACTGTGATTCGAAGAACACCATTGCTATAACTGCGAATCCTGTTCAACATACAAAGACCAAACACATCGATGTACGATATCACTTTATCAAAGATAATGTCGAAAAAGGTACAATCGAACTTTATTTTGTAAACACTGATTACCAACTTGCTGATTTATTTACCAAGCCGCTCGATGAAAAGAGATTTAATTTTCTCGTTTCTAAACTTGGTATGTTAAATCTCAAGACTTAATCAGTGATTACCTACTAAAGTTTTGCTATTGTTGTTTTTCTTCATTTCTTTCTTTTATTCTGAAAGATATCTGCACTTACATTTGTTCATGATCTCAGGGGGAGTGAGAGAAGAAATTAAGATGATCTACATTCATTTTAGGGGGAGTTTATAAATTTCTGCATATGTTTATCACTGATTAATTTTCTGATGCATAATTGCAGGGGGAGTAAGAGATAAGGGGTATTGAATATGACTTCTGATTACATCTGATCAGAACTCGTACATTCAAAGTTTTACTGCTTTATGTCATTTTACTTTTCAATAAATTTAGTGAATAAAGCTTTGTACTTTGACGATTTTGATTTTTTTTGCGAAATTGAGAGAGAGGTTACACGATCATATCTTATATGATATTGAGCTGACTTGATGAGATTTAAGACTGAGCGACAAGGTTTATTTCTCATCTTAATCTCATACGTGTCTGAAAGAAGGACAACTTTCAGATATGAAAATATGTTCTTAAAGGTTCAAACGACTTCTGATTCTTAAAAAGATTTCATGAATATAGAAGTGTGATTTTTAAATGTTTTCATTTTACATGAGCTTTAATGATATATAAACCGTGTGTTTCCAAAGATAAATACTTGTGTATTATCTTTTCCATATACTGTCAAGTATTTACACACACCGGTTTAACTTTTTGTTCAAATTGTTATCATCATGTCTCAAATTGAACAAATTTTTCGATGGTGATACACCCTGATTGAACTTCAAAGTTTGAGCGTTGATTTCATTTCAAAACGTTTCTTTCGGGAATGTCTATATTTTGGTTCGTATAGACAATATCCAATTTTTGCTGACCTAAGCCTTAATCGATAAATCATTTCGATGTTTTATCTTTTTCATACAATGTCAGATTTTCAAACAAGTTTCTTGTATTCATTTCATTTATTCAATTTACTTGTTTTGAAAAGTCTTCAATGTTTAAAAATGCTCAAATCTTTATGATTATTTCATTTAGCATACAGACATCTGACATGTATTGTTTGTACTTTAACTACAAAGTTAAATCATTTTGAGCAACTTGTTCTTTTAGGATTACATGGGTTCATTGTGTGAGGAATTAATTGAAACTTCTATGGATTCACGTTAACTAGTGTTTCCTACCTAAGAAGTTAATCCTTGAGTGATCGAAGAGTGAGAAGTCTATATCTGAGTGTAGGTTGTGTGATGAGGTAAAATGAAAATGAGAGTTTGGTTAGAAGCGAGCTCAAAGATTAAAAGAAAGAGGGTGAGAGATCAGAGTAAAAGAATATCAAACTCTGCACCAATTTTTTCTGAGTCGGGAAGTCACATTGCTGGTGTTTCACAATTCTTCGTGAACATCATGAAACAGGAAAATAGCCCATGCCAACTCTTGATAATAACCCCACCAACTACTCATTTTCTTCTCAGAAAGAAGATGTTTCAAAATTTTCTGGGGACGCAACACATAATCTATCTGGTTTTCATTTGGAAAATCTGGATATTGAAAAAGAAGGAAGTCTGCCCCACCTTCGCACTTGAATCATGCACGATCGAGTCTGTGTTTAACTGTTGTTGTCTCAATGGTTTACACAATGTTGAGCCTATAAAATCAATCATTTGTGCTTAATTCTTTCAAACACAAGCACGTACACAGAGAGAATTTGTTTTTCTGTCAAAACGTTCATAGAATAAACTCGTGTTATTCGATGATTGAATGGAAGACCTGGGGGAGTGAACATCAAAAAGCTCCTTTCCAATGTGTATTCGTTACACACAGTAACTTCGTGTTACTGACAGGCATTTTAACTGATTCATTTGTTGATTCAGGTGTTACACTCATAATTTGTCTGAATTTGTAAATATTCGGATGAATATCTTTTGGATCGATGAATAGTCAATGGCTCAGTGATAAAAGATCAGTGGCCAGAACAGATTACGGACATTTCTTGTTAAAGTTTTGATGATTTCATGCTCTAATCATCAAAAAGGGGGGGAGAAGAGTTAAAGAAATGTTTGAATCAGATATGATTATGGGAGAGGATCAAGAAAGTGATTGATAAGCATTCAAGAAATGTTAAAGATGGGAGAAATGGTCAAGAATTGATTCTGAAAGATAGTTGTTAAAGAAAGTTTGAAGAGAGTTAATTGCAAGTGTTTGATTCAGATAGTTAAAGATTTTTCAGATCTGAAACAGAAAGTTCAAAGATTTTTGAAAGCAAGCAAAGATTACTGAAATTTTTCTTTGAAGACATTTTGCTGAAGCAGATTGAGCGAAACCTGAAGATAATTTCTTTCCTATGTCTGAAAGAGGTTTTATAACCTTGGGGAGATTACAAAAGTTTTCTGAAGACAGAATGTTTGAAGATTGCAAAACAAAGAGGGAGATTACACAGATTGAGCTTAAAGGGAAGATAAATTCTTAAAGTTCTTCAATGCAACGAAAGAGGGAGATTGAATTGCAAAATCTTTTAGAGATGATCTTGAATCCAAAGGGGGAGATTGTTAGAGCATATTTGTTGGATACAAGATCATGAAGACTGAATGTCAAAGTCAAGCCAAGTTAAAGCTCAAAGTCAAATCTCAAAGTCAAAGTCAATTGTTTTGTTTTGTAGTTGTAGTGTAAGCGTGTGTGTCTTTGTAATAGACATATGACTAGTTAAGTTTAGTTAGGAGTTAGACAGTTGCAAGTTAGAAGCCAATTGTACGCATTCAAGTTAGAGAGAGAAAACTATTGTATACAAATTCATCTATTGAATTGAAACAGGTAGATTGAAAAACTTGTTATTGTCATCTTGTGATTGATTTTGTGAATAGAACTTGATAAACTGGGAATTAACAATCCTAAATGAGACAAATATTCAAAAAGCAGTCCCAAACAGGGGACTATCCGAAATTAATCTCTATATGATAAAATTCGGACGGCGACCTAAAGGCATCAAATGCATGAACTTGTATAATAAATGCATGCAAGTTAAAGTTTTTAGCAATCATGTGCAAAATTAATGTGTAGTATAGTATAGTACCTTATCAGTATGCTCGGTAATTGATCAGTCCAGTCTAATCGGTACGTATACGCCTATACGAAAAGCAAGTTGTTGATCACATATATATAATTAATATTACTTTAAAATATGATGTTAATGCATATAAAATTAGTAATTAATGAACTATATGTTTAAGATTACCATCATACCTTACTTTTTGTAAAGAATAATGCCAAAAACCACCAAAGAACTCCAAAAAAATGCCAAAAATCATCAAAAAAAAGAGTTTTTTTTTTCGAGAATGAGCCGTATTGTGTACAAAAAACGGCTCACATCCTTTATTTTTTATAGGGAAACTCTAGTACGGTCTTTTATACGGGTTTGTGTGTAAAAAAAATGCGTATAAAAGGGCTACTTTTATACGTGATTGTGTGTAAAAAACCGAGTATAAAGGGTTTACTTTTTAACACGATTGTGTATTAAAAACCACGTATAAAGGTTACCTTTTATACACGGTTGTGTATTAAAAACCGCGTAAAAAAGGTTACTTTTATATGCGGTTTCTTGCTAAAAATCGCGTGTAAATGTAGCTTTCACACACGGTTTTGTTAGCAATAACCGCGTATGAAAGTGACCCTTTTGTACATGGTTTTTTAAACACAACCGCGTATAAAAGGTAACCTTTGTACGCGGTTTTATCGATACAACTGTTTGCAATTGTCGAGTACCCTTTCTACACGGTTTTTAATCCAGAACCGTGTATAAAACCATATTTTTAGCAACGGTTCGATTTGAACTGTGTAAAAAGGTTCCAGATCCGTCTTTTATACACGGTTTTTGTAAAAACAACAAAAACCGTGTATAATTAGGCGCGTATAAAAGTCATATTTGTAGTGGTGTTCATCTTCTTCACCAAACTTTCTAGGGTTTCATCCAACCCTTTTCACCACTTTGAACATTTGGGAGTTTGTGATTATTTTGGGGATCTAGAAGAGTATTGTAGATGGATTTAAGCTATGGCAAAGGTAATCTTCTCTTCTCCTCAACTATGGAAATTAGGGTTTTGGTGTAGATGAGATCTTCATGTAAAATGTTGGGGAACAATTCTATACGATTGAATATCTATATTTATGGTTGAAAATTTATGGATCTAGGTTTTGGAGGTTTTGGCTTTGAGGATTCAAGTTTCTTCAAAAAGCTCTAAGTGGGGTAAAATCTAGATTTAGCCTAAATTTTGCAAGTTTAGTTCAAGTTGCTTTGTGAAAACTATGTACATGCCAAAAAAATGTTTATTTTGTTATACTGAAATGTTTTCCTTGACATTTATCAAATGGGGGTTATTATTCAATGAGTTTTGCATCATAGTATCATGAGTTTGTAAATCTTGAGAAATGCTCATGTTTGGGGTTTTAGACATTTTGATAACTAAATCATAATTGTGAGTCTTTTGTTGATTTTTTTTCCTATAAATGGAGGTCATTCCAATGTAAATGTATTTTAGTGTATTTGGATTGAAAATGCATATTGTTATGATTTGGGACATTTTGGAAATGTAAATGACATGATTTATATTGGAAAATGGTCGCTCTCAACCAATGAAGAGTTTTGGGATTTTGGGCTGTTTGAAAAATAAAACATAAGTAATGTTGTTTTGATGATTTATTTTATGGAAGTAAATCTTTTGAGTATAAATGCATTTTTAGTGCGTGTTTTGGGAGAAATGTTTGATTCTGCGTTATGGGACGATTGTTTGAAAGAATAAATAGTATAAACTCATATGGAATATAATTTGTTCCAGTTTAAACTGTGTCAAAGTTTATTTTTGTATTTTGGAATGCGTGTTTGTATAAACATGGGTCGATTGCGTTTTATTGCATTTTATGATTTTTGGCAAAGTGACCAATTGATGTATGGAGTCTTGGATCATTTGCGACTCAAATGAGTCTTGGGGGCATTTGCCCGGTTTTATTGGCTCGATGAGGAGCTTTGAGTTTACGACACATTTAATTGTGAGTTGATGGGAATTACATGTTTTGAGTGCGTTGACATTCATTTTGAGTCATGTAATGTCGTAGACTGTAATGCATTGGATCCATAGGTATATGGGTCGGTTTGTGTGGGATGAACATCCCCGTTTGACATGTGGAATATACATGGGCTTAAGATGGGTAATAGTCGTGGACTTTAAAGTCGGGCAACGGCCAATGACCAATAATTGTAATTCCCATAATGTACCAAGAAATAGGCATGGGGTCAAGATGGGTAATAGTTGTGGACTTCAAAGTCGGGCAACGACCAATGACCATTAATTGTAATTTCTTGTGAATGAGTGAAATCTAGAGTTAATGGAATGACCATTGATTTGTAGTGGGGCTCTTGAACATGTATATGTGACTTACTTTCGTATTCCATCACTTCAAATGGAATCGGGTCTCCCCTGTCACCGAAAGGTGTTGTTTTAGGTTTTGAGTATTAACCATGTTTTTGGTGACGTTTTGTATATGGATTCCTATCCATGAATTTAGGTTTTAATGTATTGAGCCTTATCCATATTATGGAGTCTGCGTTCCCAATATTTAAATGTTAACTTTTATTTACGTTTAAGTGTGTGTTGGATTTGAACTCATGTCTGAAAGGATGTTTTGAATCGATATTTCATCACAATAGCAATGGGTTTTGGGGTAAGGGATTGCTTTCATATTTAATACATTTATCTTAGATATGGAGATTTAAATAGAATTCCTTTGGTTACCGTTTTGGTTAAAATAACTAGGTGTTAAGCCTAACCCTTTTTATTTGTCGGCATGTGCATCAGGTTCCGGTTGGAGGTATGGTTCTAGCTACACTGCGAAGAGATGAGTGTCGAGTTAAATGCACAAGAGTGAGTAGCTTAGTGAAGTTTCCGCATTTGTCCGGGAAAAGCAACTTGTATTTGGGTTGAGTAACACCCGACTTCGATTTAGTGCTTGTATAATTCTGGAGTCTATCGTTGTTGAAGTTAATTATAGAATTTTATATTGGAGGTATATTGGGTTTTGATTTGTAGGAAGAAGTCTTGTCTTTTATTTGATGTTATATCGAAAATTTTAATTAGTTGTTATTACCAAATTTGAGGGTGTTACAAGTTGGTATCAGAACTTAAGTTTGAGAGATTTAAGTGTTGATTTTGGAATCCAAGACTCAAACTAGTGTTGTTTTAAGTAATTGAAAGAAAGAATTTCACCAATAGGTACTTTAAGAGAATATGTTTCGAGGCTAATGGAGTCACTAGGAACGAGAATCACGTCGAGGGTAGCAAAGATGATCATGTACAGTACGTTCATAATTGCACCTGACCAATGTTATGGTGAACCTACGAGTTACATGTGTATAATTGGACTACTGTGATATGACGACTGTTGAGGTAGTGAATGAGTTTCTAAGTGGGTATCCGTTAGAAGAGGTTGATGATTTTAGCATGCGTCACTTGGAGTGACAGTAGGCATGATAATTGCATTAAGTGGACCGTTTCGGGTCGGATGTAACAACCCAAAACATTCCAGAGTCGAATATAACACTAATATAAAGAAGATACGCCAAAACGGACCAAAATCTACAAAGAAGTCTTAAGGTTTGCGGCAAAGCAACCTAATACACAACTGAGAATACGAGAAAAATAAAACTAAAATGACGGTCTTCTAGTCCAACTCCAGCTCACACCTTCTCCTTGCCCCTATCTGCTTTTCCTACCTCGCGCCTGCCTGAAAAGGTTTTTAATTTTGAAAGGGCGAGGGTTAGACCATCGGTCTAGTGAGTCCCCTCTAGCAACAATTTGAGCTCAAGCAAACTTACGAAAGATTCATAATAAAATGAACCTATTCAGCTTTATAAAAACAATCACACTTTCAATACACGTCTCAACTCACACTACTGCCACCCCGAAGGTGACAGCATGTCTGGCTCACACTGCCTTACTTGGGACACACACCCCAATGGCATAAACGGAACACCCCCGGTATGAGCAAAAGCAGGACACCCCCCCCCCCCAAATTTGAGCATAATGCACTTACAACAATGTATGCATACATTTCCATTAAAATAACAACAATAAGAATATCTTTCGCATTTGAACAAATCTCGCATGCAATAAATAAGGCATCATCATTGCACGACCACTTAGGCATAAAATAACACTAACTCATCTAAACATCCATTACCACACCACAACCTCATACTACAGTAGAAATCTTCACGATCGCTTCGTACACCTACCAAATACCGTACTCTTTATACCGCTCATGACACCAACATCTGAAATATAGTCATTTCACGACTTTGCCTTCCATAAACCTGGATAAACGACCAAAATCAAGATCATAAATCACTCAGCATAATCTTGTTCCTTGCTAACTCATCTCGATCTACCAGAACGAACTCAGGTAGTCGATAAGCTTAAGCGTACTACCTCACGGATCAACACGCTCGAAGTGCAACCACTTCGATTGTGCTATATACTTTAATCCCAACGAACCATTAGAACCTCAAAGGAATTTACCTGACCAACTGGTGGTCTTCCATTTTCGTAATGCCCACACAAGGTGATCCTTTACCATGCTAGATACACACCATTCCCATACATCCCCTTGCTTTCTCACGAAAACCTAGAAGATATAACCATTGCTATTTCCTCATTTCCAGCACCCGGACAAAGGCCTCAACAATTGGTCGTTGACTTCAACAACGCAGCCGACATGGTGATACTTCAACAATGCTTCCGACCGACAAGGATTACCAAAGGAACCTACTCTTTCCAACGCATCATAACTACCTCAGTGCCCTATCAACTTCACACGTTGAAGGCACAAGACTTACTTGATATATAATCTGATTACAAGACCACCTCAAACTCCGACTCGACGTCGATAACTTTTCATCCAAATACCACAACGCTACATTTCAACATGTTGCTAATAGGAGTATCTTAACGGCTTCGAATTCCACCCCGACAACACCACTCGTCGACTACCATAACTCCAGTTACTGACATAAGTGCATACGACCACAAAACGAATCATTCTCAACATCAACGGCTAAGGCTCCCGTTAATCCCTGCCTTTCCCTAGTGGCAATGGCAAGGCCATGAATCGACCAACATCGGCTTGAACGCCACCCTTTCACTCTCCACACCTTCCATCATCCTTAACCGTAATGCTTCCTTACGACCTAGAGTTTTCATAGCCTCCATGCATGACACACCAAAAATTTAAACTTTTGACTCATTTGAAAATTTAGTATGCACTACATTATGAAACAAGTTTGAGTGTACACCCCACTACACCGACATCATTGATTAACCAAGCACAACGATCTCGAGGATCATTCGTCCTCAACTCCACGATAAATTACGTTTCACCCCCACCCCAAAATCGATGTTGGCGTAATTGAAATTATTTTCGCTGAACATTACCCACACGATTTATAAAAATACTACGAAATTGCTTACACTGAGTGAGTTAGACGACTCTCACCCTCATTGATATGACAACACGAGTTCATACCGAAATCATGTGATCAAACACTGTTATGATTTTCACAACAAAAGTTAACTCATTTATAAAGAGATAAAATAATTCTCCCACACCAAAATCGAATTTATCACTCAACGCAATAAACTTGCCTTTTCAATTCAAACACCCGTTTACATGCATCGACTCATTTTCAAAACAAATGACTCACAAGGCGCACACACACCAATATATATGACATGAAAGGATTAAGCAACTTATTCGAAAACGCCATGCATTTATCACCAATCCTTAATTTCGACCGACCAACCAGGTCTTTCACATTTGCAACCACTTTCAACATCAATGATTCCCAACATGCTTGCATGTCCAACTACTCTTTTGCCACCGTGACTAAAGATTTGCAGGTCAAGTGTCCTCACTTTGACCCCAAACAAACTTAACAAAAATAGCTCATTTCCATCTGATTCTCACTACATTTTATCAGTCAGCACTGATATCGTCCCTCAACCACCCTTCAATTAACTACAGCTCCAAAAGTCTCATTTCTATCCTTCGATTATTAGGTTAACACTATCCTGATTCCCACTGATCGACATAACAATCTACCAAACCGAAGGCTCCCATGAAGCGAAAAGCTCACCTCCAATCGTTATTATTTTCCTTATGGACCCAAGAGGTCCTTTCTCAAATGATATATCTACATCTCGCACGATACTCATCCCAAACGGTATTAACCTTAAAACCATAAGCGAACTCACATAGCACACAAGACCAACATTATCATTTCAATGATAGGACTCTCTACCCAAAACTACACCCATAAAAAAAACTCAACAATAGAAATCGAGTATGCCCATGCACCTGTAAATTCATAATGGTATTGGCTAGATGCAATTCTGAATTTACCTTACATGAGAGTACTCACTATCGTTGTCAGGACTCTAGATGGTCAAGGTCTTCCTTAAAGGCTTCCTAAATCCCAGTTGTATCCACCTACTCCACAGTTTAAGTTTAGGCCCATCCGGTCACCTAAATCCCTTAAACTATGGCTTTGATACCAATTGTAACTAACCCGAAACATTCCAGAGTCGAATATAACACTAATATAAAGAAGATACGCCAAAACAGCCCAAAATCTACAAAGAAGTCTTAAGGTTTGCGGCAAAGCAACCTAATACACAACTGAGAATACGAGAAAAATAAAACTAAAAAATGACGGTCTTCTAGTCCAACTCCAGCTCACATATTCTCCTTGCCCCTATCTACTCTTCCTACCTCGCGTCTGCCTGAAAAGGTTTTTAATTTTGAAAGGGCGAGGGTTAAACCATCGGTCTAGTGAGTCCCCTCTAGCAACAATTTGAGCTCAAGCAAACTTACGGAAGATTTATAATAAAATGAACTGATTCAGCTTTATAAAAACAATCACACTTTCAATACACGTCTCAGCTCACACTATTGCCACCCGAAGGTGACAGTGTGTCTGGCTCTCACTGCCTTACTTGGGACACACCCCCAATGGCATAAATGGAACATCCCCCCTTCCGGTATGAGCACATGCGGGACACCCCCCCTGACTTTGAGCATAACGCACTTACAACAATGTATGCATACATTTCCACTAAAATAACAACAATAAGAATATCTTTCGCATTTGAACAAATCTCGCATGCAATAAATAAGGCATCATCATTTTTAAGGCTTTTAGTTAGAAAACTCACATGCATAAATAACATCATACATTTATGAGTTTTTAGTTCAGAAAAACTCACCTGGTTGACGAATGTTGCTTCTCACTCTCAAAGAAACGCTCCCACCCTCAAACTGCCCACCTAAAAGATATTGGTTTGGTTTTAGACTTCACAGAAAACTTACCGAACTGGTCGTTTCACCCCCTGTCCCCGGGACACTCATCTCACGGGTTGCACATCTCCCAGGCGCCCCGACTCCCGTGGTTCACGCCCGGGTTCCAACCTCTCGACTCCCGGGATCTAAACCCACCCCGGGCTCCCCCATCTCCCGGGGTCATAGCCCGGGTCGCCCCCGGGTACGACTGCTTCCCCGGGCCACCCCGGTTGAGGCTTCCCCGAGTCACCCCCGGTATGGAGGCTTCCCCGGGTTTCCCCCGGCCTACGGCGACGCCGCTTTCCAGCCGATGCTGGTTCGACACAAAAATAGTGGCAGCGATAAAATCTCAACCAAAGAATGATCGATTCCGCATTCGACCAAAACCCAAAGATGAAAACGGATCAATTCCGTCAAACATTTTGGGAGATCTTGATCTAAAACAAAAGATATAGGTGATTCCAAGGAACTCCCTATTTATTATCAGGTTCAATCCCACAAAACTTAATCCACCCATTCAAAATAAAATAAGATTCGGATAAGAAGCATACCTTGAACTCTAGGTGCAGGTGTCAGGATCGAATTCTTAATAAGAATTTATACTCAGAAACTAATATCAAAGAAGTTGCGGAAAAACACTTTGATATTTAATAAAACAGTAATCAAACACAGTATATAATGATCAAACAGTAAGCTTGTATTGAATGCTTAAAGTTACAAGATTACACTCTCAACCTCAATATTGATGAACAGACTCACCAATACGAATTCTACTTCTCTAGAATTAGGATCTATGCCTTGAGGTCGATTTTTCTCTTGAAAAACAATTATGAAAGTTCTTTTTATCTATTCTACACATTCTATACATATACTAATAAAAAGATAATTACAAAGAATAAACAAATCTTCAGTATATCTTCCATGTATATCTTCTAAGTATATCTTCAGTATATCCAGCTGTAGTACTTTCCATCCGTATCTCTTTAGCAGCACTAATAATGCTCAGCAGCATTAACTTCAATTAGCAGCATTAACTGCAAGCAGTACTAACTACTAGCAGTACTAACTAGCTAAGCAGTACTAACTTTGAACAAGCAGTACTAACTTTAACTAGCAGTATTAATTCTACTAGCAGTAGTAACACTTAGTAGTATTAATCTTCAACTTGTTCTGGCAGTAGTAACTACACTTAGTACTAGCAGTAGTAACTACACTTAGTACTAGCAGTAGTAACTACACTTAGTAGAATCTTTAGTTCCCAACAATCTCCCCCTAACTTGACTTTTAGAAGAGAAGTCAAGTTCTTCAGATATTCTTCAAGATGCTTTCAACACCTTACATTTAGTTGCCCAAATTTGGATCTAGGCCCAGACTTTGATTGATAGTTCTTCTTACCACAATTCTGGCCATTTCTGAATCCTTAGTACATACTAACTTAGCTTTCAGCATCCCTTCAAGTTTCTGCTTGCTATGATCATATATTTTGTCAACTAGGTAGTACTCATGATAACATTTATCAATTGTAATCATGTACACACCACAGTTTTCAAAGAGTATCCAATGATCAATCTTTTTGAACACATACTCATGATGAAGATCTTTAATCCTATGCACCACCTTCTCTGGATCAAACATCATACATAAGTATTCCATTGCCACTTTGAGAAGATTCTCTTCAGTACCTTTCAACACAGGTTCATAAAGTTTCATCCCAACTTTATATAGTTCTTCCATATCAGCTCTTGAACAACTTCTAATGACTTTCCCCCATGTTGAATAAGCTTCAAATGAACCATCAGCTCTCTTGATTCTGAAGAAATTCTTTCCATTGTCTCTCAAAATATCCCAGAAGATGATCTCTGGAGCTTGCATAGAGATTGGAACAGCCTGTACAGGTTTTACTATAGTCATATACAACCCCACATGCTCATCTGATTGCTCTTTGGACTGTTCTGAGTTCTGCACAGGTTCTGCTGAAGGTGTGACTGAAGATTCTGCTTTAGTTTCTGCTCTTTCTTCCACTCTTGGCCTTTTAGACTGCTTTTTAGAAGCAATTGTCTTCATCCTCTTTGCATATTTGATTTCTATACCAGCATTCTCTTGTTTTTCCTTCATTTCTTCAGCATTATCCTTTGAAGGTGTGGTCTCCTCAGGGAATGGTTGTTGAATATTTAGATCATACCTCTCCTTCATTCTTCTTTCAGCCTCTTCCCTTTGATATGAGTCCCCTTGGAGTTTAGCCATTTCTTTCTTGTACAATTCCTCAACCTGACTGTATGCCATATTGGTAAACATCTCCCCCTTAACACCAATTGCACCTTTCAGGAAGTTTATCATCTTTCTTCTTTCCTGATTGGCCAAAAATGTCTTGGAGGGTTGTCTTTTCTGCTTTTGTTTCTGAATTGGCATCTTCTTAACCTGGATTTTCTTGACCTGAGCAGCTTCTTTCAAACTCTTTTGGTATTCTGCATTTAACTTCTTGGCCATTATCCTTGCAAGTTCTCTATCAGTTTCTGTTTGACATTGCTCCTCTTTTTCCATTTGCTCTTGAAGCTGCTTTGCCATCTCCTCATCCATTTCAATTTGACTCTTTTTCTTGGCAGGCAGTTCAGCTTCAACCATTTTCTCCTTTCCTTTTCCTTTTGTCTCCTTTGCCTTTTCTGTTGCCTTTTGTTGAACTTTTCCTTCATTGATGACTACTCCCTTAGCCTTTTGAGTAGCCTCAGGAGTGTCATTCTTTGCTTTGACTAGTGTTTCTACAATCTCCATTTCTTCAACAGAAAGCCCTGTTACTGCTGCTTCTGTTACTGTTGCTTCAGCAGTATTAACAGTTTCTGCTGCTTCAGTTTCTGTTTCCATCTCTTTCTCTGTCTCCCCCTCAACTTCAGCTTTCTTTTCAACCGTTTCCCCTTCATGCTTCTCCCCCTTGTTGAAAGAATCTTGAAATTTGTCCCTCTTTTTGAGTACAAACTGTTTCCTTCTTTTCTTTTGAACCAGCCTGGTCACCATCTTCTTTAATTTTTCAATCTGGACTTGTTGTGACAGGATCACCAGCTTCATCTCCTCTATTTCTTTTCCTTGCTTGATGACATCCTGGTTGATGTTTCCCATGGTCTCCATCAATTCATCATAGTTATATCTGTCCTCACCTTCTCCAGGAGTGTTACCCCCTATTGAAGGATCATTGGATCTTTTAGTAGTGGAAGTCTTCTGCCTAGCAGAAGCACTATCCACCCCTGTGGTTTCTTGGCACCAGGGACCTTCAAATGATTGCTCATTCAAAGTTGCCATGGGGGAGGTCTTATTGATGTTACCACTGTCCTCCTCTGTGTTAGCAGGAGTAGTGGCAGCCTCATCTCCCATATGCTCTACCTCCTCCTCAGAGAGCACCTCCTTTGGGTTGGGAGACACCCTTGTGGTTTCCCTTTGGATATTCTCTAGGGGAGAATTCTCCCTTAGAGGGCTTAAAAGCTGTGTGGGTGATGGTACAAGAAGGGAAGGAGCCTTCTTTACCTGTTTTCTTTGATAAGTTTGGGTAATTGGAGAAGTGGGCTTATTTAGTAGGGACTGTGGGATAGATATAGAGTGGGAAGGTTGGGCTTGGCTAGCAGTGGATGGATCTAATGAGGGCCTTGACCCTGCTGCCATACCTTCATTGGGTTGGGACACCACCATCATTGTAGAGAACAATGGGGTGTCAACTCCTTCAGAGTCCCCAGCAGATCTTCTCATATTTGAGAAAACCTTGCCTTTAGGGGGTTTAGGTACATATACCCCAACAGGTTGAGGTATATCCGTCAATTCATGGTTAATTACTTCCTGAACAAATCTGGGATACATAAAGAAACTCTTTTTGTTTCCCATATTTGATACAAGATCACTAAAAATCATCTTTGAGAAATTGTACCTTCTGGATGTAGCCAAGCATACCAACGCATATGCAATTGGACTGCTGAACTCACTCCATCCAGTGGTCTTTTTGGAGATACAATGCATTAGGGTATGAACAAGAAAACGCCATTGGGGTGAAAATTTTGCTTTTGAGAATTTGAAAACACCCAATGGGCCTCCATACCCCATTCTGGTAAGATTAGAAAACAGTTCATCATTAGAGATAGACATTATACCAGCGGCATCGTCTAGACGTAGACTGATGCGAATGACTTCTTCAGTAACTGTAAGTGAGTGATCACAGATTCTTGTCTTGATCATTTGCACACCATTTTCCACAACAATGGTTGCATTAGCCCAGAACTGCCTTTGGTGCTCAATGTAGATTGTAGGTGATACAGTAAGAGCATGAGCAATGTGGCTCGACTTCAGAAAGTCGACTATCTGATGAAAACCTTCAGATTGTTTTGGCTTTTGGAGCATCGCAATTTCATTGTGCTCATCAATGAACGCCATGGATGCCATAGACCTTGAAGATTCTTGCCTGAAAACTTTGAACTTTGAGAGAGAAAGGGTTTAGAGCGCAGGTGAATAGTATGCAAAGAGTCGTTATAAGCTTTTAGGCGGGCAAAAGGTATTTATAGTATTCGGAATATAAGCAGTATTAACCTAGAGCAGTATTAACTAACTAGCAGTATTAACCGCGAGCAGTATTATCCACGAGCAGTATTAACTGAACTAGCAGTATTAACCGCGAGCAGTATTAACCACGAGCAGTATTAACTGAACTAGCAGTATTAACTACTAGCAGTATTAACTAACTAGCAATATTAACCGCGAGCAGTATTAACTGAACTAGCAGTATTAACTGAACTAGCAGTATTAACTACTAGCAGTATTAACTGAAAGCAGTATTAACCACTAGCAGTATTAACTACTAGCAGTATTAACTGAAAGCAGTATTAACCACTAGCAGTATTAACTACTAGCAGTATTAACTACTCTTACACTTTTTGACACCATCCCTTTTCTCTTACTTTTTACTACTTTGTTCATCCCCTGATCCTTTTCTTCTTGATCCTTCATGATCATTACTCCCTCTGAAGTATTTCTAACTTCAACCTTCTGCTGGATTAAAAGTAACATGTCCTTCATCAAAAAAATTTTTTAAAGAATTTGAAGGCAGTCCATGTTCCTTGTTATGTGCCAAGAGCAACCATTTTCTTCATTCTGAATGCTCTTCCTCTTGAGCTTTTGATTGCCCTGCACACTTGATAAATCAGTTAGTCTTGGATGGAACCCAAGCCAAGGTGGTCTTGGGTTGACCTTTCTCATTAATATAATCTGTCAGTTTGGTCTGAATGAGTTGTTTAGGAATCTCATGGCTGGAATATTTTGTCAAGATTATAGGTTTAGCTGCATTACTACTAGAAGCAGCACTAGCCTTGTTAGCAGTACTAACTTGGTTAGCAGTACTAACAGGTTTCTTTGCAATTGGAACCTAAACTTGAACAAAGTTGCTTGCTTTCTTTGTCTTTGAATTACTCCTTGGCTTATTTGGAGTAATTTTCTTTGGTTTAGCAAACTTGTTATGAGCATGTGATCTTATAGGTGCTCTGTTCTCAACCATATGATTCCTTCTTTTATTCCTATAACCAAAAGAGTTTTGTGGTTTTCTTTGAACAGTGACTCTTTGGTTGATAGGGTTGAAATAACAGTGTTTGGCAAGATGATTCAATTTGCCACAGATAAAACAAGGTTTTGGTCTATTGATTTTACTCAAATCAACTCCTTGTTTTTGTGCCCACTGATTATTCCAGTTTCTCTGATTTCCCCTTGGTTTATCATGTTTTTGGGGCTCAGATTTATTGCAAGAACACTGTTTACAAGGGACAGGATTCACAACTGTGGTTTGCTTGTAATGGACCCTCTCAGACTTTCCCTCAGTCTTTTCTATGTCCTTAGACTTGATCCAAGCCTTTCCACATCCCTCATTGGTGATAATGTTATTTTCTAGAGGAATCTCACCACTCACAGTGTTCTCATTACTCTTTTCACTAGAGTTCTCTACTTCAGAGTCTGTTTCAACCACCACTTTGTCTAAAGGATCTACCTTAGTGGCTCCAACAGGCAATTCCTTCCTATCCTTGGTCTCTAGTAAGTTTGATATAGGAGGAATGTAATTGTTGTTGTATGGTGGTGGTGTGGTGTTATAGCCTATTCCTCTTCTAAGTTTGTCATGGATTTGAGTTTGGAGCAAAGAGTCCATTGCTTTAGAAGCATTGGAAAATTTCTCAATATCCAGCTTGGCTTTCTCAAACTCACTCTTTATCTTCTCATTCTCCTCTTTAGACTTTTTCAGCTTAAATTCATACTGATCTTTCTCCCACTTCCAGTAGTTGGTGTCATAAGAGTGTTGAAGCTCATTGGCTTGGAAACTCTTAATCTGTTCCTCAAACCTCTCAACAATTCTTACATAGTCTTTTATGTCCTTTTCTAATCTCTTCAGGTCATCACTCATTTTCTGGTTGTGATCCCTGTACCTTTTAACAGTTTCAATACAGGATTTGGAACAAAGATTAGATGTTACCTCTGTAGGAATTTCTGAGCTTGAAGACTCTGAACCTTTAGCCATGATGATGTCTGATTTCAAGGAAGAATGATGATTGCAGGTTTCTGAGAATACTTGCTCTGATACCACTTGTCAGGATCGAATTCTTAATAAGAATTTATACTCAGAAACTAATATCAAAGAAGTTGCGGAAAAACACTTTGATATTTAATAAAACAGTAATCAAACACAGTATATAATGATCAAACAGTAAGCTTGTATTGAATGCTTAAAGTTACAAGATTACACTCTCAACCTCAATATTGATGAACAGACTCACCAATACGAATTCTACTTCTCTAGAATTAGGATCTATGCCTTGAGGTCGATTTTTCTCTTGAAAAACAATTATGAAAGTTCTTTTTATCTATTCTACACATTCTATACATATACTAATAAAAAGATAATTACAAAGAATAAACAAATCTTCAGTATATCTTCCATGTATATCTTCTAAGTATATCTTCAGTATATCCAGCTGTAGTACTTTCCATCCGTATCTCTTTAGCAGCACTAATAATGCTCAGCAGCATTAACTTCAATTAGCAGCATTAACTGCAAGCAGTACTAACTACTAGCAGTACTAACTAGCTAAGCAGTACTAACTTTGAACAAGCAGTACTAACTTTAACTAGCAGTATTAATTCTACTAGCAGTAGTAACACTTAGTAGTATTAATCTTCAACTTGTTCTGGCAGTAGTAACTACACTTAGTACTAGCAGTAGTAACTACACTTAGTACTAGCAGTAGTAACTACACTTAGTAGAATCTTTAGTTCCCAACAGCAGGCTTGATTTTCCAAAGAGGTTGTCCTTCTTCTCTAGTTTTTCCCAAGATGCCAAAACTCCTTTCTCCCAACCGCCTTTTGCAGAAAAGAAGTAGAGAATGAGACCTATAGGGTTTTACCCCTATTTTTGCTACTTTACAAACTAGTCGCTCCACTTAGATTTATTTACAATAACTCCCAAAATATAAATTTTTGGATGCGATTATTACATCGGAATGGTTGGTTGGATTAGAACCATAGACTTTTGGAATTAATATTATTCGGGGAGAAATTTTAAGGTGAACCGATGAAGCCCTTGATGTTTGTCTTAAGATGTTTGAGCATCCAGATGACGATAGTGTGACTGGAAGTTTGAGGAGCGTGGTTTTGAGACGATGAGTGTCGACCAAATTCATGCATAAAATTTATTCTTCAAATACAAATTGCATCAAATATTTCTCATGTTTCCAAATCATCATGTGGATTATATTACGAAATCTTTGAAATGTTTAGCATACACAAGGTTTTAAACCTTGATTTTAAACATGCATAAAATTATTTGACAGTATGAGGTTGCAAACTTTGTTGAGGCTTTCTTTATTCTTATTGTTATCCAACGTCGTTTTCGGATATTGCGATGTTCGTATTTTGATGTGTTTAGGGTATTGGACAAGTAACCATGACTTATGACCTTAACATTGGATCTTCTCCACATATGTTAAGGCCTTGGACGAAGAGTTGCCTTCCACTATTTTAGTGTTTGAGTTTTCTTGGGAATTTTAATCCGTATGAGTTTGCTAAGTTTTATGGAGTATTATTCTACGACGTTTTGTGACACATGAGTGAACCTTGAAATGCGTAGACCAAGTTCATGGCATGTGTTGGTTTATGGTTTATTGATAAATTAACTTCATGAGGGTTTTGTTGGAAAAGTGTCACATTATATCGCAATGCGATAAAAGGGAAATTTTTGGAATTATGACATTTTAGTCATAACCTTGTCTTATGCCATTTGATTATTAGAAACGAAATTTTTGGCACCATTCGATTTTTAGGTGTCATTGAGTCTTATCGAAATTTTGTTGGGTTTTATGGAGTTCTATTTTATGACATTGTGCGTCGCGAGGTGAACCTTGAGACGCGTATACTCGAGTTATTGTGTGCGTTAACTTATGAGTTTTGTTTAATATTTTTGTCTCATACGAGTTTTGCACATGTCTTTTCGCAACCGTAAGAGAAGTCTTGAGGGTTTTGTTGGTGGATGTTATCCCCTATGTTATTTTGGGAAGTTTCAATATCAAGCGATTTCTCTTTTGAGTTTTATACAAGTATTTCATCGTACGCTACTTAGTATTCGAATCAAGTTATACTTTTAGTGTGATAAGCATACAAATAGCCTATGATGGTCCGTGTTGAACTATTGCTTTGAGCATCCTCCAGTTGTTGATTTTATCGTTATTGTTTCACACAATGCATGATTTTGATTCGTTGGTATGCATGATTTTGTAGCCTCTATTTTTAGACAAGAATATTTTATTCGTGCGCCTAAAGTTTGAAATCAATCTAAATTATTTTACGTTTGACCAAATCGGAAGCACTTATCGTTTTACTAAGTTTGGGAAAATAAAGTGATGTATGTGGGTCTTGTTGGAAAATTCTACCCCATGTCATTATTTGGTCAAACGAGAAATTTTTGGAACTTCATTACGTGAACTTCCCTTGGAGTTTTGTATGAACGCCTTGTCATGTATTGCTTTGGTACGTAAAATTTTCTTCATGTACGTGTGGCGTGAATTGATGCATGTTAGGACCATAGTGGTCCATTTGAAAAGTTATTGTGCATCTTTGTTTATTTTCATTATTAGCTTGAGTAATGACCAAATGGTTTTCGATATGGTTTTATGAGTGTCGCGTTTAAGACCACTTTGTACACCTACCGAGTAAATGGTAATGGATTTTACTCATGCAGTTAATTGTTAAAAAGTTTTTGCATTTGGAAGTTTTATGAAATGTCAAATTGGCATATTAGCTTGAAAGACCCTTGAACTCGTTAAAGCTATAGATTTAAACCCCATCGTGAAAGGAGTTATAATCAGGGACTAGGGGAGTCCTTGGAAATTGAGGCGTCGGATGAACCGACTCATGGCCAGTTTTATGTATTAGAGTTCAGCCGTATGAGTGGGTTCACACATAGGTAATTGAGACGTTAGATTTATGCTTTCTCCCAGTTAATTAAGTGATGATCTTTCCTCCTCGGTGAATCTTCGGGTTAAAACCTTGTGCGGTTGTGTACGTATGGTAGGATTTGAATTTGTGGGTTAAGAGTACGATAGTATGTTATGTGTCTGTGGGTACCATCTTATGGTATTCGTGAATAATAATGATA
This sequence comes from Arctium minus, assembly GCA_954870635.1. NCBI lineage: Eukaryota > Viridiplantae > Streptophyta > Magnoliopsida > Asterales > Asteraceae > Arctium > Arctium minus. The sequence continues at coordinate 55,621,445 of OX941093.1, forward strand.
ATATGGTTGGCTAGTAAAACTGTATGAATTGGGGGTTTTATTTCCATGATTAAGTGTCAACTTTAATTCGACAATGCAAATCTGGAATGAAATATTTGGTGGTATATCCATGTTGCGGATAGTTGTTTTAAGGGTAGGTGTCGACTCTCGATTTGGAGGAAAGTAATCGTTGGGGTGCTTCAGTGCGCTTCCGGTGAATCCTGTGCGTTTGCAATTTAAGTGGTAACTTTAAGGAGATTAGACATTGGTAATTAGAAATCGGTCATTGGTATTCCGGTAATTGTCAAGACATTAGTTGGGTTGACAATCGATGCTTGAATGCACTATGGGAGTTGTGTATCCGTGGAGTTTGGGGTAGTCCTCTATCTAAATATGTTCTTCCTGTGTCAACTTGAGGAACGAATCTAATGTTGTGTTGGACCGGACCAAGCTAGTTGTTAGGAAATTCCGTCAAGGAAAGGACGATAAATCTTTTATGATATTGATTATTGGAGGAATTAGTGAAACTGTCGGAGTAGGACTTGAGTAGAAGTTGATCACTGAGGAGACCTTAATTTTTCGGAAGTAGAAATATTGTTTTATGACAGTAGCGGTGACCGACCCAACGATTTTATGCGGATTTTTTATCACGTGGTTAAAGTCAACCTGGTTGAGGATAATTGGGACTGAAAGGAGTATGGGCAACCGATGGTTGGATCCTTTCTACAAAGGTTGTTATATTCTTGGAGGCAAAAAAAGAGTGTAACGTAATCCCATGAAGGATGATTAGAAGTATTTAAGGGTAAAGTTCGCCTTGAGGTATCCTTAGTGGAAGTAGTTAATTAAGATCGTAAGCTACTCTTGAGGTGATAAGTGCAATCTAAGGTTGGGAGGCAACTGAGATCCTAATGATAGGTAAACGATTTGATAAGGACTCGAGGTTCATTCCGTCATCGTTAAGGTATATCAAACGTTGAGATTGGGTGTGTGGCGGCTTGTTATGAGAAATACAGTGACAACCTTAACCGGGATGTAATCGGGTGCGCATATGAGGCAAGGTATCGTGAGGTATCCTTTTTGGATAGAGCACCAATTGATCTCACTAAATGCAACATTGGGTGTTTTAGTCGAGGCTAGATTTCGAGGACGAAATCTCTTTTAAGGTTGAGAGGATTGTAACACCCCGAAATCCTTGGTCGAAAAATAGGCAGAAAAATGGCGATAGTGCTCCGCGCTACTGCTCGCGCAGATCGAACCGCGCGGTGATCCACGCAAGACCCTGTCCAGAGCTCTGCGCTCCCCTCCACACTAGCCGGGTCGCGCCACCACTCGCGCGGAGCCACTGCGCGCACAAAAAGAAGAAAAATCAGCCTACAACCCCATTTTCTCACCCAAAACTCAAATCTCTCTCCCTTTCTCTCCCAAACCGACCCCCATCCTCCCCAAACGAACCCTGAATCATTTTTGGGGGTTTTCCTTCTAAAACCATGTGATTCTCCTTCATCTAGCAAGTTGGGAACAAGAACCATAAACCTTTCATCTTCATCTTCTTCACCAAACTTTCTAGGGTTTCATCTAACCCTTTTCACCACTTTGAACATTTGGGAGTTTGTGGTTATTTTGGGGATCTAGAAGAGTATTGTAGATGGATTAGGGTTTTGGTGTAGATGATATTTTCATGTAAAATGTTGGGGAACAATTCTATACGGTTGAATATCTATATTTATGGTTAGAAATTTATGGATCTAGGTTTTGGCTTTGAGGATTCAAGTTTATTCAAGAAAGCTCTAAGTGGGGTAAAATATAGATTTAGCCTAAATCTTGCAAGTTGAGTTCAAGTTGCTTTGTGAAAACTATGTACATGCCAAAAAAATGTTTATTTTGTTATACTGAAATGTTTTCCTTGCCATCTATCAAATTGGGTTATTATTCAATGAGTTTTGCATCATAGTATCATGAGTTTGTAAATCTTGATAAATGCTCATGTTTGGGGTTTTAGACATTTTGATAACTAAATCATAATTGAGAGTCTTTTATTGATTTTTTTCCCTATAAATGGAGGTCATTCCAATGTAAATGTATTTTAGTGTATTCGGATTGAAAATGCATATTGTTATGATTTGGGACATTTTGGAAATGTAAATGACATGATTTCTATTGGAAAATGGTCGGTCTCAACCAATGAAGAGTTTTGGGATTTTGGGCAGTTTGATAAATAAAACATAAGTATTGGTGTTTTGATGATTTATTTTATGGAAGTAAATCTTTTGAGTATAAATGCATTTTTAGTGTGTGTTTTGGGAGAAATGTTTGATTTTGCGTTATGGGGTGGTTGTTTGAAAGAATAAATAGTATAAACACATATGGAAAATGATTTGTTCCAATTTATGTCAAAGTTTATTTTTGTATTTTGGAACGCGTGTTTGTATAAACGTGGGTCGGTTGCGTTTTATTTCGTTTTATGACTTTTAGTAAAGTGACCAATTGATGTATGGAGTATTGGCTCATTTGTGACTCAAATGAGTCTTGGGGGCATTTGCCCAGTTTTATTGGCTCGATGAGGAGCTTTGAGTTAACGACACATTTAATTGTGAGTTGATGGGAATTACATGTTTTGAGTGTGTTGACATTCATTTTGAGTCATGTAATGTCGTAGACTGTAATGCATTGGATCCATAGGTATATTGGTCGGTTTGTGTGGGATGAGCATCCTCGTTTGACATGTGGAATATACATGGAGTCAAGATGGGTAATAGTTGTGGACTTTAAAGTCGGGCAACGGCCAATGACCAATAATTGTAATTCCCATAATGTACCAAGAAATAGGCATGGGGTTAAGATGGGTAATAGTTGTGGACTTCAAAGTCGGACATTGGCCAATGATCATTAATTGTAATTTCTTGTGAATGAGTGAAATCTAGAGTTAATGGAATGACCATTGATTTGTAGTGGGGCTCTTGAACATGTATATGATACTTACTTTCGTGTTCCCTCACATCAAATGGAATCGGGTCTCCCCTGTCACCGAAAGGTGATGTTTTTGTTAGGATCAAGCGTTTATCACTACGCCAAAAGCAATTGTTGATGGAGAAGGAACAACTTTATTTCCTTATAGCGTAGCAGCCAGCGCCACGTTTCGATTTAGGAAGATGTTGGTCAATGACCCAACAATCCCCCCCCCCAACATCTGCCAACACTAACAAAATCTTCGCTATAAGTCAATGGCTGCTCAACATGCCTTTGTCATTTAAATGCACTCCATAGGATTCGAACCTGTGACCTGCTCTGATACCACTTGTTAGTATCAAGCATTTACCACTACGCCAAAAGCAATTGTTGATGGAGAAGGCACAACTTTATTTCCTTATAGCGTAGCAGCCATCGCCACGTTTTTATTTAGGAAGATGTTGGTCAATGACCCAACAGTTTTGGGTTTTGAGTATTAACCATGTTTTCGGTGACGTTTTGTATACGGATTCCTATCCATGAATTTGGGTTTAAATGTATTGAACCTTATCCATATTCTGGATGTTTTGGATGACAGAAATTCTATGTGTTCCCAATATTTAAATGTTAACTTTTATTCACGTTTAAGTGTGTGTTGGATTTGAACTCTTGTCTGAAAGGATGATCTGAATCGGGATTTCATCACAAAAGCGATGGGTTTTGGGGAAAGAGATTGCTTTCATATTTAATACATTTATCTTAGAAATGGCGATATAAATATCATTCCTTTGGTTACCGTTTTGGTTAAAATAATGAAAACTCTTGAACTCACTAGGCGTTAAGCCTAACCCTTTTTATTTGTCCGCATGTGCATCAGGTTCCGGTTGGAGGTATGGTTCTACCCACACTGCGAAGAGATGAGTGTCGAGTTAAGCGCACAAGAGTTAGTAGCTTAGTGAAGTTTTCACATTTGTCCGGGAAGAGCAACTTGTATTTGGGTTGAGTAACACCCGACTTCGATTTAGTGCTTGTATAATTCTGGAGTCTATCGTTGTTGAGGTTAATTATAGAATTTTATATTGGAGGTATATTGGATTTTGATTTGTAGGAAGAAGTCTTGTCTTTTATTTGATGTTATATCGAAAATTTTAATTAGTTACTCTTACCAAATTTGAGGGTGTTACACCTGTGTCGACAAGGGCTTGTATCTTCGATCCCATTCTCTTCACATTCTCAAATTGGAGGAATGGTTTTGACCTTAGTGCTTCCATATTTGTCTCGAATGCATAGAAACTCAATGCTTGAACTTCTGTTTTATCCATCTCTTCCTCGCTCTCTTCTATTTAAGCTTCCATAGCATGAAATTCGGCCTTCCTGGGACAATCTTTTATGTGATGCGGACCATCACGAAAAGAACTTCAATGACTTTGACGATCTTTCTATCTCTTTACCTTTCCACTTCTCTTGATAGGGCTTTCTTGATTCGTAGGTTCGTTTCTCTCCCTACATCTACCTTCGTACTTCTCTTTGTGCCTTGCTTCCTCATGATGCTCGAGAATCGACTTGGCTTACATGATGGCGGTGGTGAGGTCTCGTACGCCGTGCATGCGAATCTCTATCTTTGTCCATGGGGATAGACCATCCAAGAAGTAAAACAAAACATCTTCATCCAAAATGTCAAGCGTGAGACAAGTGAACTCTTCACACAGTCACGAATTTTCCAAATTGTTTAAGTCTTCAGATTCAACTCTTTGCCTGATGATGACATTCTCTGGGTAGAATACCTTTTGAAATCGAAAGTAAACTCACTAGAATCTTGCACAATATTGTACCTTTTTCGATGTCCCTGTGTCGCCTAAGCCACTATAAAGCCATGATGTCTTTCAAATACATAGTGATGGTGTTGATCTTTGTTGGGAATTACAGAATTGCACAAGTATGGTTAATGTTGCTAGCACAACATAGTTACTACTTCTGAAGTTAATACTGCTGAGACAGATTAATACTGCTAACCAAGATTACTACTGCTTGATGAAGTTAGTACTGCCAGATCAAAGTTAATACTGCTGAGCACAGTTACTACTGCTGGAGAAGATTAATACTGCTCAGAGTGTTAATACTGCTACAACTTAATGCTGCTTAAGAGATAATCAAGATACGTGCAGATCAAGAATGAAGATAATCATGGAAAGCTTGGAGATAACTTTGGAAGATTATACTAAAGATCTTTTATATTTTGTAATTATCTTTTATCTTTAGTATATATATAGAACTATTGTGAATAGTTTAGAAGACATTAAGTTAGATAATATTCTGAGTTTTTGTTTTCATAGAGAGAATTAACCTCAAGGTTTATAATCCTAGTTCTAGAGAAGTAGAATTCGTATTGGTGAGTCTGTTCATCAATATTGAGGTTGTGTGTGAAATCTTGTAGCTTTGAATCATTCAATAAAGTTTACAAGTTGAGATTTCTGATTCACCGTTTCATTGATCTTTGAATATTAAAGTGTTATTCCGCAAACTCCTTTAATATTGTTTCTGAGTGTTTATTCTTGTTAAGAATTCAGATCCTGACAAGTGGTATCAGAGCTAGTATTCTCAGAAACCTTCATTCATCATGGATAACACAGTTGAATCAAACAATACTCTTGTCTCAAAGGTTCCAATGCTCAGATCTAATGAGTATGACATGTGGAAGATAAGGATCAAGCAATACATTCTCCTCACAGATTACTCTATGTGGGACATCATTGAGAATGGCCCATCTGATGAAGGAAAAATTGGTGCAGATGGAAAAAGAACCCCACCAAAGACGGATGCAGAAAAGAAGATAAGGCAGACAGAGATGAAAGCCTTGAGTACACTGCTCTTGGCTATTCCCAATGAATATCAACACCAATTCTGCAATTGCACTGATGCACAGATGCTGTGGAATGCTCTAGAGAAAAGATTCTCTGGTACCAAAAGTACCAAGAGAAATCAGAAGGCAATACTGAAGCAATTGTATGAAAACTTTATGTCAACTAAGAATGAGTCCATGACTCAAACTTTTGACAGGTTTAACAAGCTGATTGGTGAACTTGCTACTATGGGAGTACAGATTGATCAAGATGATGTAAACAGAAAGTTCTTAAGGTCCCTTGGATATGAATGGACCATGTATACTGTTTCATTCAGACATAATGAACAACTAGAAGAAAAAGAACTTGATGATCTGTACAATGACCTTAGAGTATTTGAAGCTGAGGTGGAGGCAAAGAAGAAGCCTTCTGGATATGTTCATAATGTTGCACTCCTATCAGCATCAATTGATTCTACTGCTAACCCTGGATCAGTTAATGCTGCCAATGGAGCAAATCAAGAAAAAGGCACTGAATCTGTTTTTGAAGCCTTTCTGTCCAGCCATGGAAACTCTTCTTTAATCAATGATGACCTGGAACAACTTCATCCTGATGATCTTGAAGAGATGGATATTAAATGGCAGATGGCCATGCTTTCCATGAGGGTAAAGAAGTTCATCAAGAGGACTGGGAGGAATAACTTCTCCCAAAGAAGAGAAGATGGAGCAGGCTTTGACAAGTCAAAGGTAGAATGCTATAAATGTCATATGAAGGGACACTTTTCCAGGGAATGCAGAAGTGGAGTGTCTCACAATAACCATCAGCAAGCTCAGACTGGTAGTTTCAATCAGCACAGAAACTCTGCTCAAGCCCTTGTTTCTCAACAAGGAATGGGGTTTGACTGGAGTGATCAAGCAGAAGAGGCCATTCAAAATCAAGCTCTCATGGCAGAGGTATTTGATCTCCCAACTGAGGTAAGTTCTAATCTCTGTTCTAAAACTTGCATAGACACTGTTAAAAGGTACAGGGATCACAACCAGAATATGAGTGATGACCTTAGGAGATTAGCAAAAGATATAAAAGACTATGTGAGAATTGTTGAGAGGTTTGAGGAACAAATTAAAGGTTTCCAAGCCAATGAACTTCAACACTCATATGACACAAATTACTGGAAGTGGGAGAAAAAGGATCTAGAACTCCAACTGACAAAGTCTAAAGAGGAGAGTGAAAAGTTGAGAGGAGAGCTAGTCAAAGTTAAGCTAGATGTAGAAAAGTTTTCCAACGCTTCTAAAGCAATGGACTCTTTACTACAAACTCAGATTCATGACAAGCTGAGAAGAGGAATTGGTTACAATACCACACCACCACCATACAACAACAACTACATCCCTCCTACATCAGACTTGCTAGAAACCAAAGATAGGAAGGACTTGCCTAAGGGAGCCACTGAGATAGATCCCTTAGATGAGGTAGTTCTTGAGGACAAGACTGAGAAAGAGGTTGGTAAGAGTATGGAGAACACTATGAGTGAGGAGATTCCTCTAGAAAACCACATTGTTACCAATGAGGGGTGTGGAAAGATTTGGGTAAAATCTAAGGACATAGAGAAGACTGAGGGAAAGTCTAGTAAGGTCCATTACAAGCAGACCACAGTTGTGAATCCTGTTCCTTGCAAACAGTGTGCTTGTACTAAATCTGAGCCCCTAAAACATGATAAAAGGAGGGGTAATCAAAGAAACTGGAATAATCAGTGGGCACAAAAACAAGGGGTTGATCTGAGTAAAATCAATAGACCAAAACCTTGTTTTATTTGTGGAAAGATCAATCATATTGCTAAATACTGTTATTTCAATCCTATAAACCAAAGGATGAGTTTTCAAAGATCTGTGCAAAAACCCTTTGGTTATAGGAAGAATGAAAGGAACCATGTGGCTAAGAAATCTGTTAAATCTAAAAGCCACATGAAGAAAAAGATTGTTGAGAAGAGTGTCAAGATGTGGATTCCTAAAAGCACTAAAACTGTTAGTACTGCTACCACAAATAGTATTGCTGACAATGATAGTGCTGCTAGAAGCAATACTACTGCTACCAATGTTAGTGCTGCTAAGAGTATTAGTACTGCTAAAACTAACATTGTTAGTACTTCTTCTAATGTTAATACTGCTAACTCTGTTAGTACTTCTAACAAGGTTAGTACTGTTAAACCTGTTAGTGCTGCTAACTCTGTTAGTACTTCTAAGGTTAGTACTGCTTCTAATGTTTGTGCTGCTAAGCCAATCATCTTGACAAAGTACTCCAGTAAAGAGTGCTCTAAGTTTAAAAATCTCATCAAAAAGAAATGTAAATACTTTGATGAGAAAGGGAGACCCAAGACCACTTTGGCTTGGGTTCCCAATCAATACTAATTGTTTTATCTTATGTGCAGGGCAACTAGCAGCTCAAGGGGAAGAGTATCTGGCATGTTGATAGTGGTTGCTCTAGGCACATGACAGGGAACATGTCTTGCCTCAAGAATTTCAAGAAAATTGATGGTGGGCATGTTGCTTTTGGTAATACTCCAGATGGAGGTAAGATCCGTGGTAAGGGTGATGTAACCAAAGGTAAAATAACCTTTGAAGATGTATTCTATGTTGAGCAATTAAGGTACAACCTGTTAAGTGTATCACAGGTTTGTGACAAAAAGCATAGTATATTATTTACAGATTCTGAATGCATTATCCTTGCTCCTGGATTCAAGGTAGTTGATGAAAAGATGATACTACTAAGAACTCCCAGAAAGGATAATGTTTATTGTTTAGATATGGAAAGTGTTTCAACTGATTCATCTCTAAACTGTCTTGTTTCAAAAGCATCTTTGGATGAATCATCACTTTGGCACAGAAGGATGTGTCACATGAACTTTAAAACTATGAATAAACTTGTTAAAAACAACCTTGTAAGAGGTTTGCCTTCAAAAGTCTTTTCATGTGATGATCATTGTGTTGCCTGTCTCAAAGGCAAACAACACAAAACTTCTCATAAGTCCAAAGAGTTGAACACTATCTCTAATTCTCTTCATTTGTTGCATATGGATCTGTTTGGTCCTACAAATGTTATGAGTATAGGCAAGAAATCATATTGCTTAGTTATTGTTGATGATTACTCTAGATTTACTTGGGTATATTTTCTAAGGACTAAGGATGAGACAAGTAGACTGATCAAATCATTTATTCTAAGAATTGAAAACCAAACAAATCAAAAGGTGAAAGTCATTAGGTCAGACAATGGTACTGAATTTAAAAATCATGACTTAAACACCTTTTGTGAGGAAAAAGGAATTGAGAGGCAATACAGTGCTCCTAGGACTCCACAACAAAATGGTGTTGCTGAGAGAAGGAATAGGACACTGATTGAAGCTACTAGATCTCTGTTAGCTGATTCAAAACTACCAATTACTTTCTGGGCTGAAGCAGTTAATACTGCTTGCTATGTCCAAAACAGAGTTCTAGTAGTTAAGCCTAAAAACAAGACACCATATGAGCTTTTAAATAAAAGAAAACCATTTATTGGATTTTTCAAACCTTTTGGGTGTCCTTGTACCATTCTCAATACCAAAACTCACTTAGGAAAGTTTGATAGCAAGGCAGATGATGGTTTTCTTGTTGGTTACTCATCTCAGAGTAAGGCTTACAGAGTATTTAATTCTTCTTCTAGAATAATTGAGGAAAGTGACAATGTCAAATGCAATGAGAACACACCAAATCCTATTGGTTCAGGTCCTCAGTGGTTGTTTGACATTGATTCATTAACTAACTCTTTGGGTTTCAGTAGTGATGATCATGCAGGTTCAGGAAGTGGAGGATCAGGGGATGTACAAGTACAAGACTTTATTCCTCAGTCTGTGATCTTTCCCATACCTATAATGGAACCTGTTGATTTCTGTGAAAAAGAGACTATGACAGAACCAATTCAGAGTGAAGAAGAAAGAAGAGATGAGGAGAATCAAGTGCAGGAAGAGCCAGAACCAGCTGATGAGATCACCTCAGCTGACTTAAATGAGTCCAATTTAGAAGTTGGAATCAATGAAGAACCTAGTCATCAGACTAGAACTCAAAAGAACCATCCTCCAGAGTTGGTCATAGGAGACATCTCTTCTCCTATGATAACAAGGAATCAAACCAGACTTCAAGAGCTGCAGGATCAGCAACACACAGTACTCTCTTGCTTTCTATCTCAGATTGAGCCTAAGAAGGTTTTTGATGCAATGAAAGACTCCAGCTGGATAGAAGCTATGCAAGAAGAGTTATCGCAGTTCAAATTGCAAGAAGTTTGGGACTTGGTAGACCTTCCAAAAGGTCATAGAGCTATTGGCACCAAATGGATTTTCAGGAATAAAAAGGATGAGAGAGGAATTGTGATCAGGAACAAAGCAAGGCTTGTGGCACAAGGGTACACTCAGGAAGAAGGCATACATTATGAAGAAGTTCTTGCTCCAATTGCAAGGGTAGAGGCAATTAGGCTATTTCTAGCCTATGCCTCATACATGAAGTTCAAGGTATATCAAATGGATGTAAAGAGTGCCTTTCTATATGGTACAATTGATGAAGAAGTATATGTCTGTCAGCCCCCTGGATTTGAAAATCCATCATATCCTGACAGAGTATACAAACTGAAGAAAGCACTTTATGGTCTACATCAAGCCCCAAGAGCATGGTATGATACTCTGTCTACCTATCTCTTAGAAAATGGGTTTGAAAGGGGAATAATTGACAAGACCCACTTCATTAAAAGGAGTAAGAAGGACATCCTACTTGTTCAAATCTATGTGGATGACATCATCTTTGGATCCACACAAGATCAGATGTGTAGAGACTTTGAAAAGTTGATGCACAAGAGCTTTAAAATGAGTTCAATGGGTGAACTTACCTTCTTCCTTGGGCTTCAAGTGAAACAGCAGAAAGATGGAATCTTCATAAGCCAATCAAAATATGTGAAAGACATCCTGTACAAATATGGTTTATCAGACTCAAAGCCAGCAAGCACACCTATGGAAACACACAAACAGATCACTGCTGATCTTGAGGGGGAGGATGTTGATGTCCATCTTTATAGATCAATGATTGGATCTCTCATGTATCTCACAGCCTCAAGACCAGATATTATGTTTCCAGTGTGTGTTTGTGCCAGATTCCAAGTCAAGCCAAAGCAATCACATCTTCAAGCTGTTAAGAGGATTTTCAGATACTTAAGAGGGCAACCTAGATTAGGTCTTTGGTATCCCTATGAATCCAACTTTGACTTGATTTCATATTCAGACAGTGACTTGGGTGGTGCTAATATGGATAGAAAGTCTACTTCAGGTGGATGTCAGCCTTTGGATGCAAGACTAGTATCTTGGCAGTGTCAGAAACAAACCACAGTGTCCTTATCAACAACAGAAGCTGAGTACATTGCTGCTTCAAGTTGTTGCTCTCAGGTTCTATGGATTCAAAATCAGATGCTGGACTATGGGTTAACCTTTCTTCACACTCCAATCTTCATTGACAATAGCAGTGCTATAAGCATTATTAACAATCCAGTCAAGCACTCCAAAACAAAGCACATTGAGATCAGTTATCACTTTATTAGAGATTGTAATGAAAAGAAGCTTATTCAAGTTGCTAAAGTTCATACTGACAACCAGTTTGCTGATCTATTCACTAAAGCTTTTGATGTGGGTAGATTCACTTTCTTGGTCACAAGTGTGGGCATGATCAATTCTGAATGAGCTCATGTTTAAAAGGTGATTGTATACCTGTTATTTGGTTGTTTTTGGTTGTTACTAATCATCTTTCTCAGGAAGTATGTTGCCTTGTTAAGACCTTCACAAGCTTCAAAAAGTGTAAGTGCAGTTAATGCTGCCAGTGCAGGTTTAATACTGCTAGTAGTTAATACTGCTCTTAGTTAATACTGCTCGTTAGTTAATACTGCTAGTAGTTAATATTGCTAGTAGTTAATATTGCTCTCAGTTATTACTGCTAGTTAGTTAATACTGCTAGTAGTTAATACTGCTCTCAGTTAATACTGCTAGTTAGTTAATACTGCTAGTGGTTAATACTGCTTATGTCCCGAATCATATAAATACCCTTTTTGCCCGCCAAAAAGTTCATAACGACTCTTTGATTACTATTCATGTGCTCTCTAACCCTTTTTCTCTCAAGCTCATAGTAAGTTTCAGGCAAGAACTCTTAAGCTCAATGGCATCCATGGCGTTCATTGATGAGCACAACGAAATCGCGATGCTTCAAAAGCCGAAGCAGGCTGATGGATTTCACCAGATAGTCGATTTTCTCAAGACAAGCCATATTGCGTATGCTCTTACAGCGTCTCCAACAATCTACATAGAGCATCAGAAACAATTCTGGGCAAATGCCACCATTGTTTTTGAAAATGGTGTGCAAGTTATCAAGACAAGGGTGTGTGACAAACCCTTGTCAGTTTCTGAAGAGGTGATTCGCATCTGTCTACGACTAGACGATGCTGCAGGTATTACCTCTATTCCTATTGAGGACTTGTTCTCCAATCTTTCAAGAATGGGGTATGGAGGCCAATTGGGTGTTTTCAAATTCTCAAAAGCTAAATTTTATACCCAATGGCGTTTTCTTGTTCATACCCTTATGCATTGTATTTCCAAAAAGACTACTGGCTGGAGTGAGTTCAGCAGTACTATTGCCTATGCTTTGGTCTGCTTGGCCACTGCCATAAAGTACAATTTTTCAAAAATGATTTTTACTGATCTTGTGTCAAACTTGGGAAACAAAAAGAAGTTTTATATGTACCCAAGATTTGTACAGGTAGTTATAACCAATGAATTGACGGATGTGCCTCAATTTGATGAGGTATATGTACCCAAAATCCCCAAAGGCAAGGTCTTTTCAAATATGAAGAGATCTCCATTGGACTCGGAAGGAGTTGACACCCCATTGTTCTCTGCAATGATGGTGGTGTCCCACAATGAAGAAGGTATGGCTTCAGGGTCAAGGCCCTCATTAGACCATCCCACTGAAATCCAATCCCAACCTTCAATCACCATATCAATCCCACAGTCCCTTATTCAAAAACCAACTTCTCCAATCACCAATACCTACATCAGGAAAAAGGTAAAGAAGGCTCATTCCCTTCTTGTACCTTCACCCACAGAGACTTTAAGCCCTCTAATGGAGAATTCTCCATTAGAGAATATCTATAGGGAAACCACAGGGGTGTCTCCAAACCCCAAGGAGGTGCTCACTGAGGAGATGAATGAGCATATGGGTGCAAAGGCTGCCACTACTCCTGCTAGCACAGAGGAGGCCAGTGGTAACATCAATAAGACCTTCCCCATGGCAACTTTGAATGAGCAATCATTCAAAGGTCCTAGGTGCCAAGAAACCAAGGGGGTAGAGGGTGCTTCTGCTAGGCAGAAGACTTCCACTACTAAAAGATCCCATGATCCTTCAAAAGGGGGTAACACTCCTAGAGAAGGTGAGGACAGTTATGACTATAATGAATTGTTGGAAACAGTGGGCAACATCAATCTGGATGTAATCAAGCAAGGCAAAGACATAGAAGAGATGAAAATGGTGATTCTGTCTCAACAAGTACAGATTACCAACTTGAAGAAAATGGTGAAGAGATTGGTTCAGAAAAAGAAAAGGAAACAGTTTGTGCTCCGAAGAAGGAAACCAGTGGATGATGCTCCCAAAAAGGGGGAGTCAGAAGCTGATGAAAACATGGAAGATGCTAATGATAAGGGGGAGAAATTTGATTTTGAGGGGGTACAAGCAGCTGAAACAGTACAAGCAGCTGAAACAGAACAAGCAGCAATAACAGTTAATGCTGCTGAAACAAGCAAAGCAGCAGAAACTGTTAATACTGTTGAATTGAATGAAGCAGCAGAAATGGTTCAAGAGGTATTAACAGACCTTCTTAGCAGCAATGTGCAAGAACTTGAGACAGCTGAAGCATTAATCAAAGCTAAACATGATACTCCCAAGGTCACTTCAAAGTCCAAAGGAGTTGTCATCAAAGACAATGTTGAAGTTATCAAGAAAGTTAGTGATGATAAAGTAAACAGCAAGGACAAAGGCAAAGCTAAGATGGTGGAATCTGATCAACCAATTAAAAAGCAAAAGTTGGTTGAGTCAGATGAAGCATTGGCCAAGAAGATTCAGGCTGAACTTGAGCAAGAAGAAAAGGTTCAAGTGGAAAAAGACAGAGAGATGGCTAAGGCTCTAGCTGTAGAGTTAAATGAAGTTTATCAACAGAGTTTGGCAACTGAGATAGCAAAGAAGAAAGATACAACTCTAAAGAAGCCTGGAATGATCAGAATGGGTACAAAGAAGAGACAACCTTCACAGACCTTCCTTGGCACTCAAGAGAGAAACAACATGATTACTTTTCTCAAAGGTGTTGTGGGAGTTAAAAAGGAAATGTTCACAAAGATGTCTTTTGAACAAATCAAAGGTTTGTATGAAGCTGAGATGACCAAGTTACAAGGAAATGACAGAGCAAGAGTTGAAGCAGAAAAGAAGATGAAAGAAAGACATGATCTTCAAATTCAAAAACCTTTCCCTGATGAGCAAGAATCACCAAGGAAGGAAGCTACTCTAGGTGACAGTTTGAGGAAGTTGAAAAGAACTAAAATGATGGCAAGAAGAACACCAGCCAAGAAACCTAGAGTGGAAGAAGCTGAGAAAGAACAGAAAGAAGCTGAAGAAGAAGGAGCATCTAAATCTGTTGAACAGGAGGCTCAAACTCAGGAAGAACCATCAAGTACTGTTGATGTGAATCTGTACATGGTAGTGATGGACAAAGTGCCTGAGCCTATATCAGCTGAACCTGTTGGTGTTAAGTCTCCAGAGATCATTCACTGGGATACTATGGAGGTTGATGGAAATGAGTACATCAGGCTGAAGAGGAAGGATGTTGGGAACTGAAGAATAACTCAAGTGATTAATGCTGCTAGTTCAGAATTACTACTGCTAGAAGACTCCAAAGTTAATACTGCTGAGTTTTACTACTGCTAGTAGAATTAATACTGCTAGTCAAAGTTAGTGTTGCTTGAACAAAGTTAGTACTGCTTAGCTAGTTAGTACTGCTAGTGGTTAGTGCTGCTTAGTAGTTAATGCTGCCAAGAGTTAATGCTGCTTATAAGGTAATGTGAAGATAATGATGAAGAGATTGTGGGTAAAGATAAACAAGGATATTCTGAAGATATTCATGGAAGATATACTGAAGATATTTTATTTATTTGTAATTATATTTTTGTTCAGTATATGTATAGATTTGACAGAATAGTTTAGATATAGATTTAATTCTAAGTTTTTGAAAGAGAGAGAATCAACCTCAAGGCATAGATCCTAATTCTAGAGAAGTAGAATTCGTCTTGAAAGAGCTTGTTCTTCAAGATTGAGGTTGTGTGTGTAATCTTGTGATTTTAATACAAGTTTGCAAGTTGTTAATCAAATACTGTTTGTTTACTGTTACATTGAATATCAAAGTGTTATTCCGCAACTTCTTTGATATTGTTTCTGAGACTTTATTCTTGTTGAGAAATCGATCCTGACAAGTGGTATCAGAGCCTGTTCTCTCAGAAACATCTATTCATTCATCATGGAAAACTTTGCAGAATCAAACAGTACTCTGGTCTCAAAGGTACCAATGCTCAGACCCAATGAATTCGATATGTGGAAGATCAGAATCAAGCAGTACATACTCCTCACTGACTATTCTATGTGGGATATCATAGAGAATGGTCCTTCTGAAGCAGGTAAGATTGGTGCAGATGGAAAGAGAACTCCACCAAAAACTGATGCAGAAAGAAAGGCTAGACAGACAGAGATGAAAGCCTTGAGCACTTTGCTCTTGGCTATCCCCAATGAATATCAACATCAGTTCTGTAACTGCACTGATGCAGAGATGCTCTGGAATGCTCTAGAGAAAAGATTCTCAGGTACCAAAAGTACCAAGAGAAATCAGAAAGCCATTCTGAAGCAACAATATGAGAACTTTATGTCAACCAAGAATGAGTCCATGACTCAAACTTTTGACAGGTTCAACAAGCTTATTGGTGAACTTGCTACAGTGGGAGTACAAATTGATCAAGATGATCTGAACAGAAAGTTTCTAAGGTCCCTGAGTGATGAATGGACCATGTATATTGTGTCTTTCAGACAGAATGATCAACTGGAAGAAAAGGAACTTGATGATCTATATAATGATCTAAGAGTTTTTGAATCTGAGGTAGAGGCTAAGAAGAGGCCTTCTGGATATGTTCACAATGCTGCACTCCTTTCAGCATCAACTGATTCTACTTCCAACTCTGAATCAGTTAGTGCTGCCAATGGAGCAACTCAAGAGAAAGGCACTGAAACTGTATTTGAAGCCTTTCTAGCAAGTCATGGAAACTCTTCTCTCATTAATGATGACTTGGAACAACTCCATCCAGATGATCTTGAAGAGATGGACATTAAATGGCAGATGGCCATGCTCTCTATGAGAGTCAAGAAGTTCATCAAAAGAACTGGAAGGAACAACTTCTCACAAAGAAGAGAAGATGGAGCAGGTTTTGACAAGTCAAAGGTGGAATGCTATAAATGTCATCAGAAGGGACACTTTGCTAAAGAATGCAGAAGTGGAATGCCTCAAAACAATAACCACCAACAAGCTCAATCTGGAAGCTTCAATAATAACAGAAACTCTGCTCAAGCCCTTGTCTCTCAACAAGGCATGGGGTTTGATTGGAGTGATCAAGCTGAAGAGGCCATCCAGAACCAAGCTCTAATGGCAGAGGTGTCTGATCTCCCAACAGAGGTAACTTCCAATCTTTGTTCTCAAAATTGCATTAACACTGTTAAGAGGTATAGGGATCACAATCAGAACATGAGTGATAACCTTAAGAGATTGGAAAAGGACATAAAAGATTATGTGAGGATAGTTGAAAGATTTGAAGAGCAGATTAAGGGTTTTCAAGCCAATGAGCTTCAACACTCTTATGACACAAACTACTGGAAGTGGGAGAAGAATGACTTAGAACTTCAACTGACCAGATCCAAAGAGGAGAATGAGAAGATAAAGAGGGAGTTTGAGAAAGCCAAGCTGGATATTGAGAAATTTTCCAATGCTTCTAAAGCAATGGACTCTTTGCTCCAAACTCAAATCCATGACAAACTTAGAAGAGGAATAGGGTACAATACCACACCACCACCCTATAACAACAACTACATCCCTCCTAGTTCAGATTTGTTAGAAACAAAGGATAGGAAGGACCTACCTAAGGGAGCCACTGAGATAGATCCCTTAGATGAAGTAGTTGTTAAGGATAAAACTGAGAAAGAAGCTGTCAAGGATAAAGACAACACTGTGAGTGGTGAGATTCCTATAGAAAACCACATAATTACCAATGAGGGATGTGGAAAGCATTGGATCAAGTCCAATGAGATAGAGAAGACTGAGGGAAAGAACAAGAAGGTTTATTATAAGCAGACCACTGTTGTGAACCATATCCCTTGCAAGCAGTGTGCATGTAATACTTCTAAGCCCCAAGAACATGATAAACCAAGGGGAAATCAGAGAAACTGGAACAACCAATGGGCACAAAAACAAGGCATTGATCTGAGTAAAATCAATAGACCAAAGCCTTGTTTCATATGTGGAAAGTTAACCATTTGGCTAAGCATTGTTTCTTTAATCCTATTAACCAACAGATGAACTTTCAAAGATTTGTGCAAAAACCTGTTGGTTATAGGAAGGCTGGAAAGAAACATGTGATGAAGAAATCTGTTGAAAATAAGGGTCCCATGAGGAAAAAGGTTTTAAAAGAAAGTATTAAAATGTGGGTACCTAGAAGCACTAAAACTGTTAGTACTGCTGACAGGGATAGTGCTGCTGGAAGCATTACTGCTTCTACCAGTGTTAGTACTGCTGAAAATATTAATGTTGCTAATACTGTTAGTACCTCTTCAAAGGTTAATGCTGCCAACACAGTTACTGCTGCTAACACAGTTACTACTTCTAACAAGGTTAGTACTGCTAAGCATGCAAGTGGTGCTAAGGCAGTTAGTACTTTTAAAACCAGTACTGCTTCTAGCAAAAGTGTTTCCAAGCCTATCATTGTGACAAAGTACTCCAGAAATGAGGAGTCAAAGTTTAAAAATCTTGTCAAGAAAGAATGCAAGTATTTTGATGAGAAAGGGGTACCCAAGACCACTTTGGCTTGGGTTCCCAATTCATACTAACTGATTTATCTTATGTGCAGGGCAACCAACAGCTCAAGGGGAAGAGCATATGGCATGTTGATAGTGGTTGCTCTAGGCACATGACAGGTAACATGTCATGTCTTCAGGATTTCAAGCATATCAATGGAGGACATGTTGCTTTTGGAGATAATCTTACTGGTGGTAAAATAAGTGGCAAAGGTAATGTTACAAAAGGTAAGATGACATTTGAGGATGTCTACTATGTTGATCAGTTGAAGTACAACCTGTTAAGTGTATCACAGGTTTGTGACAAACAACATAGCATATTATTTACAAACACAGAGTGTATGATCCTTGCTCCAGGGTTCAAAGTAGTTGATGAAAGCATGATACTACTTAGAACTCCAAGAAAGGACAATGTTTATTGTCTAGATTTGGACAATGTTGATAGTGATTCATCCATAAACTGTCTTGTTTCAAAAGCTTCTGTGGATGAATCCTCTCTATGGCACAGAAGGATGTGTCACATGA
The DNA here is from genome assembly GCA_954870635.1 of Arctium minus. Classification (NCBI taxonomy): domain Eukaryota; kingdom Viridiplantae; phylum Streptophyta; class Magnoliopsida; order Asterales; family Asteraceae; genus Arctium; species Arctium minus. Next base: position 55,639,938 of record OX941093.1, read on the forward strand.
ATTTCAAGACTATGAACAAACTTGTTAAAAACAACCTTGTAAGAGGTTTACCTTCAAAGTCTTTTCATGTGATGATCATTGTGTTGCTTGTCTTAAAGGCAAACAACATAAAACTTCTCATAAGACCAAAGAGTTAAATTCTATTTCTTCTTGTCTCCAATTACTACATATGGATCTGTTTGGTCCTACAAATGTTATGAGTATAGGCAAGAAATCTTTTTGCTTGGTTATTGTTGATGATTACTCCAGATTTACTTGGGTATATTTTCTAAGGACTAAGGATGAGACAAGTGGACTGATCAAATCCTTTATCCTAAGAATTGAAAACCAAACTAATCAAAAAGTAAAAGTCATTAGATCAGATAATGGGACTGAATTTAAAAATCTTGATCTAAACACCTTTTGTGAAGAGAAAGGCATTGAGAGACAATATAGTGCCCCTAGGACTCCTCAACAGAATGGAGTTGCTGAGAGGAGAAATATGACACTAATAGAGGCTGCTAGATCTCTGTTGGCTGATTCAAAATTGCCAATTACCTTCTGGGCTGAAGCAGTTAATACTGCTTGTTATGTCCAAAACAGAGTTCTAGTAGTCAAGCCAAAGAACAAGACTCCATATGAGCTTTTAAATAAAAGAAAACCATTTATTGGATTTTTCAAACCTTTTGGGTGTCCTTGTACTATTCTCAATACCAAATCTCACTTAGGTAAGTTTGATAGCAAAGCAGATGATGGATTTCTTGTTGGTTACTCATCTCAGAGTAAGGCTTACAGAGTCTTTAACTCTTCTTCTAGAATAATTGAAGAAAGTGACAATGTCAAATGCAATGAGAACACACCAAATCCAATTGGGTCTGGTCCTCAGTGGCTATTTGACATTGATTCACTAACTAACTCTTTTGGTGTCAGTAGTGATGATTATGCAGGATCAGGGAGTGGAGGATCAGGAACTACACAAGTTCAAGACAGTTTATCTCAATCTGTGATCTTTCCCATACCCACAGTGGATCCTGTTGAAGACTGTGAAAAGGAACAATCTACTGAACCAAGTCAGAGTGAAGAAGAGAGTAGAGATGAGGAGACTCAAGTCAATAAGGAATCAGAAGTAGCTGCTGAAAACACCTCAGTTGAGTTGAATGACTCAAATCTAGAGGGGGTACTTAATGAAGAACCTAACCATCACACCAGAATTCAAAAGAATCATCCTCCACAACTGGTAATAGGAGATATATCCTCTCCTATGATGACTAGAAATCAAAGCAGGCTGCAAGAATTGCAAGATCAACAGCATACAGTGCTTTCTTGCTTTTTATCCCAGCTTGAGCCTAAGAAGGCACATGATGCTATGAAAGAATCCAGTTGGATAGAAGCAATGCAAGAAGAACTACTGCAATTCAAGCTGCAAGATGTTTGGGATCTGGTAGACCTTTCTAAAGGCCAAAGAGCAATAGGAACAAAATGGGTATTCAGGAATAAGAGAGATGAAAGAGGAATTGTGATAAGGAATAAAGCAAGGCTGGTGGCTCAAGGGTATACACAAGAAGAGTGAATAGACTATGATGAAGTATTTGCACCTGTGGCCAGGATAGAAGCAATTAGATTATTCCTGGCTTATGCTTCTTATATGAAATTCAAAGTCTATCAAATGGATGTGAAAAGTGCATTTCTTTATGGCTCAATTGAAGAAGAAGTATATGTCTGTCAACCACCAGGGTTTGAAAACCCAAGCTATCCAGACAGGGTATACAAATTGAAGAAAGCACTTTATGGATTGCATCAAGCTCCAAGAGCATGGTATGACACTCTGTCATCCTATCTCTTGGAAAATGGCTTTGAAAGAGGAGTCATTGATAAGACTTTATTCATCAAGAGAAAGAAGAAGGATATCTTGCTGGTCCAAATCTATGTTGATGATATCATCTTTGGATCTACAAGACATGTGCAAGGAGTTTGAGGATCTAATGCATCAAAGGTTCAAAATGAGTTCCATGGGGGAACTTATTTTTTTCCTTGGACTCCAAGTTCAACAGAAGTCAGATGGAATCTTTATCTGTCAGTCCAAGTATGTGCAGGATATTTTAATCAAGTTTGGTTTCTCAGATTCAAAACCTGCCAGGACACCTATGGAGACACACAAGCAGATAACAGCAGATCTTGAGGGGGAGGATATGGATGTTCATCACTATAGATCCATGATTGGCTCTCTCATGTATCTTACAGCATCTAGACCAGATATAATGTTTCCAGTCTGTGTATGTGCAAGATTCCAAGTTAGGCCAAAGCAATCTCACTATCAAGCTGTTAAGAGGATATTCAGATATCTCAAAGGGCAACCCAGATTGGGACTTTGGTATCCTCATGACTCATCCTTTGACCTACTTGCATACTCAGATAGTGATCTAGGTGGAGCAAACTTGGACAGAAAATCTACTTCTGGAGGATGTCAGTTTTTGGGTGCAAGACTAGTGTCTTGGCAGTGCAAGAAACAAACCACAGTGTCCACATCTACAACAGAGGCAGAGTACATAGCAGCTGCAAGTTGTTGTTCTCAAGTCTTATGGATTCAAAATCAAATGTTGGACTATGGGGTAACCTTTCTACACACTCCAATTTTTATTGATAACAGCAGTGCTATTAGCATTGTGAATAATCCTATCAAGCACTCAAAGACAAAGCACATTGAAATCAGGTATCACTTCATAAGAGACTGTAATGAAAAGAAACTTATTCAAGTTGTAAAGGTTCATACTGACAACCAGTTTGCTGATCTATTCACCAAAGCCTTTGATGTGGGTAGATTCACTTTCTTGGTAACAAGTGTGGGAATGATCAACTCTGAATAAACTCCTTCTCAAAAAGTGGTTCAATACCTGTATATTATGTATTCTTGGTGGTCCTAATCTTTCTTTTCAGGGAATTCATAGCAGTCCTCAGTTCATCATAAGTTGAAAAGAGTAAGTATTGTTAATACTGCCAGTGCATTATTAATACTGCCAGTGCATTATTAATACTGCCAGTGTATTGTTAATACTGCCAGTGCATTGTTAATACTGCCAGTGCATTGTTAATACTGCCAGTGCATCGTTAATACTGCCAGTGCATTGTTAATACTGCTAGTGCATTGTTAATACTGCTAAGTAGTTAATACTGCTTTCAGTTAATACTGCTTTCAGTTAATACTGCTAGTAGTTAATACTGCTTTCAGTTAATACTGCTATCAGTTAATACTGCTATCAGTTAATACTGCTAGTGGTTAATACTGCTAGTAGTTAATACTGCTTGTCGTTAATACTGCTCTTGGTTACTACTGCTTATGTCCCGAATACTATAAATACCCTTTGCCCGCCTAAAAGTTCATAACGACTCTTTGCATACTGTTCACTTGTGCTCTAAACCCTTTCTCTCTCGAGTTCCAAGTTTTCAGGCAAGAACCTTCAAGGTCAATGGCATCCATGGCGTTCATCGACGAGCACAATGAAATCGCGATGCTCCAAAAGCCAAAACAAGCTGAAGGTTTTCACCAGATAGTCAACTTTCTGAAGTCCAGCCATATTGCCCATGCTCTCACTATATCTCCTACCATCTTCATAGAGCATCAGAGGCAATTCTGGGCAAATGCCACCATTGTTACTGAGAATGGTGTGCAAATGATCAAAACAAGGGTGTGTGACAAACCCTTGACAGTTACTGAAGAGGTACTTCGCATCAGTCTACGTCTAGACGATGCCTCTGGTATAACTTCTATCTCTAATGATGAATTGTTTGCTACTCTTACAAGAATGGGGTATGGAGGCCCATTGGGTGTGTTCAAGTTCTCAAAAGCAAAATTTTCACCCCAATGGCGTTTCTTTGTCCATATCCTTATGCATTGTATCTCTGAAAAGACTACTGGATGGAGTGAGTTCAGTAGCACCATTGCTTATGCTTTGGTATGCTTAGCCACTGCCAGAAAGTATAATTTTTCCCAAATGCTTTTTAATGATCTTGTCTCAAACCTGGGAAGTAAAAAGAGTTTTTATATGTACCACAGGTTTGTCCAAGAAGTTATTAACCATGAATTGACGGATATACCTCATTTTGATGGGGTATATGTACCAAAAATTCCCAAAGGTAAGGTCTTTTCAAACATGAAAAGATCCCCTCTGGACTCGGAAGGAGTTGACACCCCATTGTTCTCTACAATGATGGTGGTGTCCCAAACTGATGAAGGTATGGCAGCAGGGTCAAGGCCCCCATTAGACCAACCCACTGCTAGCCAATCCCAACCTTTCCACCCTAAATCAATTCCCCAGTCTCTTCTTGATAAACCAACTTCACCAATCACCCAAACATACAAAAGGAAACAGGTAAAGAAGGCTCCTTCCCTTCTTGTACCATCAACCCCTAAGCCTTTAAGCCCTCTAAGGGAGGATTCTCCCTTAGAGAATATCTACAGGGAAACCACAAGGGTGTCTTCCAACCCAAAGAAGGTGCTCTCTGAGGAGGAGGAAGAGCATATGGGTGAGCAGGCTGCCACTACTCCTGCTAACACAGAGGAGGACAGTGGTAACATAACTAAGACCTCCCCCATGGCAACTTTGAATGAGCATGCATTCAAAGGTCCCTGGTGCCAAGAAACCAAGGGGGTGGATAGTGCTTCTGCTAGGCAGAAGACTTCCACTACAAAAAGATCCAATGATCCATCAAAAGAGGGTAACACTTCTGGAGAAGGTGAGGACAGATATACTTACTATGAATTGATGGAAACAATGGGCAACATCAACCAAGATGTTCTCAAACAAGGGAAAGAAATTGAAGAGATGAAGTTGGTAATCTTGTCCCAACAAGTGCATATTACCAAACTCAAGAAATTGGTGATGAAGCTAGTACAGAAAAAGAAGAAGAGACAATTTGTGCTAAGGAGAAGGAAATCTGGGAATGATGCTCCCAAAAAGGGGGAGATCAACATGGAAGAAGCTACAGAAAAGGGGGAGCTTGATGGGATGAAATATGATGGTGAGGGGGAGAGATTTGATGTTGAGGGGGAGCAAGAAGCAGAAACAGAAAGAGAATCAGTGCAAGCAGAGATAAAAGAACAAGCAGCAGTAACAAAGCAAGCAACAGAAACCATTAATGCTGCTAGTTCAATTAAAGCAGCAGAAATGGTTAGTACTGCTGAAATAAGCAAAGCAGCAGAAACTGTGAAAGAAGTTTTAACAGATCTTGAGATTGCAGAAACCTTACTTAAAGCCAAACATGATACTCCCAAGGTCACTTCAAAGACCAAAGGAGTAGTCATCAAAGAACAAGGTGAAGTGATCAAGAAAGATAACAGTAAGAAGGTAATGAACAAAGACAAAGGAAAAGCAAAGATGGTGGAATCTGATCAACCAGTCAAAAAGCAAAGGTTGGTTGAATCAGATGAAGCCTTGGCCAGGAAGATGCAGGCTGATATTGAAAAGGAAGAAAGAGTTCAGGTTGAAAAGGACAGAGAGATGGCAAAGGCTCTAGCTGCTGAACTGAATGAAGCCTATCAACAAAGCCTGGCAACTGAACTTGCACAAAAGAAATCAGCATCTTTGAAGAAATCTGTGGTGATAAAAACAGCTGCAAAGAAGAGACAACCCTCAAAGACTTTCCTTGGTACTCAAGAGAGAAACAAAATGATAATTTTTCTCAAGGGTGCTATAGGAGTCAGAAAGGAGATGTTCTCTAAGATGACATTTGAGCAGATCAAGGAGCTGTACAATTCTGAAATGACCAAGCTTCAAGGGAATGAAACTGCCAGGGTGGAGATGGAGAAGAGAATGAAAGAAAGTAATGATTTCATGATAGAAAAACCTTTTCCAGATGAGCAAGAAACACCACCAAAGAAAGAAGCCACTCTGGGTGAAAGTCTAAGGACTTTAAAGAGAACCAAGATGATGGCAAGGAGAAAGTCAACCAAGAAGCCTAGAATAGCTGAAAGAGAGGCTGAGAAGGTTGCTGAAGAAGAAGGGGCACCTGAGTCATCTGAAAAGAAGGAATCTTCAAGTACTGATGATTTAAAGATGTACATGGTAGTGATGAACAAAGTTTCTGAACCAATTTCAGCAGAACCTGTTGGTATAAAGCCTCCTGAAGTTATTCACTGGGATACACTGACAGTGGATGGAAAGGAGTATATCAGACTCAAGAGGAAGGATGATAAGTATGAGGTATTCAACACTTGGGCCAAGATTGTCAGAACATGCTCTAGGTCTGATATAGAAGAAATGTTTGAAATAGGGATGAAGTTGTATGCAGATCAGTTAAAAGCTCCAGGGATTTCAATTACAAAACTGGTGATGGAGTATCTGTGTATGATGTTCAAACCTGAAGAAGTGGAGCATATCATAAGAAATGTGTTTCAAGCAGTCACAAATTGGACTCTATATGAAACTAGTGGAGTATATGCAGTGACTTTGGATAGAAATCACATAGAATACTTCCTAGTGGATAGAGTATACAATCACAGCAGACTTAAGCTTCATGCAATGCTGAAGAAGAAGCTTGGATGTGTTGAAAACTCAGAAATGGCCAAATATCTGATTCAGAGAATGATCAATCAAAGTTTGGGGATAAATGTTGATACAGGGATCTGAAGAATGATATTTTGGGAGCATCTGAAGAACTTGACTTCTCTTCCTAAAAGTCAAGTTAGGGGGATATTGTTGGGAACTAAAGAATAACTCAAGTGATTAATGTTGCTAGTTCATAATTACTACTGCTAGAAGACTCCAAAGTTAATACTGCTGAGTTTTACTACTGCTAGTAGAATTAATACTGCTAGTCAAAGTTAGAGCTGCTTGAACAAAGTTAGTACTGCTTAGCTAGTTAGTACTGCTAGTGGTTAGTACTGCTTAGTAGTTAATGCTGCCAAGAGTTAATGCTGCTTATAAGGTAATGTGAAGATAATGATGAAGAGATCGTGGGTAAAGATAAACAAGGATATTCTGAAGATATTCATGGAAGATATACTAAAGATATTTTATTTATTTGTAATTATCTTTTTGTTCAGTATATGTATAGATTTGACAGAATAGTTTAGATATAGATTTAATTCTAAGTTTTTGAAAGAGAGAGAATCAACCTCAAGGCATAGATCCTAATTCTAGAGAAGTAGAATTCGTCTTGAAAGAGCTTGTTCTTCAAGATTGAGGTTGTGTGTGTAATCTTGTGATTTTAATACAAGTTTGCAAGTTGTTAATCAAATACTGTTTGTTTACTGTTACATTGAATATCAAAGTGTTATTCCGCAACTTCTTTGATATTGTTTCTGAGACTTTATTCTTGTTGAGAAATCGATCCTGACAAAGGATGATAAATTTGAAGTGTATCCTACTTGGGCAAAGATAGTAAGAACATGTTCCAGATCTGATCTAGAAGAGATGTTTGAAGTAGGAATGGAATTGTATATTGATCAACTGAAAGCTCTAGGGATATCAATCACAAAACTTGTGATGGAGTATCTATGTATGTTGTTCAAGGCAGAAGAAGTGAAGGATATTATCAGAAATGTGTTTCAAATAGTTAACAACTAGACTCTATATGAAACTAGTGGAGTATATGCACTGACTATGGATACAAATCACATAGAATACTTCCTAGTGGATAGAGTTTACAACCACAGCAGATTGAAGTTGCATGCCATGTTGAAGAAAAAGTTTGGTTGTGCACCAGATTCAGAAATGGCAAGGTATTTGATCCAAAGAACAATTAATCAAAGTTTGGGGTTGAATGCTGATACAGGGCTATGAATAATGGAGTTTTGGGAGCATCTAAAGAACTTGACTTCTTTTCCTAAAATTCAAGTTAGGGGGAGATTGTTGGGAATTACAGAATTGCACAAGTATAGTTAATGCTGCTAGCACAACATGGTTACTACTTCTAAAGTTAATACTGCTGAGACAGATTAATACTGCTAACCAAGATTACTACTGCTTGATGAAGTTAGTACTGCCAGATCAAAGTTAATACTACTGAGCACAGTTACTACTGCTGGAGAAGATTAATACTGCTCAGAGTGTTAATACTGCTACAACTTAATGCTGCTTAAGAGATAATCAAGATACGTGCAGATCAAGAATGAAGATAATCATGGAAAGCTTGGAGATAACTTTGGAAGATTATACTAAAGATCTTTTATATTTTGTAATTATCTTTTATCTTTAGTATATATATAGAATTATTGTGAATAGTTTAGAAGACATTAAGTTAGATAATATTCTGAGTTTTTGTTTTCATAGAGAGAATTAACCTCAAGGTTTATAATCCTAGTTCTAGAGAAGTAGAATTCGTATTGGTGAGTCTGTTCATCAATATTGAGGTTGTGTGTGAAATCTTGTAGCTTTGAATCATTCAATAAAGTTTACAAGTTGAGATTTCTGATTCACTGTTTCATTGATCTTTGAATATTAAAGTGTTATTCTGCAAACTCCTTTAATATTGTTTCTGTGTGTTTATTCTTGTTAAGAATTCAGATCCTGGCAATCTTTGTGGCTTCATCCTCGATCATACCTTCGAGATATCTCGTGATCTCCCAAAGAAAATTGACGATCACTTTAGATTCTCTTTTTCCATCAAAGGTTGTAGACATTGGTACTTCGACTCTTGGTATCGGTACACTCATGCTTACCCCGTTCGCCGCAACTATCTTGCACACACCCATATCAATTCGGACTTCTTCAAGTTGGTCACGAGTAATGGCTTGCTCTTCTTCCATCCTTTCTATTTGTGCACACAAAAAAGGATTGTAACTAGATCAACAAAATTTATATTTTTTATTGGGGGCCTTTGCCCACTACTGTGTAGGTAAGTCTGTCGCTATTCGGTCCTATGTTAGACGTCGTCAGCTTTAATTAGTCCATTAAGTGAATACTTGTGTAGGATTGCACATGGGTTGGGTTGGAAGAGTTATGAAATTTAACATCTTAACCCAATTACGTCGGTTTAGAAAATCCCAACCAAACCCATCATGTTAAAAAGTACAAATCACCCTTGCGGGTCGGGTTGGATTATTGTGTTAATGAGATAGTTGATGCATAAATGATAATTTAGTTTATATAATTAAGTTATTAAACATACAGAGTTAACCGACCAGTATCCAAATATATGTTTAAGTACTACAATGAAAATTTTAAATTGAGAAAAGTGTGTGTGTGTGTGTGTGTGTAGACTTAGGATCATATGTAGGAAATCTAAATATTGTAGGAAGCATAGAAAGTCATCGATCACGGTATTTTGGTAATTAAGGAGAACTTCGATGGCAAAGTTTTAGGTGGACACAATGGTTAATATAGAAACTTTCAACCTTAACATGTGTTAACATATGTTAACAACTATGAGCATATGTTAACATTCAACCTTAACATGTGTTAACATATGTTAACAACTATGGTATACATAAACATAAGTTAACATACTTGACAACCTAATGCACGCCTAGGCGTGGAGGATCGAGCCTTATTGTTCCTAGAGGCCCATGATCGGGCCAACAAGGATGTCACACTTACACAGGCATAAATTTTCCAAGGTTCTCCGTTTCAAGCCCACGATACGTCATTTAAACATGTTTTGAGTCACTTTTGGGCTTTTATGTTTAGGCCATCATTTTTTTTAGGCTCGTTTATGTTTAAGGCACTTATTTATTGGTTGATTGTTTCAGTTATATGGTCAATGCTCGGTCTGGGGTTGTTGATAACGACATTTTTGTTGTTACTCTAATGCCACTTTCCGTACAGTTAACTCGGTTTCCAAGAAAATAAAGCGTAATTCTGACAAGTTATTGCAAGATTATCACAAGAATCAGTTGTTCAAGAGGAATGAAGTAAATCGGCCTCTAAAGGCCATATTTGGAGTCAAATAGGAAATTTTGAGTTGGGAACAAACATTGAAGAGTTGATCAAGTCCAATGTTGAGTTTTGAAGTAGATTAATGAGTAAAGTAACGATAACAGTGAAGAAGGCGAGTGGTATGCGGGTTTGGTGAGGTTGTGCGGGTTCAAAGGGATCCGGGAGACTTTCATGCGGGTTTACCCGCATGGAAGTCACATTCGCAACTGTTTGGCCCTTATGCTGTTGCAGCCTCAGAATTTGAAGGGGGTGACCATATATCCGATTTAGGGTTTCATAGGGGAGATTTTTGGGAGCTTTTGGAGTGGGTTTGAAGGGATGGAAGTGATGGAAACACATGAGCCTTAGAGATTATTACTGCTATTGATTACTTGTGTGTGGGGATTCAACTCTTTAGGAAATTGTGACCTTATTTATAGATATTTTTGAAGAACAGTGTCTAGATCTGTGAATTTATCTTTAAGTGTTTTGTTTTCTACCATCCCCAACATGAACTAATCCTTAGATGTTGGGGGTTGGATGAATTTTGGGTTTCTAACCATATGAACATGTGATTTGTATTGTTATTAGATTTTCTTTATTTCAATGAAGCATATGACTTATTTTTACTGCTTTTGTTAGCTTGATCAACTAGCAATTGATTTATTGGTCTTAATTATCTTTGAGAAAAGCAAATCAAGATTAGATTGGTATGTTGTATGCCTAGGGCGAGAACTTGGATAGAGATATACTAATTAAGCCCTAGTATTTGACAACTTATGTTTAAATTATCTTAGAATTAATTGTTGAGATCGAGAGATGAAACGTTCTTTTCAAAAGTAATTTCGTTATAGCTAGAGAGAGATTAACGAATACTCTTGTGATTGTGTATTCATTGATAGTTGAACTTGATTACTTGTCAATTTATAATGTTCTATGGTGAAGCAAAACCCATTAGGATTCCAATCCCCGACTGCTTTTTCTCCAATCAAAGTTTTCCATCCTTAATCTTTTGCGCTTTTGAAGTTCACATCATTTCATTAGATCTTTAATTGTTACAGTTTTCAAATCCATGTTTGACCATCCAATTAATAGTGAGTATAGTAATTATGATATTCAATACCTAGTTCATTTGGTTTGATACTCGTACTTATCGTACGTATTATTTGATTCGACACCGTACACTTGCGGTTAGATTTAGGTGGGTGTAAACCTGCTATCAGTAAGCGAAGTCATTAACCCTAACGGGACCAATAACATATTTATTAGATCATCTAAGGTAGATTCCATCATGCAAAAGTGAGCTTGAATCTCATCCTCATAGTCAAATGAAGAAAATGAGGAGTAGCCAACATAGTCTTCTACCTCGGCAAATAGGTCTATAACACCTTTCTTTTGATCACTTTTAGCCTAACATTTCTTCTACTTGGCCCTATAGTAGTTTGTACTCTTTTTGCCATTACTGTTTTGTAATCACTTAAGTCATATATAGGATATGAGCATATGGCTTCACTTTCATCTTGACTACTGCATGCAGTAATGGTTCTATTCTTATGTTCCTCATCTAAAGTGGACACCAAGGCAAGAGCCATATCAAAAGGGTCTTTGTTTATGCTTTCTAGGTGACCTATAACCCATAGGTCATAAGATTGTCATAGAGTGTCTGAAGGGACTTGTGTTAAAGTCCTTAAACAAGCTCATTAAAATTAATGTAGCTGGCAAAAAAACACCATGAATTTCGTCAGCATGTCAGAATTATCGTATGTCGTTCCATACTCTTCAAATCATTTAAGAGATAGTTAAATCTGTCATATACTTGGGTCAAGGATTCATCTTATTTGAGTGAGAAGACTTCATAATGTTGAACAAGGAGGGTTCTTTTCTTGTTTTACATCTCATATGCCCATCAAAAAAGACTTTTAGTCCATAGATTACAACATAATTCAATTAAAATAGATTGACAAGTTGAATTGGGAGGGAAATCAAGTTTGTATTATTCACAATATTCTATTACAAACAATCTAAATAGAGAAATAGGTTTGTCTCTCTAGAAACACTCTCAAACCATCACACGGCTACATTGTTACTCTCTTACTTACAAAATTACAAACATGAACCTTATTTATACCCCCAACATCCCTTGTACAACATTAAAACCCAAGCCCAATATTGCACTAAGACAAGGCCCAAATACACAATTAAAGGGCCCTTTACAAAACTTTCATATATAGGACATTTTGTGTCCTAACATTCTCCCCTTAAGGTTTTGTAAAGGAATCATCGTCTTCAGCCTTCAGCTCTTCTCCCCCTTGATTTCTTTGAAAAACATTAGTGTTGTGCATCTTCAAGACAGTTCAGACTCCCCCTTGAATAAATCTCTTACTCTGTATAGTTTCATTTTTAAAACCAGATTCAATGTGCAATAACCCCGACTGGGTGCACTAATGACAGCTTTTTCTTTAGAAACTCAACACATTCGTTACGCTCACAAGAAGGAAATGTGCGAGTTTGCGTGACAAACTATAGAGCAACTTCAGTTTATAACAAAGAATTTGTCTTTGAGTCACGAGTTGAATAGGAATTCAGCTTAAGAACTTGTTCTGATCAGCTTGTAGGAGGAAGCAACTTGTAGCAAACACTACTTGGCAAGGGTTAGAAGAAATATCCAAATATTATTCAACAACTAAAGGCATATGCTCATTTCCAAAGTACTTTTCAGAACACTGAATGAAGAAAATCATAACTACAATATTCACAAATTAGTTGAATGATTATAAGCACTCAAAAGTCTGGATCACAACCAAAGCACCAGAACAATGATTACAAGCACTCACAATTCTAATTGATCAGCTCAGAAGAATGATTAAAAGCACTCAAAGGTCTAGCATCGTCAAGAAAAAACTCCAGAATAATTATTGCAAATACTCAAACGTCTAATCCAATCCAATCAAAGACTGAATCCAAACACCCAATATCTGAAAATCTTGACAAACTTGAGCTTTGTGAATCTTGGTCAGTTGCTAAGAAATATGTGACAAAGTGAAGATAGGAATGACGTCACATATGCTTTATGCGAGAATCCTATGAACAGATTGTCCCCCTCCTGTGACTTATCACGGGGGTCCCGCTACCCAATTAGCGGGTGGGGTCAATGGGTAACGCCTTTGCGGGGTCTGGGGGCAGGCCCCGAGAGAAAAAAAAATTAACACTTAAATCTCATAGGGAAAACTTGTCGCAAGCCATTAAACCATGAAACTCATTTGACGCAAGTGGCATGAGCCGAGAAACTACTTGACGCAAACAACTACATTTGTCAACCTCACTTGACGCAAGCCGCTTCATGCATCAACCTCACTTGACGCAAGCCGCTTTATGCGTCAACCTTGCTTGTCGCAAGGCGCTTCATCCGAGAACTTAACTTGACGCAATAGCCTTGACCCGACAAGTCACTTGACGCAACCCATTGCTTGCGATAACTATCACTTGAATCTTGCGTCAACTACATGAACTTGCGTCAACCTTGATGAACTTGCATCAACCACGGATCTTGCTTCAAGCGACCTCTGTAACTGAAAAATCATCATAACTTTCACAATACATCGAATTTTGAGATGAAACTTGGTGATACTCGAAAAATGATACTAAACAGGTTTGATGTTGAAGATTTTGTCCAAAAACGACTAAAAACCTGAATTCGATCACAACACAGTGAAATACACTTTTCGAACCAAAAAATCTCAAAAATCAATTTGTTGGTCCCGGAGGTGCTTAACAAGTTTGTAGAAGGGGGGGTTGAATACAAACACAGAGTTTAAAGTTTAATAAATTGTTTATTGATAAATCAAACACAATTTACAAGTCTGTTGCGGAATAAGATTAAGTAAAACTCAATCTAAACAAACTTAAGAAAACACTAAGATGGTTGCACAAGAATATAGAGAATGGGGGATTAGAGAATATAGAAAATAAGGGTTTCTATGAAGGTTCAAGAATAGAGCACCCTCTTCAGATGAAGAGGTAATCTTTCTATTTATACCCTATGCATTAAATGCATGGCGGGGCACTTTACACGTGTCCTTCATTGATTGGCTGAGAGTCTGACTTTGGGATACAAGATGTCGGTCGTATCATGAACAGTGTAGTTGACATAGTTGTTGTACGAAATGTGGCAGAGGTATTTCCGTTCTGACACATCGTACTGGTTGTGCAAGGTAAGACAGAAGGAGACTTGAGGCATAAGCTACGTGATCGTTTGATCGCTGAATATCTCTTCCTTCAGAGATACAAAAAAGTTCAGCTATCGCTGAAGCTTTTCCTCATGTTCCTTCGCGTATAAGTAGAGTCGTCTTTGCTTCACTGATATCCGCATCAGGTCACTAGTAGACTTGTCTTTGTTCAGTGGCTTTGTCTTCGATTCAGCTATGAACATCTGTTGACGCGAGACTTGTCTTCAGGGATTACGTTAACTGTTTACATCAAAAACTATCAGTGATAACTGAACAGACTCAGTCTGATCGCTGATAGTGAAACACTAATACATATGAAATGTTTACAAGAAAGGTCATCAACGATAACTAAACAGACTCAGTCTGATCGCTGATGGTGAAACACTAATACATATTAAAACGTAATTTTCACTAAGTATAGAAGAGGGTCGTTATCAAATCACTGAGAGAGTTTGGATCAACACGATCAAATCTCGTAACTTTGATGAAACCAAATACTGTGATTGATTCCAATTGATTCAATAATGATCATCGAACCGATCTAGCTTCAAAGAATATCCAATTGAGCTCAAAATTTCAAAATCCGAAAACTGCATCACCGAAAGTTACTGTACACATTGAAAAATGTTGTAAAAATGATGATCGTATAGAAATTGATTTTCGATTTGGTTCTGATACCACTTGTTAGTCCACAGATTACAACATAATTCAATGTAAAATAGATTGACAAGAGATGAATTGGGAGGGAAATCAAGTTTGTATTATTCACAATATGCTATTACAAACAATCTAGAGATATAAAGAGGTTTCACTCTCTAGAAACACTCTCAAATCATCACACGAATACATTGTTACTCTCTTACTTACAAAACTACAAACATGAACCTTATTTATACTCCAACATCCCTTGTACAACATTAAAGCCCAAGCCCAATATTACACTAAGGCAAGGCCTAAATACACAATTGAAGGGCCCTTTACAAAACTTTCATATATAAGACATTATATGTCCTAACAAAGACAACAATTGTGTCACACAATATTATTGGCTGTTGGGTAGTGAATCACTGGATGGTATATGCCAATAGGAAGGAACATAACAAAATATTAGTGCCAAATTTTTTGTGATCCTCATCTCTCCATCTAAATTTTTCTTTAGGGTGTGAAATTTCAGAATTGCCAAGAACATCTCCAACAAGAGGAATGGATGTTACTATGAGCATAGGAACATACTTCTTATCCCGGAGTGACTCAAACAAGAAACAATATATATCACTAGAAAGATGATCATTTTGTTTATCTAGAAACGATATTTATTCCTTAAAGGAAAAGGAAATTTGTTGCTTGAAACGTTGTCATAAGTGCTTACAATTGTGATGGCAAAGAATTTGTTTAACTACTCTGATACCAATTGTTTTGTTTCGAATGCAATATAATCACACACTAATAGTAGAGATATTATAAAGCGGGTGAATACATATCTTTTTAAGTTTAAATAGAATTCTTATCAAACTTTGTATAAAGAGTTACATCAACTAGCTCCGTAAAGTGAACTGTTAAACCTAGTTATTGGACAAGTCTAAGCTAGGATCCATTTATAAACTTGACAAAATGATTTAAGAAACGATTAGGCTTAAGCTCGTAAGTGATCTTTTTAGATTTTGGAGTTACCAATATATGTTTTGAGGTTCACTGGTTTGACTTCTGAAATCTTCGAAACAATAAGTAAGAAGATAAGTACGTTGGACTTTTAAGTAATAATCTTCAAACCACCCAGAATGTCGATTTTTACTTGATATTTTAAAAGCTTGCATTGCTATAACATTGTCTCAAAGTTAGTTGAGGTTGTTGTCCTTTGTTAGCTACTTTATATCTTTATACGGAAAAGAAAAAAAAATTGTTTTTTCTGTTTACCTTTGAAACAAAGAGTTGGGTTGCCTGAAATGTTGCGTCTGACCTCTTTTGAAAATAATCATTTAATGCATATTAAATGAAAACATACTTGATTTGTTGAAGATCAAAATCTATAAATCGTAGCATTATGTATCATTTTTCTAAAATACGAGGAATAGAACTCACAATCTGAAACAAAAAGGTTACCGGAGTTTTGATTGATACAATTAAGGTTGAAGTGAAAAATTAGAATATATATATATATATATATATTTCAAATGAAAACTCATTTTTCATTGTGTACGTGAGGACAAATCTCAGTCACTCGATCTCTTTTGATCCAACAACTCATATTAAATAGACTTTTTAATTTTAAATACATTCAGTATGAATAACAAATGTGAACGTTCATTCATTATTCATGATTAATAATATAGTATTCAGGATGAATTACACAACATTCATGACGAATAATACACGAATTAATGAATCATGAATTATTCACCCTGAATGTTGTATTATTCACCCTGAATGATACATTATTCATGATGAATAACACATGAATGACCTGTGAAGATGTGGAGACGTGACGCACTCTCTTTTGTTCCCCGATTCACAACAGAATTACTCGATAGGTTCTCGATTCGTCTTGATGGGTGTTGGGTTACAGTGCTGAAGAAACGTGATGCATTACGACGTTGAAGAAAGTGGTGAAAAAGGTGATGTCGAGTTACATACTTACGGCGTCGAGGCGTTGTACAAACTTGAACGTACATAAATATTCATAATGAATATAACACATATATAGTATTTCACGTAAAAAACGGTTAAAATGACAAAAAAACTATATCGAGATGGATGTCATATCGAAGAGCACGAAATTCTCGTTTTTTTGATGTAATTTGTTTGATTAAAATATTATTAATTTTTAAGATAATTTATTTTAAACTTTAATTGGGTAAAAAAAAATTAATTAAAATAGAAAATAAAAGGTCAAATATGGTAGACGTGTGTTTAAATTTTATTCCAATTTTACCCCTAAGCATTTTAAAATTAAAAACTCTATTTAATATGAGTTGTTAGATCAAAAGAGATCGAGTGTCTGAGATTTGTTCTCATGTGCACAATGAAAAATGGGTTTTCATTTGAACTTTCCTCTCTCTCTCTCTCTCTCTCTCTCTATATATATATATATATATATATATATATATAGGGGCGGGTTCAAATGATAACTCATTTTTCTTTGTGCACGTGAGGACCAATCTTAACCATTGATCAAAACTTAGAAAACTAATCAATGGTTTAAACATAATAACATTAATTGAAAAGTGATTAAGGACAAAATTGGATTTTTGAATCGACGCCTACTTTATTTGACTTTTTATTTTCCTTTTAAATTAAAAACTTTTACCTTCTTAAAGTTTAAAATAAATCATCTTAAAAATTACTAATATTTTAATCAAACATTCAGTATGAATAACAAATGTGAACGTTCATTCACTATTCATGATAAATAATACAGTATTCAGGATGAATAATATACGAATTCATGATTCGTGTATTATTCATCATGAATCGTGTATAATTCACTCTGAATGTTGTATTATTCATCATCAATGATACATTATTCATGATGAATAATATATGAATGACCCATGAAGGAGTGGACGCATGACACACTCTCTTTTGTTTCTCAATTCACAACCGAAATTTGGTTTAATTCATTATGAATATGTATGCGTATTTCCGGGTGTCCACATTCAGTATGAATAACAAATGTGAACGTTCATTCATTATTCATAATGAATAATACAATATTCAGGATGAATAATACACGAATTCATGAATCATGTATTATTCACTGTGAATGTTGTATTATTCGTCCTGAACAATACATGAATGACCCATGAAGGTGTGGAGACGTGACGCGCTCTCTTTTGTTCCCCAGTTCACAGCCGAAACTCGATAGGTTATTGATTCGTCTCGATGGGTGTTGGGTTACGGTGATGAAGAACACGATGCCTTACGACGTTTAAGAAAGTATTTAAGAAGGTGATGTCGAGTTACGGACTTATGGTGTCGAGGTGTTGTACACACTTGAACGTATATGAATATTCACAATGAATATAACACATATATAGCATTTCACATAAAAAACGTTTAAAACAAAAAAAATTATATCGAGATGGATGTCCTGTCGAAGAGCACGAAGTTCTCGTTTATCTGATGTAATTTGTTTGATTAAAATATTAGTAATTTTTAAAATAATTTATTTTAAATTTTAAGTGGGTAATATTTTAATAAAAAAAGAAAATAAAAAGTCAAATATGGTAGGCATGAGTTTAAATTATCTTTCATTTTTACCCCTAATCATCTTAATTAATAAATTTAAATTAAAAACTCTATTTAATTTGAGTGTTGGATCAATAGAGATGGAGGGACTGAGATTCGTCCTCACGTGCACAATGAAAATTGAGTTTTCATTTGAATTTCCTTATATATATATGTGTGTGTGTGTGTGTGTGTGTGTGTGTGTGTGTGTGGTTGTTTTGAGATTAAAAGTGATCAAGACTCCAAATCATTTCTTACATTTCTCACCTTAACTCTAATTCTAACACGATCATTCATCTATCTATCTATCTATCTATCTATCTATCTATCTATATATATATATATATATATATATATATATATATATATATATATGCCACGGTTATTTTACAACTAAGTAAAAGGTTACAACATGTGAAACCTTCATTTAAATCGTCCATTGCATTTGGATTCTCATTGATTATCTAAATGAATATACCTGATTTATTCGAATTTCTGTAGAAGATGTCGATGCACATAACGGTTCATGCGTGTATTGGATGAATGTGGTACTTTCATGAAACAGTAGGCATTACATGTTAGTGTATACATTTAATGAAATATTATGCATTGCAGGTAAGATTAATGCATGAAACAATTAATCATTGATGCAATCTAGTAATCAATAATAAACGGGGTTGTAACATTTTACTGGGTTGCAAAATAAACCACCCTATATATATATATATATATATAATATTTTTATATCGGTTCTCAAGGGTTTGTAACATATTTTTGGTTTTCATTTGATTATCGGCCTATATATATATATATATATATGTTAAATTAAATCAGAACCACAAAAAGGTTATAAACCATTGAGAAATGATTTATTTATTTTTTTCATCAAATGATAGGATTTAAGACATTGCTTCACATATATTTCTTTCATATTGTGATATTTTCATATATATATTTGTTTCACCATATGAAACTTTTTATGTGATTTTTTCGTTTCACCAAGTGAACAAAAAAAAAGTTTCACATGTAATTTTCATAAGGTGAACACAAACATATTTAAAACAATACCTTAAAACATAGCTTTTAATGAAAAAAAAATTATGTAAAAGAATATTTTTATATCGATTCTCACATTTTTATAACCTTTTTGTAGTTCTCATTTGATTATCGTCCTATATATATATATATATATAGAGAGAGAGAGAGAGAGAGAGGGAGGGCGGGGAAGGTTCAAACGAGATTGCTAACTATTTAAGAAAACAACAAATCATGTACAAAATCATATGTGATTTTACATTAAGAGCAAAATTTGGACGCAGACGACTTTGGCCGCGACTTAAGTCACGTGGCAAAGTCACGTGAATCATATATGATTTTGTACATGATCGACCGTTATCGTGTTTTCTTAAATACTTAGCGTTCTCATTTGAAACCACCTCTCTCTCCCTCTCTCTCTCTCTCTCTCTCTCTCTCTCTCTATATATATATATATATATATATATACATAGGTGAAGGGATCTCAAGCATGAGAAGTGGATCTAAATTGTTGATCTCTTTTAATCTCAAGCCCTCCCATGAATTGCGGCTTAGAAGGGAATTGATCTGGTGCATCTTATCTCGGTGCATCTCATCCTAATGTGCGTTCATTTCTCATCCGACGGTTGATAACCACTTCTCACACTTCTACCGTTAACTCAACTTCTCATTGGAACACAACCCTATATACATACACATATTATATAGACGTGGGTTCAAATGAAAACTCATTTTTCATTATGCACGTGAGGACCAGTCTTAGCTATTGATCAAAACTTAGAAAACTAATCAATGGTTAAAACTTAGGGGGTGTTTGGGATTGCTTATTTAAAACAACTTATGCTTAGTTTGAAAAGTGTTTATCAACTTATGCGGTGTCAAACCGGAGTTTTTAAAAAAGTGTTTGGATTAGCTTATTGTGGTACCAAAACGTAATAAGCTAATAAGTTATTATTTAAAGATGTTTGGGATTGCTTACACATATAAAATAACCAAAAAGTGATAAGCACTTTTTAAATAAGCTAATAAGTTAAAACCAAATGACTTATGAAAAATTATTTATCTGCTGTTTGACACCGCTATAAGTACTTTCATTTTTTTCTTCATCCAAACACTAGAAAGTGCTTATCTCCGGTGTCAAACCGTAATAAGCTAAAAAGCACTTTAAATAAGCAATCCCAAACACGCCCTTAATAACATTAATTGAGAAGTGATTAGCGACAAAACTGGAAATTTGAATCAGTGTCTACCTTATTTGAATTTTTTATTTTCTTTTTTAATTAAAAAACTTTTACCTCTTTAAAGATTAAAATAAATTATCTTAAAAATTAATAATATTTTAATCAAACATAATAGATAAAAAAAAAAAAAAAAAAAAATCTCGTGCTATTCGATATGACATCCATCTCGATATAGTTTTTTTTCTTTATTTTAACTGTTTTTTACGTGAAATGTTATATATGTGTTACATTCATTATGAATATGTATGCACGTCCTCGAGTGTCCACATTTAGTATGAATAACAAAGGTGAACGTTCATTCACTATTCATGATGAATAATACACAAATTCATGATTCATGTATTATTCACCATGAATGATGTATTATTCATCCTGAATGATACATTATTCATAATGAATAGTATATGAATGACCCGTGAAGGTGTGGACACATGTTGCACTCTCTTTTGTTTCCCAATTCACAGTCGAAATTTGGTTTAAATTAATTATGAACATTTATGCGCATCCACGGGTGTCCACATTAAGTATGGATAACAAATGTGAACGTTCATTCACTATTCATGATGAATAATACGGTATTCAGGATGAATTATACAACATTCATGATGAATAATACACGAATTCATGAATCCTATATTATTCACCCTGCATGTTGTATTATTCATCCTGAATGATACATTATTCTTGATGAATAATACATGAATGACCCGTGAAGGTGTAGAGACGTGACGCGCTCTCTTTTGTTCCCCGGTTCACAACCGAAACTCGATAGGTTCTCACTTCATCTCGATGGGTGTAGGGTTACGTGATGAAGAACGCGATGCCTTACGACGTTGAAGAAAGTGTTGAAGAAGGTGATGTCGAGTTACGGACTTATGGTGTCGAGGTGTTGTACGCACTTGAACGTACATAAATATTCATAATGAATATAGCACATATATAGCATTTCATGTAAAAAAAAGTAAAAACAACAAAGTGTGTGTGTGTGTGTGTGTATATACGTATATATCGATATGGATGTCATATCGAAGAGCACGAAAATTCTCGTTTTTTTATGTAACCCTAAATAAATGGTAAACCGAAAAACCACGAAAAAATTGATGAAAAGTTATATCAATATGGATGTCAAATTAACGAGAAAAATATGATTGTTTTTTTGGTGTAATTTATTTCGCTCAAATTTTCTATATTTTTCATTTTTTTTTTTCGAATAAAAAAATAGGGGGCTAGAGTTTTTTAATTCAAAAGATATTGTTGTAACCGCCCATTTAATCACATCCATTAGATCAATTAATCTAATGGTTGAGAGTTAATTCCTCTCTTTTCGCATTCGTTTTACCATATTTTCTCCCATTTTGTCCCTTACCTCATTCGTTTGGTCTAGTTGTTCAAACATTGTGATGAAGTCTCAAGAATGCAAAAATTGCGGTTTTACTAACTTTTTATGTATAAAGTGGCCACCTTGTCACCACGTTAGGAAAATGGCTGAAATTTAATGGATAATATTTAGCCATTCTTGGAAAGATTGCCTTTTGAAGAAATGAAAAGAATTTTCTGCTCTTTCACAAGAATAATCAAGGAAGAGGACAAGAGATGTAAGTCAAAGGAATGTGCAATACTCTTCCTTAAAGGCTACTTTTTATATTTGGTCACATCAACATTTCTTCTTCCTTGAGCTATAAATTGGGGCTTGGAGGAACCATTTGAGCATCAACAACTTCCAGGAGCATTCAATACCTCTGGAGTTTAGCATTTAGTGTTTTAGTTTCTCTTTAAAGCTTATAGTCTAGTTGCATTTAATTTTTGTAAGTTTAATTTCCTTGTAATAGTTGTCGCCAAAGTGGCCACCTTGTCACCACGTTGGAAACAGCCTTTAAGTTATTTATGCAATTTATGTTTATGTTTTCCCCTTCTTCTCTCATGTCTTTTACTGTTATTATGAGCTAAGCACCCCTTTGGGTGTGGGTATGAGCCAAGGCTAAGACTAGTAGGCAACACTTGGGTGTTGCCATCTTTGCTAACTCTTAGACTTGGTCGCTCGAGTCGGGACTTCAACTCAACGCGGATAAGCCGATCACTTGTTAGTGTTAATATTAGATCTTAGACCTCGAGAGGGGCGGATCCGAAATACGGCTTGAGTGATGCAAAGAAGATTTGAGAAAGTCTTTTATAACCACGTAGAGATACGGGTTTTTGCATGACTTTAACTAAGGTTCAAATGTCGGTCGATATGGGTGTCACAAAGAGATTTGGGCGTCCATATCCATACTGGTGGAACTGAAATCCTTAGAGGTTTACTTAGTTAAGTCGACAAGTCTTGAGTTGGCCAAAGTGGTGACAAAGTGACTGCAACGTGACCACGTTCCGAGGAAGCTCACTTTCGAGAGAAAGGGGTTTTTAAGGTTATCGTGTGCCACTTTGTTTCTGACCATGTTGTTACTACATCAGTCTTAGTTAATGCTTGTACCCACATCCTACCTTTTATTTCATAAATCCCTCTTTAATCGTTATTTAGTTTGCGTAAATCTCACAAATATTGATTTTGTTCTCAAAACTCAAACAAGCACTAGAAGTTCATGAAAAGTTCTCTGATTCTTAGTTGACTAGTCCCCGTGAAAACGATCTCGGTACTCTACCACTTTATTACTTGTAGCGATCATAGTGTCCGGTGTGCACTTGCACCGCGACTGTGGCAACATAGTGGCCACGTTGTGGACCTATACGATTTTCCGCAACCAAGTTTTTGGCGCCGTTGTCGGGGACTAGCGGGATTTTAAATCCTAAGATATTGACTTTTCATTCGAGCCTGAGTTGCTTGTGTCTTTTATTTTTAGTATTTTCCGTGTTGTATGCCAAGGCTACAACACGGTGAACTTGTACCTCTTGACCCCGAAATTGAAAGAACCGTTAAAAGACGAAGAAGAGGTAGAAGAGGTCGGCAAAATCAAAACATGGATGGAAATGGTGGAGATCCTCCACCACCACCTAATGAAACAACCATAAGAATTGCCGACGATAAAGAACGGGGAATACGAGACTATACTACACCCGAATTTGATCAATTAAAATCGGGTATTCTTAGGCCCAACATTGCGGCACAAACTTTTGAACTAAAACCGGTAATGTTTCAAATGATCCAAGAATGGGTCAATTTGGAGGGTTATCGTCGGAAGATCCGCACTCACATTTAAAATCATTTTTAGAAATGACGGATTATTTTCGCATTCAAGGTGTTACGACAGAAGCCCTAAGGCTTACGCTCTTCTCTTACACATTGAGAGATAGAGCCAAAGATTGGCTAAATTCTCAACCTCCTCACTCCATTGATAGTTGGACAAGTTTGGCCGAAAATTTTCTAAAAAAATATTTTCCTCCAACTAGAAATGTGAAGTTTAGAAATGAAATCTTAATGTTTCGACAAGAGGAGGAAGAAGCGGTTTCGGATGCATGGGAGAGATTCAAAGACTTAATTAGAAAATGTCCTCATCATGGAATCCCTCATTGCATCCAATTAGAGACATTTTATAATGGCCTCACTAATTCCGCTAAAATTATTCTTGATGCTACGGTCGGTGGCGCTTTCACCTCTAAAACTTATAACGAAGGATATGACATTTTGGAGAAAGTGGCCAACAATAACACCGATTGGTCAAACCCACGCGCTCTTGCTCCTAAGAATGCATCGGGTGTTCACGAAATTGATGCCATCACCGCCTTAAACGCACAAATTGTAGCTTTAACTAACTTGGTAAAAAATAACATTAACTTAAATGGAGAAAAGAACCAAGTCCAAGCCATAAATGAATCTTGTGTGTTTTGTGGTGAGAATCATGCTTTTGAGTGTTGTCCCGGTAATCCTGCTTCGGTTAACTATGTAGGAAACCATTCTAGGAATAACCCATTTTCTCCAACTTACAACCCAAATTGGAGAAATCACCCGAACTTCTCATGGTCGGGAAATCAAGGACTTCAACCCCCCGGGGTTCATCAAGTTCCAAACCGACCACCAAATCCCCCGGGATTTCAACAAGGACCGTCTCATACGTACCAAAGTGGGCAATCCTCACAACCGTATGTACCGAGACAACAAAATGCATCGGAGAGTAATAGTTCGCTTGAATCTTTACTCAAAGTTTTTATAAACCAAACCAATGCAACTTTGAGAGGTTTTGAGACTCAATTGGGGCAATTTGCCGCCGAGTTGAAAGGAAGACAAGTGGGCACCTTACCTAGTGACACCGAAACCCCTAAGGGTAATCATAAGGAGCACATTAAGGTCGTGACTTTAAGAAGTGAAACAAGAGCATCTGAATCCAATGATGAAGTTTTAATTGATGCCATTGTGCAAGATGATACCACACATGCTTTTAATAGAGAAAATTTCCCGCCACTTTTTCCAGCCAACGTGGCTGGAACGTGCCCACCTTCGGGACAGACTGCAGCAGACCATTCACGGACTGTTTTGCCAGCAGCCCAGCCCCTCCAAAGTGGTGAACCTGTGTCCACTTCACAGCACAAAAAGGCAAGTCTTAACCAACCGGAGCTAGACTTAAGAGACCTCCCTTTTCCCGGTAGGATGAAAAATAAAAATGTCGATAATCATTTCAAAAAGTTTTTGGACATTTTTAAACAACTCCATATTAACATACCTTTGGTAGAAGCTCTCGAGCAAATGCCAAGCTATGTTAAATTTTTGAAAGACATCCTTAACAAAAAGAAAAGGTTGAGTGAATTTGAAATGGTAGCTTTGACAAAAGAGAGTAGTTCCCTCCTCACTTGCAAAATTCCACCTAAGCTAAAGGACCCGGGTAGTTTCACCATCCCTTGTTCGATAGGAGGTAAGGAAGTTGGTCATGCCTTGTGTGACTTAGGAGCAAGCATAAATCTCATGCCGTTGTCCATCTTCAAGAAGTTAGGAATAGGAGACGTTCGACCCACCACCGTGACCTTGCAATTAGCAGATAGATCTTTGGCACATCCCAAGGGTAAGATTGAGGATATTTTGGTCCAAGTTGACAAATTCATTTTCCCGGACGACTTTTTAGTTTTAGACTATGAAGCTGATAAGAACGTCCCCATCATTTTAGGACGACCATTTCTTGCCACGGGTAGAACTTTGATCGACGTTCAAAAGGGTGAGTTAACTATGAGGGTAAATGATCAACAAGTGACATTTAACGTTTTTAAGTCCCTTAAGTTCCATGATGAAGTGGAAGATTGTTCGGCCATAAATTTGTTGAGTGAGGACCTAGGTGTAGATATTGAAATGTTTGGTGAAAAGTTTGGAGAAGAGAGCGAAAATGAGTTTCAGTTTGAGAGTCCAAAGAAAATCCAACCACCAATAAGAGTGAACCCGTGTTTGAAAGAAATGAGATTGAGCCACCATAAACACAAGAAAAAGCATTTTTTGTCCAATGGTGTGTCGTCATCCTCCAAAACCTCTTGTTGAGTATCGAGAAGGCTAGAAATAGCATTTTAATAAAATGTTTTTTTTTCCAGTCCTTTTTAGTATTACAGCTTTCAATTTTTGTTGAAAAAAAAAACTTGGAAATTTTGGAGTTGTGCAAAGTGGCCACTTTGGTCGCCACTTTGTGGACTGAGCTGATAAAGGCATCTGTGAAATTTTAATTTCCAGACTTGTTCAAAATTTTTATGCATGGATAAAAATTCCCTTTTCCTTTCATGCATCTTTATGCAATATCAGCTTGGTCCAAATCATTCTTTTACCCTTTGTTTAATTTTTAGGTTTGTCCTTTTTTTTATTGTTTACTTTAACTTTTGCAGGTAGTTGTATTTTTCAGCTTTTGGTGATATGAACCGGCGGTTAAAAGGGTTTTCTCTTAAATAAAAGTGGGTTCTCCAAGAGAATTGGCAAATCTTTTCAAAGCAAAAACGAAAACTCCTTGTTGTCCCATCACCTTTTCTATCCCATCATCATCATCTCTTTCTAACCATCATCACACACCTTTTTTCTTTTGCAACCCCAAACCGTAGGTCCACCATCACCAATCCCAAAAAAAAAAAAAAAAAAAACTTCACATCCTATCTTTTTAGCCATCATCACCCTCTCTAATCTCATCAACCATTTTATCTTTCTTTTTATTCCTTTCTCCTACACTTATATTTTATTTTTTAGATGTAACTTGAAGCCAAGAAAAAAAAAAGCAAAAAACCAAAAAAAAGAGAAAAAAAAGAAATTGGTCTGCACCCATTTATGAATACACGGAGGAGTCACCGACAGTCGGGGGTGGAAGCTTCGACCACCACACCATCGATTTTCGCCGTCGGTTTCTACCATAAGCACCATCGCCCCTTCATCTACCGTTCTGCATGCCACCACGATGTCCGAGGCTGGCCCTTCTGCCACGGTGGGTAAGCCGTAAACATTCTCGATATTTCATCACGTATGTTTGAACTTGTTTTGTTCATTATCTTTTAGGATTTGTGGTATTTTTTTTTATTCGAACTCGTATATTTTGGGATGTGACATTGTGCTAAATAGCATACTCTTCGATCGCTTAATCATTATGATTCCTGGTTTCTTGTATGTCTTGCTTGTTATTCATTTGTTTTGCAGGACCGCATACTGGATTGTTACCATTCTTTGACTTTAACGTGATTTAGGCCTTTATTTCATTTAGCCCAAACACTCTTCCATTTGAAACCAAGCTTCACAATTCTTACAAATCCTAATGTCTTACATTTTTTTCAATGCGGACATTGATGATTTCAGTTTGGGGGGTGGGGGCTGTTGCAATTTTTTTTTCTGATAACCCAAAGCCAAAGTGGCCACTTTGTCACTACTTTGGCAGCAAGCACAAAGAAATAAAGATAAATCCAAATGGGATCAGTTAAAAGTCAAATGGTTAAGACAATACAAAGAATTAATAGTCAAGAACCAAAGAAAAATAGGGTCGTACAAAAAAAGACAAGTTTGGGGGTCATTTTGAGAAATTTAAATTGAAAACCCAAATACACAAGACCCAAAGCAATCCCTATTGATTAAGGTCAAATTTATGGGAAGCATGAAAGAAGGCGGTATCCTTTTCAAACAAGAATATTTCACTCAAATCAGGGAGCATCGAATTTTGTTCGGTATGAGTTCTCCGTTCAAAAGCAAGTTGTCAACCCTTTTTGGTCATCAGTCGAGTTCCTTTTTCTTTCATTTCTTTTCTTTTTACTTGAGGACAAGTAATTACTCAAGTTTGGGGGTGTGATAACTCTCAAATATTGAGAGTTAATTCCTCTCTTTTCGCATTCGTTTTACCATATTTTCTCCCATTTTGTCCCTTACCTCCTTCGTTTGGTCTAGTTGTTCAAACATTGTGATGAAGTCTCAAGAATGCAAAAATTGCGGTTTTACTAACCTTTTATGTAGAAAGTGGCCACCTTGTCACCACGTTAGGAAAATGGCTGAAATTTAATGGATAATATTTAGCCATTCTTGGAAAGATTGCCTTTTGAAGAAATGAAAAGAATTTTCTGCTCTTTCACAAGAATAATCAAGGAAGAGGACAAGAGATGTAAGTCAAAGGAATGTGCAATACTCTTCCTTAAAGGCTACTTTTTATGTTTGGTCACATCAACATTTCTTCTTCCTTAGGCTATAAATTGAGGCTTGGAGGAACCATTTGAGCATCAACAACTTCCAGGAGCATTCAATACCTCTGGAGTTTAGCATTTAGTGTTTTAGTCTCTCTTTAAAGCTTATAGTCTAGTTGCATTTAATTTTTGTAAGTTTAATTTCCTTGTAATAGTTGTCGCCAAAGTGGCCACCTTGTCACCACGTTGGCAACAGCCTTTAAGTTATTTATACAATTTATGTTTATGTTTTCCCCTTCTTCTCTCATGTCTTTTATTGTTATTATGAGCTAAGCACCCCTTTGGGTGTGGGTCTTCTCTCATGTCTTTTATTGTTATTATGAGCTAAGCACCCCTTTGGGTGTGGGTATGAGCCAAGGCTAAGACTAGTAGCCAACACTTGGGTGTTGCCATCTTTGTTAACTCTTAGACTTGGTCGCTCGAGTCGGGACTTCAACTCAACGCGGACAAGCCGATCACTTGTTAGTGTTAATATTAGATCTTAGACCTCGAGAGGGGCGGATCCGAAATACGGCTTGAGTGATGCATAGAAGATTTGAGAAAGTATTTTATAACCACGTATAGGAGATTTAAACATAAAGCTTTGAAAAAAATATCATGTATTTATAAATATTTTTAATGAAGTTATTTAATTATTTTTATAATTAAAGTTATAATAATATTGAAAATATACAATATAATTAATAGAAAAATAAATGTCTTGATAAAATAAAATAAAGAAAGAAAAAGTAAAAAATAAAAAATAAAAAATAAAAAATGTAAACTATGAAATTTAAGGATAAAAATGTAAAAATTGTTATACCATAAGAACCAAATATGTAATTTTCTCAATCACTTTTTGGAAGATTTAACCATAGTTTTAACAAAGTTGGATGGAGGGATTACAATGGAAGCAAAATAGAAACCATAAGGATGAAAAAAGTAGTTTTTAAATATCAGGGACTAAAACCGTTATAAACATCAAATCACAGGGACGAAAATCATAGTTTACTCTAATTTTTACTTTAAACATCATATCATTATTCTCTTCTTTGTGCAAGGCTTTTCTTTTCCTAGATGGGTCATTTTTGTGTTGGCCATTGGTTTCTTCTAGATGGTTTTTTTATTTCTTTTGGCAACTGTGATTTTACTTTTCAGCGGTAGGTAATTATACCGGTTAGGGAAAGCACACAGTTTCCTCGACGCACCGGTTAGAGAGAGTGTTAATGATTATCGGAGATGGGTCGGAGAGGAGACGAGAGTTTCAATAGTGGGTTATACACCTCGAGAGAGATTTAATGGTTACTGGAGATGGGTAGGAGAGGAGGCAAGAGATGTGATGCGGGCCTAAGCATGGAGGACCTGGTGTGGTGTTTTTGGAATCTCATAACCAGGCAAGTAGAGGTGGTTTCGCTTAAACGTGCATAACTTTTGACATGGATATTCGTTTCAAGTGTATAATACGTTGAATTGAAGCTAAAAAATGAGGAGCACGTCCTAGATAGGCCCCAATTTTTTAGGCCAAAAAAAACGTCGTGTTGGCATGTGGTGAGACCCTTTTATGTTTTGTCAATTTTCTTGTTTTATGTTTGATCCATCACCTTTCAAGCCCATTGGTTTTGAACTACTACTTATTTGCTCATTGTAGTATGTGGATGGTCACTTGATGAATAGTACACGTTTTCTTCTCCATCCGAATTCCCATGTTCTATGGATTCGAATTTGAACCTAAAACTTGTTATTCTTGGAATCAACAAGTTTTAGAAGATACTTTTTTCTTGATATTCGTAGAATCAACATGACTACACTATAAAATGAAGGGGAATCTGACGGAAATTTCCGTCGAAAATACGTCGTAAAGTTGGGTTTTCAACGGATTTTTGACGACTTTTCTTGACAATGATAATTTGGTCGAAAAACAAAATTTACGCCAGAATTTTAAACTTTTTCGCAATGTTTTAAAACCTGATTTTTTGGTTGACCCGGTGTGATGACCGGGTCACGGTTCAACCGGTTCAACCAAATACATTAAAAAAACACATAAGCATAAGTTTTTCATAAATACATTAAAAAAACCAAATACATTAAAAAAACCGGTTCAACCACCCGGTTCAACCGGTTTTTTGATAAAACCGACCGGTTCACTCTGGGTCATAAATTTCCATAAACCCAGTTGCAATTGACCCGCCCTCTTTTCCGGGTCCCGGTTCAACCGGACGGGTCGACCCGGTTTTTAAAACATTGTTTTTTCGATGGAATCCAAAGGATGAAGTCCGTGGAAAAGTCCATGAAAGTTGCCAAGGAAATTCACATAATTTGGTCAATTGTAGTTGACCATTTGTTTATATTTTCAACGGATTCTCCAAGGGATTTTCAACGGAAACCGTTTTCGACATATTTTCATTGGGTTTTAAATGAAACTTGGCCGAAAATATAATATGTATTTTTCAAAAAAAAAAATTGAAAATATGTTTTGTCCTTTATTTTACTATACTTGTATCCAAATAATTCCACAAACAGAGAAATCTCACACTAAGGTGTCGTTTGTTTTTTAAGAGGTCTAAAGTCTGAAGTCTTATTTTAGTTATGATTAATAAGAGGTTGTGTGTAAAAAGATCTGAACGATTCAGACTTAAGAGTCATTAAGATGTTTTTTTTTTAAAAACAAACAACCCCTTAACCATACAATATAAAAAGACAAATACATGTTAGTTCGAGTCTCCATCACCCCTTTTGTTGGGTTCCTTGCTTGCTAGCTAGGATTGTTTTATTGTTGCTGGTTTTAGTTTTTCCCTTAATTTCTTGTTTGGTGCGCTCCTTGCAATGTTGTAGTGTTTTTGTTTTGTGGTGGTCTTGTTCTTTTCTTTTTCTTGGTAAATCAAAAAAAAAATTAATAATATTCATAAATGTTACAAAATCATTTAAATTTTTCCACAAACATAATTTGTCTAGCTAAAATCGCTAGGTCTCTGCCCGCTCTCGCTCCATCTCCTCCTTTTAGCCGTCGTATTCTCAGTTAATATTCAACATATACACAAATAAATTAGTATCGAGTAGATCATAATGGGTCTTGTTTTCCTTAACAAGTCTAATAATGTGTTCAAGTTAGTCATAACGAGTGAGTCTGATTACACATTGTGAAACAATACATGTGAATGTACCATGTTATTTCACAATATAAAACAAAAAAAAATACAAAAAATAGACATTGAAAATAATCACATTGAATCAACAATATACTTTCATATGCATTGTTTAACAACGTGAAACAACATACAAAAACAGTTCTCAACTTTTTTATAGTTCTCATTCATTTTGACCAACCAGAAGATTAAAATGAAATTTAATTCCAAATCCCTCCAAATCCTACAACCCAAACTTTAACCATAAATTCGTTCCTCTTAATTGATCATTAGAGCACTTATGAGCTCCTCATCACATTCAATATCCATCATAAGCTCCGACCCAAGGCAAAGTTCCACATCCATGCTCCCACCACCTTCCCTTCCCGGATACATCGTTATCTTCCCCTCCCCCTTGTTCATGCCGCCGCTTCGAGCCGCCACCGCCTTCCCCAACCCGAATTCGCACCCATACATATCGAACCGAGGTGAGCTCCCAACATGTATACCATTCCAACCCTCAACCATCTGACTCATTTTATATATCACTGGCCTCCTATTCCAACCCTCAACCATTTCCTTGACTTTGCTATGATCATGGTTCGACACCGTCTCGTGTAACCGAAGAGCCGCCCACCCGAGACCATGAGCCATCAAATCCTCCACAGTTGCCGTTGCTATCACTACTTGAACTGGGCTACCTAAGTAATAATCAGACAAAGGTGGGTTCATCTTTCGCCGGTTAGAAACCATCAATCTACAACTGGTTTGATTCTCCGGTGGTAAACGGCGGACACGGGTAACACACCGCCATATAAGTGCGATCACTGCCTGTAAACTCGAGATTTTATCGGTATTGCATTCGGAGTTTGCTTTTGATTTGAGTTTGGAAACGGAGGTTGACGAGAAATGGAAGAATCTCTCCTTATCAACCAGTGGGAGTTCGAATCGTTCGATGAATTGATCGTGGTGGGTATACGGGAGATTGATAATAGGATCCGAATCCGATCCATCACATCGCCGGTGTACCGGAGGATGAGAGATTGAAGCACGATTTGGGTCTTTTTTGGATCTGAAAATTTCACTCCAAGCAGCCATGAAGTGCCAAAAAGAGGTTCCGTCGGCGATCAAGTGGTTGACGGATCCGCCGATGAAGATTCCGTCGACAAGTTCAGTCACCTGAATGGATAACAACGGCAGCGTGTGACCGTCGTGGTTAATGGCTTTGTTGAGATCAAAAAACGAATGAACAACCAATGGTACGTCGGCCGGCGTAAGGATGTCCGATACGGTGGCGTTTACTGTCGCGTAAACAAACTTGACACCAGGGCTGTTTTCAGGGTCTATGTAGATGACATATGAAGGTGGGTTTTGTTGTTTTCGAGTGGCTAAACGGGCGGCGAACGGGTAGAAATGAGTGAGGGTGGCGGAGAGGGAGCGGCGGAGGTCATCCAAGAAAGTGGTTATGGAGAAATCTTGATTTTCCGGTGGTTTTGCAAAGAGGAGGCCTTTTTGGCTGTAGTTTAAGTTGAGTGCGAGCATCTCGAAGGGGGTGAAGTGGATGGGTTGCTTTTCTTCCGGCGAGAGGTTGTCGTCCGGCGGCTTTACAAAGCATTCTGAAATACGGGTTATAGATGGTGAAGAACTCATCTTTTTGCCCTGTTGATCAAAGAAATCAAGATTATGGATATGTGAAGATCGAGAACATGAAGATCTAAACGCATTAGGAAAAAAGAATTAATATCAAACATAATAGGCTTGGCCCACTGCAAAGAAAAAACGATAGCTATTTTGATTCTTTGTTCTTCCTTTCTTTTATTGTCCTTGATTTTATTATATTTTATTGATCGCTCAGATTCTTTTGAATTATATATAATTAATTTATTAATAAAGAATAATAATAATATGTCAAAAAAAGATAAATGTGTCTTTTTCTTTTGTGTTTCAAATTTGGCAACAAAGATGAAATATGCTTAAATATAGAAAAACGTATATTTCTTAAAAAAAGAGTGAGCATATCAAGACTACCTTTTTATTACATGTTCATCAATATGCAGTATGTAAAAACCCAAATAAGTTTCATTACCATTATTGTTTCATTACCTTTCAATTATGTTTCACTATATCAAATTTGTTTAATCAGGTTTCACTATATTAATATTTTGTTTCATTACCTTTTCATTATGTTTCACTATATCAAATATGTTTTATCAGGTTTCA
This sequence comes from Arctium minus, assembly GCA_954870635.1. Taxonomy (NCBI): domain Eukaryota; kingdom Viridiplantae; phylum Streptophyta; class Magnoliopsida; order Asterales; family Asteraceae; genus Arctium; species Arctium minus. The sequence goes on from OX941093.1 coordinate 55,673,417, forward strand.
CTACATTAACATTTTATATTTCATCAGGTTCACTATATTAATATTTTGTTTCACTATATCAAATCCATTATGTTTCACTATATTACTATTTTGTGTCTTGACGTAATATTGAAGATTTCATATGAATATCAACTTTCATTCATTGGATGAATCAATCACTGATTCATAAGAATCCAAAAAAATAATAAAGGATCAATTTGTGTTTACCTAAATTAAATGTTTCATGTTTAAATTAATAAAAGATCAATATTACCATATATAAAATACATTAAATTTGGCTAATTAATATTATAATAATAATAACACTTACCATATATATTATGAAATTATGTAAAAGACTAAAATAATCTTATCAATTAAAAATAAAAATAAAAAAAGGAAATTCAATGATTGGTGTAACACCCTTAAATTTGGTAAGAGCAACTAATTAAAATTTCGATATAATATCAATACAAATCAAAGGTTCTTCATACCTCAAATATAAAATTCTACAATTAACCTCAAAACAATAGTAAACCCCAACTATTATCAAGGGCTATACCGAAGTCGGATGCTACGTAATCCCCAAAGCTAACTGCTCTTCACAAACCAAAGCGGAAACTTCACCAATGATAAACTCATCACGAGGACACTACTATCTCTCTTCATAGTATTACTAGGACCAATCCCAACCAGAACTTGATGCACATGCCGACAAATAAAAAGGGTTAGGCTAACGCCTAGTGAGTCCAAGAGTTTTCAACATAAATAAATATTACGTTAAAAGGAAGGGATGCAGTTTAAATGATAAACTTTCAAAGTGATTTACCTTAAATATGAAAACGACTTGTTTCCCAATAACATACATTTTTAAGAACGAATGTCCCAATGCGAAACTTTCTTTATAAAATGATGTCGCCCAAAACTCACTCAAACGTGAATAGAAAACGGACTCCCAATTATAAAACGCGGATAAAACTTTATATCCCGAAACACCCAAAACGCGGGTGGGGCATAATATTCAACTCTTAAATGATGGGAACAATCCATATAAACATACGATGCCATCATAAACATGGAACTGAAATTCAATACTCACGCGACCATAAAATGGAATGAAATCCATATATTAAAGCATGGACAATTAAATATCCAAAATACTGTTGGCCGATAACGGGGGAGACCCGTATCCGTTGAGAGTAGAGGAACACAAAAGTATGTCATTCATACAACGTTAGTCGTATGACACTTCACGACACGTAAGCGCAAGTGCCTCTACGACACCCTTCAAGCTACACCAAAAGAGACAGCTGACCTTAGCGAATATTACCATGAATACCGCCAAAGGCCCAACAACATCCGAGGACTACAACCATGGCATTACCCCGAATGGCGGAGGTCCCAAACACCCATCATGAAATGCCCATCATGAAACGCCCATCGTCATAATAGCACAACCGGACTCAGCCCTCCTAGTGTACACTTGAAAGGTCAAGGTCATAAAACATGGGTCCCGGAGTCCAACCCCGTAATACCCAATTGACCATCAAATAAATACTGACTTACGTGCATATGGATCCAATGCAACACAGTCTAACATTACATGACTACACATTAATGACCAACGCACTCAAACATGTAATTATCATAAATATGCAATAAAATGCATTAAGATGTATATCGAACATGGGCTCTATAAAGAGCCATTAAAACTTGGAAAAATGTCCACGAGACTCTTTTAAGTCAAACTGAGCTAAAATGCTCAAAACCCCATTGACCAACAAATGACGGTTCCCCAAATAATAAAACGCATCTAAACGACGTTTATGCAAACACATACTTTAAAGATGTGATTAACCCAAAACTCAACATGGATTGGGACATATCATTTTCCAAAATGGGTTTATACCCTTATGTTTCCAAAATGTCTCATAACACGGAGACATGCATTTTCCAAATGGTTTATAAAATCAAATACACCAAAAATGCATATATCATAAATTAGACTTTATTTGTACAAAAATCACCAAAGATGCATAAAACATAAAACAGACTTTATTTGTGCAAAATCACCAAAAATGCATAAATCATGCTATTACTTATCATGATATCCAAATCCCAAATATGGACATTTTATGAGACTAAAACAACCCAAGTTTATCAATTGTGAAAACTTATTATAATATCCAACACATTGACAATTACCAAATAAAACATATTTTTACATCAAAATACTCATTTTGGCATGTACACAGTTTTCACAAAGCAACTTGAACTCACTTTCCTAGATTTAGGCTAAATCTAGATTTTACCCAACTTGAGCTCATTTGAAGAACACTTGGATCCTCAAGCCAAAAACTACCAAAAAACCTAGATCCATACATTTCCAACCATAAATACCCATATTCAACCATATAGGATTATTTCCCAAACATTAAACATGAAGATCTCAACTTATACCAAAACCCTAATTTCCATAGTTGAAGAGAAGAAAAGATTACATTCACCAAAGTTTGAACCCATCAACAATACTCTTCTAGATCTCCAAAATAACCCACAAACTTCAAATCTTCAAGATGGAGAAAAAGTTGGATGAAACCCTAGAAACTTGATGAAGAAGATGAAGTGAAATAGTTCTAGAAAGGTTAAGGTTCATAAAAATGGTGTGGGGTTTGATTTAGGAGGGAAAGATGGAGAAGGAGAAAGGATTTGGGGTTTTTGGATGAGAAAATCGAAATGAGGGAGAGGGAGATCAGATCTAGATGTGGGGGTAAAAGTATGGGAGAGAGGAGGGAAAAGTTGAGGGTGAAAAAGGGTGAAAATTTCGTCAGACTCAATGCGGACGTCCACTTGAATCCCTATGCGGACGTCCACATGCTTCAGGACGAAAACTGATGAAACTTCTGCTGCTTCCACGAAAGATCCTATGCGAACGTCCACTTGATTCCCTATGTGGACGTACACTTGACACTGGTCGCGTGCCCGATCATTGTTTTTGGTCATAACTTCTTCGTTATAGCTCCGTTTTCACTCCGGAAAGAACCGTTGGACTCGTAATTGAATCCTTCATCCAACAAGACTATAAAATCTAGGATCCAAGTCCAAAATCTTATCTCTTCTTTTTCCCTTAAAATACCGATTTCTGTATTAACTTGAAACGATACTTTTCGAAAATCGGGGTGTTACAATTGGTTAATTTGGGTTTCCAAAGTTTCCAATGTAATATTGGTTTCCAATTGATCCCTCCCCTATATATATATATATATATATATATATATATATATATATATATATATATAGAGAGAGAGAGAGAGAGAGAGAGCGAGAGAGAGAGAGAGAGGAAAGTTCAAATGAAAACTTGTCTTTTATTGTGCACGTGAGGACAAATCTTAACCACTCCATATCTTTTGATCCAACAACTCATAGTAAATAAAGTTTTTAATTTTAAGATGTTTAGGGGTAAAAATGGAAGATAATTTAAAGTCGCGCCTACCATATTTGACTTTTTATTTTCTTTTTTTAATTAAAAACTTTTACCCAATTAAAATTTAAAATAAATTATCTTTAAAATTACTAATATTTTAATCAAACAAATTACATCAAAAAAACGAGAATTTCGTGCTATTCGATATGACATCAATCTTGATATAGTTTTTTTGTTATTTTAACCGTTTTTTACGTGAATTGTTATATATGCGTTATATAATTTATTTTAAAGTTTAAGGAGGTAAAAAAATTTAATTAAAAAAAAATAAAAAGTCAAACAAGGTAGGCGTTGATTCAAATTTTCAATTTTGTCTTAAATCACTTCTCAATTAACCTTATTCTGTATTAACCATTGATTAGTTTTCTAAGTTTTGATCAATGGTTAAGATTTGTCCTCATGTGCACAATGAAAGATGAGTTTTCATTTGAATCCACCCCATATATATATATATATATATATATACGTAAACGAACATAAATGAACGAACGTTGACAAACGTAAATGAACGAAGGAGACCATTGTTCATATTCATTCATTTAACTAAACGAACAAAAAAATGTATTCATGTTCGTTCGTTTATTAAATAAACAAACTTCCCGCCGAATAGTTCACTGAACATTCGGTTCGTTTACCATCCTACTTGGTATCATGAGTAGGGATGAGAACGGGATGGGTATTGGGTAGGTAATGCAACCCTTGATCCTGACCCTGGCCCTCATTTAAGCCTCCCGTCTCCGACCCCGTCCCGACTAATTCTCGATGGGTTCGAAGGAAAGAAATCTCCGGCGGGTTCGAGGAACCCATTGGGTACTTGTTTAGTGAAATGAAATAATAACAATGTATTTTTAAAATTGAAATTTTTATGAATCGTCACTACATTAATTACTAATATTGAAAATCAAATATATTAATCATTTATTAATAAGTAGTTGTGTATCCGCACAATGTAGCAGAATTTTGAAACCAAGAACTCCACCACGTCGCAACATATTCTGTCATGAAATTTGTCTAGGATGTTCTTGCAATCCCGAAGTTGCAAATTTTTAGGTCACAATTCACATTCATTAAAAGAACAACAGAAGCAAGATGTGATAAACACCAACTCCACAATCAAATAAAATGCTAGTCAAGTCAACAACTCCAACATACAAAAATTAGGGGAAATGTCAACATCTTTTGTGCAAGTGTAAAATTACATCACCCCTTTGGTTGCAACACTAGAAGAATCAATCTTTATATTAGCACATATCCTTAAGCCACAACCTAACAACAAACTCGTACTCAAAATCTTGGTGATTAGCAGAAAGTCAAAATTTCAGCAAACCAAAAATGCTTGTTAAACATCTTTCCTTTATATAAGTACAAAAATAGTCACATAAAAACTACCAATTTCAATTCAAACTACCATTTCCCAATTTCATTTCACGCTTCCACCTTCTTTTGGTCTTTAGCTGAAAATACAAGGCACATGTGTATAAGGAACATAGAGAAGAAAACAAACAAAGAGAACGAAAATATTTAAAAGATTACCGGCTTTCACGTCATCTCGTTTCTTAGCAACTTTTGCCCTCTGTTGTCTGATAAGAGCTAAACGTTCTGCAAATACAACGATAGCTCAAATTCAAAGATAATATAGAAAGAGAAAAATACAACATAAAGGTTTAGTATACCACTCCCCATAATTATCATAATGCTTTTTTAACAAAAATATACTTGTAGATAGTGTTTATCAAAGCAACTCTAAACGTGCAAACTACAAGGTTGAAGCTGGATACAACATTCTACACCCTCTGTTCCATTAAAATTGCGACAATTTTCATTTTAGGATGTACCTTACTCGATGCAAACATTTATTTTCTCATTGGAGAATTAATATTTTACTAATGTCTCTGTAATCATTAATAGAAATATTGATTGTATTTGGTAGATAACTTTTCACTAACACTGTCATTATCGAAGGGTATTTATAACTTTTGATCAATAGCTTGATAGAACTGTTATAGGATAGAGGACATATATATAGGGGTTGTTTCATTTGCAACCCTTAAAAAGGTTGCAACCCTTGCAACCCACATCTTAACCGTCAGATTCATGATCGGCGGTTACAATAGATATGGGACTCAATATTTTTAATTAAAAAAACAGAAAAATAAAAATAAAATAACCGTCGATCATGAATCCAACGGTTAAGATGTGGGTTGCAAGGGTTGCAACCTTTTTCAGATTTGCAAAATATCCTTCCACTATATATATATATATATATAGAGAGAGAGAGAGAGGGGGGGGGGATATTTTGCAACCCATGAAAAAGTTGAAACCTTTGCAGCCCTCATCATCACCGTTCATTTTGATTTGAGATTTTTTTTGTTTTTGTTTTTTTTTAAATATTCATGAGGGTAGTTTGGGTAATTGGTAATCAATATTTTTTTAGTTTTTATTTTGTTATTATCTCCTTTGATCATGGCGTTTTTTGTAACACCCTAAAAATAGGGATAACAAAAATCCGAAAATCGGACATGCGGTATTTAAAATTGCCAAAGCAAGATCCTCCCAACAATGAGGAAAATACACAAACCTGTTTATATACAGTCGTACTTAAACAGACAATAAATAACAACCAACTAATCTAATTTCCATAACTAGAAAAGAGATTACCAACAAGGGTGTCATTTATAAACCCAAAGGTTCTCCTACCAAAAATAAGTCCAAATGCAATATTCCCCAATCTCTCACCCAAGCACTATGCCAGCTTAGAACCGGTTCCGCTAGAACCTGAGATACACATCGACACCAAACAAGTGTTAGGCCAAAAAGCCTAGTGAGTTGAACAATAATAAGCATGCATCAACAGTTACAATTCTTATCAGTAGTTAACCAGAGTTCAATATATGTGGAGTCAATAGAGGAGACTCATAGCACCAATCAAGTCCCACCCAATAGTCGATATACCTTGATGCCCTTAACAAGAAACACCCGAAAGGCCCGGCACACCTAAAGACTATCGCTAAGAAAATTCCTCGAATGGCGGAGGTCTAGGCACATACCATCACAGTGGCGCCCAAGACTACATCCTCCTAGTGTACTGACTTGGTTCGTCCAACATAACGCATATAGGAGGTCCTTTAGGTGTATTTCAACCCAACATATTTCCATACCGACTACGGTTACAATATTACCGTCCTATCCTCATTAAGTCTAACAAAAGACCCAAATGACAATTATACTCATCATACATATAAATATGTCACCAAAATGGTGTTCCCACTAGAATCATCATAATACCCATACATGCATACATTTAACATATCAAGGTACCCACATTATGTATCCATGAGAAAAGCCCCAAACAATGGTACATATAACATAAATCATGGCACATCACCAATATCCACCTTTCCAACTATTTTCACAAAGAAATCCCAAATAATTACACAAAATAAAATAATTCATGGGATGATACTTATAAAGCATATTTCTCACATAATCTCATGAAAATACCATCAAATACTTGAACCCGTAAGGATGAACATTTTGAGCAATTATGTGATAATAACAACAAATAAGCAAATATGATGTGTATTCAGTTTTAACAAAAGTTTAGTAAACTCACCTTGCTAGATTTAGACTAAATCTATATTTTACCCACTTATAACTTTCCTTGAAGAACTTGATTCTTCAAACCAAATCTTCCAAAACCTAGATCCACAAGGTTCCAACCATAAATATACATATTCCACCACAAAGAATCGTTTCCCAACCTTATACACGAATACCTCAACTAATACCGAAACTCTAACTTCCATAAATGAAGAGAATAGAAGATTACCTTAATCCAAGCATGAATCCACTAACCAAAACACCTCTAGTTCACCAAAATGGTTACAAACTTCCAATATATGAAAGGGAGAACAAAGAGTGGATGAAACCCTAGAAAACTTTGGTGAAGAAGATGAATAGTGAGAGATGAGAAGCTTACCACCACAAAATACTCTAGTATACTCCAATAGACTTCCAATAACTTGCTAGATCCTTGAAGAGCTTTCAAAAACGAAACCGTAGCAACTTGAATCACTGAAATCGGAGCTAGGATGAGAAAGATATGAAGAAATGAAGTTTGGGGCTAAAAATCGCGATTTAAGCTCGATCAGAGGGGTTTCGCGACTTATGCCGCTAGTGCAAGTCGCGCATAAGTCGCAAGATGCACTGTTCGCCTGGTTTTTCCTCGTTCACTGTTTTGGCCGTAACTTCTTCGTTATAGCTCCGTTTTTGCTCCGGAAAGAACCGTTGGACTCGTAATTGAATCCTTCATCCATCTAGACTATAAAATCTAGGATTCAAGTCCAAAATTCAATATCTTATTTTTCCCTTAAATTACCAATTTCTTTATTAACTTGAAATGATAGATTTTCAAAATCGGGATGTTACATGTTTCAAGGACCATTTTCCATTTTTAAATTAATTTAATTAAGGAATTTATTATTCAAATCAGTTATCTTCACCCATGTTCTTCTCTCCCTCCGGCAACTGATTCTCGCCGGTTATTCATTTGTTGTTGCTCCGCCTCAATAAATCCCTAATTCTCCACCGTTTTTATTCCTTCACTTTCCGATTCGTCCGCTTCCGATGACGACACCGATGCAGATTCTTCCCGTTCGTTAATAAACAATTTCCCTAACGAATCCGAACAAGCATCTTCTTCGTTATCAACCTTCGCTACAGCCTCACGTCTCGTTTGTAATAAGTAGATCACTATTGAAAAGAGGAATATCAACCTGACCTTCAGAAGCGGTATCTTCGGCTGAAACATGTTCGTCGTCGTTCACCAATGAGAACTCAAAATCCTCTTCATCAACATCATGAAATTGAGCAACCTGTAAGCATGTTTTTTTTAATTTTTTTTATGGTTTATGATCTAGGTTTTGTTTAATTGTTTATGAAATTGATGTGGGTATTGTTTATTTTGTTTAATTATTTCATAAAATTGATGTGGGTATTGTATATTTAGAGTCGAATATATATTTCATGAAGATGGTTTCATGAAGAAGGTTTGCTGAAGAAGGTCTCATGAAGAAAGTTTATAGAAGAAAGTTTCATGAATGTTTCATGAAGAAACATTCGGCCATGTGAAGATCTTCGTGAAAAAGGTGGTTTGCAACCCTTAAAAAGGTTTCACTGGCCATGAAGATGGTTTCATGAAGAAGGTGTTACCGGAAAAAATGGGGATTCATGAAGAAGGTTCACCGAAAAAAACGGGGTTTGAAGAAAAAGGTTTCACCGGAGAAGTTTATGATGATTAATAGTTACCTATTTTGGATTGATTTTTGATATTAATGAAATTCCAGAAATACCATTTAGTTCCTTATTTTTAGTAAAGAAAAAAAATGTAAAATATATTTAAATTGACTTTTGATCTAAACCGTGGATTTTGATTTTGAAGGCTAAGATGAGGGTTGCAGTTTCAACCTTTTGTTGGGTTTCATAATAAAGCACCCCTATATAGATACGAAAAGAGAAAATGGTAGATAAAACTTTGAAAACTAGATATACTACATGCTAATTGCAACATTTCTTATTTCTCCTAAAAAAAATATCAAGATAATGCTACTAATATGTCTATTGTCATCATTAAAGGAAATACTAATCCCATTAGTTTTGTCACACAAATTTTCCTTTGTACTGTGATTGTCATTGTTGAAGGGTATTGTAGGCTTTGACTAATTGTAGAGGAAGTGCATATAACATAATTGAAATAAAACAGAGGGTCTTCCAAGACACTAATCCACCATTGATATCATAACACTCACCTAAATCCTACCATCCTTGCTTGTTCTGTTTTCCCTTGCTCTTGCAACTTCATATATCTTTCATGAGCCCTATGTTTCTCAATTTCTTCTCTGCAAGATTAAGGTTAATTCAAATGATATATTAAAAAATTTGAGACAATCTTTAAAGAACCTAGTAAACATGTTTATAGAAAGTAAAAAAAATATGCATAAGAAAATATGGCATACTCTTAGTTTTCAATAGAAAGAAGTTTGCAAGAGCATCCATTTTCAAAATATATGATAAGAAAATATGGTTTTCCCAATAAATCGTGTGTTCAATTTCTCCAATGTAAGTTGAACCCTAATGGTTTGGAAGAGAACATAAATAGATGGAGAAATAGGATAACACATTGCTAAATGGTCTTTTAAAATCAACATCTTACTTTCTCTAAACTACGTGCATGTGTAAACTTCAACTCACTCGAATATGAACACATCTTTGACATGTCAAACGGCAAAGTAAAGTCAACTGAGAGTGTTATTCAGTTTATGTATCAAAAATTTGTGTTTAATGTTCAATTTTGAAGCTTTCCAGGTGATGCATGTTCCTATAAAAAACAATCATCCTTGTGTCCTCCTCCATGACTAATTCTCAAGACGGAAAAAATATGAAAATATACAAGGAACTATATGAAACAAATATGCTAATACATGATTCTCGTTGTATAATAAATTAATACAAAGTCGATCACAATAATTACAAAAGAAAAACATATTCAGTAAATACATACATACATATATATATATTCATATATTGACTTACATCAGCGTCTCTTGCTTTTAAGGTCTTCAGTGTAGCCACATTAGGGTTCTCGGTCTCAATAACACCTGTGTTCCTGTCTTCCTCTTAAAAAAGGAGAAAGAATAAGCATACACGAATTGTATAATTCCAAAGAAGAAAGATTGTGTATATGAGCAAAGCTATATCCATAATGGTAAAAGAGTACAATACTGACATTTGAGTCTTCCTCGGATGACTCTTCATATTCTTCTTCAAATCTTTCCTCCTCTTCAACTTCAGCTTCTTCCTAGTAAATATAGTATTAGATAACTCCAAGAAGAAATAAAAATATAACTGATGCACATTGCAATGTCTGCTTATTGCTAAATATCAAATAACATATATAAATATCCCCAGCCTGTTATAGAGCAAAACATAGAACCATTTTGGCTATGACTGCTAAGTTTGAGAAAACAAAAGGGCCTAAATCAATAAGGACCTTAGATTGCAATCTATATATATATATATATATATTTATATATATAATTGATACTCAAAAGTTGAAGACATAAACCAACACTGCAATTTTCAAACCCAGAAGACACAAAAAAAATACGATCTTTTCAAAAACCTAATTTCAAACCCAAGTCACAGTCCTCAAAAACCTAATTCTGAAATCAACAAAATGTCAAACCCTAGAAATCGACAACTGACCTTTGATCGATTTTTTGAAGTTTTGATCGATAACAAAAATAACCCCCAATAAAACACGAACAAAATGTCTGGCCGATTTTTTGAAGTTATGTACAATGAAGAACACAATAGGACAGATGAATAACACAAATATATGTGAAGAACAAACAGGCTTACCAAATGCATGTAGAACGACCTTATGAGAACTAAAACAAAAGAGCGGCAAACAGAAGAACCAAAACTCTAAACCCAACACAGAAGGAGCGATAGGAGAAGAACAAACACAAAGCCAAACAGTCTGGTAACAGAAGAACCAAACACAAATCGATCGGAGAAGAATCAAACACAAATCAATGGATAGGAGCAAGAGTGGCGGGAAACGAGAGGAGTGAAAGACCACAGATAAAAAAACCTTGCATCCTACGTCGCCTTGGAGTATGAATCGACGGTTTAGGAAAGTGAACAGTCTTCTTGGTTTATGTAAAATACAAACACTTTTATTTTTTGAGTTATGTGAAGCAACCGAGAAAGAACGTTGCATTAGCAGAGTTGTACTTTAAGCTATTAAACTTATAGTTAAGAAATTTAAGAGATTATGCATAAAGGAGTGGTACTTGATGCTTAAAAAGTTGTTTTTAAGAGTTTGGGTCAAATGCTTTATAAAGTAATATAGATTGTATACATATATACATACGGGTCTCTTTTTTTTGTTAACCAAACAATTAGTATTAAGTTTGTTAACGGGGGCATTTTCGTCCTTTTCATATATTAATATCACATTCCTTAAATATCTCATTCACTTAATTATTACATAACTTAATCATCATATTCCTTAAATATCAGGTTTCTTCAATTATTTATTATATTCCTTAATTATCATATTCATTAAATATTAAGAAGTATCATTTAAATTTCTTCACTTTATTGTTTCACCTATGAAATTTAAGATTTCACCTATGAACTTGTTTAAGCTTCTTTAATTATCTCATACACTTTCTGGTTTCACCTATGAACTTTGGTAAAAAAAAAATTGGAACAACAAAATTTAATACACAAAACATAAATAATTGTTTTGACGGGTGTTGAGCCCGACAAATAATAAATTCCTAATACCGCAAATTACAACCTAAATTGTAATGGTGGCAAATAGGGTCGATTCCACAAGGATTTGATGTGAATGTGTTAAACTTTTATGCTTTATGTAAAAAAAAGGGGGTGGATTAAAATACTAAACTAACCATATAAAATTAAAATGGAAAAAAATAAATATAAACTAACAATGAGTGTAAATCATTGACCGGACCATGTATCATAGACTTGTTCATAAAAAGATTTTTCTTATTTTATTCCAGAATGGGCGAGTATCGATACGTATCGATACACCGTTTGTCAAATGTCGATTAGCACGAGAAGCTCAATGACTAATTTCTAACCGGTTAATCTAATCTAGTTACGAACTTAGAGTTCAATTATCGGTTGCTTTAGGATAAAGCAAACACCATCCCTAGCCAATGATCAGACGCCGACCATTTAGACTAGATTAAACAAACTCACAACACTAAAATTAATCGAACGCCCAATCAATTGAAGTATTGTTTGCTACTAATATAGAATTGAGAACAATTACGGATTCACAAATTTATCTAGCAATTCACAATTAGGTTAAACTATTCAAGGGTACCGACATAAATAAATAACCCAACAATGATAATCGATTAAATCAATATTTGCATAAATGGAAATCAAATGATATAAAAATGTTCAATAAGTCTCTACACAATCCGACTCAAATGATTATAAACTCATTGCTTTAACCTAGAAGGATAATTAGAAAAACAAAGATCAAACCTGATCTAAAATACCTAATTAAATTGAAGAAATTGTGATGAAAGCTTCCTCCAAAAGTCGTCTCCTTCTCCTCCTTCAATTTTCTTGTGCGATCCCCTCAAAAAAGTTGTCTCTAAATGTCGGTTACAAAAAGCCTTTTATACCCAAAAGTTATAAACCTCTCCAAAAAGAAAGGCCCATGATTTGCTGAGGCCCATGATTTGAAGTGGGATTGGCGTGAGTTGGGCAACTGGCAACTCACGTGTAAGGTACCCGAAATTAACCCTTGAGCCGTGGGAAGGTGGTGGTCGGCGCGAGTTTGTCATGAGTTGGATGTGAAGCAACTCACGTGAAACTCACGCGAACTTGGCTTGGGGCGTGATATGGCAGTGACCGACGCGGCTTTGTCGTGGGTTAGATGTGGAGCAACTCACGTGAAAGGTACGCCGACCATTGAATTTGGACGATTCTCTTCTGATTATGGACTTGGGCTGCAACTTTGGGCCATTCTTCTTTTTTTTTCTTTTCTTTGCTGCACCCAACGTCCCATAAACACAAACAAAACCAATAAGAAGATGATTTTGTTATTTTCTTTTTATTTTCTCAAATTAAATGGTTTCAAATAATTAAATACCAACTCAAGTTAATATGTATATTTTAAGCATCCGGTTAGCATTAATTATTGGGTAATTTGATATCAAAATGTATAAAATAAATCACTTATCATGTTTCACCAATGAACTTTCTATGAACTTTCTAACATTTTTTTACCTATGAAAAAAATAATTGTTTCACCTATGAACTTTAAACAAAAATCATTGTTTCACCAAAGAATTTTAAACAAAAATCTTTGTTTTACTAATGAACCTTCTGATTTCATCTATGAACTTTGATTATCTGGTTTCATCTATGAACTTTGATTATCTGATTTGAGCTATGAACTGTAAACAAAAATCATTGTTTCATTTTATTGGTTTCGCTTATGAACTTTCTGGTTTTCTCTTTAAACAAAAATTATTTAAATATTATTATTGATTATCTTTCTTAAATAAAAATATGATTATATCTAAAAAATAAAAAAATTATTTAAATATTATTATTGTTTGTCTTCCAAAAATTAAAATTGATTATCTTCTAAATATATAAAACAATTTGTTCCAAAAAGCCCTTCATTTAATACCATTTAATTTATTTTTTTTATCAGATTATAACCTCTCATTTAATCACAACTATTGATCAAAAAATGAAAGGCTCAGATCAATTAACGAAGTTAATACTATTTACTTTGTTAACAAATGAATATGCTTCTATACATATATTTATTTATTTATGCACACACACTATATACATATATTAAATAAAACTAAAAATTTAATTGGGGTCGGATTAGGGACGGATAATGCAATCCCGACCCCCCCCCCAACCCCGCTTCGGTATCAAAATAAATCTCCATCCCCGCCCATTTATTCGCCAAACCGGGGAATCCCTGCCTAGGGTTGTAAACGAACCGAACGTTCAGCGAACAGTTCGTGAACCGTTCAACGTGAAGTTCGTTTATTTAATAAATGAACGAATATTAACACATTTTTTTATTCGTTTAGTTAAATGAACGAACATGAACAATGGTCTCGTTCGTTCGTTTACGTTCGCTCATTTATGTTCGTTAATGTTCGTTCATTTATGTTCGTCTATATTCGTTTATGTTTGTTTATATATATAAATATATTTTTATATATTATGACATTAATGTGTAAAAACATTAATTAAATTTTTTTTTTTAAATTATTTTTATACCTCCTAAGTTTACTCGATTTTTCATTTTGTTATGTTATTTTTTACGAACAAAATGATGAGTAACGGTGGTTGTTTTTTATTCATTTATAATCGTTCATTTATGTTCGTTCGTTTACGTTCGTTTAGTTCTTAATGAACGAACATAAACGAACACGAACAAACATATTTTCTTAGCGAACGAATATGAACACAAAAAATTCCGTTCGTTTACGGTTTATGTTCGTTCGTTTGTTCGGTTAAGTTAAGTGAACGAATACAAACAAGGATTTATTCATGTTCGTTTGGTTCGTTTACAACCTAGCTGTAACGTTAGGGTCGAGTACCGTGGGTACCTACGTCTACGGGTAAAATATCTATATCTAATCATGAGTTTTGAGTATTCTCAAAATTTTGAAATGTCTTTGACTTAGATTATCCCACATTGATGATAGGATGTAAAATTGAAAGTAGGAAGTAGGTATATTAAGGAGGAGGGGATACTTTTGTGGCAAATCATAAGTTGCCTCAATGTAGCTTACCCCCTTTATCGGAAGAGTCTATTTTACATAAGAAAATATTAAAACAATGTCTTTGTTGTGTATATCAATGTTTTAAAAACCGGTTTTTTGGTTGACTCGGGTGTGGTGACCGGGTCACGGTTCAATCGGGTGGTTGACCCGATTTCAAGAAATTATATGTATTTTTCATTTTCCTGCATATATATAGTGGAAAAATATTTTGCAACCCACATCTTAACCGTTGGATTCATGATCGACGGTTATTTTATTTTTATTTTTCTGTTTTTTTAATTAAAAATATTGGGCCTCATATCTATTGTAACCGCCGATCATGAATCCGACGGTTAAGATGTGGGTTGCAAGGTTTGCAACCTTTTTAAGGGTTGCAAATAAAACAACCCCTATATATATATATATAAAACCAAGAATTTGATGTGTTAGAATATGATGATGATTGAAAGAGACGATGAATATGCTGAAGGTTTGAAACTTCGATATATTGATTGAGAGAATAAACTTACAATACGACTGAATGATAATAAGAAAAAAACCTAGACTATAAGATACAATGTATTTATAAAGAGACTATATGGTCCTGGGCCTTATACGAACATGGGCCTGAGCCTTGTACACATATATACATTAACACCCCCCCCCCCTCAAACTCAATTGGGAGAATAATGAGCCAGATGGAGTTTGGAAACTAGATCACGAAACCGTCCTGGTAGATGAGCTTTAGTGAAAATGTCGGACGGTTGATCAAGAGTTGAAATAGGAAGAAGCTGGATAGTCTTACGAGTCACGTGTTGACGAATAAAGTGACAGTCAATTTCAATATGCTTCGTTCGCTCGTGAAAGACATCATTGTGAGCAATCTGAATCACACTGTTGTTGTCACACCACAATGGAGTTGGAGACTGTTGAGGAGCCCCCATGTCAGAGAGTAGCCAGCGTAGCCACACAAGTTCTTGAGTCGTGTCAGCTAGTGCTCGATACTCAGCTTCAGTACTGGATCGAGCTATGAGAGATTGTTTCTTGCTCCGCCAAGATATAAGAGAATCTCCAAGAAAGAAACAGTATCCGGTAGTGGAGCGACGATCAGTCATGTCACTGTCCCAATCAGCATCAGAAAAACCTCGCAAAGTCAATGATGATGTGGATGGAAAATGAAGACCATGAAACATGGTCCCTTTTAAATATCGAAGGATGCGCAGGACAGCAACATGGTGATCAGAACAGGGTGTAGACATGAACTGACTGACGGTATGAACAACATAGGCAATGTCAGGTCGAGTCACTGTCAGGTAGACAAGTGACCCCATTAACTGTCGATATAAAGTAGGATCACACAGAGGAGGTCCAGCATTCGGAGACAAATGAAGGTTGTGCTCAAGAGGAGTGGATGCAGTTTTGTTGTCAGTAATCCCAGCTTTTGACAAGAGATCTGAGGTGTATTTGGCTTGACAAAGGAAAATCCCGATGGATCTGAGAGCACCTCAAGACCAAGAAAATAGTGTAAAGAGCCAAGATCCTTCATCTCAAAACAGGAGCTAAGAGATGTCTTGAGATTAGCTATGCCTGTAGAGTCACTGCCAGTAATGATCATATCATCCACATACAGGAGAAGTAAGATTGTGCCAGTCTCAGTGGTCCGAGTAAACAGTCCTGAATCATAGTTGTTGGGTGAGAAACCCAGAGAGGTGACTGTGGAACTGAACTTCTCAAACCAAGCTCGCGGAGCTTGCTTGAGTCCATAAAGAGCCTTCCGAAGACGACAAACATGACCTTGTGGAAGTCGAACGCCTGGAGGAGGTGTCATGTAGACTTCCTCAGATAAGTCACCGTTCAAGAAGGCATTCTTAACATCTATCTGAAAGAGAGGCCATTGTTTTGTAGTTGCGATGGCTAGGAGACTACGAACAGAAGTGACTCGAGCAACAGGTGCAAATGTCTCCTCATAATCAATGTCGTACTCTTGATTGAATCCCTTTGCCACCAGGCGAGCTTTGTACCTATCAATAGAGCCATCAGATTTTGTCTTGATTTTGAACACCCATTTGGAACCAATGGGTGACTTACCCGGTGGAAGAGGAACAGAGTCCCATGTCTGAGTTTTGTCAAGTGCCTGAAGTTCCTCATCCATAACTTTCTGCCAATAAAGATTAGAGGAGGCTTCCTTGTAGGAAGTAGGTTCGTGATTGGACAACAGAGTAGCATAAACATGATAATCACGGAGATGAGAAGGAACTTGTCTTACCCTTTCTGATCGTCTAACATTCGGAGATTGAGACGTTCCAGGAGCCAAAGACTCAGCAGGCAGCTCAGATGTTGGCGGTATGAATGGAGCAAATGATTGATGTTGATCAGGAAAACTCTGAGATGCAGGTGGTGGAGGGGCAAGAGACTCTGAAGGAGAGGCAGAGTCAGAAGATGTTGGAACAATAGATGGAGAGGATATGAAGTCAGATTGGAGTGAGTCCAATGAGACGGAAGCATCAGTAAAGAACGGAGCGGTGAAGGTAGGGGACTCACGAAACTTGGATATAGAAGAAAAAGGAACATGTTCCCAGAAGGTAACGTGACGAGATATACGAAGACGCTAGGAGATAGGATCCCAGTAGCGATAACCCTTGTGCTCAATACCATATCCAAGGAAGCAGCAAAGTCTGGAGCGAGGTTCAAGTTTGGTATGTTCATGAGGTTGTAATTGAACAAAACAAGCACTACCCCAAACTTTTAGAAGTTCATAGGCAGGGGTGATCTCATGAAGAGCCTCATAAGGAGACTTATTATTAAGGATGGGAGTAGGATGACGATTGATAGTATAAACAGCAGTGAAAGCAGCTTCACCCCAAAAACGTTCTAGACATTTTGCATAAATGAGAAGAGTGCGAACCGTATCAAGAATATGACGGTGTTTGCGTTCGGCACGACCATTTTGAGGAGATGTGCCGGTACAGGAGTACTGAGAGAGAGTCCCCTGAGATTGAAGAAAGGAGAGAAGAGATGACTCTTTGTATTCCATAGCATTGTCAGCTCTAAGAATATTTATAGATTTTGAGAATTGGGTGTGAATCATCCGGGCAAACATAATATAAATTTTGGGTAGTTCCGAATGATGTTTCATGAGATATATCCATGTGAAACGTGTATGGTCATCAATAAAAATAACAAAATATCGAGCACCCCCCATGGATGGATGTGGTGCTGGTCCCCATACATCAGAATGAATAAGATCAAAAGAAGAAGGAGAATTAAACTCATTTGTTTCAAAAGATAAGGCATGATGTTTGCCAAGTTTGCATGATAAACAAGAAATATTGTCAGTTGACACACAATTTCCTTACACCCCTAAATTAGCTAATGATTTTATTCTGGCTAGAGATAAGTGACCTAGCCGGGTATGCCACAAGTCAAAGGAAGAAGTGTTGGAAACTGAGGCAACAAGACTTGAAGAGGGTAAAGGAAGATGAAGGTAGACCACTTCAATCATCCGTCTAACTTTACGGCCGAGTCCAAGGATCTGCTTGGTCTTTGGATCCTGTACAACACAACCAGAAGAATGAAATAAAATGATCAGATTAGATTCTAGAAGCTGCGTAATCGAAACTAAGCTCAAAGATAGTTTCGGAACATTTAGAACATCTGGTAATTGTATATGAGGAGTGGAGACATTTCCACTAAAGGATACTGGTAGGCCAGTGTTATCTGCAGTTCGTACTGACGTAAAATGTTGAGGTGGTTTCTTAGAAACAAAACCATCAGTGCAGGGAGTCATATGATTGCAGCACCCAGAGTCAAAAAACCATGAGTTACCTAATGCAGTTGAGTGTTGAGAATTCATACCCATAGCACCAGACATGATCTGCTCCATGAGCTCCTGATTGCGACGCATCAGTTCCATGAGGTCAGGTGAGAAGACTGGAGAAATCTCGTTATCAGCAATAGTAAATCCAGCAACAACGTGAGTCCGGTCGTGAGTCCGGTTCTGAGGGCCAGTGTTCTTTGAGTTCTTAGGGCAATCAGACTCATAATGGCGCGGATGAGTGATGCCACACCGACGGCACTTGCGAATAGGACAATCAAGGAGAAGATGAGCAGTAGAATGGCAAAAGGCACACTCAGATGTGTTCGACTTTCCCACAGATTTGGAATGGTTGTTGTTGGTCCATTTACCTTTGGACTTGGGATTTGAGTGACTGAGATTGGCAGCCATGGATGCGACGAGAAACAGTTCAGATTTGCACTAGAGTGACGACCGGTATGGACCGGTAAGGTGTTGCGACCAGTATGGACCGGTAGGGGTGAGCGACCGGTATGGACCGGTAGGGGTGAGCGACTGGTATGGACCGGTAAGGTGTTGCGACCGGTATGGACCGGTAAGGTGTAGTGACCGGTATCGACCGGTATGGAGTGGACCAGGCAAGTGTAACGACCGATATTAGCGACCGGTATGGTGTAATGACTGGTATGATGTTTGCGACCGGAGTTCTTCCGGTCTGCGGCTAGGGTTTTGAAGGCGACAAGAGACAGAGAGGGCGGCGATGGCGAGGGTCGACTGCGATGAACAGTACCGATGAATAGTAACCGATGAATAGTAACCGATGAACAGTACCGATGAATAATATCGATGAACAGTAACCGATGAATAGTGAAATCGATGAACAATATCGATGAATAGTGAAACCGATGAACAGTAAAATCGATGAATAAACCTACAGCTCTGATACCATGTTAGAATATGATGATGATTGAAAGAGACGATGAATATGCTGAAGGTTTGAAACTTCGATATATTGATTGAGAGAATAAACTTACAATACGACTGAATGATAATAAGAAAAAAACCTAGACTATAAGATACAAGGTATTTATACAGAGACTATATGGGTCTGGGCCTTATACGAATATGGGCCTGAGCCTTGTACACATATATACATTAACATGATGTCCACAAGTTAAAACATTAAAAATACACATAACAGCAAGTTTTACATCAATCCAAAAATATTAAAAAAAACACATAACAACAAGTTTTACATCAATCCAAAAACATAAAAAACATACATATAAGCATAAGTTTTTCATCAATCCAAATACATCAAAACGAAACATAACGTTCAAACCAAATCATGGATCTTGAGACATTAGAGTGTTAAATGCATCAAGCTCACGATCGCTTAGTAATTGAAATTCAATCTCAACATGGTCATCAACAACATGGTCACTTTCTACAATATCAAATAAAAAAATATTAATGTCACGTAAAAAGTTAATAATAAACTAACAAAAAGTGGAATCGAGCGTGGACTGATGGAATCGAGCGTGGAGTCGATGATTTGTGAAATTGATTTTTTAACCCTATCCGCTACCTTATACAGTTATATGAAATTGATTTTTTAACCGGGTCAACCCGGGTTTTTACCGGTTCAATAAGACCGGTTCAACCGGTTCTATCAAAAAAACGGTGGTTCGATCCGGGCCGTAATTTCCCAAAAAATCGGTCGTAACCCGGTCTCTTCACCAGGTCCCGGTTCAACCAGTTGAACCGGTCGGGTCAACCCGGGTTTTAAAACATTGGTGTTATTAAAAATACAAGCAAGGATATGACTTGGTATTATGAGATTTGAGTATTCTTAAAATTTTGAAATGTGGTTGAGTTTGATGATCATTGGTGAAAAGATGTAACATCGGAAGTAGGAAGTGAGTATATCAAGGAGAAGGGATCCTTTTGAGGGAAATCATAGGTTGCCTCAATTTAGCCGACTCTCTTTATCGAAAAAGTCTGTTTTACATATAAAATTATTAAAACAATGTATTTGTTGTATATATATGATGGGATTAAATGTTCTCAAAATCTTGAAATGTGGTTGAATTTACGTTAGTGTCTTTGTTCTTTGTTGTACATATTAAAAAGGGAAATCATGCAAAATGACCAGTATACGAATGTGTTTTTACAAAATGACCACTTTTCAAACATTTATCACAAAATGACCAGTTTTTTGGCCAAACTCGAACAATTTTTGGAGAAAGTTGGCGATTTCAGCCTTTGGTAAGGATGTGTCCCACATACATCATAAAGAGGGGACAAATATCATGCAAGCCAGATTTTTCGCCCAACTCGGATTTCTCGCCAGACATGGGCGATTTTCTGCACCGATTAGACAACTCACCGCCACTACTAACCAACAAAAAATCGCCACATGTAAAGTGATTTTCGCCCATCTCAGCTTTTTAGCATAGGCTGACGACTTTCCGACATGAATGTGACAAATCAAGTGACTTTTGACCAATTTTTTGAACACTTTGACCATTTATTATTTTATATTGGAGGGTGGGGGACCATTTGTTATTAACTCCTCATCCTCCAAAACTTCTTCTACCACCACTATCAACCGTCGTGAACAATCATCGTCAACCGCTGTGAACAATCATCGTCAATTGCCGTGAACAACTGCCATCAACCGTAGTGAACAACCACCGTCAACCGCCATGATCTACCACCATACACCGACGTCCACCACCAATCGTTGACATCTACCACCGTCTACTGACGACCACCACCACACATCTCATCGACGACCACCCCCGTACACCGACATCTACCACCGTGCACCAGTTATTATGGAACAACACGTAGATTTTTTTTTCATTTAACTTAATAATCAATTTTTGTTTAGTGTGTTTTTGTACAACATTTAATATATGATTTTTAATAGGTATTCATCGATGCTTCAGTGACATTGAGAGCACAAATATAAATTAGAGAAGAAATTAAAGAAAAATTAAGTCTAAATCCAACGAGGTTGACAATTAATAGAGAGACGTGCTTCGGCCCATGGTTATATTCGGAACCTATATGGAAGTCCCTCCATAATTAATTTGATGGTGCAACATGAGGACCCCTTCCACTCTTGTCAACCTGAAGAAATTTATTATCGTGTTGGAGGTTTGCACTTCCGTTTTAGTATATAAGAATTATGTTTGATTACAGGATTTCGATTTGGGCCGGAGAATCCCCTATCACATAGTACCACTCCCCCTATTAAGATCAAGGTTCTAAATGGCGTGAGGCGTGGCGGCGAGGCCAAGCCTCAAGCCTTAGGAGCCACGGTGAAGCCATGGCATTTTCAAAACGTGACTTATGGCGTCAAATTTCTAATTTATATATAATATTATGTATAAAAACAAATGTTTTGTACTATTACTCAATGAGTCAATAGTAAAAACTAATAAGCAAGTTTAATTAGGTTATATATTAAAAACT
Source organism: Arctium minus (assembly GCA_954870635.1). Lineage (NCBI taxonomy): Eukaryota > Viridiplantae > Streptophyta > Magnoliopsida > Asterales > Asteraceae > Arctium > Arctium minus. The sequence goes on from OX941093.1 coordinate 55,695,507, forward strand.
AGTAAATAAGACATTAAAAAACATAAAGAAAAATCAAACATCGCATTACGAAAAGTGCGCATTAGGTCTTGGTGTGCCACAGGCTTAACGTGGAGTGAGATACAAGCCTTGCGCCACGGCGGCTGTGCGGCGTTTTTTAGAACAGTGTTTAAGATAAGATTGTTTGGTATAAAGCTCGAAAATAAAGATATGAAAGCCAGAAATTTTAGGAATATATTAACAGAGTTGCCCACTGCAAAAATATCAGATGCGAATGCAGACCGTCTGTGCCTCATAATCTTGCTTCATACGATATTACTAGGCCGGCCAAATTTTTAAATGTCGATGACTAGATTTTGCATCTGGGTGAATATTTCGATGCCCTGTGTTATAATCGGTCCATGGGGTATTGATGTTTGCATCTACGCCATAGTTACAACGCCTCACCATTATGGTTGATGCTAGTTGAGAGTGAACGAAGAGATAAATGCCTCACCAGTTTGGATGATTTTCCATTTATTTATAATGAAAGATAGAGGGACTTGTCAGATCATCACTATGATGCTCCTTCACAATTTAAATAGATAAAACAAAAAAAGAAATACAACATAAATTGATATACAACGTTGGTGCTAGGAACTGAAAGCGATAAATTACACACATAAACATAACAAATTTTAACATGATCAGTCGAATGTCAAACTCCTGTTACATGAGGGCTCGTCCATGCACCATCCCGTTCGACTTCTTCTATGGTTAGGTGATGTAACACCTTCAAATTTGGAAAGAGCGACTAAATTAAAATTTTCGATAATACATCAAAAAGGATTTTAATCCCTTTCTAAAAGTCGACCTTTGATTACTTATAATGGCAATAATTGAGATTTAACATCAATATAAAATATTCTCTACCTCACATAAATCTATATTTTGGATGGGTGTTACTAAAACCAATGACTATTCTATCTCCAAGGTGCGGAAGACATAAACCAATAGCTACTCCTTCTCGTACATCTAAATAGCACTCAACTTTTCACGGTGTCGTTAGTACCATTCCTCAACAAGGACCTGATGCACATGCTGACAAATGAAAAAGGTTAAGCTAACGCCTAGTGAGTTCAAGCAGTTTTCATCATAATTGTAAAATGGTAAAACCGAAAGACTGCTTATTTAAACATATTTTCTCGAATGAAATGTATTTATCGTAAAAGTAACATCTTTCCAAAACCACTATTTTCGTGATGAAAACTCTAAATCAAAACACCCATTTATACAAAACCAAAACGCAATACTCACACAACCAAACATAAAGCTTGATATTCAAATGCTAGAAACTTGAATAAAACCCAAAGCAACCAAATATAAACATTAAACAACAATTGGAGTGTCAAATCGTGGATACTCTTCGTACCAAAATAACACGAAAACATGGTTAAAATATCATATCGAAAACTCACCTTTCTTTGACGGGGGAGACCCCATTCTATTGAATGTGACGGAACACAAAAGTAGGTCACATATCTATGTTATACGAGTGTCACTTACGGATTACACATTCATTAACATCAACCTTTATGGGTCTATATTTAATGAGTTAACTCCATGTATGTTGCTTGTATAGTTACCAAGTTCAACCATACTAGGTATATACCTTAGGATCTCTAAAAATCCTAGTTAAGCTCGTTCACCAGAAATTACATTTTATTGGTCAATCTTCGATGTCCGACTCAAAGAGCCCACACCTTATTGCCTATGAAGACCCAATGCCTATTTCACGCTACATTACGGGAATGTTCATCCCATTCAAACTCACTCATATGCCTATGGATCAATTACATTACAATCTAAATTACATGACCCTAAATGAATGACCACACACTCAAAGCATGTAACATTTCAAATAAGTATGTCATAATTGCATATAACTCCAAAGGCTCGACATAGAGCAAGGTAAATTGGACAAGAGTCCCGAAGACTCATCTGAGCCAAAACCAAACCAAAAGCTTAACAAACTCGTTGACTATTCAATAAAAGACATCATAAGCGATAAAAATGTATTTAATCAACATTTATGCAACAAAAAGCTCAAAAAGTACGTTTAACCCCAAAAACTCATCATTGACATTTTCCAAATGAAATCATACTATTTATATCTCCAAGGTACTCTATAACACAATAATGTGTATTTTCCTACTGGATTATAAAACCAAAGACACTAAGAGTATATTTACGTCAATGATCTTCATTTATGAAATAAATCATCAAAACGACACTCTATGAAGATATATTTACTAAAATATCCAAAGAACCCTAGGTGTTTCACAAGTTTTATAAAGCAAATGTACCAAATATGAAAAACTCATCAAATAATTCAACGTTCTGTAAAGATCAAGTAAAACACATAAGTACATTAAAATGAAATTTTTTGGCATGTACAAAGCTTTCACAAATCAACTTGAACGCACCTTACTAAATTTAGGCTAAATCTAGGTTTTACCCCAACTTTGAGTTTCCTTTTGATGAATGCTTTAGATCTACAAACATCCTTCACAAGAAACTTTATCTAGGTCATCAAACAAACCTAAAACACACTAAGAGTATCTCCCAAAATCAGATCCATACAAATCTTTGCCAAAATCCCAAATAACCCAAAACTTATAATATAAGAGACACATCAAGAGATATGTTCTAAGAGGTTAAAATGAAAGGTTTTAACATGAATGAAGGTTTAGAAATGGTTAGAATGGCTTACAAATAGGTTTCTAGGAAAACCACAAAATATGGCCAACAATGGTGAGGAGATGATGAAGAAGATGAAGTTGTTGAGCTTCCACCCACAAAGCTTGAATATCTAGCAATCAATATTCTAAATGCACTTGACGATTACGATTTGGTGAAATGGGAGGGTTTGGACCGAGTTGGAAGAGAGAAGAAGAGGGTTGGTGAAGAAAACAAATGAAGTTAGAAGCTAAAAATCGGGTTTTATGTGAATCAGGTCCGACCCGACTGGGTCCATTCTATCTCGACGGGGCCATTCTTTCCTCAGATCAATATATGGTTGTCTTGCTCGACTGGACCATTCTTTCTCGACTGAGTAGCGGTGGGGAAGGGCAAAAAATGTTATTCTCTTCCATTTTCTTAACCATTTCCATAACTAATCACATCTAATCCATAAATTACTTAATAAGACTATAATAATGATGAAAACACACATATAATTTGGAATTTTACTTACAGTAGAATTTTCCGGGTGTTACAAGTGATATTCATTTTGAAGTGTTGTAGTTCTCTTTTTCAATGTACACTTCAATGATAGTATCACCATCAACATAATTTCGTATATTTTCACATCTTCGTCAACAAGAAATGTCTGTAGTCCACTTTGTAAGTCTCCATTTGGTCTTTTAAAATACATTTTCAAATATTTACGTTCATCATATCCTATTTCTTCCCTTGTCTGGTCTATAAGTTGCATGCCAAGATTGTCGATATCTAGTAGGTCAACATATATTTTCATGCCATGACATAACACCTACTCGATGGTTGTGTAAAATACCCTTGATGGCAGACTTTTATCGTGAACAACTGTGGATAATCAATTGATGCATGAAAAAACAGTTAGACATTAATTTCATACAATTTGTGTAAGTCGTTGGCGGTATATGGAAGCATTGAGATGGGCATCTAACACTCCACACGTGAAGGTTTTTGGATGCCATTTTTTATAAGAAGAGATCAAATCTTAAGGTTTTTGATACTCTGATATTCTACAAAACTGTTACAGTCATGACTTACCAAAAATGGCGGGTATATATACGACAAGATTCCTTCCTGCATCGACTTATCTTTTCAATATTGACGAATTTCCGACAAGATTCTCTCCCGCGTCAACTTATGTTGTCAATATTGGTGATTTATGACAAGAAAAACAAAGTGTTTGTGTATATTGATGCTCATTGCCTTTCAAGAATAAAATGAGAAAATATCATTGGGAACAAGTCTATAATTCGCAATCTGATCAACTGTTACACTTATTGCTAGTTTTATTCTTGTTAGAAGATGAATATGGTTGAAGGAGACGATGAATATGCTGAAGGTTTGAAACCTCGATATATTGATTGAGAGAAAACGTACAATACGAAAAGTAAATAATGAGTTATCTAACCTAGACTACAAGATACAACATATTTATACATAGACTAAATGGGCTTGGGCCCTATACTAACATGGGCTTGGGCCCTTTACACATATACATTAACATCCCCCCTCAAACTTAATCGGGAGAAGAATGAGCCAGATGGAGTTTGGAAACTATATCACGAAACCGTCCTGGTAGATGAGCTTTAGTGAAAATATCAGCCGGTTGATCAAGAGTTGAAATAGGAAGAAGCTGGATCGTCTTACGAGTCACATGTTGACGAACAAAGTGACAGTCAATTTCAATATGCTTTGTGCGCTCGTGAAAGACATCATTGTGAGCAATCTGAATCACACTGTTGTTGTCACACCACAATGGAGTTGGAGACTGCTGAGGAGCCCCCATGTCAAAGAGTAGCCAGCGTAACCACACAAGTTCTTGAGCCGTGTCAGCTAGTGCTCGATACTCAGCTTCAGTACTGGATCGAGCTATGAGAGATTGTTTCTTGCTCCGCCAAGATATAAGAGAGTCTCCAAGAAAGAAACAGTAGTCGGTAGTGGAGCGACGATCAGTCATGTCACTGTCCCAATCAGCATTAGAAAAACCTCGCAAAGTCAATGATGAGGTGGATGGAAAATGAAGACCATAAAACATGGTCCCTTTTAAATATCGAAGAATGCGTAGGACAGCAGCGTAGTGATCAGAACAGGGTGCATACATGAACTGACTGACAATATGAACAACATAGGCAATGTCAGGTCGAGTTACTGTCAGGTAGACAAGTGACCCCACTAACTGGCGATATAAAGTAGGATCACGTAGAGGAGGTCCAGCATTCGGAGCCAAGTGAAGGTTGTGCTCAAGAGGAGTGGATGCAGTTTTGTTGTCAGTAATCCCAGCTTTTGACAAAAGATCTGAGGTGTATTTGGCTTGACAAAGATAAATTCCCGATGGATTGGAGAGCACCTCAAGACCAAGAAAATAGTGTAAAGAGCCAAGATCCTTCATCTCAAAACAAGAGCTGAGAGATGTCTTGAGATTAGCTATGCCTGTAGAGTCACTGCCAGTAATAATCATATCATCCACATACAGAAGAAGTAAGATTGTACCAGCCTCAGTGGTCCGAGTAAACAGTCCTGAATCATAGTTGTTGGGTGAGAAGCCCATAGAGGTGACTATGGAACTGAATTTCTCAAACCAAGCTCACGGGGCTTGTTTAAGTCCATAAAGAGCCTTCCGAAGACGACAAACATGACCTTGTGGAAGTCGAACGCCTGGAGGAGGTGTCATGTAGACTTCTTCAGATAAGTCACCGTTCAAAAAGACATTCTTAACATCCATCTGAAAGAGAGGCCATTGTTTGGTAGCTGCGATGGCGAGAAGACTGCGAACAGAAGTGACTCGAGCAACAAGTGCAAAAGTCTCCTCATAATCAATACCGTACTCTTGATTGAATCCCTTGGCCACAAGACGAGCTTTGTACCGATCAATAAATCCATCAGATTTGATTTTGATTTTGAACACCCATTTGGAGCCAATGGGTGACTTGCCTGGTGGAAGAGGAACAGAGTCCCATGTCTGAGTTTTGTCAAGTGCCTGAAGTTCCTCATCCATAACTTTCTGCCAATAAAGATTAGAGGAGGCTTCCTTGTAGGAAGTAGGTTCGTGATTTGACAGCAGAGTAACATAAACATGATAATCACGAAGATGAGAAGGAACTTGTCTTACCCGATCTGATCGTCTAACATTCTGAGATTGAGAAGTTCCAGGAGCCAAAGACTCAGCAGGCACCTCAGATGTTGGCTGTGCGGATGGAGCAGATGATTGATATTGATCAGGAAAACTAGGAGAGGCATGCTGTGTGAGGGCAGGAGACTCTGAAGGAGAGGCAGACTCATAAGGAGTTGAAACAATAGGTGGAGGTGATATGATGTCAGATTGGAGTGAGTCCAATGAGACGGAAGCATCAGTGAAAAACGGAGTGGTGAGGTTAGGAGACTCACGAAACATGGATATAGAAGAGAAAGGAACATGTTCCCAGAAGGTAACATGACGAGATATACGAAGACGCTGGGAGATAGGATCCTAACAGCGATAACCCTTGTGCTCAATACCATATCCAAGGAAGCAGCAAAGTCTGGAGCGAGGTTCAAGTTTGGTATGTTCATGAGATTGTAGTTGAATAAAAAAAGCACTACCCCAAACTTTTAGAAGTTCATAGGCAGGAGTGACCTCATAAAGAGCCTCATAAGGAGACTTATTATTAAGGATGGGAGTAGGGTGACGATTGATAGTATAAACTGCAGTGAAAGCAACTTCACCCCAAAAACGTTCTGGACATTTGGCAGAGATGAGAAGAGTGCAAACCGTATCAAGAATATGACGGTGTTTGCGTTCGGCACGACCATTTTAAGGAGATGTGCCGGTACAGGAGTACTGAGAGAGAGTCCCCTGAGATTGAAGAAAGGAGAGAAGAGATGACTCTTTGTATTCCATAGCATTGTCAGCTCTAAGAATCTTTATAGATTTTGAGAATTGGGTGTGAATCATCCGGGCAAACATAATATAAATTTTGGGTAGTTCCGAATGATGTTTCATGAGATATATCCATGTGAAACGTGTATGGTCATCAATAAAAATAACAAAATATCGAGCACCCCCCATGGATGGATGAGGTGTTGGTCCCCATACATCAGAATGAATAAGATCAAAAGAAGAAGTAGAACTAAACTCATTCATTTCAAAAGGTAAAGCATGATGTTTGCCAAGTAAGCATGATAAACAAGAAATATTATCAGTTGATACACAAGTCCCTAACACTCCTAAATGAGCTAATGATTTTATTCTGGCTAGAGATAAGTGACCTAGCCGAGCATGCCACAACTCAAAAGAGGAAGTGTTGAAAACTGAGGCAACAAGACTTGAAGAGGGTAATAGAAGGCGAAGGTAGACCACTTCAATCATCCGTCTAACTTTACGGCCGAGTCCAAGGATCTGCTTGGTCTTTGGATCCTGTAAAACACAACTAGAAGAATGAAATAAAATGATCAAATTTGATTCAAGAAGCTGCGCAATCGAAACTAAGCTCAGAGATAGTTTCGGAACATTTAGAACATCCGGTAATTGTATATGAGGAGTGGAAACGTTTCCACTAAAGGATACCGGTAGGACAGTGTTGTCAGCAGTTCTTACTGACGTAAATTGCTGAGGTGGTTTCTTAGAAACGAAACCATCAGGGCAAGGTGTCATATGATTGCAACACCCGAAGTCAAAAAGTCATACGTTACCTGTTGCAGCTGAGTGTGGAGAATTCATACCCATAGCACCAGACATGATCTGCTCCATGAGTTCCTGATTGCGACACATCAGTTCCATTAGGTCAGGCGAGGAGGCTGAAGAAACCTCGGTATCAGCAATAGTAGACCCAACAACAGCGTGAGCCCAGTTATGAGAACCAGTGTGCTTTGAGTTCTTCGGGCAATCAGACTCATAATGACGCGGATGAGTGATGCCACACCTACGGCACTTACGGATAGGACAATCAAGAAGAAAATGAGCAGGAGAATGGCAAAAGGCACACTCGGATGTGTTCGTCTTTCCCACAGATTTGGAATGATTGTTGTTGGTCCATTTGCCTATGGACTTGGGATGAGACGTGTAGAGAACGCTATCAGTAGCGGGCATCGGTGATCGCATGTGAAGACGGGTTTCTTCACTTATCAATTCTGATATTGTTTTTTCAAGAGTAGGTAATGGTTGCCTATGAATAAGAGAAGCACGAACATTCTCAAATTTGTCAGTAAGACCCATCAGAATAGTAATCAAATGTAGTTGTTTGAAGTAGGCAGTGAATTGTTGAGTTGTGTCATCAAAAATCTGTGGTGCTCCAAGACTTATATGATCTCTGAGAGACTGCATTTCAGAGATATAAGAGTTTATAGATTGATCAGGAAGCTGACGTTTGCTCTGAAAAGTGGTCCACAATTGATACTGATGAGATAGGCCCGATGATGTGTACCGCTTGGCGAGAAAATCCCAAAGACTTTTGGCGGTAAGGTAACCAAGAAACTGTTGGTTGATCTCAGGAGTAGTGGAGGCATTAATGAAGCCCAGAATACGAGCATTATTGATGTCCCACTCATTCATGCGTTTTGCAAAGTCAACAACATTCTCAGTTGGTTCCTGAACTGGAACTTTGGATGCACCAGTAACATAGGTGTAAAGGCCATGGGATTTTAGAAGAATTGTCATATGATGATGCCAAATAATGTAGTTGCTACCATTGAAAACAATTGAGATGGGATTTGAGTGACTGAGATTGGCAGCCATGGGAGTGAGAAACAGTTCAGACCGATATAGACCGGTAAAGAAGTGCGACCGGTATAGACCGGTAGAGAGATTCGACCGGTAAGGTGTCGACCGGTAGAGGGATTCGATCGGTAGATTTCGACCGGGAGGTGTTCGACCGATAGGGTGATGTTCGACCGGGAAATGTTCGACTGGTAGGGTGATGTTCGACCGATAGGGTGATGTTCGACCGATAGGATTCGACCGGTAGAATGCTTCGACCGATAGGAGTTCGACCGGTAAAGGATTCGACCGATGAAAGGAGTTCGACCGATAGGCGTTCGACCAATAAAGGTTTCAGAAAACAACAGCGGCGACGACAATTCAAAACACACAGATCGATCGGTTTCAGATCGATCGATGTTGACAATTCAAAAGAAAGATCGATTCTAACACATAATCGATTCAGGCGTTCGATTCAAAAACAGAATCGATTCAAAGGCGATGGCAAGCGATCGATTCAAAAAAAAATCGATTCGGATGAACAGTGATGAACAGTAAAATCGATTCGGATGAACAGTGATGATGAACAATAAAATCGAAGAATAAACCTACAGCTCTGATACCATGTTAGAAGATGAATATGGTTGAAGGAGACGATGAATATGCTGAAGGTTTGAAACCTCGATATATTGATTGAGATAAAACGTACAATACGAAAAGTAAATAATGAGTTATCTAACCTAGACTACAAGATACAACATATTTATACATAGACTAAATGGGCTTGGGCCCTATACTAACATGGGCTTGGGCCCTCTACATATACATTAACAATTCTTATTTGTTTCCGCTTTAGTTGTATGTTTAGTTTGAATATTTCAATCCGACCCCCCCCCCCCAATTTTACTAAAACATAGAAGTCAATAATATTTCATGGTCAATCCATGTGGATTCGACCCTACTTGTCACTATTGCAATTTAGTTTGTAACACGAAGTAATAGAAATTTATTATTTGTCGAGCTTGACAAACGTCAAACTTTTTGCACCGTTGACGAAGATTGGCAAAACTGACTGTTTTTAGCTTTTGCGCTTTATCTCCTATTTAGTTTTTTTCTTTTATTTAATTTTTGTAAGCTAATCGTGTACCTAAAGCCAATTTCTTTTAGTGATTTTAAGGCGTATCATCCATACTTTTACATGTCACAAATTCACCATGTGATGCAATTCAACTGAGAACGTATATCTTTCCTTGAATAAATTTTTTTGGACCTAATCGTTGTTGTGAAGCAGATTATTTGTTGAAAGGCCCCCTAGTGGGAACATTTGGGACGTATGCCCACCATGCTTATCCAATCGACCCACTCCCAACATTCCACTACAGGAACGAGCCAATTTACACACTTATGGAGTGGGTCTATTTTTCTATTTATGTGATTTTTTAATATTAATTGTTTTTTTACTTTTCTATTTCCTTTTTTTCTTTTCTTCATTTTCTTATACAAAATCGACCACTGGCCACCCCATCTTCATGAACCCCTTCTTCTTCGGTGGCCTATCTCCTTTCTTATTCGGTAAGCCCCTCACTATCCTATTTAACCCTCAAAATCAAAATCAAAATCAAATCCAAATCTAACCAAGTAAACCAATTGGTATTGTCAAATCTTGTACTAGCCAATCTTCCTTGACAACAATGATTCCATGTAATGAAGTTTTTATATCTTGAAATGTGTTCTCTTTTGTGGTTTGCTGATGAAGTGGCAATGGTTTTCACCCTAACCCTGTTGGGGTTTTGAGCACCAGAAAGGTCCCAAAAACAAGATCGAGTAATAAACTTTAATCAATGACAATAAAAAATGTGATGCCAACCAACAACGAATGTGGATAACAAATATGATCGATATCACAAAGATCTATCAACCAAAGAACTTTGAAGAACATACAAAATACAGAGATTTACATGGTTCCACCATCGGTATGATATGTACATCCACAGGTAGAGGAGGAACTTTTATTGATGAATAATGCCCAAACACCAAAGAAAAAATTACAAACAGGAACACGTACTTGTGTATAACTTTCTAGGCTCTCAAATTTGTTCTCTATATATCATGATGGAATTCAAGATTTATACTAATCCATAGGTGGAATCCCAATTTGATCCCAATACTAAAAGTTGGGAAAATCATCCTTGCTGTTGATGGCCTGGACGAATTGTAAGATGCAACCGTGCCTAAAGACCCAAAAGTTTATGTTTCACGAAATAACACTATGCTTGCTCACACTAGATCATAAGTGCGATCGTGTCAAAACACTCATAACTTTCTGTCGGCAAAATAACATTACGCACACCCATGGTCGATCATAACTGTAACACCCGTGATGCAGGTGATCTTTTTATCTAATCCATCCTTAGAAATTTCTAGAGTTGATTCTTTATTTGGGAACATTCTCAGTTTGGAAGGTTAAACGTTACGCCGCCAACTTTCAAGTGCAGAAAGTTCAAATTTCGGAGTTCGGGGGGTGTTAGGAGAAAGTGTCCGGCGACTGTGCCAAAGGGCGCTATCGCAGGGCATAATCGTGGGGACCAACCCACCCACGGACCAACTTCACCTATCTTTTCCCTTTCTCTCCAAAACCGTTTCTCCACTTCCTATTACAAACCCTAACTCACTTTGGGGCCATTTTCCATGGGTTTTAAGGTGTTCCATCATCATCAAAGCTTGTGACTTCAACCTCAAGTGCTAGATCAAGTGTTCTTCCTTATTTCTTGAGATTTCTAAGTTTTGGGAGTTTTGCTCAAAATCTAAGAGGTGAGTCCATCCTACTCTTTTTTAAATATTCATTCAAGTTATAAATGTTTCATTGAGGACTTCCTAGTGTTTATGTTTCTAAAATTTCGGTTTGGATGATTTTGGAGAATTTAGGTCAAAATTAGGGTTTTGGCCAAAATGGAGATTTTGATATAAGGTGTTTGGGGGAATGCTTCTAAGTGCTTGGATATGTGTATTCACGTTTGGAACTTGTGGATCTAGGTTTTTTTGAATGATTTGCTTGTGGATTCAAGTTTCTTCAAAGAAGCTCAAATTGGGGTAAAATCTAGATTTAGCCTAAATCTAGCAAGGTGAATTCAAGTTGATTTGTGAAAACGTTGTACATGCCAAAAATGTCCACTTTAAAGTGTTTATGTGTTTTACATGAAATTATCAATTGTTAAGTTATTTGGTAGGTTTTGATTATTTGAAATGTTTAACTTTATAAACCTTGCAAAACACCCACATTTGGGATTTTTGAACGATTTGATAAATAAATCACAAATTAAAGTGTTTTGATGATTTACCACGCGGCGCAAATGGATGTTATTTGGTCAAAATGCACTTTTAGTATTTGTTGGAAATATGCATCGTTTATGTAATGGGACGTTTTGAGAATACGAAAGTATGAATCATTTGATTTTGGTTATTCCCTACCTGTGAACATTTTAGAAATTGTAAACCATTTTGGTTTTGGGCCGAAGGCCAATTTGAGTTTGAGAGACAAAGATTTTGGGAAAAGATGTAAAGTGGTTTACGTAACCATATTGGCTCATGTATTTTTAGCCAAACGTTTATTGTGCCTTTTGGGCTTGATTTATACTCATATGAGTCTTTGGGGTATTTGTTCAGTTTTAGTAGCTCGATAAAGAGCCTTGGACGTATGGTGTACTTAGCTGCATCTTAGTTCAGAGTTACATGTTTTAAATGTGTTAGTTCATTCGTTGGAGTCATGTAACGTTTTAGACTGTAATGCATTGGATCCATAAGCATAAGAGTCAGTTAGTTGGTATAATTGGGAACTTTATCCCTGTTTTGAAACTGGAATATTTATGGTAAATGGGGACTTAAGGTATAGATTGTGGGTGGTTGAACTCGATGTCCGTGTAATCCAATCTTTTTATTCAACGTGGACTTTTGGTGTCCGCGTTTGAGTCTAGTGAGTGGTCCCCAAGTCACGTTGTATGTAAGCTTGCGGTGGTGCTTGGCGGAGCCGTTTACAGAGCTAAGTCTTGCGGTGGTCCCCACGGTGAGCTGGATACGAAGACTTATAACTTTTGTGGTGACACTCATCTATAGGTTGAGTAGACATTAGGGTCATTTGGGTATCTTGTGGTGGTTGCTCAAAGGAGCCGTATACGGGGATCCATGGCTCTATGCGAATCTCGAAAATGTTGATAAGTGACTTAACTTTGTGTGCCCGCCACATTCGATGGAATCGGGTCTCTCCCATCACCGAAATGTGTCGTTTTGGGTATTGAGTTTTAGTATCCATGTATTCGGTGACGTTTTATATATATGGATTATTATCCATGATTTATGGGTTGAATATTATTCCCCACTATGTTTTTGGTGTTTCGGGATATAAAGTTTTATCCTCGTTTTCATAAATTGGGAGTTCGATTTCTATTTACGTTTTGAGTAAGTTTTGGATTGTATCACTTCATGAAGGAATGCTTTGCATGGGGGCGTTCATCTTTACAAATGGTTGTTATTGGAAAACGGATCGTTTTCATATTTAAAGTAAATCATCTTGAAAGATTGTGATTTAAGTTGCATTCTTTTCTTTTTACGATATATTTATTCGTGTTGAAAACTTTTGAACTTACTAGGCGTTAGCCTAATCTTTTTATTTGTCAGCATGTGCATCAGGTTCCGGTAGCGGAATGGTACTAGCGACACTATGAAGAGATGAGTTCTAGTTATATGCTCAAGAGAGAGTACCTTGGGTGAAGTCTTCCGCATTTGTAACACCCTCAAAACTGGAAATAACAATTAATTTAAAATTTTCTAATTACATCAATAAATGATTCATCTACAATCGCAATTTAAGATTCAACCTCAATACACACATTCATTCTATACATACAGTCTATAATAAGGACGGGTGCTACTAAAACCCAATAACAGTCACTATCTCCAAACTGCGGAAGACTTCACCAAACCCTTACACTTGCGAACACTAAGACACATCTCTTCAATACCGCTAGAACCATACCCCCAACTGGAACCTGATGCACATGCCGACAAATAAAAAGGTTAGGCTTAACGCCTAGTGAGCTCAAGAGTTTTAACATGAGTAAATACTTTTAAAAGACAGACTTCTCTTAAAACATGATCTTTCAATTGATGCACTGTAAAACATAGAAACAACTCTTTTCAATGTCATGCGCTTTCAAAGATAGACACCTTATTTCAAACATGATTTATAAATTGATTGCAACTTAAATTAACTCGAAACATGCATGTGAACCGACTCCCATTTAAGAAACGTGGATAAAACGTTATATTCCAAAACACCCAAAAATCAACTTCAAAACCATATATATCGTACGTCCGAAAACACCGACACTAGGCCCAAAACTCACGCGACCATACCAAAAGGAATCTAAATACCAAAACACGGGGACGACATATTTCATTCAAACCTTAATATACGAGGAGGAAGGTCCAATATTAAGGTCGTCATTCATTGTCGACCATATAGAACAAATGACACTACAGTAAAACATCTTTATATTTTATGTTACTGATAGCCGACAACGGGGGATACCCGTATCCGTTGAGAGTGGAGGAAACACAAAAGTATACCACTCATACAACGTTAATAGCATGACACCTCACGACATCACAACTAGGTGTCCCTACGACTTCTTTACAAGCGTCACCCCAAGTTAGTTGACGCTTGATGGGTCTTCCGAAGAATCCCACCCCAAAGGCCTGACACACTTAAAAGATTACCTGTCACAGGTATTTCAAGCGGCGGAGGTCCTAGTGCCTACCGTCCCGGCAGCACTAACATAATCAACCCTCCTAGCGATCGCTTGTAAAGTTTCCGGTCATAAAACATGGAATACTGAAGGTCATCACCCAACAATACCCAATCGACCATCCAAAACAGACTGACTACGTGCCTATGGATCCAATGCAACACAGTCTAACCTTACCGGACTAACATGAATGACCAAAGCACTCGAGCCCGAAATCAACCTCAATACGCAACACGTCGCATTTGTACATACGTCATAACTGGACCCCACATTGAGCCATATAAAACCAGACAAGTGTCCTCAAGACTCCTTTAAACGACATCAAACCAAAATACTCAAAATCTCTTTTTGATCAATGATTAACAATTTTCAAATAACAAACATACCCGATCCATACCATGAACTCACTCACACCAAAATACTTGAATGGACTCCAACGCCGTTTAAGTCGGGACAAAAAGGTTTTCCACATAAATTTAGACTATTTATCCTTTCAAAATGTCCCATAACACAAAATTAAACCTTTTACCCAAACAAACACTAAAATGCCCTTTTTAACCAAATAATATAATTTATGCAATAACTTACCAAACACACCCATTTATGACTCATTATCAAAATGCCCAAAAATCATAAGAATGTGTGCTATATAAGTTTGTAAAGTTAAACACTTTCAAAATAACCAAACTGATCAGCAGTTAACAATTTCATGTAAGATGCCAAACACTTTAAAATAATCATTTTGGCATGTACACCGTTTTCACAAATCAAATTGAACTCACCTCGCTAGGTTAAGTTAAACCTAGGTTTCAATCCCCAACCGTTGGCTTCCAAAAGCATAGATCTACACCCAAAGCTTTCCGAAGACATCCATTCCAACTCTTCAACTCAAGCTTCCAAAACCTAGATCCATACATTTCCAACCATAAATAACCCTATCCCACCATATAGGAACATTCCTCAAACATTTTACATAAAGATCTAAACTTAGGTCAACACCCTAATTTCCATAAATGAAGAAGAAGATGATTACCTCAACCAAAAGCTTGAATCCACCTACCAAAACACTTGTAGATCACCCAAACGAACCATAAGCTTCCAAATCTTCAAATGGTGGAAAGGTTAGATGAAATCCCCAAGAACTTGGTGAGGAAGATGAAGATGAAGGTTTTGTGGTTCAAGATCCCAACTAGTTAGATGATGAAGAATCATGTGGTTTAAGGAGGGAAAACCCTCAAAATGGGTTAGGGTTCGACATTTGGGGTTTGGGAGAGAAAAGGGAAGAAGATTTAGGGTTTGGGTTGAGAGGAATGAGGTTTGATGGCTGAAAATCGGGTTATTAGCTCAATAGTGTGACTCGCGGGTTATGCCGCGACCTCAAGTCGCGGCATAAGTAGCCTGTTTCCTCTAGAACTCACTTCCACTGAGTTACACAGCTTGTGCCGCGACCCCAAGTCGCACCACAACTCGCGGTAGCCCAAATCTCGGGTTTCTCGCGTCTTCTCACCTGATTCAATCCTCATGATTCCATAACAAATCTCATCTGATTTCCCAACACCTTTACGTTCCAAAAGCCAAAAGACTCCCGAACTATCACTAAAGGAAGTCTCCAAATTACGGGTGTTACAACACTTTAGGAATAGCAACTTGGATTGGGTTTAGTAACACCCGATTTAGTCTTAGTATAAGTCTCGAGTCAATGATTGTTGGGATTAAAGATATGATTGAATTGAGGTATTTCCAAATATGGGTTTGTAGAAAGGGATTTTTACCCTTTATTTGATGTAATATCGAAATATTTATTTTAGTTGCTATTTCCAAATTTGAGGGTATTACAATAATGTGCAGCCACGTCAAAACAACCCAACATTCTGTTTGCAAAGTAACATTACACGTGCCCATGCGTGAATATATGGCGCGGCCGTGTTAGAAACTTTAGAACTTTGTCTTTTGCATTCCCATGTTTTCTATCACAATTTTCAACACCCGTTGTTTCAAGTTTTTTTCTCTCTCTTCACGATAGCTTTAAGCATGCTATGATGGTTTAACAATTTGTAATCCATTTCTAGTTGACACCTTATATAGCTACAACATAATATTATTTTCTTTAACTCACATGTGACATCTATATTATGTTCACTGCATTCGATTTCTAAAAGGATATTATGGAATGGTTGTTAAGCAATTTTATATATCTTGCTTCCACTGTTTGTGCATTGAGCTTAATAGGAGGTGTGATTGACCGGTCATACTTTTAAATTTTTTCCTTGAACCCCCCCCCCCAACAAACTGGAGCTCTAAGCCTTCATTTTTATTAGAGATATAAATACTTGCATTGTATATATTTCCATCTTCATTTGCAACAACGATCAAAGAAGAGGGAGTTATAGGCACTGATGGTATTAAACAGGGAACAAGGATAGGGAGATCGAAGCAACGCATTGGGATATGGGAGAAGAGGACGTCGATTCAAATCAACAAGTTAGAGAGATCAAAGCAACATGATAAGGGAGGGGAAGGAAGAACGGCAGAGTAAATAAAACTAGGGTGTTGCTTGGTGGTGGTCTTCGTTAGGACAAAAGGAAGGGTATAATTACTAGAGTTGGTTGTGGTGTTCTAGCAATGCTGATGGACAACTATGAACAACAACTAGAGGAGTTCACGGTAGGGGACGAGGTTTGCTGCTGCGGCGAGGAAGATAATGATAGCTTGAAAGAAACAGAAGAAGGAGAAAATCTTGTTTATTTATACAAAAGAAAAAAGTAAGAGGGAGAGAGAGAAGTAAAAATAAATAAATAAGTTAAAAGTTAAAGAAAAAAAATAAAATGATGAGCATGATGAAAATATCCCTTAGTTAATAGTTTTTGTAAATGGAGTTAATTTAAGGGACAAAAATGACAACAAATTATAAACCATGAGGACGAAAACCATAATTTTAGAAACACAGTAACGAAAATAACAATTTTGAAAGAGGGTGATTACAGGTAGTGAGGTAGAGAAAGGGTTTTGGAGAAATTATTAACGGCGGAATAATGGCGTCGAGAGGAGGGACAATGGCCGGAAGGATACCGGAGATGGAGAAGATGAGCGTCGAACAACTGAAAGCAATAAAGGAACAAACCGATTTAGAAGTCAATCTTCTTCAAGACAGCCTCAATAACATTCGTACTGCCACCACTCGTCTCGATCTCGCTTCCACAGCCCTTCAAGATCTCTCTCTCCGACCTCAAGGTCTTAATCATGGCATATGTATATGTATACGTACGTGTTTGTGATGTTTTGTTGATTCAATTCATAATTTTGTACTCCATGTTACAGGAAAGAAAATGTTAGTTCCTTTAACGGCTTCGCTCTATGTTCCTGGCACCCTCGATGATGCTGAAAAAGTTCTTGTTGACGTTGGGACTGGTTACTTCATTGAGGTCCGTACGCTTATTTTCTGTTTGGCTTTTAATTGCTTGTTTTTGCTGCTCCATTATTACAAGAAAGGCATGGTTTGATTTCTGTGGTGAAGCCCGGTACTAGTTTTTTGGTTTTGTATTGCAGAAAAAACTCCGAGCATATTTGTATTTGTAGCATTTGTTGTAGGGTTTAACCTAGATTTTGATTTTTTTTGGGAAAATTTTTCACTCTGATTGGGAGTTAGGAGGAGAAGGGATGAGTATTTGTAGCATTTATTGTAGGGTTTAACCTACATTTTGATGTTTTCTTTGGGAATATTTCCACCCTGATTGTGAGTTAGGAGAAGGGATGAGTTTGGACGAAAGGGATCCCATTTTGTTAGCGAATGCTTGTAGTTTTCCGATGGGTGAGTCTTTTAGCAACCGTACAAGTTACTCCTTTGTGATGGATCAAATTCAGCTTACAAAGAACAACTTTCCCAACATTCACAAACCTGAGGAGTGTTTGAACTTGGTCACTCTTTCTGGTTGAGTTTGGTCTGAAATTTAGGCACTGTATGTGTTGGCTATTTATTTAAGTCCAAACTATACGGTGACACTATTTGACAATTAGCATATTTGTCATATATCTTGTGAAATCCTTTCGGCCACAAGACAAATGTTTTGGGCACAGAAAGAAGCATACTAATCGTTCCGTTTAAACCCACAGTAAAGGTGGTCACTGCTAGCCACATGGCTAACTTTTGAAGGGGAAAAATTAAACATTCTTTTCTTCCTTCTCTTTTTCATCTTTCTTCAATTTCCGAATATGAAAATCAAATATAAAAAACATGAGGATACAAAATCTGTTTCTTTTTTTTTCATTAAAGCTCAAAACATGCTTACAATTTATGCTTATCTTCTTTTTTAATTTTCTTTTACGAGTCAATAAATGCAAAGAAAACAAATTCAAAATTTAAAACATTCAAAATCCAAAAACAAGAACACTGTAAAACCTAGAAAACCCAAAACTTTCAGAGACTTTTGCAAATCAAAACTCAAAAAATCAACTCACAATGTTGTTTTTCACAAAAAATATGTATGTACTAAATCACAAAAACTCTTCAACTTGGTTGAAGAGAAAATACAAATAACACATGAACAAAGATCCTTTTAGCAGATCTAGAAAACCAATTTAGTTTAAAAATCAAAACCCATAAATAATTTGGATTTCCATGAAAGCAAAAGATCCATAGAAGTAGTTTCCTCCGCATTCTGTATAAAAAACAAAAAAAAAACTGATGAAAATCATTTAAAACATTTTTCTTGGTACTTTTTGTATACGAGTCAACAAAATTGTTTTGAAGTGTAAGTAACACATTCTCTTGTTTCTTACCCTACCTCCGTCGTTGATCTAACAACAAAGTGTGATTTAGACTATTATTGGTTAATGCTCTTCAAGTCAAAAGCTTTTGTGTGGGTTAAGGTTTGTTTGTACATACCATGAAGAATGGGTCCTTCTTTTGGCAAAAATATTAAAACCAATGATGATTCAAAACCAATAATATGATCATTATTTGAAGTTGAAGCAAGATGAAGATGAAGATTAGAAAGATATGTAAAATCTACATTTTTGCCCCTTCCAAAATGGTCATGTGCTAAGCAGATGATCAACTTAACAGCTTCTTTGAACAAATACATGGAGTTGGTTAGTTTTTGTGACAAAAAAATTTATTCTAATGGGAACTGGGATTATGTTAATAAATATACAAATAATTATTTTGTAGAGATTTTTATTGAGATCCTCTCCAAATCAAACTTCAAAGCAAGGTTGTAACAAATTTCATATGAATTTTGAAGATTAAAAATAGTCTAGCTGATCTCAAAATCAAAGTGTAACCCATCTTTAAACATGCAATATTAAGTAGTGCTACATAGAATTCACACATATGGTACTTGATATTACCAATAATCTACTTGACTCTTCAAGTTTTAGCTTAGTTAATTATGGGTTTTGTGCAAGAAAGTAGTGGAAGACCTTCAAGCATGGGGTTTCTCTAGTCGTTTTAACTGAATCGTATTTGTAGAAAGGCCTTAGAATACAACATCTTTTGTATTACATGCCTTAATTTCTCATTCTTCGACCTAACATCTCTGTGTGTGTGTGTGTGTGTGTGTCAATAGAAAACAATGGAGGAAGGGAAGAATTATTGTGAACGTAAAATCAACTTGCTGAAATCAAACTATGACCAACTTTTAGAGGTATGCTTTCTTTTAAAATTTCTTGTATTTTTATAGTGCGTTTTGTTATAGCATGTATGTAATGCAGCTATCGAGTTGCTATTAAGCTATTCAAAGTAGCTAGCTAACTTGAAACACTTTAACTACTTTCTTTATCTAAATGCAAGTACTTAGTCAAATATACTGCTTCTTATTCAAAGATAAGCAAAATTTTTACTTCTCATCATCCATGTTCTAGGAATTAGATGTAGCAATATACCACATATTTTCATTTACACCCATAAAATTGATGGAATAAGTTATGCTCTTGTTCTTTTTCTTCAATGCGTGTAGGCG
Source organism: Arctium minus (assembly GCA_954870635.1). Classification (NCBI taxonomy): domain Eukaryota; kingdom Viridiplantae; phylum Streptophyta; class Magnoliopsida; order Asterales; family Asteraceae; genus Arctium; species Arctium minus. The sequence continues at coordinate 55,715,672 of OX941093.1, forward strand.
TGAAGCACATGCCAATGTCTACTCTTACCCATAGCATCTAGGATGCTTTACAAGATATGAAACATTTTCTGCTTCATGTTTGGAATAAATGAGGCAAGAAGCATATTAGAGCGCAAAATGATCAACTTTTGTAGGATTGTAGCTAGATTGAAAACTGACTTAATCCGTTGGATTTTGTAACTGAATTTAGTTTGGATCAACGCTCTTGGTTTTGGTTTTCTTGGTATATCGATATACATGGAAGCCTACAATGAACTATATTTGGTATGATGTATCTTATTGTGTACTCTAGATGAACTTTTAGTGTATATATATTGTTAGAACAAGAAAAACCAAACCAACAAGCTGAGCAAATACCATGCAGAGGTAGGGTCTTTGGGGGAGGGGGAAGGGGTAGACATGTTTCCCTGAAGACCCTGGGCTTGCAAAACAAACATTACAAGAAACAAGAAAAGATCACCATTATGAACAAAGATCTTTGCATGTATAGGATAAACATCGGCCAAGAGTTGAGTAGATAAAATAAGAAAACAGAATATAAACCAAAATAGCATGATTAACAAGGAACTAATAGGGACGACCTGGAATAATATTGTATCCTCAAACAAGGATAAAAGTGAACATAAGGAAAATTAATGCAATCTGTATAAATGAACAGACACTTACTGGCTAACCTTTTTGACAACTTATGCAAGAGTTAGAAAACATTTTTGTTCTTTCTTTTATGAATCTGAAGTTGGGAATTGTGTGGTTTCTTAGAGGTGTAACATTGTGTTGCCATAGGAATTAGAAACTACCAATCTTTCGTATATATAAGTTACCAAATCCACGTTCATACCATATTAAGCATGTGTTAGACGATAAGTTATGTTCCTAGTTTTAATCCATAGAGTTAACCTATTTGGAATCTAATTATGGTGTATGCCATTAGCTTATATGTGTTTCAGTTGATGTCTTATGTATACTTTTTGATGCTAAGCTTTGCATCTTTTTGTCTTTATTCTGTGTTTCTTGATACTTATCTAATAGGTCGCACCGGTCCCTGATTCTGTTTACATATCATTGGAGTATATCTGGTGACACTGGACTAGAAATTGAACCTCTTCACCTACTCCTCTGAACAACATTTTGTGTAATATAGTAAAAGAGTGAATGAGTTTTCTAACCATTGTACATGTTAATTATCTTATAAATTGACGATTTTACTTCTAATGCATAAAAAACATTAAAGCGTACCAGGGCAATGATTCTAACCATTTTATGTGTAGCTGGGTTGCCAAATAACCATTGGAAATGGCCTATAATCTCCAATTCTAACATACTTGAATGTCCTTGCTAAAAAAATACAAGTTCATGGTTAGAAGGCTACAGTGAAAGATTTTGTTTCTATATAAACCTTCCTGTTTTCATCCCTCTTTGGTTCTTGAGTTGGCCGCTTTGGCCTCGAACATGTAAGATAGCTTTGAGAAATTCACTTATTTTTGTATTATAAAGACCAAAGAGTGTTTATGTCTATTGTTAAAAGCACTTGATGGCAATATAAAAGAAAACAAACATTTTTTTTGGTAGAATGCTTTATATCACTAGAAATAGTAAGTTGAGTACAAGGGATTAAACAAAACGGACAACTTCTTTTTTATGTATCTTTTATCATGGATTTTGCACTCAAAGGGGGTCTTTCATGGTGCTTGAGATGTTCAACATATAGAATATTTTCAAAAAATATATTTTGGCAAAAAGATTTTGCAGCAGTTATCCCTCTTATGGGTGAACATGGTACAACACAATGTTTTTTTCTCTATACCGTGTACTAACCAACTTATAATTGGCATAGGAAATCTTATACCATGTATCAACCAACTTTACTTGGTACCTACTTAATTGGTACCAAGTTTTTTCAATTGGAACGTATTGGTATTGGTTACGTACCAACATTGCACACCTGTAAATTAGAATACATAAAAACCAGCAGAAGTACGATGAATGCCGTATCGAAGTCCAAAGTTAGAACATTCAAACTTCAAGCACTAATACAAAGTTTCAAACATTGGGCGTTTTTCGTGGGATCTTCACAAATCAAAACAATTTTTAAACATGTAACAAAATGTCCAAACTCTATGAGCCGCGAGATATGCAGAGCAATTAACGGGCCAACAACGACCAACAATCGGATAGAGCAACGACGTAAGTGTGACTAAGTTAGGGATAGGAAAGGAATTGAAATTCTTAGTCAAAGTAGAATTAGAAAAGGTGAAAAACTCAAAACTTAGGATTGTTGTAGTTGATTAAATATTAATTAATAACCAATAAATATATATATAAAATTTGGTATGACACGGTAGTAATGGTGTATACAATTTCTATTACTTCACCAACTAAGTTTGCATACTTGGTACAGTAGTACTAAATGAATTAAGTTGGTATGAATTTAATTGGTACAGGTGGTATCTATGTTTGTTTGGCTTGGAAAATCGGTTGCAATTTGTTGCTCCACGTTTCATGGTTGGAAAATTGGACGTAAAAAGATAAACCAATCATTGTGATTGTACTATGTCATGCGAGTATCTTTGGCAAGCTCCAAGTGGGCTTAATAATTGTGGTTTATAAGAAAGCCTTAAAGAGAAGGCTAGAGATGGAGAACAAACAAAAAAAAAATAAGGAATACTTTGTAGTTTCTTTAATACATGATTATTACTTTCTCAATTGATGGTTATAGGTGAGGAGGGGGGGGGGGGTCCATTTTATAGGGTGCTTTACCCCTTGAAAGAAAGATGCAGACATAAACTCCTAGGTTATAATACAATGTTGCCTAAAATGCAAGCCTCATGATTGATCTAGAATGCAAGAGTCCTAGACTACAATGGACAACACTAGACTTCACTAGAGCTTTTTCATAGCTTCTAGGATGTTCTTGACTCTTTCTTAGTAAACGCTTCTTTGTATGTGGCAAGTAGGCATCTGAATGACAACCACATGTCATATTTGTACTCGGAATGCACAAGATATGACATTCTTCCCTACCCAATTCATGACATGCACATCGTGATTTGCATCTCTAAGGGGCTGTTCGGTTGTGGCTTAATGGGTTGTATAGCCTATATGGCTTATTCGCTCAGCCATAAATAACCGTTTGGTTGTGGCTTATTCGATCAACCCATGACTTGATCACTCAGTTGGTAACTCATTCTCTTTTAGACTTGGCCATTTAATTTCTCATTATTTCCCTAACTACCCTTCAATAAAGAAACCTATTTTTGAGGCACGCTTCCAAGGGGTTTTGCGATTTCTTTAACCTCTGTGTCCTATCTTCAACCCAGTTCACATCCATCTTCGCTTCCAGATCTTTTATCAGATTTCCAATTTCTTAAACCTCTGTGATTTCTGATTTCTGATTTCTTCCACCTTTGCTTCCAAGGGGTTGCGTGATTTCTTCAACCTCTACGATTTACAATTTTTCCCTTTTATTCAGATCACTTATCTTTTCCAGCACCTCTCCTTGTTGTCACTGTATTCCAGCATCTCTCCTTTCCGATTTCTTCAAAAATCATTTTTTTGAGATTTTTGGTTTGATTTCCAGCACCTCACCTTTTCGATTTCTTCAAAAATCATTTTTTTTTTGGATTTTTGGTTTGATTTCCAGCACCCCACCTTTCCGATTTCTTCAAAAGTCATTTTTTTTTGGAATTTTTGGATTGATTTCCAGCACCTCATTTTTCTGCAAGAATGTCAAATGAGGTGGTGGCTACAAGAATCATTTTTGATTTTGGGTTTGATTGAAATTTTATGCGTGTACTTTTTAATTGGATTTGGTTTTACTTCTGTTATAATTCTTATGTGTTCATCTCAAGTTTCATAAAACGATGCATAATAATTTGTGATTTAAATTGTTATGATTTGTGCCTGTTATTTTTGAAAATGAAGTAGTTTGGAACTGGGTTCAAAAATACACTTAGGGGTAAAATGGCTATTTATGATATCGGTATGTTTTATTCAACACAACAACCGAACAACAATTTATGTTATGACATACAAACAACTTTATCGATACAAACAACTTGATCTATATAGGTCCCTAAGACTGTTTGCACTTTGTCCCATCATTTTTGGCTTGTATCATGTACCTATGACTTTGGCTTCTTGTAATGCATGGGCGTGGTTTCCATCCTTGCATCGTGCCCGTATATGCTCACTCTTGCACCATGGCCTAGAAGCAAATGTGTTTTTGGGCAATCCTTGAACCATTGTGGCTTGTTGGATAAATGACATTTGAGGGGCGGAGATTGTCTTGGTGCACTCTTGCTTCATGCTCCTCAAGCATTGTATGAAACAAAGTTGTTAAAGGCTCAAGGGGCACTTAGGCACAAAGGGGTCTCGAGGCCTAGGCACGATGTATGGGCGGCCTCAGGAATGCGAGACGCATCTTATCAAAACATATATACAGTTATACACACATACAGTTATATACAACTCAAATAACATGATATAAAACATAATTCAATTTCAACTTTTAAATAGCATTAATATCAAACATAGCTCAATAAAGTCTTGAACAATAGTCAAGTGTGTATTATTATAAGTCCTCATCGGATTTATACGCTCTAATATCTTCTTCGGTGTCACTCTTCTCATTAGAGGAAGAGCGAATGCAAGGAGATGAGAGATGAGGTGGGTTTTGGTTGTATTTTTAAGTGGTTTGGTGCATTATTTGTGGGAGATGATAAGTCTTTTATGTAGAAGTCTAGGAGATTAGAAGACTTGTTTAAGAAAAACATAATTTCAGTTTGATTCATCCGAAAGGTGCCTTTGCAACGCCTAAGGTTGCCTCGTGCATGAGCCTCGCCTCAATCATAGAAAAGGCCAACCTCTTGCGCCTTATGCGTCTCAACTTTTAACAACTATGGTACGAAATGCATTATTTCTTTAAAGATCTCATCCCTAGTGTGGTCCATTGAATAAGAAACATCTCTCTATCTTTATTTGTTTCTTCTATTCCCATACTACTTATAGGACTACTTGATGACACTCATAGCCATAGTTGTTAAAAGCGCGCTTGAGGCAAGCTAGGCTCTGAAAAAAAATTAGCGAATTTGGCCAATTTTCTCCATCAAAGAAAGAAAAAGTTAGGATCGATCAGACCCCGATAGGTAAATGATCAACTTACCAAAACTGGCTTGGTTTCAAGATGTAGAATCTATGTCGAATCACCATGCTCATAAGGCTCAAGGTCTTGGGCTTTTTTAAAGTCGAGGCTCATCATATTTATGAGGCTCACCAAGGCCTTGCGCCTTGTGGGCCTATGCGTGCCTCGTAAAGAGTTACTAAATACCTAGTCAAACCCTAATACTATGCGGTTAATTGCGCGAAATTGCGGATTGCGGTCTCGAGAAAAATTGCGGTGCCGCAATTAGCAGCGCTATTCACCACTATTGCACCGCAATTTGGGTTTACAATAGCGGTCCGCTATACCGCAATAATTATGTTAGGAGCCTTTTGAGTTTTTAGAACATTTGAACTTTTTTCCAATGGCCTTTTAATTTAAATATGTTTGGGCTTTCTTTTTATGGGCTTCTAATTTATTATGGCCTTTTACTTTTACACTTTAGTTTGACATAAATTAACTCCATCTCCCTACCTTTTTCATCTTCATCGATCGACTACCAAGTACCAACTCTAAACTCTCAACTTTAGACTTGAAGTCGTAAACCCTCGACTCCTACTCAATTGCTACTCCTCGACTCCTACTTATTGCTACTCCTCAACTTGGAGTTGGAAATGAAGAGAGGGGAAGAATGATGACATAAATGAAACAATCGATGTACTAAATGATGTCGATTCAGACGTGGAGCCGGTGAATTACAATTGTCTCATTTAATTATCTACAAGCTTTATAAACTCTATTACTATGTTGCTTGTGTGGTTTGACACTTTTTGAATTAATGAATTCTTTGACTTGATATGTATCAGGCATACAATATATTAAGTTATATGTAGTTATATATATTCATATTTAATTTATGAACCTAATTTTTTTTACCGCTATTGCACCGCTATCTCACCGCAATAACCGCTATTGCAAATCAAGGTCCCGACCGCAATTTCCGCAACCGACCGTATTATCTGCTTAGCCCTAATATTAAACAAGTTTTCTCATGTCATAACTTCTTAAAGAAAGATTTATTAAATAGATGACATAAGTCAAACCATAATATAACCTGACCTTAAAAACTTCTCCCTCACAACTTACACCTTAAACCCTTCTCCCTTTTGCCTTTATCGAAGTATTGTTTGTTGTTGCATTTGAGGCTTCTACTTGCTGTATAATTGAGTTGTGTAATTCTCTGTGTGTGTTTATATGTATATATACACACATTTTGGTAATATGCGCCTCGCATTTCTGAGGCCCGCTCCTCACGCTTGCACCTCGCGTCGAGGCCCCAAAACCCCTTTGCGACTTGAGCCTTTAACAACTTTGCTCATAGCACTTGGAAAACTGATATGTTCCTTCGGATGGAAATCCATCGAAGTCTCCATGACCATGAGTGCCTTGCTTATGCTCTTAACTCTATGTCATTACAAATATGGATGCATACTTGCAATTCTAATGCACAAATAAGTGCAATATATTCCTATACACTCTAAATGCACCAAAAACCCCAAAACGCAACAAATTTATGAGCAGATTCACAACAAGGTAATAACCTCATAAGATACATCACATAATCATATGATGAGAAGGAAAAAAGTTGGTGATTGGGGATATTAACTAAAACTAATACTATGATTAAAATGCAATAGTTAAATGAAACAATGAATGGAGGAAATAATTAGAAATCAACCAAAAATGTGGGGAAATCACGTCTAGCCTACTCATCATAATGAATTTCTATCAAGTCAACTTTAATCATATAATCCAACCCACCCCCAGTAGATCATGAGATTAAAACATGAACTTTACATAGGTTTACCGTAGCATTGAAACCCACCATTCTTACAATTTAGGGTGTGCTTGGCATGGTGGGTTAATGCTCTTGCAAGAATCACAAAATCATACGAAATAGAACCACATATTCATCAAGGAAAACATCATACGTCACATTAGAATCAATGTATTAAAAGGCGGAATCGAGCCTTGAGGCGTTTTCTCTCAACGAGATGAGGCGTAAGCCTCGAGGTGGTCCAAGGCGTAAGCCATGAGGCGGAAATATATATACACCAAAATATGTATATATACTACACAAATATATACACATTTATATACAATATATATAACATGAAATTACTAAGGGCACTGGTTTAGTGGTTCTTGACAGAGGAAAGAATGAAACCGTGATATAGGCTGAGAGGGTATGGAAAACTTGGTTGCTTGGAGGAAGAAGAAGGGTCAAACCACACTTTTTGCTTGAGAGGAGAAAGTACTAGCTTTTTGAATTTAAAATATTAAAAGTACACATTAGGGCAATTGGGATTTGACTATTAGTTTTTCGAAATAAAAAATGACACTTATACTATAAAGAGAAGTACTACTATTGTCATAAAGCTTATAAAAAAAGCCAAAAAACCATTACCAAAACAGATCATTTGAGGCATTCGCCTCGACAACACCTCATGCCTCACGCCTCATTGAACCAAGGGCATAAGCCTCGTCCAGGGTCCAAGAGGCTGCCTCATGTGCAGTTTGGGCCGCCTCACCTTGAGGCGCGTCTGAGGCGTAAGCCTCAAAATGATTTTAAAACCATGATTACAATATATCCTAAAGGAATTACATTGGAAATGGGCAAAATTACACAATAAACTTGGAAAGAAATGATCTTGGGGCTTTGGCTCTCGAGGTGATTTGAAGCTCCTGGCCCTCTATTGCTATCCTTCCAGCTACTTGGTCTTCAGTTGATGACATCCATTTCGTAGCTTTGGTCCTCAAATGAAAGGGTTGAAGGCTAGCTTCAAGTTTGCACTTTGATTCTCACCAAAATGAAGAGGATTAGAGACCAATTTGGCCTCTAATCATTAGTGGGAAGAAGATGAAAGGAGGAAGGAGTGGTGAGACTTGGAGAATGGTAGTTGCTTTTGAAAATGGTCGAACTTTAGTATTTATAGGTCAAGGATGTGAATTTGGTTCAACAAAATTGTAATTGGTTTGATCCAAAACAAGATTCAATTCGAACATGGGTTGTTTCCCCAAAAAATGGACTTTCCCTGAAGGGCATAGGACTATGTTAGAAAGAGGGGGGGGGGGGGGGTAGCACTCGACGCACATCACTCTTAAAAGATCAATGGAAGAGGTGATTTAAATGTAATTTATGAGAAAGAACAACTCCAATTTTAGTTTAGGATATTCTTTTCTTCTCAGATCTAACTTTGATTCTTGTTTTTTGTCTGCTATTGCATTTTTTTTATTTGTGCTACTAGTCTTTGCTTATGAACTCTTATTTATGAATTAGACTGCAAGGTATTGGTGCATTGGACAAAAGCACGTATGACTTTCTCTTTTGTTTGTTACAATGAACCTTTATTTGAATTTAACAGTAACTCAGTCTTTTCTAAATGGAGGTCAAATACTTATGAATATTTTATATTCTGCACATTTCTATTTTAGTTTGTCCCAAAATAAGTGTCCACTTTCAAAAGTAAAATACATGCTTTTCAATTTTACCCTTAAGTATGACTGTATATGGATAAGTAAATTCCTCCATCTATTATTAAGGGCAAAAATGTCCTTTGGTTAACTGAAAGTATAATAATTACACATGCCTAAAATTATATGCCTTTTCCATTGTGGACATTTATTTTGGGACACAGGGAATAATAAATTAAATCAAACAAAATGATACATGTAGTGCTATTGGATGGTGTTTAAACAATCAATTGATTTTCTTCTGGATTTGTTGTTTGCAATAATTCTGTTGGTTGAAATCTTTTTGTTATATCTGAAGTTTTGTGTGTATTTGTAGTATGGCTGTTGAGTGTAAGACTGTGACAGTAGAGTTAGATATTTGTGATACCTATACATTGTTATATGAATTAAGTTAATGTGATTTATAATGTACATATTCATGTTGTGTGTATATACTTGAGCTTTCTTGAAGTTTAAGGACCCTATTCTCATGGATTGAATTATTTGAACTTGTTGAAAGAGCACCGTTGGTAAGAGCTATAAACTAGCTTATAAGCTAAAGGTACTTGAGTTAGCGTATCAATAAGCTCCAAGGGCTCTTTTTACATAAATGACCAAAAATCCTATCCACTTAGATAATTTTACATGTAGTCTATCTTATGAGCTTTTTTACCGAATAACACTACATGTTTGATCAACATTGCCTTTATTTCTTATGAAAACGCCTTCTGTTTTCATTCACCAATTCTCGAAATAGTCATAAACTGGTGCCAATACCATCGAGAATGTGTGGAACTTGGTAGTTTGACATGGGTTTCTTGTGAATACTTTTCGTTTTACGCAGGTGGCAAGTAAGAAGAAAAGCATAGCAGATGAGGCAGGAATGGTGTTGCAAGCCAAAATGAAACAACTGGCTGCTGCATCATCATAAAAATCATATGTATTCATGGCTTGCTTATTCATGGAATTGTTTGTATTTCTACAACAAGTTTAGTGACTAGACTTGAGAGATTGATGATATACAACTTTGTATAAGTCATTATATCAACTTTTTGATGACATTTTCTTTATCAATACCACTTTCTTTATTTCTCATACGAATTGGAGTATTATCGTCAAATTTGAAATTAATGGGGGGTCATTTGAGGTTTTTCTCGGCTGTTAATTTGATGACCCCATAGGATTAACAAGATGTGTGCAAGTTGGTCTGAAGAGACGTATGTTTAGGTGTTTGTCTAAAGTTATGATTAATGGACAAAAAAAACTAGTAAATTTTGGGTTTCTAGTGTTTTTGCTATTGCTTTGAGTTGGTTTTTACACAAATTGATACGAATACCCACAGTTATAAACAACTACTAGAGGATGTTTACGAAGTAGAAAACTACACGGAATATCACATTGAAATATGCCATTTACACTAAAGAAAGGTGAATGTTAGGTATTACGACACCAGAAAGCATAGTGTTCATCTTTTCGACTATTACTAACGAGGCCTCCACATTGTAGACAAACGAAGCTACTGCCATCAGAGAATGCATCCACAACGACTTGCTTTCTTCCGGTCTCCGCCAGTATTGATGTCCCACTAGCATCTGGTTCAAATGCCGGATTACTGGATAGGGACAATTCTTGTATTGAAGCTTCAGCAATCGCACATTCGGCAAACAAGGAAGCCAACTCATTAGCAGCATTAGTTTCGTGTATTTTGTTCCTGTAGGCTTCTTTCGCTCGATTCAGGGCTTGAAACGCCGCTACTTCACCTCCATTGGCTCTCATAGCTGTCACAACCTGTTAAAGAATAATTAATAATCGACAATGACAAACAATTACACAAGTATTTGGTTATCATCTTTGTAATAGATAACCGTTACGCCAAAGTACAATAAGAGCGTTGGCTTACAAATTTAGTCAACAGTCCAAATTTGTCTACATGTGCGATTGTCAAGGAGGAAACAAAAATGATGATTATTGATGCGGGCCTAAGTGTGGAGGACCGGGGGAAAATGTTTCTAGACACGCATTACTTTTGTTGTGGGTCTCCGTTTCAGACCCACGATACGTTGGAGCACGCCTGGGTAGGAAATGATTTTTTTTGGACTAGTTCGATTTGCAGAGCGGTGCTGAAAGTTCAAATTCCAATGCCAAACAGAGATTTTAGGGATAGTTCGATTTGCATAATGTTTTTTGAAGAAATGGAATCCGGAAGGAATTGGAATGTTTTCAGATTTGACCAAGTGTTTAGTTGGAAGGAAATGAAATGTGATTTGTTAAATGAATTGGAATCTGTCTGTTTGGTTATAACTAGAATCAATTGCTACTTCCATTACATTACCCCAAAAAATCATTTCTTTAATATAATCAAACAGACTGCACAAAATAGCTTAGAAAATTTAATTACCTGTTTAAATGATTCGGCAATTTGAAGAGGAAAAAAAAAGAAGCTAAACTCTATGCACCCTTACCTACCCTGCACAATTCTTGGCCATGTGCAAATAATGGTTTTAATCATCTAAGCGGCCGTTTACCAAATACTTATCTTGTAAGCTCATCGCACTTAACTCACCATCAAAACGGATTGTTGGTAAGTGTCTTTTACCCGGTAATCGTTTACCGAGTAAGATTTCCGGTCCTTGCCATGCTCACTTGGAAAGGTGACACCCGTTAAGCATTTAGCAAAGGCCCCTAAAACAGACCAAATTCTAATTTCTGGTAGAATGTAATATATAGTCATCAACAGTATAGTCTTTTAGATATAACAATCAGGATTCAAGACCTAAAAACTATCATAGGCATAATCAGTGGTTTGTTAAAATAACTTTAGCAGTTATGGCTACTACTGCATACACATGATACATGTATAAAGATTAATCGCTTTGACAAACCTTTCTAGACAAACGATTATAATTCAGCAGCAAAATCAAACTTTAAAGTTCAAAATTTGAGCTTCAAAATCAAAGTCTTAAAACTTCTGAACTTCAAAAAGATAATAACTACAGTTAATAGAATTTTGATAATGTTGGGGTATATCACAACAACAACAAATCACACACACATATATATATATATATGTGTGTGTGTGTGTATAGGATTGGGTACAAACAAGAATGGGTCAAAAAAAGAAAAAACTAGAACGCTTATATCATGTGTGTAGTCTAAAAATCACATGTGATTCAGATCAGATTCGGTCTAACGCTCTTAGGTTGCCGGGCCAAACAAGTCAACACCATTGCATTAAACTGAACCACAATCGCATGTGATTTTAGTCTAGAATCACTTATGATATAAGCGATCTTGTGTTTTTTTTTTGTTTTGACGCGTTCTTGTTTAAACCTCCTTTTGTGTGTATATACAAAATAATAAGTCTAAATATCGTGAGAAAATTAGAAGAGAATATTAAGGAAAGATTCATATACAAAAAGTATGAGAACCTTGTGAGAAAATAAGAGAAGATTCATATATTTTTTCGGTTTTTCTTGTGATTCACATATAAACCTTTCGTTAAATCATTTATTCTTATATTCTTACGATATTAATCCTTCTTATTTGAGTTGATAACTTGATACATACAAAATACATGCATAATCAAACCATAACCACAAAAAGTAGACATTAATAACATTATGAAAATGACATTAACATTGTATTTTCACACACATGAAAAAACTGATTCTCAACCTTTCAATGGCTTCTTATAAGTATGCTAGGTCTTCACATCAAAAGGTAAAAATGCAGGGGTTTTACTTTCAACAGGGAAAACAGAATTAGAAAAATGTAAAGCCTTAAAGATTGAAAACCAAAAGTTACAAGAATTACCGCTTGAAGAGCTTGAGAAGGCTTGCCCTGGTCAATGAATTGGCGAGCTAGGATGAGCAATCTTCTAGCAACTTCAATTTGATCGGAGATCGAGGAAATCTCCGACGAAGATGTCATCGGAGCATCCGAATCCATCATATCACTATCAGCATCCATGGCAGCATCCCTCCAATTCCAATTCCAATTCCAAGTGTTGTTGTGTGCTTTAGGTTTTGCTTCTCCGATTTCGTAAACCAATAATACGTCCCCCAAAGGCCCAAACTCGAGTCCTGATGTTTCTAGTAATTTCTGTACTTCTCTCTAGACGATTGCCGAAACAACTGATTTTTTAATACAAGAACATTTATTACACAATAAAAAATAACTGAAATTAAATAATCCATCTGGACCGAATGAAATTTAGGTTAAACGGTTTCGGATTATTCGATTTTTAGATTAACACTATGTTCTCGAGTTTTTTTTTTACCAAGAAAAGGAAGGGAAAGAGAAGGAAAGTAGGAGGGAAAGAAAAAATGTTGTGTTCTCGAGTTTTTTAAGGAGAAAAAGGAAAAGAAGATAAAAGAAAAATATTGTTGATTTATTTTCCAAAATTTTCCTCTGTGGGAGAAAACGGAAGAAAAGAAAATAAATGAATTTAAAAAGAATTAAAAATATTTATAAAATTACATATATACCCGTTAATCACATTCAACTACTAAATAAATAAGGGTATATGGGTAAAATTAACATATTTCATTTCCTTTCCCTCATGAAAATTTAATTTTTTTCCTTCCCTTCCCTTTCTTTTCCTTCAATCTCAAGAACACAAATACAAATATTTCTTTCTTCTTCTTCTTCCCTTTCTTTTCTTTTCTTGTCCTTCCTTTTATTTTCTTTTCTTTCCTTCCAAAACTCGATAACACAGCGTAAACGGTTCGGTTAACTGAATAAGAATCTTTATTCGATTCAGTGTGTGGTTAACTTTTTTTCATAATTCGGTAAAACCGAATAACATATTCTACTAATATTTATATAGTTTATGTTTATAAAAATTAAATCAAATAAATGTTATTATTTTACAAATTTTATTGTTATATAATGTTTTTCATTGATAGTAGATTATGTTTTTTTTATTTGATTACATTTTTTTGGTTAATTTACAATGTCGTATAAAGAAAAATAATGTCGATAGATATTGGTTTTTGATAGATATTGTTTTGTACTTAAGATTTTATCTTGTTTTTCTCTCGATCTATATCCAATCTCTACAAGTGAACCAATGAACCCCGCCTTCAACCTATGGTTCGATACACCTATCTCGAACTTCAAGTGGAGCATACATCAAACTATCAAGAATGGATGTGGATGTTGGAAAATATGCTAGAAAATGTGAGTTTGAGCCATTTCGGACGAAAATATTAAATTGGAAAAATGTCCGATTATTGTGGAATTATATTTTGGATCTCGTTCACCACCGTAAAGGATTTATAACGAGCTAAAATTCGTCCAAAATGGAGCTCGTATGAATGACAAATTGATTCTCAAAGTTGGCTCATTCAAGTAGGTGTTGTTGGGAAAAAGTGTCCCACATTGGTGGGAACATGAAAAAGATACAAGTTTATATATGATTTTGTAAATAAAGAGGTTAAGTTAAATTGAAGGAAAGTCTCCCTCACATACAGTCGACCGAAAAGTTCAAGCAAGTTTTTGAAAAAAAAATCATATTTTTTCAGTTTCATTTTTTGCAAAATCTTTTGGCTTTCCAGTTGCTTGAATTTATTTCTTCCCATCATAACTCCCATACAACTCTCCATGTATAAACAATGGATGGGTTCATTTTCGATATACATATAGCTCCGGTCTAGAAGAGAAAATCGTTCACTAACAGGTGTGCTTTCGGTTTTCACTCAAGCTTTGTCTTCGTCCGACAATTCAACTGCTCTGGCCGTTATACCCTAGGAAGTAGACACCACAGGGTGAATCTGTTTTAAGGGAATTGTGTTATACACAGGCCTCGACCAACCTGTTTTCCTTTTTACAGTGGATACAATGGAGAGCGGAGAAATGATACATATGAACACAAAAACTTAAGTTTTTTTCCTTTTTCTTCTTAGAGCAACTAAAGATGACGGTGGTATTAAGAAAATGGTTTGCCTCTTGTTGTTTCAGTGGATGGTAAGTGGTTTTTACCTCTTTTATCTCCATTTTGAGGATAGTTTCGGGGAAGCTGTTGGAGTAAAATTATAATCAAAATCCTTATATTCTCTATTTTCTCCATTTTAGAGATGCTCTAATGTACCGCTATTTAATTCTAATTACTTAAAATCTCTTAAAAACAACCATTAAAACTTTATGTACTACATTTAATGTTATTTATTAATCTTTATATCTCTAACCACTCTAACTCTCCTAAAATCATTCACCACTTCAACTTCTATAAAATCACTCCCTGCATAACTAAATACATGATAAAATCAAATTTTAAATATAAAAAATCTAAAATATAATTAAAAAAATCTAACATAATATTTAATGTTTATTTTATAAAAAAATTATATTATTAAACCTAAAATAAATTACATTATTATTAAATTATCGAAGAAACTCTTAAAAGCAATATTTTATGCATTAAGTATTGTTTATCGATACACATTACTTAAAATTTAAGATTACAAGTCATGATGGATGAGTACAAATTTATAAACATAATCAAAAACAGAATAAATATCATAACTAACTGATAAACATAATAAAAAACAGGATAAATATCTCAATTAAAATATAAAGAATTTAAAATATATAAGATAATCATTGAATTATAATAAAATACTTAATTTTTTTATATAAAAAACATTATATTATTAAGTCTAAATTAAACAAATTCATAAAAAAAAAGATTATCACTCTATCAAAATCATCCAAAATCGTACACTTCTAATAAAAAAGAAAAGAAAACATTAAAATGATGATATATCTCGCTGCATAGCACGTACACTTCTAATCAAATAATAAAAAACAAACAATCTATTCTCATCAGATAGACCTATAAGTGATTATTAAGATGTATTTATAAAAAAAACAAATATTACTTTAGACGACAGTTTGTTTTTTAAGAAGTTACGAAGTATGAAATCTAATTTCACTTTTCTCGGAAAAATTGGTTAAGAATCTCCAAAATTTCCGTTTGACCAACCACGCGATACCTGACGTCTTATCCAAGTACATAAATTGTAGCACCTATAAATTACAGCAACAGTGGAGTTGGATCATAATTTCATCTTCTTTCTTCGATTCAACTTAAAACCCTAGAAATATTTCCTCCCAGGTACTGATTTCTTCTTGTATCCTTCGATTGCATGTTTATAGTTCAGTACCTCAATATTCGTTTGCTCAGTCAGGATCATAGAATTATTGATCATCCTGATTATGTCGTAAATTTATCAGTGATTGATTTGTTTTTGTGGATTTTTTAATTGTTTTTGGGGTGTTGTTTTATATTTTGATTTAAGCTTGTTATCTGTTTCTTAAGATCAATCTTTTGAAATTTCGTTGATTTCTTTTGCATATGTATATTTCTTTTAACATCTAATAATTTGCTATTTAGTTGACTTGTTTGCATCTCTTTTTTGCTAGTGCAAAGTAGTAATATGACGTTTCATAAGTCAGCTAATGTGTGTCGATCAACCGCTTTCTATTTAATATTATGCTTTATTCAGAACATACTTATCAACACCCTCATGTTGGTTTATAAAGGTGGACTTCTAACTGATTTTGAAATTCTCTTATAGATATTCACTTTCATATGATGGGGGGAAGTTCAATCGATGATGATTGGGAGTTCGCTGCTCCTTTGAATGGGCTTCGAACTCTTGTTTTGGTTGGAAGGACAGGTAATGGTAAAAGTGCAACTGGGAATAGTATCCTTGGAGCGAAGGAATTCCTATCAAGGGCTAGCTCAGCTGGTGTAACTAGTACTTCTGAGCTGAGGACAACTGTGCTGAAAGATGGCCAAATACTTAATGTCATAGATACTCCAGGTATTGACATTAGCTAAACTAAAACATAAGATAGGATGGTAGGCAGGTTTTCATCTTGTTAATCTGTTGCTTGCTGAATATATGGGAATTGGGTCATTTTGCAATGTATCTTAAAAACAGGGAGCATTCAGAATTTATAGAACCTTTGGATAGTTGAAATGCAATACATGCTGGAAAATATGGCATATGACGTAATTTTCTTCAGTCGTTAGTTATTTATGTTTGTTATCAGGCAGCTAACCCTAACACAATGGCAGGACTGTTTGATTCTTCCGTTGATACTGAATTTATTGGGAAGGAGATTGTTAAATGCATCAATATGGCCAGGGAGGGTATACATGCTGTTCTTGTTGTCCTCTCAGTCCGAAACCGGTTTTCAAAAGAAGAAGAAGCTGCGATAAGTAGCTTGAGGACTTTGTTTGGGAACAAAATTAATGATTATATGATAGTGGTTTTCACTGGTGGGGATGAACTTGAAGAGAATGAGCAGACTTTGGAAGATTTCTTAGGAGACTGTCCTCTACCCTTAAAGGTGGAGCACGCCAACGCATACTTATGCAATGCTTTCTTTATTTGTAGACTTACTTATTTTGTTAAATCTTGGAAATGCTTTCACAGATTTGGTGTTGTGCCTTCCTGTTTCATAGTGAACTCTGCCCATATATTCTTGCATAGCCTCACACAAGCCAAGAAAAAGAGAATGTGCAACTTGCCTTCTAAATTGCTATTTATATCTTGCTATTCCCATGTAAAAGATATCATAAAAAATTTCCATATAGGCACAACCTTCTATGTGTCACACTGCATTTAAAACCCATGTAGTGAGTATGAATGTGCTGGATCCTGCACATTCAACTATTAATGATGCCAACATTTCTCTTTACGTGTCAATGGTGTTGGTTTAACCGACATTTGTCCTGATTTATCTTTACAATCATTATTACATTCGTCCATATTTCCTGAAAAGCTTGTCTATTAATTAGATTACTAAACTAGTACTATTATTTTCCCACTTCTCACTCCTTTCTGCAGTTCACAAGCAGTTCCTTGATGAGTCATGAGCTTAAAATAATTCCACCAGTCTGCACTATCTTGTACATATAGGTTAGCAATATACCATGTTGTATCATATCTCATTTGTTTTTGCTTCATCAGAAAACTATGTGTGTGTTTCCTTTGTTCATGAAACTATGCTAAGTCTTGCTCAACTAGATCCAAGTCCTTAAAATGTATGTTTCTTGGGTAATCTCATGTCCTGAATGGTCTCCTATGATGTTAGTTTGACGCCCCAAGCTCAAAGCAGCAGACTGGCCCAATAATCTCCACATCAACTTAAAACCATTATGGAAATTGTTGATAACCAACAACTTTGAGCTCAGAAATCTGATCTTCCATCCATGTGGGACGGGTTGCTACATTAGTTTCATCGAGTCAAAGTTGTGTTGGCGGCCTTGGCTATGCACCACCCCTTATTGTATTTGTTCCGGAAGTCACTAAATATTGGTGATAAATACATCAACTTCCAATAAGATCCTGTATATGTACAATCCTATTCCTTGTTTATACTTGCAATCACCAACCTTCTCTTTCTCCATCTTCTTTCCATACAAATAATATTACAGAAGTTCTCTGGCTTCAGTTTTCACTGTCCTAATGTGTTATACCCTGAGGGTTAGCAAGCTATTTTACTAAGCTGGATGAAATACATGTGGCTAATGCTTAGATAGTACAAGTATGTTATGCAGGGTTTTAATGAGTCTCGGCATTACTAGTATAAACAGGGGGGTAGGGGTATCAGGAGAGGGCATTTTGTTTTGTTATTTCATTGGCGTGAGCATTGAGAGAGCCGCAGCCTCTTGAAAGCTGGGTTCCTTTCTTGTAATCATAAATTTTGCTAGCATTAAATCATATGAAACCCTACGATTCTGCCAATTCCAGCATTTGAGTACCATAATGCCTTCCAACATATATACTCCTTCAAGAGATTCTCTCCTTAGTACTCTTGCTCTTACGTGTAATGACTATATACTTGTACCAATGATCTTATCTAGAACGACATGACCGACATTATTGATAGCATAAAATCATATATGATGCTATGATCACACTTTATTGGCATGGTACCAATTTTTGCAATCTCTTTTGCAAGGGAAGGACCATGTCAGTTAAAATCAGGTATTTACAGTAAAAAAATTGCATTCTGGTGGTTCTCTTCACTGCTTTAAGGCTTAATGGGTGTTTTGGGTTGTTCTCAAGTGTATTATATTGATGATCAGGAGACCTATTCCATGACAAAAAAGTTGATTATGTTCGCCTTTGTATTGCTGCGGCAATGATTTTTACTGTTTGCTGAGTCCGTTGTATATCACAAGTGCATTTTTACTGTATTTATTATTATATAACTTTTATTGAATTTCACCTCTTTATAATTAATTTGGAGGTTCAGTATCTGCCCACCCTAACTAGTTTGGGATATATGTTCATTGAGGAGTGTTCCTTGGAATAGGTTTGTGGAAAGATGTTATTCATGTGCCATAGTCCTAGGGGTTTCACCTCTTGTTATTTCTGTTTGTTTTCATTTATTTATGACCTGATATAGTTGTGATAGAAGCCTTGTTTAGTTGTTTTTGCCTATTTCATCGTCATCATCTTTCATTCCTAATGAACTTTTCTCATTATTGCATCATGTGGGTGGAGACGATATTTGGACCCTGCATATTTTTTATTTGAACCTTCGCATGCTGTTTTTTTGTATTTTTTTCTTTCTAATGTCTCAAGCTTTCCAAAAACCATTTTCTAAAACTATCAAGCGTCACCTAAATTTTTGCAAGCCGGGGGTTTTCATGGAGACAACCTTTGTTGCCCTAGGGATGGAGGTAAAGTCTGGGTACAACCTTACTTCCAAGTGGGATTTTTTGGATATGTGTGGTTTGGTTTTTATCTTTCATTTTTAATGATAATACGTGCATTTGTGTTCATTTGAGTGATTCCTTGTCCTCTATTCAGACAACTAATGTCATAAATGGTGATAATGCACTTGGATGATATTCAAAAGGGCAATTCATACTGCTGCATTATCTTCTGAAATTTGCATCGTTAGTTTCTTGCAAGATAATTATTAGCATTTTCCTTCTATTTTATGTTAGTAACTTATTATTTCCAAAGTAGCCCTATCTTTCCCATATCAATTATAATATATTTAATCATGTTACTTATTTGGCCCTGTAAGTATGGGATATTTTTGGAAATGGACGATGGTATCATTCACATGTTCTCCTTTTCACAGTATTCTTCACTATCAGAACTAGCTGGTATTTCCTTCTCTGTTGCATATCTTGATATTCATACTTGAAATGATTGACAAATTGATTTTTGATTATTGGTTCAGGAAACCCTTAGCATGTGTGGGGGTAGATGTGTAATTTTTGATAACCGGACAAAAGATCAAAGGAAGAAAGAAAATCAAGTGCATGAGCTCCTCTCTCTTGTCAACATGGTATTAACAAAGAACAATGGCAAGCCATATACTGATGAGATTTTTAGTGAATTGAAGGTGAAACTCATTATTCTTTATTATCATGTTGTCACATGTTTATTTTTGGGGAAAATAACCAAACTAGCCAATTTTTGCCTAACACAATTCTCCAAATAGCCCATTTTTTAAACATTATCACGAAATACCCGGTAAATATGCAAATTGGCTCCGCAAATCCCCTTCAAAATATGGCCCATTAAACATTATCTCCTTTTCGGCTGATATATGGTCCCCCATTTGGATCAAAATATCAGAAAGAATCCGCAAATTTGTTTAATTTGCTAAGCAAATTTGCGGAATTCTTGGCTATTTCTTGATATTTTTTTAAAAAACGGCTATTTCTTGAAATTTTTGGCCAAAAATTATTTTTATCTATAATGAGACCAACTATATATGTACTTGACAGAGAGGGACTATGAAGCTTCATGAACAAGCAGAACAAGTTCAAGCTTTGCAGGGGTATAGCAAACAGGAAATATCCGATCTGACAGAGAAGATGAATAAATCATATGAAGAGCAGCTTAAGCGAATCACCGAAATGGTATTCTTACTGCTATTTTAATTTCGGTCTGGCCTGCATATTAATTGGAAATCAACTAACACTGTGTTCTCGAATTTGGGAAGAAAAGAAAAGAAAAAAAGGGAGGGAAAAGAAAAGAAACAAATATTTTTTTATTTTGTGTTCTTGAGAGGAAGGGAGGGAAAAGAATGGAAAGGAAAATAAAGTATGTTTTTTTATTTGTGTTCTTGAAAGGAAGGGAAGAGAAGGGAAATAATGGGAAGGAAACATTTTTTCATGTTCTTGAACCGCAGATGAAGGAAAGATGTCATTTTTACAAATATACCCTTTATATTTGTTTTGATGGTGTTAAATTGATAGGTAGTTTTGTAATTTTACTAAATTGTCCAAGGGTTATCATTTCTTTTCTTTCCTTTCTTCCTACATTTCGGAGGAAAGTTTTGGCAGAAAACTTATCATTTATTTTTCCTTGTATTCCTTTCCTTTCCCATCTAAAAAGTTTTGAGAACACGTGCTTTTTTTGTTTTCCCCTCATTTCCCTCCCTTTTCTTTTCTTCCTTTTCCATCGTAAAAGAAGCCTCGAGAACACAATGCAAGTGTCTGACATAATTGGAGAGGGAAATGGCATTTTGTGTAACTTGTGACTTGTGAGAGAGAGGTTGAGAGTGTACAGTTTCAAATTAAGTGTAGAGAGTTTACACCTATTTTCCACCTCATTAAGAGTATTAGTATTGAAGTTTATGGCTCATTTCTGAAATTGTTTTGAAAGCAAAATGGCCCATTCTGTAAATTTGGCCTGACAAGAAGTTGAAAGAGTTGGGGCTGTTAAGTCCAGTTGGGAATTTTGAGACCATAGTGGTTAATTGAAAGAATCTGTTAATTGATAAGATACCTGTTAGGTGATAAATTAGTCATGTTTGGCAAAACTAGCTGATAAGGATGACAATATACAATGACCTAAAATGACATGTTGATAAATTACTTGATTCTAACACAAGGGGTATAACAAAAAAAGTGAAAAGAGCCTTTGAAGCTTAATGAAAAAGCTAGCTTATGGCTTAACAAATGGGGCTTTTTTTAATAAACTCAAGAAATAAACTAGCTAAAGTCTGTCCTACCCTCAAGACCCTGCCTCTTTGTGGAATATACCAGGTTCGTTTGGTTTTTGTTTTCTTGGAACATACCGTTTTAGTGGATCGAACTTATGGCGACGTGAGTAAATTTAACATAGCCAAATGTTGCGATTTAGCAGTTTTCGTATCGTTCGTCAACAAAAGAGTTGTTGGTCAGGTCACCGGTGCCTTTACTGAGATTTTCATTTGTATAATTTTCGTTTAAATTTAAAATTGCATATTGCAAGCATGTGCTTAAATTCTTGGTGGTGGTATTATTGCTCTATAGGTGGAGTCGAGGCTCAAGGAAACAACTTCCAGACTTGAAAAACAATTGTGGGAAGAGCAGATTGCACGGTTAAAGTCTGAAGAGATGGCTCAGGCTGCTCAAAAGCAGTCGAACGATGAGATCCGTCAACTGAGAGAGAATCTAGAG
The DNA here is from genome assembly GCA_954870635.1 of Arctium minus. Taxonomy (NCBI): domain Eukaryota; kingdom Viridiplantae; phylum Streptophyta; class Magnoliopsida; order Asterales; family Asteraceae; genus Arctium; species Arctium minus. The sequence goes on from OX941093.1 coordinate 55,737,715, forward strand.
AGAGCCCAGAGGGAGACGGAGGAGCTCCGAAAGAGAGCGGAAAGTGGTAAGTGTGCTATTTTGTGATCCGGGTCTCGTTCTTTTGTCCACTCCGCAAACATGTATCATATTTTATTTTTTTCACAACTGCGGGATAACCACAACGTTGTTTCACACGTATGTTCCTATGTACTCGGATTTGCTATAATTTAAATTTGTATGTATGATCTAAATCTACAATCTAGCAGTGATGAACGAAAAAGGCCGAGAATGCCCAACTCAGCCCACCCTATAAGACTGTGTTTGATACATGGGACATGATAGAACAGGACGGGACAAAAATCTCGTAATGGTCCCATGGCTGGCTAGAGAAATCAGATGTGGCAAAGATGCCTTAGAACTTCCACATAGGATGCAATTTAATGCAAACCCAAAAAGCAGCCTACCGTACCAACTTCACTAACTTGGTTGGTATGTGATATTGAAAATCATGTGCCAAGGTAATACCGTACCGACTTTACATATGTATATATTATATTTAATTATTTATTAAATAGGAAATGAAATAAAGTATATTTAATTCTAATGATTTAATTTAATGACTTTGAGAGTTTGATCTAATTATTTTTAATGGGACTCATGGATAGTTGGATAGTGGACTACTGAACTCTGGATATTGACTTACACCCTTGTTTTGTCTAATCAACGCAACTACACAAATAAGAACCCTAATTCCCTGTCTCTTCTCTTCTGTTTTCACAAAACGCAACATGTACCAACCGAGAAATGTTGGTACCAACTTGTATCATGAATTTGTATTAATTCATTTAATTGTAACTTCAACTTTTGAGATGTTGGTACAAAACCGTACCAACATGTACCAACCGAAAAATATTGGTACCAATTAAGTTGGTACCAAGTAGAGTTGGTTGGTACACGGTATAATTTTTGACGTACCAATTGTAATTGGTTGGTACACGGTATTGAAAAAAAAACATGGTACCGTACCATCTTCACCCTTAGTTAAACAAAAAGGAGTGAACTACCTTTTTCCGTCCTTGTGGTTTATTAAAAATTTTATTTTACATTCCTGTGGTTTCAAAATTACTATTATCGTCCCTGCAGTTTGCAATTTCTTTCTATTTTTGCGTCTGTAAAATATGGGGTATTATGGTAGTTTTACGTTTATGTATATGTATATATATAGGTGGAGGTTCAAACGAGAACACCAATGTTTTACAAAAATGCGAGAATATTAATGGGCCTTTAAATTATTTAACCCATAATTAAAATTAAAAGAAAATAAAGTAGTTAATTAAGGATAATCATGTGAGTTCGTATTTATCTGTAATCTTGGCCACCTTTTTATCCCTAATATCATGTACATATAACATACTCAATGATATCAAATTATTACAACTAGTAAAATCACATAATGAACAGACAGAACAATGTTTGTAAACCTGATCATCATAGCATTATCACATCGTTATCACAACAAAATTACATAATTATAAGATGATTATCACAGAAAATTCATATCATAAAAAGGCTTTGATTTATCAAAGCATTATCACATTATTATCACGACAAAATCATATAATTATGACAATATTATCACATTATCATCGACAACATTTAAGGGATAAAGACAAATCTAAAATAACAGAAAATTGTGGACAAAAACTAATTTTCTTTTCATTTATTTTAACTTTTGTTGTATGTATATTAATTTGGAGGCTCATAAATGTTTCACATTTTAAGAAAATAGATGTAATATATATATATATATATATATATATATAGGGGTTAAATTATGTGAGAACCAAAAAAAGATTGAGAACCGTTAGAACCAATCTAAACCATTGATTAATTTTAATCTATGGTCATTAAAGCCAATGCAAGTTTGAAATAAGTTGGAAGTGAAATAACTTTTAATTAAAACCATAGGATCAAAACCAAATTATGGCTTAGATCGGTTCTCAACCTATTTTTGGTTCTCATTTGATTATCGTCCTATATATATATAAAGAGAGAGAGAGGGCCCCATTCTTTTGTTAACCCTTCCATTAGTCTTAACCGTGTTAACCAAATTCCAACAAATCAAATTCAACCAAACTTTTATGGCCACATTCATTCCTAGAAATTTGTTAGAGGTATGATTGGTATTTTCAATGTTTTAAATATTTATTAAACAATTTCCATATTTTTCTCCTATTTAAATTAGGTAGTTATCTAAATCATATTATATTGTAAATATGATTTCTAAATAAGTTAAATGGATCAATATGAATCTTAAAATATATGAAACCTGCGTTTGACTATTTCAAACAAAAAAATTATCACACCTGCGTTTGAGTTTTTGTTACTGAAAGTCAAGAAACGTATGTGTTTTTCTGAACCGAAGAAGTTTAAATTTGCGATACATCAGAATGAGTGGCACACGTTTAACGTGTGATGTTGATAACGAGAGTCTTTTAGAAGCTATTTTTGAAGAAGAAGATAAATTATGCGGATAAGGCGGGGTTTGATGTTCGGTTGAATGCGAAGAAGACAAACAATAATGGGTCGATTCAGACGCGATGATTAGTTTGTAGTAAAGATGATTTCCCGAAGAACAAGAATGGGTCGATCCAGATTATATATGTGCACATACAATTTGTGCACCTACCACAGTCAAGTGCATATATGCACCCACAGGCAAGTGCATATGTGCATTTAGGCCCATCACTGTCAAAATCCTTAATCTGTGCACATACAACAATCTGTATGCATATCATAATCAATTGCACATCTACCATAACCAAGTGCAGATGTGCACATACCACAATCTGTGGTCATACCGTAATCTAGTGCATATAAGCATATTTTAAACATAATTGCATAAGGGTTTAAAATTTCACATTCATAACCAAATGCATATGTGTACAAACCATAACATAGTGCATATGTGCACATACCATAATATGTGGTCATACCATATGTATTCTTATTTCACGATGGTCTTTCCTTTTTTTAATTTAATCTTGTACCCTAATTTTGCTCCTGGATTTTTGGAAGTGCACTGATTTCCCCTCAATCTAAATCCCTAATTTTACTCCTGGATTTTTGGTTCACATTGGTCTTTCCTTTTTGATTTAGTATTGGGTTTTTACCTCTACCCTTGTACACATATGCATTCTTATTTCAAGCCTGCAAAATTCATATTATTTAAAATAATAAATCTGATTTATTGTAAAACATAGATCTTAATAATCAACGGGTGAGATTGGTTAATACAGTTAACACTAATAAAATGGTTAACAAAAGAAGGGGGCCATACGCCATATATTATATATGAGAGCGATCAAATGAAACCACTTTAATTTTTGAAAACCGTGGAAACCCTCGATTTCATTGGTTAAGTTAATGAAATTGTTTCATGAAATTGTTTCATATAATTCTTTTATTGATGAAATCGTTGCATATATTTGTGTTTTTTATGTAAAAATGAAAAAGTTTCATCAGACTGCGAAAATACATGAAACAATTTCATCAGAATGAGAAAAATAGATGAAACTACATATAAAAAACACAAATATATGAAACAATTTCATTAATAAAAGAATTATATGAAACAACTTGATCATATTAAACAACTTTATGAACCAATTTCATTAATTTAACCAATGAAATTGACGGTTTCCAAAGTTTCCAATCTAATATGGTTTCCAATTGAAACCACCTATATATATATATATAGTGTTTGGTTCATTTGAGAAATGGTAAATATATGAGAAATAGAGAAGTAATCCTAGCCATTCATATGGTCAAGATCGGATTTGACTAGTCAAATATTGCGGCTTTGACCGGTCAAAAGTTGCGGCTTTGACTGGTCAAAAGTTGCGGCTATCCCAAAAATAGAAGGACAATTTCGTAAATTTTACAAAACACACGGGTTGTGTTCATATATGAACATGTATAATTCACATATGAACTATATATGTTCATATATGAACCAGTGCAATTCACAACTGAACTCTTTTAACTGATTCATATATGAACCTTTGTGATTCATATATGAATCAGTTGAACTAACTAACAGATTCATATATGAACCTTTGTGATTCATATATGAATCTGTATGAATCACAAAGATTCATATATGAATCTGTATGAATCACAAAGATTCATATATGAATCAGTTTAACTAATTAACAGATTTATATATGAATCTTTGTGATTCATACAGATTCATATATGAACTCATCCCGTGTATTTTACGAAATTACCCCTCTACCTTCTATAGAGCACATAAGAAATTATCCGGTGCTTCGCGGTCAAAGCCGCAAATGTTGACCAGATGAATGACTAAGATTACTTCTATATTTCTCATATATTTACCATTTCTCAAATGAACCTCTCCCTATATATATATATATATATATATATATATATATATGGGCCTAATCATATGAGATCCTAATATTTTGTGATAACTATGAGATCCAATCTCATCCATCCATCTTAATTTATTAATTTTTTATTAATTAATAAGGGAGGTTATTTTAGTCATTTGATAAATTAAATAATATTAAAAAAATTGTAACTAAAAATATCAATCCCTTATCAATTAAATATTGAGTTTCCTTGAATATCTCAACAAATGGATTTTGAGATATTCTCCATGTTTGAGTTTGAAATTCAATCGTATGAAATCTTCATTCTTAATGTTGAAGCCTGTATCCTTGCTCCATCATTTTCTTTTGTACCGAAGCCTGCATCCTTTCACCATCCTTGCTTCATCTAGTTGATATCTCACAATGTGATACAGTGTGATACACAATGTGATACAGTGTGTTATCTTACAACTAAAACAATACCGATGCATGTTATCTTACGTGATACACAGTGTCACACAATGTGATAGATTGTGTTATCTTACGTGATACAATGTGTAACCAAAAGACTTACCTCCTTCGTGATACAAGGTTGTCACACAATGTGATACATTGTGTTATCTTACGTGATACAATGTGTAACTAGGGTTAAAATCGTTGTAGATTGTTGTGATATATAATGTAATCGAATTTGATTGATATGTTTCAATATTGTGAGGTTATCACATTTGATTCATTGCCTAAATTATCGGTACGTGCCTAAATTAGATAACATTGAATTTCAATGTGTTTTGAAATTTTTACCCTTTTTACCTATTTTAGTGGCCTAAAATTCTGTTTTTAATTAATATTTCTCTTAATTATTTTAAACCCTTGATTATTTAGATGGATGGATGAGATTGGATCTCATAATTACCACAAAATAATAGGATATACCTTGAAAGGCCCCATATATGTATATATATATATATATATATATATATATATAGGGTTGGGTTCCGGTAAGAAGTTGAGTTAACGGTGAAAAGCGTGAGAAGTGGTTATCAACCGTTGGATGAGAAATGGACGCACATTAGGATGAGATGCACCAGATCAATTCCCTTCTAAGTCGTAATTCATGGGAGGGCTTGAGATTAAAAGAGATCAACAGTTCATATCCACTTCTCAAGCTTCTCATCGTTAACTCAACTTCTCACATGATCCTTCGCCTATATATAGGCCATGGTTATTTTGCAACCCAGTAAAAGGTTACAACCCCGTGCAACCCTCATCTAAACCATTCATTTAGCCATTTCATTTGGATTCTCATTGATTCTCTAAATGAATTTACCTGATTTCGTCGAATTTCTACAGTAGATGTCGATACACATAACGGTTCATGCAATGTATCGGATGAAGGTAGTACTTTCATGAAATAGTATGCATTACATGTTAGTGTATGCATTTAATGAAATACTATGCATTGTGTTGGAAAATTTTAGTAAAAATGTGATTTTTTACTAACTTTGGACACAATTAAATACATGTATATGTATTATATATATCTAAATCTTCGTGGGTTTGTGCTCTCCTATATGAGAGCTTCGAAACAATATATTATGTGTCCAAAACGGAATATGTGTGAATGAGATATCGATGCTCAAAGTTGAGTGATTGGTATGAAATTAGCAAAAATCAGGTGGTGTGGGAAGTTGTCCTACATAGGAAGGAGGACCAAAAGTTTTAGTGGTTTATAACTAAAAATGTGGGAGGGACTTACAAGTCTTTTGTTTGGTTTTACCCCATCACCTACCCGCGCGCAGGGGGGGTGCCAATTGCGACTCTCGTAGGCTAAAATCGGCGAACTTGTGCATGGGCGCGACCCGCGGACACGAATGCTGCTCTGTTTCGTATTTTCTGTAACGCCCAATTGATACTCAATGAATACGAAGATAAATGTGCTTAATGGTCAGTTAATTATTCGTTAAATACTGATTAATATCATATTAATCTGTCGGTTTCATTCTTGAGTATAAATAGGGAGTTTGGCTCATTCCTAGACACACCCCGATATACCAATCGATACTTCTTATCTCTTCATACGGTTTTCTTCCTCAGCGAATTTTCCAGGCAAGTAGAAATATCCGGCAGTACTTCTACTCACGTTGTTGTACCCTGGGAACAGACGGCAAATCTGTTTAAGGGAATCGTGTTCAACACGAGCCTCAACATCGTTTGAATCTACGGTTTATTCGTTTACACTTTTTCCTGTCGATTCCCTTTGTATTCTAATTGTACTAATCATTTGTTGATTACATTTAGTTTTTACATTCTTTTAATTTTATATGTATTATTAGAAATACATATAGTGGGAAAATAACCAACACATTGCATGTAAGATTATTGCATGAAATTAGTAATCATTGATGCAATCCATAAGAATGTGTTAAATGAATAGTTTAGATGAGTGTTGCACGAGGTTGTAACATTTTACTGGGTTGCAAAATAAACCACCCTCAGGTTGAGTTCCAGTGAGAATGAAAGTTATGGTGAGAAGGGTAAGAAGGGATCTCCACCCTTGGATGTACATTAGGATGAGATGCACCAAACATGCACATGATCAATTCCTGTATCAAACGCAATTCATGGTGTGGTTTGAGATTAAAAGTGGGGTCCATATCCCTTCTTATTTTCTCACTTTAACTCTTCTTCTCACACGATCCTTCGTCATATATCACATATATACTGTGGCGGTTCCTATAATTTTATTGAGTGAGTGCACCTTTAAAATGGATTAAAAACTCACAAAGGCGTGAGTTTGTTTAGAGGGAAAAGTCAACGTGGTTTGACCATAGGAAAGTCAATTATGTCGATTTTCGAAATAAATACTTTTTTTTCAAATTGAATTGACCTTGATATTTTGAGCAAAACACAAGACTACGCCTTACGCTCGATGTGTTTTTAACTGAATTTCACCGTTACGGGGAACTTCTTTTGTATTTTTTTTGTTGATTTCATAAAATTTTCTATGTTACAAACTTGGTTCTAAAATACTTCAAGGAACCCTTAAAGTCAAGTGGGTGAACCATTAAAACTCTTAATTTTTTTTCCTTTACAATAATCAAGTGAGCCCGCTCGGTCCTTAATAAGTCTGCTCCTAGACAAGCTCCATTTGGGCTTATTAACAGTGGTTTATGCATAGTTGATGGTTACAAATGAGGAGGGGCTCCCTGGGTACTTTACCCCTTGAAAGAAAGATCTTTAATACATTGTTACCTAAAATGCAAGCCTCATATTTTGATCTACACTAGAGCTTTAGGGGGAGTTGTGTAACGCCCGTAATTTCGATGTTATTTATAAAATAAATTTAAAGGAACGATCGAGGAACGGTCAGGAAAATGGTAGAGGAACGGCCGGGAGAACGGTCGAGGAGCGGTCGGGCGATTGTGCCCGCGATTGTGACAGATGTCACTATAGCGTGGCACTATCGCACAAAAAAAAGTCTCGGTACATATGGGGCGATTGTGCCCAAATTTACCGAATACGAAAATCCCACAAATACTTAACACATTTGACATTTATCAATTAAACACATTATTACTTCCAGATACACATTTTGGCATGTACATAGTTTTCACAAAGCAACTTGAACTCACCTTGCTAGATTTAGGCTAAATCCATATTTACCCAAACTTGAGTTTCCTTGAAGAAACTTAGATCTTCAAGCAAATATTCCCAACCCTAGATTTACAAGTTTCCAGAAATAAAAATACATACCCAAATACTTAGAATCATTACCCAAACATCTTATATCAAAATCTACATTTTGACCAAAACCATAATTTTAACCTAACTTTCCCAAAATCATCTAAACCGGAATTTTGAGAAATAAAATCGCTAGGAAGTTGGTCGGTTTGGGTTGATCGGATTGGTTGGGTTGGTCGATTTTTTGAGCACCCCTATTTTAATCCTCAAGGATTTGAGCCATTAATACTTCAAAATCGACACAAATGAAGTAGGAACGTTCTTGAGAGGTTTTGGGAGAGAAAGGGTTGATATGAGAGGTGAGGAATTAGAAAAAGGCTGTAAAATCGCATTTTAAGGTCCTGGTACTCGTATGCGGTTGTGACTAGGGGTGTTCGAAAAACCGAAAAACCGAGCCAAACCGTTTGATCCGAAACCAAAAAAAGGGGAAACCGGGAAAACCGAAAACCAAAAAAACTGAAAATCGGGTATTCACCAGTTTTAAATTATAGGTATCCGCGGGTAACCGATCGGAACCGATATATATATGTACAATTAATAATATTATATTTAATATTAACTATTTAATTTTTAAATAGTCATCAACCAAATAGTGGATATTTTTAAACAATAAAACTTATTTTAATTTATTTTTCTTGGATTATTTTTATGTATTTGTATGTAATTGATTTAAATTTTATATTTTGGTATTAATTTTATATTGCTAATAATATTTTCCCTATAAATTAGGGTAACCGTGAAACGAACCGCGGGTAACCGACTAACTTCGTTTCGGTTCAGTTTAGTTCAATTCATCCCGCGGTTCGGTTTCAGTTCTGGTAACCAGGTATCTGCCTTATGCGGTTCGATTCACATTTTTCCTACTAACCGAGTCGAAGCGAACGGTGAACACTCCTAATTGTGACATGCGATTGTGATAGTGTCACAATTGCTCAGGTTGTACCGAGAGACTTTGGCCTTCGGCAATTGTGACATGCTATAGTGATAGTGTCACAATCGCTGTCAGTATAGTTGAGAATGTACCGAACACTGTTTTGGCCATAATTTCTTTGTTTTAGCCCTGATTTTGCTCCGAAAAGAACCGTTGGACTCGTATTTGAATTCTTCATCCAACAAGACTATAAAATCTAGGATTTCAGCCCAAAAATGCTATTTCCTCTATTTCCGATAAAAGGTCGATTTCTACATTAACTTGAAATTATACTTACCCAACAATTACGGGTGTTACAGATGAAGAGGAGTCTGAATCGACAAATACGTATTTAATGGTGGGGGTTATGGAGTGTGTGCATTAGAGGTGTTGTACCTTAATTGTAAAAATTTGTAAAAGTTGAAAATCAAGTAAATAAGCTTTAAATGGTAGTATATAAAGCTTAAAAGATTGTTTTTAAGAGTTTTTTTTACCAAATGCTTTATAAAGTAGTATAGATTATAAATAATATTATATAATATCATATAAATTACATTATTTTTAATAGAAAACGAAAGAAAAAAGAAAAAGACCAAATTGTCCCCTAACTTAATGGAGTTTTTTTAATGGAAGTTAGGGCAAGGGACCTGATCCACAATTAAAATGAAACCACGAGGACCCGATCTATAACGAAAATGAAATCACGAGGACCCTAATCCTGAATTTTAGGGTTTAGGGACCTTGTTCGTAATTAACCTAAAACTACATGCAAAAATTTGTAATTTACTCTATATATAAATAAAAGAGTAAATTGCAAATTTGGTCCTTGTGGTGTTTCTTGGTTTTGGTCCCTATAAAATTTTTATTGTAAGAAAGACCTCGTGGTATGCAAAAGTCCTTGGTTTGGGTCCCTCAGACTAACTCTGTCATATTTCGTCCCATTAAAACCCCCCCATGTGACTTGCACATGAGGGCATGGGCATTTTAGTCATTTTACTTGTTTTATTTTTCACTAAAAACAACAAACCACAGAGACCAATTTACAATTTACTCTATATTATATTATATTTATTATTATAATATATATTATGTTTATGTATATTGTATACATATATACATCATTCCCAACCTCCGGTTCCAACCCCACTACCCCTCCCCCTTCTCACCAACGTCAACCCCCTTCATCTGTCACCCACCAACATGTCCACCCCTCCCATGCCCATACACACACCACCATCGTCTGTGCATAACTTCCACCACCATCGTCTGTGCATAACTGCCACCACCATCTAACCACATGGACGAAAACGACACTTACATTTTGCTCCATACAATCTCTGCAACTCCCCCTCACAGCAACTCCCCACCCAAACTTAATGGTTTTTCATTGTAGCCTTACCCTCAAGTTCGATCTTCTGTGTGTGTAAGATCAATGAAAATGGTTATCGATGAGGGTCACGGTGCAGGGGCTGACGGGGTTGCAGCGGCAAGGGGAAGAGAAGGTAACCGTGGATGGGGGTTACTTAAGGTAACCATGAGGGTTTTCTTACAATAAAAATTTTGTACGAACCAAAAACAAGAAAAATAACAAATCACAGGGACCAAATTTGAAATTTATTCAAATAAAATATCAAATACATACATAAAGATAGGCCACAAATTGAAGAAGAAAATCAATTCACACCACCACTATCATCCAAGCTTCGTACACCATTGATGCCCTTCTCGTTCCCTCTCGCCCGATCAACATCATCACGATGAGTTCTGCTTCATTCCATCTAGCTTTCTCTCCCTATCTTCTTTTCTGACGTGGATTTGTGAACCCTAGTCGCTCTCTTCACTGTCATCGGGACAATCATCTTCCCCTATCTCTGCCACCAGCCACCAGCGTTCCTCCTCTCCTATCTGACAAGTAAATGATAATAGTAGTAGAAGCATATTCATAGAATCACGGTCTGGAAAATCGTAAATACCGTCGAACCAAGCGTATGAACCACACCCCATCAGAATTGGCAGTCGTGAATCTTAAGAAGCCCTCCCACCTCATTTCTAGTGTTGTTTCTTTTCAGGATTGGCTTTAGATTAAGGGTTTTATGGAAATGGAACATTTTGGGGTTTAATTTTGATTTAGTGGGAGTTAACAAGAATGATAAAAAAAAATGTAAGAAAGTTACAATCATAATATTAAAAATACTAGTTATTTACCCGCGAAATACGGCGAGATGCAAAATTCGAACAACTATAAGTAAAAGTGCATAATACAATTACGTTTTTATTAAGTGTAACATAGTCTAGTTTACCTTATGTAATGTGTGAAAACAAGTAAAAAAAACAAATTTGTGATATGAATGTCAAAAACATATTCCGTTGAACTAAATGTGAGTTTGCATACCATATTACCTTTTCATGTATCAAAGAGTATTATGCTATGATATGATCCTAAAAATCATGAAAAGAGTAGAATATGATTCTACCACAACATTATGACATGACCATTCAATTTGATTTTTTTAAGAGTGGGTATCTGGATCCGCTTATGTGCACAAAATCTCCGGTCAACCTTGAATGGGTTATTATTTCTATATATAGATAGAGCTTGATCAACCTTACAAAAATAGAAAAAAATGAGTATCAAGACTCATTGAACTCTAAAATCTAACAATATACATGAGCACTACCGACATTTCTAACATCGAGGAGGCACCATAATTAAAGGGAGACAGAAAGAAAATTATGAAGGAAATCACTTATTTTCTATGAATTGAGAACCGAAATCATGGTATGATTCAAAACCCAATTCAGTGTTGTGAGATAGAAATCAAATCATTCAAAAAAAATTGATGCTAAGACCACCATGTTGATCAGTCTGTTTCATTATCGACATATAAATTGTCGTGTTTTACATTCGAAATGAGTACAAAAGTCTATTAAAATTGAACTGTTTAATCATGTCATTGATTTAACTTATTGATTTAAGCTAACCTATCGAAGAAATGCATACCAACTTTGAAATCGTCTCATCTTGATTGATTTAACCAACCACTAATCGATCATTTGTTTTGTTGGTTTAAATGCATTATGATCCAAAAGCTAAAGCTCCCAACCAATGATGTTGTGTTCTACTGTATAAATAGCCAACAATCACAATTGAGAATCAAAAAGCAAACATGACCATGAAGTTGTTCCTACATAAATTTGGCTTACAAAACCTTCTAAAATTTCTACTCTACAACTACTCTGCAACTTCAGTTGATCGGTTTTCATCTTCATCTTCAATCGCAAAAGTTCACCATACCAAATGTGTGCACACTGATGCATTACACAAGGGCCCAACACCAATACAAGGTTTGAGTTTAACAATAATGTGAAGCTGAAATCCAAAGCATGAAAGCATGTCAGAAAATACATTTAAACGTAATTATATTGTTTTACATGCACCATTAAGAGACCTTGATTAACTACATCTGTAGTTTAGTTATTTCACAGTCTTTTCGTTTTCTCGTTTTCTCTCCTCTAAGCCTCTTGTTATATTTAAGCCTAGTTTAATTTAATGGCGTATGTTAGTTGATCAACAATATCAACTTCTCTAGGGGTCCAGATCCCATCTTAATGGCATATTTCAAATATAAACACAACTCAACCTATAGGGGTCGAGATCCCATGCACCAACCCAAGAACATGGTAGGATAGTTGTATGAAAATTACATTGGCAAAGCATGTGGCTGTAGCACAACCAATATGGATGTCTATGTTAAATTTCTCTAAATGTTGCAACAAATATTTGACAAATATAAACTTTACCTTTTGTGCATAAACAAAGGCCCCACACTAACACAAAGAGTGAGTTTAACAATAAATCCTTAGTTGTCAATGAAAATGCATAAAAGCATGTCAGGAAAATATAATTAGCATTAAGGGGCCGTTTACCAAATTTTTACCGGGTAAATGTTTACCAGCAAGCGATTCACCTTCATAATGTAACATTCTTGGCCATGAAAGTGGATTATTGGTAAGCATTTAAAACCCGGTAACCACTTACCGGGTAAGAGACGTTTCTCACATTTACCGGGTAAGACTCTCGGTCTTTCCCTTGTCTTTTACAGGGTAAACTTCTGGTTCTCGTCATGCTCAATCAATAAGGTTAATGATATTGGTAAGCGCTTAACTGGTAAGCGTTTAGTAAACGGACCCTAACCATAGGTTTCTAGATAAACCACTTGTCAGCCACTGATTATCTAACTGTGTAAATTGATTAACTTCATTAATTGAACCTCTAGATTTGAGCACATGCTTACAAAGATGCTACAAACAAAGGAACTCAAAATCAATATGTTGCCATGAAAGTTATCAGAAAGAAAATGAATGTGAAGAAATATCTTCCTAAACCGAAAAATGCACATTACATTAGCATATGCAAAGAGAGCAAAAGAAGTAAGCAAACAAGGATAAATAACTTTAACTGTAAGGTCCTTACATAGTCACTGGACCTCAGTTTTCAGAGTCATAAGGTTTATGAACTGATCATCTTCCATCTTCTTGATCAATAGTTTATTTGCTTAACAAAGGAATAAGAGCCATATAAGCCAAAAGATTAAAGTGACGAAACAAATGATGGAATAAATGATAAAAATTTATTAAGTAGTAGCTCTTCCTAAAGTTATTTATCTGTGTAATAAGCAATGAAGTGGTTGATTTTATTGCAAGCCATACGCTAATACTGAAGCATTCCAATCTAGAAAGCAATACAACACCTCTTCAATTTCTTTCTCATGGTTTTTATAGAGTTCTGCTACCCGCCTCTTGATTTTACCATAATCTTGAGGATTTGTGTACATGAAGGACAAATTCTCTAGCTTAGACTGCATAGAAAAAATTATTCAATACAGATGGTTGCATACATATATAATGATTGCTTGTACAGGAAGAATGAAAGAACAAAGGAGAAAGTGCATCGCAAAAAATGAGACAGCAAGTCGTCTAAACAAAAACTATTTGGGAGTCATAAGGTGTCAGTACTAAAGCCCCATGTTCCGATTAAAAATTATTTGGTAAACATAAAAATGTGTAAGGAAACCATTGAATAAAAAATTCAGAGAGAGAAAGAGAGAGAGTCAAACCTCGATAAAAAAACCCTAATTCAGACATCAAACACCAAAGAACAAAAGGAAACAAAAGCAGGGAAGGAGAAACGAATACGAAGGAACAATGACCAGGAGCACGCCATTTGAGGCCGAGATGAAACAACGTGGAAGTTACGAATTGTATATGGTTTCAAAATTGCAGTTTCAAACAACATGAAAAACAGAAATCGATTACAAAACCTTAACCATTTCAAACCACAATGGATAATTACAAATGAAATCAATCCACATGAAAACCCTCAATAGAAGACACAGAGAAAAATGGAGAAAAAAATTGATAAACCTAAGCAGGGATGGAGGAAACCGGGGGAGCAATTGAAAATTCAAACTTAAAGAGCATGGGGAGAATCGAGTGATGGAGATATCAACAATCGGAGACCGAAAAGAGGGAGATTGATAGGAAATGGTGCCTTTGGGAAATCAATCATCAACTTCTAGAAAAGTGTAACACTCTAAAATTCAGAGTAAATTAAAACCTGGAAATATGGCAACAAGACATCCGCATTGATATAAACTTCCCATAAAGGGGATCAGTCCTTAAGACTATACAAAATCTGAACGGATATATAATTTATCAACAAAACTAATCTAAACATAACTGTCTAGACTACATCACTTGACGAACCAAAGTTCATTAAAAGATGGGACTTAAACAATGCCCAATGCCAAAATAATAGACATCTCAAAATGCCTCGAGTCCACGCTCGACTCTCAAAACCCTGTGCAACCCACCGCTAAGGGAAACCTGTTATACACATCATTTGAGAAAAAGTGTTAGGCTTAAAGCCTAGTGAGAACATACAGTTTATAAATTTCAAGAGATATAAACTTTTGTATCAAAGGGAATCTTTTCAAATAAACATTTCCAAGTTAACTGTTGGTAAGAATGAAATCCATTAAAATGAGACCATAAACCTTCTTTCCAGAACCTCACAATTTAATGCACAAGTAGTTCTTTTATAAACTTCCCGAAAAGTAAACATCAGTATCATAAGGAAATCTTTTCATAAAGGTTTAATTTATAAAAGATAACATTTCACCACAACCGGGCCTTTTCGGTCCAAAACTCATCATACGATGACAAAAGAACCATTTTACCAAGGATTGTGGTGTAACACAAAGTAGACCACCAATCCGAGTTATGAGCTAAATACTGGAACCATGGCCACGAACGCTTCGGTCCGTACTACGATGGGAGGGAGGCCCCCAAGGAACCAGTCATACTCTTCGTTAGACTACATTTGACCCATGGCTAGTAACCGGTCTCACATAACCGTACCAAGTGCCCCCGAAGATCAAATGTATCTAACTACAACGGAAGGGGCACAACCTTCCCAGCCATAAGTCGACTCGATACCTAGGGATCGACTAGTATAGTCATGACTTGTCACAATATTTCATGTGACCAACAAAGCTAGATAAACAGCTTTCAACACATTTATATTTCAAAATGCCATTTTCCAGATCAACTGCTGGTAAGAAAGATAGTCATAAACCAGTTTATACACCTTCTTTCAATAAGTCACAAACATGGGCAAGTAAAACATCATTTTACTTCCAATAAGGCGGAACCCGTCATTTTAGTCAATACTGATCGGGAACCCCGAAAATCACCAAAAACTTCATTTATGTCAAAATGTAGAGAACAAGAAATCATGAAAATGAGTTAATATACATTCTTCCAAATAGTCCACATAAATGTGCAAGTAAAACATCATTTTACTTTAATAAGATAAGATCCATCATTTTAGTAAACACAATGATCGGGAACCCTAAAATCTCCCAAAACTCAACTTATATCAAATATGTAGAAATCTTAAATCTGAAGTCATGGAGATACATAGG
This sequence comes from Arctium minus, assembly GCA_954870635.1. NCBI lineage: Eukaryota > Viridiplantae > Streptophyta > Magnoliopsida > Asterales > Asteraceae > Arctium > Arctium minus. The sequence continues at coordinate 55,753,713 of OX941093.1, forward strand.
AGTTCAAAATGTAACCATTTTGACATGTATAAAGTTTTAGAAAAGTAGTAGGAATTCACCCAATAGGTTTATACGAAAACCCGAAGAACCAGATATCGACCCTCTTGACAAGGCGAAGCTTTCTACACCGAAACCCCGAGTAATGCACTTAATACTGGCGATTAACGGAAGTTCGAAGATCCAAAGAAAACTTAGAGAGAGAGAGAGAGACTGAAGAGAGAGAGAGAGAATATCTTGAGAATGAGATATTTGATGAAAACCAACTTTAAGTCGGCCAGGCAACCTCGCGGGTTATGCCGCGACCTCAACTCGCGGCATAACTCGCCCGTGTTCTCAAACCCCAAAACCAACAGCGGACTTCGCGACCTATGCCGCAACTCCAAGTCGCGAGCAAGTCGCGAAACTCACTGGAAGTTCACATTTTCACCGAAAACCATAAACTTGAACTTTATACCAAACGGGGTGCTAACGACAAAAGCTTAACACTAGAATACAAGATTACATAACGAAATTCAGGGTGTTACAAAAAGGTACCTTGAAGTGGACAGTGGGAGAGCCTAAGAGATACGTTGAGAGTTTAATGAGAAAATTAAAAAGGTGCATATTTAATTTGTACATTGTGTTATTTAACTTGTAATTAAGAGATTTTAAGAGATTATGCATAAACCAACAATACATTATGCTTAAAAAACTATTTTTAAGACTTCATCAAAACTGCTTTATAAAGTAGTATAGACAATCATTTTAAAATAAAAGATCCATCTTGATATCGAAAAGAACAAGAAGTATCGCAAGTATAATTTAATCTTGTATTTTTATGTAGAGTAAATTACATTCCTGGTCCTGTCGTTTGGTGATATTTTGGATATGATTCCTAATTCGCGTTTATTACACTGGGCGTCCCTGTGGTATGCATAAGCGCACGCAGAAGGTCCCTCCCTCTAACGTCGTCTACCTTGTCACCGTTAATGTCCCTACACACCTAAAATCAGAGGGGTAATTTAGTCCATCCACTTTTTCCCTCTCATTTAAATCTATTAATCCATTCATACCCTCTTCACTTCTCTTTCTCTGCTACGATTTCAAGTCCACAATGGTAACTAGTCCGGTTTTGCCTTCAAGAACATCTATGAAGAGGTGCAGTTGTGGATCAGATGCAATAATTCAAACTTCGTGGACCTCATCAAACCCAGGAAGACGTTTTTATTGTTGTTCAAGAAAGGTACGTAATTTTCTTCATGTCTGTCAAACAGGTCTTCGATTTTCCCTGATACTCTTGATCTTTTAATTGATCTCCAATTTTCATGATAAATAGGCAAGAAACTGCAGTTTCATTGATTAGTTTGACCCAATTTTGTGTGATTGGTCAAAGATGATTATTCCAGGGTTGTTAAAGTCGAAGAACAAGCTTGAAGAACAAAATTGCAGATTGAAGTTGTTGTTGTGTCTCACATGGTTGGCAATTGGAATGTTTTTTTTTTGGTTGACCTAATTTGTTGAATAAGCCAAGTTTGGGTTATAGTGTTTTTAGGTTTTGGTTAGATGTAAGTTCTTTTTTGTTGACCATGTAAGTTTTATTTGGTTTGATGTAACTTTTGTTTTGAGACATTTAAGTTATTTTTTGTTTAATGTAAGCTCAGATTGTTTATTGTAATATTATTATTTTGTTTAATGTAATCTTGAAAAGATAAGTTACAATTTGTTGTAATCTTATTGTTTTGTTTACTGTACTCTCTGGATGGATTCAATTACCATTCAATAAGACAAACAATCTTGAAAAGATAAGTTACAATGGGCATAAAGTAACAACCATTTTGTAAGCACATAAGATAGTGTTTTGCATTAAAAATTAACACCCAAATGGTGATCACATAAGCTAGTGTTTGCATAAAGTAACATCCAAAACCAGCTTCCAAAAACCAGTATCCAAAAACTAATATCCAAAAGCTACTGTTAAATCATTAAACAACATAAGAACCAATTCAAGGGGCTTGTCCCTTGCATGTCCTAGAGTTGTGACCTTTCTTGCATTTCACACATGTTACTATCTTTCCAACTCTTTTCAGCTTCCTTCCTGGTTCAATCACCTCTCCAACATCTTTCTTCCTTTTCTTTTTTGGCCTACCAACTTGAGTGTGATGGGTGGGTGGAATCAAAGTGGTTGAGCATGTATACTTCACCCACAACTTCCTTCCATTAATAGGTTCCAACTTGTGACTATACATTTGCTTCCATGTACCCAACTAATAAGTTTGATGAACCCAGTTATCAAGGATTTCAACATGTTCTCCATTACTATGCATGTTCTATATTGCTGCAACAATATGTTTGCATGGTATTCCAGTGAACTCCCATTTCCTGCAAGAACAAGCTTTTTCCCTTACATCTACAATGCATTGGTCCATCCATGGACCACTAACATGGTATATGCATTCACCATTCGAGATGACATTGTAATCCACAACATCCTTCTTCATTTTATCAAACAGTTTTGTTGCATTTGGAGTGAGGGGACCTTCTGCTTTGTCAATTAGGTTCTGAACAATTGCAATTCTCTTCATGATGTATTACCTTATGTACTCCAAACAGGTGATGATTGGTTTGTCTCTTCCATCCACTAGTTCATTGTTGAATACCTCACATATGTTGTTCAACAAAACATCTATATGACTTCTTCCTGTAATTTAGAATCCAACAAATTAATTTCCAAATGTAGCAGACACTAAAATACTAGATTAAATAAGCCTAATTACCTGTGAAATGAGACCTGGCCCAACGATGATGGCGTACTTGTTTCAACCATTCCAATGTTGTAGGATTCACCATTTTCACATGTTCCATCTCACAATCAAATTCCTGGACAGTGGGTGTTGAGGCACACTTCCACAGCAAATCCTTGTACAGTTTACCTTTCCATTGGAGTTTCATATTTTCATGTATGTGCCTTAGGCAAAACCTATGTTCTGCACAAGGGAATACCTTTGAAATTGCAAGTATTATGCCCTATAAGTCACATACACATATATAATAGACATACAAACTTAAGGATTAAACACTAACAATTATAAAGAATGGAAAAGTACCTTTTGTCTATCATATATAAAGGTGAAGTTTGAATTAGTTTCCAGATCTAGATCATCTCCAAGCAACTTAAAAACCAGGCTTGTGGTGTAGCAGTAATCACCTGGGGAGTTCATAGCGCTTAACCCGGGTTCGATTCCCTGCATTCGCAACTTTGTGGCCACTGGGTTTAACTTCAGGGCTGCATGCTTTCGCAGTCGGTTACTTTGCCAAGGGATTAGTCTGGGCCAAAGGCCCAGGATACCCTTTCCCAAAAAAAAACCAGGTCCATGAAGTTGTGGTTTCTGCCTAAACACTGGCATATGCTAGGGGGTATGTGCCATTGTTGGAATCAATTCCAACAACTGTGAGAATCTGTCCAGGAAAAGGACCTTTCATGAATGCTCCATCCAACCCTAAAAAATCCCTCATACCAGCCTTGAAACCCCTCTTCAAAGCACCAAGACACACATACACCCTCTTGAATCTTCTAGTTTCAATTGATGGCTTAGGGTCCACCTCAACCTCCAACTTCACAGTTGTGTCAACATTTGTTTTTCCGAACTTCAAGAAGGTAGTCCTTCAAAGTCTTGTACTGCTTACCATAGTCTCCACGCAATTTATTCAATGCCATTGCCTTTGCTCGATGTGATTTCATCCTTGAACAATTTTGGTCATATCTTTTATGCATTTTGATAGGGATATTTGGATTGTGAATTAGGGTATATGCTAGATGTTGGGACAAGAAGTAGTTGTACAAGCCTTAACATATCTTGTTTGAAGACATTTATGGGTCTCCACATATGTGTTTGACCATCCAATTGGAATCATTTTTACCCTTTGATATCAGTAGGACCCAAGGTCATGAGAGACCACTAATTGATTCATTTTTTCCTTGACTAGGCCCACATTGACTTTCTATATTCAATCTGGTAGTGTACCTTTACATACATCCCAAATCCTCATTTAATCATTCTTACTTACATGGATATGTGTTCTAGTCAAGATTGCATGCATATCAATCATTTTTTTTAATACCATCTTTGGTACCAAAAACCTTACCAACATAAAAACCGGGAAGCCCTTCACTTCACTTTTGTAACACCAAAAATTTGGAAAGAGCGGCTAATTTAAAACTTTCAATAATACCTCAAAGAAGGATAAAATCTCTTACGACAAGTTCACACTAGAAATACGATTCTAGATTTAACCTTTAACAAAATGGATAAAGTCTTACATAAAGACTAATTAAAGTCGGGTGTTACTAAAACCCAATGACAGTCGCTATATCCAAAGTAAATGTGGAAGACTCCACCAAGTTATTCACTTTTTCGAGCACCCAACTAGAACACATCTTTTCACCGTGTCGCTAGAACTAATCCCAAAACGGAACCTGATGCACATACGGATAAATAAAAAGGTTAGGCTAACGCCTAGTGAGTTTAAGAGTTTTCAACATGATTAAATATATTGATAAAAGAAAAGGATACAATTTAAAGCATAATCTTTCAACATGATTTACTTTAAGTATGGAAATGACTCGTTTTCCAATAACATTCATTTTCAAAGATGAATACCTCAATACAAAACATTCCTTATAAAATGAGGCAACCAAAAACTCACTCAAAACGTGAATAGAAAACAGACTCCCAATTTATTAAAATGTGGATAAAACTTTATATCCCGAAACACCAAAAACACGGGTGGGGCATAATACACAACTTATAAATCATGGGAAAACAATCTATATAAATATAATACGCCACCGAAACATGGAACTAAAGTTCAATACTCACGCGACCATAAAATGGAATAAAGTCCAAATGTTAAAGCATGGACAATTAAATATCCAAAATAATGTTGGCCGACAACAGGGAAGACCTGTATCCATTGAGAGTGGAGGAACACAAAAGTATGTCACTCATACAACGTTAATCGTATGACACTTCACGATTCCTTCCCATTTCTCTCCAAACTCTCCTTATAATGAACCCAACATATTAGGATGATTTTGGAGCATCTTTGGCTCAAATATTTGGGTGTTATGGTGGTAAACCGTCATCGAGTACTAGATTGGAAGCTATGATCAAGAGTTCACCATCTTCATCTTCATCTTCAACCTCAAGCTCCATTTTAGGATTTTCTAGGTTTTCACCAAAACACAAGTGATAAGTTTGTCCTCTCTATTTCTAAACCTTATTATGAGTTGTAAATGCACCATTGATGATCTCCTAGTGATTGGTTTCTCAAATTTTGGATTTGATGATTTTGGAGAATTTAGGTCAAAAATTAGGGTTTTGGCCAAATTGGGGATTTTGATGTAAAATGTTTGGGGATCGATTCTAAATGGTTGAACATGAATGTTTATGGTTGGAAACTTGTGAATCTAGGTTTTTGGAAGGATTTGCATGTGGATTCAAGTTTCTTCAAGGGAGCTCAAGTTGGGAAAAATCTAGATTTAGCCTAAATCTAACAATGTGAGTTCAAGTTGCTTTGTGAAAACTATGTACATGCCAAAATGTGTATTTTAAAGTAAAATTATGTTTTCCATGGTAATTGTCAATGTGTTGATTATTTGGATAAGTTTTCATATTTGATAAAGTTGGGTTGTTTTAGTCTCATAAAATGCCCATATTTGGGATTTGAATATCTTGATAAGTAATAGCATGATTTATGCATTTTTGGTGATTTTGTACAAATAAAGTCTATTCTATGATTTATGCACTTTTGGTATTTTTGTACAAATGAAGTCTATTTTATGAGTTATGCATTTTGGTGTATTTGATTTCATAAACCATTTGGAAAATGTATGCCTCCGTATTATGAGACATTTTGGAAACGTAGGGGTATGAGCCCATTTGGAAAATCGTTTGTCCCAATTCGTGATGAGTTGTGGGTTTAGTCACATCTTTGAGGTGTGCGTCGGTGTAAACGTTGTTTAAATACGTTTTATTATTTGGGGATTGTTATTTGTTGGCAAAATGGATTCTTGAGAATGTTAGCTCAGTTTTGACTTAAAAGAGTCTTGAGGATATTTGTCTGGTTTTAATGGCTCAATATAGAGCCCCATTTATGATTTGCATCTACATGCATCTTGTGGTATACTAATGATAATTACATGCTCGAGTGTGTTGGTAATTCCTGGGTAATCATGTAATTTTAGACTGTGTTGCATTGGATCCATAGGCACGTAAGTCAGTCTTTATTTGATGGTCAATTGGGTATTACGGGGTTGGACTCCGGGGCCCATGTTTTATGACCTTAACCTTTCAAGTGTACACTAGGAGGGTTGAGTCAGGTTGTGCTATCGTGTTGATGGGAGTTTGGGGCCTCCGCCATGTCGGGGAAATGCCTTGGTTGTAACCCCCGACTGTGTCGGGCCTTTGGTGGTATTCATGGTAATATTCACTAAGGTCAGCTGTCTCTTTTGGTGTAGTTTGAAGGGAGTCGTAGGGACACTTGGGCTTTTATGTCGTGAAGTGTCATACGATTAACGTTGTATTAGTGACATACTTTTGTGTCCCTCCACTATCAATGGATACGGGTCTCCCCCGTCGTCGGCCAATAGTATTTTGGATAATTAATTGTTCATGCTTTAACATTTGGATTTCATTCCATTTTATGGTCGCGTGAGTATTGAACTTTAGTTTCATGTTTTCGGTGGCATATTATATTTATATGGACTGTTTTCCATGATTTATGAGTTGAGTATTATGCCCCACCCGTGTTTTGGGTGTTCTTAGTCTTAATTACACAATCAAATCAAGAAATCAACCACAAATCTCATATGTTCTTCATTGAAATTCAACTTTCTCTCTCTACAAATACATGGATCGTATGTAACTTTCTCTCACTAAAAACTCACTCTAAAATATGACAATGAAGGCTCCTTACTAATTAACAAAGAAGACAAGGTATTTACACCTACAAAGGAAACTAAAGCAACAAGACTTTGACTTTTAAACAAAGTAAGCTTTTACTTTGACTTTCTTCAATTAACATGTTGACTTTGACTTCTCTTTTATTAACTTTAACTTTCAATCTTCAAACTTTGACCCTTTGATCTTCAAAGTGTAATCCTCGTTTCACGATCTCAGATACAACAATATTACTCCAACAATCTCCCCCTTTGGATTAGAGATCGTTCTTCAAAAAATAAATTCAACTTTAACGGTCTTGCATTTTGAAGTCAAACAATATTTGAAAACAATTTCCCCCAAAGTCTATAACAATCTCCTCTTTGTAAACAAAAAACATCTTTAGTAAACAAATTATATTCATCTTTTGCTCACTTTTCTCTTTCAAACAATCTTCAAAGAAAATTTTCTGTAATCTTCATTGAACTTTCAGAAATCTTTGAATCAACACATTCTGAACTGTCTTTCTTTCTTTGAAACCGCTTTATCTTTCTTTTGCTAAGCTCATAAATTTCTTTTGTCATTCTATATCTTCTTCCACATAAACTCTTTTTCATTCATGATCTGCTCCCCCTTTTTGATGAACGCGAGCATCAGCATCATCAAAACTTGGCATGAAAAAACATTCTTCCCTCTTTCAAACAAACGACCATCTGATCTTTCCAATTGATATACGTAATATCCGTCAATTCATAATGATTCTGAATCTTTTCAAATTCAGAATAGAATGGTAAACCTGAATCAACAAATGAATAAGTTAAAATGCATGTAAGTAGCACGAAGCCACTTAGTACAACGAATGTATTGTACAAGGAGTTTTATTGATGTTCACTCCTCAGGTCTTCCATTCAGTCATTGAATAACACAAGGTAATTCTATGAATGTTCTGACAAAAAAACAATTTTTCTGTGTGAATGAGCTTGTGTATGAAAGAATTTAAGCATTTTGCTTTATCTGGCTCAAACATGTGTAAACTGTTGAGACACAACAAGTTTTCCACGGCTCAATGTGCATGATCGAAGAGCGAAGGTGGGGCAAACTTCCTTCTGTTTCAATATCCAATTATTTCGAGTGAAGATCAGATAACATATATGTTGTGTCCCCATGAAAATATGAAACATTTCTTTGTTAAGAAAGAAATGAGGAGTTGTTGCGGTTATAGCAAGAGTTGGCATGGGCTCACTACCTGTTTCAATGATGTTCATGAAAGAATTATGAAACAACAGTAATGCGGTTGTCCGGCTCAGAAAGTGGTTGGTGCAAAGTTCTGATATTATTTTAACTTTGTTCTCACACCCTCTTTCTTTTTTATTATTATGCTCACTTCTAACCAAACTCTCTTTTCCATTTTTCTGCTCATCGCACTGAGGTTGTTCAACCGGATGAACTTCCTCCCCCACTCTTTGATTTATGACCCATCACTCTTGATCACTCAGGATAACTTCTTGGGTAGGAAACATTGGTTAACGGGAATCCATAGAAGTTCTTTTAAGCTCTCACATTGATCCCATGGAATTTGTCCTAAAATAGTTATGTTCAACAGTTTAACTTGAACAAGTAAATCTCAGAAATATGAATCACCATGTCAGATAAATGTATGCTCAACAAATTAGCACGAATATTTGAGCATTTTGAACTTTGAAGATTTTCTCATAACAAGTATACTTGAATGAATGAAATGAATACAAAAGACTTGTTTGAGAATTTGTGTCGAAAAGATCAAATATGAATGATAATCATTTAAAGCTTAGGTCATGAAAGAATTGGAATGTGTCTATATGAACAAATATAGACATTCTTGAAAGAAGCGCTTATGTTTCAAATGAATGTAACGCTCAACAAACATTGAAATCAAATGGGGTTTATTACCATCAAAAAATTGTTTCATTTTGTGACATGGTAATAAGAAAATCAAAGAAAAATACTAAACCGGTGTGTATGAATACTTGATACTATATGGAAAAGATAATACACAAGTATTAGTCTTTGGAAACACACGGTTAGTTAAACAATAAAGCTCATGTATGAAAACATTTAAAATCACACTTCTAAATTCATGAAATCTTTTTAAGAACCGAGAAGTGGTTTGAACATTTAGAAACATGTTTTCATATCTGAAAGTCATCCGTCTTTCAAATATGTTGAGATTAAGATTAGAACATATCAAACCTTATCCTTTCTCAAGTCATGAGATATGATCGTGTAAGCTCCCACTCAAAATCTGCATTCAGTCAAAAAGTCGTCAAAGTAACAAAGTCATAGTCAAAAACTTTGAAACACGAGTTATGATTTGAACTAATCAGAAGTCGTTTACTCCCCCTGAAAATATGCATTCGCAATATTATCAGTAGAGGTAATATGTATACTCCCCCTTGAAGGTTGATCATCTCTTATGCATCGGAGTACAACATCTCTTGATCTTTGAAGTGTGAGTCCTAAACTGTTGTGTTTAGAAGTCAAACTTGATCTTTGAAGTACGAGTCCTAGACTGCTTTGTCTAGAAGTCAAACTCCTTGCCACTGAAGGACGGGTCTTGAACTGAATTATTCAAGAGCCAACATTCTTACTCCCCCTACACTTGTGGTGCATGCAACACAGATGGAGTAGTTTTTGGTTTTGGTATCTGTTAGTTGCATTTCTATGGGAAGTAATACTATAAGTTCCATACCAATGATGATCATAAGTATTATAAACAAAATCATTTGCACCACAGTAAGAACAACAAACTTTCTTTTTAGCTAACCTGAGTAATTGATTTATAGAATAAACAAAATCAGGTTTACCAACAGATTTACCTTTACGAACATTGTTCTTTATGGCATTTGATGTATGTACAAATGATTTCTGAACATTCTTCTCATCAGTAGAACCTTTGACCTTCCATTCCATCTTGACTGACTTATAGATAGGGATGTAACATGTGCCATCAATAGATTTATCATAGAAAAGGTTAGTAGTACGAATCTGATCATTATATTTGACTGGAATATTTGTAGAAACAGTTGTATGATCTGTGATCTTAGCAGACAAATTGTTTCTTTCTGTAGTAAGTAGATCAATCTTCTTCTGTAGTTCAGACTTCGCAACCTTCTCTTTCATTGTTGTTGTTGATAGTTCAGAAAATTTCTTTGTAAGTTTCTTGATCTCTGTCTCAAATACCTTCCTTTCTTCTTCAAAATCTTTCTCTATGCTCTTTCTTTGATCAGATATTTCTTTGAAAACTCCAACATTCTTCTATACAACCATCTTTTTCTCCTTTGCAAACTTATCTCTCTCTATAATGATAAATTTCTCAAAATTTGACACTTGTTGAGAAAGTTTTGCACACTTAAGCTCAACAACTTTCCTCTCTTCAAAAGTTTTTTCTCGTAAACTCAGAAAACTTCTGTGCAAATGACTTTCTTTCAGTCTCAAAAACTTCCTTTTCCTTGTCAAACACTGCTCTGTCTTTAGCAATCTGTTGTTCTAAACCTGATATATTCCTTTTCATTTAAGTATTTTCACTATCTGAAACCTTAGATTTCTCTTCACTCTTCTTAGTAGCATCTTCTTCTATCTCAAGTAGCTTCTTCTTTAATTCAGCATTCTCAGTCTCCAACGCTTTTGCTTTTTCTTCAATCATCTTAATCTTATCTTGACCTAATTTTTCAGCTTCCAACCATTTATCACATTTCAAAGCTTCAAGAGTTTATATTTGAAGCTCTTTTATGCGTTCTATATATTCAACAAAGAACTTTGAATATTGATCATAAGTGATTGCCTTTTTCAGGTTTGGAATATGCAGGTGAAACCATTCTTTAAGTCTATTTAAATAAGCAATTCGGTTATTCTCTGTCTTCTCATAGTACTTAATCCGAATTGTCTTTCCAGCAAGAGTTTTGTAATAGCTTTCTCTGTTTTGTACAATCTTTTCTTCAAGAGAGATAATCTTGGCCTTGAGTTTAGCATTATCTTCTTTTGAAGACATTGTTACCTGAAATGAAAATTCGTTAAAACAGATACTTCGATTAGAAGTTGAATAGTGAAAAAAAATAATTAATCAAAATTCACTGAATTAGTAGTGCAAGGACTAAAAGTGTACAACCTTCCAAACTTAAAGTCCAGGAATTAAACTTGACAAAATATGAAAATTCAAAGTGTAAGGACCAAAGGTGACAACAAGTGAAACTTGAAAGATTGGGGGTCACAATTGACAAACTTTGAAACTTTTAAAGTACAAGGACTTAAAATGACAAAAACTAAAACTGCAAACTAAAGGGACTAAAAGAGTACAATTTGAAACTACTAACGGACTTAACTAGACTTAACGGAAATTTGGACCAAAAAATGTTAGAAAAACTAACGGAACTAACGAAGTTCGGTTAGTTTACTATTCATCGTCTTCTTCGTCTAGCAAACTTGCAAAATCGCGAACGGGTTAGAAATATTCAAATCAAAATGATCGTTAAATCTCCGTGATCACTTCCTTACAAATTAAAACCCGAACGGTCAACCCACGATGAAGAACAAAACAATCGAAAATTGTTCGAAAAACGATCGAAAACACAAAAAACCGAGATGGGTTAAACTTTTTCGATAAAAAACATTCTTTCAAGCTCCGTAAACACGTCTTAACAGTTTATATCTCAATTAACCAACCCACGATCAAAACCGAATCAACCAAAATATTTTTTGAAAATCGATTGAAAACTCGAAACTTCAACTCTAAACCCGAATGGTAAGGCAGTAAATCCGGTGGACACAGAACAATCAAACAAACCCCGATCCAAAGACTTTGGTTTTAATAACCGATCATAATTTGATTTTCATTGACATCAATTGATACACTGTCGATTAAAAGGTTTCTTTAAAAAAAACTTAAGCCGACAATCAAAACTTAGGTCGGTGATATGGCATGTCTAAGACTCGATTAATATCTACACCCGGTTGGCAATAAAATGGACAACCGCTGCAATCAATTTCAGGACAAGATTTCAAAATTGGAAGTAAATCAACAACAATCAGTCAAAATATGATTCCACCTAACACAAACCATGCAGCAATCGGTCAAAAATTGGAACAATTACAGCTCGTCGGTCACAAAAAAAACATTCACAGACCCATTAACTTGCATCGGTCACCGCCGGTCACTATGGTTTTTGATAAGAAGTTTCCAAACAAGCAAACGAAATCAAACCACAACCGCCTTATCATTCATTTTTTTTTCAAACATCAAATTCAATTACAAAGCACAACCGCTTCAATTTATAATTTTGCAGTCGGTCATCATTTATCGATGTGGTGATGAAGACCCGGGTCTCAATGTCTCTACACCCGGATGAATGCAACCGGATGTCAATTAGTTCAAGACCCGTATGTGAGATCACAAATTTATTCTAACACAAAAAATCAGTCGATTACTTATAAGAATTCCATTATCTTCAATTACAAAACACAGTCACCAAAATCACCAAATTCAATTGCAAATCACTCGGGTGGGAAGGGGGACCCGACTCAAAAAATTGAAGTCGGGGTGATGTATCTCAAGCCCGAGTGGTGTATCTCAATGGAATCAAACCCGGTTCCAATTGTAAAACAATCACCGAATGATGAAATTAATCCAAAAATTGATTGTCACTTCATGTTTCTAACAACAAATCAACTAATCTTTTTCAATCAAATGGATCAAAACATTAGAAATTGATTGAATCTTGATGAACTTGCAAGAACACAGTACCATAAAAAAAAACTTTTTCCAAAACTTAGATCTAATCCAAAATCTTCAACAATTTTTGAAATCAACAACAAATTGATTATCACATAATGTTTTTAACCAAAAAAATCAAATCCTTTACAATCAATTGATCAAAAACACTCTACTTTTGCATCAAAAAATTAAGAAAATGAAGAACATAGTGTCGAACTTGAAATCTTGAGATTTGATCGATTTCTTCCAAAATTTTCAAAAATTGAGATCGTATCAAATCAAATATTATTTGATCTACTCTGATACCAATTCTTAGTCCCAATTACACAATCAAATCAAGAAATCAACCACAAATCTCATATGTTCTTAATTAAATTTCAACTTTCTCTCTCTACAAATACATGGATCGTATGTAACTTTCTCTCACTAAAAACTCACTCTAAAATATGACAATGAAGGCTCCTTACTAGTTAACAAAGAAGACAAGGTATTTATACCTACAAGTTACAAAGGAAACTAGAGCAACAAGACTTTGACTTTTAAAACAAAGTAAGTTTTGACTTTGACTTTCTTCAATTAACATGTTGACTTTGACTTCTCTTTCATTAACTTTGACTTTCAATCTTCAAACTTCGACCCTTTGATCTTCAAAGTGTAATCCTCGTTTCACGATCTCGGATACAACAATATTACTCCAACATGTGTTTCGGGATATAAAGTTTTATCCTCGTTTTTATAATGGGAAGTCCATTTTCTATTCACGTTTGAGTGAGCTTTTGGGTTGCATTACTTTATAAATAATGTTACGTATTGTGGCATTTGTCCTTAAAAATGCATGTTATCGAAAAACGAGTTGTTTCCATATTTAAAGTAAATCATTTTGAAATATTATGATTTAAATTATATTCTTTTCTTTTAACAATATATTTAATCATGTTGAAATCTCTTGAACTCACTAGGCGTCAGTCTAACCCTTTTTATTTGTCGGCATGTGCATCAGGTCCCGGTTGGGGAAGGGTACTAGCGACCCTGTGAAGAGATGGGTACTAGTTTAATACACGAGGGTGAGAAGTTTGGTGAAGTCTTTCACAATTATCTTGGGAATAGCAACACGTATTTGGGTTTAGTAGCACCCGACCATTATTTAGTCTTTATATAAGATTTGAGTGGCTATTTGTTGAGGTTAAATATATAATTATATTTGAGTTATTCCAAGCATTGATTTGTAGAAAATGATTTTTATCCTTCATGTGATGTAATGATGAAAATTTTAAATTAGTTGCTTTTTCCAAATTTGAGGGTGTTACAATGTCCGCAAGACTCTATTAAGTCAAAATCGAGCTAAAATGCTCAAAAATCCATTTGGCCAACAAATAACATAACAAAACGTATTTAAACGGTGTTTACACCGACACATACCTCAAAGATGTGACCAACCCAAAACTCATCACGAACTGGGACAAACAAATGGCTCATACCCTTACGTTTCCAAAATGTCTCATAACACGGAGACATGTATTTTCCAAAGGGTTATGAAATTAAATACACCAAAAACGCATAAATAATAAAATAGACTTCATTTGTACAAAACATCCAAAAATGCATAAATCATGTTATTTACTTATCAAATATTAGCATTCATGAGATCAAATTAACCCAAGTTTACCAAATATAAAAACTTATCAAAATACTCGACACATTGACAGTTACCAAGTAAAACGTATTTTTACATCAAAACACAGATTTTGGTATATACATAGTTTTCACAAAGCAGCTTGAACTCACCTTGCTAGATTTAGGCTAAATCCAGATTTTATCCCAACTTGAGTTTCCTAGAATAAATCTGAACCCTCAAGCCAAATCTTCCAAAAACCTAGATCCACAATATTCCAACCATAAATATTCATATTCAACCATATAGAATCGTTCCCCAAGCATTTTACATGAAGATCTCGTCTTATCCCAAAACCCTAATTTCGATAGTTGAAGAGAAGAGAAGATTACCTTTACCATAGTTTGAATCCTTCAACGAAACTCTTCTAGATCACCAATATAAGTCACGAGCTCCCTATCTACAAAATGGTGAAAAGGGTTGGATGAAACCCTAGAAAACTTGGTGATGAAGAAGGAGATGAAGATATCCTAGCTCTAGCTTCCAAACCTTGTTAGGTCATGAAGAATCACATGAAACACACAAGATTTTGGTGTCTTGAATGCATAACATCCGACTTCAGTGTTTGAGGGTCGTTTCTATTTAGAAAAAGGTGAAATGGTTGAAATGAAGAGAGGGGTGGAAAATCTCATTTTAAAGCCTCAGACTCCGTGGGCGACAATGCCCAGCGATAGTGCCAAGGGCATTGTCGCATGGCACAGTCGCAGGGTGCCCCTCCCTCTCGGTACCACCCTGGCGATTGTGACAGGCGATTGTGCTTGGTGTCACTCTCGCTGGCAAGGTCGCGCCGGGTGTACCGAGGCCTTCTTGTCCCGCACGATAGTGACAGGCGACTATGACTCACATGTCATATGTAACACCCTCATTTTCACCATGAGTTATGCCGCATCATTCTCATTAAATAACATTGAATATCCCAAAACATAACGGCTAATAAAGCCCTGTTACAGCGGAGGACTTACCAAAATATAAATGCAAATAATAACCCAACGCTAACCCGTCCCATAACGGGTTACGTTACAAAATATGTTCAAACATAAAGTCTAACCACCCCATAATATGATACTTAATCAATATAAATATAACCTACTAAGCAATATCCTTGCTCTTGTCCATTCTTGAATCTTGAGCTCCTGAGATGCATACTAATAGTTAGCTTTATTAAACTCAGTGAGTTCATGGTTTTCATGCACAATAATACATTTCCCATAATGCATAAGAACATACAAAGTTCCCAAATAATATGCATAATCTATTTCAAAACCCTTTTAAATAATTACGAGATCTCTTAAACTGTCCATCGGGTATAGGTTTTATTGTCATCGGTGCGGGTTTATGGCTCACCCTTGTCCGTTCACCCATCCCTAAGGAAGAGCCATCCCTTATGACATGTAAAACTAAATCCCAACCCGATTTACCAACCATGTATTAAAATCTTTTTTTATGGCATGCTAAATGATGTTTTGAAAAACAATAACAATTAACATGCAAATCATAACATAAATTACATATATGCATCAAACCCATAACATGTACATAAAAGAAATATCTTGTAACACATGCATCCCAAATAATTGTCATGCTCAAATAATTTGTACATAAGCATGCATCCAGTTTAAAGTTTCATGAAAACTCACCTTTGCATGTAGGTCGTTTAAATTCAGCACCCGACCGATAACCTACAATTTCATACCATAATATTTAATTAATAGTTTAACCTCCCAAAAGTCAACTAAAAGTCAACTTACGGTCACCCTAAAAGCATCAAGCCTCATAACACCCCATAACGTCTAATTAATCTTTATAATTAGACAATCCATTGTTCCAACTTAAAACATCCCAATAAATCCTAAATCACGTATTACGACACTTATATTTTTATTAAATCATTTAATAACCTCCCTTGGGAAATAATTATTAAAACCCCAAATATTAAATTATTTCCCCAATAAAACATTTGTCAAACCCAAGTAACTAAATAATTATTTATAACCTAAAAGAATCAATACAAGGCCCAATAGTAATCTTGGGCTTTGTTTTACAATTCCCTCTGCGCCCAAATCGGAAAACACATCCCGGAGGCTCACCGGAAAGCATGTCGCCGGCCGTCGATGCCGGAAAAATGACTTTTTGTCCCTTTTTTATGTTTTCCTTCGATTTCTCTTGTTTCTTAACCAATTTCAATAATTATTTTTGCTAAATACTCTTACCACAATTCCCCAACTCCAACAACGATAATCTTAAATTTTCATAAAACATGGACTCCCAATTCTGAGTTCAAAGTCTTGATTTTTATAAAAACGAAACTAAAACTTATTTGTCAAATTGACGGCTTTCCACAAACTGATCGACCCCAAACTATTACCGTAAATGTTACTATATGTAGATAAACCATATGTTACTAGCAATCACAAGAATGGGTACAAAAATTACCTCAAATCATCGCAAACACTGAAACCCTAGTTTTTTTTTTATGTCTGGTTCTTGCTCTTCCCACGATCACAACTCGATTCCACAAAAAAATATCGTGCATCACAAACCAACGTTTATATACTAGATTTTTCAAGCGAAATGGCCAGAAGTTGGAAAGCCAACCGTCTACTTCATTAATACGTCAGTTACAACTTATTCCAACTCAAAAGTTTTCCCACTTGGTAAAACAGACCCCTATAATTTCATCCACCTACAATTAAGTCCATGACTTCTCACTTTCAACCCTTAACAGTATTTCTCCTTATACTTTCTAATTTCTACTTTTTGCTCAAAAAAATCCACAAATTTTATTTTATTATCTCTTTTTCTTTCTTATCATAAATATTAACTTACCCCATTTTGGGGTGTCACATCATAGTCGTCGGTAAGGTCGCCCAAGGCCTGACCGATGTCGTTTTCTTCGTTTCGTCAACTCAAGAACTCAAGCGAGGGGTTCAAGTTCTTAAGGCAGATTTCTAAAACCAAATTCCTCCGCTTCACAATCAAAGCGGGTAGCAAATACCTACTCAGATTTCCGGGTGTTACAATCCTCCCAACCTTAGAATGATTTCGTTCTCAAAATCTATTTCCCACACAAGGCATTTTATTACCACTCTCATCACTTATTGGGTTTGATCGGTCCCCAAAAAGGTAGCAAACTCATCATAGACCTCAATGACGTTCATCCTCGCAAAACGAACGTCTCCCTACCCATAGGATTGTCTCTAACCCATTTCAGTCTTGAGCTAAGACTCGAGGATTTCCTGACGCAACTACCATACTGATTCTCGTGAAGACCCCCACATCCAATATCCACCTTGATACATTACATCCATACTAGAGCGAACATCGAACCTTACTCTAGAGCAATCTCTAATCATACGATCTCGGTTGCCTCCCAACCTTAGGAGATACGTACTACCTCAAGGGTGGCTTGTCACTTCAACTTCTCATTGACCAAATCCGTCTCAGTTCAACATGATTCTGAATCCAAAAACCAATGATCGACATCAAACCCCAAATAATCCTCAATTTTTCTTAACAATCCACTCTTGATATTGGTAGAGCCTTCCTTCCGAGGTTGTGCTAATACGCTTTCCAGGGAATTGGTTTATCCACATTCGGCGATTGCACAACTCCATACCATACTCAAACATCGATCATCCAGTCGTTATAAACCTTGACCATAAAAAAACAATCTTAATCATCGATACTTAATTGCTAACGTCTAATACCCTTAAAGTTACCACTTAAATTGCAAACACACAGGATTCATCGGAAGTGCACTAGGGCACCCCAACGGTCATTGTCCTCAAAATCGAGTGTCGACACCTATCCTCAAAATGGCTATACTGCAAACATGGGCATACCATCAAAATTTTCATTCCGGGTTTACATTGTCGAATTTAAGTTGACACCTAACATGGCACTAAAATTCTAATCTTACATTTCTATCAAACGAACCACAATATTTCCTGTATTCCTGAAGACCTTATTCGGATGGCACACCCTCAACACATGCATGATAACGAACAATCAACCCAACAACTTTATCCAACCATAAGCAAGCAACTATACAAAGCCTTAACCCGAAGAGTTACCGAAGCAGGAAGATCATTACTCAATTATCTGGGAGAAAGTATAAGTCTAATACCTCGATTATTCATGCGTGAGTCTGCTCATAAGGCTGAACTCCATAACCCCAAAACTGGTCACAAGTCGGATCATCCGACACTTCAATTTCGAAGGACTTCTCTAGTCCCTCATTACAACTCCTTTCACGGTAGGGGTTTGAATCTATAGCTCTAATGAGTTCAAGATTTTTCAAACTAATATGCCAACTTGAAGTTTTATAAGGTTTTCAAACGCAAAATCTTTATAACAATTAATTATACACGTAAAAATCCACTACTGTTTACTCGGTAGTTGTGCAAAGTGGTCACCAATGCCACACGTATAAAACCATTTCGAAAACCATTTAATTACTACTCGAGCTAATAATGACAACAACGAAAGATGTGCAACAAACTTTTCAAATGGACCACTATGGTCCTAACATGCATCAATTTATGCCATGTACGTAAAATAATTTTTCCCGCACTAAAACAATGTACAACAAATATTTGTACAAACTTCAGAAGGAGGAATTTAAGTAATCAAGTTCCAAAAAATTTCTCATTTAACCATATAACGACATGAAAGAAAACTTGCCAATAAGACCCGCATGTCTGAGTTCATTTCTCAAAACTTAATAAAACAAAATGTGCATGCGATTGGTCGAAACGTCAAATACCTTTGATCAACTTCAAACTTTAAACCGGACCGACAATATGTTCTAGGTTTTAAAATAGTGACTACAATGTCATGAATAACAATAAACCAATATAACGTATTGCGTGAGACAATAATAGTAAAATCAACAACTAAAGAAGATATAAAGCAACATTTTAGCTCGAACCATCATAGGTCCTTCAATTGCTTACTCACACCAAAAGTATAAATCAATTCAAATACTAAGTAGTGTACAACAAAACATGCTTGTATAAAACTCAAAAGTACAATTATGCAATATTAAGACACTCAAGACGCCCCTTGTAGTTGCGAAAAGACATGTGCAAAAAATCGCATGAGACAAAATATTAGACAAAAACTCATAAGTTAACGCACACAATAATTTAAGTATACGCGCTTCAAGGTTCACCTACATGACGCGTAATGTCGTAAAATAGAACCCCATAAGACCCAATAAAATTTCCATAAAACTCAATGAAACCCAATGAGACCCAAAAATCAAATGGTGCCAAGATTTTCGTTCGCGATAATCAAATAACATAAGACAAAGTTATAACTAAAATGTCAAAATTCCAAAAATTTCCCTTTTATCGCATTGTGATATAAAGTGACATTTTTCAACAAAACTCGCATGGAATAAAAATCCCAACAAAACTCAAACACCAACATAGTGGGAATAACTTTTCCCTTTAAGACCTTAACATATGTGGAGGAGATCCAAGGTTAAGGTCATAAATCGCAGTTACTTGCCCGAGACCCTAAACAATGTTAAACCGTGGATACTACAATATCCGAAAACAACATTTGACAAAACAGGGATAAAGCAAATCTCAATAAAGTTTGCAACCGTGTGCAATAAAACAATTTTATGCATGTTTAAACTCATGGATTAAAATCTTGTGTGTGCTAAACATTTTTCCAATATTTCGTAATATAACCCACTTTATGATTTGGGAAACATGAGAAATAATTGATGCAAACTTATTTTAGAAATAAATTTTGTGCATGAATTTGATCGGCACTCAACATCTCGAAACCACTCTCCTCAATTTCCCAGTCGCACTATCATCATCCGGATGCTCAAACATCTTAGGATAAAATCAAGGATTTCATCGGTTCATCTTACAATTTCTCCTCGAATAAAATTGATTCCATAAGTCTATGGTTATAATCCAACCAACAATTCCGACCTGAAACGGTCCACTTAACGCAATTATCGTGCTTACTGTCACTTCAAGTGACGAATGTTAAAATCATCACCCTCTTCTATGGCTACCCACTTAGAAACTTCTTCACTACCCCAACGGTCATCACATCAAAGTAGTCTAAGTATACACATGTAACTTGTAGGTTCACCATAATACTGACCAGTTGCAATTATGAACGTAATGTACATGATCATCCTTGCTATTCTCAACATGATTCCCGTTTCTAGTGACTCCATCAATCCTCAAAACATCAAATCTTAAAGTGCCTATTGGTGTAATTCTCTCTCTCGTTCACTTGAAAGAATGCTAGTTTGAGTTTAGGTATCTAAAATCCACACCTAAATCTCTCAAACTTAAGCTTTGATACCAACTTGTAACACCCTCAAATTTGGAAAGAGCGACTAATTTAAAACTTTCAATAATACCTCAAAGAAGGATAAAATCTCTTACGACGAGTTCACACTAGAAATACGATTCTAGATTTAACTGTTAACAAAAAGGATAAAGTCTTACATAAAGACTAATTAAAGTCGGGTGTTACTAAAACCCAATGACAGTCGTTATATCCAAAGTAAATGTGGAAGACTCCACCAAGTTATTCACTTTTTCGAGCACCCAACTAGAACTCATTTTTTCACCGTGTCGCTAGAACTAATCCCAAAACGGAACCTGATGCACATGCCGAAAAATAAAAAGGTTAGACTAACACCTAATAAGTTTAAGAGTTTTCAACATGATTAAATATATTGATAAAAGAAAAGGATACAATTTAAAGCATAATCTTTCAACATGATTTACTTTAAATATGGAAACGACTCGTTTTCCAATAACATTCATTTTCAAAGATGAATACCTCAATACAAAACATTCCTTATAAAATGAGGCAACCAAAAACTCACTCAAAACGTGAATGGAAAACGAATTCCCAATTTATAAAAATACGGATAAAACTTTATATCCCGAAACACCAAAAACATGGGTGGAGGCATAATACTCAACATAAATCATGGGAAAACAATCCATATAAATATAATACGTTACCGAAAACATGGAACTAAAATTCAATACTCACGTGACCATAAAATGGAATAAAGTCCAAATGTTAAAGCATGAACAATTAAATATCCAAAATACTGCTGACCGACAACGGGGGAGACCCGTATCCATTGAGAATGGATGAACACAAAAGTATGCCACTCATACAACGTTAAACGTATGACACTTCACGACATAAAAGCCCAAGTATCCCTACGACTCCCTTCAAGCTACACCAAAAGAGACAACTGACCTTAGTGAATATTACCATGAATACCACCAAAGGCTCGACACAGTCGGGGGTTACAACCAATGCACTGCCCCGACATGGCGGAGGCCCCAAACGCCCATCAACACGATAGCACAACTGGAATCAGCCCTCCTAGTGTACACTTGAAAGGTTAAGGTCATAAAACATGGGTCCCGGAGTCCAACCTCATAATACCCAATTGACCATCAAATAAAAACTGACTTACATGCCTATGGATCCAATGCAACACAGTCTAAGATTACATGACTACACAGGAATGACTAACGCACTCGAGCATGTAAATATCATTAATATACCACAAGATGCATTCAGATGCAAATCATAAATGGGGCTCGACATTGAGCCATTAAAACCAGACAAATGTCCTCAAGACTCTTTTAAGTCAAAACCGAGCTAAAATGCTCAAAAATCCAATTGGCCAACAAATAACAGTCCCCAAATAACAAAACGTATTTAAACGATGTTTACACCGACACATACCTCAAAGATGTGACCAAACCAAAACTCATCACGAACTGGGACAAATAAATGGTTCATACCCTTACGTTTCCAAAATATTTCATAACACGGATACATGTATTTTCCAAAGGGTTTATGAAATTAAATACACCAAAAACGTATAAATAATAAAACAGACTTCATTTGTACAAAACATCCAAAAATGCATAAATCATGCTATTTACTTATCAAATATCCAAATCCTAAATATGAGCATTCATAAGATCAAATTAACCCAAGTTTACCAAATATGAAAGTTTATCAAAATACTCGACACATTGACAATTATCAAGTAAAACGTATTTTTACATCAAAACACACATTTTGACATGTACATAGTTTTCACAAAACAACTTGAAATTACCTTGCTAGATTTAGGCTAAATCTATATTTTACCCCAACTTGAGCTTCCTTGAAGAAATTTGAACCCTCAAGCCAAATCTTCCAAAAACCTAGATCTACAAGATTCCAACCATAAATATTCATATTCAACCATATAGAATCGTTCCCCAAGCATTTTACATGAAGATCTCGTCTTATCCCCAAACCCTAATTTCCATAGTTGAAGAGAAGAGAAGATTACCTTTACCATAGTTTGAATCCATCAACAAAACTCTTATAGATCACCAATATAAGTCACAAGCTCCCAATCTACAAAATGGTGAAAAGGGTTGGATGAAACCCTAGAAAACTTGGTGATGAAGAAGGAGATGAAGATATCCTAGCTCTAGCTTTTAAACCTTGTTAGGTGATGAAGAATCACATGAAACACACAAGATTTGGTGCCTTGAATGCATAAAATCCGATTACAGTGTTTGAGGGTCGTTTATAGGGAGAAAAGGGTGAAATGGTTGAGGAGTAAATGAAGAAAGGGGCGGAAAATCTCATTTTAAAGCCTCAGACTCCGTGGTCGACAATGCCCGACGACAGTGCCAAGGGCATTGTCGTGTGGCATAGTCGCAGGGTTCCCCTCCCTCTCGGTACTGACCTAGCGATTGTGACAGGCGATTGTGCCTGGTGTCACTCTAGCTGGCAAGGTCACGCTGGGTGTACCAAGGCCTTCTTGTCCCGCACGATAGTGACAGGAGATTGTGACTCACATGTTATAGTCGCCGGCAAGGTCTCCCAAGGCCTGACCGATGCCGTTTTCTTCGTTTCGTCGACTTAAGAACTCAAACGAGGGGTTCAAGGTCTTAAAGAAGATTTCAAAAACCAAATTCCTTCGCTTCACAATCAAATTGTGGGTAGCAAATACTTACTCAGATTTCCAGGTGTTACAACTTTGAACCTTTTCCATTCTAATCTGTTTCAACTTTCTTTTCCTTTCCATCTCCATACCTGACTCATCTGTGTTGATTTCAAAATTATCATGGTCCACTGCATCAACAACAATATTGTTCCCTTCTCCAGACACTTGCTCCTCCCTCCTACTAATCCACTCTGCTTCAACATCTGTGTGTAGGTCAAAGGCCCTGATGTCTATGTCTACTTTATCCACTTCCTCTACAATGTAATCACTGTCATCAGTCTCACTCTCATAACTCTGTTCATTATTACTCTCATGATCACTTGCATCACCCTTCTCCACAACTTCAGTTCTATCAAAATTGTCTTCATAATCTGGGAAAGGATTAAAATCATGTTTAAACACTCCCTGCTTTCAAATTTATCAAACAAAACATTGAACTAATCATCATCCAAAATATCAGTAGTAGGACCCTTATGTTGTTGTTGATCATCTTTTGCAATGGTCTTATCTTTATGTTGATCACCTACCTCAATCCCATTATATTTCTCTTGGTCACTTACCTCACTCCGCTTATCTTTCTCTTGATCACCTAATTCATTACCATTGTGTTGGAGGTGATCACCTAGTTCAATGTCATTATCTTTATGTTGATCACTATTGTCAATCCCCATATCATGCCATTCAAGCATTAGTCTCTTCTTGCAGTAGTTAGGAAATCCTTCATGCACCTTTTTCCTAAGTCTACTTAACTCTGGTGAAGGGTTTTCTTCTATTTCTTCTATGACAACATTAATACCCCTTGGACTAGACAAATAAGTACCCACCTTGTTTTTTCCATTGTTCAGTGTATAAATATTTCAAACACTCTGCATCCAGGAACATACTTCAACATATTTAGCACATCTTGATCATTTCCTAAGGCTTTTAGACGAAAGTGTCCAAGTCCGAACCAAGGATTCTAAAGTGATAATAAGTAGGAATTGGCTGTCTATAGCCAATCTCCATCATCATCACATCTAACTCATGTACAGAAAACTCATATGTGTCTACCAAATCAACATAATGTAACTTACCTTCTTGATAACTCCTACTAGGTTTCTTAGTGAAAAACCTTCCATGATGAATCTTGAAGCTAACCAACATAGGGCACAACTCTGTGGAAAAAATGATTTAGTTATTAGCAAATCGAAGCTAAGCATCACAAGATACTAAAAAGGAGGGAAAATCAAATGTCTAGTGCATTACATACCATCTACGTCAATATATTCACTGGAATCTGCATTGCTTCGAACCTGCCACAATGTATCCCCCATTTTGCAAGCTAGAGATGAAGCTTGCTTGGATTTTCCGATGAAGAGGATGAAGAAAAGGGTTTTGAAGATAATCGTGGGTTTTTTGTAAGGATTAAAGAAATAAATGAAAGATCTTAGATTTAATCAACTTAGTTATAAGTTTATGAGAGGGAAAATATGGATGGATGAAATTACCCCTCTGATTTTAGGCACGGCGGGACATTAACAATGACAAGGTAGATAACGTTAGAGGAAGGGACCTTCTGCGTGCGCTTATGCATACCACATGGACACCCAATGTAATAAACACGAATTAGGGACTATATCTAAAATATCATCAAACCACAGGGACCAGGAATGTAATTTACTCTTGTAATTTACCATTGAATGCGTTTAAATATTGGAGGAGGGTGATTTGTAAATAAATAGGGCAAAATAGAGACCAGACCGCCCTTTACCTTTGTCTTCGCTTCTTCCCCAACATAAACAAAACACAACCTTTGCTGCCATTCCCTTGCTTCCCTGGAACCAGTGGAGCGCACTTCCAACTAGCTCTCTCGCAGCGATCACTGGTTCGTTCTCTCTCTAAAACACGAATACTTAGGTTGAATCCTACATTCATCGATCAATTGTCTCACTTATCTTCTTCAAAATTCAAAATTTATCGGAACTGCTATGTTATCATCTAGGTATCGATCAATGTTGCTTGCTAGTGATATCCGAACTTCATTTTTTGTCGTTCGATTAAGGGTTTTTGCTTGGAATTAAGTTAATTTGTTTTAAATTGTTGAAAATCGCTTAACTGGCTTTGGTTTTTCGTTGATCACCATTCACCAACTTCTTAGATTTTTTTTTCTTAGTTGAATGTTGTGGACTGGAATTGGTTTCTTGAACCGTTTTTTTTTTCGTGGCATAATGTTTGTACTGTATATTGAGTTTGAGTTATACTCGCGGTTTCAATAATGTATCTATATATTTAAATTTTTGAAGAAAATGAAAACCTCAAGTGTCCGTAAGTGGTAGAAATGGGTACCCACTTGGCTTTTTGAGCCTATTGACCAAATTACCTTTTTCTAGGGTTTCTGAAAGAATGCTTAGAGTTTGAGGTTTCAATGTTGCCTTATACTCCAATTACGTTGTATACGGACGAGATGATTTTTTGAGGGTTTCATGTTGGTCATAAAGCAGTCTTTTAGCTGCCAAGTATCCACTACAACATTCTAAAATGACTGTATTAAGATCCAGCTTTGAGTTGTGACTTATATTTTGCATTCTAATTAGATTCCATAAATAGCAGTTGTAGTTTCCTTTAGTTTTTTTCTTTCAGTTTGCTTTACCCCTTTCACAGTTGGTTCGGATTAGAACTTTGTCAGCTCCCACCATATGTATATATTATGTTGATATAAATGTACGTCAAGACGAACACAGTTTCTATTTACGAATATTTGCCATATGCTTATTCTGTTATTTAATTCCCACCTTCCATACTAGGTTGCACACTTATTCTTCTTTTCAACTACATCATTGTTCCTATACTTGAAATCAGTGTCTTTTCTTTCTTGAAAATGATTAATGTTGCTTATTTACTGAAACTACTGATTTATTTTTCCAAGAAAGAGCCAAGTTTATATGCTTTTGCCTAAACATTCCAAAGCTGCAGCCTCCAAAATGTTCTAAAATATGTCAAAACACAAACTTTTACACAATTGTTGAAGTCGAAGCTGCTCATCCAAACATCTGTAAGCTAATCATTTTTTAAGGTTATAGTTTACTGATGCCATAAGCACCGGATTAACTTGTTTACATCACATTTTTTTGTTCATCTCAGTATCTCTAGTTCATCTTTTTATCTATTTATCTAATTCTCCTTAACTAATACTTTTTAGAGCTTTTTTACTTAAGTTACATAGACATTTCTTAGATCCATCTCTCCTGAATTTACATTCAATATAGTTTTATATATTTTTAGCACCCCATTGGATTTGCCTATTTTATGTGGCATCTTTCAAGTATGATAGCCTTTTAAGGCGACTGAGCAAGTGCATGTCTTGGGAGGTGGTAAAACCGTGCTGCAGAAATAAATGCGAATCTCAGTTATCCTATTGGAAAGAAAAGATCGCGGTTCATCAACCACAAGCACAATTAGGCTACAAGAGAATATAATTGGTTAACTAATGTTTTTGTTATTGTGCAACTTTTGTTTCTTTTTCCTTCTACATTTGATCATGGAAACATAGTCATGTTTTTTTGGTTGTGTGATCTGCTCCTTCAAAGCGAAACAACAACAACACTGCCATAAATAACAAGTATTTGATTTGTTGCATGCTTGCCTATTTAACTATCTTCTAGTTTCCTTCTTTTCCTTTATATCATTTAATATTCTATTATATTTTATTTTGTCATTGCGTTTCAACCAATGACAAGCTACTATATGACATTTCAGGGATTCTTTATTTGCTCGGATGGCCAATAATTCTCAATATCCTGGCATACAGGTAGTCTATAAAGTTGATATAGAGGTGGACAATTATTTCTTCAATGGTGTTAGTTATATGTACTTGCATCTTCATTCAAAGACTTCTCTTAAGATTAAGTTTGAACTTGTTTTATTGGACCCAATTGATGCATACTGATGCAAACAATCTGAGAAAAGTGAATTGCTTTTTTGGGGTTGTGGTGTGTTTGCAAGAAGTCTGCAACGGTCATAAACTAGCTTTTCAAACCAGCTGTGAGTTCTTAAATGCCAATCTATTAAATTGAAGATGTTATCAAGTCACTTAATTCAAACTCTTTTGTGAAGTTTTACCATGAGCAGACGTAAACATACCTTGCATTGTTTCGTAAGAACCTTGCTTGTTTTGGAGGGAGTTGCTGATCATTGACCCAAGCCCTATCTATTCATCTTCTTGAAGACATGTAAAGTCGTTTTAAACATGTCTAAATGTCTGTGCTTTAAGGGCTCACATATTTTGCAACCGTCATTTTTCAGTAAGAGGTTATTCTATACCTCATGCTGTGCTTGCTTATGTTGGTTAGGATGAATGATCTCTTGCTGTTCATTTAATTTTTCCGAGTCATCAATTGTGATTTAGATGCCTACATTTTCTTATTCTTGCACTTTGCTTTGATCCTATAACAGCCTCCTCGACCTCCTGTTGCTCCCATGGGTCCTCCTCAAAGTGCTTACCCATCGGTGCCAATGCAAGTAGGTGTTTTTTTTATTTGCTTTGTGTAAATTCTTCATTTTCTTGGATCTGAAGCAGCTGTTCTGATATTCAAATTTTATGTAGTTCCACCCAGCAGGTCCTCCGCGGCCACCACCACCATATATGCCTTTGGTGTCTCAACAGTTTTTACCTGTAGGGAGGCCAAATATTGGACTGCCTTCTCAACCGCAGCAACTCCAGTTGTCTCAATCAATGCAACATCTACCTCCTAGACCTGGACCACCGACACATAGCATGGTGCCACCTCCTCCACCCCCTCCTGTGGCAGCTCCCCAAGCTTTTTCAGTGCCTGATGGTCAGCCGAGCAGGCCTGTATTATCTGTATCACCACAAGCCCAACATGCTGTTCCAATACATACTAATTATTTGCCCGGTCCAAGTGGCCCAAGAGTGCCTCTTTCTTTAACGTATAGTGTAAGATTCTGCACGTGAACTGTTACTAAATTATAAGTATGTTGTTGAATTATTTGCATTCCTTGTTTGTATTAACGTTCTCTTAGCAGCTATCAACGTCAGCAACTGCTCAAATACATGTAAATGCAGAAGCAACTAACCAGTACCAGCAAGCATCATCAACAAATATGCCTAGTTTTCCTCTAGGTGGATCGGCTTGGTCCTCAGAGGGCCAGACCACAAAGGCTGTTACACCTGTGTTGCAGTCTTCTGAGCAGATATCACTTGTACCTTCTGTTCCAGTAAGGACTAGGATTCTTTCTAGTTTACTGTTGGAATGCCATATTCTTATAAATTCTGTAGTTTATAAAATAAAATACCATACATGAAAGCTGTATTTATGACATGACACATGCACATGCAATTATTAGGTAACAAGTGATGCACCGAAAGCTGTCGGAAAGGCTCCATCAGATTGGATTGAACATACCTCTCGCACTGGAAAAAGGCATGCTTTTGCAACCTATACCTTATATTACTGAGTTGATTTGTCTTCTTTTTACCCGTTAGATGTTACTTAATAATCTCTCGTCACACAATAAATATCGAGATGTTTCTTTAATTGCTTAATGAATGGCTTTTTTTCCTTATAAATGTAAAACAACCATGGACGCCTGGAAAAATAGCAAATCTTGCAGGCATTTATGTGCTGATTATAAGTAGATCGTGGATCTTCTGTGATTGCACACCCTATAACTTCCCTTTAATAATCAATTCTGATGGTTCGATTGTGTGTGCAAAATTATACATTTTTAGGGTTGTTGATGAATGATTCAGAACTCTTCCACGTGGGGTATCTTTTCTTTGTCAATATGGAACTCGAAGGAGGGAGGGGGTTGGGTGTGGGGTGGGGAAGGCAATAAAAGCTGATTTGGAGAAGGAACTTGGATTATTACAAGTATTTCAAGTGTAAACAGTAGACTGCTAAAGAGTTGGATATATTTCTTGGGTGGAAACTTAATGATGAAAAGTTTTCATACTCATGAAAGTAAGTGTGTATTTTTGAGCTTCATGTTGATGGAGATAATCGGAGGTGATAGAATTAGTAGCACGCCTAGAATTTAATTTGGAGAAGGCACATAATATCTAGATAAAGATCCTTTAGTAAACTTACACGAAGAAGATGATATTGTCACAAACTTGAAACGTTTGTGCCACAGAAAGAGAGATGCATCTTAGAATTGCTTTCTTTATTAATGACGCGTCATCCTTTTTGTATATCAATTGGCATTGCAGATGAAGAAAAAACGTATTCGAAAATATATGCATATGCTAATTATTAAAATTCCATAATATTACACATTACATATCATTGTTATATATATATATTGATTGTTGTATGTGTATGCAGGGCCGTACCTGGGGGAGGGCGGCACGGGCGCACGCCCAGGGCCCAAAAATATTAGGGGCTTAAATTTATTTGTCAATATATAGTAGTAGTCCAAAAAAAAATTAATATATTAAAGAGACCTAAAAAATTTGTAGCATATTATAAGAGGGAAAAATAATTTAGTAGATAATAAGGGTCTAAAAACATATTAACTAATTATATTGAAGAACTAAACAATAAAAATAATTGGCCGTTTGTTATATCCTATTGCTTTTGCCTCTTAAATTTTTCAAGGTCCAATGCTAGTGGCTATTGCTATCTCTATCTGCTTGACTGTCCCCGTGCTTCAACAATTCAACGGATATCGACTTTAAGCTCATGTGCTTGTTGTTGCTATATGTTTTTGTTGGATATTTTTATCCATTTATGCTTATCATGACTATTGCTATTTGCTTATGTAGTTTAGGTCATTGCTTTTGTTGACTATTGCTATATATTTTTGCTTTTCTGGATGATCTTGTACTATTGTTTGACGACTTATATATTGTTCTTATGAGTTATGACGTGTTACATGGTTTTGTGATTAATAAATAAAATTTTCTACTAAATGTATTCAGTAATATCTCTTATATATGTCATGTTCTATAAACTTGTAATCCTAACATCATATCTAGTGGAGCAAGAAAAGAAGGAAAAGAAGATTCAAATATTTTCATCAATTGTTTGACTTCTTCATCTTTCATTTGGATTCCACTACACACCACAATATTATATTTAAGTGCTCAAACAACAATTCATTGAACTTGCAGATTATAGGTTTCATTATTATATATTCTTATTTAATCTTAATAAATCAACTTTCTTCCATATTCTTACTGATCCTCATTTCTCTATATGTCTAAAAAATATTGATAATATTCTCTATCATTGATCTCTCATTGATTCTCTCGATTACTTCTTCTACATAAGTTCTCTTTTTGTATCAAATAACACATATTTCTTGTTACAAACTAAGAAAAATCTTACCTTTTAAAAAACTTACCAACCATAGTAGATGGTCAAACTCATATCTATATATTAGAACTTCAAAACTATCTTTGTTTTTAGTACATTATACTCTTGGTTGCTAATTATGTAATAAGGAGTACATAAATCTTAAGTACTTCGTTGTCTATACTAAAGAAGAATAAGGGGTCGTTTACCAAATGTTTATCCGGGTAATTAAGCACTTATCAAGTTATATTACCTTAACCGATGAATATGGTATAGACTGAGAATCTTACCGGGTAAGGGAGAAAACAATGACCAAGAGTCTTACCCGGTAAGTGAGGGCGACGACTCTTACCTGGTTAGCGCTTATCGGAAAAATTGTTGCATAGAATGCCGTTTTAATGGACTAAAATCTTACCCGATAATGTAAGGGATATTGTTGCATTTTATCGGTAAGCGCTTACTGGGTAAGTATTTAGGTAAAAGGCCCCTAAGATTTCTTTCCTCCATAAATTATTAGCATTTCTTGTATTCAGTTTTTTTTACTAAAGGAAAATATCTATTGAATTTTTTGGAGGGGCCCTAATTTTACATTCGCCCAGGGCCCATAAAATGTCAGGAACGGGCCTGTGTGTATGTGCATTGATGTGTGTATATATACTATATAGATGGCTTATATATGTTCAACATATATGTATGCTAGGTATATTTGTGAATTGATTTACATGATAACGTATACAATATACATACACTGATACACATACATGTGTACATGCATGTAAATATATGTGTGTATATATATTTGTTTGTTTATGTATTGATGTATGTGTATATGCCTCATGTTCCATATGCTGATGTCTTTCACCCTGCATGTTTCATTAATTAACCGATTTGCTTCTGTTATTTAATTTCTTTGACCAAGTGACCACCCTGTTTTTCACTGTTTGAATTTCTAATTAAAGCTGTATCATGATGTTATGCTTCCAACCCACTGGCTTGAGAGATGGGGATTGTTCTTTTTTGTTGCAAGTGGGAAAATTTGTGCATAATGTTTCTGAAGCTAAATATACCAGCATTGGCAGTGGCTGGAGTTATTTCTTTGTTAGCTTTAAAAATGAGACATATATATGATGCCGGTGATTTATGGCGTTCTATGAATAGTTCTACAAACCTACCATTCAAATTTCAGATGATATCTTTCCCAAGGAATTCACTGCACTTCTTTGTGATCCATAATACGTTAGTCACCGCACTTCTTTATTTTTTCTGTCTTTTGCTCTACCCCTATCCTCTCTGCTCACAAAGTTCACTTCACATCTCCGCAAATTTGCCATATTGTATTCAATCAAGAAACAAGTATGTAGTAACCTTTTAGTGGACAGACAATCACATGTGTTGTCTTTTTCTATTATCCGTTCTAAAGATAATATCAAAAAGTAGAAAATAGTCCAAGTGAGAAAAACTAGAAAGATATATGTGTTCGATGGGCCTATTATAATTACTTTGAGTGATGAAGCCCATAATCCCTGTTTGCTATAATATAGTACATGCTATTATATCAAGGGAATAGAAAGCATGTGGGTCCCACGAAAAATATAAAGAACTGGTCATGTGATGATGATATGTGGCACAAAACATTAAGGAAAGATAAACGGAAATGTTGAATGGAGTTCTGGAATGATGCTTGCAAAAGGGAGAAGATGAATAGAAATTGTTACTTATTTATTGTTATCGTTGGTCTAAATTTTGTAAAAAATTAAACTGTACTTGCTTTATAGATTCTTGTAGAAGTAACTATTATTGCAACTAACTATCTTCAAGATCCATGCGTTACGTATCGAATGATGCATAAATCTTTTTGTGGTGAAGTTAACTGGTTGATTTATCATATGATTCTCTTGAACCAATTCTAGAGTTCATGACTGTTATGAGGCATATAAAACACTAGTTTTTTTTGCCTGGATTTATACTTTCTCAAGTTCATTTCTTCTTTTGTGGTGGTTGTTAAAGAAGGTCTTCGAATGGTGTTTCAGGTACTATCACAACAAAAAGACAAAGCTGTCTAGCTGGGAGAAGCCTCTTGATATAATGAGTCCAATTGAGGTGTGCAAACGATTGAGTTAATGCTTTCCTTATCATATTTTTTTGGTTTACTATGTCTTGTGATGTAGTTTGTATGGGTTCCTGTGTAAAGAAACTCAGCCAGCCAACTTGTTTCCTTCTCTTTCTAACTTTTGGACTCCAATAGCATTTAAGGTGCTTACAGGTAGATGTTGTGAACTCTCTCGAGAGGTAGGAAATACTGGTAGAGTGGTAGTTTTTGTTGATGGTCCGTGCATTAAGTTGCTTGCAAGACGTTAAATTCTGTCATGCACTTGTAACTTTTAAGATGGTGTTAGCATTTCCAGATTGTTAGTGAGAGTACTAATGTTGCCTTTTCCTGTAAATTTGCATAATCTGTTTATGTTATGTCACTTATGTGCAGCTTATCAGGTTTTTAGAAGTACGTGTTCCTGCATTTGATACAATTACTCTGTGCTCTTCGAATTCACAATATGTTGAACTTTGGAATTTCCTGTGCTTATTGTAGGATCCAGTGGAACTTGTATATCTTTAAAGTGTGGTAGTCAGGTTCTTGTAGTAACTAAAAGAAAATATTAAATCGGATGCTGCAATTTCTTTATACACATGCCTCCTTGAACTCTGTATAACTTTGAGTCAAAGCTATTGTGTTGTGTATTTAATTTACATCCATTTTTAGCGAAAGGGAGAAAGCTGTTTCTCTAAGGTACTGGTGTGAAGCCGTGAAGGTTTTGTAGATCATTTATGCAATAGTCTCCTTGTGTATTGTGGCAAAAGCTATTATTATTAATACAATTGTCTATGCGAATTCTTGCTTGGCCTCCAAGAAATTTTTCAACACTGATTCTTATACTTGTATGTGTTGTTCAGCTTTTTTCAGCTGGCAGCTTATTGCTAAAACTAATATGCCTCAAACTTGGGAGAATATACATATACCTTGAGGTATATGAAGTTTGATTCTTGCTGAAATGGATGCTTGTTAGCCTTATTGTCTTTGGTCTTCTTGTCACCTTCTTCAGCAGCACAAGGTTGAAGGATTTAGAAGGATTCTTTTAGAACATCAAGTACTTACTTTCTTGAAAACATTCTGTCATCTGTAGGTAGTTTTGTCTAGTGTCTGTTCATCACCAGATTGGATTTCTGTAAATGGTCTTTTTGTAGACATTATACATATTTCAACATCTTGATATGGCTCATCCAGGTGTTTCCTGTACCTGCTATACTTACTATGTTAACTATTAAGTTGTCAATGTTAACTATTGAACATCTAATTTTATTTAGCTCTTTTGCAGAATTAGTTATTGCCTTAGGCTCTTCATAGTTTTTCTTGGAGGAATAAATTATATGTTTAACTTTTACATGATGTCCATTATGAACAGAGGGCTGATGCATCTACGGACTGGAAGGAATACACTGCTCCTGATGGAAGAAAGTGTGTAATCTGCAACATTTTTTGCTATATTCTGTTTATCTTTTATCCATGCCTACTAATTTTTATCTTGGCAGGTATTATTACAACAAGGTAACCAAGCAATCAAAGTGGAAGATGCCTGATGAACTCAAGGTCATTTCTCTTTACAACAATCCACTAGTGCTACATTTACTTTGATTGTTCACAAATTTGACATATGAACATATGCAGTTAGCTCGTCAACAAATGAAGACTGAATCTTCTACTGAAGAGCAGGAGCCAACGAAGAATCCTGATCATGAAACCGCGGCTCCATCAGTGACCGGTATCGTATCTTTAGGTCGCGATGCAGATAAACCATCATCTGGAGCTCATGAAATTGTGTCAAGCCCAGTTTCAGTGGCTCCTCTTGTCGCAGCTGCACAATCAGGACCTGTAGTGACTGCTGAGTTCTCAACAGGATCGATACCATCTTCTAATGCGACTGAACGGCAGGATGACATTAAAACTGTGCCTATTACTTCTGAAGAAACAGAAGGGCCTGCTACGTTGCTCAATCCTGCTGCACCAGCTTTGTATAACATGCTTTAATTGTTTTGCTTGTTGTGAATGTACTTGTCCATCCTCATTTCCTTGTAATTTACCTTTATGAAAATTGTAGGAGCAACACCGAGGATGTTTCAGCGAAAGATGCTGTAGCTGCTGAAAATGGAACTCCTGCTGGTAACATAGAGGTAAGTTAGTACATTGGTTACCTTTTCACTATTGATGTTAGTTGTGACTATATTATTTGATCACATCTATGATTTGTAGGAATCCGAGAAAGGCACTGTAATCAATCAAAGTGCCAATGGTTTAGAAGAAAAAACAGTTGATCAGGAAAACCAAGTTTATGAGAATAAACAGGCATTTGATTACTCTTAGTCATACTCATTTATCTTGCTAACACGTATTAGATATATATTTATTTGCCGTGTCTTACATTGTTGTTTCAGGATGCCAAAAATGCATTCAAGGTTCTTCTGGAAAATGCAAATATTGCCTCCGACTGGACCTGGGATCAGGTACGTGCGGACTGTTTGTTAATAAGTAGATTTGGCGTTCAGATGTATTGACGTCTGTAGTTGTATCAGGCAATGAGAATAATCATTAATGACAGAAGATATAGTGCTCTTAGAACACTCTCGGAGCGGAAGCAAGCTTTCAACGAGGTAATTTTAAGTGGATGAACTGAAGTGAACCTTTTCTTTAACAGAGTGTGGCGGCTTTTTCTTACTCGCATGGTTTTAAAGGTTTGTCATTTTACTTGGTACAGTTTGTCTAATATCTTTGTAATTTGATGTTTCAGTTTCTAGGACAAAAGAAAAAGCAGGAAGCAGAAGAGAGGCGGAACAAACAGAAAAAGGCACGAGAAGAGTTTAAGAAAATGCTAGATGTAAGTTGGCTACTTCTTTTCCAAGCATTTTCTTGAGGTGCTTATCCCTTTGTTTGTCTAGGAAGATAGTTCTTCTCATTTAATTAATGCGATCATTATTTTAATCTTCTTCTCCTGACTTTGTTCACAGGATTCAAAAGAGATTACGTCATCCACTAAATGGAGGTCTGTCTATAATTTGGAAAGTTATTAGTGTATACATTTTTTATTTAACACAGTAACATGGCTATATTTTTAATTGAGTTATTGCTTGTAATCTGGTAAATATTAGATGATATATTTTAATACTGTTCTTATTCACTTCCTGTTGAACTTCATGTAGCAAAGCGATTGCAATATTTGAGGATGATGATCGTTTCAAAGCTGTTGAGCGATCTAAAGACCGCGAGGACCTCTTTGAGGATCATTTAATGGAACTTGAGAAAAAGGTCAATTGCTTAAAGATTTTTTGAGTATCGGTTATAAATATTTATTTTTAGAACATTTGAGCATTTTCTGTGACCTTATCATTGTTGTGGTGAAAATTTAGAAGTATTTGTTATGCACTGACCCAAGCCCAGGCCCATAATAGGATATGTTCTGGAAGGGGTAGTTTTGGTATTGAGTCTGTTATGGTTGTTAATAAATAGAGGGGATGCAGGAGGTGAGAGGCATGCAGAAAATTAGTGAGTTCTATTTGGGAAAGTCCTAGCCTCTCGAATGCTAGAGTTTACCTTTGTTTTCCATTCAAGTAACCAATCAATTAGTCTGTTTCCATCTTCATTCTTAGTTTGTTATTGATTTAGAATCTGGTTCATAACAGTATTTCTACACGTCAGTAAACAAACTCCTTTCTTCTCATTGTTGAAGA
Source organism: Arctium minus (assembly GCA_954870635.1). Taxonomy (NCBI): domain Eukaryota; kingdom Viridiplantae; phylum Streptophyta; class Magnoliopsida; order Asterales; family Asteraceae; genus Arctium; species Arctium minus. The sequence continues at coordinate 55,790,143 of OX941093.1, forward strand.
AAGGAATCTTACTTCATCCCTGTTTTTATTTTTTGTTTAATTTACTATTACCACATTGCGAACACTTTGAAACACCTGTCATTTGCAAAAATGTGGAGTGTGAGATGATAGGTTGACATCTCTGTCATTGAAGTTAGAAAATTTGCATAAACAGGTTCAATATTCATGTGAAATTATGTGATGCTGTAAATTCAAAATTCAAAATTTTGTAGTCTATTGTAGGCATATCATCTACTTCCCTAGAAAGCTGGTCTGGGGATATGTTCTACATTGGACATCTTTCCTTAAAGCATGCACAAATTTTAAGGGTCAGAAGCATCCATCACCTTTGCTTTAACCATTGAAAAAATGTATATTCTGCATACATACACACGTACACATAAATGTGCATATCTGCATCACAATGTCCATAATCTTTTACATGTAACTAAATGAAAATAAGGATCCTTGTGAGTACTAGGAGGATATTGATGATGTTCCTTAGAAGCAAAACTGTAGAGGAGACTTGGGGTCTCAGCTTGGTTGATTGAACTATTAGGAGTATCAATCATGGCATAGAAGAGTTGGTGAGTTCACTAGACCAAGTTATCCTGTCTGCATAGTAGCAGTAGCATATAGAGCTTCATTCTTTGACTACTATATGTATATCAGTATTAGTGATGCTTCAAAAGCTTCTTCAGCTTGTTGTGCTTATGGTCTCTTTTATGTAATTTACGTTCTGGAATAGTTACAGAGTTACAAGTCATTTACATAAGTAGAAAGGAGACTTGGCTAGTGGCCAAAGTGAGCTTTCACCTAGATACTTTTAGTTGCTAAATGCAACTACTGTGATTATCTCATTTATCTCAATTACCTTGTAGATTGATCTTCAAGATTATTGTTTCTCTTTTCTATGAGTAGTTTGTTATTATTTTCAGCTTGCTAGTTGATACCCAATAAATGTGACTGAGAGTGTGTCAGATAAATGAATGCTGTTTTGATGACTGACATGATTATTAAACATGTATGTCACATTACAATTTGTTCTCAGGAGCGGTCTAAGGCTTTAGAGGAGCACAAGAGGAACAGAAAAGCGTTCATTGAATTTTTGAAATCCTGCGACTTCATCACGGTACCTATTAGCTGATTGTGTTATTTTATTTCTTCACTTATTTTGCCAATTTCAATTTCAGTTTCTTTTTCATCTCAAGCCTTGTTGGATATCTGGATGTTCCTTCACACATCACATTTATCTTCAGGCGAGCAGTCAGTGGCGGAAAGTGCAAGATCGCTTAGAAGCTGATGAAAGTTGTTTGCGCCTTGAAAAAGTTGACCGCCTAGAAATTTTCCAAGTACTTGTGTTGGACTTCTTTTTTGTTATTGATTCAGATGGAAAAGATTTATTTCATTTGATTTAATTACCTTTTTCAACTAACCAAAGGTTTGTGTCTCAGGAATATGTACGTGATTTAGAGAAGGACGAGGAAGAGCAGCGGAAACTGCGGATGGTACGTCAACTATGTAAATTAAATTAGTGGTCCTGAATCGTCTTTGTGCTCCTGTTCTTATTTGTAGTTTACCTATACAGGAAGAATTAAGGAAAATGGAGCGTAAAAACCGTGACGAGTTTCGCAAGTTGATGGAAGGGCATATTGCTTCCGGCATGCTTACTTCAAAAACTCACTGGCGTGACTATTGCATTAAAGTTGGTTAATATAGTTCCTATCTTTTGATTACCCAGGTCTTAGAGTAGAACTATTTAAATGAGGGGACATGATTCTATCTTACTTTTTATTATTCTGTTTTGGCTTACAGATAAAAGATTTACCTGCACATTTAGCTGTGTCATCAAACAGTTCTGGGGCCACCCCTAAAGATCTATTTGAAGATGTAATAGAGGAGCTAGAGAAGCAGGTAAAATTTACTCCATCTAATTAACTCAAGCTGGTTAATTATTTTAAAACCGAGGATTTGTTAGCTTACTTATCTAGTTTCAGTTGGCGACTGATTTTCTAATTTAACTAATAAAGAACCAATCACGTGAATTGGTTATGTGCACCTCATGTAAAAAAACCAATAATAATTTCCTTGATCTAGTTTTGGAACTGATTGAAATGAGTTAGCTTTGCAGTCCTAGATCAAAAGCAATAAATTTGAGAAGCTTTCTTTTGGTTAGAAGACAGAACTTGTACAAGAAGCTAACGATTTATCTTTATATGCGTACACCAAATAAAGATCATCCCCCTTCCCTGCTGTGAAAGGGACCTTAAACTCTACATGTGTACCTGGCTTGTTCAACATATTAATATTCAGTTTCAAATTTTTTTTAATGGCTGTACCTTATTTTGCAATTGATAACAAATGTTTGACTTTTTTGGTACCATCTGTTCTTCTTTCTTTAATTTATTGTCTTGCGGTTCCTTGTTTTAATCTTTTTTCATTGTGTTGGACTTGGTGCTAGGACTTCAGAAATCAAATATAGGCCCTGCACTATTTTGGACAGTGCATGGTCATGAAATTTATCTGCTGGCAATGCTTGTCTGACTTATCCTTGATGCATATTTTTATTAGACGTATATACAATTTTTTTATGTTGGAATAAAAATTGTCCCTTCTCTCTCATGTTAAGTTCCTCTCTTTTTGCTTTTTTTATTTTATTATACTGTTATTTGTCGCCGTTGGTGTTTAAGCAAGGAAATGTCTCTCAGTTGTGGTGTTCAGCTACAAATCCCCACGTTCCGTTTATTGATAGAACTTCATAGAAACATTATATCATCTGTTTGAATTGTGTATTTTATACTTTTGAACTTTTTGCTGATACCTGTTACTTTATCCTCTGTTGTATATTACAGTATCTCGAGGACAGGGATCAAATAAAAGAAGCAGTGAAAATGAGAAAGGTTAGCTTCTACAATCAACTTATACTTGCCATTTCTTGTTACTCTAATTTCGGGGGCTTTCAGGTTTCCATTTCCTCTACATGGACTCTTGAAGAATTCAAGAATGCTATTGCTGAAGATCTTAGCTCACACACAGTTTCAGATGTCAATTTAAAGGTATGCTTTTTCACCATCTAGTTAACTAATTTATATCTTCTGACTGAAAAGACAATATTAATGATCTTTTTGGTGGTGGATTACAAAAAGGTTTGGTACTATTACTCTGTATGGCAATTATATGTGATGACTGATTTCTCTTTATAGCGAGCTAATGTTCATAGAATCGTTGAATGTAAATCATGTGACTTGCCACTACAATAAGCTTTATTCTCAAACCTTGGTCCATAATCTGTATTAATGTATCTATGTTCTCTTATACATAAGGTCCTTTCTCTCGTATTTCTTTATCTGCTCTCGACTATCCTTCCTTTGAAATTGTTTTGCTTATAGCTAATAACTTTTCCCTTATTTTTCAAGCCTGGATGAATGTTTTGGTCCCTTTCTAGGTTTTTGGTAGACTTCTAGGGTTTTTTGCATGGAATAACTCCCATATCCAGAGTTGGGGTGGTAGATGCCTTCCAAAGCATGAAATAACCTTTTTTATTCTTGGGCCTTGATGTGCAATATGTGATGAAGAAAAAGAACACAGACCATCTATTAATTAGGTACATGTAGTTGCTGCCCCACTGAAATGGTTCTACATCCCTATCTTATGCATTCTTCCTGAAAATGATCCTCCATATTTGTAAATTGCAAATATAAGGCTTGTTTAATTTGCATGGAGGCAATGTTAGACGCTTCCTCATGCGTTGGGAACTATTTCAACTCATGGTTGGTCTCAATCCCTGAAGTCTTATCCTTAGGCGAACTCATATTTTGAGCCGATATCAAAGGTAACATATCTATAATCAAAGAGTACATGGTGTCCCAAGAGTTGACCTATGTCTTCAAAATTTTGAAGCATTCCGTGGGCTGTGATACTTGTTGCTTACTGATTGTCCTAGTAGTGCAAATTCTTCTTATGCTAAACCCAAACACTTTAGCGTGGTGCCAATCATTAACTACTACAAGAATCAAACTGTGAATATAAATGCAGCCTACTAATAAGTACTGCATCTCAAGGTTCTAATGGATTTAGTTTTCTAGAAAGCATAATTTTAACATCTAGTGCATATGGAAGTTTAAACATCTAATGCCTGCTGCCAAATACTATCACCCTCAATAGGCTACTGGATTAATGTATTATATTATACCTTCAAAATTTTGTTTGTTATAGAAAGTTCAGAGTGAGGCCAGTCCCACCCTGGGCCCAATGTGGTTCTGTCCCTGGTTATCAATATGAATGAGCAGGTAGGACTGTAGGAATACACTGTAAATATAATCAAGTCCAAAAGAGTAGTGAACTAGTTTTAATTCATATCAATTCTATTTCGTTGCGCAGCTGACCGGTATGCATGTATGTCAGTTGATTTCTACCTCATGTGATGAAATTTCCATCTCTTATCGAAATGTTATCATCTGAAGACTCACATTATTAAGCTTTTCTTCTTGGTCCTACCAATCATATTTTGAACTTCTTAAATAGGCTGTCAGGGATTCAGTCTCTTGATATCTTCATGAACTGAATATTATCCTTGAATATGTTCCATGTTGTGTAGAATTATATCTGTCAAACATTCTGCATGGTGAAGCCCTATTAAAACTAGTATGATCAATGATGTGCACATGCCAAAGTTTGTTAGAAACATTTTAACATCCTTGGTTAGGGAATCAGGTGATGATAAATCTTTCCATAATTCTAGGTTTTGATTACTTGGAAGTTCCATTTTCCACACATATTCAATTTCAAAGACTGGTTTTGTTTTTGGGACAGTGTTTTATTAATGCATTTTTTTATCTGTTCTAGGAGAACCAGTTTTTGCTTGCACTTGCCGCCTTTTGTTTTCTTGCAAATATCAATAATTTGAATTTAAGCAAATTGTTACATGTTGACCACCAAGATATATATATTAAATCTAATACACACCTTACTTTCTTACAGCTTGTATTTGATGAGTTACAAGAGAGAGTTCGAGAAAGGGAGGAGAAAGAAACGAAAAGGCGTAAACGTCTTGCAGATGACTTTTATGTGTCTTTGAGCACTTCTAAGGTTTGATCAGATGTCTCCATTGACTATGTATATTGGTCCGTTGACACTGGGGTTTGTTATTCCTATTAATTTAATTGCACCTTGTTTTACTGCAGGAAATTACTTCATCTTCACGATGGGAGGACCTTAAACCCCTCTTTGAAGATAGACTGGAAAGCTGGTATTTTTTGTTTCTATGCATTTAATTCTGATATTTGAGACGACAGTTCTGCTTCAAAGCTAAAATTGTCTTGCCTGTTATTTGTTTCCTTTAAGGAGGACCCTCATCACTAGACAATTTGGTCACTCAAGATGGTACAAAATTCTGTAGTTCTATAAGATCTTGCGTTAAAACCACTGCTTAAATTTGTGTAAATATTTTGTATTAATTAGAAATCTTTTTGAAACTTACATATACTAAGAAAGATTCCCCGTGCTTTCTCTATATCCTTTTTTGATGCCATGTCAAGCTTTAAAAATTTGGACCAATCTATTCAGACCAGCAAACTTATTATCACACCGGCCAAGTGTTTCCTCCTTAAAAATTCTGTAGGTGCAAGTATTAGAAGATTGTGTTTGCTCAAGAATTTATTAGATGTTATCATGCTAATCATGGTGGCAAGTTTGTTGTTCTCCATATATTGCGAATGTGTTATCCATGATCCCAAGGCTCACCAGCAAACTTGTCAGACTTTACATTTGTTGTCCATAGGAGAACTATAATTACTTTGAGGAAACTTGGCATTTTGAAAAGTGGGTTCTAAAAGGAATCACTATAAATATTACTTCTTATTTCTTACTCTTGTGATTTTTATGATAATTTTTTTGTATCATACTGCTCTGGTATTTCGTCGTTATCCAGTATAACATCATTGGTTGTTATACAGGTTTACAGTGGAAGAAAGCTTCCTCAGGGAGATCTTTGACAAATACATGACCGATCTAAAGAAAGCAAGAGACGAGCGGAAGCACAGAGAGGAAAAGGTAATTTATGATCAAAAGAAAAGTACAATTCACCTAATTTGGTATAAATATTTTGTTGTATATCAGCCTGTGCTCCCAGTGGCTTCTTTTCTGCATGGAAGCACATGCTGATGTATAAGTTACGATCTTAGTGAATGTTTTATATCTTGTGTGCATCCTATGTGGCAGTGTACCATTTTGTAACACCCTATAATTGAGATTGCATGAAAGAAAGTGGATTCCTAGCAAGTATTTACCTGTCTTGATGAGATAGGTTAGATACATATCCTGAAAATGTTTGTGCTGGGCTTTTATTTTTCAGTAAAACTACTAGCAGCAACGATAAAATCTAAACAATCATTAATGGTTAGACGCTTACCATTTTTTTGTTATGAAGAGCCCACTATTTTGATATATGATTTGAAAGCAAAGGGCATTTGGGGTGCCAATTGACCTATTTAGTTGTCATTCTATGAAGGAAGGAATATATAGCATCTTATTCAAGATTGGAAGCAGAAGTGAGTCTAACTAAATTGTCTTCCCAAGAATGAACTTGTGGAGCACATAATCAACCAGTGATTGCATAGTGAATATATAATGCCCCTGTTCTAATTCCTGTAAGGGCAAATACAGTAAAATCTCTGAAATTGACATCCACCCTTTTATTCAGTTGCTTAGTTAATGACTATGCCAAATGAAGGGGGCTCTGAAGGGTAAATTGTAAGTCGTAACATGATGCAGGAAAATGCTGGTGCAAAGTTGTTTTACATACCAAATTCTCTTCCTCATTGGGCTTTCTTTACATATCCTGATTTACTGCACAATTTCCCCCATGCTTTTTCTTGCATTATTGACATGCTTTTGAAGCTCCAAAACAAGATGTTGATGTTATTTTGCCAGTTCATTGGTAAATAAATCCAATATGGATGATTGATATTTAGATATAAATTGGGTGTTATAATGTCCGAGTATGATACCGTTTCAGGCCAAAAAGAGCGTAGATAGAGATAGAAGAACATCATCAAAATCCAGAAGGGACAAGGAACGAGGTAAGAAAGATAAGCGTAGAAAGGAAGAAACAGACAGTGATAATGGTGAGGAGAATAGAAGGCCAGGAAGAGAGAAGGACAAGAAGCACCGAAAGCGGCATCATCAGAGTTATTTGGAGGATATGAGCTTGGAAGAGGATGAGAAAGAGAAAGATCGATCGCACAGACATAGTGTTGAACGGAAAAGGACAAAGCAGCAGGTTTGTTCTCTCTCTGTTCATCTTATTTGGTTGCATTTTAACCTTCCAATAAAGTTTAAAAGAACATTATTATATCTAGTTTTGGGTTTGTTTATAGTTGGAGCAACAGTCATCTGCTGCTGCTGCTTCGGTTGAATATGAGAGCCGACACAAGAGATACAAGAGAGATCATAATCATAGACACTATGATGATCAGAAAGAAACCGAGGATGGCGAAGTTTGGTAGTCTTATTTTACTGCTTCCCCTCCCCCCCATTCCTTTCCTTTCCTTTCCCTTGTAGATAATTTTGCCTTCTATATAAATTAATCTTATACCCATTTCTCAGTGTTTTATGTGATCAAGTGTTGGAACTTCATGCATACACACAATGGAGAAGACAATTTTGAATTTATAAAAAGCTACAGAAAGTTAATTTTATTGCGATTAAGGTCAAGCATTATAGAATTTTTCTGTTCAAAAATGATTTCCTTTTAAAATGACCGGAGATGGTTTGGTTACAATAGTTCTGGTTAAGACGAGGTATGGTTAGGGCACAACTGGTAAGAAGCATCGTAAGGGGATACGATAATTATGGGGTTTGTGTGGATTAAGGAGTGTTTGGATATATGTTTTAATTGTAACAAAATTCAACCACGTACTAGTTAGATGGGTTTTACATTAATATATATAAAGATTTGTCATAATCAGCTATAGTGGAAAAAGGTGTGTTCTTGTTACTAAAATAATAAGTTGTGTTAATTAGTTTTTGATAAATTTAGAAAAAATAATAGATAAAATGACAAATAAGTATCCCTGATTAAGAAAGGCGGATGGAAAAAAATAAGTTTTCACAGCATAAGTTTAAATGCGAGTTATAAAAATAATGAAGCAACAAACCACAATGCTTTGAAATGCAAAAAAATCAAAATGAAAGCAAATAAGACGACATATCTAAGAAGCCCAAATGTAATGGCAACATATAAAGCAATTATTAATCTTGGATTTGCAGTTACAAAGCCAACACATCCTTTTGTGGCTGATTACCATATCATCATCATCATCATCATCTTCGTTCATCCTGGTAGTAAAAATGACACAAACCTTGTAGTACAACTGCTTTGGATAAACAATGAAAACATTTCTTAAATGAAATAAATAAACAACGATAACATTTTAAACAAAAAGACCCAATTTCTTGGTCCTACTAAAATTTGACATAATGGGTGGGTGTACATTCGGAGACATGTTATTCAGATGTATAATCATGGCTTGAAGAAGTTTCAGCCATGTTGTCATGATATATACCATTTACTCTTCAAGAAAATAATGGAACCTGAAGCAATTGGCAAATAAAGATGGAAACATACTGAATCCCCAACATTCTGAATTACCCTCACACACACCAAACTAAGGTGCCGTTTGTTTTTTAAGAGGTCTAAAGTTTGAAGTCTTATTTTAGTTATGATTAATAAGAGGTGGTGTGTAAAAAGGTCTTAACGATTCAGACTTAAGAGTCATTAAGAGGTTTTTTTAAAAAAACAAACAACCCCTAAGTAAACAAAAGCAACACAACATATTTTATGTGCCTATTTGACACAATGGATATCCTACATATATTGTATTTACCAAATCATAATGCGACATAATTCAATTCCATCATCTTATCAATGCTAACTAGCCCCTTGGAGAATATCGATAGCTAAGACTGTGTTTGTGAAACTAGCCATTGGTTGATATGCTAGTTGTTAGCTCAAAAGCTAGATGATAAGTGGAAAAAGGCCCTTTGGTAGCTTATTGCTAACCAAACAAAGTTTTTTCAATAAGCTCAAAAATAAGCTAGCTTATGTCGCCAAACAGGGCCTAAGTTTTCACATGGAAAAGAGGTATGCATCTACTTCATGACTGGGAAAATATTGAAAACTAAGTTCTCAGATCAAGAAAGGGTATGTATCGATTTAGTAAGAAATACAATATAGTATGTGAACATGCAAAAATGAAGGGTATGCCTATAAAGAACCGTGTATATATATATATATGGGGGGATCAAATGGAAACCACTCTAATTTTGAAAACCGTGAAAACTCTCGATTTCATTGGTTAAGTTAATAAAATTGTTTAATTTGATGAAATTGTTTCATATAATTCTTTTATTGATGAATTTGTTGTATATATTTGTGTTTTTTTATGTAAAAATGAAAAGGTTTCATCAGACTGCGAAAATACATGAAAACAATTTCATCAGAATGAGAAAAATAGATGAAACAACATAAAAAACACAAATATAGGAAACAATTTCATTAACAAAAGAATTATATGAAACAACTTAATCATATTAACCAAACTTTATGAACCAATTTCATTAATTTAACCAATGAAATTGACGGTTTCCAAAGTTTCCAATCTAATATGGTTTCCAATTGAAACCACCTCTCTCTCTCTCTCTCTCTATATATATATATATATGCTATGTTAATAGACAAAACCTACCTTAGAAACAAGTGTCTCAGCCCCATCAAATTTCTGAGAGCACTCTGAGTATGCAGATCCTATACCCACTCCTGCACCAAAAGCAACTGATGCCCAGCGAGTAACAGGGGAACCTGAGAAGAGAAAAAAACAGAACAAGTTGTTTTAACGAGTATTTTAAATTGCGATGGACAGTTATTGATAGATTAATAGTCATCTTACATATGCATAAAGGCACCCAGGGAGGACGAGAACACATGCATACGCTGGATGTGACAAGTACCAAGTGCATGGATTCATCCAAGTTTGAAAAATACTCCAATTTTAGTGTAGCACAAATACGCATACACACACACACACATATATATATATATATAAATATATACTAGAGGTGTACTCGCGCAATGCTGCTAGATACAACACGATTTTAATGTTTCATTTTATTTTTTATTTTTTGTCGATTTACATTACGATTTTGGATGGTTGTGAGAGAATGATAATGTTTTTTTTTTATATTAATTTGTTTAATTTGGACTTAATAATATAATGTAATTTATTTTGGTTTCATAATATAAATATAATTTTTTTTATAAAAGATTATGTTAGATTTTTTTAATTATATTTTTTATTTTTTATATTTAAAACTTGATTTTATTTATTCTATATTTAATTATGTTGAGAATTATTTTAGAAAAGTTAAAGTGAGAAATGATTTTAGGGGAATTAAAATGGTTAGAGATAATGATTGAAAATTAATAAATAGCATTAAATGTAGTACATATAGCTTTAATGGTTGTTTTTTAAGTAATTAGCATTAAATGCCGGTACATTAAGCTTTAAGACTTGTTTTTAAGAGTTTTTTATGTCTTTTTTATAATATAGTATAGATATATAACATATAGAGGGAGATAACTTAAAAAGAAAAAACATTATTGAAGTACATGAACCCGCAGCATACAACAAAACGATCAAATGAGGGAAGTGTCTTTGATAAAAAAATAAAGAAGAGAGAATTTGGTGGAAGTAGAAAACAGAACGCCGGGAGCCTAATTATTTGGACAGGCTGTGTAATTAGTTTATGTTTATAACCATAAATAAAAGATATCCAAGTACTTGGTCTCCTCTGTTTCCTTTTCTGATATGAGGATGTATTTGAATTGAAGCCTTCAAACAAGAAGTTAAAACAACAAAAAAAGAATTGAACCTCAAAAAACAAGTCAAGACACACTGGAGCACCACTTAACTAGGTCATATCCAGATGACTTTTAATGTAGGCACCTGTTGCATATATTGCCAAACTATAACCAATTCGCACTGCCACTTGTTGCTTTTCTCTTTTCTGCCACTGGCTATTTAGTATTTACTAACCTTGGTTCTTCCTTCTTTCTCTTCATTGAAATAACCGCTCTATCATTTGGAATAGAGGACAAGTCTTCGTACATCTCAGTATCTCACCCCTCACTTTCCGACAGAAATACTGGGTTTGCTTTGTTTGATTTGGTTTATGGAGAGTAACATTGAAAAATAATGACCTAGTGAAGTGAATTTTCATACAAATATTCAAGCTTAGTGTAAACAACACACATGACCTGATAAAATGACCTTTTAAATGATTGTTCAAGTACTAGTGTAAGCTCGTATGCTACAATAGAAACCAAAACACCTTTTTTTTGTTTATCCATGAATATCAAAATACTAGAATAAGATTATAGTCATTCATTTTATACATATGAACGCCAAAATGCACATGCATTAATTATATTTAGTTTTCATGTTGTAGCTCAACTTTTATGGCCCAATTTAAAAAGTCCATCCAAGACATTAAGTTTTTAGTTTTCACTTCTCAACTGTATGTGTTCCCTAAATCGGTAAAATTCCAAAATCCATCAAAATCCAAGATCCTCAATCGTCTTTCAACTTGCTCAATGTTTGTCCAAAATTCCAACTATTGTTGGTGGACTTGTTTAACTTTTTTTTCAACTTGCTCAACGTGTTTTCAATTTTGGTGAAAGATGTTTCTTTTTATAATTCGGTATCTTATTATTTTTAATAATGCTATATTGGTAGAATCTTATTTTGGAGATAGGTATTATTTTGCTGCAAAAGTCATCATTTTGATTGCATTTGAGGAACCTATATGAATTGATTACTTTAGACGTCACAATACTTATATTTGAAGAATGGATCAATGTAAGAAGATGAGAAACTTGATTTCAAATGATCAAGTTGAATAGCATATTGACAGAGAAGAAGGTGTGGCTGCCCCTAGCAAATGTAGTTAAAAACGAAAAAAAGGAGGTCACACATGCTACAATTGCACCCTAAATTAGGTGGGTGGACATATGCAAGGTTCTTTGAGAGTCGAAAACATAATCAGAAAATGGAAGGTCCAACCCAAGACCGATAAGAGTACATCCGAAGAGAAGCGAGCAACAAAACGCCTGCACTTTATACTTTGGAACTTGCTGTAAGCAAAGGTGAATTCCATTCAACCTTCAACTTATTCAGAGTACTTGTGTTATATTGGGACTTAGGGTCTGTTTGTTGTTTGTTAGCAGCTTAAGGAGACTCACAACTTATTCGGTCAGCTATACATGATTGTTTGATGGTGGCTTAATATGATTGTTTGATGGTGGCTTAATGATATAGAAAATGGCTTATTCAGTAAGCTTCTAGGGGGAGAAGTGTTTTCCAAACCGGCCCCTCCAAATTAAAAAACACGCTCCTGCCATCTATCAGAAAAACCTCGCAAACAAAAACCTTTCAATCTATACAAATAGACTAATTTATACAAACAACTTTATTCATTCAGGACTTGATGGAAACCAACCAAACAGCCCCTTAGGATGCTAAAACGTTTGAAAATTTTATACTTGGATTTTATTTTTCTATTCGTATTTAATTACTGATATAATCCCAACTTCTAACATGACTGATGAGGTTTGATACTTTTTGAGGATTGAGCAATTTAATCATGACTCAGTTGAGGCTTTAAATTGCTCCAAAAATGTACAAACTTGAAGACCTATTCTTTAAGAAGATATATTTAAAATGCTGTGTTAACTAATTCAATTCAAATTCTCATTATCTCATACAACCTTTCTTATTTCCTTAAAAATGACGAGACTTTCGAATATATATTGGATTTTTTTTCCTAGAAACACAACCGGAATCTTAAAACATTAGCACAGGTCAAAACCATATCCCAAATGTAGGGTTTGCAATGTTAAGCTCTTCATACAATCATCCACCTAGGGTAAGAAGGTGTCTCCAAATGGAATCTGCCATACATGGACTCGATCAACATATTCATCGACATTATTATTCAATCAGTAAACAAAATCAAGTGGGTATGCTTCTATTACTGATGGATTTTGGTTCATAGTAATCCCCAACAACCACTATCTACAGTAAAAATGCACGAGACAAGTCGAATGCAGTGAAAAGCATCAGAGAATATCGATTGAAACGAGAAAAAAGGTAAAATTGATTGATTCGGAGGAAATGAACAACTTACGGAAGAGAAGGAGGCCAGCAAGGGCGCCGGTGGCAGAAGAGTATACGAATCGACGAACACCCAAATCAAGATAGGCATCCCACTTTGCATTAACATCGTATTGAGACGGAATCTCTTTGGTTTCAGCCATTTCTTTTGGATTCTGAGATTTGAATGAATGAATGAATGCCTCTTTCTTTCTTTCTTTTTTTCTTTCCCCTTTGTGTTCTTTGTTTCTAATACCCTAATAATAACAAAGACTTGTGTCCTCTTGATTTCAAAATTGGAAGGATTTTAGTGGACCTTGTTCTAAAAAAACTCTCACATGTTACAAAAAAAGTTTATCTACATTTCTAAGACAATTTCCAATACAATTAATTTTGTCAAAAAGAATAATTAAATAAATTAAAATATTTTTGGAATTCTCTTGTCTTGTTCAGTGTTGTCATGTGCAATCAAATTCGTCTAGTCCAGTGTACCAAACGTTACCTGAATGAATGTTTATTTCATTGTTCAAATGGAAACGTTTGTAGCTAATCTTGAGTTGTGGGGAAGATTAGCTCGCTGGCAATAAGGCTTGGGTCTTTGAGGTTTCTCTATTCTCCAAAGGTCACCGGTTCGAGTCCCTCTAAGGGCACCGAGGGTTTCTTGGTTGTTCTCCAAGAGTCCTTAAGATTAGAATATGTGCGTGCAAGCTAGGTTGGATACCCACAATTAACAAAAACATTGTTGATCAAAAGTAACACTTACCTAACTATAGGTATGTTGTATTTGTATCTAATACTTAGATGTTTGAGATCTCTTATGATACACCATAAAATGGGGATTTGAAATATGATCCTAAAATAGAAACCGGACTAAAGAATGTTTCATTTCCAAAGTTCATTAAATGTTTTAGATATCTTGTTGTAATCCTTGAAATAGAGATTTTGAAATATGGTTCGAGATTATATATTCTTTGTTCAACATTTTCTCAAATCAATGATGTTTTATGTCAATGTGTTTTGGTCTTGAATGTTATATAGGATTATTATGTGAGCACTCTTGATAATATAGTAGATGGTTGTAGTTTTCTCATTCTTTATGCCATAATCTTTGAAAGGTTGTTCCATCCACATTAAATAATGCAATAACTCCATGCGTCTACAATTGATAATGAGATAAAAATTTATATCTTGCTACACTAAGATATCGGATTTTTTAGCGAGTAACAATTTTTTGATGTATTTTTTCAGTCACATAACACTGGGAGCCTAATCAAAATTACAATATCCAACCAACTTTTAGGTTTGTGACAATCCTGATTCTAGGATTCATACCTCTAACTACATCATTAAATATGTTCGTCATTAAGCGGATGTGACCCATTTTTATTTAGTTTGGATATAAATGCAAGACACATGTGTTGCTAGAAAGAATAAGCTCAAACTAAATGTCAGGACATCTTCAATCATACTCCTCATATTTAAATTAAGAGTAAATTACACCAGGGTCCTTGTGGTTTGCTCAGAATCTGGATATGGTCCCTATTTTGAAATAATTACACCAGGAGTCCCTGTGGTTTGCATTTCGTTTCGACCTGGGTCCCTGACACTAACAACGACATCAAATCCCCCGATGACCATTGGCTTTAGGTCAACCGGAAATTCCTTTCCTTCGATCTCCAACTTACAACCCTTAAGAACATCTTGAATCACTACTTGATCGCAGTCCGCTAGCTCTACCACTAAAGCATCCTCTAAACTACTAGTGGGCACAGTTAATCTTTGACAAAAAGAATTCGACACGAACAAAAAGCTCGCGCCAGAATCAAACAATATACGCCCAGGTACGGAGTTTAGGAGAAACGTACCCGACACTACGTCTGTTGAAGCCCTCGCCTCCTCGGAGGTCATTTGAAATGCTATTCCCAATGCTCTAGGAGGATCCGTCTTCTTCGCTCCGTTTTCCCCCGTCTTCAACTTTGGACATTCACTCCGGATATGACCAGGTTCCTTGCATTCGAAGCACGTAATCCCTCTGACCAGGCAATCACGACGATCATGGCCCGACTTTCCACAGTTGAAACAATTTGACCCGCCCGAGGTGCACGGGCCAAAATGTTTGCTCTGGAATTTAGAGCACCATCTAGCTTCGCGTCTAACTTCATTCCCACGGTAATTGTTGTTGAAAGGATTTGTCCTCCTTGAGGGCGCGAAATTCCCTTCCCACCTTCTTTTCTCAATCGGTTCACCCCTCTCTATCTTGTTCAGGCCATAGGAGTCTTCCACCAACTGAGCCTCTTCAATTGCTTCACGAAGGGTAGAGGCTTTAGACACTCGAACTAGATTTTTCATCTCGCTCGACAACCCTTTGGTGTAGGCCTTGATCTTTTCCTTTTCAGTCGGAACCAGATGTCCCACCAAGCCTAGCTTATCCATGAACTGCCGGTTATATTCTCTCAATGACAAGTTCCCCTTCCTCAGATTCCGGAACTCTTCCTCCATTCGGTCTAAGGCCCGTTCGTTACAAAACTCTTCCATCAACTTCTTTTTGAAGGTTGACCAACTCAGTTGGGCCAACACCGTGGCCTCCACCGACGAGGAGTAAACATTCCACCACGTTAGGGTCACTCCCCTCAGCATCTGTGAACCAAATGTCGCCTTCTGGCCTTCTCCGCATTCACTTGATCTAAAGGCTTGTTCCATCTCTCGAATCCAGTTCATACACACTAGCGGATCGTCGGTACCCTTGAACTCTGGTGGTCGGCATCCAAGAAATGTCTTGAAAGTGCAAGTCTTAGACACTTGTCTCGCTTCTGGAGTTGGGGTCTCATTAGTGGGAATTACGGGTCACATACCCCCAGATCCCGCCACTAGAACGTTTTCCGCAACCGTCTCATGTCTGCGGTTAGTAGCGTCTCGGTCCTCCAGTAACTTCAGAAACATTTCTTGTTGTTGAACCATCGCTGCATTCATGGCTTGCATCATTCGATCCATCATTCTTGTCTCTGGAGTCACCTCTTCCATTATCGGGTGAGTCGAGGCTATATCACGCCTGGGTATATGCTCAGGTCCCCCGCCTAACACATCTACAAACGGTGGAGGCAAGTCTGCATTGGTTACTCTAGCTTGGTCGGCCGTGGATGCCACTGTATCTTGACCCTCCGGTCGATTCCGAGTATTTACCATTTTCTGCCACACATACGCGAGAACATAGATGAGATATAGATCATGGAAAGGAAACCAAGGAAACGTACTACTATATTCATTAATCATTGTAACAACAGAAATAAGCATACTCACGTAAAACATCCTCATAATAATGTTAGCTAGGCGAAATTATGAACATGCAATACACAAGAATTTTCATCACCATTATCATAACTCTCAATTTATGTAGTTTCCATCGACTCTAAGACCATCCTATCCTAGGAGTTCTACCCAATCTCACTCAATCATAACTTAAATTCACAGTTTAAGTCTAGGTATTCTACATTCATACCTAGTTTACATAAACTAATGCTCTGATACCAACTTGTAAGACCCTAAAAATTGAGGAAATAAAAACTTTGAAATTTCGGCAATACAACGATTATAAATTGAGCGCAACCTGGTTAACAAAAACCTGCCATAGAGACCACAAAGTGTCATCCCGAAACGGGGAATATAGTATAGCCTATACAACTCCAAAGAATGAAGAATATAAACACGACAACCTAATAATCTAAATTGTTTAATTAGATTACAGTCGGGTGTCTCTATCCCTCCAAAATGTGTAATTATCAAACATATATATCGATCTCTAAATCTCCCAAAAGGACCGCTTTCGATCACGCGATCGACCACTCATTCCCTACAGTTCCCGCCACTAGAATGCCCTGTCATGCATAACAACCAAAGAAACAAGTGTTAGGCTAGAGCCTAGTGAGAACATATAATGGACAGTTAATTAAAGGAATGTAACTACGACATGCGTCCATCCAAGTGGTTATAATTCCCAACCAAGCCATAACACCTGTCATTAAGCATGAGTTACAATGTCCATTCATCATTAGATTTATAGTTCCAAACAAACAATTAGTTTAATAGTATCAACCCAAGTTGGGTCTTTAGCCTATTTGTGACATCAACCCAAACCGGATCTTTAGTCCATGTGACCATCAACTCTATCCAAATCTTTAGTCTATTTGAGACCTCAACCCAAACCGAGTCTTTAGTCTATATGACAATCAACTCTATCTGAGTCTTTAGTCTATTTGAAACCTTAACCTAAACCGGGTCTTTAGTCTATTTGACAATCAACTCTATTTGAGTCTTTAGTCTATTTGAAACATTAACCCAAACCGGGTCTTTAGTCTATTTGACAATCAACTCTATCTGAGTCTTTAGTCTATTTGAAACCTCAACCCAAACCGGGTCTTTAGTCTATTTTACAATCAACTATTTCTGAGTCTTTAGTCTATTTGAAACATCAACCCAAACCGGGTCTTTAGTCTATTTGACAATCAACTCTTTCTGAGTCTTTAGTCTATTTGAAACATAAACCCAAACTGGGTCTTTAGTCTATTTGACAATCAACTCTATCTGAGTCTTTAGTCTATTTGAAACCTCAACCCAAACCGGGTCTTTAGTTTCTCATCCGGGAGTCAATATGACCAAGGCAACCCCACTAGATTCATACAACTCAAAATACATGCTAGACTCAAGCATTTCCTCTAATATTCATCAATGGAGACATCATTCACCAAAAGAGATTTTAGGTCAAACTTCACCAAATCATTTACAAGGTGAGAACAAGTGGATATAGTTATTAACACATTATTAAACATGTATATGAGTAGAAGAGTCAAGAAATGCACTCACATTAGTGATTTCTTAAAAGAAACCAAACCCTAGAAGTGGTAGGTAGAGAAATGAGATATTGAGAGTTGCTACTAGCCAAGATTCTTTCAAAATTACACCTATGGATGCATTAATTCCCCATTAATGTCTATGGGAGCTCAATAAATGATCAGAGTAGAATTAGGGCAAGAATCCTTACCAAAATCGCTTGAGAAAAGCTCCCTTTCAGACCAAAATCGTTTCCAAGAAGTTCCAATATCATAAAATGGGAGAAAAGGGAGAAATTCCCGTATTTAGGCCTGCAGATTCCTTCCCGCGGCTTAGAGCCCGCGGTGTAACCCGCGCGTGCTCCTGAGGTCGGACCCAAACAGAGGGTCCCGCGGATTTGGCCGCGACTTATAACCCGCTGCTTAACCCGCGTAAGCTTCTGTTTCCCAATAACATAGTCAAAGTTTAAAGCCAAGACATGGTTCTCCTCTCTAACATGTATAAGGATTAATGAGGTTAAGATTTCTCAAAACTTAACAAATTGACTTATAGTATATCATTGAAATGCCGCAAGCACGGTGTTACAAACTTAACAAACAGAGGTTAAGACCGAGGGAAGTTCCTCGATCCACTTACCTTTAACGACTTTGAGGCGTTTTTCGATCGGTTGATAGTGACTTTGTTGCTAGATTTGGCTAAGTCGTTAGACTGTGTATAGCGTGGCGTAGACGTAATAAGCTTTATACACCTTTATTCACAAAAATCGTTGAGTTTTGTCACTAATAAATTATGACCCATTGTCGCACACAATTTCAGATGGAATTATAAACCTGCAAATAATGTTAGTCTGGATAAAATATATGATTTCTTCATGCCTGAATTGGGAGAAAGCGGTTGCTTCTATACATTTGGAGAAATAATCCGTAAGAACTAAAATAAATACCTTTTGTACCGGTGTCGGGGGTAATTTTCCCACGATATCCATACCCCATCACATAAATGGCCATTGAGTTAAAGACTAGGAATGGAAACGGGGGAGGGATGTGGCAGGGAATGTAATCCCCAACCCCGGTTCACGGTCATTATCCCATCCCCGTACCTGTTCCTCAACGGGTATGGGGAATAGACTCCCCTCCTTGATGCTCAATGGGGCTAGCCCGGTTCCAACCCTGGTCCAACCCAGTTCTAGCCACATTCCAACACCATTGATGGAGAACCTCTGAAGTAAACATAAATTGAATAGCGTAAGATCAATTATGGTTGGAGTAGTTTTTGCAAGGATAATCGTAGTTTTGAAGGCAAGGAGAAATGTAATGCAACTCGATAGAGGTTGTTAGAAAATCTAAGAGTGAATTCCCGTCTGTACATCACTTGGGGAAGTAATCAAATGAGGTTATAAACTATTCTCGAAGTAGTGTGAGATATTTAAAGGTTGGGAGGTGGCTAATGCCTGTTTAGTGGAGTTTACCAACTAGTGGTGCCCACCTCGGAAGAGGTGTAAAATACAGGATGGTGGGGTGGAGATTGTGGCAATTGTTGGAGAGCTCGACGTGACGATTATGGTCGGAAGGTAAGCAAATTCTATTGAAGGTCAACTTTCTTGAAGGTATTCTCTTGTAAGGGAGCCACCTAGATGGAATCATTGGGTAAATTGAGGTTTGCTTCCTATTGTTGCTTTCTTCTGGAGGTTGGATGAAGGATGAATCGTCGGCAAATGCCATGACCAAGGTTAGATGGATTTCTTGAACCCTTTCGTATAATCCTTCTCGGGCTATGTTGAAGGGGAGGAAAAGTATGAAAGCAATGTTTCGTGGAAATCTTTGCCGATCTAAATTTGTCGTGGACCAATTTGAAGTCAGTTGGGAAAATGAAGAAAAACAATGGTGTTTTGCATTCAACGTTTTGAATCGGTGTTAGATTTTGAGGACAAAATCTATTTTAAGGTTGGGAGGATTGTAACACCCACAATTTTGGAATAACAGTTTAGAAGTTTTACGTGAACGTTTGGCATCCAAAGTGTTAAGAGCATGGGTTTTTATATGGGACGTTTGAGGATCGAATTAGGCGAGAAAAACAGAAGAAAACGTGCGAAACAGTAACTTACGTGACTTGGTGCGGAACCCAGGGTCGTAGCACAAGTCGCACGAGTTGTTGTGTTATGAGTGGATCAGGGTGATGTGTGCGAGTTGCTCCATGGCCTCGTCGCGGGAAGCTCCTATCAATCCTGATTTTTCAGCTTTTCCTCATTCTTTCTCTCCTCTCGATTTTGAAGTTATTTGGATCCCTAGTGCCAATTGTTGGGTCTTTAATAACCATTCTTGGTGATTTTGGAGCTCGTATGAGTTGAAGGTAAGATTTAAGCTACCATCTTTTATCTAGGGTTTTGCCCCTTTCACCCTCAACCCTCGTTTCTTCTTTTGGTGGTATTTTCTAGAGCTTAAGAGTAAATTAGGTGTTTTGGGGAGCTTTGCACCGTAAATCAGAAACTCTTGCTTGGGAGATCTCAAGTCTTCATTGATGGAAGTTAGAAGTTGAGTTTGGAATCTAGGGTTAACCTAACCTAGCAAGGTGAGTTCAAGTTGTTTTGTAAAAAAATGTACGTGTCAAAAATGTTCATTTTGAAGTCTTAAGATGGTTTACTTGATATTTATCAAACGTCTTTATTTATTTGATGAGTTTTGCATCTTTGGTACATTTGATTTTATAAATATTGTAAAATGCCCATATTTGGGGGTTTTTAGACATTTTGATAAATGAATCATTAAATGTGTAAATTTTGATAATTTATTCTTCATATGGGATTATTCGATATAAATACACTTTTGGTATTTTCATTTTATAAATCGTTCGAAAAATCACATATAGTTGAGTTGTTAGGCACATTTTGGGTACCATTTCTTATTTGGAAATGCTTGAAGTTATGGTGTGTTTTAGGGTTTTGCCCAACCTTTGAATTGATGATAAAGATGTTCGCACCTTTTGGGGGCATAAGTTGCCTAAACATCGGGTATTTGTTTTATCGGTTGATACCGAATTTTATTGAATAGTCATTGAGTTGTTAAATTATTGGCTCGATTTTGACTCAGATGAGTTTTGGGGACATTTGTCTTGTTTAATTTGCTCTATGTCGAGCTTTGGGAGTTATATGCAGCCATGACATATTAATTTGAAAAATACATGTTTTGAGTGCGTTTGTCATTAAATTGGGGTCATGTAATTTAGACTGTAATGCAATGGATCCATAGGCATATGAGTTGGTTTTCGTTAATTTAAAATGGGATGGTATTTCCCGTATTGTGGAAAAAAATAGGCATTGGGTCATCGGAGGCATTGTGGTGCGAGCTTTTGGAGTCGTACATCGGCCATTGACCATACGCTGTAATTTTTGAGTCAATCTTGATGGTTTTGAATGGGATTTTTATTCCCATATTGTAGCTAGAAATAGACATTGGGTTATCGGGGGCATTGTGATGCAGACTTATAGAGTCAAACCATGACCATTGACCATATGGTGTAATTTCTAGTGAACGCGTATATCTAGGATCATCGGGGGTCTCGGGCAAAGGTATAGACCGTGGGTGGTTGAACTTGAGGACCATTGATCCATATTGGAGTTGATTAACGTGGATATGTGGTTTACTTTATGTATCGTCACAATCGAGGGATATGGGTCTCCCCCATATTTGAAAGATGTTGTTTTGGATATAGAGTTTATCCGTGTTTTCGGTGTTGTTCTGTAAATGGAGTGTATCCATGTTTATGATTTTGGTATCTTGGAACTTATCCATGGATAAGGGAGTTTTATCTATGTATTCAATATTCGAATATTAAGCCTTATTCGCTTTTTGCGTGAGTATTGGATTTTGGTTCCATGTTAAATAGGTGTTTTGCTTAAGGAGTTTTCATCACGAAAATAGTAGGTTTTGGGAAAAATGTTGCTTTTATATTTAATACATTTTTTTGTGGAAATGTGATTTAAACAACATCTTTTCAGTTTTACCATTTTATATTAAAGATCAAAATTGCTTGGACTCACTAGGCGTTAAGTCTAACCCTTTTTATTTTTCGCCATGTGCATAAGGTTCTTATTGGGGGATGGTACTAGCGACACTATGAAGAGTTGAGTGCTAGTTAAAGGCACGAGAATGACTTAGCTATTCGGGGATGTTTTTAGTGTTTTGAAGATAGTGACTAATGTTAGGTTTAGTAACATTCGTCCTTAATCTAGACTTTGTGTAAGTTTTGGATTATTTATGGTTGATGT
This sequence comes from Arctium minus, assembly GCA_954870635.1. Lineage (NCBI taxonomy): Eukaryota > Viridiplantae > Streptophyta > Magnoliopsida > Asterales > Asteraceae > Arctium > Arctium minus. The sequence goes on from OX941093.1 coordinate 55,812,418, forward strand.
TAAATCTTATATTGCCATTGTAGATAATCAAGTGTTTACATTTGGAAGGAAATTACTCCTTAATTGACGTTTTATCGAAAATTCTAAATTAGTCGGTCTTTTAAGATTTGAGGGTGTTACAGAGAGACAAGAAGAAAGTAAGGCCAACGATCAAGATGACATGGATGGAAGGCTTTTTGGTACTCAAAACAATGAATACATAGCTAATTTACATTATCATATTGCGAATCAATTATTGTTAAATGCGTCAAATTGAGAATTGTTAAAAAAAAGCTATTATGTTGAATATGATTGTTATTTTTTTTGTTTAATCTAAAACTTGCACAAGTAATGTTATGCTTGTTTGAATTAATATGAAATGTCATTTTGAATGAGTAATATTGAGTATGTAGTTTATATTTGTAAAGTAATTATTTTATTTAGATATTTACCAAACAATTATATTTCATTATGAATGAAATTATACAAAGGGCTAAAATGGTATTTTGTTGTCATTCAGACTGTCCATTCACAACAGTTACCAAACAACCATATTTCAATATGCACTATAGCATAGAGAATCTCTTAATTGTTTATGCCAAAAATTACACAAGTATAATTTAAGGCTTGGATTGCAAAGCCTAATCAACTACAGAGGGTAACCCTGTCGAGGGTAAAAATAACGGACGATCGTGGATAACGTCGATGTACTATGGACGTCAATCAGGGATGTCGGCCTTAATAATAACGATTGCTATTACAAGATGTAGATAACATAAATATCGTAAATAAACCAAGTCATCGTGAATAAACGTAAGCGAATGTCATGAGAATGATTGAGAACACTTCTAAGCAGATTGGAGAGTGATTTCTTGTGTGTCCTTTTGAATGCCTTGGAGTCTTTATATAGGTGGTTTTTGTAATTGCGTCTTTAAATGACAATAACTTCCATAACGTTTTTCTTTATTACATCATTCATGATGGAAGCGATCATGTCTTTATGTCGGTCGTCAGTTATGATTTGAGGTATTGATTGATCGTAATTCTTCATTTAAAATGGTACTTGCAATAAATAACAAGGGAATAATGGTTGTCGATGATAATTAAGAGTTAGTATTAGTCGAGGATAAATAATAACATTTAATGATCATCTATCGGGGATGTCAATGTCTTCGTTGATATAGACATCTAATTGTTGATAATGTCTTGGTCGAAGATAATATCCTTGATGGTCGGACTTATGAATTTTTACCCAAACATTAATTATTCTGCATCAAACCATTCAATAACTGTCAAACAACCAATAATACAACACCATATTTTAAGTCTTGAAATTTAGTTAAAACGTCCAAAAATATCATTTAAACTTATTGTAACACTTTTACATGTGACACACAATTATTTACTTCTATAAACTTATATCTTATAAAATATTCTATCAGGACACTTACGTGACGTTTGTTTTTTAAAGAGAGGTTGAAGTCTGAAGTCTTATTTCACTTCTGATTTTTAAGAGGTGGTGCTGAAGTCTGAAATCTGAATCAATAAGACTGTTTGTTTTTGTAAACTGACAAACGTATGAATTTGTATAATTGTCTATTTTATCCCTAAAAAATTCGACTTAAATGCATCAATTGAAGTGAGCATCGATGATCGAAGGATGGAACGAAAAAAAGAAACAAAAGAAGGATGCTGGCAGCTTTGCGAGGTTGTGGAATTTTAATCTTATCTCACAAACCAAAGCCCCAATTTAAGCGATCCAAGAAAGCCAATACACAAATCTACAATATTTGCATTTGCGTTTTTGCAAATTCAGTGTGCATCTGGGCTAAAACTGACGTTGAAATCCAAAGAGTGGTGCTAGACGGAAATAACAGGTAATTAAGTGGCTAGATTATCACTTTAATTTATCAGAGGATATTAAGGGTTAAGAAGCTATGAAAAGGAAAAGGAAAAAAAATAAATAAAAAAACCGGCCTAAATTGTCTTATGTCTGACCATATCAGACCTAAGTGGCAAATAAGAGTTTTTTTGAAAAAACAAATACCACCTTAAACTTTTTTGTTATCCTATAAACCTGATTTTGTTATAAATTAATTTAAGAAAATGTTTTAAAATTAAAAAAAAATTAAAAATCGAATTAATTTCCGACGGATTTCCAACGGAAAATTAATTTAATTAAAATTAAATTAATTTCCGTCGGAAATCCGTCGGAAAATAATTACAATTAATTTAATTATCTTCTAATTTGCTTGTTTAGTTACTAATTTATTTAATTAAGTATTTTAATTACAATTAAACAAATATTTATGACGGATTTGTGGCGGATAAAATATCCGTCACAAATCCGCCACAAATATTAAAGAGAATATAAATATTTATTTTTTGTAAAATTTCAGTGACGGATTTGTGGCGGATTTCCGACGGATTGAAGGTTATGTTGACTTTTGTTGAATTTTTTGAAATCCGCCGGAAATCCGTCGGAAATCTGCCGGAAATTTTTCCTACGGAAAATCCGTCGGAAACGTCCGTCGGTGATAGCTCTTTTTTTAGTAGTGGTTATCGGATGAATTTAACCCCATAAAAATTAGGGATAATAAATTTAAAATATACATCTTTAATAATTACTATTTTTTTTTATAATTATCACATTAAATAAAATATAAAAACATAAATATTATCATAAAAGTTTCATATTGAAAATTTATAGCTGTTTGAAAAAAGAAAAAAAAATGTAGTTTGATCACTCTTGCTTGAATCGCCCTTTGTGAGGTTGTTCTTGAGTTCTTGTATGTTTGAATGTCACAAGAAATCACTTTTCATTTTTATTCATTGCTGGTAAACCATAGGAAAGTATATTGTGTTTCGTTTTTTATTCTTCGTCTTGATTTATTTTTAAATATTAAACATGTATCACCGTCAAAGTTATATATATAGGGGAGAGATCAAATGAAAATCATTCTAATTTTGTAAACCGTGGAAATCGTCGATTTCATTGGTTAAGTTAATGAAATTGGTTCATGAAATTGTTTAATTTGATGAAATTGTGTCATATAATTTTTTTGTTGATAAAATTGTTTCATATATTGGTGTTTTTATTGTAAAAATGATATTGTTTCATGTATTTTCTCATTATGATGAAATTCTTTCATGCATTTTCTCATTCAGATAAAACTTTTTCATTTTTACATAAAAACACAAATATATGACACAATTTCATCAAGAAAAGAATTATATAAAAAAAATTATCAAGTTTTACTAATTAATGAAACAATTTCATTAATTTAACCAAAGCTCTACGCTGAGCTATCAAAACTGGATAAGTATCCTAAAAAACCCCATCATAATCAAATATCGAGCCACGAGCTCAAACAACCAAATGACTCATTGTCAAAAGCAATAGAATGCAATAAAACGCACTCGACCAATGTTTATGCAAACACGTATTCCAAAGTACACAGCTAAACTCTAACACAACTCAAAATAAGGCAGATCATTTTCCAAACAAGGTTATACCATTGACCCCTTTCAAAACGTCTCAAAACACGAGCTATGCATATTTTCCAACAAACACAAAAATGCACTTTTACCAAGAAACCTCCATTTATGCAATACATTATTAAAAACAAATGTCCATTTATTACTCATTTATCAAAATGACCAAAAGTCCTAAATGTGGGGGTTTTACAAGGATTATAAAGACAAACACCTTAAATAGTTAAACCCACCAAATAACTCAACAAATGATAATTTCACGTAAACATATAAACACTTTAAAAATAGAAATTTTGGCATGTACAACGTTTTCACAAATCAACTTGAACTCACCTTGCTAGATTTAGGCTAAATCTAGATTTTACCCAACTTGAGCTCCTTTGAAGAACACTTGGATCCTCAAGGAAAAAACTTCCAAAAACCTAGATCCATACATTTCCAACCATAAATATTTACATCCAACCATAAAGAATTGTTTCCCAAACATTTTACATGAATATCTTATCTTAACCCCAAAACCCTAATTTCCACAGATGAACGAAAGAGAAGATTACCTTTACCAAAGCTTTTGAACCCATCCACAATACTCTTCTAGATCTCCAAAATAAACTACAAACTTCTAATCTTTAAGATGGTGAAAAGGGTTGGATGAAACCCTAGAAAGTTTGGTGAAAAAGATGAAGATGAAAGATTTATAGTTCTAGCTTCCAAAACTTGCTAGATGAAGAAGAATCACTTAAATTTAGGGGGAAAACTCTCAAAAATGGGTTAGGGTTCGTTTTGGAGGTTGGGGGTTGATTTGGGAGAGAAAAGGGGAGAAGAATTAGGTTTTGGGTGAAAAATAGGGTTTGGGGCAGGTTCCTCCCTTTTAAATGCGCACAGTGGCTCCGCACGGATGGTGGCACTAATCGATCCGTGCAGATCACTGGGAACAGAGTCCCGCGCTGATGGTGGCGCTGATCCATCCGTGCGGAGATCCGTGCAGAACACTGCCGCCCGGTTTTCTTCATTTTTTTTCCTTGATCACTGATTTGGTCATAACTTCTTCGTTTTAACTTCGATTTTGCTCCGGAAAGAACCGTTGGACTCATAATTGAATCATTCATCCAACAAGGCTATAAAACATAGTATTCAAGTCTAAAATTCCACTTCTTCTTTTTCCCTTAAAATACCCATTTGTATTAACTTGAAATTATATCTTCCTAAAAATTGGGGTGTTACAAGTTCAGATCTGGAAATTCATTCTCTTCCACCGTCATGGCCTCCATAGATCTCATCATATCATTTAGCACCAACTGATTACTTATTATCTCATTCATGGAGTCTTTATGAATAGAACTACTGTTTGCAATCTACTTCACAAAACAGTCGCCGCCACCACCAGTTGCTGCCCTATCTTATCGTCACCGTCATCGAACCTCACTGCAACTCTGACTCTACTCTTCAAAATACACCGTACTCATCACTTTCAATCTCGGAGGCCGATAACATCAATGACGGCTTCTTCAAAACCTCCACCAGAGCAAAAGATCACTGCACCATACGGTTCCTGGTTCTCTCCGATCACTTCTGACGTCGTTTTCGGAGCCGCCTAGGGTCTCGGAGGCACCGCCGTTGATTCCAGTGGTCGTCTCTTCTGGATTGAATCACGACCTACAGAATTCGGGTAGGTCAAACCCTATGTACCGTATGTAATGTGGTCTTCATAAAACTGTCGCCTCCAGCGGGACCATGTGGGTTTTGAAAACCCTAAAAACAAGATGTAGTCGGATTGATTATAAAAAACCCTAAAAACAAGATATGGGATAGAATATTGGTAATGTGGTTTTGAAATAATTGATGGAGATAAAAATGGGATTACGTGGGTTTTGAAAGATGAAATTACAAGTTTGCCCTCAAATTTTCAAACTAGACATGAGATTAGACATGTCTTTTACTAATATTACAAAAATGCCACCCTTTTTAATGACCATTAATTAAATCCCTTGGATGATTGAGATTAGTCCTCACGGTTCTCAACATTTTTTCGGTTCTCATTTGATTGTCGTCCTATATATATATATATATATATATATGGAGAGGTTCATTTGAGAAATTGTAAATATATGAGAAATAGAGAAGTAATCTTAGCCATTCATCTGGTCAACATTTGTGGCTTTGACCGTAAAGCACCGGATAATTCCTTGTGTGGTCTATAGAAGGTAGAGGGGTAGTTTCGTAAAATACGCGAGATGAGTTCATATATGAGCCTGTATGATTCACATATGAACTATACGTTCACATGTGAATCAGTTAATTAGTTCATATATGAATCACAAAGGTTCATATATGAATCACAAATGTTCATATATGAATCTGTGAATTAGTTCAACTGATTCATATATGAACCTACAGTTAATTAGTTCATATGTGAATCAGTTAATTGGTTCATATATGAATCACAAAGGTTCATATATGAATCAGTTAAAAGAGTTCAGATGTGTATTACACTGGTTCATATATGAATATATAGTTCATATGTGAATTATACAGATTCATATATGAACACAACCCGTGTATCTTGTGAAAATTACGAAAGTGTCCTTCTATTTTTGGAATAGCCGTAACTTTTGACCAGTTAAAGCCACAACTTTTGACCAGTCAAAGCCGCAACTTTTGACCAGTCAAATCCGATCTTGATCATATGAATGACTATGATTACTTCTCTATTTCTCATATATTTACTATTTCTCAAATGCACCTAAATATATAAATATATATATATATATATATATATATATATATATATATATATAGCCTTAGGTTCATTTCAGAAATGGTAAATGTATGAGAAATTGAGAAGTAATCCTAGCATTTCGATCATATGGTCAAGATCGAATTTGACTGGTCTAATTGCGTCTTTGACGGGTCAAGAATTGCGGCTTTAACTGGTCAAAAGTTGCGGCTATTCCAAAAATAGAATTATAGTTTCGTAATTTTTACAAATACACGAGACGAGTTCATATATGAACCTGTATGATTCACATATGAACTATATGTTCATATGTGAACCATTGCAATTCACATATGAACTCTTTTAACTGATTCATATATGAACCTTTGTGATTCATATATGAACTAATTAACTGATTCACATATGAACATATAGTTCATATATGAATCATATAGGTTCACATATGAACTCGTCCTGCATATTTTACGAAACTACCCCTCTATCTTCTATAGACCACACAAGGAATTATTCGGTGCTTCACGATCAAAGCTGCAAATGTTGACCAGATAAAGGGCTAGGATCATTTATCTATTTCTCATACATTTAGCATTTCTCAAATGAACCGCTCCATACATATACATATATATATATATATATATATATAAGGTTGGGGTCCGGTGGAAAGTTTAGGTTAACATGAGAAGTGGTTATCAACTGTTGTATGAGAAATTGATGCACATTAGGATGTGATACATCGAGATAAGATGCACTGAGATTCACCAGATCAATTCCTTTCTAAGGCACAGTTCATGGGAGGGCATGAGATTAAAAGTGATCAATGGTTCAGATCCACTTCTCACGCTTGTCACGTTAACCTCATCTTCTCACACGATCCTTCGCCTATATATATCTGTGTGGCCAAAGGATCGTGTGAGAAATTGAGTTAACAGTGAGAATCGTGAGAAGTGGATCTGAACCGTTGATCTCTTTTAATCTCAATCCATCCCATGAATTGTGGCTTAGAAGGGAATTGATCGGCTACATCTCGATGCATCTTAATTATCTCGGTGCACCTCATCCTAATGTGCCTCTATTTCTCATCTAACGGTCGATAACCACTTCTCATCATTAACTCGGCTTTTTACCGGAACCCAACCCTATGTGTGTGTATGTATATGTATATGGGGTTGGTTTCTTTTGCAACCCTACTAATTTGTACAACCTAATCTCTACCATCAATTTTTTAAATCAACGACCCTAATTAATTAGATGGTAATTTAGGAAACAATTAATTTATTTTGATTTTTTCTTTTTAATTATTAACCATTGGAGGGTAATATCGGAATAAAAGATAGTGAATCATCTTCCCCCAAATTGGAACAGATTTCACAAGATTCTTCACTTCCGAAAATAAGTCCGCATAACTCGAGCAAGGTTGGTATTATCAGTATCATCAAGAATATTTAATTAGATGATTCATGATATTTTGCTTCATGGAGAAAACAGTGCAAGCCACATATTCATGAAGAGAATATACATGAATTCATATTCATGTTTAATTAAATGAGTAATTATTCATGGATACGAATTGTTCAATTCATGATTTGTCGTAATCTCACTTGTGATTGGAACAAATATTCAGTCATCAATAGAGTAGCTTACTGTAATGTTGAAATGACTGACAGAAGTTCATATAAGCCAAATTTTTCACAATTTCCTTGTATCCAAATCCAATAACATGCATTCATGTTGCTGGGGTTTTAGCTAATTTGGAGTGAAACTATAGATTGTTACTGTACCATTTCCAGTTATTGTAAACAATATTATCGATGAATGAATCTGCAAAAGGGATACCTTCGACAACAACCAAAAAAATTAAAACCCTAAACGAATTCAACAATGAAACATTACTATCGCATAAGTAAACAGAAAAGCTAACTTACATTGAAAAGAAATGGGATTTCGATCTAAACGCATATATTCATCAACATTTAAGCTCTTGAACACAGTATAAACACATTACGATTACTAAGGATATATTCACGATGCACATCGATACAGTATTGATCAACACCCGTTACAATAACCATTGCTTCTAATACGGTAAATACAAGCAAAGGATATATTCACGATGCACCTCGATACAATATAAACACATTACGATTACGAAGGATATATTCACGATGCACTTCGATACAATATTCATCAACACCCGTTACAATAACCATTGCTTCTAATACGGTAAATACAAACAAAGGGGATAACATCATTAAAACCATACTACTATCATCGATTTCGCGATCGGATTCGGAGTTAACATCCTCTTCGTCGCCGGATAACGGGTTCCAGACGAACCAATGCCGTTTTCATCTCCGGCGACACCTTCATTCATCTGTAACATATGCCGTGACGAACCAACGTCGTTTACATCACCGTCGACACCGTCATGCATCTAAAACAATTGTGTCGCAGCATCCAATTCACAAACTTATGTCTCATTCATTGGGTAACAATCGTCCATCGTAAAACTTTGTTGCTCAATGGAAATTTTCTGCAAATCATCAATGTTAATCGAATATGTGATATAGAATGCAAATCAATGTTAATCGATGAAGGTGATTGACATAATCATATGAAATCAATAAATCAGTTATAGAGATTATGCAACCCCTAAAGATCTGCATTTCCATAATTAAAGAAAATAATGTTTATTCGTTTAAGAAATACAGATTTACATTAATACCCTTCATGCTTATAATTAATTAATTACAAATTTAATTAAATGGTGAATTCTGATTGGTTGGAGAGAGTTCACAAAGGTTGTACAAATTGGTAGGGTTGCAAAATAAACTCTCCCTATGTATATGTGTATGTATATGTATATATCGTTTTTTTTTTTTTAATTTTAACACCAATATTTATACATTTATGAATATTTATTTTATTTTTTCTTGCAAAGTTATAAAGTTATTAAAATGGAAAGTTACATATATACTGATCTGATATGATTTAGTAAAGCGGTATTGCTATTAATAACCATTTAACTAAAGCAAGATCCCACAAAGGGTTTAGTTAATTAACAACTATCAATTTTGAAAATATTGAATGGTGTTCATAATTAAGAACCATCAAGAAATTATCCAACTGACTCTAATATCATAAGGCAGTAGATCAAAAACTGAATGCTAAAAATATCCAACTTTATTTATAAAAAAAAAAAATCAAAGTAAGTCGTTAAAAGAAAATTAAAAATCATAGTTGTTATTGTTGTATCTTCTTTCTTCTGATCTTTATCGGCCAAAATCCAACCACCAAAAGCGACAATCACTTCCCCTATTGTTGACGTAATCAAACCCCCATACAACAATCATTCAAGGGTAAACATGAAATTGAAATTCGAATTTAAGATTGTCCATCCGTCAATGCTAAGAACCTGGATAACATATCATAGATTGATAAAAAGTAAGATTTATAATTTTAGTTATGACTTTAAGTTGATTTAAAAGTTATTAACTCAATATATCACTCGACTTGTGATGAAGTGACCTATAAAAAACGTGAAGCAAATACCAACTAGCTATTATTATTATTATTATTATTATTATTTTGGTTAAAGAAACTAATTAGATGAATATTTATTTATAGAATTAAAAATTGTTAATTTAAAGAAATTAAAGTGGTAATGAGGATATGACAAGGAATATGCACTCATCATTGATGATAACCTCAAAAGTAAAAGATTCCTCAACTCCTTATAATTATAAGTACTAAGGTTATGTTTGGCAAAAAAAAGCTAAGCTAAGCTAGCTTGTAGCTGATAAGCTAGCTTTTCAAAACGCTACTTTGAGTAGCGTTTCAATAAGCTAGCTTATCAGCTAGTTTATGGTCATCCAAACATGTACACTAGCTTATAAGCTAGCTGAAACTAGCTTTTTTTTGCCAAACATAGCCTAACATTTGTCAGGAAGATTTTACTGTTCATCTACAGTAACTTACAGGTTTGGTCCTTCAGATTTTTAGTAAATTACAGATTTGGTCCTTGAGCTTTTATCTTTTTTATTTTTTTTTCTATGTTTGTAGAGTTACAGATTTGGTCCCTATAGTTTTATTTTCCTCTTGGATTTAGTCCCCATAATTTGTTGATTCCAAAATAGACTTTCGATTTTGCATTTGCGTAACGTTTTGGTCCTCGAAACTAAAAGTTGTTAGCTCCTAACCGTTAAGTAAATGACATTTCGATCATTTATAACTTTTTCATTTTCTAATTTAAATAAATAAAAGTTATATTATAAAAATTATTTTTATTATATAAGCATAAAATAAAGATCCCTTAACATGCATCGCATCTCAATGACTGTGTTTATTATAATTTAATTTAGTCCCCATAATTTGTTGATTCCAAAATAGACTTTCGATTTTGCATTTGCGTAACGTTTTGATCCTCGAAACTAAAAGTTATTAGCTCCTGACCGTTAAGTAAATGACATTTCGATCATTTATAACTTTTTCATTTTCTAATTTAAATAAATAAAAGTTATATTATAAAAATTATTTTTATTATATAAGCATAAAATAAAGATCCCTTAACATGCATCGCATCTCAATGACTGTGTCTTCTCCAACCCAAAACATATGTAAAATTTGTTTAATTCATATTTTTATTATAATTTAATTTAGGTTTAATAACAATGTAACTTTTTTTAAGTTTAATGATGTAATGTACCATTTGCCAATTTATTTTCGCTTCCTATCATACACACACATCATCATCATAGGGCATTTTGTAAATTATAGTGATGCTGCTAACAGACACAAAATGTTTTGTTCTCATAATTGATGATGCTCAAATTTATGGTCTTAATATTTCTTTCCATCCGCAGCAACGCACGGGAATTAATCCCATTTAAATACAAAACAATGGAGAACATTCTATACATACATACCTACATACATACGTGTAATTGGAGAACTTCTTTTGAGAAATAGCATATTATGTGTTGTTTTATATAATTTTTTTATTTATTTATGATTATAATTTACTATAGTCATTAATATATATTTGTTTCATAATGTTTTTATTTTATATATACTCTGTTCATAATGTGAAACTTTTTTGATGTATTTGTAAAACAAAAAGTACATGTAAAAGAGTTTCACATGAATATATATAAAACAAATACATTGTAAAACAAATATATGTTAATCAATATATACTATACTTAGATGGAAAAATATTATATGAAACAAAACTTTAAGCTAGAAGTTCTCATGCATGAATCTCACAAATTTTGGAGTTATCAAATGATTAAATATTAATCCCCTAATTTTGTTATACACACACACATATATATATATACACACACACACATATATATATAGGGGTGATTTCAAATGAGAATACTAACTATTTAAGAAAACACGAGAACGACCGTTAATGTACTCATACATGTTTCACGTACAAAATCATATATGATTCATGCGACTTTGCCCCACGGCTTAAGTCGCGGCCAAAGTCGTCCACGACCAATTTTTGCCCTTAATGTAAAATCACATATGATTTTCTACATTATCTACTGTTTTCTTAAATAGTTAGCATTCTCGGTTGAACCTTCCTCTCTCTCTCTCTCTATATATATATATACACACACACACACACATGTATATATATATATAGAGAGAGAGAGGGGGGGGGGGAAGGATCATGCGATAAGTTAAACATTTTGCGAGAAAACGAGAAGTCTCAATATCATATATGATTACATGTCCTTTGGGTGTGTTTAATCATATAGGATTAAGTGCCTATATATTGTCAATGTAACATGTGTTTAATCATATATGATATTACACTTCTCGTATTCTCGCAAAATATTTAACTTCTCATTTAAACTTGCCCATATATATAGGGGTAGGTTCAAATTAAAATTCATTTTTCATTGTGCACGTGAGGACCAATCTTAGCCATTGATCAAAACTTAGAAAATTGTCAATTAGTTAAAACATAATAAGATTAATTGAGAAGTGATTAGGGACAAAACTGAAAATTTGAATTAGTGCCTACCTTATTTGACTTTTTATTTTTTTTTATTAAAAAACTTTTACCTCCTTAAAGTTTAAAATAAAGTATCTTAAAAATTACTAATATTTTGATCAAACAAATTACATAAAAAAACGAGAATTTTGTGCTCTTCGATATGACGTTCATCTCGATATAGTGTTTTTTTTTCAATTTAATCGTTTTTTACGTGACATGTTATATACGTGTTATATTCATTATTAATATGTATGCACGTCCCTGGGTGTCCACATTCAATATGAATAACAAAGGTGAACGTTCATTCACTATTCATAATGAATAATACAACATTCAGGATGAATAATACACGAATTCATGATTCTTGTATTATTCATCATGAATCGTGTATTATTCACCCTGAATGTTGTATTATTTATCCTGAATTATACATTATTCATGATGAATAATATATGAATGACCCGTGAAGGTGTGGACACATGGCGCACTCTCTTTTGTTTCCTGATTCACAACCAAAATTTCATTTAATTCATTAACACTGTCTTTTGTATGTGCATCCCCGGGTGTCCTACATTCAGTATGAATAACAAATGTGAACGTTCATTCATTATTCATGATGAATAATACAGTATTCAGGATGAATTATACAACATTCAGGACGAATAATACACAAATTTGTGTATCGTGTATTATTCGCCCTGAATGTTGTATTATTCATCCTGAATGATACATTATTCATGATGAATATACATGAATGACCCGTGAAGGTGTGGAGACGTGACACACTCTCTTTTGTTTCTCGGTTCACAACCGAAACTCGATAGGTTCTCGATTCGTCTAGATGGGTGTTGGATTACGGTGATTAAGAACACGATGTCTTACGACATTGAAGAAAGTGTTGAAGAAGGTAATGTCGAGTTATGGACTTACGGCGTCGAGGTGTTGTACACACTTGAACGTATATAAATATTCATAATGAATATAACACATATATAGCATTCCACGTAAAAAACGGTTAAAACAACAAAAAAAACTATATCGAGATGAATGTAATATCGAAGAGCACGAAATTTTCGTTTTTTTGATGAAATTTGTTTGATTAAAATATTAGTAAATTTTAAGATAATTTATTTTAAACTTTAAGTGGGTAAAAGTTTTTAATTAGAAAAGAAATAAAAAATCAAATATGATAGACGTGAATTTAAATTATCTTCCATTTTTACTATAATATAATTTTAATTAAAAACTATTTTTAATATGAGTTGTTAAATTAATAGACCCGCACAATAAAAATTAAGTTTTTATTTTTACTTTCACCTCTATATATATCCTCCATGTAGAGGGACAATCAGGTATAAACCCGTAAAATGTTGTACACCTATACGGGCTACAAGATGGAAAAATCATCAAACCAATCGTGTTCCATCAAAAGATACACATATTATATATGATGGTATTAATATCATTAAAAGAATGATATAATGTATTTTCCCGATGATATAACAATAAGCATATTTATGATATTCGAGGCAACGTTTAGTATAGAAACTCAAAATTTTACTTTTTATAATAATTGTTATTAAAAAAAGATTTTAAACATTTAATTAGTAAGTAATAAAATATATATTTACAATATTATTATTATATAACAAATAACATTCTTTTTAGGGAAAAGTTCATAAAAACCCAACAAACTATTTAATTTTAAATGGTTAAGTCCCTAAACTAATTTTTCAAGTTTTTAAAAAGCTTGAAAACCGATTAACCCGAACCGAATAAACAGAAAACCAATTTAACCGACCGAATAACACCCCTAAGTACAAACATAAAGTGAAACCCAAGTATATAACCTTTCAAATCAACTTTTGACAAGTAAATCCCCAAAATATTGTGAAATCCACATATAACCAAGATCGCATCACTTCAAGAGTTTTTGACCATCAATACACGAGTTTTATTTCATAATGTCTCACAAAGTATAAAACTCTTTGATATATCTCAAAATGGTAAAAACCCTAAAATCTCCAAAAATACCCAAGTTAGGTCAAAATGGTTCAAATCAAGAATATGTAGTAAAGGGGAGATCAAGAGTTCAAAACGTATAAGTTTTGACATGTATAAAGTTTAGAAAAGTTAGATTGAACTCACATATTAGGTTTTGTTAGAAAACCTAGAAACCCTAGTTGAAGCTTGAGGTTGAAGATGAAAATGGTGAAATGGTAGCTTCTTGAACCCCTAGGCTTCCAACACTTGATAATGGAGCAAAAATATTGAAAAGGTGGAGAGATGGAGAAATAAATGACCCTTAGGCCAGATTTAAATGAAGAGGGAGAAGTAGAGAGAGTTTCTTGAGAAGAGATTGGGGTGTTAGTTTGGGGCCGATTTTACTCTTTTATTGATGCACAGAGGCCGTGCGTGGATGCTCGTGCGGAGAGCCGCGCGAAGCACAAGGGTCGCATAAGGGCAGAGCCCCGTGCGGATGGTGGCGTGACTCGAGTCGTGCGGGGAGCCGCACGGAGCACTGTTAACATTTTTTCCTCTTTTTCGGCTACCTTGCTCAACCTCCCATTAAGACAGGACTCAAGGTAACACCAATAGCAAAAACTATACTACGAACGACATACCGATTTAAGGAATTATTTGCTTACCTGAAAATCGGGGTGTTACAATCCTCCCCAACTTGGAAACGATTTCGTCCTCGAAATCTGAGCTACACGAACAGGTGAGGATACCTCCGCTTCATGTCCTCTTCAGTTTCCCATGTCACATTGGACCCACAGTGATGTTTCCATTATACCGTGACCATAGTGACTTCCTTGTGGCGAAGTTTCTTGGACTTCCTCTCTAGGATCGCGTCTGGTTCTTCCACACAATGATTTCCTTCATCCACTCTTATCTCCGAGAGGGGAATAATGCTCTCCTCTTCCGCCAAGCACTTTCGGAGATAAAAAACGTGGAAAGTGTTGTGGATTCCATTCATTTTCGGCGGTAGCTCCAACTGATAAGCTTGAAGTCCCACACACTTGAGTACCGTGAATGGTCCAAGGAAACGGGGACTCAACTTCCTGCGTTTTCCGAACCGGATAATGCCCTTCCAAGGTGACACTTTAAGCATCACACGACACCCACTCGAAACTCTATCGGTGGCCTCTTTTTGTCGGCATAGCTCTTTTGCCGATCTTGGGCTGCTTTCAACCGTTCCCGAATGCCTTTTACTTTATCGGCCGTTTCTTGCACAATTTCGGGTCCAACGAATTGCTTCTCGCCTGCTTCAAGCCAGCACACGGGAATTCAACACTTCCGCCCGTACAAAGCTTCGAATGGTGCCATCCCAATACTCGAGTGGTAGCTATTATTGTAGGCGATGTAACACCCTAAATTTTTATCCCAATTGAAGAAGAGTGTTGCACCTGTGAATCGGTAAAGGAAGAAACACATATGAAGTACGACTATAGTGCCATGTGGTTATGACATTTGTCACAATAGCACCAATGGTACTAAGAGTATGGTCGTCTTGGCTATAGTGACATGTGGTTGTGACATCTGTCATAATAGCACCAATGGTATCGAAAGTGTGGTATTCCTAACTATAGTGCCATGCAGTTGTGACATATGTCACGATAGCACCGACGTTATCGAGTGTTCAGTCGGCTCAGCGAATGCGCCATGAAATTATGACAATGGAATGATAACTGGCATAATAGCATCAATTGTTCCGATGGAAAGGTCGAGGAACGGTCAGGAAAACGATCGAGAAACGGTCGGGGAAGCCGTCGAGAAAGCTGTCGAAGAACGACCGAAAAACGCACGGTACGGGCTAGGCTATAGTGCCCGACGACTGTGCCAGTGGCACTATAGGATGTCAAGGTCGCCAAGGGGGTAAAATGGCTTTCGATACACTTGGGGCGACCTTGCCATGCGATTGTTACATGGCACAGTCGCATGTCACAATCGCGCCAGACCTGCAGTGCATAAAATCAGGATTTTCTTCATTTGGTCATAACTTTCTCATTTCAACTCCGCTTTTGGCGATTCAAATTGCTATGGTTTCATTTTTTTGAGCTTTTAAAGGTTAGATTGTTATTTTTTGGAATATACAAGAATATTTGGTGGTGTATTGGAAGCAAATGTCAAGAGCTCATCATCATGATCACCTCCATCTTCAAGAGATTTGGGATTTTGTAGGTTTTCACCAAAACCTAAGTGCTAAGTTGATCCTTCTAGTTTGAAATATTTATTATGATTCATAAATTATCTATTGATGACTTCCTAGTAGTTATGTTTTTCAAATTTCGGTTTGAGTGATTTTGGATAGATTAGGTCAAAATTAGGGTTTTGGCCAAATTGGGGATTTTGATGTAAAATGTTTGGGGATCGATTCTAAATGGTTGAATATGAATATGTTAGTGCACAAATATGTTGGATCCAATATCATGGGATTTAATGTCAAAGTCTAAGTCAAAGCCTCATTGCAAAGTCAAAGTTACTAATAGTGGAAGGTCAAAGTCAAGCAAGTCAAAGTGTTTAGTCTAGTTAGTTTTTGTCTTTGTAACCTTGTAGTTATAAATACCTTTGTCTTTGTAATTATAAAGTGTAGAACTTAGAACGTGTGCTTATTGTGAAATCTTATTACATATTCTAGTGAGAGAAAATAGAGAGAGAAACATTGTAAATTGTGATGTTCATATCAATGACATGTGAGATTTGATTGAAAAATCATTGTTTGTATTAATATTCTTGCATAATATGGGAATAACAATTGGTATCAGAGTAGACGAAAATCAAAAATCAAGATCAAATTTGAAGATTTTTGTTGAAAATTTCAAGAACTCGCAAAAGTCACTGTGCAGATTCGGATTTCGCAGAATAGTGATGTTTTTGATCTGAAATTGATTCAATTGTACTCAATTTTATGTTTGGAACAAGTTCTGTTCGAGTCACTTTGTCCAATTCACAATAATTTTGTGTGAATTTGGATTTTAGTCGATTTTTGATCAAAGTTGTAAAACGCACTGTAATTACTTCAAATTTCAATCGTTGTTGTTTTTGATTGGAATTAGTCAGTTGTAATCTGTTCAGATTATGTTTGATGACAAATTAACAAAGTTTCATGGCATAATTCAAAGTATTGGATCGGTTTTGGCTTGATTTTGAAGATTTTGGAATGAGATCTACGAAATTCGCATGATGATGTAGAACTCGCATGATGAAGAAGAACTCGCATGAAACTGAAGTGTGAAAAATTGCTAAGTCAGAAACTCGCATCGTGTAGTGTACGAGAAGAAAGAATTCACATCGCACTGTGGTCAAAGAAAAACTAAGGACAAAATTCACATATGGTTATGTGCGAAAAGTGAGAATTTCGCATCTCAAAGCGTGCGAAATCTGAAAAATTCACATCCCTTGCCATACGAAATCTGAGGAATTCGCATCTCAAGTCTGAAAATTTTCTAAGTCAGAAATTCGCATCGATACGAAAAGTTTGAGATTGAGAATTTTTCTAAGTCCAAAATTCGCATCACTCCTTCGTGCGAAAAACTCAAGTTTGAAAAACTTCAAGTCCAGAATTCGTATCGTTCTACGTGCGAAAAGTCAAAATTCGTATCCTTCAGTGTGCGGATTCTAGGAATCCGCATCACTCGGTGTGCGAAAAGTTCTATTTTCTGTGCGAATTTCTTTTGTATGCAAAAAGTGATGTCTGTGCCATGAGAATTCCATACTTAGACAAATTTTGACAAACTGAAATATGATTTTTAAATGTCAATTTTTTTTTTTCTGATTTTTGTTAATGATCATTTGTGCAAGTATTTTCAGGTCACAATGTCTTCAAAAGAAGAGAATGCTAAACTCAAGGCCAAGATTGTCTCTCTTGAAGAAAAGATTGTACAAAAGCGTAACAGCTATTACCAAAATTTGGCTGGAAAGATGAATCAAATTAATTACTATGAGAACGAAAGGAATTAACAAATTGCTTCTGACAAGAAATATAATGAATGGCTCGACCTGCACATTGCAGATCTGAAAAGGTCAATTAGTTCTGGTAATTATTTAGAATTCCTTGCTGAATACAAAAAACAGATAAAAGAGCTTAAAAGAGAAATTCTTGAAGCTTTGAAAAGTGATAAGTGGTTGGAAGTTGAGAAATCTGGTCAGGATAAGATAAAGATGGTTGAAGAAAAAGCAAAAGCATTGGAGACTGAGAATGCTGAATTAAAGAAGAAGCTATTTGAGATAGCAGAAGGTGATACTAAGAAAAGTAAAGAGAAATCAAAGGCTTCAGACAGTGAAAATACTGAAATGAAAAGGAAGATTTCAGATTTGGAACAACAGATTGCTAAAGATAGAGCAGAGTTTGACCAGAAAAAGAAAGTTTTTGAGAATGAAAGAAAGACATTTGCACATAAATTTTCTGAGTTTTCAATAAAATCAATTGAAGAGAAGAAAGCTGTTGAGATCAAGTGTGCAAAACTTTCTCAACAAGTGTCAGATTTTGAGAAAGTGATCATTATGGAGAGGGACAAGTTTGCAAAAGAAAAGAAGGTAGTTGAGAAGAAAAATGTTGGATTTTTCAAAGAAATATCTGATCAAAGAAAGAATGTCGAGAAAGATTTTGAAGAAGAAAGAGAGGTTTTTGAGACAGAGATTAAGAAGCTGACAAGAAAGTTATCTGAACTGTCAACAAAGGCAATGAAATAGGAGAACACGAAGTCTGAATTTCAGAAAAAGTTTGACCTGCTCACCATGGAAAGGAACATTTTATCTTCCAAGATAACATAACTTGAAGATATTGTATCTAATGTGGTTTTGAGTGAGCAGAAGACTCCAGAGTCAATTATTCAAACACCTAGAGATGATACAACATCAATTTCATATCATAAACCTGTTTATACAAAAAGGTCAGTTAATATTAAAGATCAGATTCGTACTACTAACCTTTTCTATGATAGGAATGTTGATGGTTCATGTACATTTAGAAGAAGAAATGGAAATGAAAAGCTAGTATGGAGAGTGAAAGTTGTTTCTGATGAGAAGAATGATCAAAAATCATTTGTGCATACACTCAATGCCAAGAAGAACATTGTGCATAAAGGTAAACCTAATCTTGTTTATTCGATAAATCAATTAATCAGGTTAGCTAAAAACAAAATTAACTGTTCTTACTGTGGCTCAAATGATTTTGTTAGCAAAAATTATGCTAATTACTGGTATGGTTCTTATTATATTACTCCTAATAGAACTGCAACTAACAAAACTGGACCAAAATACCAGTGGGTACCAAAGCCAAAAGATCCATCTGTGTTACAGACACCTCAAGTCTAGGGGGAGTAAAGGAACCATGGCTTTTGGATAACACAATTCAAGACCCGTTCTTCAATGTTAAGAAGATAGACTTCTGAGTAAATCAACTCAGGACTCGGACTTCAATGTCAAAGAGTTTGACTTCTAAACACAACAGTTTAGGACTCATACTTCAACGATCAAAAGAAGGTGTACTCCGATGCATCAAAAGAGATGATCAACCATCAAGGGGGAGTATACATATTACCTCTACTGATAATATTGTGAATGCAATATTTCAGGGGGAGTAATTGACTTCTGATTACATCTGATCAGAACTCGTTCTTAAACGTTTTAATGCTTTTATGTTTTTAATTTTCAAATAAATGTTTTTCTTTCAATAAGACTTTGTTGCTTTGACGACTTTTTGACTATTTGCATAATTTGAGGGGGAACTTACATGATCATATCTATCATGGCTTTGGAGCTGACTTTATGAGATTAAAGCTGAGCGTAAGGATTATTCTACTCTTAATCTCATTGTGTTTGAAAGAAGGACAACTTTCAAACATGGAAAACATGTTTCTAAATGTTCAAACCACTTCTCGATTCTTAAACAGATTTTATGAACTCAGAAGTGCGATTTTAAAATGTTTTCATTTTATGAACTTTAATGTTTAACTAACCGTGTGTTTCCAAAGATAAATACTTGTGTATTATCTTTTCCATATACTATCAAGTATTCACACACACTGATTTAGTACTTTATTGACTATGTTCTTACCATATCTCATATTGAAACTAATTTTCGATGGTAAGACACTCCTTTTTATACATTCAAAGTTTGTTGAGCGTTACTTCATTCAAAACGTTTCTTTCAAGAATGTTTATATTTGGTTCGTATAGACAACATCCAATTTTTCCTGACCAAAGATTTTATTGATATATCATTCATATTTGATCTTTTCATACATTGTCAGATTCTCAAAACATATCTATTGATTTCACTTCATTCATTCAATTTCTTTGTTTTGAGAAAATCTTCCATGTTTAAAATGCTTAAATCTTCATGATTATTTTATTGAGCATACATACATCTGACATATATTTTGTGCTTTAACTATTGAAGTAAAACTATTGAGTAACTTTTTGCTTTTAGGACAACATACATGGGCATTGTGTGAGAGATTTAAAAGAACTTCTGTGGATTCACGATAACCAATGTTTCCTACCTAAGAAGTTATCCTTGAGTGATATGAGCTCAATGTTAAAAAGAAAGAGGGTGAGAGATCAGAGTAAAAGAATATGAAAACTATGCACCAACTTTTTCTGAGTCGGGCAACCACATTACTGTTGTTTCACAATTCTTTTGTGAACTTCATTGAAACAGGTACTAGCCCATGCCAACTCTTGCTTTATACCCCACCAGCTACTCATCTTTTTCTTAACAAGAAGATGTTTCAATTTTTCTTGGGGAAACAACATATAATATATCTTGTCTTCATTTGGAAGATGTAAATATTGAAATAGAAGGAAGTCTGCCCCACCTTCGCATTTTGATCATGCACAATTGAGTCTGTGTATTACTATTGTTGTCTCAATGGTTTACACACTTTGAGCCTATTTGAAAAGCCTAAGTAGCTTCAATCATTCTACACTATGCACGAGCACACAAGGAATACATTTTCTTGTCTTAACATTCATAGAAAATTTCTTCGTGATTTTTCGATGATTGAATGAAAGCCCTAGGGGAGTGAACATCAAAAAGCTCATTTCCAATGTACATTCGTTGTACAAAGTGGCTTTGTGCTGCTTACATGCATTTTAACTGATTCATTTGTTGATTCAGGTTTTCACTCTTATTTGTCTGAATTTGAAAAGATTCAGATGAATATATTAGGAATTGACGGATGGTTCAGATTTTCATTTTGAAAGATCAGTGGTCAGAAAGAGGTTCATGACATTTCTTGAAGTTAGTTTTGATGATTTCTATGCTATACATCATCAAAAAGGGGGATAATTAATTTCAAGAAATGTTGTCTAAAGAACAGACTGAAAATTCCGGAGATAAAGTGATCAAGAGATGACAGATTTGAAGGTTATATTTCCTAATTATGGAGAGAATGCTCATAATGAAAGAGAAAGTTCAAAAAGTTTTGAAAATTGATGAAAGATTGATGAAGTTTAGAGAAAATTTCTTTGAAGATTATTTGCTGAAGCAAAGTGAGATAAGTATGAAGATAATTTCGCTTCTGAAGTCTGAAAGAGGTTTGTATAACCTTGGGGGAGATTGTGATAGTTTTTGAAGAACAAATTCACAGACTTTGAGGGAGAATACTGTAATTCTGAAGATTGTTTGTCAAGACATAAAGAGAGAGGTTGTTCGTTGAAGCTGAAATTTCTTTTGATTCAAAATTTGAAGTTTGAATGCTTATCCTTGTGAAGATGCTAAAGGGTGAGATTGAATTTGTTAAAGATCATACAAAGGGGGAGATTGCTCGTTTTTGCTAAATTTCTTTTTGAAGATGATATTGCATCCAAAGGGGGAGATTGTTAGTGCACAAATATGTTGGATCCGAGATCATGGGATTTAAAGTCAAAGCCTCATTGCAAAGTCAAAGTTACTAATAGTGGAAGGTCAAAGTCAAGCAAGTCAAAGTGTTTAGTTTAGTTAGTTTTTGGCTTTGTAACCTTGTAGGTATAAATACCTTTGTATTTGTAATTGTAAAGTGTAGACCTTAGAACGTGTGCTTATTGTGAAATCTTATTACATATTCTAGTGAGAGAAAGTAGAGAGAGACATTGTAAACTGTGATGTTCATATCAATGACATATGAGATTTGATTGAGAAACCATTGTTCATCTTGATATTCTTGCATAATATGGGAATAACAAAATGTTTATGGTTGGAAACTTGTGAACCTTGGTTTTTGGAAGGATTTGCTTGTGGATTCAAGTTTCTTCAAGGAAGCTCAAGTTGGGGTAAAATCTAGATTTAGCCTAAATCTAGCAAGGTGAGTTCAAGTTGATTTGTGAAAACGTTGTACATACCAAAATGTCCATTTTAAAGTGTTTATGTATTTTACATGAAATTATCACTTGTTGAGTTATTTGGTGGGTTTTGATTATTTGAGATGCTTGTCTTTATAAACCTTGTAAAACACCCACATTTGGGATTTTTGGACATTTTGATAAATAAGTCATAAATGAAAGTGTTTTAATGATTTATTGCATAAATGGAGATTATTTGGTCAAAATGCACTTTTAGTGTTTGTTGGAAGTAAGCATCGTTTATGTAATGAGACGTTTTGAAATACGAACGTGTGAGTCATTTGATTTTAGCCATTCCCATCCTTGGAAACATTCTAAAAGTTGTAAACCTTTTTGGTTTGGACCGAAGGCCAATTGTGATTTGAGAGACAAAGATTTTGGGAAAAGATGTATTTTGGATTATATGACCATATTGGCTCGCGTATTTTAGCCAAACGTTTATTATGCTCTTTGGGGCTTGATTTATACTCAGTTGAGTCTTGGAACATTTGTTCAGTTTTGGTAGCTCGATAAGGAGCCTTTGACGTATGGTGTACTTAGTTGCATCTTATTTGAGAGTTACATGTTTTGAATATGTTAGTTCATTCGTTGGGGTCATGTAACGTTTTAGACTATAATGCATTGGATCCATAGGCATATAAGTTAGTCAGTTAATTTAGTTGGGAACTTTATCCCCGTTTTGGGACCGTAAATTATTTATGGCTAGCGGGAGCTCGAGGTATATATCGTGGGTGGTTGAATTCGATAACCGTGTAACCTTTAGTGAAGGGCTCAAGGTATAGATCGTAGGTGGTTGAAATCGATGCCCGTGTAATCCAGTATGGTTATTCATCATGGAATTTAGTGTCCGCGTTTGAAGTCTAGTGAGTGGTCCCCAAGTCATGTTTTTATGTAAGCTTGCGGTGGTGCTCTGCAGAGCCGTATACGGATCTAAGTCTTGCGGTGGTGCCCATGGTGAGCCGGATACGGGGACTTGTGGCTTTTGTAGTGACACTCATCTAGAGGTCGAGTAGACACTAGGGTCATTTGGGTATCTTGCGGTGGTTGCTCGGTAGGGAGCCGTATACGGGGATCCATGGCTCTATGTGAATCTCGAGAATATTGATAAGTGGCTTAACTTTGTATGCCCGCCACATTCGATGGAATTGAGGTTCTCCCTCGTCACCGAAAGGTGTTGTTTTGGGTATTGAGTTTTATTATCCATGTTTTCGGTGACGTTTTGTATATATGGATTTTATCCATGATTTATGGGTTGAGTATTATGCCCCATCCGTGTTTTTGGTGTTTCGGGATATAAAGTTTTATCCACGTTTCATATATTGGGAGTTCGCTTTCTATTATCATTTTGAGTGAGTTTTGGGTCAAATTTAATTTACGAAAGAAAGTTTTATATCGGAATCTTAGTCCTTAAAATAGTTTGGATTTGGAAAAAGTTTATATTGGTATTTCCTTCGCCTAAAACGCATATTATTGGAAAACGAGTCGTTTTCATATTTGAAGCATACCATTTTGAAAGGTTATGATTTAAATTGCATTCTTTCTTTTTAATGATATATTTATGCGTGTTGAAAACTCTTGAACTCACTAGGCGTTAGCCTAACCTTTTTATTTGTCGGCATGTGCATCAGGTTCCGACTGAGAATAGTTCTATTGACACCGTGAAGAGAGGATTGCTAGTTGTGTGCTCGAGAAGTGAATATCTTAGTGAAGCCTTCTGCATTTGTTTCAGGAAGAGCAATTTGTATTTGGGTTAAGTAACACCTGACTTCGATTTAGTACTTGTGTATTTCTGGAGTTTATAATTTTGAGGTTAAAACATAGAAATTTTAATTTGAGGTATATTGGGTTTTGATTTGTAGGATGAAGTTTTGTCATTTATTTGATGTTATATCGAAATTTTTAATTAGTTGCTCATACCAAATTTGAGAGTGTTACAAGTTGGTATCAGAGTTCAAGTTTGAGAGAATTAGGTGTTGATTTTGGATACCTAGATTCAAACTAGTGTTCTTTTAAGTGATTGAGCGAGAGAACTTCACCAATAGGCACATTAAGATAAGAAATTTTGAGGTTGATGAAGTCACTAGGAACGGGAATCGCGTCGAGGGTTGCAAGGATGATCATGTACAGTACGTTCATAATTGCACCTGGACAATGTCACGGTGAACTTACATGTTACATGTGCGTGCTTGAATCACCCTTATGTGATGAGCGATGGGGTAGTGGATGAATTTCTAAGGATATTTAGCTAGAAGAAGTTGATAATTATAGCATTGTCACTTGGAGTGACGGTTAAGCATGATGAATACATTGAGTTGATCATTTTGGGGTCGGGGCAATTGGTTGTATTAGAACCATTGGCCTATTGAATCGACGTTATTTCGAGGATAAACTATAAGGTTGACCGATTTAGTTACCTACCGTTACCTTAAGATGTTGAGCATCCGGATGTTGGTAGTAAGATCGTTGGACTTGGTGAGCTCGGTCCTAAGATTGTGGGTCTCGACCCAAAAAAAAAAAAGAATAAAAAAATTCATGCACGAAACTCACTTTTAAAATAAGTTACATAAAGTATTTCATACTTTCCCAAAACTATCATGCGGGTCGCATTTTGGATCCGTGGGATGACGTTTAACACACATGAGATTTCAAACCATGAGTTTAAATATGCATAAAATCGTTTCATTGCACATGATTGTAAACTTTGTTGAGATTTTCTTTATCCCTATTTTTGTGGAATGATATTTTCGGATATTATAGTATTTGCGATTTAACCTTGTTTAGAGTCTCGAGCAAGTAACTGCGATTTATGATCTTAACATTAGATTTACTCCACATATGTTAAGGCCTTGGACGAAGAGTTGCCTTCCACTATTTTAGTGTTTGAGTTTTCTTGGGAATTTTACTCCGTGTGAATTTTGTAAGTTTTATGGGGTATTATTTTACAACGTTTTGCGATGCATGAGTGAACCTTGAAATGCATAGACTAAGTTCATTGCGTGTGTGGTTTATGGTTTATTGAGAAATTTATTTCATGAGAGTTTTGTTGAAAAGTGTCACTTTATATCGCAATGCGATGAAAGGGAAATTCTTGGAATTATGACATTTTAGTCATAACTTTGTCTTGTGCCATTTAATTATTAGAAACGAAAATTTTGGCACCATTCGATTTTTGGGTGTCATTGAGTTTATGGAAATTTTATCGAGTTTTATGGAGTTCTATTTTACGACATTGTGCTTCACGTAAGTGAACCTTGAGACGCGTATACTTTCATTATTGTGTGAGTTAACTTATGAGTTTTTGTTTAGTATTATTGTCTCATGTGAGTTTACACATGTCTTTTCGCTACCGTAAGAGACGTCTTGAGAGTTTTGTTGATGGATGTTATCCCATGTCTTTTGGGGAGTTTCATTGTCGTGTGATTTCTCTTTTGGGTTTTATGTAAGAGTATGCTATTTAGTATGTGAATAGATTTATACTTTTGGTGTGAGTAAACATATGAAGTACCTCTGATGGTTCGTGTTGAACTGTTGTTGTATGCATTCTTTGATTGTAGATTTTGTCTTTATTGTTTCACGCAATGCATGATAGCGATTCGCTGGTATGCGTGATTTTGTAGCCACTATTTTGGGACTAAGGGCATTTTATTATGCGGTTTAAAAGTTTGAAATCCATTTAAATTATTTTACGTTTGACCAAATCACATGCACCTATCGTTTTACTAAATTTGGGAAATAAATTGATGTATGCGGGTCTTGTTGGGAAATTTTATCCCTATGTCATTTTATGGTTAAAAGAGGATTTTGGAGCTTGAACTTGTGAAGTTCCTCTTTTGGAATTTGTACAATTATTTGTTACCCATTGTTTAGTACAGAAAACTATTTTACGTACACGACATAAACTAATGTATGCTATGACCGTAGTGGTCCATTTGAAAATTTTGTTGCGCATCTTTTGTTATTGTCATTATTAGCATGAGTAGTGATCAAATGCTTTTCGAAATGGTTTTATATGTGTGGCGTTTGTGACTACTTTGCACACCTACCGAGTAAACGATAGTGGATTTTTACACGTACGAATAATTGTTATAAAGCTCTTGCGTTTGAAAAGTTTTATAAAATTTTCCATTGACATATTTGTTCGAGTCCTATAGTTGAAAAGCCTTTAACTCATTAGAACTATAGATTTAACCCTCTTATGGAAGGAGTTGTGATTAGGGACTAAAGGAGTCCTTGGGAATTGAAGCGTCAGATGGTCTGACTTGTGGTTAGTTTTGAATTATGGGTTTCCATTTATGAATCGGTGTACGCATGAATAATTAAAGTATTAGATGCTTTCTCCCAGTTAATTAAGGGGTGATCCTTTTGCTTCGGTGAATCTTCAGGTTAAGGCTTTGTGTGGTTGATTGCATATGGTTGGATATGAGTTGATGGGTTGATTGTTCGACATTATGCATGTGTTAGGGGTGTGCCATCCGAGTGAGTCTTCAGGAATAAAGGAAATATTGTGGTTCGTTTGTTAAAGATGTAAGATTGAGAATTTTAGTGTCATGTTAGGTGTCAACTTTAATTCGACAATGCAAATCTGGAATGAAATATTTGACGGTATACCTACGTTTTCAATATGATCATTTTGACTTTAGGCATCGCCTTGTTCTTTTGAGGGCAACGATCTTGGGAATGTTTGGAAGTACTCCTGTTGGATCACAAGAAGTGTTAACCTCATAGTGGTGGAACTTTAAGAAGATTAGATGTTGGCAATTAAGTATTGATGGGTAAGATCTTCTTGATATGATAAAGATATTACCGACTGAATGATTGATGTTATTTGAGGCTTATATCTTCAGAATGTTACAGTTTTGGGAGGAGTATATGACAAGACAATTATCGGACTGATGCTCAGTATTGTGTAGTATTAAAATACATCATGTATGAACTAGATTTCAAGGACGAAATCTCTTTTAAGTTTTGGAGGATTGTAACACCCTGAATTTTTATCCCAATTGAAGAAGAGTGTTGAACTGGGTGAATCGATAAAGGAAGAAACACATATGGAATATGACTATAGTGCCATATGGTTGTGATATTTGTCACAATAGCACCAATGGTACTAAGAGTATGGTCGTCTTGGCTATAGTGACATGTGGTTGTGACATCTGTCACAATAGCACCAATGGTACTGAAAGTGTGGTAGTTCCGACTACAGTGCCATCCAGTTGTGACATATGTCACGATAGCACCGACGTTACCGAGTGTTCGGTCGTCTCAGTGAATGTGCCATGAAATTATGACAATGGCACAATAACTAGCATAATAGAATCAATTGTTCTGATAGAACGGTCGAGGAATGGCCGAGAAAACGATCGAGAAGCAGTCGGGGAAGCCGTCGAGAAAGCGGTCGAAAAACAACCGAGAAACTCGCGGTACGGGCCAGGCTATAGTGCCTGACGACTGTGCCAGTGGCACTATAGCATGTCAAGGTCGCCAAGGGGATAAAATGGCTTTCGGTACACTTGGGGAGACCTTTCCATGTGATTGTGACATGGCACAATCGCATGTCACAATCGCGCCAGACCTGTAGTGTATAAAATCGGGATTTTCTTCATTTGGTCATAACTTTCTCATTTCAACTCCGTTTTTGGAGATTCAAGTTGCTATGGTTTCTTTTTTGAGAGATTTTCAAGGTTATATTGTTAGTTTTGGGAATATCCAAGAATATTTGGTGGTGGATTGAAATCAAAGTCAAGAGCTCATCATCATCACCTCCATCTTCAAGAAATTTGGGGCTTTGTAGGTTTTCACCAAAACCTAAGTGGTAAGTTGATCTTCCTAGTTTGAAATATTTATTATGAGTCATAAATTATCTATTGATGACTTACTAGTAGTTATGTTTCTCAAATTTCGGTTTGGGTGATTTTGGATAGATTAGGTTAAAATTAGGGTTTTGGACAAATTGGGGATTTTGATGTAAAATGTTTGGGGATCGATTCTAAATAGTTGAATATGAATGTTTATGGTTGGAAACTTGTGCATATAGGTTTTTGGAAGGATTTGCTTGTGGATTCAAGTTTTCTTCAAGTAAGCTCAACTTGGGGTAAAATCTAGATTTAACTTAAATCTAACAAGGTGAGTTCAAGTTGATTTGTGAAAACGTTGTACATGCCAAAATGTCCATTTTAAAATGTTTATGTATTTTACATGAAATTATCACTTGTTGAGTTATTTGGTGGGGTTTTGTAGATCCCAGATACAATGCAATCACGATAATAATCAAGAAACAATAAGAATCAATCACAACTGGTGGTCATATGATTAGATTTATCAGTAAAGAGTTTAAGGTTTAAAGAGAGAATTTCAGTAGGATTAGGTAAACCTTAATGACTATTCTTAACCTAAAATAGGTTTAGGAACTATATATATATATATATATGGAACGCACAAAGACCTAGGGCCCAACAGCCCAACAACCAAATAAAGCCCAATAACAATTAAGGCTTTTTACAACGCTATAGAATAAAACAATTAAACTCTATAAATGTGTTATACAACTTTCAACGCACTAGGACTTTCAGCCATAACAATCTCTCCCTAAAGTTGAATAAGGCATTTATCATCTTGAAATCTTCAGACCTTGAACTTCTTTCCCTCTTGAATCTTTGAAGAACTTTGGTGTTGCATGTCTTCATATCTTTCCCAGCTCCCCCTTGAATAAAGCTCTTGGTCTTCATAGTTTCAACTTTGTAACTAGATTCAATGTACAATAGCCTCGACTGAACGCACTATTGAGCAACTTTCAACTGTAGATACTCAACACATCGGATCAGCACACAAGAAAGATAATGTGCGAGTTACATGACATTCCATAGTGCATCTTCAGTTTAAAAACAAAGAATCTGTCTTTGAACCGCGAGTTGAATATGTTTTCAGCTTAAGATCTTGTTTCATTCAGCTCGTAGGAGGAACCAACTTGTAGCCGACACCACATGATAAGGGATAGAAGAAATGCTATATTTGAATCCAAAGGCTTTTCAACCTCAGATTTAAGAAATTCTGTTACTCCCCCTCAGATTTTGCTAGCTCCCCTTCAACATAATGATCTGTGTCTTTGAATTGTGTGACATTCTCCCTTCATGATGATTAGGAGCATCATGAGCATCATGTATCTTCAAAGACTAACCGGATGAATAACAAAAGATCAGATAAAGCGATTCAGTAACCAAGGGTAACAGCTAACACAAAAACACAATAGTAACTGTTATCACAACAATTGAAAAAATTGTGTGGCCTATTTTCAGATTTAGCAAAGGGGTATCTCTGATAGGACTTCCAGTTATCACCGAAGTAAAAAAAATTACTTCTCAAACTATTCTGGCAATATCACAAAGATATGTAAGGGGAATCACAAAGATTCGTGCGTGTGTGAAAGAAGTATAATCATATCGATTAGGCTCAAAGATTAATTCAACCTGGGACGCAGGTTAGAAATCAATAGACACAGTGAGATGAATATGAAGTTCGGAGATCGGAGCTGATGTCTTCCTTTTTCAATATCTAAGACCTCCGAGTGAAGAATAGATAGATTATGTGCTAAATCTCCATGCATATATGAAACAAGTATCTTTTGTGAGATACTTGAGTGGCTAGGTGGGGTGACACAAGTTATCGACACTGGGTCCATGTCAGTTTCAATATCCATCTCCAAAGAATGAGGATGAATAGATTATGTGGTAACCCGGATAACTGATTCGGTTTGGTAAGGACCAATAATTCTTTTAAGTATTGTCACAACCTCACCATATTCTTTTTTTTCACTCCGAACTCATCTATCAATCTAGACCCCTCACTGATATCTATGAAAGGGATGTGTTTCTTGGGTAGGTCCTTCCGGTTCTGTATTGACCATAGAAACATTAAAATCCCTAACACTCCTTTAACTCGCCAAAATAAAGCGTTGAAGTAAACATTGATAAGTCAAACATTTAGGAACGAGTCCTGAATTGAAGTGTTCAGAAGTCGATTAAGCATTAGTCGTAAAAAATAAGGCTTTAGACAAACCTTTTGATCGTATCGAATGAAAATTAGTTTGATCCCGCTCTGATACCAATTGTAGATCCCATATACAGTGCAATCACGATAATAATCAAGAAACAATAAGAATCAATCACAACTGCTGGTCATATGATTAGATTTATCAGTAAAGGGTTTAAGGTTTACAGAGAGAATTTCAGTAGGATTAGGTAAACCTTAATGACTATTCTTAACCTAAAATAGGTTTAGGAACCTATATATATGGAACTCACAAAGACCTAGGGCCCAACAGCCCAACAACCAAATAAAGCACAATAACAATTAAGGCTTTTTACAACGCTATAGAATAAAACAATTAAACTCTATAAATACGTTATACAACTTTCAACGCACTAGGACTTTCAGTCCTAACAGTTCTGATTATTAGAGGTGCTTGTCTTTATAAACCTTGTAAAACACCCACATTTTGGATTTTTGGACATTTTGATAAATAAGTCATAAATGAAAGTGTTTTAATGATTTGTTGCATTAATGGAGATTATTTGGTCAAAATGCACTTTTAGTGTTTGTTGGAAATATGCATCGTATATGTAATGAGACGTTTTGAAATACGAACGTGTGAGTCATTTGATTTTAGCCATTCCCAACCTTGGAAACATTCTAGAAATTGTAAACCTTTTTGGTTTGGGCCGAAGGCCAATTGTGATTTGAGAGACAAAGATTTTGGAAAAAGATGTATTTTGGATTATATGACCATATTGGCTCGCGTATTTTAGCCAACCGTTTATTATGCCTTTTGGGGCTTGATTTATACTCAGATGAGTCTTGGAACATTTGTTCAGTTTTGGTAGCTCGATAAGGAGCCTTTGACGTATGGTGTACTTAGTTGCATCTTATGCGTTAGTTCATTTGTTGGAGTTATGTAACGTTTTAGACTGTAATGCATTGGATCCATAGGCATAAGAGTCAGTCAGTTGGTTTGGTTGGGAACTTTATCCCCGTTTTGGGACTGTAAATTATTTATGGCTAGTGGGAGCTCGAGGCATAGATCGTGGGTGGTTGAACTCGATAGCTGTGTAACATTTAGTGAAGGGCTCGAGGTATAGATCGTGGGTGGTTGAACTCGATGCCCGTGTAATCTGGTCTAGTTATTCATCGTGGAATTTAGTGTCCGTGTTTGAAGTCTAGTGAGTGGTCCCCAAGTCATGTTTTTATGTAAGCTTGCGGTGGTGCTCTGCAGAGCCGTATACGGAGCTAAGTCTTACGGTAGTGCCCATGGTGAGCCGGATACGGGGACTTGTGGCTTTTGTGGTTACACTCATCTAGAGGTCGAGTAAACTGTTGGGTCATCTAAGATTTAAAGATAACCTCTCCTTAGTCTTTATTGATGATTGAACCTTGTATTTTGGTTTATGGTTCTTTGTAATAGCTTAGTTAGTTTAACAGATCGGTGAGTCGAAGACAAACCGAATTCAACGTGAAGGAAGTCTACAATGCGGATTGAGATGGACTTCAAAAGTGAACTAAGCCTAGTCTGCCGATTTCAATTCGGCAGATCATATCCTTGCCGATTTGTAATCGACAATTCTTATCCTTGCCGATTTGTAATCGGCAATTCTTATCCTTGCCGATTTTTTGTTCGACATTCCTTCTCTTTCGTGCCGAACTTCTCTCTCTCTCGGCACATACCTCAGTTACCGAATTCCTCTTTCGGTAGTCCTCCTCTTACAGATTGCTTCTTTATCTTGTAAGAGCATTTATGTTAAATCCTCATGATTTGACATACTCCCCCATTCCCAATGATCTTCTGACAATGGGAATAGAAGCTTCTTTCTTCCTTGAGAAGATATACACTTGGTCTTAATTTGATTGAGACGTTTATTTTCTAATTGATCTCAAAAAGATTTTCCCATAAATATTTTATAGAGATATTGTACTTTCATAGTACAAAAGTTACCTTTTGTATTGTGATAAGTCACATCAAATATCTTATAATTTATTGACAATATCTCAACCACCCATGCCTTTACTTCTACATGTCCTTTGCACTCATTACTTTGGATAGTATATAAAGGATGGAGGTAGCACCTTGCTACTTATGCTTTCAGCTCAAGTTTTGGTATTCACAAGATTTCAAACAGGTTGATAGTTTTCTTTTGTCTCTCTAAAGTTTAAGTCTTTGTGTTCTTAATATCTTCTAAGTGTTAGTTTGTTTAGAATAGTTCTTAACTATTCTTATTCCGCAACAATCTTTATTTCTCTTTGTGTAATTCTTGATTTTAATTATCAATAAAAGAATTAAATTTAAGTAATTTTGTGTTATTGTATTCAACCCCCCCCCCTTCTACAATACTTGTTTACTTCTTTGGGACTAACAAGTGGTATCAGAGCGGTTGGTTTAATCTAATAAACCAGATCCGTAATGGCTTCTCCTTCTACAAAACCTGAGTCTTCTTCTCAAAACTCTTTTTACTCTGACAATGGATCTACTGTTAAACCTCCTAAGTTCAACTCGAACAACTTCTCCTTATGGAAAAGTAGGATGATGCTCTTTCTTGAAGGAGCTGACAATCAGTATCTTACCATTCTTAGTGAAGGTCCTCTTATCCCAAAAGTCTGGGATAGATTTGTCAAAACTCCTAAGGATAAAGAAAAGAAAAAGGACAATCTTTTTCAAGTTTCCGAAGACTCGTCAGAGGAGGAAAGAACTTCTGCCACTGTTCGATATGTCTTGAAAACGACCAAAGAATACAATGATGAAGACAGGCGCATTATTGGACTTGATTCCAAAGTGCGAACCATCATTGCTTAATCACTTCCTGATGAAGTGTACAAATCTCTTGTCAGTCTTAAAACTGCAAAAGAAATGTGGTCAACCCTATGTGTTTTGTATGAAGGTACAAATGAAGTAAAGAAATCTAAGAAAATCTCTCTTGTTCGTAGATACGAATTCTTTTCTCATGAAAAAGGAGAATCTCTTCCCTCCTATTACAACCGTTTTAACAGTCTCTTAAATGAGTTAAAACTTGTTGGAAAACTCTATGACAATGAGGAAATCATATGCAAATTTATGGATGGTCTTCCAGATTTCTGGAATACCCTTTCCACTTGCATTAAGACTTCCAGGGACTTGGAAAGCCTTCCTCTCACTTCTCTCTATGGTATGTTTCTTAATCACGAACAAACCCAACTTCAAAGGAAAACCATCTATAAAGAAATAAGAGCCCCCTCTATGGCACTTATCAGTGATGGCTCCATGAAATCTGTGTGTATTCCTCGTATAACCTACCCTTCTGATGATTCAGATAGAGAAAGTCATGAAAATCTGAATCACTCCTCGGAAGCTTATCTAAGTGAAGCTGATGATGAAGGAGAAGATTCCTCTGTCAATCTTTTAACTGAGGAGATGGGTATACTTGCAAATTTCTCTAAGTTCCGAAAGAACTCTTCTAATAAATTTCAAAGCAACAGAAATTTTTCTTCTTCTAGAAACTCCTTGAACAAATCCAAGGAGGATTGCTATGCATGTGGTAAGAAAGGCCATTTTGCATCTGAATGTAGAAGCAATCCTTCTAGGATTTCTAAATCTAATCTTCTAACTCTTCTAAAAGAAGAAATCTTCGATATATTTCTACAGGTAGATCGCATCCTAGAAAACCTTCTCCGTCCTCTTCACTAAAAGAGCTTACCGAAAAAGCCGACAAATACAAAGCCAAATACAGAAGAGAGAAAGAAAGAAATTTCAACTCTCAACGAAAAGGCAAAGGCTTGATGGCAGAAACTCTAGACTGGGCAGACGAACCCACTTCCGACAGTGAGAAAGAAGTATCGAGTAAATGTCTTATGGCCAAACTCGATGAAGAACCAAAAGACTCCTGCTCAAGGATGGACTTCACTGCTGAGTGCTCTTCCTCTTCTTCTCAGGTACATCCCTTCCTCTCTCTCACTAATGAAGAAAATATTGAGGCTTTTGACTCTCTAACTGTACTTTTTCACAATGAAAAGGATGCAAAGAAAAGAGCAAATGCTCAAGTCAAGTCTCTCTCCTCTCAACTTCATGATTCTCTATCCCAGCTAGAACAGTTTAACAAACTAAAAGATGAGTTAGATGACTTAAAGACTATAAACTATGTGCTTGCCAAGGAAAAGAACAAGCTTCTAAAGAAGCTTCAGAAGGAACAAGAAACCCTAAACAAATGGAACACCTCTTCCAAAAATCTTGAGAAAATTTTTCAAGATCAAGTTGTTGGTGAAACTTATGGTCTAGGGTACTGGAAAGAGAATGCTGTGTGTACTCCCTCTGAAAACATTTCCTCTCCTACTCATAATATTCCTCTGCCTTCTAAACTACCGTCTTATTCTTCTGACTGGGATGATTCCATGTCAGAAGATTCTAATTCTGTGTATTCAATGGATCTTCGCGATTCAAGAAAGTTTGGCTACTTTGTGTCTGCTAAATCTTCCAAGCCTCTTCTAACAGAAGATCAAGACTCCAATGAGTTGGTCAAACCTGTAAATGATCTTCTTATGTCATTAAATTTAAACAACAATTCTTCGTCTTCTTCTTCCCATACTTTTACAGAGGCTCCTCTCCTCTCTAAAGGAAAATCCGTTGTTGTTAGTCTTCCTAACAAAAGAAAGATTACACCTTCTTCAAAAGGTAAATCTCCCATGAATACAATGGACTTCATCCCTAGAGCCTTAAAAATAAAGAAGTCCAAAGGAATTTCAAACAATTCTTCTTCTTCTATTTACAAAGGAATCCTTGGACCGGCTCCCCATAACCCTCACATTCCGTACAACTATCTCATTCCCTCTCACCTTTCCAAACCTCCTAAATCTAAACCTCAAGGAAAGGTAAAAGCTGCTTCTCTTGATCCTAAGAAGAAATTCATTTACCGAAAGTGTTACAACTGCGGTGACACATTTCATTTGGCCAAAGACTGTCCAAAGGACCGTATCGAAAGATATCGTCAGACCAATCCTTCTTCTTCTTCTTCTAACCCTAAAGGACCCACCTCAAAGCGGGTTCCAAAGGACTAATTTGTTTATGTCTACAGGTCTATGGGCATCATCAAACTTGGTATCTTGATAGCGGTTGCTCACGACATATGACTGGGAACAAATCTCTTCTTCTGAACTTTGTAAAAGAAAAGGGATCATCTGTAACTTTTGGTGATAACTCTCGCGGTTCCACTAAAGGTTATGGAACTCTTTCTAACGGTTCCATTACTTTTAACAAAGTTGCCTACGTGGAGGGACTGATGCATAATCTTTTAAGCATCAGTCAACTATGTGATTTAGGTTACTATGTGATTTTCAGAGAAATTGATTGTCTCATCACTGATAAACGGTTTCACACTATCCTATCTGGCTTTAGAAAGGACAATGTGTACGTCATCAATATGAATGACAAGTCAACTAAAGATGAAAGCATCTGCTTCATTTCTGAAGACTCTGAAAAGAAGAACTGGATCTGGCATAAACGTCTTTCACATCTAAACTTCAAGACGTTAAATGCTCTCTCCAACAAAGAACTTGTTGTCGGCTTGCCGAAAATCTCCTTCTCAAAAGAGAAGCTTTGTGCAGCTTATGAGAAGGGCAAACTGACAAAATCTTACTTCAAATCAAAACAATGTTTCTCTATTTCTACCCCTCTACAGATGCTGCATATGGATCTATGTGGGCCTGTCAGCATACCCAGCCTAGGTGGAAAAAGGTACATTCTTGTAATTATTGATGAATACACACGTTACACTTGGGTATTCTTTCTCAGGTACAAAAGTGATACACCTGAAGAAATCATCAACTTTATCAAGAAATCTGAAGTTCTCAACGGTCAATTAGTCAGATCTATCAGAAGTGACAATGGAACCGAATTCAGAAATGCTACTTTAGATGCCTTTCTTTGTGACAAAGGTATTTCTCAAAACTTTGCAGCAGTAAGATCTCCACAACAAAATGGTGTTGTGGAAAGGAAGAATCGTACGCTATGTGAAGCTGCAAGATCCATGCTAAGTGAATCAAATCTTCCGACCTATTTTTGGGCTGAGGCTGTCAATACAGTGTGTTTCACTCAAAATCGATCTATCATTGTAAAAAGACACAACAAGACTTCCTACGAAGTCTTCTATGGCCGAAAACCAAACATTGGTTTTCTTCATGTTTTCGGCTGCCTGTGCTTTATCTTGAATGATCGAGAGCATCTTGGGAAATTTGATCCCAAGGCTGATGAAGGTATATTTGTGGGTTATTCTCTCTCTTCTAAAGCCTACCGAGTATACAATCTAAGAAGAAAATGTATTGATGAGTCAATACATGTGAAGTTTGACGATCACAAGACATCTTCATTATCTTGTGATGATACTGAACTTCATGAATGGATTATTTCTTGTGTTGGAGAAGAATCTCTAAACATTCTTTCTTCAGGACCTCCTTATGTTCCATTTTCGGTATCTTCTTCTTCTCTACATCATAGTTCGGCAAATCCCTCTCCAGATACCGAATCCGTTGCTCCTACTGAACCCACATCTCCCACAAGACCTACCTTACCTTCTTCACCCATCCATCACACGCATCCTATACCCACCGATCCTTCACCTTCAAACACATTTCTTGCACCTCTTCCCCCAGCTATAAAATGGACCAAAGATCATCCGATAAATCAAATTATCGGAGATCAGCAAGCAGGTGTCCAAACTAGAAGAGGTGTTGGAAACATCTGTCTCTATGTGAATTTTCTATCTGTTATCGAACCCAAGAAAATTGAAGAAGCTCTAGCAGATTCTTGTTGGGTCACTGCCATGCAAGAAGAGTTGTCTCAATTTGAGAGAAACAAAGTCTGGAGACTTGTGCCACGACCTTTCGGTAAAACCATTATAGGTACTAAGTGGGTTTTCCGAAACAAAATGGACGAAGTCGTTACTGTAATCCGGAATAAATCCAGGCTTGTTGCTCAAGGATATAGGCAGGAGGAAGGTATTGATTATGATGAAACCTTTGCTCCTGTTGCTAGACTTGAAGCAATAAGAATCTTTCTTGCTCATGCTGCTCACAAAAACTTTCGGGTCTTTCAAATGGATGTTAAGAGTGCTTTTCTAAATGGAGAACTTGCTGAAGAAGTCTATGTGAAACAATCACCTGGCTTTGAAGATCCAACTCATCCGTACCATGTGTTCAGACTTGACAAAACTCTCTATGGTCTAAAACAAGCTCCTCGTGCTTGGTATGACACCTTGTCTGACTTTCTTCTATCTAACCGATATACCAGAGGTAAAATTGATAATACTCTTTTTCTCAAGAAAACAAAAGGTAATATCATTCTTGTTCAAATCTATGTGGATGATATCATTTTCGGTGCCACTGATGAAAATCTTTGTCAGGAGTTCGCCTCTCTCATGAAAAGTAAATAAGAGATGAGCATGATGGGTGAACTTACTTTCTTTCTTGGTCTTCAAATTAAACAATCCTCTAAAGGTATTTTCATTTGTCAGAATAAATATATTCGTGATCTTTTGAAAAAGTTTGATTTTGAAAATTGTTCTTCCATGAAAACTCAAATGGCACCGCCTCTAAAGATTCATACAGATTCTACCGGGAAGTCGGTGGATATCACGAATTATAGAGGAATGATAGGGTCTCTTCTTTATCTTACTGCTAGTAGACCTGACATCATGTATGCTACGTGTCTGTGTGCACGTTATCAAGCCAATCCCAAGGAATCTCACTTGGAGGCTGTAAA
Organism: Arctium minus; assembly: GCA_954870635.1. Lineage (NCBI taxonomy): Eukaryota > Viridiplantae > Streptophyta > Magnoliopsida > Asterales > Asteraceae > Arctium > Arctium minus. The sequence goes on from OX941093.1 coordinate 55,850,731, forward strand.
ACGTATTTTTCGGTACCTAAAAGGTACCATGAATCTGGGTCTTTGGTATCCCAAGGACTCAGGTTTTGATCTAATTGGCTATTCAGATTCTGACTTTGCAGGGTCTAAGGTTGACAGAAAAAGTACAACTGGCAGCTGTCAATTACTAGGTGGAAACTTAGTCAGCTGGTCCAGTAAGAAGCAAAATTCGGTATCCACCTCCACTGCCGAAGCCGAATATGTTGCAACTGGAAGTTGTTGTGCTCAAATCTTGTGGATGAAGAACCAACTACAAGATTATGACAAAGTTTATTCTCATGTACCGATTCTATGTGACAATTCTAGTGTCATAGCCATTGCCAACAATCCAGTGCTGCATTCTAGATCTAAACACATTGATATTCGGTATCACTTCATAAGAGATCATATCTCTAAAGGTGATATTGAACTTCACTTCATTCCTACAGATCTTCAACTTGCAGACCTCTTTACAAAACCACTGGATGAGGCACGATTCAACTTCCTTGTGGGATCCTTAGGTATGTTAAATTTCTGTTAAAAAAAAAAAAAATTTGACGGTACCTCCTTACCGAAGATTATCTTCCTTCTAAACATCGGTATCATTATACCGAACTCATTTTCTGTATCTTTCCTTTCTGAAAAATCCTCAACCTTCGGTAACTCTCACCTTCGGTAACTCTTTCCACCGAAATTATCATTACCAGAGTATTTTCGACATTCAGTATCCCTTCCTACCGAAGTATCTCTCATATTTCGGTACCTCTATCTTTCGGTATCTTGTATGATGTGTCATCCTTATCCACATCACACATACCGAATCAATTCGGCACCATTTCTTTACCCTATGAATATATGACACATGGCACCTCAGGGAGCGTGCGTCAGTTGATGGGACGTCCACGACCTGACATTTAGCCGTTTTTCGGCTGTTCCACTTCCCAATTTCGCACGTTTGCGTCACAACATCATTACATTTTTTTTGGCTTTTGAATTCCCATATACGCATGTTTTTTTCCCTCTTCTTTTTCAAACCTATAAATACTTCTTCTCTTTTCCTTTTTTTATTCTTTACCTGTTTCTCTCATCTTCTTTATCAAAAATTCCTAAACCTGCAACTCTTCTCTTCATCAATGGCATCCTCCAAATCGTCAAAGGCTTCCAAGGATACTTCTCTCACTCGAGAGTCTCTCATCTTTCATTCATGCAACCAAGTTGCTCGTCTCTCGGTGGATGCTGAACACCCAGAGTTCAACCAAGTATCCATTTTTCTCCAACAATCTCCAATCTGCCATGCTCTCACTGCCTCCACCAAGATGAGCAAAATGCTCCTTGGTAACTTTTGGTTAAACTGTAAGTATGACTCTACTACTCATCAGGTGTCTGCTTCCGTTCTATCCTCTGAAGAGCACCCCGATCTCTCTTTTGGGGTGGATGATATTCGCTCCGTTCTCCAAATCCCAGAGTTTAATGTGTATGCTCCATTTCCTACTCATCACGAGCATGATGAGGTCGTTGCCGCTCTCCAGTATGTGCACGAAGGAAAGTCTAAGGGTTCCGGCACTCTCCTACGAAAGAATATGGGTGCACTATGGAACTACTTCTTTTCTCACCTCCTTTATTGTCTTTCCCACAAAACTTCGGGGTGGGATCAATCTCCGGCAGCCATTACTCGTCTGGCTCATGCTCTCATTTTTATGAGGCGGATAGACTTTGCTCAGGTATTCTTCGACTCTTTGGTCACCGCCATCTCTCCTCCCAGGAATCACAATGTGGCTCTTCCCCGCTTCATCTCCCTCATCATCAACCACAAGCTTTCTGCACAACTACGTGCCGATGCTGCTCTCCCCGAGCCGATGATCAAGTTTGACTTGCCAATTTCTCAAATTAGCAAGCAAACTATTTTCAAACCAGTGAAGCCTACCGACTCTCCGCTCACCTCAGGTATGCTTTCTTTCATCTCTTCTCCCAATCCGATTTGGCGCACGCTTGCCGAAGGTGAATCCGAAAGGCCTTCCTCTTCTCCCAAGCCATCCAAATCGGTGGTCCCTTCTCCCCCAAAACCTTCCCGAGCTAAGTCGGTGGCTATTAAAAAGAAAAAGGCCACCGGCAATGTCGCACTTTCTCTTATGACTCTGCCACCGACAAATCCTTCGGTGGCTACCCCAGTCATGATCCCTTCTATTTCTGTTAAGCGACGGAGCTCCAAATCCCCTTCTAAGTCTCGTTCAAAGAGACTTAGGAAACCTTCGGCCGAAACTCACAATCCATCTACCGATTCTCAACAATCGACAGATGTTGAACTTTCCCCTCCAGGGTCACGGGGATCTGCTAAACCCACTCCCACCTCCTCCAAACCTTCTCAAAAAGATTTGGATGTACAAAAGGAGTCCCCAAATATTCCTTCTCCTCCTCCTTTTTATGTGGAGGTTGAAGATGAGTTGGTCTTCTCTCCAGACCGACATTCTGCTTCCTCACAACACAGCCAATCACCCGGGGTCAATCCCGTTGATATTGCACAAACTGGGGTTTCATCCCAGGATTTGTACCGAAGGCTCTTCTCTCCCACTTCCTCACCGACGAAGAATTCCCCTTCTCCTAAACCATCGCCGAAGAAATCCCCTTCTCCTAAACGTTCACCAAAGAGCTCTCCCTCACCGAAACCTTCCTCTGCAAAAATGGTTGGGCCTTCTACCCAGGTACCAATCACAATAGCTGCCGAGTTTCTTGCCGACTTTTTTGACTCAAATCGGCAGGTACAAATGCTCGGTACCCAGTTCGAACAGCTTCGCAAGTATTTGCGTGAACCAGCCCTCCTCGATTCTCTGAACGCCAACAACATTTCTTTGGAAGAACTTCTGAAGCTCGTCAAGGAGAAAAATTCTGAGGTTGTCGATCTTAATTGCGACATCTTTCAGTGTTTGGATGTCATGCATAAGTAGATTGACGGTCTTCGTACTCGTCTATCAGCAGCTATGGAATCTATTCTCAAGGAGGTGGTCAGACTTAATGATCAAAATACCTCCTTGACATTATCGGTGGTTGCTCTCAAGGCCGCCTCGGATGCTCGGGATCAAGATCTTATCCGTCTACGGCAGCAGACTTCGGCTCAGGAGTCTATTAATTCTGAAATTCTCAGTGCCTTGCAGAATTTAAATAGGCGTCTTGACTCTCTGCCTGCCGATATGGCTCAATACTGTGCTCAGTCTCTTGACATTGATATCACTGAGTCTGCATTCACTCCTGACGATCGCAAGGTTTTGGAGCGTATTGATCGCCGGGTAGGCCGTGTGTCGGCTACATCTGGTGTTTCTTCTCCGGCTCATACTGAGGGGGAGAAACAGACTGAGGGGGAGAAACAGGCTGAAGGAGAGCAACTCCGTTCTCAGGTTCATATCAGTATGAGTCAGGAAAAACCCTCTGCTTCTGCCAAACCATCTGTTGCTGCCGAACCTGTTACTACTTCTACCGAACCTTCTGCTACCAAAGAGAAGGGAACCGATCACCCCAAGGTGGTCGAAGAGCCTGAGGGGGAGAAAATGACCAAAATGGATAAGGGCAAAGCTATTATGTCTCCAGATGAAGTAGCTGCTGAAGAAAAGCGTCGTAAAGATGCTTTACTAAAGAAAGCGGCGGATGGTGCTGGTCTTCATCTTCCTCCTCCAAAGGCTACCTCTCCTGATCTAGGCTTATCTGAAGAGGAACTGAAAGCTGCAAAGCTTGCCCAGATTGCTCGTGACAGAGATGCCGAGCTAGCGTTGAAGATTGCTGCCGAAGAAGATCCTACCGACACAATCAAAACCCAGATGAGCACTCTAGAGGATTCGGCGAAGAAAAATGAGGAAATAAAGTCTTTGTGTATCGCTTGGTACCGCAAAACTCTCAATAGACGTCGGTGCTCTGCCAAAATCACAGATGTCAAAATAATCAAACCGTCTGCAAGCTGCAAAGTTATACGGCTAAAGATTATCAGGGATGATGCTTCATTGTCTATGGACCGACTGGACTCTCTGGTTCGGTTCGGAGTATCAGAATGGGTAGAAATTGGTATCTGCTTGTTAAAAAGCCAAAGCTCTGCAAAAGCTGAGGTTGATAAATACATTGCAGATCTTCAAACCAAGTTCAGAACCTACCGAAAAAGATACAACATTGTCCATACTCCTGCCGAAGAAGAGATTATCAACAATCTAATGTCTGGTTGTCCTCCTCCCAAATCGAAGTCGAAATCCAAAAAGGAAGACATGTTTGACCAAATGGCTAGAGAAGGAAAGGTCTCGGATACTTCAAATCTTGATCTATCATTACCAATTCCGGTTCCTCATCCTTCAACCACTGTGATTTCTGAGCCGACTCATGGTATCTTCTTCAACAACGCACTTGGGCAGATATCCTTCTTCAGATCAAGCCAAATCCCTATTGCCGACACAACCTTTCTCCACGGGATTATTCAAATAATTCCAATATCGGCTAGGGATCTCTAAGTGGCTACTACCGACGAACTAAAGAAGAGGGATGCTGAACCGCATTTTTCTTTTGAATAAACTCGGTGTAGTTTTATGTTTATGTTTATTTTGTTTTCCTCTGTATTGTAATCTTCTTAAAAAAATTAATACATTGAGTTTTTATTACTTATCGTAAATAGTTTGTACAAATCCTTATTTCATTCTTTTATACTTGTAAATGTCGGATACTCTAAAAAATCCAAAAATAAACAAAAAGAATGGTCTATGTGAAAAAGAACCCAAAAGAGTATGAAAAAGGGTCAAAATGCATTATTCATTAACTTCTAAGTTGTATGAGATGTTATCATCAAATAGGGGGAGATTGTTGGGTCATCTAAGATTTAAAGATAACATCTCCTTAGTCTTTATTGATGATTGAACCTTGTATTTTGGTTTATGGTTCTTTGTAATAGCTTAGTTAGTTTAACAGATCGGTGAGTCAAAGACAAACCGAATTCAACGTGAAGGAAGTCTACAATGCGGATTGAGATGGACTTCAAAAGTGAACTAAGCCTAGTCTGCCGATTTCAATTCGACAGATCATATCATTTCCGATTTGTAATAGGCAATTCTTATCCTTGCCGATTTGTAATCGGCAATTCTTATCCTTGCCGATTTATTGTTCGACATTCCTTCTCTTTCGTGCCGAACTTCTCTCTCTCTCGGCACATACCTCAGTTACCGAATTCCTCTTTCGGTAGTCCTCCTCTTACAGATTGCTTCTTTATCTTGTAAGAGCATTTATGTTAAATCCTCATGATTTGACATACTCCCCCATTCCCAATGATCTTCTGACAATGGGAATAGAAGCTTCTTTCTTCCTTGAGAAGATATACACTTGGTCTTAATTTGATTGAGACGTTTATTTTCTAATTGATCTCAAAAAGATTTTCCCATAAATATTTTATAGAGATATTATACTTTCATAGTACAAAAGTTACCTTTTGTATTGTGATAAGTCACATCAAATATCTTATAATTTATTGACAATATCTCAACCACCCATGCCTTTACTTCTACATGTCCTTTGCACTCATTACTTTGGATAGTATATAAAGGATGGAGGTAGCACCTTGCTACTTATGCTTTCAACTCAAGTTTTGGTATTCACAAGATTTCAAACAGGTTGATAGTTTTCTTTTGTCTCTCTAAAGTTTAGGTCTTTGTGTTCTTAATATCTTCTAAGTGTTAGTTTGTTTAGAATAGTTCTTAACTATTCTTATTCCGCAACAATCTTTATTTCTCTTTGTGTAATTCTTGATATTCATTATCAATAAAAGAATTAAATTTAAGTAATTTTGTGTTATTGTATTCAACCCCCCCCCCTTCTACAATACTTGTTTACTTCTTTGGGACTAACATAAACACTAGGGACATTTGGGAGCCGTATACGGGGATCCATAGCTCTATGTGAATCTCGAGAACATTGATAAGTGGCTTAACTTTGTGTGCCCGCCACATTCGATGGAATTCGGGTCTCCCCCATCACCGAAAGGTGTTGTTTTGGGTATTGAGTTTTATTATCCATGTTTTCGGTGACGTTTGTATATATGGATTTTATCCATGATTTATCGGTTGAGTATTATGCCCCACCCGTGTTTTGGGTGTTTCGGGATAAAAAGTTTTATCCACGTTTCATATATTGGGAGTTCGCTTTCTATTCTCATTTTGAGTGAGTTTTGGGTCAAATTTAATTTACGAAAGAACGTTTTATATCAGAATCTTAGTTCTTAAAATAGTTTGGATTTGGAAAAAGTTTATATTGGTATTTCCTTCGCCTAAAACGTATATTATTGGAAAACGAGTCGTTTTCATATTTGAAGCATATCATTTTGAAAGGTTATGATTTAAATTGCATTATTCCTTTTTAATGATATATTTTTGCGTGTTGAAAACTCTTGAACTTACTAGGCGCTAGCCTAACCTTTTTATTTGTCGCCATGTGCATCAGGTTCCGACTGGGAATAGTTCTATTGACACCGTGAAGAGAGGAGTGCTAGTTGTGTGCTCGAGAAGTGAATATCTTAGTGAAGCCTTCCGTATTTGTTTCAGGAAGAGCAACTTGTATTTGGGTTAAGTAACACCTGACTTCGATTTAGTACTTGTGTATTGCTGGAGTTTATAATTTTGAGGTTAAAACATAGAATTTTAAATTTGAGGTATATTGAGTTTTGATTTGTAGGATGAATTTTTGTCCTTTATTTGATGTTATATCGAAATTTTTAATTAGTTGCTCTTACCAAATTTGAGGGTGCTATAGGAAAACTCTACCAAAGGTAGGGGAGAGTCCCAACTACCCCCGAAATCGATCACGCAAGACCTTAGCATGTCTTCTAGCGTTTGAATTGTTCTTTCACTTTATCCGTCGGTTTGGGGATGGTAGGTCGTACTCAATTTCACTCTTGTACCAAGCTTTTTTTGCAGGACATCCCAGAAGTTTGAAGTGAACCGACTATCGCGATCCGACACAATAGAGAAGGGCACTCCGTGTCTTGAAACCACCTCATCGATGTAAAGCTTCGCCAATTTGTCCATCGGTAAGGTCTTGTGCATGGTCAAGAAGTGAGCGCTCTTGGTCAGATGATCAACTATTACCCATATGATATCGTGATCTCGTAAGGTTTTGGGTAACTTAGTCACGAAATCCATGGTAATGTGTTCCCACTTCCACTCGGGGATCTCAAGGGATTGAAGGCTCATGTAAGGTCGTTGATGATCGACCTTCACTTGTAAGCAAGTCACACAACGCTCCATGTAACGCGCCACATATAATTTCATTACCGACCACCAATAATGAAGCTTCAAGTCCCTGTACATCTTCGTACTCCTCGGGTGAATGGAATATTTGGACTTATGGGCATCTTCAAGAAGAAGTTCACGGTTGCCCCCAACTTTGGGCACCCACACACATCCGTTGAATAACTTCCCCCCACGACTATACTCCGTCAAGAGGAATCATTGCTTCGTCATCACTTCATCCTTGAGATTCTCCTCCAATAAGGCCTCCACTTGAGATGTCTTGATTTTCTGAATGAGGCTTGACACTAACTCGATTCTCGAAAGGGTAGCCCGAATGCTTCCGTTATAGTCCTTCTGACTCAATGCATTGGCCACCACATTCGCTTTACCTGGGTGGTAGAGCAATTCACAATCATAATTCTTGAGTAGTTCGATCCACCTTCTTTTCCTCATGTTCATCTCCTTTTGATCGAAGACGTATTTCAAACTCTTATGATCCGTGTAGAGTGTACATTTCGTGCCATAGAAATAGTGTTGCCATAGCTTCAACGCGAACACTATCGCTGCCAACTCTAAGTCATGGGTAGGGTAATTATTCTCGTGAACCTTGGGTTGTCTCGATACGTAAGTGATCACCTTACCTCTTTGCATCAAGACACACCCTAAACCCATCTTTGAAGCGTCGCTATAAACCACAAAGTTTTCTGATCCTTCGGGTAAAGATAAAATTGGAGCTTCACACAACTTTTTTTGTAAGGTCCGGAACGCTTTCTCTTGCGTTTCGGCCCAAACAAACTTCATGTTCTTCTTGGTTAAAACGGTCAAGGCGGAGGCAATTTTGGAGAAATCTTGGATAAATATCCGGTAATAGCCCACTAAACCCAAGAAGCTTCATATTTCGGATGGATTCTTGGGAGGTTCCCAATTCATCATCACTTCAATTTTAGAGGGGTTCACCTTCACTCCATCTCGAGTGACAACATAGCCCAAAAATTGAACCTCCTCAAGCCAAAAGTCGCATTTGGAGAACTTGGCATACAACCTCTCCTTTCTTAACACTTCTAGGATTTCATGAAGGTGTTGCTCGTGTTCTGCTTCGCTTTTGGAATACACGAGTATGTCATCTATGATCACGATGACCGACTTATCAAGGAATGGTCAGCATACTCTATTCATCAGATCCATGAACACTTTCGGTGCATTAGTTAGGCCAAACGACATCACGAGGAACTCGTAATGGCCGTAACGTGTCCTAAACTCCATCTTTGGGATGTCATATTTCCTCATTTTCACTTGGTGATATCCCGAAACCAAATCGATCTTTGAGAAGCAACCTGCCCCTTGAAGTTGATCGAACAGATCGTCGATTCTCGGGAGCGGATACTTATTCTTCACCGTTGCCTTATTCAGTTCGCGGTAATCAATGCACATTCTTATCGTGCCATCGTTCTTCTTGACATACAAGATCGAAGCTCCCCAAGGTGACGAGCTCGGTCTTATAAAACCCTTCTCCAGAAGCTCTTGGAGTTGAGCTATCATCTCTTGCATCTTCGATGGCGCCAACTGGTAAGGGGCTCGAGCAATCAGAGCCGCTCCCGGTATAAGGTCAATTCAAAACTCCACTTGACGATCGGGTGGTAAACCGGGCAAATCGTCCGGGAAAACGGCGGGGAACTTGTATACCACCTTCACATCCTCAAGTTTCTTCTTCTCAAGCTTGGCATCGATCACGTATGCTAGAAAGGATGAACATCCCTTCACTAGGCATTTTCGCGCCTTAGCCATGGTGATAATTGTTACATCACCCTTTCTCCTTTCGCCATAGATCACCACCATCTCACCGCTTGAAAAGGGTACTCGGATCAATTTCTTGGAGCACACAATCTCATCTTGGTTCTCCGCTAGCCAATCCATTTCAACCACTACATCGAACCCGCCGATCAACATGGGCTTTAAGTTGATTGAGAATTCCTTTCCTTCAACATCAAGTACGCAACCCTTCAACACCATGCAAATCACTACTTGGCCACCATTCTCTATTTCTACCACTAAAGTATCCTCTAAACTACTAGTGGGCATGGCAAGTTTACGACAGAAAACATTGTATACAAAAGAGAAACTGGCACCTGAATCAAAAAGTACACGAGCAGGTACGGAGTTTAGGAGAAACGTACCCGATACCATGTCGGTGGATGCCTTGGCCTCATCAGCCTTCATCTGAAAAGCTTGACCCGGAACCCTAGGCGGGTTCTCCTTCTTCTCCGGGGCACTCCCAGTCCTTCACTTCGAACAATCCTTCTGGAAATGTCCCGGCATCTTGCATTCAGAACAAACGATTCCCTTCACCAGGCAATCTCTCGTAGCATGATCGGACTTCCCACATTTGGCACAAGAGGTGGGGTTGGAGTTACAATTACCGTGGTGATTGCTTCGGCATCTTGGGCACCACCGCGCCTCTCGGTGGTTATCAAAGCTTCTTCCCTCGTTGAAGGGTCTCGAACTCTTTAGATGCCCGTGGTTTCTTTCCCACTTTCTCTTGTCTCCCACAACCGGCCTCTCTTCTTTGGTCCTAACGTAGACGTCTTCCATGATCCGTTCCTCTTCGATTGTCTCGCGCAGGTTGGAGGCTTTAGAGTTGCAGACCATATACATCATGTCCGTCGGTAGGCCCTTGAGATATGCCTTAATCTTTTCTTTTTCAGTCGGAGCCACATGCCCCACTAGACCCAACTTCTCCATGAATTGTCGAGTGTACTCTTTTACTGTCATGTTCCCCTTCTTGAGAGCTCGGAACTCTGCTTCAATTTTATCCATGGCTCGCTCATTGCAATACTCCTCCATGACTTTTTCCTTGAAATAGGTCCAAGTCAACTAAGCTAAAACAGTGGTGGAGAGGGTGGACTTAGTGACGTTCCACCAGATGAGTGTCAGGCCCCTGAGCATATGAGATCCAAACTTCACTTTCTGACCCTCTTCACATTCAGACGAGTCGAAGGCCTGCTCAATTTCTCGTATCTAGTTCATGCAAGCAATTGGATCGTCAGACCCGGAAAACCCAGGTGGCTTGCTACACATAAAGGACTTGTAGGAGCAAGCCCTCCTACCTTGCCTCACGTCCATCGCCGTTGGATCCTCAGTTGGATTCCCTTGACCGGTACCCCTAGATCCGGCCACCACAAAGTTCTCTACAACCGTCTCATTCCTCCGGTTGCTCACATCCCTGTCCTCTAACATCTTCACGAGGAATTCTTGTTGCTTGGCCATGGCCTCATTCATCATGAGCATCATGCCAGCCATCATTTATGATTGAGGGGTTACCTCACGAATCACCGGGTTGGATGAAGCCAGATCCACCCTCGGAATAACTTTGAGTCCTCCGCCTAAAAGTGGCAGTATAGGTGGACGAGAAGTGGCCTCAACCCTCTTCGGTTGATCAGCCGTTGAAGCGGTCGCCTCGCTTTCGTTAACACGTGTACGCGGTCTACCACGCATACTAACCATCCTTAATCTGCCACCACAAACGAGAATGGAGGTAAGAAATAGATTACACAAATTTAAACACAAGGAAACGTACTAATACATTTATCAATCATCATAATAATAGTACATCAAGCACGCTCATGCAACAATATATTCATAATAGCATTAGATAAGTGAAATTACAAACATATTCTACACAAGAAGTCTCGTTACCATTATCATAATTTTCAATTAGTGTACTTCTGTCGACTTTTAAAATAGTCCCATCTTAGAATTTCTACCCAACACTCACCAATCATAACTTGATATTTTCAGTCTAAGTCTAGACATCTTGCATTCATGCCTAGTTAACTTAAACTAGAGCTCTGATACCAACTTGTAACACCCTAAAAATAGGGGTAAATTTAAACTTGGATAAGGCTACAATTGACATCATAAATAGAATTTAACCACCCTTGAAGGAGAAGCTGTAACAGTGTATACAAATACTATGAATGGACAACAAGTTAACAACAAGCTAATCTAAATCATTAAATCTAGATTATGGTGGTTGTCAACCCAATTCTCCCAAAAGTCTTTATTCCTTTCTGTACGTCAATGTCCAAAAGATATGTCCCCAAAAGATGCCATAATGGCCAACACTCGTCCCTCAATTCTTTGAAACCCCACCGCTTACAGAACCTGTTATACATGTCATTTGAGAAAAGTGTTAGGCTTAACCTCTAGTGACAACAAACTGTTTATATCAATAGTATGTAAAGGTTTTGAAGTGCAGTTAAATAAGCTCCCAATGATTTGAGTAAATAAAGTATAACAACAACCACATAAGGCCTTTCGGTCCAAAAACATCTTGCGATGACGGGGGGAGGCCCGGTTTTCCAAGGATCATGGCGGAACACAAAAGTAAGCCACTTTCCAAGTTATTGAGCTCACCATACTAGGATCAAGGCCAAGAATTCACCGGCTCGTACTCAAATGTGGGGGAGGGCATCCAATGATCCTAGTCATGCTCATTCGCTAGGATTTACATTTACGACCCATGGCTTGTATCCGATCCCACATAACTGTACCAAGTTGCCTTCCGAGGGTCCAATGTCTCAACTAGTTACAATCGACAATTTTCCCAAAATTAAGCCAACTCTATACCTATGGATCCACTAGTAATAGTCTAAGTCTTGTCACTATTATATTAGTGACAAAACTATAATCGCACATATAGTTCTCATAATACATTACCAAATATGAATCATTTTTCCCAAATGGACAATTTTTCCAAAGTTATCAATACTCTGCAATGCTCATTATTAGTACAAACATAAAGTGAAACCCAAGTATATAACCTTTCAAATCCACTTTTGACAAGTAAATCCCCAAAAAATTGTGAAATCCACATATAACCAAGATGGCATCATTTCAAGAGTTTTTGACCATCAATACACGAGTTTTATTTCATAGTGTATCACAAAGTATAAAACTCTTTGATATATCTCAAAATGGTAAAAACCCTAAAATCTCCAAAAATACCCAAGTTAGGTCAAAATGGTTCAAATCAAGAATATGTAGTAAAGGGGAGATCAAGAGTTCAAAACGTATAAGTTTTGACATGTATAAGGTTTAGAAAAGTTAGATTGAACTCACATATTAGGTTTTGTTAGAAAACCTAGAAACCCTAGTTGAAGTTTGAGATTGAAGATGAAGATGGTGAAATGGTAGCTTCTTGAACCCTAGGCTTCCAACACTTGATAATGGAGCAAAAATCTTGAAGAGGTGGAGAGATGAAGAAATAAATGATCCTTAGGTCGGATTTAAATGAAGTGGGAGAAGAAGATAGAGTTTCTTGAGAAGAGATTGGGGGGTTATGAGGTTTGGGGCCGATTTTACTCTTTTATCGGTGCATAGAGGCCGTGCGCGAATGCTCGCGTGGAGAGCCGCACGAAGCACTGGGGTCGTGCAAGGGCAGATCCCCGCGTGGATGGTGGCGCGGCTCGAGTCACGCGGGGAGCCGCGCGTAGCACTGTCAACATTCTGTCATCTTTTTCGGCTACCTCGCTCAACCTCCAATTAAGACAGGACTCAAGGTAACACCAATAGCAAATACTATACTACGAACGACATACTGATTTAAGGAATTATTTGCTTACCTGAAAATCGGGGTGTTACAAAATCTCTTTTGATTGCTGATGGTGTTATCGAGATTCCTTACAATTACAGGGGTATGTGAAGAGGATGAAAACGAAATATAATTTAAGGTTTTCTATTTGGGGTGAAATAACAAATAAAATAAAATTAAGTTTGGCTTCATGTGGTGAATAACGTTTACCGTTTCGAATCGCCAAAATCCAGGGGACTTCACGATTTCTCACTCCCGGCCTCAATCTGCACCTCACGATCATTGTTCAAACAAGATTCACACAGGGAACATAATTTAGGGTTTTTTGTTTCTGGTTTCATGGGGTGAAATAACAAACAGAAGAAAATTATGTTTGGTTTAATGTGGTGAAATAATATATATATGAAATATCATATTTATGAAAACTTATTTTTATTTCATGAGGTGAAATAGTATGTATTTCATATGGTGAATCTTAGTGACCAAAATGATGATTATGCCATTTTCATGTGGTGAAACAACTTTTAGTTAAAACCATAAGATTAAAACCAAATTACGGCTTAGATCGGTTCTCAATCTTTTTTTGGTTCTCATATATATATATATATATATATATATATATATATATATATATATATATATAAAAGACGGTAATCAAATGAGAACCAAAAAAGGATACCGATCTAAGCCGTTTATTGATTTTAAACTACGGACATTAAAGGCAATGTCATTTTTGTGATTTTTTAAAATATGAAAACATTTATTGAATAAATGGCTAATTGAAAGGACATTCTCGTCCATTTTCCAAATCTCATTATTCTTTACCAGATCCCTTCGTCAATTTCCATATCTACAACATCACTTCTTCATTATCCAGATCCCTTTTCAAGATCTTCAAGATCCCTTTTTCATCAGTTTCCAGATCTTCAACATCCCTTTGTAATATGAAGAAAAACGTTTTGGGATTCATCAAAACCCCTATTTTAAATCACAACCTCCATGAATACCCACCTCGATTTAAAAATTGGGATTTCCATCAATTAATTGAACCCATAAACCCTCCTCTGTTACAAATCCAAATTAGGGCCGATCAGGAATTTTTCTCTTCTATATCAGGTTTTCATTCGAGAAAGAGGCAAGATGGAATCAGAGGCGGAGAAAGAGGCATGGCGGTTGTTAAAGGAGGCGATGGTGACATACTATGACAGCCCAATCGAAATGATGGCCGCCAATGATCCCGGGGATAAGGTGCCATTGAATTATGATTAGGTTTTCATTCCAGATTTCGTGCTATCTACTTTAGCCTTCTTGCTAAGGGGAGAAGGAAAGATTGTCAGAAATTTCCTCCTCCATCGTCCCTTCTTCGTCATCAACTAGAGATAGGTCGAAAACAGAAGATGAAGATTTGGATGAGTGAAAGAGAAAAGATGGAGAAGGAAATTCTGGGGGTGTGAGGTGATTTGAGTGTGGATTATGAGTTGGAGGGTTTTGGATTTCTAGAAGATGACCATGGTGAAATCAGGGAAGATTTTAGAATAAGAGGCAACGACTTCTAAATGCTCGTAAATTTACAACAGGCGTTTTATATTTGATTTCATGTGATGAATAACATATAGACTGAAGTTACGTTTGATTTCATGAGGTGAAATAGATTAGAGATGATAATTGTGTTTGATTTCATGTGGCGATTCTGTGTGTTTCATGTGGTGAATCTGTGTGTTTCATATGGTGAATATGTGTGTATCATCTGATGAATGAAGTTGTATGTTTTATCTGGTGAATCTTAATCAAAATGACGATTTTGCCCTTTTCATGTGATAAAACATATTTTAATTAAAACTATAGGATCAAAACCAAATTACGACTTAGATCGGTTCTCATAGTTCTCAATTTTTTTGGGTTCTCACATTATTTATGTGACAATTGCTTTTGGACAATTTAGTTCAAAACCCGTATTCAAATGTTTTCTTCTGAAGGATGCTTTCAAGATTACATCTTATCAGGAAGTTTTTCGTTTGAAAGAGATTTTAGATATTCTATTGCTATATCTTTTATAATAATATTTCTAAAAAGATTGATGTTTTACAGATATCAAGGGGGAGAATATCTAGTCAAGGATACTTTAATTGATATATTCATTTCAGGGGGAGTTAAGGATTATGATTCACAGGTATAATATTCTAATCCTTATACTCTAACACTTGTGAAAGAAGAACAACTTTTACTTGTGAAAAATGTTTTAAAATGTTCAAACCACTTCACGTTCTTAAATTGTTTTCTTGGACTGAGAAGTGTGAATTTTAAATGATTTTTGGATACTTAACTGTATATCTGACCGTGTGTTCTTTAAAGAATAATACTTGTGTATTTTCTTTTCTATATACTTTGTCAAGTATTCATACACACATGGTTCAGTATTTTCAAATTGATTTTGTTATTACCATGTATCAAATGATATATCTTTCTATGGTAATACTCCCGCCGTTTGGTATTCACAGTTGTTTGAATCAAACGTCATTTCATTTTAATGTGCTTTCATTGATAATATGTTTATATATTGTTCATATAAACAACTTACGTCTTTGAATTCCCAAATATTTTTCTTCATGAACATTTGATCTGATCTTAATCATTGTCAGATTCTCAAAACATTTCTATTCTTTTCATTCACATAAAGTTTTGAGATATCTTAACTGTTTAAGATGCTCAAATTTCATTTCTGATTTTTAAATGAGCATACAAACACTGACATATGATTTCTTGTGCTTTACATGTCAAGAAAATCATTGAACAACATGTACTTTTAGGAACATGGGATTCAATGTGAGTGCTTACTAGATCTTCCATGGATTCACGATAACTAGTGTTTCCTACCCCGAAAGTAATCCTTTGAGTGATTGAGGGGAGAGGGATCTAAAAGAATTGAGTGTGGGAGTGAGCTGAGGTAAAATGGAAATGAGAGATTGGTTAGATGTGAGCTTAAATGTTTAAAAGAAAGAGGGTGTGAGAACAGTGTTAAAAGAATATTAGAACTCTGCACCAAACATCTTTCTGAGCCGGGCAGCCACATTACTGGTTGGTTCACATTTCTTTGGTGACCATCATTGAAATAGGCAAATAGCTCATGCCATCTCTTGCATACAACCCCACTAGCTACTCATTCTTTTCTTAAAAAGAGAATGTTTCATTTTTTCTGGGGAAGCAGTACATAATCTATCGGACCTTCATTTGGAAGATACTGATATTGAAAAAGAAGGAAAGTTGCCCCACCTTCGACCCTTTCTCATGCATGTGATTTGATCATTAATTTTGAAGATTTGGTGTTTTTCAAGTTCACGAGTTTCACGCACTGTTCTTGAATCAATTTGTTGAGTTTTGTGTTTTTAATCGAAATTACTTGTTAGAATTGTGTTCGAAATGTGTTGGTGAGTAAATTGTCAAATTTTCAGATCGAAATTCGGAGTCTAGATGACTTTTTGGTGTGATTTTGATTGATTTTAGAGGTTTGCGTGTGTTCGTTAAACTTTGCGCTTGATTCATCGTGTTCATCCTGGTTTGCGTTTCATTCATCGAAAGTGTTATTTGTGTTTCTCCACAAACGCAAAGTCAGGATTTGCGTTTCACATCACAAACGCAAAGTGGAGTTTGCGATTCACACTACAAACGCAAACTAAGGTTTGCGCTCCTCGTCACAAACGCAAAGAAGCAGTTTGCGTTCCACTCCACACACGCAAAGTAAGGTTTGCGTTCCTCACTACACATGAAAACTAAGGTTTGCGTACCAAAGCACAAACGCAAAGCAAAGGTTTGCGTTCCTTAGCACAAACGCAAAGTGTTGGTTTGCGCTCTTCACTACAAACGCAAAACTAAGGTTTGCGATTCACACTGCAAATGCAAAGCAAGGTTTGCGTTCCACATTGCAAACGCAAAGTAGTGTTCGCGTTCCACAACACACACGCAAAGCTTGGTTTACTTGTTTTTTTTTCTTTCTGAGAAATTTTCAAAACTGTAATATGGCCTTTAATAGTGAAATTTTTTTCTCTAGGGGCGCTGCCCCTCGACCCCGCAAGAGCGTTGCCCCTTAACCCCACCCGTTAACCGGGTAGCGGGACCCCGTGCTAAGTCTGCGCAGGGGGACAAAAGTTCTTTGAGTAATCAAAATCTCTGAATTTTTTTTAAGTTTTCTTGATTTGATTGGATTTAAAGATCTTTACTAGCTAATATTTTTTCATCTTGTGTAGGTATATACAGATCTCAACCATGGCAAATGAATTTCTTTCTATGGGATCTCATCTGAAGCCTCCGGTCTTGTCTGTCGGAGATTATTCACAATGGAAGAAAAGAATGATTCAGTTCTTGAATCTAAAGAACAGAGATTATATGACATCTATCATAGATGGTCCGGGAAATCCACAATCGTTTGTACCTGGACAAGCAGCCACAGCTACATCTCCAGCTATCCCAGATCGATATGTGTCAAAACCATATCAATTCTTTACTGATGTGGAAAAGGCAAGACACAAGATAGATGAAGAGGCACTTATCTATCTTACTATGGCAATCCCTAATGACATCTACAATCGCGTAGATAGTAGGGAATCTGCAAAAGAGTTATGGGATGAATTGGAGAAACAGTTTCAAGGATCAAAGAAGTCAATTCAGACAAAGCTGAATCAGAGTATAAATGCATATGAAGGCTTTCATGCGAAAGAAGGAGAGACTTTGTTGGAAACATACAATCGCTTCAATGTGATATTGAATGATCTAAGGATAAATGGAATGAACAAGTCAGAATCAGAGATCAATTATAAGTTCATCAAGAACTTGAACCCAGAATGGAAAAGCTATGCTATCAACATTCAGATGACTAAGGACATGGCATAAGAAGACGTCAATGATATCTTCACAACTTTATCTCAGCATGAGGATGAAGTAAAGCAGCTTGGTCAAAGATTCTCTAGCCTTAATGTCTGAACGTAAGAAAGGGTCAAGTTTCAAGTCCAGTTCTTCTTACAAGTCAAAGTCAAGGAAATCCAGAGCTCTCCTCACTGAAGTTACTGATTCAAGCACTGATCAATCTTCTACTGAAAGTAAAGAATATTCAAATGAGGATATGCAACGATTCGCTGAAAATCTGGCTCTTCTCACAAAGTAGTTTAAAAGCTTTGGAAAGAACAAGTACAAGCCGAAATATGAGAGTTACAAGAAAGACAAGTTCAAACCGAGATCTGAAAAGAAGTATGAGAAAAGAGGAGAGAAAAGAGATGAAAAGCGAGAAGAGAAATGAGAAGAGAAGAGAGAAGGAAAGAAAGAAGAGACTGAGCCGAAATATGGAAGATGCTATAACTGTGGAAAACCAGGTCATTTTTCCAAGGATTGCAAGTTCAAGCGAACAAAGAATTCGGAATATTATGCTCGGAAAACTTTGTTAGCAAAGAAGGTGGAAGATGGTCAGAACTTAATGGCGGAAGAAGAGAATTGGCTCTACAAGAGTTCTGATGATGAATTTGCACACTTTACTCAGGTGTGTATGATGGCCAAAGTAGATGAGGACATTGGATCATCTTCTGATCATTCCGACTGTGGTTCCGAGGTACGTATTCAATCCTTAAAGGCTCAAGTTAAATTCATGAAAGAAGAGTTTAAAACTTTAAAAGGCAAACTTAGTCATGAAAGACAAACAATGTTGAATTTTCGTGATGAAAATTCAATGTTGAAAGATGTTGTTAAGGAAAAAGAATATGAGAAAGATTGTTTGAAAAAGGACAAAGATGTTTTAAATTCAAAAATATCTGAGCTTGAAAGAGATCTTGTAAACTTAAATGCTGAAAAAGGTGATTTTCAACTAAAATTTGAAGCATGTTTTCAAGAAAGAAACGAGGCATATTGTAAAATCAAGCAACTGGAGGATTTAAATCTGAAAAGAGGACAGACTGAGCAAACATTAAATCTTTTAACAAACAAACTCCAAGATGTCAGATTTTATAATGTTAAAAAAGGTTTAGGTTTTGAACCAAATACTGTTTTGAAAAGAGCACCAGAAAATTTGTATAATTTTGATAAAATGGGCTCTACTTCTACAAAACCTGATATTCATGATACTTTTGTAAAAGGTAAAGTTGTGAATGATGATGACACTTTATCTTGCGCTGATTCCATTTCAAGTTTAAAATCTGTTGGTTTTGCTTATAAAGATTTAAATGAAAGTTACAAAACAAGAAAGATAGAATTTAGTGATTTTACGTCTCTATTTTCTCCAACAGAATCAGCCAAGATTGATGAAAATAATACTGAATCTCAGTGTCAGTTTGATGAATCTGATTTAGAAACTGATGTTGAGAATCAAGTGTTATTATCTGATTTATTCACGTCTAATTCTTCAAATGGATTAAAAGATGAAAATACCATGAATCAAAACCTTAATTCTGATTTTTCAAAAATTATGACTGAGGAGATTTTTACAGAAATGATGAATGCTTCAGATCCTGTTCCTATTATAGAAAAGATGGAATCAAACTCTGAGGTGAATCAAGCATCTAATTTTGAGAAACAAATCACAGATCTTCAAAAGACAATTGAAGAGTTAGAAGATGAGAATGTTGATCTCAAATTCAAACTTGACAAGTCTTTTGAAGAAAACAAAGAACTCTCTAGAGAGTTAAATATTTTAAAAAATGATTTGTTTCAACAAAATTTAAAGGAGAAAAAGATGTTTGACTCTAAAAAACTGGAATGTTCATTCTAATCCAGAGTTTGATACTGTTAATTCTAAAACTTCAGTTGTTTATACTACTACTCCTGAATATCCTCCGAGTATTTTTGAGAAAGGAGAAGCTTCTTGTACTTCAAAGCCAAAATCATTTTCTTCAAAGAAAACTAACAAGATTCTGTTTCCTGTTTCAGATGTAAAAAGGCAAAATGGTAAAGGAGAAAGGATGAAGAATGTGAAGGAAAATAAAGTTGCTAAAAATAAATGTAATATCAGTGATAGTGGTAGGTTGATGTGTAAAAATTTAAACGTTTCCAAATGTCAAAATTGTATAAATGATTGTACTTCATTGGATAAATCTAAGCTTTTGACATTTGCACGTAAGAATTATATCTGCAAACACTGTCATGATAATGCTTTTATTATTCCTTCCATTCATCCTAAATCTAAAGTTGCCAGAAAAACATCTCATGTCAAATCAGCTTTAAATTCCTTAACTCACCAGGCTAAAATTTTTCATGATAAGATTGATAATTTTTCGAAAAAGAAAACATTTCATGAGTTTAATGTTAAAATGGTTTGGAAATGGGTACCTAAGCCTCGCTATGAGTGGCGAATTAAGGCTAAGGTAGATGATGTTGATAAGTTGCGAAAAACTAACAAGGAAGGACCCATCTGGATATGGGTACCTAAACAGAAATGAGTTGTTCTTTTTGCAGGTCTCACATACATGGTATATAGATTCAGGATGCTCGCGCCATATGACAGGATTTAAGCATCTACTTCACAATTATGTTGAGGAATCTGCCGGTACTGTAAGTTATGCTAATTCTGAGGTTACAGGATACATTCGAGGACACGGATCGTTAACAAATGGTACCGTGACAATCAAAAGAGTACTATACGTGGAAGGACTTGATCATAATCTTTTCAGTACAAGTCAATTCTGCGATAGTCAATTTCAAGTTCGGTTTACTGATAAATGTTGTTATATTGAAGATAAAGATGGTCGTGCAGTTTTTAAAGCCAAGCGGAATGCAAATCTTTATTCTGTGAATTTTCCAACACTTTCTGCATCAAGACCTGTTTGTATGATTGCAAAAGCTTCACGAGCTGAAATTTGGATATGGCATCGGCGTCTGTCTCATCAAAACTTTGATGCGATTAATCAGTTGGCGAGACAAGGCATTGTCAAAGGTCTACCAGAACTAAGGTTTGAGAAGAATTCTCTTTGTCCCGCTTGTGAAATGGGAAAGATGAAGCGAACATCTCATAAAGCAAAGACAGAATTCTCATCTTCAACACCTCTTGAATTGATACATATGGACCTTTGCGGCCTGATGAGGACTCAGTCTATCAATGGTAAGAAATATATTTTGGTCATTATAGATGAGTACTCCAGATATACTTGGCTGGAATTTTTAAGGAACAAATCAGATGCAGCAGAGCTCATTATTGAGTTCTTAAAGAAGATCCAGGTTCGACTACAATTGCCGGTTATATCTTTGAGAAGTGACAATGGCACGGAATTCAAGAATGAAAAGCTTCAGAGTTATCTCATATCTGTTGGGATCTCTCACAACTTTTCTGCTACCTACACTCCTCAACAAAACGGAGTAGTTGAAAGGAAGAATCGAACACTGGTGGAAGCTGCAAGGACAATGTTAGCCTATTCCGAATTGCCAATGTTTCTGTGGGCTGAAGCCGTAGCCACTGCGTGTTTCACACAAAACCGCACGATTGTCATCAAAAGACATAAAAAGACAGCGTATGAACTTATTAATAGTCGAAAACCGAATATTAAATTTTTTCGTACTTTTGGTTGCAGGTGTTATATTCTCAATGATCGAGACAATCTTGGTAAATTTGACAAGAAGGCTGACGAAGGCTATTTCATTGGTTATTCGTTAACGTCTAAAGCCTATCGGATCTACAATAGATGAACCAAGACGATCATGGAGAGCATTAATGTGTCATTCGACGAATCATCAACGTTGACTTCTGAACATAACAGTTCAGAACTCAAGCTTAAACAGAAAGTTTCTATTCAAGATGGAATAGAACCTGAAGTCAAACAGAATAAGTCTTCTAATTCAAATAAAATTACAGCTGAATTAGACTTATTATTTTTTGATGCTTTTCTGGATATATGTGCAGATTTTGAAAAATCAAACATATCCACATCAACTTCAGAGGTTCCAACAATAGTCGCAGATATTTCAGGACCTTCTGAAAATGTCACAATATCAACCGCATCAGGTACATCTACACATATACATTCTGAAGATACAAATGTTGATTCTATGCATGCAGATCCAAATTCTGCAACAGAAGTTCCGAGTGATTCTTCTATTGCTCCGGAAATATTTACTTCAGAAGAGGCTGTACAAGATGTCCCGAGCACATCTGGGGTTGATAAAGACTTACCTGCAGTATATGATGAATATGAGGAAGATAATACTCAAACTGAAATTCATCCGATTCCAAGTACATTGAAATGGACAAGAAATCACCCACTTCATAATATCATTGGTGATGCACAGTCTGGTGTACAAACGCGTGCAACATCGACTAATTTTTGTCTATATTCAAGTTTTTTAAGTTCTCTCGAGCCGAAGAAAGCTTCAGAAGCCTTGAGCGATCCATATTGGATACTGGCGATGCAAGATGAACTTCTACAATTTGAGAGGAACAAAGTTTGGCGACTTATACCACTTCCAAAAGGAAAATCTGTTATTGGAACAAAGTGGGTTTTCAGAAATAAGAGAGATGAATCTGGAGTTGTAGTTCGAAACAAAGCTCGCCTTGTTGCAAAGGGTTATTGTCAACAGGAGGGGATTGATTATGAAGAAACATTTTCTCCTGTGGCACGACTGGAAGCGATACGAATCTTCTTATCCTATGCAGCGCATAAAAATTTTACGGTCTTCCAAATGGACGTAAAATCAGCATTCTTAAATGGGATATTGCATGAAGAAGTATATGTTACTCAACCAGAAGGATTCATTGATCCAAAGAACCCTGATCATGTCTATGTCTTAGACAAAGCCTTGTATGGACTCAAACAGGCACCAAGATCTTGGTACGAAACTTTAACTCAATTTTTACTCGCTTCAGGATTCAAGAAAGGTACAATTGATACTACTCTCTTTCTGAAAAAGCAAGGTGATGATATGATTCTGATTCAGATTTATGTAGATGACATAATTTTCGGTTCTACAAATCCAAAGTTTTGTAAAAAAATTTCAAGAATCATGGAATCTCGTTTTGAAATGTCAATGATGGGTGAACTGAATTTTTTCCTTGGTCTTCAAGTAAAACAATTACCCGAAGGCATTTTCATTAATCAGTCAAAATATATTCGAGATATTTTAAAGAAATTTAACATGACTGACAGTTCAGTGATGAAAACACCGATGGCAACGGGCACACTTTTAGATACAGATCTTTCTGGCAAATCAGTAGATCAAAAAGTGTACCGTAGCATTATTGAGTCACTGTTGTACTTAACTGCCAGTAGACCGGATATTATGTTTGCTACATGTTTCTGTGCGAGATATCAAGCTAATCCGAAGGAATCAAACCTGGTCGCTGTAAAACGGATTTTTAGGTATCTTAAAGGTTCTACTGAGTTAGGCCTTTGGTATCCTAAGGGTTCGTCTTTTGATTTAACTGCCTATACTGATGCTGATCATGCAGGATGCAAACTGGATAGAAAGAGCACCTCTGGTTCTTGTTAGTTCTTAGGTGATAAGTTGGTTAGTTGGACATCTAAGAAACAAAATTGTGTTTCTACATCCACCGCTGAGGCTGAATACGTAGCTGCCGCAAGCTGCTGTTCACAAGTCCTCTGGATGCGAACACAGTTAAAAGATTTCGGATATACTTACCAACGAGTCCCTATCTACTGTGATTCTAAAAGTGCGATTGCGATAACAGCTAATCCAGTACAGCATTCCAAGACGAAACACATCGACGTGCGTTATCATTTTATAAAGGATCATGTTGAGAAGGGCGATATCGAGATGCACTTCGTGACTACAGACTACCAGTTGGCTGACCTTTTCACCAAGCCGTTGGATGAAAAGAGGTTTACCTTTTTAGTTAGCAAACTTGGTATGTTAAACGCCAATTCATGATTCTAGGGGGAGTTTTCTAATCTTGTACTTTATTTGCATATATTTTAGATATTTCATCATATGCTATCTGACTAAAGCGGAATCATTTTTATAATGATTACCAAAATCTTTTTCTTGCAGGATATTTTATGTGACAATGGCTTTTGGACAATTTAGTTCAAAACCCGTATTCAAATGTTTTCTTCTGAAGGATGCTTTCAAGATTACATCTTATCAGGAAGTTTTTCGTTTGAAAGAGATTTTAGATATTCTATTGCTATATCTTTTATAATAATATTTCTAAAAAGATTGATGTTTTACAGATATCAAGGGGGAGGATATCTAGTCAAGGATACTTTAATTGATATATTCATTTCAGGGGGAGTTAAGGATTATGATTCACAGGTATAATATTCTAATCCTTATACTCTAACACTTGTGAAAGAAGAACAACTTTTACTTGTGAAAAATGTTTTAAAATGTTCAAACCACTTCACGTTCTTAAACTGTTTTCTTGGACTGAGAAGTGTGAATTTTAAATGATTTTTGGATACTTAACTGTATATCTGACCGTGTGTTCTTTAAAGAATAATACTTGTGTATTTTCTTTTCTATATACTTTGTCAAGTATTCATACACACACTGGTTCAGTATTTTCAAATTGATTTTGTTATTACCATGTATCAAATGATATATCTTTCTATGGTAATACTCCCGCCGTTTGGTATTCACAGTTGTTTGAATCAAACGTCATTTCATTTTAATGTGCTTTCATTGATAATATGTTTATATATTGTTCATATAAACAACTTACGTCTTTGAATTCCCAAATATTTTTCTTCATGAACATTTGATCTGATCTTAATCATTGTCAGATTCTCAAAACATTTCTATTCTTTTCATTCACATAAAGTTTTGAGATATCTTAACTGTTTAAGATGCTCAAATTTCATTTCTGATTTTTAAATGAGCATACAAACACTGACATATGATTTCTTGTGCTTTACATGTCAAGAAAATCATTGAACAACATGTACTTTTAGGAACATGGGATTCAATGTGAGTGCTTACTAGATCTTCCATGGATTCACGATAACTAGTGTTTCCTACCCCGAAAGTAATCATTTGAGTGATTGAGGGGAGAGGGATCTAAAAGAATTGAGTGTGGGAGTGAGCTGAGGTAAAATGGAAATGAGATATTGGTTAGATGTGAGCTTAAATGTTTAAAAGAAAGAGGGTGTGAGAACAGTGTTAAAAGAATATTAGAACTCTGCACCAAACATCTTTCTGAGCCGGGCAGCCACATTACTGGTTGGTTCACATTTCTTTGGTGACCATCATTGAAATAGGCAAATAGCTCATGCCATCTCTTGCATACAACCCCACTAGCTACTCATTCTTTTCTTAAAAAGAGAATGTTTCATATTTTCTGGGGAAGCAGTACATAATCTATCGGACCTTCATTTGGAAGATACTGATATTGAAAAAGAAGGAAAGTTGCCCCACCTTCGACCCTTTCTCATGCACGTTGAGTCCATGTATAATCATTGTTGTCTCAGTGATTTACATACTTTGAGCCTTATGAAACACAATCATTGTGCTAATTCTTTCATACACAAGCACGAGCACACAGAGAATATGTTTTTCTGTCAGAACATTCATAGAATTACCTTGTGTTTTTCAATGATTGAATGGAAGTCCTGGGGAGTCAATATCAAACAAGCTCCTTATATTGTACATTCGTTGTACACAGTAACTTTGTGTTACTGACAGGCATTTCTAACTGTTTCATATGTTGATTCAGGGTTACAACTCTTATTTTGTTTGAATTTGAAAAGATTCAGATAAATACATTCATGGTTTAACGGTTCTTTCAGATCAGATGACGGATTTTATCACATCATGTATTGGGGAGATTCATAATTTTTCTATATGGGGGAGATTGTCTATTATTAAAAAGAGGAGATGAAAGTTCATGAAGAATGTGCTTATCAGATGGTGGGAAGTTCATTCAATGACGGATCTGACCTTGAAGTGTTTTAATGATGTTGATTCTTACAAATCATTAAAAAGGGGGAGAATAATCAAAGTTCAAGATCAGATTGAAGTTTTAAAGATTTCAGAGGTGATAAAGTTTTCAGATGTTTAAAGTCAAAGGTTAAAGAAAGCTTATCAAAGAGAAAGTCAGAGTTTATGCAAAAGTTAATTCAAAGGGAGAGACAAGTTTGAAGAATTGTTAAAGTTTTCAAGATGTCAAAGCCAGAAAAGATTTGAAGTTGAAGTTAATTCTGAAGATATGAAGACCTGAAGATTATTGCCAAATTTTTTTTAATCTTGAATCCAAAGGGGGAGATTGTTAGACTGTAATTGTATTCAAGATTAAATGAGGGTCATTGTTGTAATTAGTGTTTGGATGTGTGTTGTAATGAGCTTAGAAGGTTTGACCTTGCTTGGTCATGTTGACCTATATATAAGCAAGTCCTTGTATTGTTTGTAAGGTGTGATAGTAAGTGTGTGAAAGTAAAGGTGTAATATTGGTGGTAGTTGAGAGAGAGAAAGAACACACACAAAGAACACACACATACGTGAGATCTATGACTAGATGTTAGATCTGTTATTAATTGTAATTCATGTGATTGATCTAATAAAAGTGTTTGTGTCAATCTAAATGTGTTAATGCTAGTAATCACTGGGCCACAATTACTACCCTCTTCATTCTATACTCTTGATGGAGATCATTAATTCTTGGTATGGTTAATCTAGGGTTGGTGAACATTTATTCTAGTTATTAAAGCTTCAAGGATTCTCTCATCTTCTCCATTATGGAGTTTGGTTTTCTTTTGAAAACTACTAAGGTGAGTTCATTCCCTTTTACAAACCTTATAGATGTTAGTGCATAAATATGTTGGATGCAAGATCATAAAAGATTGAAGATCAAAGTCAAGCCAAGTCAAAGCTCAAAAGTCAACTCTCAAGCAAAGTCAAAGCCAAGTGTAATAAAGTCAAAGTCAAAGTCTTGTGTTAGTTTTGTAAGCATGTGTTGTTTATTAGTTTTTCTTTATTAGACTTGTGTTTAGAATCTTGGTTGTAAGAACACTTCTAACTAGTTTGCAGAGAGAGTTTTAGAGAGAGAAAGAGATTTGTAGAGAGAGAAAGTAATCTTTGAATTGTTTGTAATTGAATATTGAAGTTGAATCAAAATAGGTAGATTGTATATCTTGTTTCTGTGATTGATTTTAGTAATGAGAACTTGATCAAATCTGGGATTAATAATTGGTATCAGAGCAGATCCAATCAAGAAATCAAGAAAAATCAGATTTGACACTGTTTCATCGAATTCAGATTCGTTTTTGAGTTTGTGTTTGTTTTTAGAGTTGTAATTGTTTGGTTAGTGGTCGAATTGTGTTTTAGATTGAGTTTGTATAGATTTGAACCGTGATTGCACTGTAATTTTGAACAATTTGATGAGTTGTACGTATTTCGAGTTCAATAGTTTTATCGCACTGAAAATTGATTTAATTTGTAATTGTTAGCGTTTCTTATCGAATTTCATTGGTAGAAACAGATTCTAGAAGTGTTGGTGACTGTTTTGTCAAAGTTTCAGGTTGAAATTTGGTGTTTAGATAGGTTTTTGAGCGATTTAGTGGTGTTTTTCATTTGAGATTCGAAGAACTCGCAAACAGATCTGAAGAACTCGCAAGTTACCTTCAAGAACTCGCAGGGTCACGAAGAATTCGTAGAATTGTTGGATTTCGCAGGATTTATATTAGATTTCGTATTGTGGTTGAATTCTGAAATATCATAAGTGTAGAATTCGCAGGTTTCTAATATGTGAAAATAATAGAATTCGCAGGCTAGTCTATTGCGAAAATTAAAGGATTCGTATAAGTGACTCATGCGAATTTCATAAGAATTCGCATAAGCTTATTTTACAAAAGGTTGTGTGAAAAACTTGAAGGTTTCGCAGGAAAGAATTCGCATAATCTCATTGTACGAAAAGTTGTTACTAAAAGTTTCCAAGGATAGGATTCGTAGATCCTTTGTCTGGGAAAAGAGTAGTATTCGCAAGAATTTAAGCTGCGAATTCCTGAGTTTTCACAGAAGAATTTCTTACGAATTCATTTGAGTTTCATAAAAGTTTTTCAAAATTCTATAAGTATTGGATTCGTGTGTCACTTGGTTGCGAATTCTGAGGTTTGACACTGTATGTGAATTCTAAGATTATTAGTGTTTGCAAATTCTGTTTGTTTGTGAATTCTTATTGCTTACGAATTCTGAACCTGCGAATTTCATACTTAGTGATTTTTTTGGAAATTTCATTTCTGCCTAAGTTTTTCTGATTTACTTGATTTCTATTGGACTAACGATTGTTTGTCAAGTTCTTATTGTAATATTTTAAATAGGATGTCATAAAGGGAATCTCTCGCTATTGGAACAGATGTAAAGCCACTTGTACTCTTCAAGGGAGAGTATGAGCTGTGGAAAGACCGGTTCATGGACTTTATAGACAGACATGAGTTAGGAGAATATATCAACCAATCTTTGAAGGAAGGTGTAATGAAACTTCCAACAAAGACTCACACTGTTCTAAGAGAGAATGGACTAGAAGAAGAGAGAGAGTACCCATTACCACAAGCTGAATACACTGAAGAGCAGATAAAGAGAAGAAAAGCTGATAGATTGGCAAAATCATTCATTCTTCAAGGCATACCGAATGAAACTTATGTAAAGATTGATAACTACAATGCTACGGGCAAGGAAATGTGGGATCAATTGGAAAAGATGATGCCCGGATCAAAGATAGGCAATCAACTCAAAATCTCTAACTGCCTCAACAACTACGAGGAATTCAAAGCCAAAGAAGGAGAATCTCTTGAGGCAACTTATGACAGATTTGTGACTTTACTAAACGAGCTTAGCAAGAACAAAGTAAAGAAGTCACAGATTGAGCTTAATGTCAAGTTCCTCAGCAAACTTCAGCCATAGTGGAAATGATTCACAAGACAGATGAAACAGATGAAAGATCTGAATGAAATTCCACTTCATGAAGTCTATGAAACTCTCAGGCAGAATGAAGAAGAGGTTGAAGAGATTAAAGAGGAAAAGAAGAAGACTGAAAAGACAGTTGTTGATCCTATTGCTCTTGTTGTGAAGAAAAAGAGTGTGAGCCTCAAGAAGAAAAAGAAAGTGATAGTTTCTGAGTCCGAAGAGGCAGAAAGTGATGAGAATTCAGATTCTGATGACTGTGAGAATTTAAAGCTGGCTATGCTGATGCTGACCAAAGCTTTTTAGAAGAAATTCTACAAAAAGCCTAGCTCGAACAGTCAGAGGTATTCTTCTGGATCTAGGAACTATGAACACAAGGAGAGGTTCGAAGGAAAGAGAATAGAGGAGAAAAAGCCTAATGAGAAGCAGTATAGAGCTGAAGAGAAGAAACAGCCAGAACCGACAAAGTGCTACAACTGTGGCAAACTCGAACATTTTTCTAAGGACTGCAGAAAGCCCAAAGTCCGAAACTCCGAGTACTACAAGAACAAGATGCTCCTAGCCAAGCAACAGGTTGCTGGTAAGGCATTAATGGCGGAGGATGAGTTCTGGCTAGACCATTCAGATGAGGAAGAAGAGAAAAAAGAGAAAGTTCATCTATGCTTTATGGGCTAGACGAAGATGGAAGCTGAAGTTGAGTCTGATGAAGAAGACAATGAAGAGGTATGTGATATGTCTAAATCTGAATTTATGAATGCTATGCAAGCTATGATGATTAAACTCCAGGAAGTAACGTCTAAACATGAACGCGAAAAAGGTATCATGAAAGAAAACAATTAATTAATACAGAAACTTAGCAAGGATCTTGCTGAGAAGAATGCATTAATTGAGGCTTTACATAAAAATATTGATACCAGCGGGAAAGAGAAGAAGATACTTCACAATGAATTAGCTAAAACTACTTCAAAGTATAAACTGTGCCAATTTGAATCAAAAGAGATTGCTAAAAAGTGTTCATCAATTTCAAAAGAAAATAAATCTTTAACTGACAAGGTGAATGTTTTGCAGGAAAAGCTTTACAGTTTAGGTCAAACTGAACACACTATCCATCTGAACAAACCTAAAGAGAATAGTGAGTGTTGGGGACTTGGTTACGAGAACACACGCTACCTCAAAAAGGGTATTTCAAAAGTGTCTTCACTTTATGACTTTGGATTTTTAAAACTGGCACCACAATACCCTGAACTCAAAGTTAAGTGGACCAAATTGTCTGACGAGGATGAAGCTAAAGAAAAAGACAAACGGAAGAACACAATCAAAATGCAACTTCCATTTTGTTATGAGAGGTTGAATAACATTTATAGTTCTGATAAATCAAAATTTCTTTCTAATGACTATTTTGAATAACAGTTATAGCCTATCGAAGGTAAGCTTTACGTACCTCCTCTCGTGTTGGAAAGTAAAATTTCTGTACTCGAGAATACTCTAGCCGAAGAAAGAATTTTGATGGACTTAGAACAAACTGTGTTTTTCACTGTGTTTAAAAATTCTGATTTTTCTAAATCTTCAAAAGCTTCAAAATCTGATGATATGTCTGATTTACTTGATGGAGAGTTTGATTTTTTAAACTCTGAAGGTGAGTTAGATGATTGTGTTGGTGAATTTGATTTTAATGCTAAACTTCCTGATCATTCTTCTTTCATAATAAACTCTTTTGGATTACCCGGTGTGTATGAAAAAGGTGAAACTTCAACGAAAGTTGATAAAACAGTTTATGTGAATTCTAAGAATGTCAAAGGTAAAAAGAAGAAATCTAAGTATTCACATAAATAGAACACCACTGGTAATCCAAAGAAAAGGCAATATTTCAAAACTCACAGTACTAATTCTAAAGTTTCAACTGTTTCAGATGTGAAAAAAGAAATGGAATGGAGTGAAATCAGAATGGCGACTGAAACAGAAGATTGACGAGAATGTTAAATCATGTTCAGATTTGAATTGTAATAGAGGATTGACTAGTAAAACAGATGTAGTTAAGAATATTGCTTTTTCAAAACCAAAACTTGTATCTTCGTACAAGAGATATTCAATAAAGAAATTGTTCCAATTATCTTCGTCTGCTAGAAAGTCTTCTAATTATAAAAGAAATGATTCTGCTTCTCGTAAATATTCTGATGTTTGGTTTGGCACATATCATGTATATTCTTATCATTCTGTTGCTTCAAATGTTTTTCTAAAGGTCAAAGGATCCATATATAAATGGATGCCAAAATCTTGTGCTAACACAGTAGGACCCAAATTTAAATGGGTACCTAAATCTATAGTTCCTTGATTTCTCATGTGCAGACCCGTCATATGTGGTACTTGGATAGCGGGTGTTCCAAGCATATGACCGGGCAGAAAGATATTTTATCTAATTATACAGAGAAATATTGTGGGACAGTTAGATTCAGCAACGATCAGTTTTCACCAATTCTGGGCTATGGTGATGTGCTTCATAAAAATGTGACGATTACGAAGGTGAGCTATGTGGAAGGATTAGGACGCAACCTGTTTAGTATTGGCCAGTTCTGTGACAAAGGTTTAGAGGTCAATTTCAAGGCTAAGAGTTGCTCAGTGCGTACTGAAGACGGCAAAGAACTCTTGGTTGGCACTAGAAATTCCAACCTCTACACGATAAATCTGTCAAAAGTCCAGACTGACAATCAGGTTTGTCTACTGTCAAAAGCCTCGCTGCAACAAAGCTGGTTATGCACCGAAGGCTTTCTCACCTGAATTTTCGTCACATAAACAAATTGGTCAAAAGCAAATTGGTGAAAGGACTTCCTGAGCTGAGATATGAAAAGGAACATCTGTGTGCAACTTTTGAAAAGGGTAAAATGAAGAGGGCCGCATATAAGCCGAAACCCGAACCGAGTACAAGCTCTTCACTGGAATTGCTTCACATGGATCTCCGTGGTCCGATGAGAATGCAAAGCATGGGAGGGAAGAAATGTGTGTTAGTAATAGTGGACGATTTTTCGCATTACACATGGGTAAAATTTCTAAGGATAAAAGATGAGATGCCCAAAGTACTCATCAATTTTTTGAAGACTACCTAGGTGAACTTGCAGAAGACAGTTACGCTTCTTAGGACAGATAACGACACATAATTTAAAAACAAGACGGTAGAAGAGTATCTCGAATCGGTTGGGATAACTCATCAATATTCTACTGCTAGGACACCATAACAGAATGGAGTAGTAGAAAGACGCAACCGAACGCTAGTCGAGGCCACTCGCACTATGCTCAGCCAGTCGGATCTACCTCTGTTTCTGTGGGCAAAAGTTGTCTCAACTGCATGTTATACGCAAAATCGCTTCATTATTCACAGATGGTTTGGAAAAACTCCTTATGCATTAATTAATAATCGTATACCTAGCATTAAGCATTTTCATATTTTTGGTTGCAGGTGTTTCGTGCTAAACGATAGAGAGAGCTTGAATAAATTTGAACCGAAGGCTGATGAGGGAATCTTCATTGGTTACTCCCAGACATCTGTTGCATACAGAATTTATCTGAAGAAGTCAAAGACAGTAATTGAGAGCTTTAATGTAACATTTGATGAAGATATGACTTTTGATCAAATCAGTTCAGAACCCGTACATACTGGTGTATTAGCTTCTGGACAGATCAGTCCAGCACCTGTATCTAATGCTACTAAATCAGATGAAGCGTCATCGTCAAATTCTCATTTATCTATTTTAGATTTATTATTTGAACTGTTTTACGATGAATTTCTTGGATCTAAAGTGACTAAATCTGTTGTGGTTGACAGGATGGACGATTTAATGCATGATCATCCAACCATTTCAGAGTTATCTACTGAATCTAATTCCCGATTTAGCAAGAAATTCCAGTTCAAACACCTACTCCAACGGTTGAGGCTTTGAATGTTAACGACGAGACAGAAGTTACTGAATCAGTTGGTCGTACAATCATGACAAATCAACAGTCAGAAAATGTTGTTCCAACTGCAACTTCTGCACAAGACACTTCAACTGTACCCCCGTCAATTCCTGAGCAAAATGATGAAGCTGACAGTGGATATCTAGATGATAACCATGATCAATCTACATCAAATCCACTCCCTCACAAACATAAATGGACCAAAGAGCACCCGATAAGCCAAATTATTGGAGATCCAACTTTACCGGTGCAAACTAGGTCTGCCACTTTGAATATGTGTATGCATGATTCATTCTTGAGTAAGTTATAGCCCACTCGTGTATCAGAAGCTCTAGCTGACTAGGATTGGGTAACAGCGATGCAAAAGGAGCTGAACCAGTTCGAAGCTTTGAAAGTCTGGAGACTAGTACCAAAACCTGAAGGTAAATCTATCATTGGTACGAAATGGGTATTCAAAAACAAGAAAGACAAAGATGGTATCGTCATTAGAAACAAAGCACGACTTGTTGCAAAAGTCTATCGGTAAGAGGAAGGAATTGATTATGACGAGACTTACGCTCCAGTGGCACGCATTGAAGCAATCAGAATGTTTATTGCTTATTTTGCACATAAAAACTTCACTGTCTACCAGATGGACGTGAAGACTGCCTTTATAAATGGCATTCTTAAGGAGGAAGTCTACGTATCACAACCAGAAGGGTTTGTGAATCCAAATAAACCAGATCACGTCTATATCTTGGATAAACCACTTTATGGTCTTAAACAAGCGCCTCGAGCCTGGTACGAGGTATTATCAAAGTTTTTGGTTAAGTCGGGCTTTACAAAAGGTAAAATCGATACTACTTTGTTCATTAAAAAGGAAAAAGATGATATTATTTTAATTCAATTATATGTGGATGATATAATATTTGGATCAACTAATCCTAAATACTGTAAGAATTTTTCCAACCTTATGGTGTCAAGATTTGAGATGAGTATGATAGGAGAGATGAACTTCTTTCTCGGATTACAAGTCAAGCAATTTTCAACGGGGATTTTTATAAATCAAGCTAAGTACATTTTTGATATTCTTCAGAAATTCAAAATGGAAACTTGTAAACCAATTGGAACCTCGATGGCACCGGGAACTAAGATCGGCATGGATCCTTCGGGAAAATCTGTTGATGTTAGAACCTATAGAAGAATGATTGGTTATTTGATGTATTTAACTTCAAGTAGGCCAAATATTATGTTTTCTACATGTTTATGCGCAAGATATCAGGCTAATCCTAAAGAATCCCATATGTCTGCAGTTAAGCACATATTTAGATATCTGAAGGGGACATCAGATCTTCGTCTGTAGTATCCTAAAGATACTAGTTTTGAACTGACAACATACTCAGATGCAGATCATGCAGGCTGTATGTTAGATAGGAAGAGCACATCGGGTCATATACAGTTTCTTAGAGATAAACTCGTCAGTTGGGCCTCAAAGAAACAATTATGTGTTTCCACATCAACGGCTGAGGCGGAGTATGTTGCTGCTGCAAGCTGCTGCTCTCAAGTCTTGTGGGTGAGAACACAACTGCGAGATTATGGCTTCAAATTCGACAAAATCCCGATTTACCATGACTCTAAAAGCGCCATTGCTATATCAACAAATCCTGTACAGCATACAAAGACCAAACACATATACGTACGGTATCATTTTATAAAAGATAATGTCGAAAAAGGTACAATAGAACTTTATTTTGTAAACACTTATTATCAGCTTGCTGATTTAATTACCAAGCCTCTCGACGAAAAGAGATTTAATTTTCTTGTCTCGAAACTTGGTATGCTAAATCTCAAGACATAATCTGTGATTACCTATTAAAGTTTTCTTTATTGTTGTTTTTCTTCATTTCTTTATTTTTAATCTGAAAGATATCTGCACTTTAAGGTATGTTCATGATCTCAGGGGAGTGAGAGAAGGTGAAAAGTTGATCTACAATCATTTGATGGGGAGTTCATATTTTTGCATATTTTTATCATTGATAAACTTTTCTGATGCTAAATGCAGGGGGAGTATGAATAAGGAGTAAGGAATATGATTTCTGATTATATCTGATCAGAACTCGTACTTTTACACGTTTTACTGCTTTATGTCATTTACATTTCAATAAAGTTTTTGTGAATAAAGCAGTAATGAGGGTGAGCTTAAACGATCATATCTTTTATGACTTAGAGCTTAAACGTGTAATAGTACGAGTTTGTGACTTTTGCAGAAATGAGAGTGAGCTTAAACGATCATATCTTTTATGACTTAGAGCTGACTTGATGAGATTTAAGACTGAATGAAAAGGTTTATTTCTAATCTTAATCTCATGAGTATCTGAAAGAAGGACAACTTTCAGGTATGAAAACATGTTTTTAAATGTTCAAACCACTTCTGATTCTTAACTGATTTCATGAATATAGAAGTGTGATTTAAATGTTTTCATTTGATTTGTGCTTAAATGATTAAAAACCGTGTGTTTCCAAAGATAAATACTTGCGTATTATCTTTTCTATATACTTTCAAGTATTCACACACAGCGGTTTAATTTTTGTTGAAATTGTTCTTACCATGTCTCTATAGTGAAACAAACTTTTTGATGATAAGACACCCCGATTGAATTTCAATGAATTTTGAGCGTTGATTTCATTTCAAAATGTTTTTTTCAAGAGTGTCTATATTTTGAATCGTATAGACAATATCCTATTTTTTTGCTGACCTATGCCTTAATCGATAAATCATTTCTATTTGATCTTTTCATACAATGTCAGATTTTCAAACAAGTTTCTTGTATTCATTTCATTCATTCAACATACTTGTTTGAAATATTTTCAATGTTTAAAATGCTCAAATCTTCATGATTATCTTATTGAGCATACATAAATCTGACTTGTATCTTTTGTGCTTTAACTGAAAAAGTTAAACCATTCTGAGCAACATGATCTTTTAGGAAAACATGGGTTCATTGTGTAGGGCTTAAATGAAACTTCTATGGATTCACGTTAACCAGTGTTTCCAACCCAAGAAGTTAATCCTTAGTGATCGAGTGTGAGGAGTCAAAATACTGAGTGTGGGTTGTGTGATGAGGTAAAATGAACAAGAGAGTTTGGTTAGAAGCGAGCTCAATGATTAAAAGAAAGAGGGTGAGAGATCAGTGTAAAAGAATATCAAACTTTGCACCAACTATTTTCTAAGTCGGGCAGCCACATTACTAGTGTTTCACAATTCTTCGTGAACATTATTGACATAGGCAACTAGCCCATGCCAACTCTTGATAAAAACCCCACCAGCTACTCATTTTCTTCTCAACAAGAAAATGTTTCAATATTTTAAAGGGGACGCATCACATATGCTATCTGATTTTTATTTGGAAAATCTGGATATTGAAAAAGAAGGAAGTCTGCCACACCTTCGCACTTTGATCATGCATAATAGAGTCTGTGTTATACTATTGTTGTCTCAATGGTTTACACAATTTTGAGCCTTATACAAAGCTATCATCATGTGCTTAATTCTTTCTAACACTTGCACAAACACACAAGGAATATGTTTTCTTGTCATAACATTCATAGAAATTCCTTTGTGGTGTTTCGATGATTGAATGGAAGACCTGGGAGAGTGAACATCATAAAAGCTCATTTCCAATGTGTATCTATTACACACAGTGACTTCGTGTTACTGACATGCATTACAACTGATTCATTTGTTGATTCAGGTGTTACATTCATAATTTGTCTGAATTTGCAAAGATTCGGATGAATATATTCGTTGGATCGGCAGATAATCAGAGGCTCCGTGTTAAAAGATCAGTGGTCAGATACAGACATTTCTTGGTAAAGGTTTTGATGATCAATATGCTCTAATCATCAAAAAGGGGGAGATGTATTCAAGAAATGTTCAAGATAAGATAGGAGAAGAGATCAAGAAATGTTGGATTGAGAAAGATTATTGAAAGCAGACAAACTGAATTTTACAGAAATTTGAGATTATTGAAAGATTATTGAAAGCAGAAATTTGAGATGATCAAATTCAAAGATTTCTGAAGACAAACTGAATTTTACAGAAATTTTCTTTGAAGATAGTTGGCTGAAACAAATCGAGCTGAAATTGAAGATAATTTCTTTCTGAAGTCTGAAAGAGGTTGAGATAACTTTGAGAGATTGTTGAAGAGCTTATCTACTATCTTTGGGGAGATTGTTACTTCTTTTCAAAGACAGACTTGGAAGAATACAAAAAGTTTTTAAGGAAGTATTGTTAAAGAAAGGGGAGATCTTCAGAGTATAAAAGAGGGAGCTTGTTTTGCTAAATCTTTTTCAAATGATCTTGAATCCAAAGGGGGAGATTGTTAGTGCATAAATATGTTGGATGCAAGATCATAGAAGATTGAAGATCAAAGTCAAGCCAAGTCAAAGCTCAAAAGTCAACTCTCAAGCAAAGTCAAAGTCAAGTGCAATAAAGTCAAAGTCAAAGTCGTGTGTTAGTTTTCTAAGCATGTGTTGTATATTAGTTTTGCTTTAATAGAATTTTATTTAGAATCTTGGTTGTAAGAACACTTGTAACTAGTTGGCAAAGAGAGTTTTAGAGAGAGAAAGAGATTTGTAGAGAGAGAAAGTAATCTGAGAATTGTTTGTAATTGAATATTGAAGTTGAATCAACACAGGTAGATTGTATATCTTGTTTCTGTGATTGATTTTAGTAATGAGAACTTGATCAAATCTGGGATTAATAATACATGTTAAAATATGGATTTTAACCTTCTAAACATCTCCACTTTGATTTCTATTGATTTTGGTGAGTTTGCACCAAACCCTAATCTTAGAGATTTAGGGGTTTGTGTGGGTAAACTCGATTTCAATATATTATAACCTAATCCTTGGGAGTATTTATGTATTTGTGCATAAGTAGAAATATATTTCCTCAAATCTCAAGTTTTAACACTTTGAAATCAAAAACTAGAGTTTCGAGATATTGATGTATGCTTATTGAATGAGAACTTGGGTAAATTAATTTAGTGTGTTGAAGTATTATTCAAAGAATTATATTGGAACCTCTTGGAATTTCATGAGTACTTATATGGATTCTTGATTTTGCACATTTGATGACTTTTAACTGTCTGAGTTATTGGTTGGTTTTGTTGGCATTGGATTAACTATTTGGTTGCATTTGGGCGTCATGAACCCATAATTATTTGTATCATTACGTCCGATGATGGAACGCTAATTTTCCACATTGAGGCACAATTAGACATCGGATAGGGTATAAGTCCTATGTGCTAGTACACGATATTGGATAAGGATCTTGTCGGTCCACAATATTTATATCAAGTTCTTATCAAACAACACAATATGATTACCAACCTGTTTTGATTAATATTCAAACGATTACAGGATTGATCTATTCAAGTTTTGGATGTGTTCTCTGTTTTTCACCTTTTTGTGTGTGTTTTTGTGTGATTAGAGTTCTACGAATCTTGCTTGCTTCTACAACACACTAAACTAATATCTAACTTACTAAAGTAATAACTAGATATTATTACAAACTAAAACTAATATCTAACTTATAATATAACTTAGATATTCAACAAACAAACTAATATCTAACATAATTAGATATTTAATCTAATTTAAACTAAATACTAAAATTACAATAAACAATAATTTACTTCGACATTTATTACAAACGACATTAGACTTTGTATCGAGAGTCGAGTTTCCGGCATTAGCTTCAGATTGGATCTTCAGATTGGATGATCTTGAATCTAATGAGACTGTAGTCTAACAATCTCCCCCTTTAGATCAAGATCATTACTAAAAAGATTTTAGCAATTCAGTCTTCTTTTTCAGCTGAGAAGATGCAATCTCTTTCTCTAACTTGGAATGCTTTAGCAAAGTATCTTCATAGAAAATTTATCTGAAATCACCATGTCTTCAGAATACTTTGATCTCGCATTTCTTTGTTAGGTTTTCTCTTCTCCAATATCTTGTAATGTAATGGACTGAACATTTCTTCAAGCTTTATATTCTCCCCCTTTTTGAGGAAAAGAGCAACGCTTTCATCAAAACTTGTAGGAAGAAATGTATGTCACTTGGACCCTCTGATCCGTCAATTCAAAAGATATTCATCCAAATCTTTGCAAATCCAGACAAAATAGTCGTGTTACACCTGAATCAACTAATGAATCAGTTAACATGTGTAACACCCCAAATTTTCGTTTTGTAATTTTGGTATTCTTGTGGTTAAGCTTTTATCGTTAGCACCGTGTTTGGTTTGAATTTGAGTTGGATTTTGAGAATTTTGGGGACAAGCAGTGAATTACGCGAGTTGCACCGCGACTAGAGGTCGCGGCACAACCCTCGTAACCCTCTGTTTGATATGAGATTTTTGGAACTACACGAGTTGCACCGCGACTTAAGGTCGCGGCACAACCCGCGAAACCCACTGGATGATTTTGGGTTTTGGACACGGGCGAGTTATGCCGTGAGTTGAAGTTGTGGCATAACCCGCGTAGTTGCCTGGCCGACTTAAGGGTTTTTAACCCAAAATATCTTCATTTCTTTCTGAGAATCTTTCTCTCTCTCTCTTCAAATCTCTCTCTCTCTCTCTAAGTTTCTTTGGATCTTCAAGGGTTCGTTAATCGCTAGTATTAAGTGCATTGCTCGGGGTTTTGGTGTATAAGGCTTCACCTCTTCGTCGAGATCGATATCTGGTTTTCGGGTTTTCGTATAAACCTGTTTGGTGAGTTCCTACTATCATTTTAAACTGTATACATATCAAAAGATATCTTTTGGAACTCCTATATATCTCAATGGTTTCAGATCTAAGTTTTCTACGTATTTGATATAACTTGGGTTTTGGGAGATTTTAGGGTTCCCGATCATTTTTTTAACTAAAATGATGGAATCTATCTTATTTGAAGTAAAAGGATGTTCTACTTGCACATTTCGTGGGATATGTGAAAGAATGTTTATGAACTCATTTTTATGATTTCCATACTTACCAGAAGTTGAACTTGAAAAGGGCATTTTTGTTTATAAAATGTTTTTAGACCATATGACTATTTATGGTTGGTCACACTGTTGTTGTGACAGGTCTGTAGCATTACTAGTGGATCCCTAGGTTTTGAGTCGACTGATATTAATTGGAGATTACCAAGTAAAGTAAATAAAGAATTACATGTGCATTAAATTGAGAGGTTTTGGCCGTTAACAAATAAAGAACTACATGTGCATTAAATTGTGAGGTTCTGGTCGTTAACAAATATAGAACTACATGTGCATTAAATTGTGAGGTTCTGGCCGTTAATAAATTATGGAACTACATGTGCATTAAATTGTGAGGTTCTATAAGGTAATCAAAACGAAGAACTACATGTGCATTAAATTGTGAGGTTCTGGAAAGAAGGTTTATGACCTTATTTTAATGGATTTTATTCCTAACATCAGTTAACTTGGAAATGCTTGTTGGAAAGGTTTCCTTTTTGGATGCAAATGTTATATCCCTTGAAATTTATAAACTGTATGTTCTCACTAGGCATTTTATGCCTAACACTTTTTCTCAAATGATATGTATATCAGGTTCTCGTTAGCGGCGGGTTTCCAAGAGCTTGAGTGTCGGGGATTGACCTCGAGGGTTTTTGAGAGGATTAGTATTGGATTGTTGGGCATTTGTTAAGCCCCATATTTTTGGATGATTCTGGATCAACAATTGATGTAATCTAGATAGTATATGTTTAGATTAGCTTGTTGTTGAGATCCTTATCCGTATTCATATTTTGTAAAGGTTAAGTACAGTTCCCCTTTTTGGGAGGTTTAAACCTTTGGTTGATGCTTAATTTTGCAGTTTCCGCAGCTTTAAATTTACCCTGGTTTTAGGGTGTTACAAGTTGGTATCAGAGCCCTAGTTTAAGTGATCTAGGCATGAATGTAAGATGTCTAGACTTAGACTGAGTAGATTAAGCATGGATTCGTGAGTATTGGGTAGAACTACTAAGATGGGTTGGTCTTAGAGTTGACGGGAATTGTAGTTATCAAACGTTGTGGCGATGGTATCAAGAACCATTATGTATTGTATGTTCATAATCTCACTTAACTAATGTTATTATGAGAATATTTATACGTGATTGTGCCTGAATTACCGTTATTATGACATTTGGTACTATAATAGTACGTTCTTCCGTGTTTTCTCTCGATCTGTCTCTTACTCTTCTCGTAATTGTGTGTGGCAACCATTTTTAGAATGGTGAATACGCGCAGTCGACCGTTAGTCGATGGAGATCTGCGTGACGATAGTTCGCCTGAGCGAGATCCCGTGGTTGGGACGGCGACCGTCATTCCTTCGCACGTGCCACCATTTCTTTCTGGGGAAGTGAAGCTAGGGCCAAGAGTGGTTCTGGCGTCCACTAGTCCCGTTGTTCAGTTAGCTAGCCCTCAAGCTGATATGATGGTCAGCGTAATGCAATTGGTGACGACAACCTTGGAAAAACAGCAAGAGGTTTTTCAGAAGATGTTGGAAGACCAAAGTGCAAGTCTCAGAAGGCATGGGGCAGTGGAAGAGAATGTGTTGACTGGCTCTGGTAGCGGAGTCAGGACTGAAGAACCCAGGTTTGTAGCTGGCCAGAATAGTGGGAGGAAATGCTCATATAAATCTTTCCTAGGATGCGGGCCGCCGGAGTTCTACGGTTCTGATGACCCGATCTTGTGTGTGAAGTGGGTTCGAGCGGTTGAGCAAGCCTTTGGCTCTTCTGAGTGTGGGCATGATCAGAGGGTGCGGTTTGGTACCCAATTGCTTAGAGATACAACCCTCACTTGGTGGAATATCGTTCAATCCACCCTGACTCCTACTGTGTTGGCTCAGTTGTCTTGGGCCGAGTTTAAAAAGAAATTGTTGGAAGAGTTCTGCAGTGAAAGAACTATGGACCGAATTGAGAAAGAATTTCGGTCTCTTGTGAAAGGAAACCTGACGGTGAGGGAGTACACCCGTCAAATCCAAGAGACTCGATGTATCCTTGAATGTTCTCTTTAATGGGGGCGCTTCATATTTTCCTTAACCTAATTAATCAGCGTATAGTATTGGGCAGATTGAGTCTTTCTAATATAGTACCTAATAGTTAGATTAAGCATTAGGCGCAACTTCGACTATAAAGCATCCCTTTGAAAAGCTGGATTTGGTGGGGCACGTGGCCCCAACGGAGAAAGATAAAATGAAGGTCTATCTCAATGGCCTACCAGCGGACCTGTTATCTATGGTCCACAATTCTAAAGCTTCCAATCTCCGAGAGATGATTGAAGAAGCTCAGTTTATGGAAGAGTTGTTTTTGAGAAGCAAATCTAAGAAAGCGGTGCTGGAGTCTGACAAGAGAAAGTGGGAGAACAGTTCTGTACCTCCCAAGAGATCCCGACCTTTTGCCGGGAACCGAAGCTTCAGCAGCCAGCAGGAAGCTAGGTGGTGTCCCAAGTGTCGAACCAAGCACCACGGTAACTGTAATACCGCGCCTCAATCTTGTTACAAATGTGGTAAGTCTGACCACATCACCCGTGACTGTCCGGTCAGAGGACTTGTATGTTACGAGTGCAAGGCACCGGGGCACATGAAGAGAGATTGACCGAAGCTTGTATCGGGCAACGCACCAGCGAAGAAGGAGAACCCACCTAGGGTTCCGGGTCGAGTATTCCAGATGACGGCTGATGAAGCCAAGGCATCCGCTGATGTGGTATCGGGTACTTTTCTTATAAACTCTGTACCTGCTAGTGTTTTATTCGATACGGGTGCCAGTTTCTCTTTCGTATCTGAGTTGTTTCGTCAAAAGATTGCTATGTCCACTACTAGTCTTGAGGATGCGTTAGTAGTAGAGATAGCTGATGGTAGTAAAGTTCTAATCCGTGATGTTCTGAAGAAGTGTACTCTCAGTATCGAGGGAAGAGAATTCTCGATCGATTTGCTGCCAATGTTAATCGGAGGTTTTGAT
This sequence comes from Arctium minus, assembly GCA_954870635.1. Lineage (NCBI taxonomy): Eukaryota > Viridiplantae > Streptophyta > Magnoliopsida > Asterales > Asteraceae > Arctium > Arctium minus. Next base: position 55,893,300 of record OX941093.1, read on the forward strand.
GTGGTGGTCGGCATGGATTGATTGAAGAACAATCATGCCGAGATTGTATGTTCCAAAAAGTTGATTCGAATTCCCAACCCCTGTGGCGAAGTCGTTGTCATCTATGGTGAAAAGAGAAAAGGTGATGTGGCAATAATCACAATGGCAAAGGCACGCAAGTGCTTGTTGAATGGATGTTCATCTTTCCTAGCCTACGTGATCGACGCCAAGTTAGAAAAGTCAAAGTTGGTCGATGTAAAGATTGTGCGCGAGTTTCCAGATGTCTTTCCGGACGACTTGCCCGAGTTACCACCCGATCGTCAAGTAGAGTTTCGGATTGATCTCGTTCCAGGAGCAGCTCCTATTTCTAGAGCTCCTTACCGTTCAGCGCCATCAGATATGCAAGAGATGATGGCACAACTCCAAGAGATTTTGGAGAAGGGTTTCGTCAGATCGAGCTCGTCACCTTGGGGAGCTCCATTCCTGTTTGTCAAGAAGAAGGATGTTACAATGAGGATGTGCATTAATTATCGTGAACTGAACAAAGCAACAGTGAAGAACAGATATCCGCTTCTGAGAATCGACGATTTGTTTGATCAACTTCAGGGGGCGGGTTGTTTTTCCAAAATCGACTTATGCTCGGGTTATCATCAGGTGAAGGTAAGAGAAGAAGATGTTCCGAAGACGGCTTTCAGAACGCGTTATGGCCATTATGAGTTTCTCGTGATGCCTTTTGGCCTAACGAACGCGCCGGCGGTATTTATGGACTTGATGAATAGAGTGTGCCGTCCATTTCTCGATAAGTCGGTCATTGTATTCATTGATGACATACTAGTGTACTCCAAGAGTGAGTCAGAACACGAACAACATCTACGCGAGGTTCTGGAAGTGTTGAGAAGAGAAAGATTGTACTCCAAGTTTTCCAAGTGCGACTTTTGGCTCGAAGAAGTACAGTTTCTGGGTCACGTTGTCACTCGAGACGGAGTGAAAGTGGATCCCTCCAAGATTGAAGCTATGATGAATTGGGAGCCTCCCAAGAATCCATCCGAGATTCGAAGTTTCTTGGGTCTGGCGGGATACTATCGGAGATTCATTCAGGACTTTTCGAAGATCGCTTCTTCCTTGATAGTGCTAACTCGGAAGAATGCGAAGTTTGAATGGACCAAAACACAAGAGAAAGCGTTCTGAATACTTCAAAATAAATTATGTGAAGCTCTAATCTTATCATTGCCTGATGGGTCAGAAGATTTCGTGGTCTATAGCGATGCTTCGAAGATGGGTTTAGGTTATGTGTTGATGCAACGGGGCAAGGTAATCGCTTATGCCTCAAGGCAACTTAAGATACACGAGAAGAACTATCCTACCCACGATTTGGAGTTAGCAACGGTGGTGTTCGCCCTGAAGCTTTGGCGACATTATCTCTATGGCACGAAGTGTACACTCTTCACAGATCATAAGAGCCTAAAGTATGTCTTTGATCAGAAAGAGTTGAATATGAGACAAAGACGGTGGCTCGAGTTACTCAAAGATTACGACTGTGAGTTGCTTTACCATCCTGGTAAGGCGAACGTGGTGGCCGATGCGTTAAGTCGGAAGGACTATAGCGGAAGTATTCGGGCTACCCATTCGAGAATCGAGTTGGTGTCTAGTATTGTTGAAAATATCAAGACATCGCAGGTTGAAGCTTTGTTGGAAGAAAATCTCAAGGAGGAAGTATGACAAAACAGCGTTTGCTCTTAACGGAAGATAGCCGTGGGGTAAAACTGTTCAGCGGTCGTGTGTGGGTACCCAAAGTTGGGGGTAACCGTGATCTTTTGCTTGAAGATGCTCACAAGTCCAAGTATTCCATTCATCCGGGAAGTACGAAGATGTACAGGGACTTGAAGTTGCATTATTGGTGGCCGGTAATGAAGCTCGATGTGGCGCATTATGTGGAGCGTTGTGTTACGTGCTCGCAAGTTAAGGCCGAACATCAACGACCGTATGGGAGTCTTCAGTCTTTAGAGATTCCCGAGTGGAAGTGGGAGCATATCACCATGGATTTCGTGACGAAGTTTCCTAAAACTCATCGAGGTCACGATACCATTTGGGTGATAGTTGATAGATTGACAAAGAGCGCTCACTTCTTGGCTATGCGCGAGATTTTGCCGATGGATAAGTTAGAAAAACTTTATATCGATGAAGTGGTCTCGAGGCATGGAATACCATTGTCGATCGTGTCAGATCGCGACAGTCGGTTTACTTCGAACTTTTGGGATGGGTTTCAAAAAGAGCTGGGTACACGAGTTAAGTTGAGTACGGCGTACCATCCACAGACCGACGGGCAAAGTGAGAGAACGATCCAGACATTAGAAGATATGTTGAGGTCTTGTGTCATCGATTTCGGGGGTAGTTGGGACTCTCACTTACCTTTGGTGGAGTTTGCTTACAACAATAGCTACCACTCGAGTATTGAAATGGCACCTTTTGAGGCATTGTACGGGCGAAAGTGCCGAACTCCCGTGTGTTGGCTTGAAGCGGGAGAAAAGCAGTTCACCGGACCTGAAATCGTGCAAGAGACGGCCGATAAGGTCAAGAGCATTCGTGAAAGATTGAAAGCGGCTCAGGATCGACAGAAGAGTTATGCCGATAAAAAGAGACGGCCGATGGAGTTCCAAGTGGGCGATCGTGTGTTGCTTAAAGTATCTCCGTGGAAGGGCATTATTCGGTTCGGAAAGCGAGGGAAGCTGAGTCCCCGTTTCCTCGGACCTTTCAAAGTGCTCAAGCGGGTGGGTTTGCAAGCCTACCAATTGGAACTGCCGCCAGAGTTGAGCAGAATACACAACACGTTTCATATTTGTTATCTTCGGAAGTGTTTAGCGGAAGAGGAAAACGTCATTCCTCTCTCCGAGTTAACAGTAGACGAGGGTAACCGTTGTGTAGAAGAGCCCGACGCCATCTTAGAGAGAAAGTCTAAGAAGTTGCGTCACAAAGAGGTCACTATGGTCAAGGTGCAGTGGAAGCATCATCGGGGAGCCAATGTGACGTGGGAATCTGAAGAGGGTATGAAGCGAAGATATCCTCATCTTTTCGAATAGTTAGGATTTCGGGGACGAAATCATTCCCAAGTTGGGGAGGATTGTAACAACCCGAATTTCCGTTTTGTAATTTTGGTATTCTTGTGGTTAAGCTTTTATCGTTAGCACCGTGTTTGGTTTGAAGTTGAGTTGGATTTTGAGAATTTTGGGGACAAGCAGTGAACTACGCGAGTTGCACCGCGACTAGAGGCCGCGGCACAACTCGCGTAACCCTCTGTTTGATATGAGATTTTTGGAACTACACGAGTTGCACCGCGACTTAAGGTCGCGGCACAACCCGCGAAACCCACTGGATGATTTTGGGTTTTGGACACGGGCGAGTTATGCCGCGAGTTGAAGTCGCGGCATAACCCGCGTAGTTGCCTGGCCGACTTAAGGGTTTTTAACCCAAAATATCTTCATTTCTTTCTGAGAATCTTTCTCTCTCTCTCTTCAAATCTCTCTCTCTCTCTCTCTAAGTTTCTTTGGATCTTCAAGGGTTCGTTAATCGCTAGTATTAAGTGCATTGCTCGGGGTTTTGGTGTATAAGGCTTCACCTCTTCGTCGAGATCGATATCTGGTTTTCGGGTTTTCGTATAAACCTGTTTGGTGAGTTCCTACTATCATTTTAAACTGTATACATATCAAAAGATACCTTTTGGAACTCCTATATATCTCCATGGTTTCAGATCTAAGTTTTCTACGTATTTGATATAACTTGGGTTTTGGGAGATTTTAGGGTTCCCGATCATTTTTTTAACTAAAATGATGGAATCTATCTTATTTGAAGTAAAAGGATGTTCTACTTGCACATTTCGTGGGATATGTGAAAGAATGTTTATGAACTCATTTTTATGATTTTCATACTTACCAGAAGTTGAACTTGAAAAGGGCATTTTTGTTTATAAAATGTTTTTAGACCATATGACTATTTATGGTTGGTCACACTGTTGTTGTGACAGGTCTGTACCATTACTAGTGGATCCCTAGGTTTTGAGTCGACTGATATTAATTGGAGATTACCAAGTAAAGTAAATAAAGAACTACATGTGCATTAAATTGAGAGGTTTTGGCCGTTAACAAATAAAGAACTACATGTGCATTAAATTGTGAGGTTCTGGCCGTTAACAAATATAGAACTACATGTGCATTAAATTGTGAGGTTCTGGCCGTTAATAAATTATGGAACTACATGTGCATTAAATTGTGAGGTTCTGGAAAGAAGGTTTATGACCTTATTTTAATGGATTTTATTCCTAACATCAGTTAACTTGGAAATGCTTGTTGGAAAGGTTTCCTTTTTGGATGCAAATGTTATATCCCTTGAAATTTATAAACTGTATGTTCTCACTAGGCCTTTTAAGCCTAACACTTTTTTCTCAAATGATATGTATATCAGGTTCTCGTTAGCGGCGGGTTGCCAAGGGCTTGAGTGTCGGGGATTGACCTCGAGGGTTTTTGAGAGGATTAGTATTGGATTGTTGGGCATTTGTTAAGCCCCATATTTTTGGATGATTCTGGATCAACAATTGATGTAATCTAGATAGTATATGTTTAGATTAGCTTGTTGTTGAGATCCTCATCCGTATTCAGATTTTGTAAAGATTAAGTACAGTTCCCCTTTTTGGGAGGTTTAAACCTTTGGTTGATGCTTAATTTTGCAGTTTCCGCAGCTTTAAATTTACCCTGGTGTTAGGGTGTTACAACATGCCTGTCAGTAACACTAAGTCACTGTGTATAACGAATACACATTGGAAAGGAGTTGTTTGATGTTGACTCCCCCAGGGCTTCCATTTAATCATCGAAACACCACAAAGGTTATTTATATAAACGTTATGACAAAGAAACAAATTCCTTGTGTGTTCGTGCATGTGATAGAAAGAATTCAGCACGGATGATTGCTTATAGGCTCAAAATTGTGTAAACCACTGAGACAACAGTAAGTTAAACACAGACTCAATATGCATGATTGAAGTGCGAAGGTGGGGTAGACTTCCTTCTTTTTATTATCCATATTTTCCAAATGCTTTCATCTGTTAAAGAATTCTCGAGTTCAGAAATTTTACTTTCCAAAACGAGAGGAGGGACATATAGTTTACCTTGAATAGGCTTCGCCTCCATTTCTTTGACAGAATTCACTTTGACCCATTTTGTATAACTTCTCTTCCAAACTTTTTAATTTACCAAGTAAAGAAAAGTTTTCTTTGGTACATGAAGAATGCAATTTCCTAAGCTCATATAAATCAAGCTCACTCTTTCTTAGTTTAGTCTTAACTTCATAATTCTCTTTAAGAATTATAGTCTGTTCTTTCGCGCTGGTGTCATTGTTTCTATGTAAAACCTCAACCAATACTTTCTTCTCAGCAATTTCATCGCTAAGTTTCTGTATTGATTGGTTTTTGTTTGTAATGACACCCTTTTCTCGCTTAAGCTTTGACTTTAATCCTTGGAGTTTTAAATTCATGGCATGCACTTTATTTATGAAATCTGAATAAGATAAATCACATACCTCCTCTTCTTCATCATCTGAATCAGCTTCAGCTTCTGATTCATGCTTTCCCATCAAGCACATGTTGACTGCTTCATCCTTCTCTTCATCCTCTTCTTCCTCGTCTGAATGATCAAGCCAGTATTCATCCTCTGCCATCAGTGCCTTACCAGCCTCCTGTTGCTTTGCAAGAAGCATCTTGTTCTTGTAATAATCGGAGTTTATGACTTTTGGTCTTCGGCAGTCTCTGGCAAAGTGACCTGTTTTGCCACAATTGTAGCACGTTGGTGGTTCTAACTGACTGGATTCTTCAGCTTTAAACTTTCTCTCTTCCGGTTTCCTCTCCTCTATTCTCTTTCCTTCAGCATGATATCTTCTCTCTTCAGGCTTCTTCTCCTCTATTCTCTTTCCTTCAGCATGATACCTTCTCTCTTCAGGCTTCTTCTCCTCTATTCTCTTCCCTTCAGACTTCTTTCCTTCATATCTACTTCCTTCAACCCTTTCCTTATGGACATAGTTGTTAGGACAAGAAGAATACCTCTGACTGTTTGAACTTGGCTTCTTGTAGAACTTTTTCTGAAAAGCATTTGTCAACATAAGCATTGCTTGCTTCAGTTGTTCATTTTCATCCGAGTCAGAGTTTGCATCAGCTTCAATTTCTTCTGATTCATACACAATTGTCTTGTTTTTCTTCTTCTTGACAACAAGAGCATCTGTGTCTTCAACTGTCTTCACTGTCTGTCTCTTCTCATCTAGAATTTCATCCACCTCTTCTTCATTTTGTTTGAGGGTTTCATACACCTCATGAAGTGGAATCTAATTCAGATCCTTGATCTGCTTCATCTGTTTGGCAAATCTCTTCCATTCAGGCTGGAGAATGCTGAGGAATTTGACGTTCAGCTCTATTTGAGATTTGATGACCTTGTTCTTGCTTAGTTCATTCAGCAAGGTCACGAATCTATCATAAGTTCCTTCTAGAGACTTTCCACTTCTGCCTTTAAATTCTTCATAACTGTTTAGGCAGTTGGAAAGTTTGAGCTGATTCCCAACCTTTGAACCCAGCATCATCTTCTCTAACTGATCCCACATTTGTTTGCCCGAGGCCTTGTAGCTGTCAATCTTTACATAGATTTCGTTTGGAAGTCCTTGTAGAATGTATGACTTAGCTAATCTGTCGCCTTTCGCTCTTTTTAGGTTATCACCTTCTAGTTCATGATACTTAAGTTCATATTCTGTTTCCACAGTTCCTTCCATACGAGTCTCATAAGTTGGTGCCATAATACCCTCTTCTAACGATTTCCTGATGAATTCACCCAACTCATGTCTTTCTATAAAGTTCAGGAACCGATCTTTCCACTTTTTGTATTCTCCTCTAAAGAGAACTGGTGGTTTGGTGTCAGTTCCGATTGCAAAGGTTTCTCTGGATGTCATTCTGAATAAAAAGATCTCTGGAAAACTTTGCGTTTATAGAAGGTGGCGCAAATGATGTTTGCGCTAGAGGTGGTTAGCGCAAAGGATGGTTTGCGTTTCACGAGGCTGGCGCAAGATGAGGTTTGCGTGAAGAGTGGGTCGCGCAAACTGAAGCTTTGCGTTTCAAGTTGATCGCGCGAATTTGAAGTAGCACGAAGTTGAGCTTTGCGTTTCAAGGAGTTGGCGCAAAGTGAAGTTTTGCTTTTCGTGAGGAGTTGATCACGCGAACTGAGGTTTGCGTGAGGAGTTGGTAGCGAGAGTTGAGGTTTTCGTGATGAGAGGGTTGCGCAAACTGAGGTTTGCTTGAGCTGTTGGTGACGCAAAGTGGGGTTTGCGTGAGTAGCGTGTGGCGAGAGTTGGACTTTGCGTGAAGCGTCTGTTGCGCAAAGTGTGTCACGTAAAGTGGGCTTTGCGTGAGTTCTTCCCTGTGTTTGCGTGAGTTCGTCCTGTACTTCGAAAATTCGACTAAAACCCTGTTTCGATGTCGATTAGCAGTACCAAACTCTACCAATATGACTAAAAACACCTCTAGTACTGATTGTGACCACTTGATCTCGATAAAAATCACTTTTTCGAAGATAAAATTGATGGCACGGTAACTTTTTCAAACTCGAACTCAGACACAAAATCACTAAAATGGAACTCGATTTAAGCTTTAAACTGAAATCAAACAACAACTCAATCTAGCATGTATATCGATCACCACTTGATCGATTTTAACACCTAAAACACTCAAAATCTCGAAAATGATTTTGAAAATATGAACACAGAGTCGTGAGTTTAAAAACTTGATTTTGAATCACTTATCAGGCTCTGATACCAATTGTCGGTCCACAATATTTATATCAAGTTCTTATCAAACAAAACAATATGATTACCAACCTGTTTTGATTAATATTCAAACGATTACAGGATTGATCTATTCAAGCTTTGGATGTGTTCTCTGTTTTTCACCTTTTTGTGTGTGTTTTTGTGTGATCTGAGTTCTACGAATCTTGCTTGCTTCTACAACACACTAAACTAATATCTAACTTACTAAAGTAATATCTAGATATTAACTAGATATTATTACAAACTAAAACTAATATCTAACTTATAATATAACTTAGATATTCAACAAACAAACTAATATCTAACATAATTAGATATTTAATCTAATTTAAACTAAATACTAAAATTACAATAAACAATAATTTACTTCGACATTTATTACAAACGACATTAGACTTTGTATCGAGAGTCGACTTTCCGGCATTAGCTTCAGATTGGATCTTCAGATTGGATGATCTTGAATCCAATGAGACTGTGGTCTAACAGATCTCAACGTTAGGACCCTATGTGGTTGAAGTTGACTTTCCGTGGGTGTACGTTTAAAGCTACCGAGCCTAACATTCTTTGCGTGTATTTTATTATGTGTTGGCTTTACTAACATGTCAAATCGCTTAATTTTGTGTTCCGTCACTTATCTTAGTAAGCGGGACTCCCCCGTCAACTAAGAGGTATTTGTACTAAAGTAAAGATTCATCTATATTTATTCCACTGAATTCTCTTTAATTATCCCATTTGAAATTACCGATTTCCCAATATAAACGTTTGATCTCAGTAGGCTTTAGCCTAACACTTTTTCTTAAAATGACATGTATAACAGGTTATTCTAGCGGTGGGACTCCTCAGGTTTGAATGGAGAGTCAAGAAGAGGAGTAACATTTTTGGTGGCATATAAAGGCATACATTTGGTACAGTGATAGTATATTTTGGAAGTGAGATGACAACACCCATCCATAATCTGGATTTAGTTGATCTAGATTAGTAGGTTGTTGGTTTCCATTTCAATTGGATATTTGTAATGTAAACGCCATACAATTGTTCCCCTTTTTGGGCAATTTGGTTATGTTAGCCTTGTTTATTCCGCAACTATTTCAGGTTCAAATTAACCCCCATTTTTAGGGTGTTATATTTAACCCCTGTATATATATATATTATACATATAAATGTCAATTGCCATTTTTAAACAATATATCAGGCTAAAAATTTAATCAACCAAATTTTTATTTTTGTATTTGTATAAGAGTAACATCAAATAAATCTGGTTCAAATACAAATATATTTATTACAATGCTTAATAATTAAAACTTTAGATAACCACATTGTTATATCACGAAAAGTTTCTCCGTAAACAATCAAACCAATAATGTAATTCTTTCTACAAGTTTCGTATATCAAAGATTGATTATATGTGCATGTGTATATATATTATATACTACTTGCATTTCTCATTTTATTATAAGATTTAGTATATATGTGTGTATGTGTGTACACATAAAATTTATTATCAGTACTTGGTGTCGAGTTCAAGGTCGGGACAAGGGATATCTCTATCCCCAACCCCATCCCCAGTTTATAAATTCGGGGATTCCCCATCTTCAGTCAGCTCTCCTGGTCAAAACGAGTTTGGGTTTCAAGTTCTCCGTTAGGTGCAAGTTTTTTTACCATCCTTATTGGCAGTCTTTGTCCTATGCCCATTTTCCGAACGATATTAAGAGTCTCCTATAAAATATAGTTTACACACATTTAATAATTGCTCCCATGAACAACCCAATGATCAATGACACTAGTGGATGATAATTAAGAGATTTTTTTTTTGAAAAGGGAATAATTAAGAGATTTGTAGATTACGAATTGAAGTTCAAATCATCAAAAGATATGATATGTTGAGTATTCAATGTGATATGTCAATCAATAAATTCAGTTAATTGAAGGGTACTAAATGGTAGAAAACAAGTCATATTTATACTAAAAAAATTGTTGGAATTTAAAAACAAATTCCTGAATCCATCATGGATGTACTTGACTTGCAAAAGAATATTTTACCAAAAATCTCAAACGATAAACTTAAATTACAAAACAATATTGACTGTTCAAAGAAGCCACAAAAGAAAATAAAACGTCCACCCTTTCACTGCTCTCTTTGCAACAACAAAAGCCTCATTGCTCATACTGAGGGGTTTAAATTTCCACAAGGTTTTTCATACCGTTTCGTCGAACATCCTTGTCTTTTGAGATTTCTCATAATATTTTCCGTGTTCACGTTTTTTATCCTATCAAACAAACTTTAATTCGATTGTTGTAGATTCTACTTTTGAGGTGTTTGGATCAGATGTTTTTACAATTTTTATTCATATTCCATCTAAAATTGCTTTAAGCTGATTAGAGTATAATGTGTACTAGACATGATTATTGGGCATGCCATGATTCAACAACTCGTAATGCCGATAGATGCAACCTTTTGGAATTTTAATGGAAATTATTTAGTTACTTTAATGATTGTATCAAACTTTTAGAAATCGCGTGATGATATCTTTTAAGTCATGTTTGGTGGGTTTTGTCAAAAGTATAATTATCAAGTCTTGTTAAAGTTACTTTGATATTAATTTTTACGACCATTTTTTAGAAGAGTTAGATAGGTTATTGGTAAATCTTCAAACTCTTTTAACTCAATAACAATAACAAAATCTCAAATTAAACCTTTTTGGAAATATGATGTCGTGATTAATTCTTTGTTTTAAGTTTTTTTTTGAGTAAACTCTAATTTTGGTCCTTAAGGTTTAGTGAAATATTTGAAAGTGGGACCTGAACTTTGATAAGTCCAGAAATCATCCTTGTGATTCTCATTTTGTTTTGAAAGTAGTCATTGGTCACTAATTTCGTTAAAAATGTTTGTTAAATGAAGGGTAAATTTGTCTTTTTACCTATTTTCTAAATTTTCTTTTTTAAAAATACTGTTTTTTTCTCACTTTCCTATATCTCTTCTCTTTCTTTCTCTGGTTGAAAGCCTTCCATCTCCGTCACAAGCTCTGACCACATCTCCGTTCACCCCTCCGTCCCATCTCCGACCAAACCATATTATCCATCCATTTCCATCTTCATCTCCGGCCAACCATCCAGCCGTCTCCATAAAAAATCCAAGAAAATTCAAGATTTTGTACACACAAAGATCAACCGAAATACATAAACACATAATTTATGTTGATCATCTTTCTCAATGTTATTCAAAAACGAAAGTGAATGTCAAAATCCTATATTTCAGAGGGAAGAGGATCTGTTAGTTAGAGCTCTTATATTTAAATAATTTCGAAGAAAAGATGATCTGTTTCAAAACCCATTTGAACAATTTCAACCAAACCCGTTTACTTGAGTAAATTTCTGATTATCAGCAACTGTATTTGGAACAAGTAGCAGAAGGAGAGGAAGAAGAAGATGTGGCTGGAGATGCATATCGGAAAAGATGGGGAGGAAGATGATGCGGCTGGAGATGCAAATCGGAGGTGGAGATGTAGACCGGAAAAGGTGATGGTTGGGAAGTTTCAGCATGGTGGTGGATGGTGGCTGTAAAGTTTCCTCATGGTGATGGATGGTGGTCGTAAAGTTTCCTCATGGTGGTAGGTGTAGATCAGGGTCGGCCCAGGTATTGGGAGCATGGGCGACGGCCCAGGGCAGCGCAGCCCAAGGGGCATTACAGGCCCAAGTAGATATTACCTTTAGTAGGCTCGTTTCCTAAAAAAAATCAAAATTTTTACCCAGACTCTCTCAATCTCTCTCAAACCCTCACTCTCAAATCAAATCATGCGACTCTCTCAAACTCAAAACCCTCGCTCTCTCAAACCCTCTCTCTCAAATCAATCGACTCTCTCAGTCGTCGACTCAAAACCCTTGCTCTCTCAATCCCTCGCTCTAAAATCCACGACGGTTCTGTTCTGATTTTTGGACGAAGCACCGGCTCACCGAGCACGACAGGGATTTTGTAGCAGCACCTCAGATTCTGATTTTGCATTTTTCTCCCAAGTCCCAGGTGTTTCCCTTCTGATTTTGCTCCTAAGTCTCAGAATCTTGGTTATTTAATTTCATATTTGCTTGGTAATTGGTTATTTGTTGTTTGTATTATTGCATATTTGGAAATTGGAATTGGTGATTGCTATTCGATATTGGTCTTGTTGGTCTTGAAACTTGAAAGTTGCTATTTGTTAATTGTTAATTGCTATTTGCTTGGAGCTTGGTTATTCACTTATTTGATATTGGTCTTTCAAAGCTGGTGGGTTAAAACAAAAGTTCAAAGTATCATCAAAGAAATTGATAATTTTGAAAATTAACTTAAAGATTTTTTACAAAATCAAAATGGTTGATGCAATAAATATAAGACTAGATCCAAGAACTAAAAATTTGGAGGTGATCTCAACTTTGTTACCTCAACTAAGAGAAGACCTGGGGATTGCATTAAAAAGATGGGGGATCTTAAGAGAGCACTAGAAACGAATTAGTGGATGTGTTCCAACTTCTAAGGACAAGGTTAGAACTTAGAATCAGAGAAAAACTAGTTAGGCAAAAGCATTCCAACACAACAGAAGCATTCAATAGTTAACAATTTCAAACAAACATCCATAGTTTAACACTTTCGAGCAAATCAACAAGTAAAATTCTTAACATAAAGCATTTAAACAAAACATAGGCTAAATATTTGAAATATCCAAACAGTGGGGATGAGTTGTCTAACTTGACTAGGTTCCAAACCCCTTAGAAATTTGTGTTGTTAGTCCATTGAATTAAGGGCATATTTTTGGCTCTTCGCCCAGGGCATCCAAAACCATTGGACCGGCCCTGGTGTAGATGGCGGAGATGAGCAAAAGAAAGGTGATTAGATGGGTAAGGACGGATAAGTTACATATAGGTGTGTGTGAGTGATATAATATATATATATATAATTATTTCATTTTGTTTAGTTTTCTAAAAGAAAACTAGTGACAAAGGATTAAATGACTAAAATGTCCCTTTCTCTAACTGAAAAAATAAATGGAGTTAGCTATCAGGGATCACTTTCAGAGTAAAACGAGAACCATAAGGACGATTTCTAGACTTACCAAAATTCAGGTCCCATTTTCAAAGATTTCGCTAAACCTAAGGACGAAAATTATAGTTTACTCTTGTTTTTTTAACTGATATTGAAAATTCAATTAAAACATTTTTTCATCAGATTTATTTTTAATTCCACAATATCTTATTCTATCAATATTAAAATCAATTAAAACTCAGGTGGCGCGTGGTTCATGGAATGGAATCTTTCGGAATTGAAATTTGTCAAAGGAATTGGAATGGAATTTAATCATGTTTGACCATGTGTTTGGTTGGCAGGAATTGGAATGGAATCTGTCAAAAGAATTTGAATATGTATGTTTCGTTTATTGAATGTTATATTGGTGATGGCATGGAGGCGCTGATGATGTCAACGGTGTGGTGGTGGTAATGGACTGGTGCTTAAGACGGTGGTGGTGGTGACGACAACGAGTGGTGGTGGCGACGATGGCGACGACAGATGGTGATGGCGATGATGACAGGTGGTGGAGGCGGTGGCGGTGACGACTGGTGGTGGCGGCGACGACGGTGACGATAGGTAAAGGTGGTGCTGGTAGTGACAACGATGGGTGGCGGTGGTGGAGGTGATGCTTACGACGGTGGTGGTGGCAGCAACGACAAGTGATGGTGGTGGCGGCATGTAACAACAAATGGTGATGGTGACGGTAATGGGTTGTGGCGGTGACGCTAGTGGTGACATCCATCGTGGTGGAATAGAATATAATGCAATAATATAAAGGAGTATAAATGTATAATAGTTTTTCTTAGAAAATGGTAGGAAGGAATTGAAATTATTTGCTATAATCTAAGAAATTTACATACCGTCATTTGTGGAATTTGAATTCCTTAATAAAACTCAAAAGCTGAACTAAACACAGGAATGGAATTGACCATTCCAATTCCTTCAAATTCCGCTGGATTCCAATGAACCAAACGCCACCTCATATTTATGGAATTAGAATCACACACGACAATATGTGATCTATTTTGGACCGTGTATACCATAATAGAAGCACTGGAGGTTATCATAATTGTTAGAGCACCTTTAACGGAGGTTTAGAAAAACTTACTTTGTGTATTATTATTTTTTTACTTTTTCTTGACACACCGTTTTTAACTCATCAAATTAAAAACCTAAATAAAAGTTTATAATTGGTAGTTTTCATAAGAACCACTTTTTGCAGGTATAATACATACATACACACACACACACACACACATATATATATATACATATTATAAAGTCAAAATAATATATAAAGGACTAAGAAAATGTCACTTCACACCAAATTCAAGTTAAAAACCAAGGTTCTTGTATAAGAGCATCCACAATGTTGAGGTTTTCCATTGAGGTTTTTCAGAGTTTTTTTATCCCACCTCATCACCAACTCTACAACTCAAAAACCTCAACGTATCTCCACTATGACAAAAACCCCTATGTGTTGTAGAACAACCAATATAAAGAGAATAGAAAAGTTGTAAATTCTCATTAATCATAGGCCATTTATATATGGATGAATTACAAGTAGATAACTACTAGATATTCTAGTTCCAATTTAACTCTGATATATTTATCTCTATTTCTATTGTCATATCCTTTAGACGATGGTACACTTATACTACAACACTCCCCCTTGCGTCGAGTCAAAGGAGTAGTGGTGCACTATTGTTGCCTCGTTAAAACCTTACGTCAAAATGAAACCCCAATGGGGAAAGAAAGAATAAGGAAAGAGTACAACAACCCATTTATAGACTATTCCTTTAGTCTAATTGTAACACCCTGAGTTTCGTGAGGTATCAATTCAAGTTAATACAGAAACCGATATATCAAGAAAAAATAAGATATATGATTTTGGACTTGAATCCTATACTTTATAGTCTATATGGATGAAGGATTCAATTACGAGTCCAACGGTTCTTTCCGGAGTGAAAACGGAGCTATAACGAAGAAGTTATGGCCAAAACAGCTTTGGTACGCGCTAGGCTATAATGCCCGGCGATTGTGCAATCGCCTGTCAAGGTCGCCGGAACCCAGGAACGCTCGGTACAATCTCAGCGATTGTGCCCGGCGATTATGACATTGTCACTATAGCCTGGCACAATCGCCTGGGTGTTTCAGGGTGTTAAAATCGCGATTTTCAGCCCCAAACTTCATTTCTTCATAACTCTCTCATTTCAACTCCGATTTGGGCAATTCAAGTTGCTACGGTTTCGTTTTTGAGAGATTTTCAAGGATATGGAAATAGATTGGAAGTATATTGGAGTATACTAGAGTATTTGGTGGTGGTAAGCTTCTCATCTCTCACTATTCATCTTCTTCCCCAAAGTTTTCTTGGTTTTCATCTACCCTTTGTTCTCCCTTTCATAGATTGGAGTTTTGTAACCATTTTGGTGAACTAGAAGTGTTTTTGTTGGTGGATTCAATCTTGGGTTAAGGTAATCTTCTATTCTCTTCGGTTATGGAAGTTAGGGTTTCGGTAGTAATGGAGGTATTCATGTAGATGGTTTGGGAAACCATTCTTTGTGGTTGATTATGTTAATTTGTGGTTGAATATGTATGGATTAAGGTTTTGGAAGTTTGGTATTGAGAATTCAAGTGTTCTTCAAAGGAGCTCTAGTTGGGGGAAAGATCTAGATTTAGCCTAAATCTAGCAAGGTGAGTTCAAGTTGATTTGTGAAAACGTTGTACATGCCAAAATGTCTATTTTAAAGTATTTTATGTGTTTTACGTGAAATTATCAAATGTCGGGTTATTTGCTAATCTTTGATTATTTGAATTATCTAACTTTACAAACCTTGTATAACACCCACATTTGGGGATTTTTGGGCATTTGATATATGTGTCACAAATGAATGGGTTTTGAGGTCTTATTGCATGAATGGATCTTTGGTCAAAGAAATACACTTTTAAATGTATGTCGGGTTTTATGCATCATCATGAAATGGAGTGTTTTATAAAGTATTACTTGCACTTTTATGTGAGATACTTGAAAGAATGCTTATAGTCTCATTTTACGATTTTCATTCTTATCAGCATGTCAAGTTTGGAAAATGCATGTCATTTGTGTTATGAGGCATTTTGGAAATATAAGGGTATAAGTCATTTGGAAAATTGATTGCCTAAACTAATGTGGAGTTTTGTAATTATTACACTTTTAGTCGCGGTGTTTACATATCCGTTGGTCGAGTGCGTTTTATTGTATTTTATTTCATTTACCAATGAGTCTATGGGTTGCTAAGCCAACATCTCGGTATTTTTATTTTAATTGGGTTTTAGGACAATTGTCCAGTTTTGGTAGCTCGACTTCAAGCCTTGTTGGGCCTTATGCGTATTATTTGGCTTATTTGATGCATTTAGGAGTCATGACCCCGTAATTGGTTTATTATTGTTCCGGTGTTGGGACGATTAGTTTTCCACGTCGAGGCACGTTAAGGTATCGGATTGAGATGTAAGTCCTTCGTGCTGCACGTTAAGGTATCGGATTGAGGTATAAGTCCTTCGTGCTCAAGTGTTACAATTTTGTTGAATCACGTTAAGGTATCGGATTGAGATGTAAGTCATTCGTGCTGCACGTTAAGGTACCGGATTGAGGTATAAGTCCTTCGTGCTCAAGTATTACGATATTGGATGAGGAGCTCGACATAGGAACCCGACGGGGTTGAACTCGAGTTTCCGTGGGTGTACGTTTAAAGCTACTGAGCCTAACATCCCTTGCGTGTACTTTTGTTTATATGACTAGTCATAACAACATAAAATGGGCTTACTTTGTGGACCGTCACATTTTATGGAATCGGGAATCCCCCGTCACCGAAAGGTGTTGTTTTTGGGTATTGAGATTTATTATCCAAGTTTTCGGTGACGTTTTGTATATTTGGGTTTTACCCTTGATTTATGGGTTGAGTATTATACCCCACCCGTGTTTTTGGGTGTTTTGGGATATAAGGTTTAATCGTATCTTCATAAATGGATAGTTCAATTTATACTTACGCTTTGAGTGAGTTTTGAGTTAAAAACTAATTTATGAATGGGCGGCTTATGTTGGTATCATTATCTTTGAAGTAGTTGGTTTGGAAAACGTTTTAATTGGTGTTCTTTACCTAAAATGCATATTGTTGGAAATGAGTCGTTTTCACATGTAAGACGTATCATATTGAAGAACTATAACTTTTAACCGCATTCTTTCTTTTAAACCATTATTTCATATATGTTGAAAACTCTTGAGCTCACTAGACGTTAAGCCTAACCTTTTTATTTGTCGGCATGTGCATCAGGTTCCAGTTGGGGTTGGTTCTAGCGGCCATGAAAAGTTGAGCCTTAGCTTTGTGCGAATGTGAGTAGTTGGTGAAGCCTTCCGCAATTTTGGAGATATTGACTATTATGGGGTTTTAGTAGCACCCGTTCTTACCATAGGCTTTTGTATAGAATGAATGTTTGTATTGAGGTTAAATCTTAATTAGTGGTTGTAGATAATTCCTTTATCGGTGTATTTAGAAAATTTTAAATAAGTTGCTATTTCCAGATTTGAGGGTGTTACACTAATATTCCCTCAGATTTGTACATAAATCATGGGAGTTAAGGAACAAGATGCATATAAGTTGTTTCCTTACTAAAACCTTACACCAAGGAACAAAACTCATTCGAAAAAAATAAAACCTTAGGTGAGGGAAAGAGCACAACATACTAATATCACATGTATAGTAGACTCCCCCCTTTTGTCTACTATTCCCCCTGATACGTACGTTAATCAAGGGAGTTTGGAAAGTCTCCGTATTCCAATGCTTTCCACATGTTCTTCAAATGTATCCTTAGGCAGTGATTTAGTAAACAAATCAACCATATTCTCCTCAGACCTTACTTGATTAACTTGAATCTTAAGGAGAGTCTGCTGCTGATTATAGAAAAACTTTGGTGAAATATGCTTTGTATTATCACCCTTGATATATCCTACTTTCATTTATTCAATACAAGTTGCATTATCATCATATATGCACGTAGAATTTTTAGTGGTTGAACTTAAACCACTAGCCTTTCTAATATGTGTAATGACAGACCTTAGCCATATACACTCTCGAACCGCATCATGCAAAGCAATAGTCTCTGAATGGTTTGATGAGGTAGTTATAAGTGTTTGATTGGTAGATATCCAAGAAATCGTTGTGTTCCCAATTGTAAACACATATCTTGTCTGGGAACGACCTTTGTATGGGTCAGAGTGTAACACCCGGATTTTCGGTAAGTCACTTCGTTCGTGCCCTCTTCCAAAGCTCTCTATTTTGAGTTTAAATATTTAAAAAGTTTGCCTTTGTTTATTGCTTCAATTCAGAATGTGTCGCGACTTAAAAATCGAATTTCGGAGGCCGGGGAGAAGCTTGGCGACAGTGCCCGATGATAGTGACATGGTCACTGTCGCGGTGGCATAGTGGCGAAGGCCTCATGGACTCTCGGTACGTTCGGGGCGATTATGCCCGGAGATAGTGACAAGTGTCACTATCGCGTATCACTATCGCGCCAAGGGAGTACCTCATGGTACATCTCGGGAGATTGTGCCCGCGAGAGTGCCAATGGCACAATCGCGTGGCACTCTCGCCGACACGGTCTGGAAGTTTAAATTAGATGGCAGCGGTCTTTATTTCTTTGTATCTGATTTGTGACTTTTGGGTGCTAGATTTCTCTCCTCTCTCTGATAGGTTATCTTCACCCAAACTTCCTTCTACATTAACTCCTCCCATCAACCTCTCTTGTAATCATTTATTGTTCTTATTAGGGTTATTTAAGCCTTAAGTAAGAAGACCTCAAGTAACTTCTCAAGCTCAAGATCTCCTTCCTTTCATCTAGAGTTTTCTAGGGTTTTAACAAACCCACATTGTGAGTACATTCAACTCTTTTAAACCTTATACACATCAAATCTAGACTTTTGAACCTACTATCATCTCCATGTTACATTTTATTGTTTGCAAGATTATAACCTAAAAATGGGTTTGTAGATTTTAGGGTTCTAACCTTGTTCTTGGGAAACTATTGTAGAATACTTACTTGGTATACTATTAATGCTCCATTTACTTGACCATGAGTAAACATATAATGGAAAACCATTTTTATGATAACTAGGGTTTACCAAAATGGGGATTTTAGTTGGAATTTGATGTTAACCTAAAGATGGTTATGGTTGGATCTTAAAATGTTGTAAAGTACTGGAAAAATATTGTTTTGAAGATATTCGGTATGAGAAGTGCAAACGCTAAATAACCTACCTTGGGGCTTAAATGCATTAAAGACAAATTATTGCAAGGTAATGGTGTTAAGAAAGTACTCCTATGATAACTATGTGCATTGATATCATTTAGTCACAAATGAAATTGTGACAAACCGTAGACTATTGCTATTGTATCCATGGGAATAGACATTGGTTATTTTGGGATGTTTTCCCCGTATGTAGCTAGTTGAGACATTGGGTCCTTAGAGGCAATTTTGTACGGTTAGGTGGGAAATGTTACTAGCCATGGGGCGTAAATGTAATCCTAGTGAATGAGTATGACTTGGATCCTCGGGTGCCCTCCCCCACATCTGAGTACGATCTGGCGTTGTTCGTGGCCATGGGTCCAAGTATTGAGCTCACAACTCGGAGAGTGGCTTACTTTTGTGTTCCGCCACGATCCTTGGAAATCGGGTCTCCCCCGTCATCGCAAGATGTATTATGGACCGAAAGGTCACTATGTGGTTGTTATTTCCTTTCCTAAACTCAGCTCTTTGAAAAAGATTACTTATTGTTGCACTTCAATTATTTCTCAATTTTTATATAAACTGTTTGTTCTCACTAGGCTTTAAGCCTAACATTTTTTCTCAAATGATGTGGATAACAGGTACCCTTAGCGGTGGGTTGCCAAAGGTTTGAGTGATGAGCGTGGATGCTTGAGGCATTTTTGAGATGATAGATATTTGGAGTTTTGGCGTTTAGACGACTTTATTATTTTAGAAATTTGGGTTGACAACCAATGTAATCTAGATAGGATGTATTTAGATTAGTTTGTTGTTAGTTCCCATATTCATGCACAGGTTTTGTAAACGCTTTCATACATTTACCCTTTTTTGGGTGGTTTACTCCAATTACAAACATCATATTGCCGAATTTTCAAAATTTTAAATTACTCAAAATCTTAGGGTGTTATACAGAGAGACACCCAACATCAGCAAAGCCTACTAATATATAATTTGGGGTTTCACTGTAGGGACATCTCTATCTTTGTTAATACCTTTAACAGGTTTTGTAACCCCATTTTTATCTTTGTAGGGAAAGAATAAGCACATGTCGATGGTTCCTTTTAGGTATCGAAAGATATTCTTGATACCATTCCAATGATGGTGTGTTGGCACCGAGCTAAATCTAGCTAACAAGTTCACATAGAATGCAATATCAGCTCGAGTACATTGTGTTAAGTACAATAATGTGCCTACTGCACTTAGATAGGGAATTTCAGCTCCTAACATTTCTTCATCATCATCCTTTGGAAAAAATGGATCTTTCCTTATATCCAAACTTCGACCAATCATGGGAGTGCTAGCCAGATGCGCTTTATCCATATTAAATCGCCTAAGCATTTTTTGGATATAAACGGATTGGTGGATTAGAATTCCACAAGGTCAGTGTTCTAGTTCTATACCGAGACAAAACCGAGTTTTCCCAATATCTTTCATCTCAAATTCAGATTTTAAATAGCTTGCAGTATCTCTTATTTCATTAGGAGTACCTATTATGTTCATATCATCAACATACACAACTATGATTGAATATCCATAAGTTGTCTTCTTTATAAAACACAAGGGCACAGTTCATCATTCTTATATCCCTTTCCAATCAAGTAATCACTCAGACGGGTATACCACATCCACCCAGACTGTTTTAGTCCATAGAGTGAACGTTTTAGTTTAATTGCAAACACACTTTGTGGTTTACTCGAATTTGGTAGTAGAAGGTCATTTGGCATTTTCATGCATATCTCTGAATCTAGATCCCCATAGAGATATGTAGTAAACACATCCATAAGTTGCATTTGCAGTCCTTCGGAAACTATTAGGATAATTAGATATCGGAGCGTTATTACGTCCATTACTAGGGAGTATGTCTCCTCATAGTCAATCCCAGGGAGTTGTGAGAAACCTTGCGCCACAAAGCGAGCCTTGTATCTTATGACTTCATTGTTCTCATTATGCTTTCTGACAAAGACCCATTTATGTCCTACAAGATTTACACTTGGTAGCGTTAGCACTAACAGACCAAACACCTGTATCTTTTCCAAAGAATCTAGTTCTGCATGGATTGTTTCTTTCCATTTAGGCCAGTCTGCTCTTTGTTTACATTATTCAACTGAGCGTTGTTTGATGTCATCATGCTCTATGATCTCATGAGCAACAATATATGCAAATATATCATCAATGAGTATGGATGATATTTCCATCAACTCATGTACGTTCTCATAATTCATTGAGATTTTTTGTTCTGTGGAACCAATATTGACTTCGGAGCGTCCTCCAGTAATGATTCATGGATATAACTGTAATTAGAGACAATCTCATGAGAAGGGTTTTCAGCATTGATGATAAGTGGATCAGATTGTGCCTTACTCTCTTTTTTCTTTCTTGGATGAGTATCTATCGAACCAAGTGGCCTCCCCCTATTCCTTTTGGGAGTCATGGCCTCAACCACACTTCCACTATGTGTGATTTCAACATTTTTTTCGATGGTGTTGTGCCCCTTTTAAGGGACTTCTAACCTTGAGGGTACATTTGCAGTCGGTATATGTGATATTATCACTTTCGCAATATCAGTAAACACATCATGTATCAATTTTGCTACGTTTTAAAGATCTATTATCCGTTTCACTTCACTTTCACATTGTGAAGTGTGGGGATCAAAATGAGACAGGGTGGGAACATTCCATGACTGTGAATGCAAAATCCCAAACAAATCAAGCAAAATCTCAATCAAGAAAATGACATTCAAGAACTAGAGAGAGAAAGTAGAGAGAGAAAGTAGATCTGATATCACACGTCTCTTGAATTATTACAATGAAGCTCTTACAAAATCACAAGGCATAAAGCCTATTTATACCCAAAGCTAACACAAAGACTTAAAAGCAAAGGAACCTAAACAACATTGACTTATCTTGACATTGACATTGTTGACTTTACATCTTTGACTTTCCTATTAAATCTTGGATACAATATTTTGACCTAACAATCTCCCCCTTTGTATTCAAGATTTAATAAAAATTTGACACTAGTCTTCAGCTCTTGATTCTTCAGCTTTTGTCTCTGATAGCTTTGATCTTTGAAGCTTTAACAATCTTCAGTCTTTCAGCCTTTGAAGAATCTTGAAAAGTCTTTTACACTTTGTATCTTTGAAAGTCAACATGTCTTGAACACAAAACAGAACTCTTGAAACTTTTGAAACTTCAACTTTGAAACAACTTTGAAATCTTCATCTTTGAACATTAAAACAACGTTGATCTCATATCTTCATCTCTTTGATCTCTGGACTGTCTTCAGAAAACAAACTTTCATGAATCATCTATCTTCAAAATCTTTTAAACTCTTTGACATAACTTTCAGAATTTCTTTCCAAGTCTATCTTCACTTTGACAACTTCTTGATGGCTTTGAAATTGATCTTTCAGAAATTTCTCCCCAATTTTGACATCTCGGCTTTGAAATTGAACTTTGTAAAATTCTCTCCCTTTTTTATGATTGTGAGCATCATGATCATCAAAACTTCTTCAATTCCAGCATTGTCTTTGATTTCCCTCTTTGTACTGACTAACAATCTCCCCTTCAGAATGATTTGACATTCTCCGCCCTTTGATCTGAGTATCCGTCAATTCAAGAAATGTATATATCCGAATATTTTCAAATTCAGACATAATGAACGTGTAACCCTGATTCAACAGATGAAACAGTTAGCATGCCTGTAAGTAGCACGTAGCCACTTTGTACAACGGATGTACATTGGAAAGGAGCTTTTGTGATGTTCACTCCCCCAGGGCTTCCATTCAATCATTGAAAACCCACAAAGGAATTTTCTATGAATGTTATGACAAGAAAACATATTCCTTGTGTGTACGTGCAAGTGTATGAATGATTGAAGCTACTTAGTTTGATCAGGCTCAAATTGTGTAAACTGTTAAGACAACAACAGATATTACATGGACTCAAAGTGCATGAAAGAGGTGTGAAGGTGGGGCAACTTTCCTTCTTTTTCAATATCTAAATCTTCCAAGTGAAGACTAGATAGCATATGTGCTGCGTCCTGAATGAAAATGAAACATTTCTTTTTCGGGAAAGAAATGAGTGGCTGGTGGGGTTAATGCAAGAGTTGGCATGGGCTCACTGCCTGTTTCAATGATGGTCACCAAAGAATGTGAACCAATCATTAGATGTGGTCGCCCGGCTCAGAAAGTGGTTGGTGCAGAGTTCTGATATTCTTTTAACTCTGTTCTCACACCCTCTTTCTTTTTAACATTATGCTCACTTCTAACCAAACTCTCTTTTCCATTTTTACGCTCAGCACAATGAGAAAAACTCAACCGGATGAGTTATCTCCCCCACTCTTTGATTTAGACCCCTCACCCCTCAATCACTCTAGGATAACTTCCTAGGTAGGAAACACAGGTTTATGTGAATCCATGGAAGTTCTATTTAAGCTCACACATGAATCCCATGTAAGTCCTAAAAAGAATGGTTGCTCAACAGTTTAACTTGAACAGTTAAGCACAAGATGTATAATAACATTGTCAAAATGTATGCTCATGAGATTTAAGCAATTGAACTTTGAAGATTTCTCAAAACAAAGATATTGAATGAAAGAAATGAAATCAAGAGAATTGTTTTGAGAATCTGACAATGTATCAATCAGATCAAATAAAATAGTTAGGGTATCAAAGAACTAGATATTTTGTTTATATGAACAAATAAAAACAATTTTAACAATGAAAGCACAAATTTAGAAATGATGATTGATGCTCAACAACATTTGAATTTCAAACGAGGGTATTACCATCGAAAAATTGTTTCATTATGAGACATGGTAATAACAAATTCAAATGAAATACTGAATCGATGTGTGTGAATACTTTACAGTATATAGACAAGATAATACGCAAGTATTGATCTTTAGAAACACACGGTCAGTTAAACATTAAAGCTCAAAATTGAAAAACATTTAAAATCACACTTCTAAATTCATAAAATCTTTTGAGAACCAGAAGTGGTTTGAACATTTCAGAAAATGTTTTTCATGCTTGAAAGTTGTTCTTCTTTCAAACAATCAGAGATCTAGGATTAGAAGATATTTACCTTTTACGTTCCCCCTCAAAACATGATAGAATGATTTAAATCTATTAAGCTCCCCCTGGATATTAGCAGAATATCCTTATCTGATTATTGAAGAACGGGTCCTGATCTGTCATGTGATCAGAAGCCATCACCTTTACTCCCCCTATAAATTATTCATCTAAAATATGTCAGTAAAAAAAACACAAGATAGAGATCAAATACAACTCCCTTTTGAATTGTAGACCGTCATATCTTAAGTATATTGTCAATGAAAAAGCACATGATAGAGATCAGATACAACTCCCTTGTGAATTGTAGATCGTCATATCTTATCGGATGCAAAGTAGGAGTAAGGTCTTTTGATCACTGAAGTACGAGTCCTAAACTATTGTGTTTAGAAGTCAAACTCCGTTGAAGTACGGGTCCTAAGCTGATTTGCTTAGAAGCCTTGGTTCTCTTACTCCCCCTTGACTTGAGGTGCCTGCAACACATAATCAGTTTTCGGCTTTGGTACCCACTGGTATTTGGGTCCATGAATGTTAGTTGCAGTTCTTGTGGGGGTAATTGAATATGAACCATACCAGAAATGATCACTGGTCTTGTGAATATGATCATGTGTACAGTAATAAGAACAATAGTATTTCTTACCTGACAACCTGATTAATTGATCTTTCGAGTAGATATGATCAGGTTTACCTTTACGCGCATTGTTCTTCTTGGCTTTGTGTGTATGTACACATGATTTCTTTCCTTTCAGCTTATCTTTATTCTCATCTTCAATTGGTTTCTTCTTCCAGACCAGTTTCTCTTCTTCATATCTCCTTCTTCTTTGATGTGTACCTGAACCATCTATATTTATATCATAGAAAATGTTAGTACTACGAATCTGATCAGAAGATTTAACTGACCTTTGTGAAGAAACAGTTTCCTGAATTGAACTTGATGCTGTCTTTTCAAGCTCTTTAATCTTTGAAGCAAAGTTGTCTCTTTCTTTGACTAGAAGGTCAATCTTCGTCTCGCATTTAGACTTCGTTTTCTTTTCTTTCAGGACAATTTCAGATAGTTCAGATAGCTTCTCAGTAAGCTTTTTGATCTCAGCCTCAAACATGCTTCGTTCTTCTTCAAATCCCTTCTCAACATCCTTTCTTTGTCCGGATATTTCTTTAAAGAATCCAACATTCTTTTGTTCAATGGCCTTCTTCTTTTTGGCAAACTTTTCCCTTTCCAAGATAAGTAATTTCTCAAAATCAGAAACTTGTTGAGAAATCTTTATACACTTAAGCTCAACAGTCTTTTTTTCTTCAAAACTCTTCCTTGAAAAATCTGAAAACTTCTTTGAAAATCCTTTCTTTTCATTCTCAAAATCATATTTGTCTATAGCAAGCTTTTGCTCCAAATCAGATATTCTATTTTGAAGATCACCATTAGCATCATTCAGACTCTTAATCTTCTCCTCATAACTTTCAACGGATGCTTTCTGAATTTGGATAATCTGATCTTCCAAGTTAGAGATTTTTCTTGTCAGCTCTGTGTTCTCAGCTTCCAAACTCATTATTTTCTCATCATTCAGCCCAGAAGTCTGTTTCATAAGATTTTCATTAATTGACTTTAATGTACTAACTTCTTCTTTCAATATGTTGCTTTCATCATAATATTGGTTTCTCTTCTGTGAATAGAACTCAACAGCTAAAACAAGATTTTTGTTCTCTAATTCGAGCTTAGCAATCTTTTCTCTGTCCTCATCATAAGAAAAATATCCCATCTTGAATGAGAAATCAGCTTGATAAGAATGATCGTTCCCAAACAATTCAGAAAAGTTTGACTGAAAGTCAAACTTAGATCGCCACAAAATAATCTCAGAAAAATCCAATCTTTGGAACCTTTCAATTCACTGAAACTTGCAAAATAAATTCAAAACCTGCAAATTCACAACTGATTACCCCACTAACACTTAAACTGGCGCAAAAGTGATGTAGAACTTGAGTTTTGCACGGAGATAAGGTGGCGCAAGAAAGAATTTTGCGCTAACTGTTGGTGGCGCAAACCTTCAAACTCTCAAACATAACCTACAAAAGAAGAAAGTGGGAGTGCAGATTGTATGAAGATGGTGGCGCAAAGTATGAAATTTGCGCAAGAAGTGATTGGCACAAAACAATTTCAGATTGAAAAGATGGTGTCGCAAGGATGATGTTGTCGTCCCATTATCACCATTAAACCAATCAAAATCACCCCACTAACTAATTATTCAATCCATCACTGATTTCATTAAAACCACCGCCTAGATTCCACTAACAATTGAATAATCCATTCACCGTCCTATGATGTAACTTTGAATAAAAATGATGAAATGTTGTTGGCGCAAAGTGTGGATAAGAGTGGCGCAAAACTATTATGAATATGGCACAAATCCAATTGTTTGAGTGGCACAAATTGATGAAAGTGGTTTTCCAATCTGGCGCAAAATTAACAATCAATTGAA